>CM042038.1:4527771-5830271 GCA_023525975.1 Smallanthus sonchifolius
GAATCAAATCGCTATATGAGAGGTACAAGGGGAGGGAGGTGGTGTTGGTTTGTTAATCACGCCGTGATTCCTATGCCACATAGAATCACGTCGTGGTTTGATCGAGTATACCGGATCCCCTAACAAAGGGTGTGCCATCTAATTTTTACTCAAATTCAACCATAATATCTTAAAGATTTTTTTTCTTTTTTTAAATTAATTATTTGTTAAAATTAAAACATACAAAATTAATAAAAAAAAACTTCATTAACTAAAAAAAGGTAAATAAAGAAAATTCAAGATTTTCCCACATGGAAAATTAGGGGGAAACGGGTTTTTTTTAAATAATCAAACTTTGTTTTTCTCTTTGAAAATATTAAAAGAATCAACCTTGAGGGGACAAAAATAAACCCAAAAAGTTGTGATTTAATTAAAAAAAAAACAAGATTTACAAAATAAAAAAAGGGAAATAGACCCCAAATTAAAAGGATGAGTTTAGGGGCATGAAATTGATGATCGGAAGAAGGGGTTAAAAGGGGTTTTGAGATCCTTGGTGGTGGAGGTGGTAGCCGTGTAACCAGCTCCATAAAGATCCATGTTTGCTCTTTTACCCTAGAACACGGGTACATATACCCGAAAACATTACCCGTAAGGGGTACTGATGTGCTAAAAAGTAGTTTAATAAAATTAACTAAATTAACTTAGTTCTAGACTCTAAGTAATACTCTAGACTCACTAAGACACACTAAACTACTAACCGGCAAGTGTACCGATCGACTCTAGTATAGCTAATGTAAGTCCGGATATCGAACCCACGGGACTCTATCGAATTACGTTAACGGCTCTATCTAGACTATGACTGACACTGACTGAACTAATTGTTTAATTGGTTGGAGGGGGGGTTTCTAAAAATCCTAAAAATGCAATTAAATTAAACTAAATTAACAAATACGAATTAACTTGGACTTTTACTCAGATGGTGGAAACACTACCTAGACTGGAATCCTGATTGCTTTTAGTAATGATTTTATCTGGAAATTGTTTACTATGGAACCGGGATCATAAAGTTCTCACCCTTCAGGATATCTAAAGGACTCCTAACCCTTCTCAAGAGCACGCTATGAAACCCTAAAGGTTGTTTAGATTACCGGTTATTAGACTCTCTTTCAAGACACCTAACGGATTTATGAAAGTACCCTTAGAGGCTTACTCCCTTTCGAGACCTAAACCAAGGATAGAGTTGTTTTCTCGATTAGACTTGCTAGACAATAGCCAAAAGGTTCACTCCTAACAAAGATCCTACCTTTCAGTTTAATGACTTAGACCTAGCAATAATCCCGCACCTTTCAGCTATTGATGATTAGTAGAACACTTGATTTTATAAGATTACCAAATATTACTTCTAAGGTTTAATGGCCAATTTAACCCTAAAGATTGAAGATTTATTACATGATATAGACACTCACCAAAATCTAAAACCTAGCAAGACTCTATTATGTGATAAAGACCGTCACCAAGAATCTCACGAAGCAATAAACAATATTCAAACAATATCAAATATGCAAACACATCTAATCAATAGAACAAATCACCTACAATTCATAAATAATCCATAAAATCCATAAATCCATAATAAAAATCAGAACTTTAGACAATCATTCATCTAGTCTAGGTAGTACGATAAATTTAGCCAATCAAAGTCATTGAAAACATCAAGAATGAAGCATAATCAAGAACACAAAACATAGTTTAAAGAAAGAGACGAAAGTGAAGACACCCGAATGACACAAACGTGACCCGAATGATTCTCCCGACTTCAATCCTTCAACCAGCAGCTTCAAGAACTCAGAAACGCCTCCAACAATGCTCCAAAATCGCCCAAGGTTCTGCTCATTCGTCACTAGGGTTTTGGTTAAAACACACTTAAGTATTTATATGTTTTCCAAACCCAGCAGCTCAAAGTCTGGGCTCAACACACACTCGCGGGGCGCGATAAAATGCTCCATGTTAGTCGCGACCCGCGACCGTCTTCTTGACGTCAGCACATTTAACAGTCTCTCGCCTGCCGCGAGAGACATTACATTTATTGTCGCGGCCCGCCAGAAGACACTTTTCCAGCACTTTCAACGCACTTCAGCTCCCGAGCACTCCAATACGTTCCAGGACTCGACTTTTTCATGTTTCAGCTTGTTTTCCTCACTTTTCAGCTATTTCTACGATTCAAGACCTGCAAAACGCAATTTATTAGAAGTACGCAAATTCTGACGAAAACCAAACTAACACTAACGAAATTATACAAACTGTACACGATAAAAGAATGTATTTTGCAATACATCAAATATCCCCACACTTACTCTTTTTTCGTCCTCGAAAAAGAATCTATGCAAACGGAATCAGAGAGGAATAAATACTCGGATCAAAGTTATTTATACTTATTAAAAAATTCAAAACTTGTGTTAGCCGCGATTGCAAATATATTTGTCCCCTTAAACCCAAATCCGGTTCCAAGCCCTTATCATGCAAAATTCGGTCAATCTACCTAGGGTCTCACACTAGAAACCACAGTCCACCTAATCCCACCTCAAGCTTATAGAACAAAAGGAAACGATCATTGGACCACTTCCTAACCGTTTTATACCAAAATCAAGAGAATTTGAAATCAATTTTTCTTTTTTTTTTTTATTTTATTTATTTTTTTTTTCTTGAGCTTAGACCTTGCTTCACCTAACCCAGAGGCTGTCTCAATCAGAGTCATCATCCCCGAGAGTGACAACGTGAGCGTCGGTAATTTTGCAATTTTGTTTCGACACATCCCAGAGGCATTCTAAGTCAGAGTCACCATCCCCAACGAAGATTACGTAGGCCTGCGCTACTTTTCTTAGTTTCTAGCTCATTTATTCTATTTTTTTTTTATTATTTTATTTTATTTTATTTTTTTTTATTTCTATAAATTCTAACAATTTTAGCTTATAACGGCATTCCTTATACTATTTTTGGCGGTTGCAATTTCCCATTTTCCCTAGATGAGAACCCACTAGTAGACCGACAATTAAGGTATATTTAGATCAAAGGAACCTAAAACCGAACCGGGCCTATTCACACATCATAAACTAGACACAAGCTCGACTATATTAATCTATATTATCATTATTTGAACCCGAACAAAAACCCTCTTTTCTATCATTTTCCGTTTTATTTTGCAAACTTCTTTATTCAAAAGACGTTTTCAAAATATTATTTTTTTTTTTTTTTAGAACAAATAAATCAATGACTCGACTAACTAAGACTAACCAATTTATCCCATCCCCACACTTAAAGATTGCATTGTCCCTAATGCAAGAACGAGAACACGACTCAAACTAACCAACTAAAAATAAAAACTAAAAACGAAATAAAATATACAAAATATACAATTGGAAAGACTTAGCTGAATATGCGAGACTGTCAATGTGCCAGTCAATTCCACATATACCCTCCAATCCGAACATGCTCAGCAAACAGTTCCTAACTCTCACACGAACGGAAGCGGCATCACAACACCAACCTATTCAATCAACCAACCAAACCTCCCAAAATATAATACATAACCAAATTAAGTGCATTAGTTCAACTAACCAACCAACCCGATCCACCCAACCTGTTTAACAAATATTTAGAATATGAGTACAAACCAAAATATGAGGATGAAAACATCATAAAAGAAATAAAACAAATGATACTAAATCTGCTTTTGCTGCATCCTCTTCACCACCATGCTACTCATCATCATCCGACTCCTCACTCCCTTGCTCATAAATCCGATATGGTTCAACACCTTGCATGCTACTCGGTCCCGGCTGTGGCTGACTCAAATAATGAGGAACTCCTAAACGCAATCCCTCCATCATGTAACGCATACCATCTTCCAACCTGTGTTGACCCTGCTCATGCACCCGTCTACTCTCCTCCATTACCTGTCGTACCCCGCCGAACTGTTCATCCACATAACCACGCAGATCCCCAAAACCCGTCTGCATGGAATCATATAAAGAATCTAACGTAAGTGGGTCAGGGCGTGGCTGTCGAAGCGGGTACTGTCTCGCCGGCATCTCCTGGCGAGTAGTCTGCCTCTGGTAACGAGTAGGGATACCCGACTGCATTGAAGCTGCAGCATCAGAACCGGGTGGAGGCTGAACCTGAGGGCCCGGACGAATGTCTGCCCACGCAACAGGATCGGTATATGTCAAAATACCGGCTGACTGCAAATCCCGAACACTCATAAAACACGGCTGCGGGCCCTCTCTCATCCTATCCCTCGAGTACCTATCGAAAACCCCTAGGCTCTCGGCCAACCACGTCACATACGGACCACAGTAAATTCTTGCACCCGGACCACCTCTCTACGGTCTCCTCATCGACCAAGCAAAAATGGTAGCTAAATTAGCAGACCGACCTTCAACCATACACATTAGACAAAAGAGGCTAACCTGATTAACCTTATTGTCCCCCTGTCCTCTTCCAACTAATGTAGCTGCCAAAATCTTATGAATGAAACGGTAGACCGGATCAATGATATCGCTCGCAACCATATTGTTCGAGTAGGGTACTATCGAAATTGTGCTCCAGAACCTCGCTATCTCCTCCACTTGCACACTATTAGGATGTCTCCTCTTGAAAACACCCTGCAGACTGTTCCTAAACTCAGCTGACTGCACCTCCTCATCTGTATAAAACTGTGTAGCCACGGCGAATTGAGGAATAGTCATTTCATAGGGCCGCCTACCCAAGGAGAAAAATACCGCCTCCCGCTCATTAAAATTTCCTTGCTTGTAATCAAAGGTGGAGTGAAACTCCAAGGTGATCTCCTTGTACTGTCTTGCATCACAATCCAATACCCTTCTAAACTTTTCACCTAACAGTTGCTCAACCCGAGCTCGAGCACCCAACCTATCCATCAGACTCCAGTCAATCCTCCTGTACGGTAGCAGATCTACCGTAATCAAAGTTGTTAATTTCTGCATCTCCCCCGAGTCCAACTCAAACTGTAGCAACGGGCTATCCCTTATCCTCGTGCTCTGTCCATGTGCGACCCCCTGTCCACTATACGATACTTGTCTATGGTAGACAATTGGTTGTGGTGGTTGCTCTATGGTTCCCCGGGGTCGAGCGGTTGGCCCTCTTTTCCGACCCGATCTGCTTGATGATCCTTCTCCTGACATTCTGCAAAAAAAAACAGAGAAGATCATTAGTCACAAACTGTTTTTGGTATTTAAAAATTATTAATTAATTAATTTTTTTTTTTTTTTTGAACTTAAAAAAAATGGAACAACCGTATAGCATTCCATTCGCGATTGAAACCGAAAATAAAGTGAAACAAAATCGGGTTACCGTTTTCAAAAGCATAAGTTATAAACAACTTCGCCCGAATGGAGATTGAGTACGGGCGAAGTGTTTTGTACCTGTACGTGCATATAAGTAAACCCAAGACTAAACTAGACCTAAGACTCTAGACCTAAGACTCGACTCAAAAATACAAGAGTCAATGTACACTACCTCCTCCCGGCACTTTAATTGTCCTCAATTAAATCCCAAGTGCCAAAACCAGCTAACATTCAGTGTCAACCGAGATAAAGTTACAAACTTTATAGTATCATTAGTGAAAACGGGTCACAATGATGTCAAAATCTCAGTTTCATCACAAAATTAACCAACCCGAACCCCCACACTTGATTTTAACCAAATCCTAGCCCATGGTAGTCGCAAAACACATGTGGAACAACCAAACCAAGCCACCCGCAACCTCAAACTTACCACTAAACAAACCAAACACAAGACTAATCTAGGACACAACTCAAATCTATCACTAATCTAACTAAAAACTGAAATAGAAAAGCATAAAATACAAGAAATTGCAGGAAAACATACCTGAGAGTTGAAGTAAACAAGAAAAACTAGAACAATTCGGTTATGATCTTGAAACTTCCTTAAAGTCCGGTGTGAGTGGTGAAAGTGGTGATTTTTATGGTTAAAATCAGATGAGGGATGATGTGTGGGTGAAATGGGGGTGAAATTATGGTAGAAAAGTGGCTGATTTCGGAGGTGAAGGATGATGTTTGGTGGTTGTCGGCGAAATGGAAGAAGAAGTAGGTTAAAATGGCTGAAATTGGGGGATTAAATGATTCACGCTGCAGATAGGTCTGCTGGCGGGCCGCGACAATGAGACTTATTTATCTCGCGCCTCGCGACCGGGTTAAAATCCGCGACAAGTATACTGATATCTATCGCGCCCCGCGAGTATACGTTTTGCACAGAAAGTTTCGAAAGTTGGAAGGGTTTGTGTCTTAGAAAAATTTCAAGTATTCACCAAACCTCCCAAAACTCAACCCAAAAATTTTCTAACACTGGAACTTACCTGGAAACTCGTTTTCTCGCAAATCGTTGCATCTCCTCGGTAATGAATTCCTGCAAGTGACACGAAACACAAAAACAAAGACCGAAACACTACAAAAAACAACCATTGGTTACGAAAAATAATCGAAATAAATGAAAATACTAACGGTACAAACTCTACACTTGAGGCTTCCCTCAAAACTCTAACCGGTGGTATTTGGAATGTCTTCGAGAGGAGTTACCTCCCTCTCGTTCTCGTCAATTGGGCCACCTAAATAGTGCTTCAACCTATGGCCGTTCACCTTCCATGACCCTCCACTAGCTTCATCGTATAACTCAACCGCACCATGTGGAAACACCTCCTTCACGACATAAGGTCCCGTCCACTTCGATTTCAACTTCCCGGGAAACAACTTAAACCTCGAATTGTAAAGGAGTACTTTATCACCAGCTTTTAACTCCTTCAACCCCTTAAGCTTCCTGTCGTGCAACGCCTTCGTTTTCTCTTTGATATTCCAAGAACGCTCATACGCCGCATCTCTAAGTGCTTCTAACTCATGAATTTGGAAAAACCTTCTCCTAGCCGCTTGAGTGAGGTCGAGATTGACGGTCTTTAGAGCCCAAAGCGCTCGGTGCTCCAATTCAACCGGGAGATGGCACGCTTTGCCATAGACAATCATGAACGGTGTGGTTCCTAAGGGTGTTTTGTAGGCGGTACGAAATGCCCACAACGCATCATCGAGTTTATCCGACCAATCCTTACGACTCTTCCCTACCGTTTTCTCTAGTATTATCTTCACTCCCCGATTCGCATTCTCAACTTGACCGTTTGTTTGTGGATGGTACGCGGTAGACAAACGGTGAGTAACTCCATAACGCTCTAATGCCTTCTCCATTACGGCATTACAAAAATGCGTTCCTCGGTCACTAATAATGGCTTTGGGAATACCGAAACGAGTGAACAACTTTTTAAGGAATCTCACCACCGCTCGGGCATCGTTTGTAGGCAAAGCTTGAGCTTCAACCCACTTCGAAACGTAGTCTATTGCCACAAGGATGTACCTATTTCCACTAGAGGAGGGAAAAGGTCCCATGAAGTCAATGCCCCATACGTCAAAGATTTCAAGAACTTGAATAGGATTTTGGGGCATCTCATTCTTGGATGAGATATTGCCGGTACGTTGGCAAGCATCGCATGTCTTAACGAATTCTATAGCATCCTCAACTACCGTAGGCCAAAAGAAACCGCAATCAAAGACCTTTTGTGCGGTAGTGTGTGCACCATGATGACCTCCCGTCAACCCCTCATGCACATGCCTCAGAATATCTAGACCCTCTTCCTTACAAACACACCTCCTAAGAATACGGTCACCTCCTATCCTAAAAAGGTAAGGATCATCCCATATGTACTTCCTCGCATCCCTAAACAACTTCCTCTTTTGTTGGGCATTCATATCCTTCATGACATACCCATTGGCAAGATAATTTGCTAAGTCACTAAACCAAGGTAAACCCTCTTTCTCAGCCGCTACGAAATCTATGGACTCGTGAGGGAATCTATCTCCTATTGCCTCCTCACGAATCTCCTCCCTACTCGGATCCTCTAATCGTGAAAGATGGTCCGCCGCTACGTTTTCTGCTCCTTTCTTATCCTTAAGTTCTATGTCAAACTCGGAAAGAAGAAGAATCCAACGTATAAGACGAGGCTTAGCGTCCTTCTTTTGGAAGAGATAACGCAAAGCTGCATGATCGGTGAACACTATGGTTTTTGAAAGCACGAGGTACGAACGAAACTTATCGAAAGCAAAGACGACGGCTAGGAGTTCCTTCTCGGTGGTGGTGTAGTTCTCTTGCGCGTCGTTGAGGGTTTTACTCGCGTAATAGATCGGGTGAAAGTGGTTCTCCCGTCTTTGACCCAAGACCGCCCCGACCGCGTAATCGCTCGCGTCACACATGAGCTCAAATGGTAAGCTCCAATCGGGGGATACAAGGATGGGTGCACTTACCAGTTTCTCCTTAAGGAAGTCGAAGGCTTGAAGACACTCCTTGTCGAAGACAAAAGGGACATCTTTCTCAAGGAGTCGAGTCATGGGGCGAGTGATTTTTGAAAAATCCTTAATGAAACGCCTATAGAAACCCGCATGACCTAAGAAGCTACGAATCGATTTCACACTAGTCGGTGGAGGAAGCCTACTAATAGTATCTATTTTGGCTCTATCTACCTCTATACCGGACCTAGAAATCTTATGTCCTAAGACAATCCCCTCCGTAACCATGAAGTGACACTTCTCCCAATTAAGCATCAACTTCGTCTCAACACACCTCTTCATCATCCTAGCTAGGTTACCTAAACAATGATCAAACGAATCGCCATAGACCGAGAAATCATCCATAAAGACCTCCATCGAACTCTCAACCATATCTTGAAAAATGGCGATCATACATCGTTGGAAAGTAGCCGGAGCGTTACATAATCCAAAAGGCATGCGTCGGTACGCATACGTACCATATGGACATGTAAAGGTCGTTTTCTCTTGGTCCTCCGGCGCGATAGGAATTTGGAAGTAGCCGGAAAAACCATCAAGGAAACAATAAAATTGTTGCCCCGCGAGACGCTCTAGCATTTGGTCTATGAATGGGAGTGGGAAGTGGTCCTTCCGGGTAGCGTCATTGAGCTTACGGTAGTCAATACATACACGCCAACCGGTGACCGTACGCGAAGGAATGAGCTCGTTTTTCTCGTTAACGACAACAGTCATCCCCCCTTTCTTGGGGACGACTTGGGTAGGACTCACCCAAGAAGAATCGGATATCGGGTAAATCAAACCGGCTTCCATCAACTTCAACACCTCCTTCCTAACTACTTCCTTCATGTTGGGGTTTAGGCGTCTTTGTGGTTGCACCACCGGTTTAAACTCATCCTCCATGAGAATCCGGTGAGTACAAAAACTAGGGCTAATCCCCTTAATATCGGACAACCTCCAAGCTATAGCCTCCTTGTGCTCTTTTAGCACCTCAATTAACTTCCCCTTCTCCTCCTCCGTCAATTTGGAAGAAATTATGACGGGCATACTAGAATTTTCTCCTAAGAAAGCGTACTCTAGATGTGACGGAAGGACCTTAAGCTCTAGGGGTGTAGTATCTACGGGTTTGCTCTCACTCTCGTCCCTAATCTCACATAGCTCTAAGGTTTCGGGAACCCAAGTCGGCTCTACTTCCTCACTCTCGTCATCCAACTCCTCGTCATCTACTCCCTCACTAACTAGATCGGCTCCACTAATGAAACCTGTGCACTGATCAACGCACGATATGAAAGAATCTAAGAAGTAAACGGAGTGACACGGACCACTATAATCATCACTACCACTAGGGTGTTGCATAGCTCTATCTATCTCAAAGGTGACGATCTCATCTCCCGCACGAAGTGAAATCTTACCGTCAAAGACATCGATGATTGCCTTTGCGGTTCGGAGGAATGGACGGCCTAGTATGATCGGAACTCTCTCGTCGGCGTCCATGTCTAAAACCACGAAATCTACGGGGAACACGAATTTATCTACCTTAACGAGCAAATTCTCTATGATTCCACGAGGATATTTTACCGAACGGTCGGCCAAGGACAACGACATGCGAGTAGGAGTAAGCTCACCTAGACCTAATTTCTCATAAAGAGAGAATGGCATCAAGTTGATGCTCGCACCTAAATCGGCTAAAGCGTGAGCGGGAGTGATGGTACCCCCGAATAAGCACGGAATGGTGAATGTACCCGGGTCGGTTAGTTTCTCTGGTAGCTTATTCAAGACCACCGCGGAACAACCTCCGGTCAAAGGAATGTTCGAAAACTCACCTATCCTATCCTTACGCTTGAGAAGGTCCTTAAGGAATTTGGCGTCTTTGGGCATGGACTGTAAGGCCTCGATGAACGGAAGATTGATCTTCAATTGCTTGAACATCTCAAGAAATTTCCCATATTCCTTAGCATATTTTTGGTGCTTAAGGCGGGCGGGGTATGGGACGCGTGAATGATCAACTAACGGAGACGGCTTAACGACTATTGGTTGCTTCTCTACCCTCTTTTCCACTTGAGGTTCCTCGGTGTGTGCGGTACTTGCTGGGTCTAGCCTAATGTGCACCTTACCGAGAGCCTCCATCTCTATCTCCTCATCTACGGGTTCTTCATCCTCTACCTCTACACTCTCGGGTATCACTACCTCTTCTAAGGTCCTACCACTACGGGTCGAGATTGCCTTCAATTGGCCGGAAGGGTTCGGCTTTGTGTTGCCCGAAAATTGACCGGGAGGTCGTTCTTGCAGCTGACGTGCAATGTCCCCGACCTGCCTTTGAAGGTCCAAGAAATTAGAATGGTTATTCTTGAGGTATGTAGCATGTTCTTCTAAGGTTCGTTGGGTGGACTGGTCCTTAACTAGAATTTGGGATAACATAGCTTTAATCTCGTCTAGACCACTACCCAAATCTTGATTTTTTGAACCCTGATTATTTGACCCCCCCCCCCACTATTGAACTGACCTCCTGTATTTGATGTATTTGAACCTGACCCTGAACTACCAAACTAACCCTGCTGATTTGAACCCCCACTTGAATAGAAACCTGGCCCCCTGCTTTGATACTGGCCTGATGGGAAACCAGGGGGATTACCGGAAGAGCGGAAATTATTATTACTACGCCAGTTAGAGTTATTATTAAATGGGTTAGTGGGACCTTGGTTTTGACCTGCGATGTACTCGACCTGTTCTAGGGTAAGTGTTGGACATTCTACGGTATCATGACCTCCCCTGCAAACCTCACACCTATCGACCTTTTTCTTAATTTCTAATAACTCTTTGGTGATATAATCAAGTTGAGATGCTACCTTGGAATCTGAGCTAACATGGTTTACTCCTCGAGCGGCTGAGGGAGTACTAGTAACATGAATGGAAGTCCTGCTGGTAGCACAATGATCGATATCAGCATGAGCAAAACTCTCAAAGAGATCATTACAGTCGGCCACCGATTTCTTGCCCATGAGATGGCCTCCTGCAGAGGTGTCGAATCGGGCCTTACACTCGGGGGTGAGACCATTGTAGAATTTCTCTACAAGTGCCCAATCAGACAACCCGTGTTGGGAACAACGTGAGAGTAGGGTTTGAAACCTCTCCCAAGCTAAGTGATAAGGTTCGTCAGACTCCATCCGGAACGAATGGATCTGATCACGAAGGCGAGATGCCTTAGCAGGTGGAAAATACTTAGCTAGGAAGGCATCCCTGAGTCCAGCCCATGTGGTAAAAGTACCTGCCGGCTGCGAATCAAGCCAAGTGGCTGCGCGGCCAGCAAGTGAAAACGGGAAGACTTGGAGATAGCGGGCATCAAGGTTAACACCTTCGATGCCGAAGGTGTTGCAGAGGCGGGTGAGACGGTTGATGTGGGCGGGCGCATCCTCGTCATCACGACCGTGAAACTGACAAGAGTTGTTAATGGCGGTCATGATGTAGGACGGGATTTGCCAAGACTTGTCATTGGTGATTGCAGGAAGGATGATGGGTGAGTTAGCGGTATAACCCGCGGTGGAGCGTTGGTGGACAGTTTGGTTGTTGTCCATTTGGAAATAGTGTGGCGGACTCGGAGGACGGGAAGTAGGTGGGGAGCTATGGGGTGAAGACCTCGGTGTGAAGTCAAAGCTTGGTGGTATTGATTGGGATGTAGAGTCAGAAAAGGCGAAAGATGAAGATGAAGGAGTACTAACCTTTAGAGAAAAATACGAGAAGGAAGACTTGTCCGTAGGCGGCTTCGGCGGAGGTCCTTGTGAACGCGTACGGGGCATCCACTGCAAAACCGAAAACAAACAAGTAAGACGACTCTAAAAGAAACTGACTAAATATAAATAAATAATAAAAATAAAAAGACACTTAATTATTTAGACTCCTACGACTCAAACAAAGTAAATAGCACGTATGATGTCAATTAAGTCCAAACAAAGAAATTAACGCAATACACTACCGCACAAAAGGTCTTTGATTGCGGTTTCTTTTGGCCTACGGTAGTTGAGGATGCTATAGAATTCGTTAAGACATGCGATGCTTGCCAACGTACCGACAATATCTCATCCAAAAAGTCGTTGTAGTATAGTGGTAAGTATTCCCGGCTGTCACGCGGGTGACCCGGGTTCGATCCCCGGCAACGGCGCCAAAAACTTGATGTGCTAAAAAGTAGTTTAATAAAATTAACTAAATTAACCTAGTTCTAGACTCTAAGTAATACTCTAGACTCACTAAGACACACTAAACTACTAACCGGCAAGTGTACCGATCGACTCTAGTATAGCTAATGTAAGTCCGGATATCGAACCCACAGGACTCTATCGAATTACGTTAACGGCTCTATCTAGACTATGACTGACACTGACTGAACTAATTGTTTAATTGGTTGGAGGGGGGGTTTCTAAAAATCCTAAAAATGCAATTAAATTAAACTAAATTAACAAATACGAATTAACTTGGACTTTTACTCAGATGGTGGAAACACTACCTAGACTGGAATCCTGATTGCTTTTAGTAATGATTTTATCTGGAAATTGTTTACTATGGAACCGGGATCATAAAGTTCTCACCCTTCAGGATATCTAAAGGACTCCTAACCCTTCTCAAGAGCACGCTATGAAACCCTAAAGGTTGTTTAGATTACCGGTTATTAGACTCTCTTTCAAGACACCTAACGGATTTATGAAAGTACCCTTAGAGGCTTACTCCCTTTCGAGACCTAAACCAAGGATAGAGTTGTTTTCTCGATTAGACTTGCTAGACAATAGCCAAAAGGTTCACTCCTAACAAAGATCCTACCTTTCAGTTTAATGACTTAGACCTAGCAATAATCCCGCACCTTTCAGCTATTGATGATTAGTAGAACACTTGATTTTATAAGATTACCAAATATTACTTCTAAGGTTTAATGGCCAATTTAACCCTAAAGATTGAAGATTTATTACATGATATAGACACTCACCAAAATCTAAAACCTAGCAAGACTCTATTATGTGATAAAGACCGTCACCAAGAATCTCACGAAGCAATAAACAATATTCAAACAATATCAAATATGCAAACACATCTAATCAATAGAACAAATCACCTACAATTCATAAATAATCCATAAAATCCATAAATCCATAATAAAAATCAGAACTTTAGACAATCATTCATCTAGTCTAGGTAGTACGATAAATTTAGCCAATCAAAGTCATTGAAAACATCAAGAATGAAGCATAATCAAGAACACAAAACATAGTTTAAAGAAAGAGACGAAAGTGAAGACACCCGAATGACACAAACGTGACCCGAATGATTCTCCCGACTTCAATCCTTCAACCAGCAGCTTCAAGAACTCAGAAACGCCTCCAACAATGCTCCAAAATCGCCCAAGGTTCTGCTCATTCGTCACTAGGGTTTTGGTTAAAACACACTTAAGTATTTATATGTTTTCCAAACCCAGCAGCTCAAAGTCTGGGCTCAACACACACTCGCGGGGCGCGATAAAATGCTCCATGTTAGTCGCGACCCGCGACCGTCTTCTTGACGTCAGCACATTTAACAGTCTCTCGCCTGCCGCGAGAGACATTACATTTATTGTCGCGGCCCGCCAGAAGACACTTTTCCAGCACTTTCAACGCACTTCAGCTCCCGAGCACTCCAATACGTTCCAGGACTCGACTTTTTCATGTTTCAGCTTGTTTTCCTCACTTTTCAGCTATTTCTACGATTCAAGACCTGCAAAACGCAATTTATTAGAAGTACGCAAATTCTGACGAAAACCAAACTAACACTAACGAAATTATACAAACTGTACACGATAAAAGAATGTATTTTGCAATACATCAAATATCCCCACACTTACTCTTTTTTCGTCCTCGAAAAAGAATCTATGCAAACGGAATCAGAGAGGAATAAATACTCGGATCAAAGTTATTTATACTTATTAAAAAATTCAAAACTTGTGTTAGCCGCGATTGCAAATATATTTGTCCCCTTAAACCCAAATCCGGTTCCAAGCCCTTATCATGCAAAATTCGGTCAATCTACCTAGGGTCTCACACTAGAAACCACAGTCCACCTAATCCCACCTCAAGCTTATAGAACAAAAGGAAACGATCATTGGACCACTTCCTAACCGTTTTATACCAAAATCAAGAGAATTTGAAATCAATTTTTCTTTTTTTTTTTTATTTTATTTATTTTTTTTTTCTTGAGCTTAGACCTTGCTTCACCTAACCCAGAGGCTGTCTCAATCAGAGTCATCATCCCCGAGAGTGACAACGTGAGCGTCGGTAATTTTGCAATTTTGTTTCGACACATCCCAGAGGCATTCTAAGTCAGAGTCACCATCCCCAACGAAGATTACGTAGGCCTGCGCTACTTTTCTTAGTTTCTAGCTCATTTATTCTATTTTTTTTTTATTATTTTATTTTATTTTATTTTTTTTTATTTCTATAAATTCTAACAATTTTAGCTTATAACGGCATTCCTTATACTATTTTTGGCGGTTGCAATTTCCCATTTTCCCTAGATGAGAACCCACTAGTAGACCGACAATTAAGGTATATTTAGATCAAAGGAACCTAAAACCGAACCGGGCCTATTCACACATCATAAACTAGACACAAGCTCGACTATATTAATCTATATTATCATTATTTGAACCCGAACAAAAACCCTCTTTTCTATCATTTTCCGTTTTATTTTGCAAACTTCTTTATTCAAAAGACGTTTTCAAAATATTATTTTTTTTTTTTTTTAGAACAAATAAATCAATGACTCGACTAACTAAGACTAACCAATTTATCCCATCCCCACACTTAAAGATTGCATTGTCCCTAATGCAAGAACGAGAACACGACTCAAACTAACCAACTAAAAATAAAAACTAAAAACGAAATAAAATATACAAAATATACAATTGGAAAGACTTAGCTGAATATGCGAGACTGTCAATGTGCCAGTCAATTCCACATATACCCTCCAATCCGAACATGCTCAGCAAACAGTTCCTAACTCTCACACGAACGGAAGCGGCATCACAACACCAACCTATTCAATCAACCAACCAAACCTCCCAAAATATAATACATAACCAAATTAAGTGCATTAGTTCAACTAACCAACCAACCCGATCCACCCAACCTGTTTAACAAATATTTAGAATATGAGTACAAACCAAAATATGAGGATGAAAACATCATAAAAGAAATAAAACAAATGATACTAAATCTGCTTTTGCTGCATCCTCTTCACCACCATGCTACTCATCATCATCCGACTCCTCACTCCCTTGCTCATAAATCCGATATGGTTCAACACCTTGCATGCTACTCGGTCCCGGCTGTGGCTGACTCAAATAATGAGGAACTCCTAAACGCAATCCCTCCATCATGTAACGCATACCATCTTCCAACCTGTGTTGACCCTGCTCATGCACCCGTCTACTCTCCTCCATTACCTGTCGTACCCCGCCGAACTGTTCATCCACATAACCACGCAGATCCCCAAAACCCGTCTGCATGGAATCATATAAAGAATCTAACGTAAGTGGGTCAGGGCGTGGCTGTCGAAGCGGGTACTGTCTCGCCGGCATCTCCTGGCGAGTAGTCTGCCTCTGGTAACGAGTAGGGATACCCGACTGCATTGAAGCTGCAGCATCAGAACCGGGTGGAGGCTGAACCTGAGGGCCCGGACGAATGTCTGCCCACGCAACAGGATCGGTATATGTCAAAATACCGGCTGACTGCAAATCCCGAACACTCATAAAACACGGCTGCGGGCCCTCTCTCATCCTATCCCTCGAGTACCTATCGAAAACCCCTAGGCTCTCGGCCAACCACGTCACATACGGACCACAGTAAATTCTTGCACCCGGACCACCTCTCTACGGTCTCCTCATCGACCAAGCAAAAATGGTAGCTAAATTAGCAGACCGACCTTCAACCATACACATTAGACAAAAGAGGCTAACCTGATTAACCTTATTGTCCCCCTGTCCTCTTCCAACTAATGTAGCTGCCAAAATCTTATGAATGAAACGGTAGACCGGATCAATGATATCGCTCGCAACCATATTGTTCGAGTAGGGTACTATCGAAATTGTGCTCCAGAACCTCGCTATCTCCTCCACTTGCACACTATTAGGATGTCTCCTCTTGAAAACACCCTGCAGACTGTTCCTAAACTCAGCTGACTGCACCTCCTCATCTGTATAAAACTGTGTAGCCACGGCGAATTGAGGAATAGTCATTTCATAGGGCCGCCTACCCAAGGAGAAAAATACCGCCTCCCGCTCATTAAAATTTCCTTGCTTGTAATCAAAGGTGGAGTGAAACTCCAAGGTGATCTCCTTGTACTGTCTTGCATCACAATCCAATACCCTTCTAAACTTTTCACCTAACAGTTGCTCAACCCGAGCTCGAGCACCCAACCTATCCATCAGACTCCAGTCAATCCTCCTGTACGGTAGCAGATCTACCGTAATCAAAGTTGTTAATTTCTGCATCTCCCCCGAGTCCAACTCAAACTGTAGCAACGGGCTATCCCTTATCCTCGTGCTCTGTCCATGTGCGACCCCCTGTCCACTATACGATACTTGTCTATGGTAGACAATTGGTTGTGGTGGTTGCTCTATGGTTCCCCGGGGTCGAGCGGTTGGCCCTCTTTTCCGACCCGATCTGCTTGATGATCCTTCTCCTGACATTCTGCAAAAAAAAACAGAGAAGATCATTAGTCACAAACTGTTTTTGGTATTTAAAAATTATTAATTAATTAATTTTTTTTTTTTTTTTGAACTTAAAAAAAATGGAACAACCGTATAGCATTCCATTCGCGATTGAAACCGAAAATAAAGTGAAACAAAATCGGGTTACCGTTTTCAAAAGCATAAGTTATAAACAACTTCGCCCGAATGGAGATTGAGTACGGGCGAAGTGTTTTGTACCTGTACGTGCATATAAGTAAACCCAAGACTAAACTAGACCTAAGACTCTAGACCTAAGACTCGACTCAAAAATACAAGAGTCAATGTACACTACCTCCTCCCGGCACTTTAATTGTCCTCAATTAAATCCCAAGTGCCAAAACCAGCTAACATTCAGTGTCAACCGAGATAAAGTTACAAACTTTATAGTATCATTAGTGAAAACGGGTCACAATGATGTCAAAATCTCAGTTTCATCACAAAATTAACCAACCCGAACCCCCACACTTGATTTTAACCAAATCCTAGCCCATGGTAGTCGCAAAACACATGTGGAACAACCAAACCAAGCCACCCGCAACCTCAAACTTACCACTAAACAAACCAAACACAAGACTAATCTAGGACACAACTCAAATCTATCACTAATCTAACTAAAAACTGAAATAGAAAAGCATAAAATACAAGAAATTGCAGGAAAACATACCTGAGAGTTGAAGTAAACAAGAAAAACTAGAACAATTCGGTTATGATCTTGAAACTTCCTTAAAGTCCGGTGTGAGTGGTGAAAGTGGTGATTTTTATGGTTAAAATCAGATGAGGGATGATGTGTGGGTGAAATGGGGGTGAAATTATGGTAGAAAAGTGGCTGATTTCGGAGGTGAAGGATGATGTTTGGTGGTTGTCGGCGAAATGGAAGAAGAAGTAGGTTAAAATGGCTGAAATTGGGGGATTAAATGATTCACGCTGCAGATAGGTCTGCTGGCGGGCCGCGACAATGAGACTTATTTATCTCGCGCCTCGCGACCGGGTTAAAATCCGCGACAAGTATACTGATATCTATCGCGCCCCGCGAGTATACGTTTTGCACAGAAAGTTTCGAAAGTTGGAAGGGTTTGTGTCTTAGAAAAATTTCAAGTATTCACCAAACCTCCCAAAACTCAACCCAAAAATTTTCTAACACTGGAACTTACCTGGAAACTCGTTTTCTCGCAAATCGTTGCATCTCCTCGGTAATGAATTCCTGCAAGTGACACGAAACACAAAAACAAAGACCGAAACACTACAAAAAACAACCATTGGTTACGAAAAATAATCGAAATAAATGAAAATACTAACGGTACAAACTCTACACTTGAGGCTTCCCTCAAAACTCTAACCGGTGGTATTTGGAATGTCTTCGAGAGGAGTTACCTCCCTCTCGTTCTCGTCAATTGGGCCACCTAAATAGTGCTTCAACCTATGGCCGTTCACCTTCCATGACCCTCCACTAGCTTCATCGTATAACTCAACCGCACCATGTGGAAACACCTCCTTCACGACATAAGGTCCCGTCCACTTCGATTTCAACTTCCCGGGAAACAACTTAAACCTCGAATTGTAAAGGAGTACTTTATCACCAGCTTTTAACTCCTTCAACCCCTTAAGCTTCCTGTCGTGCAACGCCTTCGTTTTCTCTTTGATATTCCAAGAACGCTCATACGCCGCATCTCTAAGTGCTTCTAACTCATGAATTTGGAAAAACCTTCTCCTAGCCGCTTGAGTGAGGTCGAGATTGACGGTCTTTAGAGCCCAAAGCGCTCGGTGCTCCAATTCAACCGGGAGATGGCACGCTTTGCCATAGACAATCATGAACGGTGTGGTTCCTAAGGGTGTTTTGTAGGCGGTACGAAATGCCCACAACGCATCATCGAGTTTATCCGACCAATCCTTACGACTCTTCCCTACCGTTTTCTCTAGTATTATCTTCACTCCCCGATTCGCATTCTCAACTTGACCGTTTGTTTGTGGATGGTACGCGGTAGACAAACGGTGAGTAACTCCATAACGCTCTAATGCCTTCTCCATTACGGCATTACAAAAATGCGTTCCTCGGTCACTAATAATGGCTTTGGGAATACCGAAACGAGTGAACAACTTTTTAAGGAATCTCACCACCGCTCGGGCATCGTTTGTAGGCAAAGCTTGAGCTTCAACCCACTTCGAAACGTAGTCTATTGCCACAAGGATGTACCTATTTCCACTAGAGGAGGGAAAAGGTCCCATGAAGTCAATGCCCCATACGTCAAAGATTTCAAGAACTTGAATAGGATTTTGGGGCATCTCATTCTTGGATGAGATATTGCCGGTACGTTGGCAAGCATCGCATGTCTTAACGAATTCTATAGCATCCTCAACTACCGTAGGCCAAAAGAAACCGCAATCAAAGACCTTTTGTGCGGTAGTGTGTGCACCATGATGACCTCCCGTCAACCCCTCATGCACATGCCTCAGAATATCTAGACCCTCTTCCTTACAAACACACCTCCTAAGAATACGGTCACCTCCTATCCTAAAAAGGTAAGGATCATCCCATATGTACTTCCTCGCATCCCTAAACAACTTCCTCTTTTGTTGGGCATTCATATCCTTCATGACATACCCATTGGCAAGATAATTTGCTAAGTCACTAAACCAAGGTAAACCCTCTTTCTCAGCCGCTACGAAATCTATGGACTCGTGAGGGAATCTATCTCCTATTGCCTCCTCACGAATCTCCTCCCTACTCGGATCCTCTAATCGTGAAAGATGGTCCGCCGCTACGTTTTCTGCTCCTTTCTTATCCTTAATTTCTATGTCAAACTCGGAAAGAAGAAGAATCCAACGTATAAGACGAGGCTTAGCGTCCTTCTTTTGGAAGAGATAACGCAAAGCTGCATGATCGGTGAACACTATGGTTTTTGAAAGCACGAGGTACGAACGAAACTTATCGAAAGCAAAGACGACGGCTAGGAGTTCCTTCTCGGTGGTGGTGTAGTTCTCTTGCGCGTCGTTGAGGGTTTTACTCGCGTAATAGATCGGGTGAAAGTGGTTCTCCCGTCTTTGACCCAAGACCGCCCCGACCGCGTAATCGCTCGCGTCACACATGAGCTCAAATGGTAAGCTCCAATCGGGGGATACAAGGATGGGTGCACTTACCAGTTTCTCCTTAAGGAAGTCGAAGGCTTGAAGACACTCCTTGTCGAAGACAAAAGGGACATCTTTCTCAAGGAGTCGAGTCATGGGGCGAGTGATTTTTGAAAAATCCTTAATGAAACGCCTATAGAAACCCGCATGACCTAAGAAGCTACGAATCGATTTCACACTAGTCGGTGGAGGAAGCCTACTAATAGTATCTATTTTGGCTCTATCTACCTCTATACCGGACCTAGAAATCTTATGTCCTAAGACAATCCCCTCCGTAACCATGAAGTGACACTTCTCCCAATTAAGCATCAACTTCGTCTCAACACACCTCTTCATCATCCTAGCTAGGTTACCTAAACAATGATCAAACGAATCGCCATAGACCGAGAAATCATCCATAAAGACCTCCATCGAACTCTCAACCATATCTTGAAAAATGGCGATCATACATCGTTGGAAAGTAGCCGGAGCGTTACATAATCCAAAAGGCATGCGTCGGTACGCATACGTACCATATGGACATGTAAAGGTCGTTTTCTCTTGGTCCTCCGGCGCGATAGGAATTTGGAAGTAGCCGGAAAAACCATCAAGGAAACAATAAAATTGTTGCCCCGCGAGACGCTCTAGCATTTGGTCTATGAATGGGAGTGGGAAGTGGTCCTTCCGGGTAGCGTCATTGAGCTTACGGTAGTCAATACATACACGCCAACCGGTGACCGTACGCGAAGGAATGAGCTCGTTTTTCTCGTTAACGACAACAGTCATCCCCCCTTTCTTGGGGACGACTTGGGTAGGACTCACCCAAGAAGAATCGGATATCGGGTAAATCAAACCGGCTTCCATCAACTTCAACACCTCCTTCCTAACTACTTCCTTCATGTTGGGGTTTAGGCGTCTTTGTGGTTGCACCACCGGTTTAAACTCATCCTCCATGAGAATCCGGTGAGTACAAAAACTAGGGCTAATCCCCTTAATATCGGACAACCTCCAAGCTATAGCCTCCTTGTGCTCTTTTAGCACCTCAATTAACTTCCCCTTCTCCTCCTCCGTCAATTTGGAAGAAATTATGACGGGCATACTAGAATTTTCTCCTAAGAAAGCGTACTCTAGATGTGACGGAAGGACCTTAAGCTCTAGGGGTGTAGTATCTACGGGTTTGCTCTCACTCTCGTCCCTAATCTCACATAGCTCTAAGGTTTCGGGAACCCAAGTCGGCTCTACTTCCTCACTCTCGTCATCCAACTCCTCGTCATCTACTCCCTCACTAACTAGATCGGCTCCACTAATGAAACCTGTGCACTGATCAACGCACGATATGAAAGAATCTAAGAAGTAAACGGAGTGACACGGACCACTATAATCATCACTACCACTAGGGTGTTGCATAGCTCTATCTATCTCAAAGGTGACGATCTCATCTCCCGCACGAAGTGAAATCTTACCGTCAAAGACATCGATGATTGCCTTTGCGGTTCGGAGGAATGGACGGCCTAGTATGATCGGAACTCTCTCGTCGGCGTCCATGTCTAAAACCACGAAATCTACGGGGAACACGAATTTATCTACCTTAACGAGCAAATTCTCTATGATTCCACGAGGATATTTTACCGAACGGTCGGCCAAGGACAACGACATGCGAGTAGGAGTAAGCTCACCTAGACCTAATTTCTCATAAAGAGAGAATGGCATCAAGTTGATGCTCGCACCTAAATCGGCTAAAGCGTGAGCGGGAGTGATGGTACCCCCGAATAAGCACGGAATGGTGAATGTACCCGGGTCGGTTAGTTTCTCTGGTAGCTTATTCAAGACCACCGCGGAACAACCTCCGGTCAAAGGAATGTTCGAAAACTCACCTATCCTATCCTTACGCTTGAGAAGGTCCTTAAGGAATTTGGCGTCTTTGGGCATGGACTGTAAGGCCTCGATGAACGGAAGATTGATCTTCAATTGCTTGAACATCTCAAGAAATTTCCCATATTCCTTAGCATATTTTTGGTGCTTAAGGCGGGCGGGGTATGGGACGCGTGAATGATCAACTAACGGAGACGGCTTAACGACTATTGGTTGCTTCTCTACCCTCTTTTCCACTTGAGGTTCCTCGGTGTGTGCGGTACTTGCTGGGTCTAGCCTAATGTGCACCTTACCGAGAGCCTCCATCTCTATCTCCTCATCTACGGGTTCTTCATCCTCTACCTCTACACTCTCGGGTATCACTACCTCTTCTAAGGTCCTACCACTACGGGTCGAGATTGCCTTCAATTGGCCGGAAGGGTTCGGCTTTGTGTTGCCCGAAAATTGACCGGGAGGTCGTTCTTGCAGCTGACGTGCAATGTCCCCGACCTGCCTTTGAAGGTCCAAGAAATTAGAATGGTTATTCTTGAGGTATGTAGCATGTTCTTCTAAGGTTCGTTGGGTGGACTGGTCCTTAACTAGAATTTGGGATAACATAGCTTTAATCTCGTCTAGACCACTACCCAAATCTTGATTTTTTGAACCCTGATTATTTGACCCCCCCCCACTATTGAACTGACCTCCTGTATTTGATGTATTTGAACCTGACCCTGAACTACCAAACTAACCCTGCTGATTTGAACCCCCACTTGAATAGAAACCTGGCCCCCTGCTTTGATACTGGCCTGATGGGAAACCAGGGGGATTACCGGAAGAGCGGAAATTATTATTACTACGCCAGTTAGAGTTATTATTAAATGGGTTAGTGGGACCTTGGTTTTGACCTGCGATGTACTCGACCTGTTCTAGGGTAAGTGTTGGACATTCTACGGTATCATGACCTCCCCTGCAAACCTCACACCTATCGACCTTTTTCTTAATTTCTAATAACTCTTTGGTGATATAATCAAGTTGAGATGCTACCTTGGAATCTGAGCTAACATGGTTTACTCCTCGAGCGGCTGAGGGAGTACTAGTAACATGAATGGAAGTCCTGCTGGTAGCACAATGATCGATATCAGCATGAGCAAAACTCTCAAAGAGATCATTACAGTCGGCCACCGATTTCTTGCCCATGAGATGGCCTCCTGCAGAGGTGTCGAATCGGGCCTTACACTCGGGGGTGAGACCATTGTAGAATTTCTCTACAAGTGCCCAATCAGACAACCCGTGTTGGGAACAACGTGAGAGTAGGGTTTGAAACCTCTCCCAAGCTAAGTGATAAGGTTCGTCAGACTCCATCCGGAACGAATGGATCTGATCACGAAGGCGAGATGCCTTAGCAGGTGGAAAATACTTAGCTAGGAAGGCATCCCTAAGTCCAGCCCATGTGGTAAAAGTACCTGCCGGCTGCGAATCAAGCCAAGTGGCTGCGCGGCCAGCAAGTGAAAACGGGAAGACTTGGAGATAGCGGGCATCAAGGTTAACACCTTCGATGCCGAAGGTGTTGCAGAGGCGGGTGAGACGGTTGATGTGGGCGGGCGCATCCTCGTCATCACGACCGTGAAACTGACAAGAGTTGTTAATGGCGGTCATGATGTAGGACGGGATTTGCCAAGACTTGTCATTGGTGATTGCAGGAAGGATGATGGGTGAGTTAGCGGTATAACCCGCGGTGGAGCGTTGGTGGACAGTTTGGTTGTTGTCCATTTGGAAATAGTGTGGCGGACTCGGAGGACGGGAAGTAGGTGGGGAGCTATGGGGTGAAGACCTCGGTGTGAAGTCAAAGCTTGGTGGTATTGATTGGGATGTAGAGTCAGAAAAGGCGAAAGATGAAGATGAAGGAGTACTAACCTTTAGAGAAAAATACGAGAAGGAAGACTTGTCCGTAGGCGGCTTCGGCGGAGGTCCTTGTGAACGCGTACGGGGCATCCACTGCAAAACCGAAAACAAACAAGTAAGACGACTCTAAAAGAAACTGACTAAATATAAATAAATAATAAAAATAAAAAGACACTTAATTATTTAGACTCCTACGACTCAAACAAAGTAAATAGCACGTATGATGTCAATTAAGTCCAAACAAAGAAATTAACGCAATACACTACCGCACAAAAGGTCTTTGATTGCGGTTTCTTTTGGCCTACGGTAGTTGAGGATGCTATAGAATTCGTTAAGACATGCGATGCTTGCCAACGTACCGACAATATCTCATCCAAAAAGTCGTTGTAGTATAGTGGTAAGTATTCCCGGCTGTCACGCGGGTGACCCGGGTTCGATCCCCGGCAACGGCGCCAAAAACTTGATGTGCTAAAAAGTAGTTTAATAAAATTAACTAAATTAACCTAGTTCTAGACTCTAAGTAATACTCTAGACTCACTAAGACACACTAAACTACTAACCGGCAAGTGTACCGATCGACTCTAGTATAGCTAATGTAAGTCCGGATATCGAACCCACAGGACTCTATCGAATTACGTTAACGGCTCTATCTAGACTATGACTGACACTGACTGAACTAATTGTTTAATTGGTTGGAGGGGGGGTTTCTAAAAATCCTAAAAATGCAATTAAATTAAACTAAATTAACAAATACGAATTAACTTGGACTTTTACTCAGATGGTGGAAACACTACCTAGACTGGAATCCTGATTGCTTTTAGTAATGATTTTATCTGGAAATTGTTTACTATGGAACCGGGATCATAAAGTTCTCACCCTTCAGGATATCTAAAGGACTCCTAACCCTTCTCAAGAGCACGCTATGAAACCCTAAAGGTTGTTTAGATTACCGGTTATTAGACTCTCTTTCAAGACACCTAACGGATTTATGAAAGTACCCTTAGAGGCTTACTCCCTTTCGAGACCTAAACCAAGGATAGAGTTGTTTTCTCGATTAGACTTGCTAGACAATAGCCAAAAGGTTCACTCCTAACAAAGATCCTACCTTTCAGTTTAATGACTTAGACCTAGCAATAATCCCGCACCTTTCAGCTATTGATGATTAGTAGAACACTTGATTTTATAAGATTACCAAATATTACTTCTAAGGTTTAATGGCCAATTTAACCCTAAAGATTGAAGATTTATTACATGATATAGACACTCACCAAAATCTAAAACCTAGCAAGACTCTATTATGTGATAAAGACCGTCACCAAGAATCTCACGAAGCAATAAACAATATTCAAACAATATCAAATATGCAAACACATCTAATCAATAGAACAAATCACCTACAATTCATAAATAATCCATAAAATCCATAAATCCATAATAAAAATCAGAACTTTAGACAATCATTCATCTAGTCTAGGTAGTACGATAAATTTAGCCAATCAAAGTCATTGAAAACATCAAGAATGAAGCATAATCAAGAACACAAAACATAGTTTAAAGAAAGAGACGAAAGTGAAGACACCCGAATGACACAAACGTGACCCGAATAATTCTCCCGACTTCAATCCTTCAACCAGCAGCTTCAAGAACTCAGAAACGCCTCCAACAATGCTCCAAAATCGCCCAAGGTTCTGCTCATTCGTCACTAGGGTTTTGGTTAAAACACACTTAAGTATTTATATGTTTTCCAAACCCAGCAGCTCAAAGTCTGGGCTCAACACACACTCGCAGGGCGCGATAAAATGCTCCATGTTAGTCGCGACCCGCGACCGTCTTCTTGACGTCAGCACATTTAACAGTCTCTCGCCTGCCGCGAGAGACATTACATTTATTGTCGCGGCCCGCCAGAAGACACTTTTCCAGCACTTTCAACGCACTTCAGCTCCCGAGCACTCCAATACGTTCCAGGACTCGACTTTTTCATGTTCAGCTTATTTTCCTCACTTTTCAGCTATTTCTACGATTCAAGACCTGCAAAACGCAATTTATTAGAAGTACGCAAATTCTGACGAAAACCAAACTAACACTAACGAAATTATACAAACTGTACACGATAAAAGAATGTATTTTGCAATACATCAGGTACCCGCGTTGTTTGTGGCGGTTTACCCACAATACTCGATGAACCTGAAGATGCCTCCAATACTCTAACCTTATTAACTTTTTCTATTAATTATATGTGTATTCCAGCTATTTCCTTTCTAATGAACTAGTTTAACATTTTCAATAGTTTTTTATAAAATATTTTTAAACTTATTTAAAAGCGCTATTTTAATTTCTTTAAATCATTTTTTAGTTTTTTTTCCCTTAAAGATGACTTTTTTTTTAACATTTCTAAAATTTATTTTTTTAACTTTTCCAAAAATATATTTTTTTTTAATATTTTTTCATAGAACTTTTTTTTACCTTTTTAAGAATGTATTTTTTTAAATATATTTGTAAAAATGTTTCTTTTTTATTTATTAGAGAAGAAATTTTTAAATCTTTTAAAAGTTAGTTTTAAAACGTTCCTTTTTTACTGGACAAAGACCGAGACATGTTATACTTGAAACTAGGCATATAAACAAATCGAATAGACATGAAGGGGCATGTTGGACACACATAAACTTTGGGCTATAATTTTTAAAATATGATGGTCTTTTAAGAATGCTAGATTTAGGTTTTGGATATTCGATTCGATATCTAAAATGGAGCACCACAACTTCATACAATTCTTGTTACGTGCTTAAACGCGAGCCTTATTTACTAGTTACTATTTATTATAAGTTTTATCAACTGTGTAGTATTATATACTAAAATGAGAAGTATCATGAATATATGAAAGAACTAGCTAATATTAGAAAGTTCAAAAAGAGAAATATCGTGAAATATATGAAAGAACTAGCAAATAATAGAAAGATCAAAAAGAGAAGTATCATGAAATATATGAAAGAACTTTTTTTTGAAAGGCAATATATGAAAGAACTAGCAAATATTTCTAAAAAAGAAAATAGTGATTACTTAAAATCCATGATAAAAGTAAGAAAATTTATGTTGGTGATTAGTAGTAGTTTGAATGTTATCTTTAAAGATAGAGTATGCAAAATGACGTTTAACTTCAAACAGGCTGGAATATTTTTAAAATATTTTTTCTATTTCCAGATTTTTATATTTTATGAGTAAATTAAATTGATGGACCTTTTATCAACGTTATATTTCGGTTATGGTTACTTCTTATAAAAATCATGAGTTTAATCCAAGAAAACTTCAACCCTTAATACATATGGACCGACCCTAAAACTTGGGTTAAAAAATACACAATGATACGAGGAATCCACAACAAATGTAAGAGCCTTTCCAAGCATAAACACGATGATACACGTTTGAATTTACATTCCTAGTCTAACGCCATGACCATACATACATACACATATTAATGAATAAATATCTTAACACGTACGATTTTTCAATGTCCAAGATACCTAGGAGATCAAAATTTAATCAAGTCAAACAAACACGTATAATCATTGAAGAAGTTTCAATAACATGTTAAAGTTATTAACATAATCATCACCAAAAACAACATATATATCATCATAGTTTAGCTAGGATTCATCTAGTCTAAGTGAACCAAGAGTGTAACTCATGCTAGCTACAAAAGCACCCCAACAACTTACAAAAACGAAATGAAACATAACTTAAACAAGAATGTAAACTTATGATCATTGTTGATAGATTTTGTTGATGCATACATGCCCATTATAGAATGTTTATTTTTAATTATTTTAAAAATTGAAACTTATTGATTAAATGTTATTCTAAGATACATATATGTTTATATAATGTACCTCCCATTGTATGAGATCAAGCCATAATGAAACGGGGTGAATGGCCGAGCATCAAAAAGATCAAAAGACACATGCACAAAAAGTGGAGAAGCTCCACGATCTATCCACGGTTAGACCGTGGAATGACCGTTATCTTTCTAGTCAAGACTAACAAACTAATTGATGACAGAAGTTCACATCCAACGGATGGCTCGACCATGGAACGATCATATATCCTCTAGACCAAATTCCGAATTTAACAACAAGATCAAATGACGACACATTAACTACACACTCGAAACTAATAATGAAATATGAAACTTTCTCAAGAGTATTATTTAAACATGAGCACGACATGTGCAGGGTCCGTTGGGTATCGGACGTGGGGAGTATGGAAGATGCACAGTTTGACCATGTACATGCCATACTAGTACTATAAATTTTCTTTTATTATCTATCCTTTTTAGCTATTTAAGTAAGTTTTACCATACACTTTACTTTGAGTCTCTTGCAAGAAAAAAAGCTCTATGTTACTATCATATATCCACATATCCTAAATGATCTTAAGCTCCAAGAATTATCATTCATATCAAGAAAGATAAAAAAAAGGTGCACGATTTAAGATTTTTAGGAGATTTAAAGTAATATTCTTAGTGAACACCTATGTGTATTTGAGAGATGTGTATTTGAGCTTCAAATGTGATATTCATACTCGACACCATGTAGGTTTGAGAGAGATAAACCCTATAAATATTTGGGAGATATTGTAAGGGTAATCACCACCCGATTAGTTAGACGTTGTAATAAGGGTTATCACTATGAACTTAGAGAGATGTTGATGAGGTGATTACAACCAACTTAGTGAGATGTTTAAGAGATTCTCACTACTCACTTAATGAGACGTTGAAGGAGTGATCACTACCCGTTTTTCAAAGGGGTTTTTGGTCTAGAAAAAGAACCGGGAGCACTAGATACTTGTAGTTTGTTGTTTTTAGATTCAACAAGTCTACAAATATGGATTAGCATATGATCATTGTACCACAAATAAACCTAACAAGATAAACGTTCACAAATGGAGTAAAACCTTAAATAACATTTAATATCATTATATTTATTGGTACGTATCTCAATCAAAATCAACTAAACTGGGATTAGCACCAGATTAATATTTTAATTTAGAGTTAGTTAACTTTTAACTTAAAAACATGTAACGCATTTTTTTATTTTATAGTTCAAGTATGAACATAAATTGAACTATGAAAAATTAATGATATTAGATACCTTTTATGACATTTTAAAACTAAAATGTAATTTTTTAGGAAATAATTTTTATACGCTTTTGTTGATTGGAATCTCATGTCTCGTGATATCATGCCGGTCGGATATACCCACACAAAGGACCATGATTTTCATAATACTATATAAAATATTATATTAATAATTAAATTTTAATTTTTAGTTAAATTAAAAATCATACAGTTAGCATTAAACGAATATCGTTGTTTAAAAGTTGCTATCCAACAGAGTATTTTCAAACATATTTAATTTCATTTTTTTGTTAGTTTTCTATTATTAAATTTAATTACCAAAAAATATAGTCAAAAGATTCACTCACAAGCCAAAGCCAGAGTGGAAGCTTTGACTAGAAACCCTATAAAAGTAAGAGGTTAAAACTTAAATATACTTCTAAATAGTTTGATAAAAAAATTTTGGTCAAATTATATAAATCTTTATAAACTTGAAAAATATCATATATGTCAATAAAAACTGAAAATATATACGGTTACAAACATGTAATAATATCATATATACCCATAGGGGAATGATCAAGAGAAAATCATATAGTTAGCCGAAAACCGAGAAAACTGACAAGAGCCAATCAAATAGTTTATAGATTTTTTATTTTATTTTTTAAATTTATTTCCATGTGTATTAATATAATGTTACACAATTTACAAAAAAATCATTTTACGTATTCTGTTTTACGTATACGTAACTACAATTTTTTTTGTTTTCTGTTTACGTATACGTAAGACTATGTGTTACGTATAGTTAAGCCAATACTTAAAATGATTTTTTGGTAAAAATGTGTAATATTATATTGATACTTTAATAAATAAAATAAAATAAAGTAAAGTAAAATAAAAAATTATTATTATATGATAGGTTAAAATTGATTTTCTTAATAGTTTTTTCAGTTTCGCGTAACTATGTGATTTTCTCATGAACCCTATCCTATAACCATATTATTGAAAACACTTTAAGAAATGACAATTTTACTCTTCTTTCTTTAAAACTTTTAAATTTTATATTTACCCATATTTGATTTTGAAATTTCATATTTATTCGTTTTTAAGTTTAGAAATTTATATTTACCCATAAACAATAGTTTTCTCAAAATATTGTATTTAATTTTCTCATTTTTTTTATAACTTTACCACTTTTTTTATAGCATTTATACATCAATATATCAGTTTTCTTTTATAGCATGTATAACTTTCTCACAATCGTTTCTTTTTTAATCGATGCCTTCTGAATGGGTTTTGAGAATCATGATGGTCGTCATCAAGAACATGAGAACGCGTGATCTTTTACGTATGTGATAAAACTGAAAAAATTAGGTTATAAAAATTATATAATGGATAAGGGTATAATGATCAAAAAGTAAAAAAAAAATCATTAATTTGGATAGAATGCTCGCCCCTAGCATCGATGCTCCAAATTGTGCGTTTGAAACTTAAACGTTGTAAAAATTAAAGCGTGAACTTTTCCCCCATTGAAAGAAAGATAAACCTTGGGTGGATTTTTAAGTGGGAGCCCCCCAAAGTAACTTGTTCTCTTATAAGGAGTGACGCCAATTGACAATTAGGAGGGTGCGAAACACCCAAAGCTTGCACCCGGGAGCAATCCGGTAGACGGGGCGTTGTAACATTTGGTCCCTCATACAACTAATATTGTCCGCTTTGTCCACTGAAAGCTCACGGATTTGTTTTTGGTTGTTCGGGTGAAAACTTACCGAAGGAGTCACCCATCCCTAGATTACTCTCATCCGAGCACGTTTAACTGTGGAGTTCTTATCTCATCCTTAACCAATGCACCCAAAACACGTTAATGGTATATGAACCAAGAATCTCTTCTAGCCACGACCGATGTGAGATTTTCCTAGGGTGTTGCAGTGGGTCATGTAAATCTTCTATGTATTGTTACAAGCGTAATGTGGTGTTTTGTGGCTCATATCGCCGCGAGCCGCTTGAGACTCGCCTTTAGTATTTTTGACTTTTTTGTGCGGGTCATGTCTGGCTTTTCGAGTTCAGCTGCAAGCACCAGTTGCAGGACTGTTCAAGTTCCAACAATTAAGCAAAGTTAATTATGTATTAACTCAATCTCTTCATGTTCACATTTTTGTATCTAAATACAAGGCTTATTTTCATTGTTTGAGATATAGAAAAATGACTTTGCATGTTTCAGAAACCGTACATAAACAAAAAAAATTTCCATCTTTCTCGGATCTTTACGCTCTCATTTCAGGTATTGTTTTCGGGTGCTTGGTTAATTGCGTCAGTGCATCTGCTCCTGCTATTGTGCCCTCAAAGACAGACAGGTTATCCTGGGTGGATCGAAATCTGTTTTAAGAGATCTATTTTAAACATAAATCCTCAGTCACCGCATTTATATTCTCTTCTTCTGCTTTACTTATTTTATTTATAGTAATTTGTTTTCACTTTTATTTTTTCTCTTCTCTCCTCTTCTCTGTATTTTAATTCAAATTATTGATTAATTAAAATGTTATTTTATTTAATGAATGGTTAGTGGTACCTTTTTTTTTCAAAGATTAAGAAAACCTCATTTAACATCCCCTTCATAGCTGACCCACGGGTTTCGTTTACATGGGAGTAGTTTACAGTTTATATTTTAATATTGATTTCTATATAACTTCAAATGCTATGGTAATATAACAAATAAAATAGTAGTAGCATCAATTAATCAAAATTAATAAATTGGATTTACAAACACACGTCACATCCAATTACCTAAAATATCAATGTCTTTTGGACATGAATGATTGACTCACATTATCATAACTTGTATAATCATCGACCACATTTAAATATGTAGATGCCTTTGATGAGTACTCACAAGTCCTAACAAAACCACCAAACTCCATATTAATTATTTCAAACAAACAACATTCTAATGCCATTTTGTTTCTATTATTCAAAACAAGATACGGGTTTGTTATATCTGTCCTTTTAGAAAGAGAACATGAGTTCATACCGACTATAGATGGACTGAGATACAGAACATATCGGCAAGTTTGTTCTTCGGTATACTTAAACTTGTCACACAAAACTTCACGAGGCACAACGATATGGACCACGTTGAAAATGATTATTTTTAGGTAAATGGAGTATAGTAGGTGATGTGTTCTGAAGCCATAAGAGAGAAAAAGAATAATAATAAAAGAAAAAGCAGTGATGATGGAGGTTGCCAAATTAAAAGGCAAACGAGAAGTTAAGTCTAACTTCGTTGTAGCTTGTGCCATAACATGTGCTACGAGGGGCCATTGTTTGGTTCCATTCGTATGGTTCTTTTACTTGTCCTTCCTGTTTATCCCCATTACTATTTAAAAGAAAATGTAAAACGATAATCTTTTCTGATCTTATGTTAGTTGAGAAAGATGGTAACCCATGAAAGTTGGACCAAAGATAATTGTTATACCTAGTTTGTAATCATTCAATAATTTTGATATTGATCATGCTGTTATCTCCTAGTAAGTGTCACGATTATCTCGCCGAGTATGTGAAGTGTACGAAATCAGATCTAATATATGTTATTACATCAATGATCCGGGCCAGGCTTTGAAATCGTTTGGACCAAATATAGTCTTTTCCTGAGTCTGAGATGGACCTGTAACATGAAGGAAACCGGTTAGATGGAACTTGAGGTTGTAGCCTTGGGCCCATCATCAGACGGCCAAATCAGTATGCATATGCAACCAATCACGTATGTATGTGAGCTATGTAAATAAGTGTATGAGGAAATAGAGTTTATTGTAGAGAGGGAGAAAGGGCGGCCAATCTGGAGTAGAGAACGTTCAGGGAGTCGAGTGGGAGGGCGTTGTGGGTTGGACAAAGGTTGATCCTTCTCTAGGTTCAAGCCTAGATGTTGAGCCTGATACGAGGGATACGCCATCAATATACAGAATACAAAAAAAGAACGTTAGGATTATCCGGATGTTACACTCAAAACTTAAAACCTAAGTTATTTAATATTTTAGTACTTAATAATAGAGTAATTGGTATATTTAAGATGGTGAAATTCAGAGGTGTATTTGTACCCTTGAAGACAATCATAAAATTAAGAGATTTGACAAAGTTAAAATTAGTCAAAAAGTAAATAAGGTTGTCAAAATAGGGCACATGGTTCCTAACGTTTTTATAGAGTTTGATGACGTATCCCTAGTGTCGGACTCAACGCGGACTGATCTCGCTAATGGAGTGGCTAGATGGTTATCTCATTTCGAATTCAAGAAAGAACTTGTTGGTTCAGTTTTCTTCGTGACTTCATGGGCTATTTGGAAGGAATGATGCGGTTTACTCTAAGAAGCGACTTAAAAACGAATCTCTGATTGATGATGTGGTTCTATTTTTGTATTAGTGGTATAGTAGTAGGATAAGGAAATGTAAGTCCAATTTGATAGAGTGGTTACAAACCCCGCTTCTATACATGTAATGTTTTCCTTTTTGTACGACTAGTTACTTAATAGCCGGTGTTTTATTATATTTTTCGTCCTTCCAAAAAGAAATTAACCCTAATACTTGGTTTTCATGTATAAGATTAAGCTGAATTTGGTTTTTTCTCCACACATGTATATAAGACTTTAGTAATATGGTCGAATTTATACCGTTAAGCTTGGTTGAAACTTGGATTTGTTTTACAAGAAGTCGAATTGATGGGTTGTCACTTAAAAATTCAATCAACGAGTTGTTTTATTTTTATAATTAAGTTACTTTAATGACAGACAAAGTTTATAATTTTTAAAGTAAAGATAGAACTCACTCAGCGTAACTGTTTTTTTGTATGAATGTCATGTACAACGACGTTTAATGTTTTAAATTCCTTGAGAGTGTGGTAAAGACTTTTGGTGTAACAGATTTTAGTTTTTTAGTTTAAGAACTATGTTTATCATGTTTTGTGCCAACTATTAGATGTATCTGGTTTGGGGAGTTTCACAACATGTCCGAAGGATCGACCCGTTTGATACCACTTGTCACATAGTGATTCTTTTGGGGCGTCGTGCAGTGCCCAAAGTCTCCAATGGGCCAACCATTCTGTCATGCGAAGTGATATGGGTCACTGGCCACCATGGACTCATTAGGGGAGCAACCACATGTCCCGACCAATGTTACACAAGTATTGCAAGCACCCGTTTGTAATACTTTTCTTGATCACTAGGGCTCTCTCCAATGAGCTGTAGGAGTAGCCAGCAATCCCAAAGTATTTTAGCACGATTTGCGTAGATGTTAATTTTAAACATTTAATCTATCACAGTAAGAATTCATCACATGATAAAAAAAACCGTATAGAGGTCAAGTGTGGTGTATCATGTTCGGTTTCTATTAATAACAAACTAAATAATGGTTATATATAGGTGATCAAGAACGAATGTTGGATAAGGTTTATGGAGACTACTATAGGACTTTACGCAAGTACACAGATCCCAAAACATGGGAATAAAATGATGTTTTTACTAAAACTTTTAGATTGTATTGATCAAATTATGTTAATTATAATTATTGTTGCTATAAAGTACTAAATATCTCTTAGTAATATGTTAGTATTTCATTGGTGGTTAACGGGTGTTGTAGAGGCTTGTTTTATTACAGTGGTGAATCATATTGGCCTACACCTAACTACGTGTAAAATTATAGATATTGTGAGTTGTTTGGAAAATTATTTTGAAAATTATTAGTGTAATATCAATATTTTGAAAAAGTTTATGTGTACTTATTTGATGTTATAATTGGTGAAGTTGTCGACTTTATCTTCATATAGGTTGAGCTCACCATATGTTTGGATGAGCCCACCCCTTGGGCTAATATGCTTTTGAGGATCAAGCTAGCGTAGATTGAGAACAAGACCCCTCACACGTAAGGAAATGATTTTCAAACATTTTTTTATGGGATAACACATCAACAAAGAATGATTTGTCCCCGATGTGACGTTACCTTGACAAGACAAAAGCAAGTTAGGCGAGGGGGTGCATAATGGCAACCACACATGCACGTTAGCTCTGGCTAATTTACTGTTAATTTGTCTAGGTTATAAGACTATGAAGAGAGGCCGGATGTTGATCACATATTATACATCTAGACGAGTTACACCGTTGATATTTGTGAAAACTAGTTACGAGTCAAAATAATTTTTCTAATGCAAATCGTATTTGAATGACTATATACAACTGAATCCATAACAAGGAGATTATATTTAAATGTGAAGCATGCATGTGTTGATTAACATGTTAACTCACTTATTTAGTGCTAAATGGTTAAAAATATATGGGATTTTGAGTTAGGTATTAACACTTCACAAGTAACTTTTAATGGATGTCATGTGATGCATTATGAGAATATGTATAGCTTATTGATGACACACTATACTTTATTATGAAAAGTTGGTCATTCATACTATGAGCATTACTATGAATAGTTAGTCATTTATTATCTCGGTCAATTAGTATTGTGCTAAGTAGGTCATTGTTGCTACTAACTTGACATGATGATTTGGTAGCATGGTTCATGCGGTCTCCAATAATCAACAACTCAACGGCGGTGAGTCTCCCCCAACGCAGTTTTGAATAAGTCGACGTACGTATAGGAGTGTCACGTAACTATTCATAGATGGCAAACTCGAATTGTTATGAGGCCCTCAACGCATTATTAACATGATCTAGAGGGGATGAACCTATCAAGAGAAAGTATACTTCTAAGAACAAACTCTAGTTATACATGGTCATTAATTTGAGACTTGTTCAAATAGAAATGGACTTATTTGGTAAATCATTAGGATATTGTTTTTTCATTAGTCTTTCATATCTTTTCATTGTGTCTCCTAATATTATATGATGTTTTTATCAATTATAACAAATGTATTTTTTTAAATTTCAGAAATAAATTCTTGAGTTTGTGAAGCAATGCAAGGTCATACTTTAGATGAATGTGGATAGAAGGGGCCATATCATATGTGTGTTAGAAAATTACAAAGGAAAATGACTAAACGATGTAAAGCAAACAAGTTGTAGGAAATTCTGGAGACGTGCGATTATTGAACATGTTAAGTTTTATGGATTTTAGTTGTTTGTTTGGATCTATATTTCATCTTTAAGTGGGTCTATGTGCACTCGATATTAATTATAATTCTCTTTTTCTTTGTATTATTTCTTTGATAATTATTTTTCTTTGGATTTATTTGAGTATAATTTAGAAGTCTATTTACATATGAGCATATTTTAGTTAATATTTGGTTAAATGATTAAATCTATTTATATTTAATTAGTTCACATGTGATTATAAAATTTAGAAAATTATGGAGATGTTAAAAAAGGGATATTAATTTCAATTAAAATATTTAATTAGCAAACAAAAATAATATGAATGTTAGTGAAGGTGTGACGTGTTGAAACTTGAAATGTTTCACGTGCATTCTTTTCTTGGTTTGTTCGATAATATTTCGTATAATGGAATCTAACTAAAAAAAGGCATAAACTAGATTAAAATTTATGATTTAAAAATAAAAATTTGATGAATGTAATTGGAGGGTCAAAAGGGGGTTTTAACGAGGAGATATGGAAATGGTGCAGGTTCAGTGGTTTGATATCAGTCTCGATGGAAGGTTAAGGACTTGGGTTTAGGTGTGGGGACGCATGTGGACCAAAAGAAGTGCCACCCTGTCGGCCTTACCTTGGTTCGTCCTCTTCTCGATCACCACTACCACCACCACTATCACCGTACCATAACCATCATAACGGCCACCTCCATCGCATCATTTCCAACCTGATGATAGACCTTCTAACAAGTTTATCTATATGTTATAGTTTAGATTTGAATTCAGGATGCTAGACACGGTTCAACACTTAAACCTGACAAGCAGCCTTGGCTAGGATTTCGTTGTAGCAACACAATCATACCCCGTTTGTCCATTGAACATTTGGCACATATTTATATCTGTATGTGGGCTAGTTATCGTAAAGTACATCTATTCGCATGTACTTGATTCTACATTCTTCTTGTTTATGTTTTCTTGTTTTTAACTTTTTATTTCAATCATCAAACATACACATGATTCTGACAAACTTAAAGGATCACTAAAATGGTTTATTCAAGCATGATTCTAAAGATGTTATGTCAAAAAAACTTGATAGAACAAATGTGATGAAATTCACACGATATAGAGAATATATGAAGTTCTTGTTGACTACTACAAATGTTTACTATGTGTCACCACAAAATGAACAAGAAGAAAGGCAAAATGATCGAAAATAAATGATTTTTCAAGATACATTCATACATATGAGAACTCTCACTAGTCGATTCTATGAAATGTGAACCCCAGTGACTTCTAACTTAGTTATAAGAACCAAGATCTTCAGAAAAGATACTTGAAACCCAACAAATGTATGTCTAAAAACCAAGATTTTAAGGACAACTATGATTATCATATTGTACTTCTGATATCAAAGGTATTAGAAATCAGGCCAAAATTAAACACACACAAACATAAAGTGTTCTACACAAACACAAAGTGTTGAGGAACTTGTTCGACTCTTTCTTTAATGTTACTAATTGAAAAACAACCACACTAAAACAACTTACTTTATCCTCTATTTATACTAGAAAAAACAAAATAGTCCTAATCCAAGACATACTCAAACAACCTAACCAATAAACATGAACAAACCTATCCGACTCAAATAATAATCTCTAATCATAATCTCTATCTTAAACCCTTAATTATCTTTAACATCTTGAATTATCTCTTTTCTTCTCACATGGGAACCAATTTAACCCTCAGCTTCTTGGTACACCCATCTACTCCCTTTTATAATCAAGATTAAAGCCTTCATTAGGGTGTGTGCGCATTAATTTCAATTGTTCAGGTATATGGTAAAATTTATCGGTATGATCAATCGCACATAACCTTGATTTCCATGTATAAAATGGATGTTGGGTTGATTACGGGTATGAGTGAGATTTACTAGGTATGTTTATTTGTTAATGTATATGTGTGATGAATGAGAAAAATTATTTGAAAAGCATCATTCATCGAAACATTTTGTACAAGCTAATTAAATAGTTATATCTATAAATTATGTATTTCTTTTGCCAAAACTAAATAAAAACACCAAAACTTTAAAGTATAAGATAATTGCACACAATATAAGAATACAAAACTAATAGAAAATAAGAACATCCATCATGCTCTATACCTCTTGTCCAAAATCATCTAAGTGTTCATGTTTTCTTTATAAAAATAATTGATTGTAACAAAAGGAAAAAACAAATCATATGCTATGGAGATTCAGTCATATTATTATTCATAAATTCATCTACTTGTTCTCATTCATGTGGCATAATCATCAAGCCCATGCACTTCCACATGCCTACACACACCCCTAACACTTTATCTCTACCTAATCTTAAACATTTGTTCATGGACATCAATTGTTTCAATCAAGATCCATCTCTCCATATGAATTAATAATTTAATGTCTTTGGTCATTCTTGATTACACAAATGCTTTCTTCAAGTGTGGTCCAAGACACAAACTTTGTGTAATTAGTACCACATAGTATGCAAAATAATCAATTTTTTTATATAAAGTATATTTCCTATTTATGTTATATATTTAATTTGGTATTTAAGGATCGATGATGGCAGAAGTGTTTAAAGTCGATAACTAAATAAGTCATCTTTTGCTTAAAAGTGATATTAATTATAAACACTTAAAACCTTTAAAAGTTTAGATATGTTTTTTAGAGTCTATGTGTATTTATTATTATTTGTGAATATTAATTTTATAAATGAGTCAAAAGGAATATCTTACTATAGAAAAAGGTCCAATTGGTACTTTGCCGAACTTCAAGGACGTTGCTTGCACAAACCCAATAAAGAGTTTCTTTGCAGCTCTCTTTCAATTAAAAGCAGAAGGCAAAACTCAACAATTTAAGTTATAACATATACGTTTCAAATGTTACGCTTTGACAAGAAACATTTTAAAATTTAATTCAGTAATGCAACATTTAGTAAATGATTCTTTTTAATTCTTATAATATTTATGCTAACATAAGGCTAAGGGGTATACACACACAAACATTCCATACCCCTTTGGCACATCAACGCACATCATATTTTCCAGATTTTTCATGTTTCCCCTTATTTGAGGGGTGTGATTCCATCATATCATATTTAGATTTAAGTTACAATTTAATACTTATTTTGTAACATTTTTATATAGAAAATGAAACGAATTTTATTAATAAATAAAATATAAAATTAAAAACATCAAGTTTATTAATAATTAAAAATTAAAAACATTAAATAAAAATTTTAAAACATAATATAGAAATATAAAAATCATTTTGAAACATCTCAAAATCCCGATGTTTAGTATTTCTATTTTTTTGGGATGGCGTTTGAAACGGGTATTGAAGGTGGCAACGCGCGAAATACAGAAAGGGTGGGCTTAAACCCTAGCCTCCACCCTTCCGTTCCTCATTTCATCCATCTCACACGAGAGAAAGTGTCGGTTTTCCACAAGAATCGGTCCATTTGTATCTTATCCAATTTCCAGAGAGAGAGAGAGACTATCAGAAATTCGTGGGTTATCAGTATCGACATCCAGTATCGATTCACGCACATGCTAGAGATGCTTCCTCAATCGTAGTCTAAGGTAAAGGTTGTATTGTCGTTTTTCTTATTAGAGATAATTATAGTAGTAAAGAGTATAAGATGGCAGAGGAAATAATATTTATAGATTGAAAAAAAAATTAATCTAAAATAGATAGGCTTGGTAAACCTTACCGGTGAAAACCACCATACATACAAGTAAAACTTGGTTTCACCCGTGGTAAAAAAAATACTGTGGCATGATTCCATCTAGAGGTGCACAAATCGGGTTCTTTTTTAAACCGTTTCCAGTTTCGGAGCCGGGTTGGGCTTGACAGGGTACGCAATAGAACCGGGTAGAGGTGGAACTGGTTCCTGTTTCGGGCGTTGTTGACCTATTCTTGGTTGGGTTGTTGCCCGGGTTTTTTCTAGTTTGGGCAGTTTTTGGCCGGTTCGGGTTTTGGTATAAAACTGAATACTAGGAACCGGGTAGAAACTACCATGTTCAAACATGCTAAAACCGAGTCCACTGTAAAACAAGTTAGAACCAGTTCCGATTCGTTTGTGCACCTCTAATTCCATCCCCATCTCTAAAACCACACCCGAACCAATTTAGCTCACCTCAAAGTTGATGAGATTTATCATATTAAACTCGAAAATAGCGAAGTAAAACCAATAAAAAGTAGAGCACATAAAATATGATATCTTCGTAAATTTATTATGGGTTTCCTCATACAAAAGACGACAAAAACTAAACTGTTACCATAAAGATATAATAGTTTTTTATAACTAATATATTTGTTTGTATCATTTTTGTTTTGGAAAACGTGCAATACTTTTTGAAGGGAAACATAAATTCTATATATCCATACAAGTAATGCGATGAAACCAACGATAGATCATAGGAACTACTTGACCATAAAGTATCTAACCTGATTAAGAAAAACCAAAATATTTAGAACGAGTATATTGGTATGAGATCAGGTATTTGATTAATTATAAAATTCTTTTACATGTTAAATATGTATGCGATTAGGTAATACTTAGCCTGAATACTAAAAACCAATCTCATACGTGTTTACCCGTATTGGAGCTAAATAAGATAAAGGTGTTGTTTTAGATAAAGAAGAAAACGTTTGGTATGTCTTGTAACAAGTTACAATGATTGATCCATAACTTATTTATAAGAACAAAACTATGTGAAGTTATATAATAACATCAAAAGTTATATAGTTTATTAGTGTAGAATATTTTATATATGCTATGCTCCTGCTTTAAAACCATTAAGTCTTGATAACGGTTCTTATTTAGCTTTCAAAGCGGAATCTGTATTTTAGAAGAGTTGATTGTATGAATCAAATCACACCCACCTTTTGGTGATTTAAAAAAAAATATTATTAAGCAATGTGTGAAGTATATAGTACTACTAATTATATAAGTGGAACTACAAAAAAGAAATGGCAATGTCCTTGATGATGGTTGTGCTATCTGTTCCGACCAGGCAGAAACAGTGACTCATTTGCTCATGGGTTGCGACTTTTCCATGGAAGTGTGGCGTAAATCTATGGGGTGGTGCAAGTCCCCTTTGGTTGGAGGTTCATTTGTGAAAGAGCTCTTAAAATCGGCTTCAGAGGTGATTGGCTCAAAGCTCTACCGGCATACTATTTTATCCATTGTGTTCTCTACGTTTTGGTTTATCTGGAAAGCACGAAACGATAAGATTTTCAACAGCTCCGAGTGGTCCTTAGATAGAGCGGTATAAGAGATCAAGGCTTTAAGCTTTCTTTGGGTGAAAAATAGATCCAAATGGCATTCGCTCACCTGGGATAATTGATGTAATTTTTCAATTGCTTTTTAATTGTTTTGCAATGTATCTAGCAACTTGCTAGTTTTTATTTATATATATATATATATATCCTCTGTTTGCCGGTCAAAAAAAATTTATATAGTTTTTTATAATAAAATGTTACGAGTATATAAACTTGAATATCCTTGAAAGATTTTTTGACTCATTTGATCTGTTAAACACGTATATTTGTTTGATATAAATTATCATATGTTAATTATAAAAGACAAGAAAAGTTAATAATATAAAAACTAGTATCACTTGATTAAATGTACCATAAGCAATAAATAAATTATGCTAAATATAATAAAAAGCAGTTGATTTTATATGTAAAGTATGTGTGTGTGTTGTGAGATTGAAGGTAAATCCTGAATACAAGCATGGAGTGAGGGGGGTTGTCGATTTCAAGAAGTCCATGTGATAAACATGAACATTCCTTTGAGATTGATGTCGGTCAAACCAAAAATTATCTATTTAATTTACGGATTTTTATTTTGTCTTTAAATATGTGCAAATTAATTATACGTTAAACATTGTAATATCATTTTTTTTTTCTTTTTCTGTATTAGTTGTGTATTCTTTCTTTGTGGCTATCATCGGATCCATATTATCAAGATGATTGCTTTAGCTTAATTTTCAGGTTTGTGAACTTATTGGAATTAAAAAAATTATAGTAATCTCCAATTTTTTGACTTGCGAGTTTATCAATGCAAGGTTATGACTTATTTAAGACCATAAGCTCAAGTCGATAAGAGAGGAAAAATGGTTTATGAAACTTTTAAAATTATAAGAAGTCCATACTCACCTCTTAGATCTGAAAGAGGAAGAGTCAATGACGACAAGCGATGGCGCCAAATCGGTTTGAAAGTGGTTCAAATAGCCGGTTTGAAACCGATTTGTAAACATATACACTGAACTGTTTGAAACCAATCCAAACCGCTTAAAACTGGTTTCAAACAGGTTTGAAACGGATCAAACCCGTTCATGTTACCATTTTTTTTAAAACGGCGACTCACACCCATCTATTCCGACTCATAAGCTACACCAATTCCTAAACTACTCATGTTCTTTGTTTAAATTCTTCCTTATTATTTTTTTAGTTTCATTACCTTTTTCATCATATATTAATTAACACAAAACTTACTTTTACATCCAAAATTATTTTTAAAATATAGTCATATAATCATATTTCATATGTTTATTTAACCGAAATGGAAAAAAAAAAGGCTATCCTTGATGGGCCTGTTATGTAGTAGACTATTATTAGCCTTAGTATAATGGGCTTAAGTTGATCCAGTAAATTTACATATTCTACCATTCCAACCCCCTTCTTTAAATTTACATGTTCAGCATATTAAATTACATGAAATAGAAAACAGATTATTTATTTTGTCCAGATAATACTACTCAATCCACCTGGACTGGATCATCACATAACACTCGAGATGGATTAAAACTCACAAGAATGCAATGACCAAACATGCTAAATCCATCCTAATGCTAGCCACTTCCATCAAGATGACCATTAGAGGCAAGGTGGGACTGATATTGCTGCAAAAACACACAAAAAAAAATAAAAGAAAATTAATAATTGTCAAGGTAGTTCAACCCTTGGAGCATAAACATGTTAAATCTAGTTTTATGTAAACTATAAAAGACCAACATCCAATCTAAATAGAGTGATTCTTGATGTCAGGCAGGAATGAGATTAATACAAGCATACAGAGCAAAATATGACAGGCCAAATGTTCAGGGAATTGCGTGGGTTCCTGGTAACTCGTGCTTATCTTTTGAGAGTGCCTCAGCGATTAAGGAAAGGCGTGTGTCACAAGTGCTTACACTTCTTGACACTCCAGTGGTTAGGAGTGATGAGTCCAATGCAGGACCAAACAAGTGAACCTTGATCATACGTGGGTCGGATATGCCGGTCCTTGTGGATTCAAGGACGCTGCACAACGCTTGTAAAACAAATTCGTGACAATAAGAACACTAACATCTAATGATTTAGCGAAGACCTTGAGAAAATTATGTTTACTAGAAAAAGAATAAGTACTTGCCTACTAATCATATTCACTATATAACACAAGGGCTAAATAGAAAACATTATTTCAACTTACAGCATGATATGCGTATGGTGATTTCCCTTGACGCTCAAAATGCTTAGCCATTATAGACCATTCTATCGGGCCCCATTCTTCCTCTTCAAAGCAATTCCCAAGTGCAGATTTATACAACTAAAAGAAAACCAAAAGCACTGTCCTTTATTCCAAACTCCAATCAACAAAAATTTAAGAACTCACCCTTTCCAGAATCTCACCTTAGTGGTATCAGTCAAAAGCTCACTTCCTGCAGGATATGATGCATAGAACTGATCACCTCTGGAGTATCCAGCTCTTGTTCTGCAAAAATTAAATGAAGAGGGAAAGAACAACTTTAATAACATGAAAAACTCACATAATGATGTATGATTTTAACCCAATAACAGATTTAATAAAAACATAAGGCAGATTGTATTTTAATAATCCAAACTGACAATTTAACCAATCACACTTCTAACTTTCGCTTTCGCTGCCAATGGCCAGTCCCATTCAGATAATCATCATAGGTTTAGACTTGATTTCTACTCGTATACTTACGTATTGGAATTGTATGCATAGCTAATGAGAGCCGAGAAAGAAAAGAATATTGTTTTCCCCACTGCTCTTCGAAACTTCTGAATATTCCACCCTTCATAGAGCCTACTCATCTTTGATGATTGATCATAAAATAGGGATTGCTTTTAAGACTTCCTGTAAATTCAACAAATCCCAGTGAGGCATTTCATCGAACACTTAGTGTGCACAAAAAGGATTATTGTTTCAGAAATAGTGTTTCTCATGCAATTAAGAGCCAAAGGGAGATGTATCTTTCAAATATCATTTTATATAATCATTTGAATCCCGTAAAAAATCAAATTTGATCACACGTTCATAGCAATATGCCCTAAAGGCAACCGACAGTTACATGAGTTTAACAATTTTATACAAATTAGGGTTATTATCACTTACCAGAAAATAAAATCGAGTAGACTAGATAACAGAAGTGAAGAAGGCCGAAGGGACGAAGGGTGTTAGTGCCTCGGAGCCGTTCTGCCTCTCCGGTGACCGGTGAAGTAATGGAGATCGGAGCGGGCAAAATTGTGTTTCCTTTTATGTTTTATCAGTTTATTTTGGATTTCCGAAATTGACCACGATAGTTTTTATTCCTTTTTTTAATTCACCAAAGTCCTTATAATTTTAAAAAGGACCACAAGAGCTGTGTTGGTTACAAAATGACCTTAAACATTAAGTTTGGGTCAAGAATATTTCATCCTAAACATGAGGGACGGTATTCGCTGTATATGGATACTCAACTTAAAAGTTGGTCAATGGCGGTCAAAGGGGGAGAAATCCTTCAAAAAGCTAATCTCTTATCATGGTTGGCGCCATCCTCGAGCGTCAAACTAATGATGGACGGTTGGAATCCCGTCTAAGGTATGTACCTGGGCTATGAAGAGGCAATGTCACTGAGCCCGAATTGTCATCTTCGTTCAAAAAAATTGATTATTCATATGTATTAAAATTTAAATGAATTAGATTATTTCTTAGGTTGATTGGTTACAACATTCAGTTACTTTTCAGTTTTCACACACAGGAGGAGTACAGGGAATAAGAGGGAGGATCAAATAAGAAAAAGATTTTGTCTAAAAAATCTAAAAAGTAATCTTTACTTTTTATTTTTGTAATCAATGGTTGAGATCAAAGTTTAAGAAAAAAGAGGGAAGTGGGTGTATTTTGGAGATAGCCCATTTTGTTAATTTTTTTCCAAATTCCTCCGCTATTTTAAAACGTCCATAATTTTTTCATACGAAATTATTTTTTTAAAGAAGCTGCACCATAAAATCGAGAATTTTTTCTCTTTAATTTGAGTAACATGTTGATATATAAAAAATTTCAACTAAAAAAAAATAAAAAAGTGGGTTTTTTTTTCCTATTTTGTACTAACATTTCTGTACTAGATTTTTTGTGTTATATTTTTTATGCTGGATTTTTTGTATTAATTTTTTTATTAAAATTTTTGTGCTGAATTTTTTGACTTAGATTTTTGGTGCTGTATTTTTTGTACTAGATTTTGTGTGCTGTAATTTAAGAAAACAAGTGGGTGAAAGTTTGGTTTGTAGTACCTAAATGTCCTTTAATCATAATTATAAGGAGTGTCATATATAATCTTCATAATTCTTGTTAGGCTACTTAGGTAAAATCCCATTTTTAAGGGATCCTCCCTCTAGAGAATAAATATGATGGCTGGGTCGGCCCGTGGCTTCACAATTATAGGCCTAGTACCGTAAAGTGAGAGTGGGCTGGGCCACCAATAAACCCTAACGAAAATTGAAACCCTAAACCCTCAAATACAGGCCTAGAACCTTCTACCACCGTATTCTACCCTCGATCTCGCGTTTAAATCCCCGGAACACACCGTCAACCTTACATTTCCTTCTTCTAGAAAGATACAAAAGTCAAAGCGAGTGTGCCGGAGTAGCAATGGCGAAGCGTCTAATCCCCTGTCTCAACAGAGTGCTGGTAGAGAAGATCATTCCTCCTTCCAAAACCACCGCCGGTATTCTTCTACCGGAGAAATCCTCCAAGGTAATTCGTAGTCCTCTCCGGTTGCCGTCTGGTACGGATCCTGTTTTTGATTTTGTATTTGACTCGTTTGTTGTGTGGATTGCAGTTGAATTCAGGAAAAGTTATTTCTGTCGGTCCGGGAACCCGTGACAAATCCGGTAACACGATTCCGGTGGCTGTTAAGGAAGGTGATACAGTTCTCTTGCCGGAATACGGAGGCACGGAAGTTAAGCTCGGTGAAAAAGAGTAAGTATTATAAATCTTTTCTTATGAGTAAATGGAGTTAGATTTAGAAGAAAAATAAAATAGTGTATCTCAAGTTATTTAAGATGATACTTGGTCTATTATTTAGATTTTTAGCATTATTGATGATTTATGTTAAGATTATTTAGGGGTGTGAAAAAAAAATCTAAACTGTATTAGTAAACCAAAAAAATCGAACCGAATCGTGAAATCGGTTTTTGGATATACTTTTTTTTGTTCAGTTTATTACACATTTTCCATACTGTTCGGTTTATTCGGGTATATATTTTTTTAAGTCGGTATATTCGGTTCAGTTAGAAGCATTTCGAATAAGGTTTGGTTAACGGATATGCCTTAAAGAAATCAAAACCGAGTAAACCGAACAAACCAACAAACACTTCTAAGATTATTTGATTTAAATTGGAAAATAATCATTTGATTTTAATTGTTTTTATTAAGCTAAAACTTAAAACTATAAAAACACATTGGTATTTTCTTTGTTATTTCCAATATTTATGTTTTGAAATGGGCATGAGTGTTGAAATACAGGGGAGGATCTTGCATCAATGGTTCTGAAATACTTACAGGTTTTCTGTAGGGTGCCCTATCATTCAATGCCCACATCAATTTTATTGTTTGTTTCACATGATTTTTGTTAGTTCATGTGTTTTGAACATAAATGATGGCTTCATAGTACGGGTTTGTGCTCTTTTGAATCTGAGTTTGTTTGAAAAGTTTTAACTTTTAGTTCTACTTTTCGTACTCAACTTCGGTTCGAATCCTTTTTCTCATTCCCGCCTCCATACGTCATTACATTTTTGCTTTTATTACTTAAACCGTGTGTCGTTTGAACAAAGTTTTAACAACAATTGTAGTTTGACAATATCAACTGTTGATGAGTTATTGCATTGTTTGGTGCAGGTATCATCTATTCAGGGATGAGGACATTTTGGGAACTTTGCATGACTAAACATTTACAAACAGGAATCATTTCTTGATGGCCGGATGTTTTAATGTTATGTTTGAGATATTAGGTTGATTGATGATCTAAAAAATTTGTTGACAAATGGGTGTTATATTCCAAGTTCATAATTGCAATGCAATTGCATTTACATGAGATACTTTTATGCATCTTCTGTTATATATTTCCTTGCTTTATTTTCTTTATCAGTGGGTCATCTGTAGGTGTGTGTGTGACTTCAATTTGTACCTATGAATTAGGTAATTTTTTTAAAAAGCCAATCAATATTTGGGTAATATGTTGGTCAAAATGGTTATTTGATTTTTTTTTCTTCAATCACCTTATAGGGTCACGGCTTCTTTTTCTCCATCAAAGCGTGGGAGAAAATTTCACTTCTATGTTTTACTCAACTTTATGGTTCATTTACAAATCAATGAACTTTTTGGTTTCTAACAAATTCAAAACGCTGTAATCAAATGGAATCAAAGGTGATAGTTGACCTCAATTCCCAATTGTAGTTATTTGTAGATCACCCATTGATCCCGGAACTTGAAGATCTCGTGGTTAAGTTGGTGTCAGATAGGTTGTTAAACGAGCCTAGTTCAAGCCAAAGTAAAAGTAAGCTTTGTGTCAGATAGGTTGTCAACGGCTTTGTTTGGTGAATTATGAAGCTTCAAAGTTTTCATATCGAGGGCGGGTCTTGGAGCAACTTATAAGGTTATTGCTTTGTGACCTTGAGATCACGGGTTCAAGCCGTGGGAAAACAACTTCCTACCTAAAGTGTAGGGTTATGTTGCGTAAATTAGATCGCAAAAACGATCCAACCCTTACCCGGCCCCAGCGCAAAGCTGGAGCTAAGCCAAGCACCCGGTCGCTCTTTAACATTTTCAAATCCTATATTGAGTATAGAAAGTGACAGAACTTAAACAATTAAATTGGTGGGGGTGCAAAATATTACGCATAAAACCAATTCTTTCACCAAATAAAAATCATAAATCGCAAAAATGATGCGATCGTCTGGATTTGTGTAACAGATTTAGGCTTTTGGTCTAGATTTGGGCCCAAACACTATAACTAATAAGAATTATATCTACTTTTTTAAGCATAACACACAATATAAATTTACCAATTTTAAGGGTTTTATACATTTAAATTTATCATTTTTAAGGATTTTCTACATGTTTTTAAGCTCTCAGGATGGTATCAGGCCCTTTTGGATATTTCAAGACTAGTTTTAGCTATCCAGACTTGAATTTGAACAGAATTTGAGAAATCTGGCTAGAATCTCACAGGAGTGCCTTTGATCTGCAAGGCGTTTTGGCTGTGCCTCATTTCGCCTGACGGCGCCTGACTACATAGGAACATAGTTCGCTTAAAACTGATTTCGCTTGACCACTGACAATTTGACATAGTATAGCAACCAACTATCACACTGCTGCCAATTTGGGTGACAATTCATTACCATTACCATGATCTGCTATTTTGGTTACTCAACTACTAAAAACCAGCTATTCATATCACTCAAGTATTCAAAAGCCCAAGTAAAGTTAGCCAATATGTTGACATGACAGTGTAGCACAAAAATGATCCAATTGTATTATATTTGCATTTACCAACATTATTACACTGATAAACCTACATTTACATATGTAATGAAACCACGGTAGCAAATCAACAATACGGACATGTCTATATAAGTCTTAACTCCATGACGGGTTCTATGATCCACCGAATAAGTGGAAAAAGAACCCTCTAATAATAAAAGGAAACGGACCATTTCGACAAATTAGGATTATGCTACTCTAGAAGCTTGTTGCAAGCACCAACACCTATAGTAGCAGCTAGATGCCAACCGGCATGAAGATATGGTATCTCAGGAAACAAATCATCAGCCACAAAAAATGCACCACCTAAAAGTGCTGACATTTTGTGAACATTATGCACCAGTTTAAGTTCAGGGTTTTTGACTGCTCTTCTTGCAAATGCAACCTGGGGAAAATAAAAATAGATAAATTTTAAAAAAACTAGCCAAAAAGTGTTCCAGATCAACTCAGCCTGACCAGCCCGTTCTGACCCGTTTCCCGCCCCACCAATTTTGTATACCTCCATTATTCCAGTGTGAACAATTGATACCATGAGTGGCTGAATAGGAAGACACAAGGCGGATGCAGCCATCAGAAGTTTAGGGTTTTCATCCCTAAGAGCTCTTGATAAGCACTGTAAAAAATAATTTTTAATTAGTCTTGCATTTTATGTATCAATGATGAAATGTTTACGTACTTTAGTTGATACGGGTTGTTAAAAAGAGGTAAACGTATTTTTACTAACCACTGTAGCGGTAGCTATCATTGTGTAGTCGGCCCATCTTAAATACTTTCTCCACCTACCTTTAGAAGAATGGTACAAACTTGAAGCAATTCCTACTCCGATTAATGAATTGGCATAAAGCTTAGAATTCAAATTCTTTCTGGAAATTGAAAATAATAAAAAGGTTAGTGTTTGCATTGATCAAAAATATGCTTCTTAATTTTATATAATTCAAGAATTCATGTAATGTTTTATCTCTAACGGGTTAAATCAAAATAAGTAGATGAAAAGGAATTGGGTAAAACAGGTTGAAAGTCATCAAAGTGTGTATTTGATGCATAAAACCTCATAAATCATTTTTGTCAAAAGTTTATATTATTATTGAAATCACATAGCACTTATAATCATCTTTAACTATGTACTAGAAGATTATAAAATTTTAGACAGAAAGTGCTTTGAGTAATTGAGTCAATCCAACGTCCCAACAGAACCCATACAAAATAACTGTTTCACCAGGACCCTTTTGACCCGTCACCCAATCTGCCCGACACCCATTTTGCTACTTTATTCATATTCAACATACTAATCACCACTGAGGAAATAAGGAAAGTACATGCCTTGGAGCTTGGATACCAACAGCAATAAAAGGAATCGAAGTAAGTATGTTCGCAACTCTCTCACCAAGATGTCTATCACCTACCACAATTTTTTTTAAAATAAATGTTACAAACTTACAATTTATAGCCTATCAACAACTGATTAAATAAATGCATTGTTATATAAATTTGTTGGAATAATTCTGATTAAGAGAAACTTGGAGAACAAGTTGGTTTATTTTAGGAGTTAGTATTAGAATCAAATAAGATTGGTTTGGTTATTTAATTAGGTTATTTGGTTTCCTAGTTTGAGTCTAATTAGGAGTCTTGTTTTGCAAATTTGTTTTCTAGCATAAATAGGAGACAAAGTAAGTTTTGGTGTGGTTGTCTGTCGAGTTTTATATACAAGAAAGGGTCGATCATTGTTGAGGTCAATATCGTGTTTGTGTGTTTGGTTTTGGGGCTGATTGCAAACAAAATTGTTAGTACCGTGTAAACAACTATTGATGGGTCTCAAACAGGACGGTCTCAGCTCCCATACTCTCCTATCATAAAGAAAAAAAAAGTCAAGAAAATTGTGAAAATATTCACAATCATCAACAATATTAGTAAACATAAAGTGAAGATAAAAAGAGAACAAGTTCATAGACAACTAACTGCACAGTATGGACTCTTAAGAGCTGATTAACTCCTACAGTCAACCTTCCATGTGTTGACTGTTGAAAGTTTCCATTTTGAGAGATATCTTCCAACTGAAATGGTGAATGCTGAATCACATGGACTCCATGCACATGTTCTAGGGCTCTCCCTCCGTTCACTTGATTCTCTTGACCCATAACTCAACTGGCAATCAGTCAACCCTTGACTGATTGCCAACAAAGATATATGTCACTAGACAAAAAGCTAGAAAAGATATGAATTGGAAGTTTAACTTGAGAACCAATCAAAACTTTCTTAAAATAAACATGAGCATTTCGTTGAACACTTGGTGTTCCAATTAGCAAAATTGTGATATGAACCAATTGTTAGAGGGCAAATGTTAGATCTTCAATTTTAACTTCAAATTGGTCATGAAAGATTAAATTAAAGTCAAATAGTTAGAAATCAACACATTTAAACCCAATTGAAATCTCGTAACGAAACCCTAGTTCAACGCAAATCTCAATTCACGTTTCATCACTAAATTAACAAAATAGCAGGATAAATCAATAGATGATTTAGTAATTCCCATGTTATGCGATGAAAATAAAGCTAGAAACAACGATCAAAAATAGAAAGAATGAAGCGTGCGATGTACCTGAAAGTCGTTGTTTGAACGGGAAGAAGTCGTGTAGGTATGAATCAAGAAGACGCGAGAGTTGAATCAGATGTCAGAAGAAGTGAAGAGAGATGCGAATTAAAACACGAATCTTCCAGTGAGGAAGGCGAATCATGGCACTTTGATTCCCAATTTTCCAGTAAAATGGTCGGCAACCTTTCCATTGGCCCACAAACAAAATTATTGAAAATACTGTTTTATAATTGGGCTTGGGCTTCGATAGTTATATAGTCATAGCCCAAATCACTCCTCTTTTTTACACTTAAATTCTCCAAATACATAAATATGTGCACTATTAGTTCAAATATTTTTAATGATATAAATGACTTGGATTACTTTTCATAAAGCTAATATGATAAAAATTAGTGTTTTTCAGAGTAACTTTTTGTAGCTAAGTAATCTCGTTACTCTATAAGTGAGATTTTTACTATGTATGTTTGTTTGTTTAGAGGTGTGAATCGTGTCATGTTGACGGGTTAATATGTTCAAACCAAATATGACTCATGTATTTATTCGTGTAAATAGAACATCAACCCCAACCAGGAGTTACTTAAAATTGTGTAACTTGAACACGACCTATTTAATCATTTTTTTCTAAACTTGTCAAATGGGTTGATGGGTAGTAATTAAGTTGTAAAAATGTTAAACAGGTTGGTGGGTTGACTCGTTTAATTAAACGGGTTAAACAGGTCAGCCCGAAAACCATTTCTTTTAACTAAAAGTCAACCCGAACATGATTTGTTTATTAAATGGACTAGATATGGTAACACGAAAGATAATTTTCAAGTCGTGTTTCGGGCTGTATCGGAAATTGAGACCTATCTTTTGTGTATTTTTTTATATTAATCTGTTTATTTATTTTATTATCAAGCGGGCCGATTTTGACTATCGATTTGTATGGACAGTTGTATGTTGGCAGATTGGGGGATTACTGATGGGGTCCAAGATGTTGGACCTGCAGGGAAAAAAAGGAAGCTACTGTTAGAAATTCTGGAAGTTGCAGATTTAGAAATATGTTTTAAAATATTTTAAATCAAAATTATATTTTGTCTATAAATTATCATCAACCATAAAAGTATTTAAAAAAAAGTGGTCATATATAGTTAGATCATCTCAACGTGACTTATAAATCACTGGTGTTTTGGGTTGCCTTGATGCCAATAACCAAGAATTTCTGTTTTTTTTCTTGATTCAATCACCAATAATAAAAGTTCTTATTTTTTTCTGCATTTTTAATGACATAGTATCTATAATTAATAGATGTATGATTTGATAAATGATTAAATGATTATGGTTTAGTGCTAGTGGCAATGACGTTTCTACTGTACATGCACCTAAAGCAACCGTTTTAAGTCCTTAAATATTAAGAGCCCTAAAAAGTTGAAAAAAAATTATTTTAATTTATATGAAAATATATGTCATAATCTACTAATTTTTGTGTTTTTAAGGTAAAATGAGAAGAGCTAACAAAATGATTAAAAGTTTATTTATGTAAATATTGTAATACCATTCTCACTAGTACAAAACCCAGTTTTAGTGGCGGTCCATAAATTTTTTTAAGAGGTTTTAAGAAAAACCATTTTAAAAAAGTGATAGTCAAATGTTCATTTTGTCAGTGAGTCAGTGACGACAACGACGACGATTGATGGAGCTGTCGGTGACATTTTTTAATCGACTTTGACATTTTTAGAGGCGGTTGTAACCCCACCGCCCTAAAAATTCAATTTCCAAACCGCCCCAAAAAATAATTTCCAATTTTCGTTGCGATATATTTTGAGGCGGTTATAAACCGCCTTCAAAAATCATATTCATCGCCTCAAAAAACCATTTTTCTACTAGTGTCTAAACATTAATATTATACCTTTTGACGTTATATAAATTTACATTTTAAAAAATTTCATGTATTACTTTTAAAAGAAAAGCCTCAACTTCAAAGTTAGTCCAAAAATATATTAAGGGGTGTTAGGGATTTAATTTAAAAACAACTTATTTACTTATTGGCTTTTAAAAAAAACAATAAGTCAAAAAAGTGTTTTGTATTGATAAAATTTTCTTTTTATTTTTATTTTTTGATAAATTTTAAAAAATTGTTTTTCAAAAGTTACAAATCCTGCATTTTAAAACTTCTTATGACTTTTGAACATAAAATTAATAATCTACTCACCCTTTACCCTACAATAAATATTTCTCGTTATATGCTCGCAACTCTCCTACGTTCTCTCTTCAACGACTGCAACACGTTCTATTTGCCGGTGTAAATCGTCGTCGCCGGTTACATCATCGGAGGTAACTTCTCATCTAAAACAATGTCCTTTTTGGTCATTTTACAAAAATAAGTTAAGACAAACATTTTTTAAAAAATTATTGACTTTTACCATCACAAAACATAATCCAAACAGTAAAATTTCATTTAAAAAAAGTCATAAGTCAAGTGTAAATAGGAAATCTCAAACACCTTTAATAAATCCCGTGAGCAACTCACTCGATGAGATCGATTTACTTCTCACTTAATAAATCAATCACGTGAGCCAATTGGGGTTATCCGAATAATATTTTTTAGAATTATTGTGTGTAATGAAAATCATTTGAATTGTTCACGATAAATAATATGTTTTTCAAACTCGAATATAACAAAACTTTTTAATCTTCGATGTCCTTATCATTAAATAAATATCGTCCGAACCTAATAATTTTCATTTAAATAATAAAATAGTCTAAAATGCAATAACTTTTTTTTTGAAAGGCCAACTTCATAAAAACCAAGCACCAACCCAAAACGGGAGGCCGAGAAACAAAACAAAACAATTACAAAATTACAAATTTACATCATTCTCTCTAAGAAATATTTTTAACTTTTGATCTATTCCTAAACCAAAGGAACCCATAGACTTCACCTCACTAACAATGTTCTCTATCTTAATTTCCTTGTTGTTAAGTATGAGATCGTTCCTAGCCTTCCATAAGCTACAGCAATCAACCCTAATGATTCCTTGGAGCGCATCTTAGCCCGATTGTTAAGACCAGAATGATTATGCACTTCCAAGAGATCCTTAAAAGAGAAAGCGAAAATTTGTTGAACCCGACACCAAGTGCTGATAGCCTGCCATAGGACAGCTGCGACGAAACACGATGTGAACAAATGGTCGACCGTTTCTTCGCCACATCCACACAACGGACAAGCTACATCACCGACGTCCACATTATATCATTTAAATAACATGCAATAACTTATATCCACGTATTGAAACTCGTATGATTTAAATTTTCGTAATATTATATCATTTAGAATTCAGAAACTTCACTAAAAATGACGAAAACCCGACCATTTAAATATATTACAGGTTTTCTAATATTCCATGGGGACAGGAGCTATTAATATTGCAGTCCCACTCTCTCGAAAGAAACTTCTTATATATACAATTCAGAATTTAATATTGATAAATGTAATTTGCAATCTAAATAATGTTTAATCAACCGTATGGATATATTTTTGAAAGGAACGCAATATTGTTTAGTTTATTCATGTAAACGAAAATATTTGTCAAATTTAAAACTATAAAAGATAAATGCTAAAAAAAGTTGATATATAATGTGTGAATATGTTACTTATTTAATTAAAAAGGTTAATAAAGACTATTTAAATATTAAAATAATGTAAATTACCACTCACACTACAAGAAAAAGACCCTATGCCGACGGAACCTATCCCGACGACATTTGTCGTCGGCATAGGTCACCCTGTGCCGACGACATGTCGTCAGTATAGGTTAATCACAAATTTTGAGAAGTGAGAACCTATACCGACGACATGTCGTCGGCACAGGGTTGAGCCGTATGGAGGGAAAATTGGCGCCCGGTGAAAAATTGGGGAAAACCCTATACCGACGACATGTCGTCGGTATAGGGTTAAATTCTATTTTTTTTTTGTTTTTTCTTTTATTAAAACGTTTTCGTCGGTGGGTTTTTTTTTAAAATTAAAAACAATTTTGGGAAAACCCTATACCGACGACATGTCGTCGGTATAGGGCATTTACTTTATTGACCGGTCAAAACTCTAAGAAGACCTATACCGACGACATGTCGTCGGCACAGGATCCTATGGCGCCGATTATCTAGGTTATACCGACGACATGTCGTCGGTATAGGTCTCAGCGTCCCCTAACCCAGCAGCCAGGTTTCTGCTTCCCATTTTCACCCAAAAACGAAACAAAACTCTCTCATATCTCTCTTTGGCGATTTCGCGTTTTTGAAGTGTTTTGTGGTGCAATTTTCACTAATCTCTCGGTTTTTAAGGTTATTTAACATATATGTTTCAATTTTGACAATAAAATCAAAATTTTTGGGTATTTTGGTTAATTTCTTTGTTTTTGGTTAGGTGTTTGAAGATTTAACAAGTGTTTGAGGATTTCAAGCTATTTGAAGATATTTACAAACTTGGTTAGTAATTTTTTTATAAATTATGTTTAGATTATGTTTGTATGTATATTGTTATGTTTATTTTGTATGTATGTATATATGATTTGGATGTATGATTTTATAAATATTTATGAAATTTTATTATGAAATTAGATTTAGATGTGAATTAGGTTTAGATGAAATTTGGGTATTTGGATGTATGTTTGTATGTATATTGTTGTGTTTATTTGTATGTATGTATATATGATTTAGATGTATGATTTTATAAATATTTATGAAATTTTATGATTAAATTAGGTTTAGATGAAAATTTGGGAAATTTGTATGGAATTGTATGGAATTGTGTTTATATATGTAATTTGGGAAATTTGGGCATTTATGTATGGAATTGTGTTTATATATGTAATTTGAGAATTTGACAATTGTTTATGTATGTTTGTAAAGGATATGTATGTATATTATGTTTATAAATATTTATTTGGCCATTTTTTTATGTATGTTTGTGTATATAATTTTAGAATTTGGGCATTATTTAGGATAACTATTTAGAATATACCCGTCCGAAATTTGGGCATTATGTAATTATGAGTGTATGTATATATCTTTGTATGTATATGTAACTTTATTTAATTTTGTTGCAAGTTCGAATCCACCGCCTTAGAGTACCGATCAAATCATATACATTAAATTATATAATTTATTACATGCATGTATATGTGTATGCTTATAACACAATAGATATGACACTAGATATGGCAATTGATAAAAGTTGGGTTACACTGGGAAATCGGAATTCTCCGGCTTTCTTAAGCGGTCTTCACAACTTTATAGAGACGGCCAAGAACCATGTCGACGGTCGAGGTAGAGCGTTTTGCCTGTGTAGACGTTGTTGTAATGCGTGTCGACAGGATTTGATTGAATGTATGTTAATAGATGTTGACACACGTTATTGTAGTGATGATTCTGATTGAATGTATGTTAATAGATGTCTTTATATTTGTCAATGTTAAAAATGTAGTATTAGTGTTTAATAGATGTCTTTATATTTGTCTATGTTAATTATTAATTATTTATGCTCACTAATTATTTTTGGTGTAGAAATTATGGCAACGATGGCGCAATCACACGGTGGTGATGGTGGAGACGATGGATATGGGGGTCCGTACAACTTAGAATCGGGTTGTGCGAGTGGTAAGTTACTTGTTAGTGTTTAATAGATGTCTTTATAATTGCCTAACTTTCATGTGTCAATATAGGTAGTGCCTCACAAAAGAGGCGTTCTAAAGGAAAAAACCTCAAATTATATAAGAAATTTGAGGAAAATGGGAGGAAGCCTCTTGACATTGATGTTGAACTTCATGGCGGTGGCTACAAGTTCGTGGGTCCTAATGCAACTGATTTTATACGTGCTATCTCTTTGGAGGTTGAGAAGGTTGTCCCGCCATATTATCCTAACTGGGCCAAGGTTCCAAATGAGAAGAAACAGGCAGTATATCCCACTCTATTAGTAAGTATAGATGTTTTATAATTACTTACAATTTCATAACTATTAGATTTTTTCTAATTACTTTCCACTTGTAGGAATATTTTAATCTGGACGCCTGGAGAAACACTGAAAAATGGCAAGGCGTTCAACTCGGAATCACCGCCGAGTGTCAAAGGGCTTATAAAGACCGCAAGGGAGAGATGAAAGTTCATTTCGACGAGAATGGGGGATACGATGATGTGGAGGCGGCGAGGAGTAATCCACCACAAGATGTTGATCAAGAAACTTGGGATATTTTGATTAATCAGCTGTTTTTAAGTGCGGGCTATAAAAACCGCTCGGAGAAGAACAAACAAAACCGAGTAAAACAACGCTACCCAAGTTTCCATGGCAGCAAATCATACGCCCAACGCCGACACATGGAGGTATGAAATACAGTTGTTATTATTATACAAACATGCTTATTAATTCTTAGTGATATTATTTTTGTTTTTCACAGGGGACCGGCCCTATTGACGTGTTCAGATCGACCCATTATAAAGAAGGGACGGGCTGGGCCAATGATTTTGCATCAACAGATTATGTAAGTGAAATTATTTTTTTGTTAAAACATCCAAGTTTGACTTTAACGGGTCAAAATGACCCAAACACAATTTAATAGACTTAAAACAAAATACTTTAACTTAAACGGGTCAAAATGACCCAAACACACTTTAATATACTTGGAACATCCAACTGTAACTTTAAACGGGTCAAAATGACCCAAACACACTTTAATAGACTTAGTACATCCAACTCGAGGCCAATTGTTGAATATGTTTGCTAGTATTATTAGTATTTGTTGTTATTAGTGTTGGTTGATTGGAATTTGTGAATTTGGGTCGTCTATTACTTATAGTTTAAAAGGTTGGTTATCCATTTTACAGCAGTTATGCTGTCGAATTTTAGTAAAATAGTCAACTGATTGTTTATTACATTGTTTAATGCAGGACCGAATACAAGAGGAGTATACAATATCATCTGCTGAGTCTGGTGGTGACACATCCACTATTGATGAGTTTGCATGCATGGAGCGTGCCTTAGGTCATCGGCGTGGCCATATCCGGGGTGTTGGTCGTGTGGTGAGTAATCCCACACCGGATGTGTTCGGTACTCCCCCTCCACAACCACATTGGCAAGACGTTGATCAACGTGTGGCTAGTCTTCAACAACAATTCCAAGAACAACAACAACGCGAAGCCCAACGAGAGGAAGAACAACGATTGCAAAATCAACAACTAGAGGAAGAACGTCGTGTGCATAATCAACAAATGCTTGAAATGCAACGACAAATTGATCAAATGCGTCAAATGTGGGAGCGCCGAACTAGTAGTGATGATAACTAGCTTGGAGTTGTTGAGCCTTTGTAGTTGGTGTGGTGTTGTCTTGAACAATTTGCATATTTTTGTGTTTTGAATGTTTGATTTGTCGGACAAGTTTGTGGGTCGACCAATTTGTATGCTTGTTTTACGTTTCGGATATTAGTTTTTATTGGATTTGAATGTTTGAATGGTTTATATATAATTATTTGCAGGTTTTTGTTTTTAGAAATTTAATATTTATGGAAAAATATTAAAAATTTAAAAAAAAAAAAAAACAGAAAGACCTGTACCGACGACATGTCGTCGGGATAGGTATTTTTTAAAAATTATTAAAAAAAATGAAAAAACCTATACCGACGACATGTCGTCGGTATAGGTCTTTTTAAAATTTATTAAAAAAAATGAAAAAAACCCTATACCGACGACATGTCGTCGGTATAGAATTTCTTTTTGAATTATTTAATTAGAACCTATACCGACGACATGTCGTCGGTATAGAATTTCTTTTTGAATTATTTAATTAGACCCTATACCGACGACATGTCGTCGGTATAAGCTGACATTTACCGACGACACCTATACCGACGACAATCTTGGGCTATTGGGACGAAGCAATCCCGACGACACCTATCCCGACGACAAGTCGTCGGTATAGCTTTTGCCGACGACAAGTCGTCGGTATAGCTTATGCCGACGACAAGTCGTCGCTACAGGGTAAAAAAAAGTCGTCGTATAGGGTGAAATTGTTGTAGTGTCACATATCAACTTTAATTTGTTTATTTTAATTCAGAAAAGGTTAGGACTTTTCAATTTTTTTTATTAATTGGAATAAATAGAATAAATACACATGTATATACATCCAAATGTTTCCAATAGAATTGTTAATTTTGTGGATGATATTGATATGATTAATTTATTGCACATCAAGAGACTTGGCTACATGTATGAAAATGGCATGACTCTTGAAAGAAAAAAAAACTAATATATTCTTAGGTGTGAATGATGCTCAATTGAGATTTTCATTGTTTAGCTAAAAATAAAAATAAAAGTAAAAAAAAAAGTTTTTTTAATAAGAGTCACCATTCTTCTCAAGACATATTAAATACCTCTAACTAAAATATGTAACATATATAAAGTCTATAACTCCTAACCAAGTTTTGTAGTAACTACTAACATAATAATGATATTCAATTGTAACTAAAAGATGCCAAAACATATTGTTACAATAGTTTAGGTAGTGTATTTATTAAACCAAGTAAATAAAAAGTGCAAAGTCCAAAGATTCCGAACCAGAAATAAGATATACAATAGAAGGTTCCAGGAATCAAGGGTCACGATCATGTGACTTAGACCCATAAAATAAGGAAGAAATACAAATCTTTACAACCGAACCCTTCAAAACACCAACCACACACACACTTGAAGCTAGCTTCAAAAGGGTTTTTGTCTTTTAACTTAATAATAAGACACCCAATTTCGCTTACTTTCTGCAAGTCAAAGATCTCACTCTTAGCTTCTGATCAATTAGTCTTTTCAACAACTTTTCAAATGGCTCAATCTTTTCCAAAGAAACCAGCCGGAAGAAGAAGAAAAAGCAATTATAATATGAAATTTCAAATCTTTTTCATCTGGGTCATCTTAATTCTCACTCATCTACCATTATCATCCGGCCACCACCACCATGATCACCACCACCACCGGAGTTCAGTATCTTCTAACCGGAAAGCTATGGTTTTCAAAGCAGCACAACCACAGTTCCATGCAGCTGGAGAAGAAGGCAATACTTTGTTTGATGAAGACAAAAGAATAATTCACACAGGTCCAAACCCTCTTCACAATTAAATAATTATTAAATTTAATTAAAGTTAAAGCTTTGCTAATGTTGATTCTCATTTGCTTTTTTATTACTTTCTTTCTTATTATTATTAATTTTTTTAACTATTATTCTGAATTAGAATTAATGGTAGCAAAGCTTTTAGCTTTTTCAGCAATGAGCTTACAGTCTAGAAATGAAGAGGGACAGAGAGGGAATTTACTACTGTTGTTTCTTTCTAGGGTTTGAAATGTCAAAATCTATGTACAAGTTGTAATGCATAGTGTACAAGTGATTAGAAGAGTTTACATCTCTATTAACTTGTTGTTCCCTCTGAAACCTTCTGCCAAAGAATTTATTGTGTTTGCGCATTAAATTCTATGTTGTTACATGGCTGTCATTTACTGATTTACTTAATGTGGCTCAGTTTTTTAGCTAAAAATAGCATTGACCTTAAGTTAATCACTGTGGGTAAAGACACTTTAATCCTTTACATTACATGTTGTGGGTTGATGTTGTGACCTAATTGAGGGGCAAATTTGGGATTTGAATGATAAGTTTGTTGTTTATTTACTCTTAATTAGGGTTCTGCATTATTTTGGTTATTGTCAAAGGGAAAGAACACTTTTCGGTTGCTAAAATCGATACAACCTAAAGTCTCTATGCTGCCATTTAATTCCGGCAGGTGCTTTTTAGACCAGAAAGAAACATGGATAGAAGTCAAATATAGCAAATCCTAAATCACTTCACAAATCAAGATTAGGATTTTGTGTATAGGAGTTCTCTCTTGTTTCAATTTTACAAATATCATCTTTTTTATTTTTTTTAACAGTAATTTGGATCACTGATCGGCTACTGGCTCATCCAATCATCTTTTTTTAAAACAACAAATTTATTTAATCACGTGGGTCAAACTACCAACCCCAAATATCATAACTAATTAAAGAAATTTAGTTTAATTATGATATCAACTAGATTTCTTATGTAATTATAATTGTTGTGAGTTTAATGTATGCTATTAACAAAAAAAAAATGTATTTTGATCATCTAAAAGCACTATTTAAATTTTGTTTATATTTGTTGATCATCTGTTCGAGTTAAATTACTTACATTTTAATACATACAATCTAGATTTTGCTTAGATTAAATGTACGAAAATGAAAGAAAAGATGAATAAGTTGAGTTTAATGATACATATAGAGTTAATTACATGACTTGTCCATGTGATAGCATCATATTGCACGTTTGGTCGTTTGTCACCCTTGTGCTTTTATTAATAAAAAATAAACAAAAACTAATGAAAATATATAGAAAAAAACTAAATTCATCAATAAAAATATATAGAAACTAATAAAATAAAATATAGAAATAAGTCTGTCACATAATTTTTTTATAACTATACATATTAAACAATTTTTTTTAATTAATCTATACCAATATAATATAAACTCAAATTTTAAATTATTTTTTAGTAATATTAATTTAGCTTCTTTTTTAAAGATTTTAACTTATTTCCAAACACCATTTTGAGATAAAGTATTTTAAAATTTTAGATTCAAGCATTTCACGCCACATGTATTAATCTTATTAGTTGAAAAGAACTCAGGTATCTGTCCAAAATTTATTTGCAATTTCATCGATGTAACTGTGCCGATGCCAACGCGCCCTCACTGAAAGCGCATGGGTGGGGGTGGTGTTGTCAGTCAGTAAAAATGTAAATATGTGATATTTTGGTGGTTCGTAAGTGATTTAAATTTACCGTTCAGAAAAAATGTTACTACCCCTTAATACCGGTAAAATGATTATTTTAAAAAATACCTTTATTGGGGTATGTTCTTTTGAGAACCAAATATATTTTGAAAACCGAAAGAACCTTACAAAACATATACATATCGTTTCGGTGAAAAAAGTAAAAACAAACAATTATGTTTTATTTATCTCTTTTCACTCTTAGTTTGATTTTATCTCCTCTCTTCTGAATTTTTTTATTGAAATCTACATAAATTCTAGCCAATTTATATTATAAATAGTGCAAGGGTTAATGCGATTCTTACGGTTCTTAAGGATGCCAAAAAAACCCGAGCCCGACAGGTATACCCGAAAACCGAAATATCCGGGGCATGTATACCCGAAACCCGACGGGTACGGGGCCGAGTATGGGATTAATTTTAAAAAATTTCACGGGTATGAGACGGGTATGAGATTAGGTGACACCCGACCCGATTACCCGAAATCATATACCCGTTTACCCGAACCATATACCCGAAAATTTATAATTTTATTTTTTCTTAACTCTTGTCTATTAATGCTTCATTTTAGTAGGTTTGTTATGTAAAAATTTAATTTTTCTTTTGAAATATATATTTATAGATATAAAAAATAAAGTCATAAAAAAGTACACGACACATACTCGACGGTTATTAGCCGATACCCACGACTATGCCCGATATCCGATACTATCGGGTATGCTCGTTACTCGCGGGTATACCCGATACCCGACGGGTAATTACCTGACACAAACCCGACGGGTAATGGGCCGGGTATGAGACACATTTTTATAACCGGGTACGGGTTTGGGATTACCGATACCCGGCCGAACCCGACCCATTGACATTCCGTCGGTTCTTAACATATTGTTGGTTCTCGGAAGGATATCTCCCTACCTTCATATAGTTTAAACGTGAGTTAATGAAAAGAAATAAATATGTTACTATGATGCGTAGAACACAAGATAAACATACAATATGGGAAATTACCAATGTAATTCATAATTAACTCCTTTATTTATTCGGTAAGTTCTTATCGATCCATTAGTTTTTTATAGCTAAATCATGCAAAGTTATCTAATTAAATGTGAAATTATATGCTTTAAAAGATAAATGGGTTTTCCGTACGTTGACAGTTTTTCAATCGACACAACCTAGAAATCTCCTTTTGAGTAAATATATACATCGACTCGTCACGATTTCAATTAGTTTTTTATAGCATTGTTTTTCAATTGAACATGCTTATTTATTGATCTAATTTTTAACCAAAATCTTTTTATGTCATTTAATAGTCGGTGATTATATAAAAATGCAATTTGAATTATCACGAAAAATCAGTTAACAAATAACATTAAGGGTGGTGAGAGTGGTAGCCTTTCACTTAAAACTACCTTCTTAAATCCACGAATAAATAAATATGTCACCTCATTTAGACAAACTATCATACTAAACTACCCTACATGGTGGGAGTGGAAGTGTGGTACGCTCCAAGTACCCTCCAACCCACCGTATTTTTTTATGTTTATTTTAAATTAAAACAAATTAATAACCAAATTTAAAAACAAAAAAATTGAAATTAATTAAAAATACATAACAATAAATAAAAAGACCATAATAAGTAATTAGTTAAAACATAAATTCATCTACTCTTCGTCTTCGTTCAAATTCAGGGTGTTTATCACAACATATTATGGGTGGGGGTGGGTATTAAAAATGGTTTATATATAAATGGTATGAGTTATATTTAGAAATAATGTATTTTTTTGTGTATTGAGTAAGATATTTTATTTTATTTTTTTACTTTTTATTTTTCCAACGGCTAAAAGACCCGTTCAACGTTCGATTTTTGGAGACATCCCCATCGTTTCGTCAGGTATGGAAAGCCGCTCAGACTACCCGTTTCTTACACCCGCAGGTGTACCTGCATATCCGCATACTACCCAAGGACTACCCGTGCTCCACCCACCACCTAATAACTATTATTTTCATAGAAAATATTTATTGTTTTCAACTTTTAGGAGATTATTTATTCCTAGAAACACTCGATTCTTTTTATTTTCCTTCTATTGCCTCGACTTCACTGCTTCGAACCTTTCTCATAGGGGATGCCTGTCTCCCTAATTAATCTGCACACTTTCTCAAGGTTCCACCCTTACAAAATAAGCTAAAATAATCCTTCATAACATGACAAAAAATTCCGAATAAATAAAAAAACACTAACACACATATATATATATAGTCAATAGGTACAAAAGCAATAGTTTTAATTATTGCAAAGCACATGTTATTAATAAAAAATTCTTTGATATCTATTTTAAACACGTTCTTCAAAATGATGTCGCTAAAGATTTGCATCCAACTTATGATTAAGAAAACAGTCTTACAATTAGGAAAAATTGAAATATTATAAAACCGATTAGATTTCTTCAAATTAATATGATCATTTGATGTAGGCAGGCATGTGATCATCTCGATGAATGGTTCAAGACAAGATATATAGTTAGAAAATGCCATAGAAAGTTCCTCGGAATTAATGACTTCTTTTCGACAACCACATGCCAATGAATAAACTCCATTTTAGAAGATTAGAAAAGTTGGGGAAAAAAACAAATTATTCTTCAACCAAAATATTTCAACGATTTGTTCGAAAGATTCTTGAAGCGAGGTTTTGATTAATATTAATAAAATTTATTTTAATTGTAATTAGTTCATTAAGATATCTAAACTTATGTATGTAATTGTGAAGACTCCTCCAATTCCTTTGAGCTAAAATAGTGTGTTTTTATGGTATAATGAACTATTGATCATATTCCAATTTTAACTCTTCAGGGCAAGACTTTGCTAAAGTGGTATCATTTTATCTTAATCATTGATTTTCTTAATCAATAACTCAAAATACTCCATAGCATTTATACAAAAGACATTTTATTTTAACCTTTCTCTCTCTATGCATAATTTGATTCCACTAAGAAATACCGGAAAATCATAGAAAAAGCGAGAAGAATTTTAAATCATTGATTAAGAAAAATCAATTACTAAGATAAGAAGAGGTCATGTGAACCAATGTTTTCAGAACCGCACCGGACAACGAACCGGACGTCTTAGAGGTTCACTGGTCGGACCGGTCGGACCGGATTCAAGAACCGGATGACGCAATAATTAATATAAATATTCATAAAAATATATAGAAAAATATAAAAAATTCCAAATACTACATATACAACCATTTAAACAATTTTGAGTAAAGGACAAGGGTTGTAGGTCTGTAGGAATTTTAATTCTTTTGAATCTTCAATTTTAATTAGGGTTTTGGAGGACCTGTGACAGCGTATAAGTTAAAAGGAAAGAGCCAAATTGGGTTAAAATTGTAAATAGAAGTTAGTAGGAGGACTATAGGATAAAAAAGATAAAAAAAAATAGTAAAAAAATATAAAAAATTAAACTACCCGGTTCGACCGCCCGGTTCGACCGCCCGGTTCAACCAGCAAAAGGTCTCAGAGCATGTAACCGGACCGGTGGAGGTCACGGTTCCCGGTCCGACCGGCCGGTCCAGTCCGGGTTTAAAAACATTGATGTGAACTTTATTTCGTGCAAATTTTTGCGAGGGACAAATGTGTAATATTCACTCGTTGTTGACTTTATTTGTGTCTCATCATATTTTTTAAACGTGAATAATTTTTGTGTCATTACATTTTAAAAAAAACTATATCATAAAATCAAGTATTTTTTAATTTTTTTATTTGAGCATAATACTATTATATTTTTTAATTTTTTTGTAAGTGTAATGTACTAGGATGCATATGACAGCGCGTCAAGATGCCTCATGTGTTATCGCTGCAAATCAAATTTTAGATTTTATTAGACGTATTAACAACTCATCCTGGAACACGGGTCTTTTATCATATCTCTTGCAATATATACACACACCAATCACACTAGTCTCGATCATAAGTTAATCAAAAGATACAATTATATAAAAATCAATGATTCATTTGGTCCCATCCATCCATTTCAGTAGTAATGGCTATCCTTTTCAATTTTCTGTACTCATGCAAAATATCTACTCGGAAAACAAGTTACCTTGACAGTTGTTAACTTATTCCCACTTTTAACTATTTAAAGATGTGATGTACTAAATGATTTTCTCCAAAGAAATCAAATGCATTCATATCAATTTTTAAATCTAAAACTCTTTTTGTAGAAATTAAAATTGAATTAAAACAAATAAGATTGATGGGATTTATGAGTTAAAAACATATTTGTTTTTAGAAGAAAAAAAATATTATAATTATAAGAGAAAAAATATTTATAGTTATAGCTTTGTGGAATAAAACGATGTCGTACCATTGGGAAATAATGGTAATATTATCAAACTATCAACAACCCAAACATGGGCTTGTTAATGCTTTTGATACCAGATTTCACATGCCTTTTTGAATCTTGATGACATGTAGATGCTATATACACACAAGAAGGTGGTTGAGGTTTATAAAGGCTAGCATTAATTGATAGAGGGTTGATTTTGAAAATTTTGATTTGGGTTCTTTTGCCTTTGAAGAAAGATTTGATATGGTTCCTTATGAAGAATGTTTTTTCTTATGCAATGAAGTTCTTTTAACGAAATGTGTGGTATCATAGAAAAGTATATTAAGGATCTCAATGCATAAGAATGGTGGATGGACCATTTCTTCCTTTTGCAATAAGTAGAGTATAGCTTTTAATAGGAATTGTGAGATAATATGTCGTCTCACAATCATAGAAAATGCTTTTTATTAGTGACAAAACCGCCTCCGTCAAAATAAGTTTTCTACGATGGATTTTGTTCGTTGCAAACAGTCACGGTTGTATTTATTATGACGGTTTTTCCCTTGATAATGCCCTTTCTGTAAGGGTGAGTGAAATGGGCGTGAAAGAGAAGTAGCGTGATCCACCTGGCCGTGAATGGGCATTGAACACCGCCCCTAGAGGCATTGCCCTTGTTATACTTATGGCACTGCCCATGTTATACTTGTGGCATTATGGCTCGCCGTGCATAAACATAGACTACCATAAGGCTTGTGGTAGGTTCATTTACGTGGACGGGCCACCATCAAGACTTTATACTCATAACCGTCATTCCCTTAGCATATTATACATGTACCGATTTCATAATACATTTACCCTTTTTCTTTTCATAAAACATAGCATTTCATTTCGTAAACCATTTCGTTCATATTTGTTTATAAGTACTTTTATAAACCTTTCACTCGTTTCATTTTGTAAACATAACCATTCGTAAACGTTTCATTTTCATAAATGTAACCTTTCGTATGTCATATCCAATCTCAAACTCATCAGGCATCCATTACTCAATACCCAATAGGGTTGCGGGTATTTAGTATACCCATTTATGTGGTTAAAGTTTACTTAAGTTTCTAACAACTTAAAAATACTATCTGTTATATGTTTTTTAGATTATGCAATATATTAATATATCCAGGTAAACGGATTCTGGTAATTGGGTGGATATCAACTAACTTCATACCTCGTCCAAACTCGCAAATGTTTATAAATTTTCAGGTTTTAGGTTTTCTAGTTGGATTCATTTCTTTTGCCACCCTTAGTCACCGAGTTCTTAAACGATCAACAAAGGATATCGATACCTGATTGTGCAAAAACTTGTACTCTCGGTTCAAGCAATAATGGCTAGCGGCGACAGTCGTACAATAGTGGGTTTCATTTTTTGAACCAGAGCGAGTATAATTTCTCAGACTATAAATGCTACAAAATGACAACCCCATATGTGAAAAAATGCGAATTCTTAATGTTATTGTTACTTTGACAAACCACGAGTACCATTTATGGAATGAACTCTAAATATAAAAAGCTATTAACCGTAATATTTTTTATTCCAGAATGACATGCTAACAGTATTTTAATGTAAAATTATTAAGCTATTTAAAATTAATTAATCCTATAATCTTATAATTTCTTTTGGACAATTCACTTAAAGAGACTTTAATAAGATGTTAGAGACAAAAAGAGGAACTATTACACATGATTAGCGCAGCAAAGACTTCGGGTTACAAACTCATTCAATCCAGTTTTAATTTTACATTCATACTTGTAAATTCTAATGGTGATAAGAGTAAGCAAGAAGACAACATCAAATGCTTAAAAGCATCATTTTAGCTTGTAACGTATCATCGAAGATAGAATGGCACTTGACGTTTGCTCGGTTCGTTCGACCGTTTGGATAGATTACCGGCCCAAGTTCATGCTTTGGAGAAGCCCATTTAGGTCAACCAGATGATAATTTTCAGGTCCATTTGTGACTAAAACCCATTTGATCCGTGTTTTAAGTGTATTTTTTCTTTTCTTTTCTTGGGGGCCCAAGAGATAATTTCATTCACCCATCAACTGTTTATATTCATATATCAGGATTATACCTTGCTAATAACCGAATAATCACTATCAAGTAGGTTTGTTTAAATAGTTCGTAGCTCGAAGCTTGATCAAAACTCACTCGAAAAAAGTTTGCGCAAAATATGCTTGTTTACAAACTGAGCCAAGTGACCAAGGCAGCTCGGTTTGGATAGAGTTATTTTGTTTTTAATTTATTATATATACACAATTGTTTGTGAGTGTTTGATACTTTTAGCCGGTATGCTCATCATTTCATAAAAGCAATAGTCATATATATATATATATATATATATATATATATATATATATTTTAATTTATTTCCTAATTTTAGCTCAAGACATACTACTAAGTGCCGCCCACTAGCCAATACTATGTCTAGGGATGTTTAAAGAGCCCTGATCGACTCGTCTACAAACCAAGCTGAGCTGACCCTAGCTCGACTCGTTTCGCCTTATAAAGAGCCCTGCTTTCAAGAGCCTATTAGCTAAGATCTTGACGCCGGTTATATTGACTGATTTAGCTTTATCGGTATGAAAGAAATCAATTTTCTCATCATTAATTTCTATATAGACATGTGATATAACTTGATTCAAAAAGAAACATCGGCTATCTAACAAAATGAAGGCAATTTGTATACCACTAGTCCACTAGGCTTAAGTATACATGTAACGTGTGCTTTTATTATTAAACCTACAACATAGTGGTGTACAATCATCTTATAAAGTTAAAATATCATAAAATTATGTGTATAAATATGTGAAAAATTAAAATATTTATATACTATTTTTACTAATTTGGTTGCTCCAATAATACAATTATATTATATGTATATTTAAACGGAAAAGTTGGTTGCAAAGAGGGAAATCACTATTCATTTGGTACAAGAAGAAAAGCTAATTGTATAAGCAGTTTAAGCATAGATTACAACCTACTTTATATACATACCATTATTTTATAACTTTGATTATTTTTAGTAAATGTTTTGGAAAGTTTCTCCTAGAGTAACATGTAATTTTAAAATCACTTAATAATAAATAAGTGTTGAAAATGTTCCATTTAGACCATCTATTTTTATGAAGTTAGTAAAACTTTTTAATGATAAAAAAATATTAAATTTTAAGTGTTGTAGGCGTACGGAAAAAGTTAAATAATTTTAATAAAATAATATTAAAACTTGTTTTCTTTATTAGTTTTAAGACTAGTCAATTAAATGACACTTCTTATTATTTTTTTAAACACAACCAAAGTACGTACAAAAAATTTCTATAAGGTAATTTAATAAAAGAACGTGTCAAAATTGTATAGATATATTAAGTTATACAAGTATAAAATATGATTCATAAATCACTTTATTTGAATGTACAAATGATGTTTATTGAAAAAAGTTCTACTGAAAATCTTGATACATAATTTTTAGTCTTTAGAAGTGAATTTTTATTCTAAGAAATTAAAACAGAAAAAATATATTCACTTTGAAAGGATGTGAATTTGTTTGATGGTTGAATTTAAATTACTAAAATATAAATTCAAATATTATCTGTTTATTAAAAATATAAAATCCAGAAATATAATGCAATGTTTATCCATTTTCACGTGGTCTTGAAAACAAAATAAACGTGCGAGAGACACGACGACCTAAACAAGGACAATTCCGTCATTTTGACACTCATGCTCGGGAGTGTTAATATCTGTTGCCGGTATGCTTGAACTCGATCATGGCTTCCCCGTCGCCATGGAGACGGCCATGGCAGAACTCTTCACCGGCGACCTCACCGGTCACCGGATCCTCATTTCCGGCATCCGTTTATCCTTTCATCTCAACTCACAGACAGCGAACTTCTTTCACTATTTCCACCTTTCCTCACCATCATCAACCTCCGTCGCCGTCGTGTTGTAGCGCCGGATCTAATAATGAGAGAAGGAGACTCAGGAAATTCGATAAGCAACTTATGATCGGAGAAGTTTCAGTCAGAGATGATGTCTCTGTAAGTAAAATAGAGCAATCACCGAAGAAGAGACTGAATATGAGCCACAAATCGTTATTCGGAAGGCGTACGTTATGTCGAAGGATTTTTTTTGCGTCGAAGAAAGTTCGGAGCATTCTGTTGCTAAACGTTCTTACTTTAGTTTATGGTAGATCTGAATCTCTTTCTCAATTTCCGTTGCTTAACTGTATTGAGAGATAATTGACTGATTGCATCTGCGTAATTACTAGTTTACTCCCTAATTTGCTAAATTTAGGAGTATCGTAGAAACTGCGATTGATTCTCGTCAAGTTTTGATGTGTTTTCTGATATCAAAAGAGGCGTTCCTCCGGATCATGTAGAAGAGATCCATTGGTGTGTTATTACCAAAATATTAGTCTAAAACCATAGAATTCTGTAATTTCCCCCCAAATTTATTGGTAACTTTATAGGAATTGTATACTGTCCACTTTTAGGTCAGATTTGGAATGCTGAACCTTATTTGTCCTCAGGATTAAACTATCATGTCTGCCATTAGATAGTTCACCTGGTCTGTCTTTACTCTTTAGTCTTCACCGTGTTCACGAGTAAAGTAATTTGTTTGTGAATTTAAAAAATACCTTCATCAGCCATAGGACAAGAAACAGCCTCTTGTGCTTTCTAATTGGTCCTGACTGTATTCATTAACTTGAGTTATCTTATGATATGACCGGTGTGGTATGATTATTATATGAATATGCAAATATTGTTGACAAACGATATAAATTGGTCTAAACCTGTACAGTTGTCTAGGTTCAAACATCTGTGTGCTTCATGTTTGTTGATAAAAAGAAAAATTCAGCAGAAATCTTCAAGAGAAAGTAATATGTTTTAATTGTTATAGCTAGTGATGTACCAGTGTTAAAAGAGGTTGAAGCAGTCATGGACCCTGCAGCTTTCACTGTTGTGAGATTTGCTGTTTCTGCCATTCCGTTTCTCCCGTTTGCTTGGAGAGCTTGGGGCGATGTTCAAACCCGCAATTCAGGAATTGAGTTGGGCTTTTGGGTCAGTTTAGGCTATATCACGCAGGCTTTTGGACTGCTGACTTCTGATGCCGGGCGAGCATCCTTTATTTCTATGTTTACTGTAAGAAGCACTTGATATGTTTTGTAAATTAGACTGTTATTATTTATAAAAGGTGATGTTATTGATATGGTAATATGATCAAACTAGGTAATTGTGGTTCCCTTGATTGATGGTATGCTAGGAGCGGTGATTCCTGCTAGAACTTGGTTTGGTGCCCTTATGTCCCTTATTGGGGTTGGAATGCTGGAATGCAGTGGCTCACCTCCATGTGTAAGGATTATCTAAAGAGTTATATATATACTTTTTTCCTAAATGTGGATGTAACTTCAAGAACAAAGCTTCTGTGACCGGTAAATGAAGCTTTTGTTAAATCTGTTAGGTTGGTGATTTGTTTAACTTTTTAAGCGCCTTATTCTTTGGCATACACATGCTAAGAACCGAGCATATATCAAGGAAAACAGACAAAGAGAACTTCTTGCCAGTCCTTGGATACGAGGTCAGTTAATTCATTCGTAAGTTCTGCTTCCACAATGAAGTAAATCTCAGGGAAAAGTTTCTGATAATCATTTAGTTTAATTATATTTTCTTATAATAACAATATTTCAACCTTGTAATTCATAGGTGTGTGTTGTTGCTTTGGCATCTATTATCTGGTATATGATTGGAGGTGTGATTGATAGTAGCCTAGAGTATTATCCATCATCTTGGACATGGGAAATGTTTTTGAACTGGATTGTGGAATTCCCTTGGATACCAGCTTTATATACTGGTGTCTTTTCAACTGGTATTTGCTTGTGGATAGAGGTAAGATATAAGAGTTCTCATGTATTGTTTGTAATTACATGATCTAAGTTGATAAGTAAATGATTTGTTCACCAAAGGGCCTGTGGCCTAGTTATGGTACCAAGCCACCAAGGTGTGCAAGGAGTGGTGTCCCTCCCCAAGAGGTTGTGGGTTCAAGTTCCATGGTGGACACAGGTGTAGATTTAGGACTAGAATTAGTGGGTGTGTGAGTTAGCTGTTCTAAAAACAATAAGAAAAAAATGTTTTTGTTTACACCTTAAAAGATTTTGGCTCAAACTTAGCCTTTGTTAAGACTCTTGTACAAATCATTTCGTTAAAGGCTAATGTCACATAATAGCAATAATGTACTTTTACAAATGTTTCCATTTATGCAATCTTTTTTTCTTAGTTTTTTTCCGTACACCCTAAGTCACTGAAGAAGTGTTCCACCTTGAGGGGCCAATTTTATAGAGTTCAATGACTTGGGGTGTACAAAAAAAAACAGATATGACAGAAACCAAAACAGATGACCGCAATGCACGATATATTAATTCTATGTATCCCTTGTTACATCGTGAGCTAATGTATTATAATCAATTGAAACAGATGACAGCAATGCGCGATGTATCAGCCACAGAAACCGCAATTATTTATGGGTTGGAGCCAGTTTGGGGCGCTGGTTTTGCATGGTTTCTCCTTGGTGAAAGATGGGGTCTCCCTGGATGGTTTGGTGCTGCTCTTGTTTTAGGTCACCATTTTTTATTTATCATCTTGTTTTTGCTCACACCCTTTACTTTACTGAAGTTGATATACTTGAATTGAAATAGTAAATAAAAAATTAAAAACCGTAAAATGATCTCTGCAGGTGGAAGTTTAATGGTGCAGATTTTTGGGGCATCTTCTCCCAGTTCATCTGTAAAACATGACGACTCCAGTAAAAAAGATGACGGCACGCTTATTCCAGATCGGAAAAATGGGTTTTCAGCTTTACCAGTTCCAGTCACTTCTAGAAAAGATGTCTCTGATTTATTAAAGAAGTAATGCACTAATGCTATCCCAAATACTAACATGCTGAACATAGTGTAGGCGTATATAATGTTTTAGAGAAGAATATAAGTTTAACCACTATGCAGAATATAGTGACTAGAATATGTAATGTGGCTCCCGGTCTTACAACTTTGATCCATCAGAGAGCATGTGGAGGTAATATATCTTAAAAGTTAAAAACATGTAATTATATATTGTTTGTCCCAAGTATTTATCATATTGTTGTTTGTTCCATCCAATGGAACACGATTGTATCAAATGACAGTAACTTCCACAGGACGACGTCGTGCGCATTTGGAAGTAAATTCCAATTGAAAGTTGAAACTACATTGGAGACATCGAACTCTAGATATGTTTTCTCAAACTTTTGGGTGAAATCCAAAATTTGTGTACAAGTACATGGTCCAGTTTATATGCCTTTTAGAAATTCAACATATCTAAGAAAAGTAGATAATTTATCATTGTATTTTACCTTAATTTCAGTTCTGTTTATTGAATAACAGATGAAAGAAACTAATTGGTCACATTACAGTATATCAACAATTATACCTTACAAATATAAAAATTAGAAAATAAGAAAATAATCCTTATAGCCATGAGTTTGTAAGAAATATTGTCTCATATTCACTTTCACTAACATATCCTAGTTTTCTCCATTAAAAGCGTAATCTTTTCGCACGTGAATTACGCTACCGCATAACCTTTGTTAACGTAGTGTCAACAAAATACATTTTTTCTTGATAAAATTAAATACAACGCGAGTTTGATTCAAGTAGGATCATTTTTTTAGTTAAGTACACGGATAGTCCCTGGATAGTCCCTGTAGCATGTTTAAATTTTGGATTTGGTCCGTAAATTTGAAAAATCACGCTATCAGTTCCCAAATTATGTATAAACGTAACATATTTGGTCCCTAGAGTCGATGACAGTTAACTTTTCTGTTAAATATTTTGAAAATAATTAAAATACTCCTAGATTAATTTTTTTTTTAAAATAGGTTTTTTTTACACTCGTTATGGATTATGATACCAAAAAATTACTCGATGTTGACAAAAAAAGTTCATAATAGGTCCGGTTTGTCACAGTACCACAACGGTAATGTCACTCGATATAGGCTACGATTCTAAAAACAAACTAGATTTTGAATAAAACTTTGTTTTCAAATAAATTTATATCGTAATGCTGACACACAAAAAAAAACAACTGCGCAGTCCGTTCTTTGAAAAAAGTTAATAAATAAAAGTGAAATTAATAGAAAATTAAACAGGTTGAAAACGTATATATAATATGGGAGTAAAAATAAAAATAAAAATACATTAAGCACGACGTGACACCATTTTGTGTAACAGCAACTGTTCAAGTTTGCTGTCGTTTATTTATTTAATCTTGTTTAGTAGAGTAGTACTTGAAACTATGTTAAATTTGCTTTATAAAACAAAATTCCAATATTTTCTTAATAATGATTTATTTTTATTGTATTTAAACATAAAAAGAAAACACTACTCTGAAAATTTATATATTTAATCTGCCACAAGGACCATGATTAGTTTAAGTAAAAGCAAATGTAGCAGGTTAAAGGGAAGTCATTGAGCAGAAGAAGATATAAAATATAAAGTGTAAAGATGCTCAATAAAAAGTCAATATTGCCGTGCTTTTTATTACTATTATTATTATTATTATTATTTATAATAATAATTATTTAATATAATTATTATTATTATCCTTGATGCATGTATAGTATGATACTAGGATTTATACTCAAAAGAACTGACTGATATGCTGGATCAATGTAAGTCAATATCATCGACACTGATAATATAATTATTATTAATCTTTGATATAATACATCATTAGTTATCGAAGAAGTGGACTATAAAGGCAAAGGAGCTCATACCATTTTCCTCACCCTCTTCATTGTTTCTTTCATTAACTAAAAGAGATCGATGTCTCTAAGTGGTACCCTGGTTAAGCAAGTTACCATCAAGTCAGATGGTGATGTGTTCCATGAAATATTTAGACAAAGGCCACACCAGGTATCCAACATGAGCCCCGACAACATACAAGGCGTTGGTCTACATGATGGGGAATGGGGTACCATTGGATCCGTCATTGTTTTGAACTTCTTCCATGGTAATTAATTAGTTGTTTGACTTGTTTCTTAATTAGCATGAATTTAGTTACATCTTATATATTTGAGTACTACATATTGTTACATTGTGTTGTAGAGCAACATTATTTCAGAAACAATAATATGTTAAAAACTACGAGAACCGTATAATACATTTGTATTTATTGATTTGAATGCGATATACAGGACAATTATATAACCGTCTCTAATTCTCTCTCCCACTAATTTTGATTATCTTTTATGCATTATGTACAAGTGTATTATGCGATTCTCACAGTTATGAGTCTGTTACTAGTTATAAAACAAATGTGACCATTGTGTTGTATTTATGATATATTTCGAATATATGGCAGAGGGGAAGGCAAAGGTGGCCAAAGAAGTGATTGATGCGATTGATGAAGAGAAAAGGTTGGTGAGCTTCAAGGTGATCGGGGGTGATATATTTGATACCTTTAAGAGCTTCTTGATCACGGTCCAGGTGGACACGAAGGGAAATGAGAACATTGTGACATGGACTTTCAATTATGAGAAGCTCAATGAGAAGGTTGAAGATCCAAAAAGTTTGATGGATTTTGTCATAAATATCACTAAAGATATGGAGAAGCATCAACTCACAAATGACATACCTCTAAGGGGTAGCCTAACTAAGCAAGTTACCATCAAGTCGGATGGTGATGTGTTTCACGAAATATTTAGACAGAGGCCACACCAGGTATCTGAAATGAGCCCCGATAACATACAAGGTGTTGGTCTGGATGATGGTGAATGGGGTACTGTTGGATCGGTCATTGTCTTGAACTATTTCCATGGTAAGTTATTTCTTTATAGGAGTTCTTACAACATCTGCAATCTTATGGATAAAACTTTCACTGTCACTGTCACTGTCACGTCATCTCACATCATATTTTAAATATCAATAACAACTCATGCATTCATTTGTTCATACAATTATTCATACAGTAAAAAAATGAACCAATTGTGATATATTTGAGTTGCTAATGATATGTTTTGGTCACTTGGTAGACGGGAAGGCAAAAGTAGCCAAGGAAATGATTGATGCAATTGACGAAGAGAAGAAGTTGGTGAGCTTCAAGGTGATCGGGGGTGATATATTTGATACCTTCAAGAGCTTTCTGATCACAGTCCAGGTAGACACGAAAGGAGACGAGAACATTGTTACTTGGACTTTTAATTACGAGAAGCTCAATGAGAAGGTTGAAGATCCAAACAGTTTGATGGATTTTGTCATCAACATCACCAAAGATATGGAGAACCATCAACTCACCAATTGAGGACAAGTATAACTCAAATGTCAACAATAAGCAATGTTAGTTGGTTGACTACTTTCAAAGTTTGATGGTATAAAATCCTCATGGAATTTGTATTTCATCTTTCCGAATAATATATGTATTTTTGGCTTGAAAATTTCCATTTTAATAGTGTAATACTTGAAGCTTTTAAATAAATTTTTAATCGATTGGATGTTACATTACTTCAACGGACAAAGCGAAATCACAAAAGATCAAGACAATGTGTTTTAAAGGTTACCAAATTTTTGGTTGTGTTTATGTGCTAACCTCTTGTTTTGCTGAGAATTGTTGGATATTATGTTCAATTATATCCAAGTGAAGTCAATAATAGTCAACAATAAAGTCAACAGGTGTGGTTGTTGCAAGGTTTGGCTAGTTGACTAATTCCTTTTTAAAGTTGGAGGGCTAAAAGTGTTAATTGTTAGAAGATGAAGCTTGTTACTGAGTTTGCACTGCTTGTGAAACTACAAGGATTGATAGTGTTAATCTGATTCTTTGGTTGTTACTTTTCAACTAATTAGTTTGTTAATCCAGAAGTTAGGTCTTCGATTGATTCATTCTGTTCATTGTGATTTCCTCTTTCATTCTTGTAATCGTTTTGTTCATTTCAATAAGAAATCGTTTTGTAACTGATTAGAGAAGGTTAAGGATGGTGTCAACAAAGTTCGATCTGGAGAAATTCGATGGTGTAATCCCCAGGAAATTCCGGCCTTTGTTTCTACTATTCCGGCACTTGTATTTTTCAATAACCTATGATTTTGTAGCAATCTATTTTAATAGAAACTATCTTATGTATATATTTTATTACGTGAACATACATATACAAACGCTTTGTGTACAATTGTTTAATTTCAAAAATAACAAATAGTTATATAAGGGATTACATAAATATTTGCTTAAAATTCAAGAAATAAATAAATATATATATATATATGTAAATGCAAACTTATAAAAATTATAAATTTAAGCTAGTTATGACGAATTAACTCAAATTAAAAACGGTAACCGTCGATCGTGAACTCAACGCTAATTAGCACGTATTGATTGTAATTGGAACATAAAAACCACTCACACGCATTCGCAACAACCCTTTTCTACTCTTTAAACCATCAAACGCACTCCTAAACACCTTTGGAACACGAATTTTAGCCGAGAAGGGTCGAAACTGTCCGCCCCATCTTCCTCGTGCATCCCTTAACCATATCAGGTAAGATTCATATCATTCTATGCGTTTTGCTACCTAGATCAAAAGCCCTATGAATTCGGGCGTGAACGTGTGATCGATCAAGTCCAATTTGAGGGCTAGGGTTCGCGGTTTAACTGTTTGGGGAAGGATGAGACGTTTGGGTGTGGGTTATAAGATTATCTGATCTATCCCTAACATGGTATTTAGCCTAGGTCACTTGGTTTGTGTGCTTGGCTCAATCGAACCTGGTTTTGGGTTAATTCTTTTGTTTTCATATCTTTTTACTTGAAACATTAGTTTAAAAAAAAATTCTGAATTTATTGTTATAAACCTTCTAAATATAAACAGAATTTTTTTTTAAAAAAAATAGAAGATATAAAATAAATTTTTAGTTATTTTATTTTATTATAAATGTAATTAAATTTCTTAATAAACAATACAAACGATTTATTCAGACAAGCCTGATTTTGTTGTTTTAATTAGGAAATAGTGATGTTATTAAACAAATTATATTTAATTGTTTGAACATTTATAATTCATTTTAATCATATGAGTAAACATTTTTGACGACTAGTGATTATTTAAAATATTTCAAAACTTATAGGAGCATTTAAGTAATTATTTTAGATAAATAATTTTTGCAAGTTCAATCAAATTCATTTAACATTTATACATACCAAATATCTCTTTCGTAAATCACTAAGCAAAAGAGTTTAATTAAAAAGTTTAATAAATTATTTTATTTAAAATAATTATGTAAAACTTTCTCCTTTCCATAATGTATTTATATAATTATTTTTAGAATAATTATATAAATAAATCCAATCATGTTATTATTTAAACCCTTATCTATTCTTTATTTATTAAATTATTTTGGAATAATTATGTAAATAAATTCAAACATATTTATTATATAATTAGTTGGAGATTCTAATTAATCCTATTTAGTTCTACCTTATCACCATAAACAATATGTTTTTTTTTACAAACTTGTACGAACCCCACATCCGACCCCAACCTCCAAAGTCCCTAGAAACTCAGTTAGATTTAGAATTGTTTATTCTCATTATGTCTAGAATTCAAATGTATCCGTGTAGGTTGATTTTGAGGAATCATCACAAAGCTTATCCATCATTAATCATTCATACTATTTATTAGCCTCGTTACAAGTGAGTTTACATAGCATCTTTTTTCCTTTTTATACTTTTGGGTGGAACATGTTTACAAATATATTTACTTACACAATTCAATACCATGTGTTCTTATGCTATGGTCTTTATGCTTTATGTCTTAAACTGCTTGGTGACCATTACATGTGTTCATGTCAGTGCAATCATTAACCTGCTACACAGGCCTAAGGTAGTACCTAACATGATCATTTATAGGGGAAACCGATACATACATAACACAGAACCTTGGCGGGTTTTTATGTATACATCTTACTACTTTTTCAAAATTGCAATAAGTGTGATTGCGTAACTAGTTTTCCATTTACACGGCTTGATTGTACGTTTGGAACCTTGTGTGTTTTCACATATATGCTTTAGACATGCTTTGAACATATTGAATTGTAAACTTATACTTAACTTTTGTTTGGTGTCAAAACCTATGTTACTCACCAACTACTCGTAGTTAACATTTACTCACATGTTTCAGGTGCACCAGTTTGAGGACACTACATGATCACATAGGACTTTGGACCTACCTTTAATAAAGTTTAAATTCAACTTATGTTATGTTTGAACTCTTTGTTTTCCATTCCTATTTGTAACGGATGCTTTAATTATGTTGAATAAATATTATCACTTATTAATAGATGATCATGTGCTTATGAAAAATCGCGTCAGCTCCGGCGTATAATCCGCCGCCGGCTGGGGTGTGACAGATGGTAAGAATGATTTTGGGCTCTAGCAATTGAAAATGTGAGCATTATTTCAGGGTGTAGTTGATACTCTTGCTGGAGAGGCTAATCTACCTGCTACCTTGACAGGCAAAGAAAAGAAAGATGTCATGGAAAAGGCACATAGTGCCTTGATTCTTTGTCTGAGAGACATGTTGCTGAGAGAGGTCTCCAAAGAAGCAACTGCAGCAGGCATATGATCAAAGCTTGAGAGTTTGTACATGACCAAATCCCTAGCCAATCGTCTCTACCTCAAGAAGAGGTTATACACATTCCATCGGTCTTCAACATTATCTAACGGAAACTGATCCAAAGAAGAAAGAACACAAAACTGAGAACCTTCCTCTCCCAATCTAATAGGATGACGCCAAGCCAGTTATTACCCCCACCCTTTGACTCACAAGGCACTCTTAGAGACCTCAAGAGCAAACATTCGGGGAAACTTCCGAGCCAAAGGAGTACCGTCTAACCAATGATCCAACCAAAAAAAGTTTTTTTCTCCATTACCTACAGGGGCGAAGCTTGAAGAAAAACACAGGGGGGCGAGATTTTTTCCCCTATTAGGGAGGCTGGGACTATAAAATTTTCGATCGAATACATATAAATTAACACTACTGAGTGAACCGGGACCCCCCCAGGCCCCTCACTAAGCTTCACCTATGATTACCTACCTTCATTGAAAGAGACGAAAAAGGCACAAAATCACGATCATTTAGCTTAGAGAAAGATTTCACACACCTATACCACACTATATTTTCACAAACAACACCTTTAACATCCGGGATCCCCATTCGAAGATATTAGTTAGACCACAAGCTTTGAGGTTCAGTGACTAGTCTCCATCGCCATGTTTGGAATAAAATCGAATTAAAAGCTTCAAGATATCCAAAACCAATTCCACCATTGTTTTTAGACGCCAAAATATGTTTTATAATTAAAATAACCATTTTCTCTAACAACAAAAATCCTAAATTGGATCTAAGAGGGGTTTTTAATTGATTTTATTTTACTATATTATATAGTAAATAAAATATAATATCATGTGGTCCGGAACAAGATAAACGTAACATAGAAAAGAAAACATTACTTACCTGCCCCTACTAGTAGTAATCAATCGGCCACAAGGGTAATGCTGTCATTTCACACTCTTAGTTCGAACTCGATCATGGCCGCCCCATCACCATGGAGATGGCGAATGCAGAACTCACCACACCAAAATCCATCCTTAATCCGATCGTCATCCTTCAATTTGTCTTCAATCTCCACTCACCGGCAACGATCTTCATTCATCTTTCTTCACAATCGACATCCGCCGTCGTATTGTAACGCCGGACCTAACAATGCAAGAAGAAAAGTGGCTAAAAAGTTTCAGATCCGAGAAACGTCAGTCACTGAAGAGGTTTCTGCAAATGAAAATGAGCAATCACCGAATCTGAACTACGAATCGTTGTTACCAAGGCGGAAGATAATTTCTGCATCGACGAAAATCCGAGGCATCCTTTTGCTTAACTTCATTACTTTACTTTACGGTAATGAATTTCGTTAATAGTTTTAATTGCATTTCAAATTTGTTAATATAGTTGATTTGTTGAAAGTATTAGGAAAGATGACATTTCTGTTGCATCAGCGTAATTACTAATTTACCCCTGTGATGTTCAATTGTTGATTGACTAGCATTATGTATGTTTGAGGATATACCTGTTCTTAGTTACTTGCTTAGTGATTGATTAATTTGGACTGGTGATTGGCTTTCAGTTGAACATCTTCAAGCCTGTAAAATAATTTGTTTTAATCTTCCTAGCTAGTAACATACCAGTGCTGAAAGAGGTCGAGGCGGTTGTCGACCCTTCAGCTTTTGCTGCTGTGAGATTTACTGTCTCAGCCATTCCATTTCTTCCATTTGCTTGGAGAGCCCGGGGCGATGTTCAAACTCTCAGTTCAGGAATTGAGTTAGGTTTATGGGCCAGTTTAGGCTATCTCATGCAGGCATTTGGACTGCTGACATCTGATGCCGGGCGTGCATCCTTCATCGCTATGTTTACTGTAAGAAGCCTATGAATGAATTTTCTTGTAATTTAACCGATTTTTCACTGTAAAAATGGTGTCGTTACTGATATGGTAATATGACGAACCAGGTAGTTGTGGTTCCGTTGATTGATGGTATGCTAGGAGCGGTGATTCCTGCTTCTACTTGGTTTGGAGCTCTTATGTCCATTATTGGTGTAGGAATGATGGAATGTAGTGGCTCGCCTCCATGTGTAAGCATCATATATCTAAGAAATTTTGTTGGTGGTTATTGGTATATGAAGCTTATGTTAAATCTTTCAGGTTGGTGATTTGTTTAACATTCTAAGCGCCTTATTCTTTGGCGTACACATGATAAGAACCGAGCATATGTCAAGAAAAACTGACAAAGAAAACTTCTTGCCCGTCCTTGGATACGAAGTTAGTTAATTCATTCATAAGTTCTGCTTTCACAATGTAGACAGTGCCCTCAATCTGGGCTCGGGCCCACTAATGATTAGCCTATTAGTAATAGGCCCATTTTGTAGGGAAGTGATTGGACCCAAACCTAATGGGCCAATCAGTAAATGGGACAATTTTTAATCGGTAAATCATTGGTGGGCCTGAGCCCAATGATGGAAATCTCAGGGAAAAGTTTTTGATAATTATATATATATATATATATATTAATTTTCTTCTATTTTCTTTTAGTAACAGTATTTCAAACTTGATTAATTCAAAGGTGTGTGTTGTTGCTTTGTCATCTATTATCTGGCATTTAATTGGAGGTGTGATTGATGGAAGCATGGGGTATCATCCATCATCTTGGAGATGGGAAATGTTTTTGAACCAAATTGTGAAGTTCCCTTGGATACCCGCTTTATATACCGGGGTGTTTTCAACCGGACTATGCTTGTGGATAGAGGTAATTTAAGATAATTAACATTCTAATGCTTTATTGGTTCCCAGATCACGAGCTTAATATATATAGTAATCAAATCAACTGAAACAGATGACATCAATGCGCGATGTATCAGCCACAGAAACCGCGATTGTTTACGGGTTGGAGCCCGTTTGGGGTGCTGGTTTTGCATGGTTTTTCCTTGGTGAACGATGGGGTGTCTCTGGATGGTTTGGTGCTGCTCTTATTCTAGGTGATCAAAAAAGTTTATTTTTGCTCAGTTTCATATTTGAAGTGAAATAATAATTAAAACTATGATCTGTGTAGGTGGGAGTTTAATGGTGCAGATAATCGGTGCATCGTCTGTAAAACGCGACGGTTCGTGTAAGAAAGAAGATTGGGTAAATGAAAAAGATGTATCAGATTTAATAATAAAGAAGTAATCCTAGCTCACATTTCATAAATGATTTTAGATAACGTAATATAGCTTATTTAATAATTGGATTTTATGTAATATTTTCACTAGAATTAACCCAATTTAAAAATTGTTCTTTACGGAGACACAAAGCATATGGGCTCTCGGCTGGGGCTCGCCACACATGATAGGCCCTTTTGGGCATGTACCTAATCCAGCCCTATTTAAAAGAGTGGAGGACACATCAATAAACAAAAGGTTTTCATAATCTTTTTTCCATTAGAGGTTCCGGTTAAAACCGATCAACTGTCAACGCCGAAACAAGTCGAGCCGGTTCAACTGGTTTAAGATTCATATGGTTTTGTTTAGTCTGTTTAATAGTTCTATCCGGTTTGGAACTTGCAACCGGCCATTTAAAGTGTTTTTTTGGCTTAAAAATGATTAGAAAAATGACACGTGGCAATTCTAATGAACTCCGATACATATATATACAAGGGAAGGTTCCCTAAAAAGTGTTTTTTTTTCCCTAAAAAGGCTTAAAAGGATTAGAAAAACTATTTATACTAATGCATTCCCTATTCAATTAATTGAGCCACTGCCTTACAAATCAAAGTTCCATTAATTCCCAAAATGGGTCAAGAGCCCTAATTTCTCAATAAGTTGGGTTAAGTTCTCTTACGTCAACATCAAGTTGACGATTCCTCATAGACCTTCTCAAGCCTCTGAATTGATCTCAATATCAGCAACACCTAGGAATCTATGAACCTTTCTACTCAATTCCTTCAAGGAAGTAGAGAGAGAGAGAGAGAGATAGAGGTTGCAAAGTGTGCAAATGAGGTTATCATAAGTGTTTTCGGTCAATTATGGGGTTAGTGGTCGCAAACAGGTACCCAAGCTCAAGAGTTGGTGTCGAAATGGTCATTTTCCACTAACCTGATGGTCTGTTGGCCACAGGCACGACCGTGCCTCGACCTAAGCACGACCGTGCTCGCTCTAGATGAGGTGTTACAGTGAGAGAGTCGGACGCCACATCAGACCCACGCTTACAGAACACTGCACCACGGTGCTGTGAGCGGGTCATGAGAAGGGCCACCGTGTGCAAGTTGTCGAGACTAAGCCTTACAAGTTTTAGTACCCGTCGCATCATGCCAGTAATACATTACTAGTTAAATATTATTGTATGTATCTCTAGATAATCAATAATATATATATTAAATGCAGTGGCCTTTATTTATTTTGTCTCTCTCTAGATAATCAATACAATATATTAAATGCACCACTGATCAACTAACCTAACAACTACTTTGAATATGTGTATGACATTCATACATATATACATTTGCAAATGTTACTTTTTATTTTTAGGTAAATTGGTTTTTAATAATCTAAATTATGACTCATTGGCAAATAATAATCTGAACTAACAGTTTGGCTGGTGATAATCTCAACTTTTACTTTTGTTGTCAATGATAGTTCCAGTAGCATAATCAACATAGATTTATACTCGATTTACACTTATTTTCCCTCAAAATGACGATCTTAAAGGAAATGGAGAAACGTACAATCGAAATCGAGTGGGAATCGAGTGTTATTTAGATGAAAATATATGATGATTATGCTACTAGGACTGTCATTGACAACAAAAGTGAAAGTTGAGATTATCACCAGCCAGACTGTTAGTTCGGATTATTATTTGCCAATGATTAATAGTTTGGATTATTAAAAACCAATTTGCCTTATTTTTAAAGGTAAATTTCTTAATTGTTGTTAGAAGTGGAACTTGAACCCATTACCTTCTCAAACCTTGATATTCCTAGAGGATTTTCCTCTACCATTGGGCCACCAACCCCATTGGTTGCAAACGTTAGTTATAAGGTTCTTTTAGTGTTCATTAAACAGTAGAATTGGTATATTTTTTGAAGCATTATGTATAACATAGTTAAAGCTTGGTGTTGAAATGTTACATTAGAAGTGTTTTGGGTCGATTATGGGATTAGTGGTCGTAGACAGGTGTTCCAAGCTCAAGAGTTGGTGTTGAAATAGGTAGTTTCCACTAAAATGTTATATGTTGGCCATAAGCACGGTCATGCCTCGACCTAAGCACCCCCGTGCTCGCTCTAGATGAGGTGTTAAAATGAGAGACTGGACGCCACATCAGACCCATACTCACTAAACACCGCGTCACTGTGTTGTGAGTAGGGTTAGCATGTGATAGTCGTCGAAACTGAGCCTTACAAGTTTTAGCACCCTGCCGCAATGCATGGATAATATGTCACGAGTAAAATATTAAAAAACTTGGAATATTTGACCTTTATTTATATCGTCTATCCATAGATATACAATACTATATATTTAACAGTAGAATTGGTATATTTTTTGAAGCATTATGTACAAGTACAAGTGGACAACATAATTAAAGATTGGTTTTGAAATATTACATTATGGTCTCTTAAAAGCTTGCAAAACGTCTCCTTCACTTTAATTAAACTTACCATTAAACCCGATTTGAATCTTTGTATTCAATTCCTTTGAGAAGAGAGGGAAATAGAGATAGAGATAGAGACAGATAGATATGTAGGCAGGTAGGTAGGGAGGGAGGGAGTGCAAATGAGGTTATCAGTAGAGCTTTGGGTCAATTATGGGGCTAGCGGTCGCAAACAGGTGTCCCAACTCAAGAGTTGGTGTTAAAATGGGCAGTTTCCACGAACCTCCTTTGTGCTGGCCACAGGCACGACTGTGCCTCAAACTAAGCACGCCTGTGCTCGCTCTAGATGAGGTGTTACAATAAGAGAGTCGGACACCACATTAAACTCACGTTCACAAAACACCACGCCGCAGCGCCATGAGCGGGGTCACTGTGGGCTGGGTCACGAGTTTGATGATCATTTGTGCCGTATTTGGAGAAAATTAAACTGTTGTCAAATGACATTTAAAAAAAATCTTAATTTAAAAAAAACGCTATGAATTGTTTAAAAATAAATAATGTTAATTGTTTAAAAACTAGGAAACTTGGCCCGCGCTCCGCGGCGAGAGGACCCCGTACCCCGCAATGCGAGTCGGACCTTAACGGTTGAGGCGTTGGCATTAACGTTGCTAAACACAAAAAGAAACGTGCTTAAGTACACAGAAGAAACGTATAATATTAATGCGACTCGGTTGTGTCGGTCTAATTTTTCACGTTACCGTCTGTCGATCTAATGTACTTAAGCGCTTCAAAGAAATGTACGAATTTTAAGCGGTTCGGTTTTGATGATTGAACAACACAAACATACTTTAGTATGTAAAAGAAATGTACGAATTTTAGGTGGTTCGGTTTTGATGATTGAACCATATAGAAAATATATTACGCTTCTCACATTGTGGCCCAACAGTTTAAAAAATATTATTAAAATAGAAAAGAGTAAGATTTCTGAAAGGAAAAAAAACAACCCAAAAAAATGAGAATTTCGTTATGAGAATTAAAATTAAAAATATTACATCTCTTCACTAAATGAATAATGGAATTAGGTTTAAATTTCATAAATATCTGGGGCAATTAAATGTCAATTTAATAAATATTTGGGAGCATGCAGTGAATTAAGTATAATAGTTGACTGGTAGAAAAAGAAACGGTTGTAGAAGGAATCGAACATGGGACAATAAATCAACCCAACTGGGTTGTTGTCTGATAAGATTTTGAGAAATTAAATATATGACATATTAGTTTGTCGGTGGCTTTTGATTGGCCGCCGACAATGGTTTTAAGGGTTAGTAATTCAAATTTCCATCCACCAACATGAATCCAAACATATCGTTTAACCCAAACATTGGGTTTAATTGCAACACCGAAATCCCAAATTTAGCCCAGACCTTCAACTTAACCTAAACGATCCCAACAACAGGATAACCGGTACAAACAAAGCGGATCTTCTAAAGAATATGTATACCGAATATCTTCAAGAACAAGATTCGACATTTAATCTCTTACAAGTTTGGAAGACTATGAAGAACTCGCACCTCTATCCATAGTTGTGGACTTAAGGGTGAAGAGTGAAGGATCATGCGACATTTCCTAATGGAAGAGATCGAGATGGCGGGACGATTCCTTTCCCGATCAAAACAATACTTGTATTTATCAATCTTCAATAAATTTTATTTTAAATTTTGATGAGCCCCAAATTAATGATCAACCATGTCTCATTACTAAATATGACCAAAAAAGTTGATAATTATAAGGGTGAAGGATGCACCCAAGCCACGAAGCTTCACACCCACCAATGAAACTGTGACACGTCATTTGAAACCCCATGAAGTCTACGAAGTCACGGAGGTGGCGGCACCCAAACCATGAAGCTGTTAGAAACCATGCCAAGAACACGAACACGGAATTTGATCTCAACAACCGATCGACTCTTAAATTTCTTACTTCTTCCTTCAACTTCTCGGCTTGATCCACCTACTTAACCAAGCCCGAGACCTTCTTGCTGCTGCTTCTTTCTTACTGTGACCCCACAAATTCAAAAGGAGACCAGTTGTTTCCTTCTACTCACGACCCAATTACAAATAGCTTCCATCGACTTTGAATTATTCACATGTGTTTGATTTCTTACTTCTTGAATTAATTTCAAAGTCTTTATATGTATATCTACATGCTTTCTTAAGGTCCTTCAATAAATGACCTACTAGCTTGTTTCAGTTCTTTTAATGTTTCTTTCAACCCCAGCCACAAGTTTCTTTCACCTGCTTGTGTGCCCAGTTCAACTTTCTACCGTTGTTTCTTTCTCCTGCTCTGCTGATTGTTTGTTGCGATAACCAGCAAAACACAGACTTCTTCTACTGTTTCGATCACATACCTCCAGGAACAAACCTCGATCACTTGCTTCTCTTCAGCCCCGCAGCCAAAGGGCTGCTTCCCCCTCGCGAAAATAACTCTTAAAACCGCAGACACCAAGCTCTGATACCAATTGTTGGAAACCAAGCCCAAGAACACGAACACAGAATTTGATCTCAACAACCGATCGACTCTTTTTGTATTTTATAATTCTTGACACTCAAATTACATAGACCTTAACCATCTATTTATAATAAATAAGCCTTACTAATCCTACTCAAATACTACTATCAATTATAATCTAATACTAACTCCAACAAACTAATAGATAAATATAAACTTATCTAAACATTCAAACTATTAATTAAATACTAATTAATTAACTAGTTCCAGATCACCCCTTCAACTTTCACGTTCTTCCAAACCGACCCCTATTTCTTTCGTAAAATCAAGATTAACTCCTTCAGGAGCCACACCCACCAATGGTCTCCAACGGTCAAAAAAGGTCTTTTGAATGAGTTTGAGACACGATGCTGGAAAGCCGTAAACCCAAGCCGTGATGCGGCGTAGTGGTGGTGGCGACGGAGGTGCTGTGGAAGCCATACGACGCAGCAAGCCCGCCCGTAGTGGGCGTTCCTCCACCCTAATGATTAAAAGATGGGACATGAATACAACTGGATTTGAAGATGAAGTTTTATTTATATAAAACAGTATTTCTAGACCGTTCATTTATTCGAAAAAAAGAAGAGGTTCGGGAAGATGAATTATATTGGATGACGACAGGACTATATGTTTGACCATATATACAATAAATATATATTGGATTATTATCTTAAATAGTTTTTTAAGGGAAACAAAATGATAACTAGTTCAAAAATATATTGTTAGTATTGAATTTAAGAAATGAGTAAACATCCCGATGTTTATTCAATCATTAAAGATGATAAAAACATCATCATCTAACGAATATAATAGCTAAGCTATTTTGAAAGCCCGTTATCAAATTAACCTCAATAACACGGATGACGAGCTAGAAGTCCCGGAACAACCGGTTCACTCGCCCAGGTGGAGTAAAGGGAAACGAGCAACATCCTTTACCGAACCCGATTACAAACTTTGAATACTATATCGGAAAGGATGGCAAAGTTTAACGGAATTCAATCGAAAAAGCTAGAGATCAAGAGAAACCATGAAAAGAGAGCGGATATGAAAACACTTTGTGCTAACATCGAACATTTGAAAGGGCGGAATCGTGAATTCGCTGAGCGGATGACACAAGAAATTAGAGAAAAATGCGGTGTTTGGTTTTTTTATGATGTTGTTTCGTGCGTTTGATCATGTTTTTTTTAGTATTTAGTGCTTAAAAATATTAAACCAATTTTAATGTTATATTATCTTAATAAGTAAGTATTTAAAAATATACTAATGTTAATTGTTAAAAAAATCAACGAGATTGTCTTGATATTTGTAGGCTTGTAGTTTAATCTATACTATCTGGATGAGGAGGAACGGTTTAAATAGCTTGTGAAGAGTCTTAAGTTTTGTTTTAATATGAACGGACTTGATAACCTGTAAAACTATACATATTAAAAATGAAATATTTTATTGCTTGTGTTTATTTGTTGATGGTTAACTGTTCAACCTCTCTTATTTTTCTATTAAAAAAATTGAATATACAAAGAAATTGCATTTTGAGACATCTCAATTTTCAGGTGTCTCACAATCAACCTTGATATAAACATTAATTTATTTACTAATTATATGAAAACTTTAAAACCATATAAGTAACTTATTAATTATATTAAAACCATGAAAAGCATATAAATAAATTAATCCATGTACAAAAATTGCAAGCTTCGAATTTTATTATTTTATGTGAAAGAAGTGGAGAGAATAGGTTATTCTTTCTTAAAAGAGGAATCTTACAATTTAATCCTTTATAAATTATAAAGTAGTTTAAAACTCGTGTAATACACATAAGATAAAAAATATTAATACATAAAATTTTAAATCTTTATATATATATTTTACACTAGGTTAAAATTTCGTGTATTACACGGGTTAAATAAATAAAATGTTATATATTTAGTAATAAAAAAATTATATTTTTAAAAACCCGTGTAATACACGTGTTGAATAAACCAGTATATTATATCGGTTGAATAAAATATAATGTAATTTGTTAACAAACACATTTTTCAAAATATGTTTTAAAAAAATGTAATTTATCGTGACAGTTATAAGGTTTGTTAAATTAGTTTTTAAAATATTTTTTTTCAATTGAGTATTAATTTTTTAATTTATTTAATAGATGTTAGTTCATATTAAGTTCATTTGAATGATGATATAATAACTATTTATAATTAAATAATAAGTATTCGTAATTAGATTTATTAATATAAAGATTATTATTTAATATGAGAGAGAAATAGAAAATCTAATATTTAATAGGAGAGAGAGGCGGAAAAATAAAGATAAGGAGTAAACAGAGAGTGACACGTATCCTGAAGAGATTTTCATTTATTAGAGTAGTAAAACTAGGTTAAAATCTCGTATATTACACGGGTTACATAAATATAATATTATATGTAAAGTTTGACTCTTGACACCTATCCTCCTTGTGTTCGAATCCTGGCCACAGCAAAAAGGATCTGTGATCAGGTTAGGGAGTTTACCCAGTTCGGGGGTTCCTCTTATGGTGAGCTGTCCTGGATATTCTAGGCGTTGCCCCAGAAAAACCCAATTATTCTAGAATATGTAGGTGTTGCCGTTAAAAATAAATAACTTATCCTACTCATAAAAGTTAATTTTGAAATTCACTTTTCTAAATATTTTTTTTTAATCTAACTTTTTTATCTAGAAATTCATCGTTTATAACTTTTATGTAGGATTTTCAGAATGATGATGTGGTGGATCATTGATTAACATTAATATATTTTATTTTTAGTTTTAGGTTTATAATATTTAATTTTATTATTGAGAGTGTTTTTGTCATTTTATATTCATTAAGAGTCAAACTTAACTCACATTTATTACGAGGACTAAAAGTGTTACGTTTGTGCAAACTATTGGACCATAGTTATAGTTTTCCAATTCTAAAGATCATAAATGAAATTCATGTAAACCACATGGACCATTCACATAATTAATTATAATAATTGTTTAACTTTATAATTTTATACGTGTATAAACAGAATTGAATTGGATTAAAAAATGACAAAAACTAAAACAATTTTACAGAGTATCGTCGGTTTCATCTTGCCGCACATCACCTTGCCTTACCGCCTGGGTACCGCAAAGGTGGAGGCGGTGTTCCCTGGCGTCAAGGAGTGCCATGTCATCTTCCAGAAGACCTACTAGGTTTACACCCAAAGCCCTAACATGTATAATTAATATTTTAAACTACTTTATATAATTTTAAATAATATTCTTCTTGATATGTCCTAGCATTGAAAAACTTGAACTTTACGAATGTCGTTACTCTTTATACACCATCTATTCTTTTTTTATTTTTTAGTTGGTTTATTAATTTTTTACATATTTTATTTTGCTCTTATACTTTATATATAGATCGTGATCATTTATTTTCTTCTTTTGTATTTTTTTCATTTCATATTCTTTTTACTCTTATATAGATCGTGATCGTTTCATGTTTCTTAGTGTTTTCGAACATACCCTTTCAAAGTGCTAGCTTTTGTTTTTATGTTCTAAAACATGCTTATTTTTATTAACATTTATATGTTAATTTTTTAACGGTTTTGTTAAGTTTTGAACCCGCTGCGAAGCACGGATTTAAACCCGCTAGTTTAAATAAAAGTTCACATAAATTTTAAGTAGAAAGTACTTAAACCCTAAACGAATTTGAAATTTAAAATATTGAGATCGAGTGGTGGAAATGCCATGTTTATGAAGAAAGTAAACGTCCAGATAGGCAAGATATGATAGTCATATTAATATTTGGGAAAATCACCAAAGTAGTCATTTTACCATATGAAAATTCCAAAACAGGCATTGACTTTTTTTTTTATCAAAATAGCCAAAATGGCGAAAATTTGCCATAAAATTTCGCCAGTAGTTTTTTTTTTTTGCCAAAATTTGAAAAAGTGGCGAAAATTTGAAAAAAGTGGCGAAAATTTGAAGTCTGACGATAAAGTGGCGAAAATTTCTTTGCTAAACCCACATTTTTTACAAATAAGATTTTTCAAACCCATGTAACTAATATTACTAGGAACACAAAAAACACGTCGAAAACATTTTTTTTAAAGGAACATACTCCTCAACACCGTTAACAAAGTCCCATTTTCCACCGGTACATAAAATAATATTACAAGACATTACTTAAAAATGAATGGTAGGGAGGGGTATAAATATTTGATGAAGTTTGTTAGATAAGTGGTGAAAAAATGAATGGTAGGGAAAGGTATAAATATTTTTTTAAAAATAATATTTTATTAAAATTCGTTTTTTAAATAAAAATTATATTTTATTATTTTACAAAATTTGAAAAAAATAATAATTGAAAAAAATTTAAATATTAAAAAAGGCGAAAATTTAAAATTTTAAAAAAATAATAATATTTTAATATTAAAAATTATATTATAATTTAATAATAAATGGCGAAAATATCCCATATTTTTTCGCCATTTACAAAATGGCGAAAATTCTATATATTCTGATTTTTTTTGGCGAAAAATCAAATTTTTGGCGAAAATTTGGCTCAAATTTTCGCTGTTTTGGCCCAAATTTTCGCCATTTTGACAAATGACACCTCCTGATTGGTTGACTATTTTGGTAAAAGAAAAAGTCAATGACTGTTTTAGAATTTTCATTTAATAAAATGGCTAGATTGGTAAATTTCCCTTAATATTTTCTTCATGGAGACAGATACAATAAAATATATATTCACACTCCCCAAAACTATATAAATACTCAATAGTTATGACAACCCCTGTCATCAATTAAAATGATAAATATATTTTTCTTCTGTCATTGCTCTCATCTTATCTTTTAGAGCATTCATAGCGGGTCATGTGAGTTTACTATATTTTATAGGATTGATTAAAGTGATTGTGAATGGAGTTGGAAACATTATTCATCTGTATAATTTTTTTAATATTTTTTTAAAATGGTTGTGAGTAGAGAGGAGAAAAAGTTAATGATAAAGTTATAAAAAAATATTATTTAATTAAAAAAAAAAAAAGAGAAAAAATAGTGATTTTAGTGTAATTATATGGATGAAGATAAGGAGCTACCACGAATCCTCTTATATATTAGTTTGATAACATCAAAATCTCACTAGAAATTATTTTTGCTTTTACAAGAGATCTTTCTTGACGCTTCACGACGCGTCAATTTTCAATAAAATTTATGAAAACGTATATTTTAATAAATGTGTGCTTCATGATTAATTATTAAATTAAGAGCAAGTTGAGGGGAAGTAATAAACCTTAGAAGTCGGTCTATATAAAGCCAAATGAGCCCATAACATTTTGCTCGTTCAATCCTCTTATTTCTTCTTTGATAAATCAAGAAAGATCAAAGATGACTCTAAGTGGTACCCTGGTTAAGCAAATTACCATCATGTCAGATGGTGATGTGTTCCACGAAATATTTAGATACCGACCACATCACATATCTGAAATGAGTCCCGATAAAATAAAAGGTGTTGATCTCCATGAGGGTGAATGGGGCACTGTTGGATCTGTTATTGAATGGAACTTTTTCCACGGTAAGCACGCGTTTAATTTCTTTAATTAAATAAACTCTAGAGCAAATATAACATTTGAGTTGTGTTATATTATGTAACATGTTTCAGATGGGAAGCCGAAAGTGGCCAAGGAAATGATCGAAGCAATCGACGAGGAGAAAAAGTCGGTGTGCTTCAAGGTGATCGGGGGCGATATATTGGAGGCTTACAAAACCTTTTTGATAACAGTCCATGTGGACACACATGGAGAAGAGAACGTTGTGACGTGGACTTTCCATTACGAGAAGCTCAATGAGAATATCCCAGAACCAGACAGTTTGATGGAGTTCTGCCTCCATGTTACTAAAGATATCGAGACCCATCATCTTCCGCAGGCGAACTGAAACTTATATGATCCAGCCATATATGAATAAAACAATGTTAGTTGGATCATTGGATTGTGTATGTTGTCTTCAAGTTCCTGTGGAATATTGTATTGTTCTATGTCTGTGTGTATTCAGCTATGAATAATGCTTGTATTATGATGCATTTGTAGTTTAAATGTTTAATGCTTGGGATGGGAAGTGTTGTGGAGTTGTATTATGTATTAAACTAAAGGTGCAAATAAAGTTTATATTTGATGATAATATGTTAAATTATTCCAACTACCAAAATAAAATGATAAGTGATCAAGAGGCGTTGTGCGTTTTTAATTTTAGAGTTCATTTTTTTAGTTATAGTTATGTGTTATTGATTAACCTGAAATTACAATTAATTCATAATCGAAGAACAAATCCAAAACGCCAAACGATTACTTGTTATTGAGCATCCAAATCACCTAATTGGTTTGGGGATTATTACAACGAACAAGAAACGAAACTATTACAAAAAGGAATTACACCAAACGATCAAGAAACGAATGAGAATTTTGAAAACAAAAATAACCCCTAATGCAACCTAGAACAGCTCTTAACAATCTGTTAGAACCTTCAAACGAACAACTTACACTTTACACCCTCAGCTCCCAAAGTTGTCAGAAAACAACCAAAGTTAACTATTGCATCTTGTCATAATATACCCCTAAACTTTTGAATAAATTTAAATGAATTAAGATTTGCTCCCAATTGACACTGATCTTGAACAATCAACACTGAGCACTTCCAAACACAAGTCAAACTTTGACCCTGACACAGCCTTGGTCAACATATCAGCCGCATTCATTTCAGTTTCAACATACTCAACTTTAACTTGCTTTGACTGAATCACTTCTCTAATGAAATGCATCTTAACACTGATGTGTTTGGATCTGTCATGAAAAAATTGGTTCTTAGACAATTGAATTGCCCCTTGATTATCACATCTAATCACATCCTTAACGACCTGAATACCAAGTGCCAGCGCAAACCCTTTTAACCATATAGCCTCCTTGATTGCTTCAGTGAGAGCTATATACTCTGCTCGGTAGTAGATGGTGCAACTACATACTGCAATGTAGCTTTCCAAGTCACTATACTACCAAGAACCTTAAATGCATACCCTGTGATTGATCTTCCTTCCCGATGGGAAATCCAAAACCCAAAACATTCGGGACGGGTCTGGGGTCGGGTAATCGGGTATGGGACCGAATTTGGGATTACTTTTGAAACTTTTCACTAGTTTGGGACGGATATGGGATATAGTGATATACCCGATTACCCGGTAACATATACCCGATTATAAACCCGACACCGTATTTACTTTAAGTATATATAATGTATTTATTTTAAATGTATATCCCCAACATGATTTTCTATCTTTCTTTTTTATTTTAATTACAATTTTTGTATATATCTGGTAGATACCCGACAGGTTCTGGGCCGAGTATACCCAACGGGTATTTTATACAAAGTAACAGGTTTACGATAACATGCGGGCATACCTGAAACCCGATGGGTAATTACCTGATAGAAAACCCAACTGGTATTGGGCCGGGTATGGGACAAGCTTTTATAATGGGTATGAGGTTGGGATTACATAAAACAGTCCCAAACCCGATCCATTGCCATCTCTACTAGGATGTGTGCTTGGTACAAATATAGCCATGGGCACCCTTCTAGACACAAAGGTAGAGATCAAGTTTATTTGTTATGCATAATATATGTCACTTATTTATAAATTTATGGTTTATTTGTTAACTAAAATCGAACCTATTAATAAACTACTAACAATAAAAAGAGTAAAATACAATTTTAGCCATGTTTAACTCAAATAACTCTTTCGGTTTATTAGTTTAAATTTAACCTTTTTAATCCAATAATTTTATTTTTGTATCAAGTAAACCCAGATCACCGACATCATCTATTAATAAACAAAAAATTAAGAAATAAAATTTTAATCTAAAAATAATATATATATATATATATATATATAAACACACTCTCTCTTCCTACTATACGTACCAACCCTAGATCATTTTACATGCCCCCACCATCAACACCACTACCAGCCGCGAGACCCCCATGGGCGACGACCAACAAGGGAAGACTCTCTCTACACGCATTCTCTCTCTTTGTTCCTCCATCGCCGTCCTATTTTTTAGCAGATTCACAAAGTCGATCTTGAAACCTGACCATGAGAGGAACATCACATCGCAATCGCTCTTCGTCCTATTTTTGGTCAATTCACAAATGAAGGAAGAAAAGGTAGCACTCATTTAACCAGGTCATGATCCGTTGGCAATCTGTCACAAATATAAAATCTTGCCGGAGAAATGAGAAGTTGACTGGATAATTATTCGTCGGTAATAGGTCCATCAGAAATCTGTTACAAGATTACCTCTGTTCGAAAAAGTAACTCCCACGAGTAATTTACCGACGAACCATCACCGTCGGAAGCCCGTCGGAGAAGCTTATCACCGACGGATAGTGCTGTTTTTTAGTGATGTATTTAAAACTTTAAAAATAATAAATTATTATATATTATTATAGAAAACTATATTATGTATTAAATGAAACTAAAAATATATATATACACGGGTTTATTCAACCGGTGTAATACACGAATATTTAAAAACATAAGTTTTTTGTTACTAAGGATATATAACATTACATTTATTTAACTCGTGTAATACACATGAATCAAACCTAGTACACAAATAAATTAATATATCATATACTAGCTTAGACATCGTGTAATACACATGGAGTAAAAAATATCAATACACAAATTTCATAAATTTTATTTATATATTTTACCGCTGTTAAAATGTATTACATATACTAATACTAAGGATAGAAAACAAAATTCAAAAAATGTAAAAAATAATATATAATTGGGTATCGAAAATACGTCAATTACTATTTAATTTAATTTGACTTTCATTTACTATTTGATTGAAAATAAAAGTTACATAATCAGATTTTCAAAGAATCTTATAATAAATGATAATTTAAAATAAATGTGTTTTATTAGTAATTTATTAAAAGATATAATTGCATTTAATAAGAGAGATGCGAGAAAGAAATGATAAGATTTAATATGGAGTCGACACGTGGAATAAAAAACCTTTATTTATTATATAGTATAGATATAGATATAGATGTGTGGTTCTTGGATTAATTATTAAATTAAGAGCAAATTGAAGTGATTGAACCTTAGAAGTCTATATAAAGCCAAATGAGCCCATAACGTTTTGCTCATTCAATCCTCTTGCTTTCTTCTTTAAGAAAGATCAAAGATGACTCTAAGTGGTACCCTGGTTAAGCAAGTTACCATCATGTCAGATGGTGATGTGTTTCATGAAATATTTAGATACCGACCACACCACATATCTGAAATGAGTCCTGATAAAATAAAAGGTGTTGATCTCCATGAGGGTGAATGAGGCATTGTTGGATCTGTTATTGAATGGAACTATTTCCACGGTAAGCGTTTAATTTCTTTTAATTACATGAAATCTAGAGCAAATATAACATTTGAGTTGTGATATATTTTGTAATATGTTTCTGATCACATGGCAGATGGGAAATCAAAAGTGGCTAAGGAAGTGATCGAAGCAATTGACGAAGAGAAAAAGTCAGTGTGCTTCAAGATGATTGGGGCCTGGGGGCGATATCTTGGAAGGTTACAAAACCTTTTTTATCACACTCCATGTTGACACACATGGAGAAGAGAACGTTGTGACGTGGACTTTCCATTACGAGAAGCTCAATGAGAATATCCCAGAACCAAACAATTTTATGGAGTTCGTCCTCCATGTTACTAAAGATATCGAGACCCATCATCTTCCCTAGGCGAACTGAAACTTAATTGTCCTCCATGTTAATAAAACACCGTTAGTTGGATCATTGGATTGTGTATGTTGTCATTTAAATTCGAACTTGATCTTCAAAGTTCATGTGGAATATTATTGTATTGTTCTATATATGTTGTGTGTATTCAGCTATGAATGATGCTTGCATTACGATGCATTTGTAGTTTAATACCTGGGATGGGAAATGTGTCATGTACTTTGTATTAAGTAAGTATTAAGTAAAAGATGCAAATAAAGTTTATGTTTGATAATATGTTAAATTATTCCTACTGCCAATATAAAAAGATAAGTGCATGATCAATCAATAGGCGTTGTGCGTTTTTACGCTTTAGTTATGAGATGTATATGAGAAGTGGAAACTTAGTTATGGGTTGATAATGAACTTAAAAGAATAACTAACTTAGTCAATTCCATTTGCAAGCTAAAATAAAAACTAAAAAACAGACAAAAGAGGAGTTTGAATAGCCTTTTCTAAGTATATATTTTCTTACACATCCTTATTTATTTGGTCTCATCACAGTTATAAAACACACCCATGCAATGCAATTCTAGTATAAGTGGATTTCGCCTAACATGTGGGGGAAGAAATGAGAAGACCACACATGTACATGAGTATGTTTGATATTGTAAAAGTGGTACATTGTGTCTTCTAGCTAGTCTTTGTTATATGAGATAATGAATTTAAATTATAGAAAATGAAAAAAAAATACTCTTATACTAGAATTGCATATATATACGTGTGTGTTTTATTCATATATCCATTTTTAGTTAAAAAAAAATGATACATTTCTTAAACGAGTGTCTTCCGTCGGTACACATTTTTTACTATTTTTTTTAAATAAATTCCATGACCGTCCGTAATCTATCACAAATTACATCCGCCGGTAACAGGTTTTCGATCACCGTCAGGTTTTTCAGGTTTGATGTGTGGGCGTTTGTACGGTAGCTGCTTTCGACGGACATCCGTCGGAACCGTTGACCCTTTCCTACAAAACAGTTTCCCATATAACATGTTTTCCCAGTAAATTGTTTGGTCAGGCTTCCGACGAAATTCCGTCACAAATCCGTCGGAACAGAACCTATATATACCAACTCTTGATGTTTCTAAGAATGTAAAACACACACGGGTGAACATTACTACAAATAGCTTATGTTGTACCCGTCTGGTCTCTCAAACCTTTAAACTACAATGTCTTGGTATTTCAAACTATGGAAGATCTTTGTATAAGCGTCATCCGTAAATTATCTCTCGATGACACGTTAAAGAGTTGTAGATCGTTGTTAGTGATGCAACAAGAATTGGTAGTCTCTGAATTTAATTACTTTATCATGTGTCTTCCCTAGCGTGATTGAGCGGGAATTGGTGGTTTCTGAATGCTGAGCAAGAACCGTATATGTAACATGCACACATATCAAAGTTATTGTTAACATGTGATGCTCCCAACCAGTAATAGAGATTGATGGGATCACATGGTAAATAACCTTGGATGACAAAGACGAAATGTCATGGTGGTCTTGGAATGTTCATCTTTGTATATGGCTTGCCATTGATGAATGGTAAGTCATTTAGGATCAGGGGAAGTATCATGGGACCCGGATCTGTCCTTGATACAAATATAGCCATGGACACCCTTCTGGGCACAAAGGTAGATATCAAGTAACAGACATAATGTAATCTATACGTGAAATCTTAAAATAAAATGTTATTCATATAACTTATGTATTTTGTTTGTTATGCATACTATATTGTAATTGGTAAAGATTAAAGAATATTGTAAGACACCCGTCTTTATATATATTTAGTTTATTTGTTATGCATATATTTATAAATTTATGGTTTATTTGTTAGTTAAGATCAAACCTGTTAATAAATTACTAATAATAAAAAGAGTTAAATACGGTTTTAGTCATGTGGTTTGACTCAAATAACTATTTTAGCTCAATGGTTTAAATTTGACTTTTTTTGTTTAATAATTTCATTTTCGTAACCGGATAACTAGTATCATCAATTAGTTCTGGTAAGTATTTCTTTGTTACTCCATTGGGTGCGTGTGACATTAGAGAGGGGAAGAGTGGGAGTACATATATTATTTTAGCCTTTTAGTTAGTGTCGCCACTTGAACAAACTCTGTTCTAGCCACTGTTTGATCTAAGATTGAAACTTATTACGTCCAAATCGTTTGTTTAACTCCTATGTTGCTAGATCCAAGGTTTTTAAATCAATTCATACGTAAAAACCAAGCTTTTCAATCAAAATTGGTTTACCCACATTTTACCCAAAACCCATTTAAGTCATCAAATCATAGATGTTTTGAGGTTGATCTTACCTCAAATCTCGACTTGATATTGGTAATAATGATGCCTTCTTCTTTGCTAGAGCTCGTTGCTTGATGCTAAATCCTTCCAAAGATCAGTTTCTCTCTCTTCTCTCTATCTAGGATGATAACATGTTTGATTAATTAGATTTATACACAAGTAATTTATGTTATGTTAGTCTAATAAGTTATTAGAGATGTTTTCACCAAATGAGTTTCCCCCTAACATCATAGTAAAAGGTTAACTGTGATAAATAATTCATTGTAAAGATATATTTTGTGGTCCGAAAGTCGGAATTTTATGGTTTGGACAATAAAATGAGGATGTAATCTTAATGGTTCACATGTGATAGTGGTGCGGTTCGAATAAATCAAAAGTTTAAAAGATAAATATGGGTGAGCTGAAAAAGGATAAATATTAGTTAACTGCTTAGTTTTGAATTAGAGATGAATGTTAGAAATTTATTTGAGTATTATAATAGGAATTAGAGCTGGAGTAGGATGCAAGTATAGATATAGGATTAGAAGTCAACATAAAATGTCGTTTTGGTTTATAATATTGAAGAAAGAGTCATGACCTAGTTTTGGTCACAAAATCGGGTTGTTCATGTATTGCTCAATCCTCTGATTTCCAAGAAAAAATCGGTGGTAATGATTTTATGCTGTATATATATATATATAGTTTTAATTTATCTCGATCTTAAAGAGGATCTCCAAGCTAGCTAAAAGTTTCATGTGATTATACGTTTAATTACTGTTTCGTTTATATTTGAAGCTAAAGAACCTGTCAAATCAAATAATCAATAACCCATTAATCACGTGTCACATATTCAAAAGTTAGTCACTTTCATTGACTACGCAATCTTAATGACTAACAAATAGTATGAATTATTGAAGCACTAAATTATGAATATCTTAATTAAAGTAGTCTTTTAGGTGAAGAGCTATGGTTAGTGGGACCAAAACATCTGTTTACTTCTAAATTATTATTCTAATAAATAATTTTAAAAAATATCACTTATCATCATCATATTTTTTTCTCATTAAAATCTTTTAATTTTTCTGTTTTAAGTAAGTTTGAATTTTAAAATTTAATTATCTTAATGTTTTTTTTTTAAATAATATAAAATTTGAATTCTAATTATTACTTAATTAAGGAAACAAAGAATTTTATTTTTTTGTTTTACACATTATTTAAACTTGACCCTGGTAACAAAAAAGGTGTTGATTTGTTTGACGGTGAATGGGGTATCGTTGGACCTGTTATTGTCTAGCACACTATAAATGGTAAGTCGTTTCTTTAATTTCTTGAGTTTTAGAACAAACATAACATGATGGTGGTATTATATTGAGGTATTTATAATATGTTTATAACCAACATGACAGATGCGGAGCCAAAAAGTGGTCAAGTAAGGTTGATCATAAAACCTAGTGACTTTGAGACCACATGCATATATGAAAACAGGAACTAAAAAGAAACAATTTAAAAGGTGTGAGATATGCATGTGAGGTTGGAAACAAAATTACTCTATGATATTTTCGAGGAACAAGTGTCCAAAATTATGCATATTTGCATGAAACGAACTCAATTAAACAATCTTATGGAAGAAAAATATGTATATACGTGAAAAGGTAAAAAAACAAATTGCTTATTTGTTAAGTAAGAAAAAGTAAATGTGAAAAGTAATTAATATGATTAGTTCATAATATTGCTTATTTGGTTTAAGAGCATTCAAAGAAATTTTCCGTCATTCCACAACAATTGTCTCACAAGTCATTATCAATCCCTCAAATAGCGACTCAAAGTCAAAATTGCCATATATGAAGGAAAATCCTAGTTCTTTCCAAAGATGGAAACAAATAAATTCCATAAACATCGATGTAAAAGAAAAAAAAAAGATTTCCTTAATAAATATTGGTTTAAAAGTTAAATCATACTATATATTCACACATAATGGTTTATGTGATATTTGACCACAATTTGAAACCTGATACAAATGTGATATGGTGTTCAGATGGTTACTTTAATTCATTTAATAAACATGTTGTGGTGGTGTTTGCATGTCTAACTTATTTAACAAAATGAGCCATGTTTAGATTATTCTAAAATTAAACTGATCAACCGTTTAAATCACAATAAAAAATAAAATTCCGTCAACTTGTGTACACCTGCTTATTACTTTTATTACAACCCGTCTATAAACTAACAGCTGACTACTCCTTATAAGGCCTCGGGCTGAATTTTATAAAACTCATCCCATAAAACAAAAACCACTAATGCTTTATATTGATTCCTTTGTGTTGTTGTTATTATTATTAGTTTACTATATATTTAGACAAAATTACATGTTTCGTCCTTCAATTATATTAAAAGTTATTTTTTCATCCTTAAAGTTTACAAATTACACTTACATCCTTTTCTTTTAAGATTTATCACGAAAATAACCATTTTATAAAAATTAACTAATTTTTTGTCAACTAGTGGCACTGATTGACATAACTAATTGACAAAAAATTAGTTAACTTTTTATAAAAAGGTTATTTTACCCTTACTATTAAGGGGGCGTTTGGGATTACTTTTCAAACTACTTATTAACTTATTACCTTTTTCAAAAAGGTAATAAGTTAAAAGTTCGTTTGAATAAATGGGAAAAAAGTCAATTTTATAAAGGATGAAAAGTTGTTTTTCAAAAGTAGAAACTTCTTACTTTTCCAAGAAGTCATAAGTAGAAGTTAATAAGTAATCCCAAACACCCCCTAAAAGGCAATCATATAATTTTCACAATGTTTTTCTTTCTTTTTATTTTATGAATTTATCTAAAAAATTATTAATTAATCATTTTATTTATTCTATGAAAGCATAATTTCTTTATACATTTTTATTTTTTATATATATTCAATTTTGTTTGTTTAGTTTGGTTATTTATTTTTCTCATTCATAATTCATATATTCAATTAATTAGCTAATAAAAATTTAGATAAATGTATAAAATAAAAGTGATAAAAAAGATTAAGAAAAGGAAAGAATAAGAAAAGAAAATAGTTGTAAAGCTAGACGTTTTTCCATTAACTGTAAGGATAACATAGTTATCTTATAAAAATAGTTAATTGATATTTTAATGTTACTTAATAGAAATAACAAGATCTTCTATAAATCTAAACATAAAGGATGATTAGTGTAATTAATGAAAATAAACTACAGATCATGTAGTTTTTTATATAGTTAAAGGAGGAAAGATTTGATTGTTTTCTTTTTATATATTATGATGTATTTTCCATTTAAGAACCTGTCAAATCAATAACTCATGAATCATGTTTTACACATCCAAAAGTTAGTCGCTTTCTTACCATACTTAATCTTAGTGACTAACCACAAGTATGAAATTATTGAACCATTAAACCATGAATGCCATTGTATGTTAATTAAAATAAACTTTAGGTGAAACAACTAATTTTAAAATTATGCGTGTTTCGTTATATGTTAATATATTTTATATAAGTTTTAAGTACTACATTATTATTCTTGCGCTTTATATAATATACTAGGTTATATACCCATGTATTACGTGTGGTTGTTTAATAAAAAAAGAAAGTACAATAATGTGTAAAACAAAAAATAAAATTCTTTGTTTATTTAATTAAGTAATAATTAGAATTCAAATTTTATATTATCTTTTTTTGAGAAATTAAAACATTAACATGATTAAATTTTAAAATTCAAACTTAAAATAGAGAAAATTAGAAGATTTTGATGAGATAAAATATGGTGATGACACGTGACATTCTTTGAAATCATTTATTAGAATAAAGATATATATATATATATATATATATGTATATATGAGTAAATTTCGCTTTTAACCTTTGTGATTTGGTCTGTTTAACACTTTTAGTTCAAAAAAAATCTTTTAACATATTACCCCCCCCCCCCCCACCCGACGCCATTTTTTTGATTTTCAGCCATTATACCGCCATCCCCTTTGTGTTTTAAGTTACAAATTCACCCTATATACATCCATTTTAACACCGATATGTATCCCCCCTTTGTGGTAGCCTACGTTCACACATCAAAACATCCCTATTTTCATGAAATTCAATGATCTCAATTCACCATATTAGCCTTGTGAAATTCATAGACTTCAGTGGTCACAACATGTGAAGTTCAAATACTTTAATTATGATTCCACCCATGTGAGATTCATGACCTCAAGTTGTTATCACCCTTATGGGATTCAATGATCCCAATCACCCACCCTAAACCCTATTATCTACCAACAAGTGAAGTTCATAAGACTTCAATAACATACAACTACACCTACACCTTTTATGCACATACAACAGATATAGTTGGACACCAATCATCAAGGTAACCATTATGCGTTCAAAATAACAGCATTCAACACACATACAAACATGCATAACAACAAGTTATCAATTACTAAGAAAGTGTAAAGACACTTACCTTTGTCCTTAGATGCACCCGGTTGATCTTCAACCTTAGTATTCCGTTCACCTAAACAATTACACCCATGTTTAGCAACCAATGATCTCAATACGTTCACCTAATGAGATTCCAACAATCACCCAAGATTTAATGACCTACATTCTTTCAAACCCTCATTCACCAATGTTATTCACCATTCAACGACATGTTATGGTTCTCATCCATATGTCACCCAAAACCCCAATTTCATGGTTCACTAATTTGTTTAGGGATTTCACTAGGTTTTGTGTTTATGGACACAACAAATTACAAACCTTTAGTACATCCTTTAAGCACCCTCAATTAAAAAAGCCCCCAATTTGAACCTAAAGAACCCTAATTTTATATTTTCAAATTAGGTGACAAAATCATGAAAATGTTCCACCGTTAGCTTTAATTAAACTAAAAACATTACTTCTAAGCAAGAACCAACCCATCCAAACACCCAAATTTAAGTCAATTAGGGTTCAGCAACCCAAACCCACCAAGAACGTAAACATGAAGGATTTTAAGATGAAGTTGGTACTTACTTGAAACCTTAAATAACATGTGTGACAATCGAATGAACGATGGCAATAACAACAACAAATAATGACGGATGCAACAACATATAAATGTACTTGTTGTGATGGCCAGCAAAAAATATGCATCGTCTCATCAATTCCAAGAAGAAAGTGACGAAGATTATTAGGTAGTTTGGTTTAATTTGTATATATGAAATGTATTTGAACAATTTTTACGAACACATTAAATATTTTGATATGTTATAGTAATTTGTATTAGAATCGAACTGGATTTGTATTAAATTTTATGGTTTTCTTATTTCAATCAATCGTCGAAAAATTTGAAATTTTTTTTAACGCATTACCTATAGCGACCACATGGCATCGCCATAGGGTCGTAGTCAGATACATTTTCCAAAAAAATATATATTTATTTAAATAATTTTAGACCTATGCCGACGACATGTCGTTACCATAGGTCCAAATGAAAAATTATGGCGACATGTCGTTACCACAGGTCTAAAATTATTTAAATAAAGATTTTTTTTTTAGAAAATGTATTCTATATGTTGTCGCTTCACGGAGAGCTATGGCGACGACTAATGCCACCAATGACGACAAAATTACGGCAACATGTCATCGGGACAGCCTGTGACGACGACATAATGGGGTCTATAGCAACGACTTATGTCGTTGCCATAGCCTCAATTTCTTGTAGTGGATTGAGTTTTCTTTGTTTTATTTTTCTCTTGCGTCGCTCTCTGATGATGAAACAAATGGAACGTCTCCGATGATCGATCACTCATTAGGTTAATAAAAATTAACCCCTCAATTCCTCTTAATATCCCCATGTTACACTTTTGATCCAAAACTTTGTAATTGAACCTAAATATAAGAAATTTGGGTGTTACATAACCCAAACTAAATTTCAATATCGTTTCTATTTTATTATAAAAATAAAATCATATTATATGAAAGACCAATGTTTTAGTGACCATCCGTGATCTGGTCACTACTTGCATCACTTGATTTTGATTATTGCAGCAAACTTAGTAACCAATACAAAATAGTGATCACTAAATGGCATAAGATGATATTAATGTTTAGTTTTTCTATAAACTAAGAAAAGAAGTATAATATTGAATAGGGCTGAGCAAAGTAGAAAACCCGGTCAGACCCAGTTTAAAACCGACCCGAACCGAAACCGAAAATTGATAAAAAGGATAACCGAGGACCGGACCAAATACTATATTCGGGTTTCGGTGTATTTCTGGTTCGGGTAGTCGGGCTATATGAGCTGGACCGAGACCGAGAATTGCTTGATGAAGAACTTCTTCCCATTTCGTTTCATTAGACAGCCGATTTAAATTTAAAATATGATTGACGAAATCTCGAATGCAAATTCAATAGAAAATTTCAATATAAAAAAATACTTACTTAAAAATCTTGAAATTTTTGGTGAATTTGAAATTTTGAATAGGCAGGCCCAACCCAACTCCCAAGTAATGTGTTTGGGCCCAGGCATTGGGCCAAACCCAAATTCCATTTCTTGTAATAAAAGGATTCCTTTAATAAAACCAAGATTTACTAAAATATATGTTTATTTTAAGTGATTGCGCAGGTGTTGCAGTGCAGTCAAACATGAGTAAGAACTAAGTTTATCAAGTCTATTGAATTCTTACTTATAAATTCTTTCAAGCTTCACTCACACAAACTTCTCACCTAATTATTTTTAAAGTAAATTATAGATTTCAACTTTTATGTATATATTTACAGGCAGGTTGGATCCTTAATCTTTATGAAATACACTCTACATCCTTTATGTAAGGAGTTTGTAACAAATCACGCCCTTTAGCCTAACGAGTGTTAACTTTTTTATTGATTTTTTAAAATGGCCAAACTACCCTTATAAAAAAAAAGAAACGTAAGATAACTTCATCATCTACATCCCAACACCTGCTATATCTTCATTCTTATACATTTCAGAATCACCCAAAATCTTCAAGAAATCAATAAGGCACATGGAGTTTGAATCATGAAGAATTTATAACCCAAAATCATCCAAGAAGTTTGGATCATGATGGATTTAACCCAAAATCAACAATTTTGAGCTATGGAATTAAACAAAAAATTCCTCCACCAAAAGCTCTCCATCTGACCTTGAAATTGAACATTTACAAAAGAATCAAAATCTAAAGAAATCTTTAACGTTTCCATGGCTCGATTCCACGTGTTTTTCAGCAGTCACAAATCATTTCAAAGGCTTGATTCCACTGCTCAATCAAAATCGAGAGCTGGGTTGTTGTTCATCTTTATTAACCCTTCGATTTGCATATCTATACCGCCAGTTTTGCGAGGGGGCTTGTAATATAATCCAAAATACAAATCCTACAAACTTTCATTGAAAACATAACATGTCTTAAAAACATCCTAAGTACATAAGCTTAATTTATGATCCTAAATTCTAGATTATACAAGGAAGAAAATCCAAGCATAAGGTTATATGCATATCTAGATATTTAATTTACGACCAGGAAGAGGAACTATCTCTATCTGGATCACAACTTCACCACATTCAACGTCTTTCAATCTAAGGACCATGTCTTGTACAATTTTTCCATTCTCCCAAGTGATGGCGCTCTCATCGGCTAGGTAGTTGTGCTTGCTGGGATGAACACGCTCCAATTTAGTACCATCCGGGATGCTGTTCATGTTCAACCCCATCCTAAGGCATTCTATGTACGGCATCACGTCTATTTCCGCCACCCCCATGCTGTCATCGTTACTAAACCTATCTTTATCGTACACCGCCTGAAATACAACATTTTTTTAATTATAAACTAAAAGTTGTGATTATAATGTTTTCAGAATGTGGGTACTTGCAATATGTATTGGAGCTTTGGGGTCCCTCATGGTGAGAGTCAATTCATCATTCCACACAGGATTGCAGTTCCCCTTGATAACTTTAGTCTTTGTTTTCTGCTTTAGATCAAACACAAGTTAATCATATTACAACCGCAAAACAGGGTGGTTGCAAATCGGTCGCTAAAACAAGTCGCAATATGACTTCGATTATACACTAGTGTCGATTATAACTTACGGATGAAAGCAAGAACCTTAAATACAACATTATGTGACATCTAAAGGTGTATATGAATTTTATGATGGATATTTTGCGTGCAAATTTTGTCCCAATCCTTATTCGTTCTTTGATCGATGTCCAATTTGAAAAAAGAAGATTGAAACTAGAACAAGATGAAGGAAGCCTATATTATATTTTTTTTGTAATTAAAAATGAAAGATGATTAATGAGAGGAGAGGAGAGGAGAGATGGAGACCTGGGTATCCAAGGTTGCAACAAGATAAGGATCGCTGGTTCTGGTGTCACGAACAGCAAGATTGATCCCTTTCTTAACTCGCATCTTCAATAATCCCACCACTCCTTCCATATTCTAATTCTAATTCTAATTAATTAATATATACCCACTACTTTCTTGATCTTGATCTTCTTGATAATCTTATTTAATTCTGTTTCTTCTTCTTTCTTCAATCGAGGGAGACAGAGAGAGAGAAAAAAAGGTTTTTTGTTTACCAAAATACGCGAACTGTGAACCCTATCTTTTCTTGTATATGTGGACCTTCAATTTTCAAAGGCATCTAATCCGCCATTTAAGAATATTATTAACTGCTTTCACTTCTTGGAAATTTCTGTTGGGGTATAAAATCAAATATGCCGATTTTGGTCAACTAACAAACAAACTGTATTGTTTTGTGTGAGTATTCTCTTTGTTAATATTTTTCTTTTGATTGATAAATTTGTATTTTTAGCCACTTAAAAGTTAAAATCCAAGTGTTCAAAACATATATATTTATCAATTTTATATTTTTAGCCACATCTACATATTCAGAACTAGGTTAGTTACCCGTGTACTACACGGGTTGAAAAAAAAAATTGTGTACATAAATCTAGAATATGAAACATTTTTATATTAATAAGTAGGGTACTAAATTGGACTAATACATATGACAATGAAAAAATGAAAAAAGTGTTTACATAATTCATGAATCTCTAAAATTTTCTTTGTATACAACATTTAATATTTTTTTGTATAATAACCATTTGGTATCTAAGATTATTAATTTTACTCCGGCTCTATTTTAACTCTGGATGATGCCACGCACACTTGAACATGTGTGAAAACCGGTTATCTAAAAAACAAATCAACATTTGATAACTATTGTCCTTGGCTCTTATTAACTATCAATATTTTCAATGTTGGTAGTACACACTCTAAAAAATGATAATCGTAAGATAAAAAAAAAGACATTGAAACTTTGAAAGGATATTGTATTAAATGTCTTAGAATAAATAAATAGATAAAATAAGTATAATAATATCTTTGTGTTAAATAGAGAGAACGTTTTGTGTTTATGACATCTATATCTATACTATATAATAAATAAAAGTTTTTTTATGTCACGTGTCTCCTCAATATTCTCATCGTTTTTTCTCACATCTCTCTCTCTTATTAAATACACTCGTATCTTTTAATAATAATATATTTTTTAAGAAAATACTAATTATACTAATAAAACACATTTATTTTAAATTATCCGTTTTCATAAGAAACTTTGAAATCTACTTATGTAACTTTTATTTTCAGTCAAATAGTAAATGAAAATCAAATTAAATTAAATAGTAATTAACGAATTTTCTAAACCCAATAAAATATTAATTTTTACATATTTTGAATTTTATTTTCTATTTTTAGTATATGTAATATATTTTTACACATATAAAATATATACATAAAGATTAATTTTATGTACAGATATTTTTCATCTGTGTGTAGACACGGAGTTTAAGCTACTTTAAATATAAATCGATAAATATGAAGATATGAAATTAAGAATTGAGATTCTTGTTTTTATTTTTTCCTTTTTTAAAGATCATCAAACAGACCATACAAATTTAATTTGATAGACATTCAAAAATTGATTAAAAAATAAAGCTAATTTACAGGAAAAAGTTATTTTGAGATTGTATGTTACAAAATAAAATGGGTTAATATGATTATTAAATATTAGTAGATATTAAATCCTATAAATTTAGATAGCCAATTGAGTTTTGAATTTTGAAATACAATCATGCAATCATTTATCCAACATTAATGAATAGTCAACCATGTATAATAAATACAATCATGCAATTATTTATCCAACATTAATGAATAGTCAACCATGTATAATAAATATAATAAAAATGTTTTTAAGATTAATTGATATAAAAAATGTTGGTATCATTTAGGTGGGAAAACTTTTGTGAGGAGTAATGTGGTGATGCCACGTGTCCTTAGAGATATTAATTTATTAGGTTAGATTTTATTAATAGAACTCAATTGTTAATATTAGACGAGGATAGTTTTATAACGAACTAGATGTATATTATGACTGAAGTGATATAAAAGTAAAAGACATCATTGTTAACTTTCCATCGTTAGAAAATATGACCTTTACTGACCAAATATTTACTAACAAACAATTTCGTTTGAAAATTACCAACGATCACCGACATAATTTGTCTAGTTGCAAATTTTCTTGAATTTTGTCAATCCGTCGGCATTCTGTTGGTAATTACTGATAGATTCTTGGCCGTCGGTAACTTGTCAGTCATATCTTACCAATAGTTTCCTGACAGGGCCTTTTTAAGAATGGTTATGACTCATTTGCCTAGGGAGAGGTTACGACAGATAAATGTTAAACAAAGGGACACCGTTGACTGAGTTCCCATGACAAGTCAAAAGTGGGACCCGGGTATGTCATTGCTCGAGTGCCCATATAATATGTGTTATTAAACAATGGTGGTCTACGTCAGTGCATGAAGATTAGAGAATATTGTAATGTAATATTCTGTGAGATCTCTAAATAAAATGTAATTCGTACAGTTTACATATGTATTTAGTTTGTTTGCATCTGGCGGTTAGAAAAGTCGATTCCAATTCTTCAAATTGTTCACTATTCTCTTCATGTGTGCATTTGTTATAACTAGAACTGTTGTACATGATACATTCATACTTTAATTTACGCCAAGTGTTGAAAGATCATATTTAAATTACGAAACTAATATTATTTAAGATGTTATACATTCATGTATTAATTTTACCTCACTGTGTTATTAAAAAGCCTATTCAAACTTTTATTATACTTCACATTTTCATTGTGTAACATCTATAAATGCATGTTTTCCTAATGAATTCGATACGTATGTGAGTAGGTATTTTCTATCATTTTCTCGTATATTAAAACCCGGGTGGATGAAAGTAGGGAGTGTGTCCTTGTCGTTGGGCCAAGAGAACTTTTATGTTTAAAACACTCTATTTAATTCTTTATACAAACAAAAATAGTGGGTAACTAAAAAAAACCTGCGGAACCAATTTATAACCAAAAAAACTAATTAAAAAAAACTGGCTAAAAGAATAACAAAAAAAGGTTTAAACAAAGAAACACCAACCCAAAGGTTTGAACTCAGTGCATGGGGAGAAAGAGATACAACTTTGCTGGTGGAGCAGAAGGTTTCATTTGTTAAATTTCTCCATTAACCTTTTTATAGACAAAAAAATATCGTAGGAAATAAAAATAAAATAAATTTGGCCATTCAAATCTTGACACTCGGCACTCGGCGCTGCCGAAAAGTACACCAACAACAAACAAGAACTGTTCACGTCAATTTGAAATGTATGACTTAATAATGTTCATGCATTAATAGGAATAATATTAGACAGAACAAAAAGATTACAAGGAATGCGTGAATGCAGATTCGTGTCTGATTTGAATTCACCAAGAATGTATGCTTGTTGATGATACATGGTGAAAAGGTGATACACGAGAGTAGGTTCAAATACGATGGAAATTTAAACATATAATATTATATTTCAACGAACTCTCAAGCTTAAAACAACAAGTTTTTAAAATATTTATAGTCACTCCACTTTAGTTTTTTATTCTAACAAAAAAATTAAAAATACTTTTAAAATCTTGAAATCGTCATATCTACTTTGAAGTAAAATAAAAGAATTAAATCCTAATAAGACTGTTTCTAGAGGTTTTATAAGCTTTATTCTTAGCATTGTTTTTATTAAATTGTTAATTACAACTATTATATTGTGTTGTGTGGTTTCAAATTTAAAGCCCTACAAATCTACAACTATTGCTTTACTTTGACATATAAGATGGTTACATCAGATCTGGTGTTTCTTTTTGTGTAAGCTGCTTTTGTCCTTATTGAATCAAATCATGAATGTGTGGGCCCAACTATGTGAAGTTAGCTGTGATCAGAAGCATTTTTATCATTGTTCTCTTGTTTGGTAAATGTTAGGTTGCAGAGAATTTTAGAAAGAAAAAAAACAGATAAAGAAAAGATTGTTGGTGTGGCAAGGTTGGCATGTATTCATGATTGAGGATTGTTTTGATTATTGCATGCAAAAGAAGAATACCTAATCTTCATCTTAGGTGTTTAAAATTGTTATAAAATTAGCTTAAATTGAAAAGGCTCGGTTCGGGTTATTTTGTCCGGGTGTGTTTTTATTTTTATTACTGGCTTGGTTTGGCCTAATTCGGCCCAACAAACAACAAAAAGTATCAAATTTTGAGCATTCTCATAAACGAGCAGTTTGATGATCATTATAAGACGATAAAAAAATCAAAGTTCGGATTGAATAAATGGATGGTGTTTGATGATCATTAGAGCATCGCAATGCACATTTTTTTTGGGAGTTTTTGAGCTCATTCTGAGGAGAGGGGAGGAGAGAAAACTAGAGACGCTTTTGTTAGAAAAACACCCAAAACGGATTATGTGAGAAGGGTAGGAGAGAGGAGCTCGCTTTTAAAGTCATTTTTTTGCGCTATAACAAACGCTAGTGCAAAACCCGGGCAAGAGTGTGTAGGGATGATGTGACAACGTTTTTAAAATATACTCATCGTGATGTTATATTTAGAAATGTAAGTTGGAAAAGAAAATTGCTAAGCAGAAGCCCAAGAAAATAACGGTTTGAGTTTTGAGACCTAAGGGAATCTAATCTAAATTGGGCCCGATCATTTGACAAAATATTTATCCCTTTGAAACTCAACTTCGGTCGATGAACCTAGGCATTGGGCCTTATGGAAGTATGAAACTGGCCTAGTAAAAATTTGAATAAAAAAGTCTGGTTTCTGGGCTAACTGGGCTAGCCTAGTCAACTATTCATTCTTTTCAGTTAACTTTTTGGCTTAGATTTTGAGTTGGATATTATTTTTTGTATTTAGCATTCAACCGGACCATGAACCGGGTATCTATTCATCTGGTTATGCCTCTTTAAACCGGTCAATTTACGATCAGATGGTTATGCCTCTTTAAACCGGTCAATTTACAATCAGACTGATGAACCAGTTAAATCGAACTGAATGGTCGGATCGGAATTCCCTTTTTTATATTTTGTTTTTTTTTAAATCTTATCTAATAATTCATTTAGTACTTGACCTTCACATTTTATATAAACTATAAAGCCACACAAAAAAAAGTATTTCATATTTTGTTTTATATTATCTATTTATTTACTTACATTATTTTGTTACCAATGTGTTTGGATGAGGTTTTGTCATGGATTTTCAAGTAATGCGGTTCAATCTCCCTGGTGAACAAAAAAGATATAGTTTAGTAATAGAATTAGAGAGTGTATTAGCTGCCGTTCTTAAAGAAAAATTAAATTAATGGTAAATTGAAGGTCAAATAGCCTCTCATTAAAATAGATGGATAAAAAGTCTTAAAACTTTTTATCTCATTTTGAACTTATCTTCACCTTTTAATTGGATCATAATTAAAGATTAAATTTTAAGATTGTGATAAGGTTGATAACACATTAATAATAATAATAATAATTATACTTTTTTGCTGTCAACGTTATAAACAAAGTCTATGTTAATATTCGATCTAGAGAAATATATTATAAGGCTTTTGCTTACAATATCCTTAACTTTTTATTCCTTCTTTAAAAAATATAATGTCAAAATCATAACTATTAAAGTCATAGAAAGTAAGAGATCTTATTTGCAAAGAAAAGATAAGTTGAAGATGTATTTTTACAAATAATAGAAAGTGAGGGTTGCAAAGTAATGAAACTTAAAGAGGTATTTTTTTCCCAACTACAGGAAGTGAAAGGGCTTAAATTGTAATTTGCAAAGTAAAGAAAAAAAGCAAAAGAGAGGAGAGGAAGTAGGGTTTGAACCTAAAAAGAGTTACCTTGATTCATCATGTTTATTCGAAAAAGACTTCACTAAAAAAAATTTAGATTCCATGTTGTGTAAAACCGTAAAAAGATACAAAGACAAGTTAGACTTTTGTTGTGTTGTAGCACGGATGATGCTTATAAGCATGTCGATTTATGCCAAGTTAATTACATCGCATCGCATTTAGTATTATGGTCGATAAGAATATATTCATAAGCATAATGATTACCCTTTTTTTCATTTATTAGATGTCTAGCTTTTTAAAAACAAAAACCTAATTTTCCGTACAATCGAATCATCAAATCTTCATAGGTACCAATCACTAACATTATTGGTGGCCAATGATCGACATTAATTGAAAAGTTAATAATTAATCATATATTAACGTATAAAAAGATGGTAAACTAAAAGTTTTTAGAACTCTCTCAAAGTTAGGTTGTTACGCTACGTCCATATCATTTCTTTTGACGAAGATGCTCCAATTATTCATCTAAATGAATGTATAAAGTGTTCCAAAATTAGTTTTTTTTTATCTACTTTTCATATTAAAATATAACTTTCAAACTCTACTTTTAGCTTATTGTTTGACAAAAGAGTAAGCTTTATCTCCCAAAAAATTAGTATTTTAGATTCATTTGTTTACTAATAACTACTTTTTTAAAGTGTACCAAATATTTCAGTTTTTATAATATTAAAAGATAGTATTAAAAAATAAAATTAAAATAGAAAAATATTTAAAAAATGAAGAACGTTCATGATCGGTTCTTTTAATTAACTAGAGGTCGAATTGAAGTGTGATGTCACATAACTAATCATCCTTCCATTACGCTTCTCATTCTTTGGCTATCTTGTTAATTATGTATAGAAGTGGGATTAGATTTGTTTTTTTCTTTTCAAATTGATTTTCTACGTTTTAAATTGGTACATTAGTTTGTTGTCTAATATTTATATTTATTTTAACATGGAAAAAGCTTACTCAATTTATATAACAATGGCATCACCCAATAACACCCCTTTGTTTTTATGGGCTTATTGCATGGTATTTATTATTATACATTGTTTATTGTTATTAATTAATTAATGGGTAGTTGTTAACGCCGGAAAGGATGACCGGATGTCACAATGGCCATAAGTATTAAGTAGTCACTTGTTGAATTTTGGAATTAAAATAATAATAAACAAAACTTGTGGGATGTTACCGCGCTTTATGGGGGGTAAGTTTTGAACATAGAAAAAAAGCACGTAGTAATAAAGTTACGTTGATATAAATATGAATGTTAAGAAATACAAAAACAAATTATAAAAATTATTTAACGAAAACATAAAACCATGCAAAGTCGCCGTCAACCCAGATTTAGCATTTAAAAATTTAGTTTGCTAAATATTATATTTAATTAAAATATTAAAGTATTTAAAAAATTATTTAAGTAAATAGTAAAAAGAAATCGTGTTAAACAATAGAAAACAAAACTAAAAATGAAAGCTAAAATTAAAACTAAAATTATCTAAATAAAACCGCCCCGAGGGAGGGGGCGTAGACTCGAACCAGCGTGGTGTGGGTATGGCTGAAGCACGGAGACCACAAAGCCACATAACAAGCCCTGCCTACTCCTTACAATAATACATACATACGTATATACATAGGGAAATGCTCATGGAAAAACCACATAATTATGTGAAAGGAAAAAAACAAATTCTAACCAACCAAATAACTTATAAATTATTTTATTTTATTTCTAAGAGTATCAATGTAATTTTACACATTTTACGTATTGTGTTTCATATACGCCACACTATATTAACAGAAAACAGTGTTACATATATGTAATACAATACATAAAATCATTTCTGGTAAATTGCATAACAATTACACTGAAACCCTTAGATATAAAATATAATATAATAATTATGTTGTGTTTGGTTAGATTTTTTTTTTCACAGGTTTTTTTAGAAAAAACCAGTTTTCTTATCAACCCTTACACACACATGTATAGAAAACCACATAGCTATTTGAAAACCCGAGAAAACCAAGGAAACTAATAATATAGTTTATAAAATAATTTCAAGTTTTGGGGCGGAATGATTGGAGTGACGGCCGTTGCGACGTGTTTTAATTTGTATCTTTGTTTTGATATTCGAGATCGTGGTGGAATTCCAAGCGCAACACTCGGGTGGGAAAACCCGCAGTTTAACATTAAATGATAACAAATTTTATTAAAAGATTGTTATATTAAAAGTTTGTTATATTTAGTATTGTATTATTTGAACTTAAGATATTCAAACGTAGATGTTACAAAAGTTTTTGTCTTTATCACTGGATCATAAATCTATTTTTTCACCAGATGTTTCTTTCTTTTTTTCTCTCATACATTTAGCATGTGATTCTTTATAAGTAATAGTGCATATTGATTTGAATCACTGGAATACTTTATACGTGTGTATTGATGTTATATAATTCAGGGTCGTATTGTGAGTCTCTTTTGTAGATGACAGAATTACAATTCTAGTACCGATACGATCATTAATATTACCATGGTATAATATATACCGACACCAATTAGTTAACCTTGAAAAATATGACACGAATACTTCCAAGAGAATATAAAACTTAAAAATACAATAGGCAAGGAAGTACATATTCTTTTTGAAAGAATTTTTTTTTAATTCATGTTGAAGTGTGACTGAAACTCATAACCTCCTCAAATTTTGATGTTTTTACAGGATTTTCCTTTACAACTAGTCCACCAATCCTAGTATGACAAAGAAATACACTTATTATATGAGGGCAAGGAAGTACATATATGAGAGCTAAATTCAAAGCGAAATTCAGGAATTATTTAATAAGAAATTGATACTATAATATAATGTATGTACCATATACGTACTTGAATTAGAAGTGTTGCACTTATTATAAACTCATGTTACATTGAATATTTTGACAAGTACTCGTGAGATTTCGTTTTCAGCGTCTCAATTGGTGTATTTTTATATCAAGAATCATAAAATAAATGAGATTAAACGTGATCATGTTCATTAATTTTTTAATATTAGTGAATATTAAATAAGGACTATAAAATAATTAGAACCATACTAGCTCTATACAAAACAAAACAACTTAGCAAGTTTTCATCTTTAAAATCAATGCTAAATGTGATCATCGTTAAACATTCAAGGTATATAATTAAAGGCAAATATTAAAAATATTCTAAGCAATCATATTTTCTTGTTACAAAACAAATATGTATAGGAATTGTGCTTGTAGAGGAAAAAAAAAAGGATGTGTGAAGTTGATAGGAACCTTATATTAATTTACAAAGACCCCATCAATAATTATGTTTATGAAGGTTATACAATATGTTTTGTGTCATTTTCACCTCACTAGTTATTTAATTTTTTATTTAAATTATAACTTAAAATATTGAAAGAAGGTTGAAGCTAGCTTTATTCCTCAATGACCATCGAATGCATATGATATGGACCTTTTTATTTTATATTTGCATAATGGATTAAAATATTTACTACTTTACATGTCTAAGTAACATCATTTATTAAATTTATATTAGATAACCATCAGATTCATCTAAAATAACTGATTATATATATTTCATTTGGTACAAAATCAAATTTAAGCAGAATATATTTGTATTTCTTACTTCATTCTTTTCTTCTATTTATGAATCTTACTGTACTTGTTAAACATTATATCTTTTTTAAATTTTAATAAAAATATCTACATTTTTTAGAATAAATACCTGAAAAATCAAATAAACATTAGACAAAATTCAATAACTTTATATCAAACTAAAGTTTGACTTTATGAAAACAAAGTTACCTATTATAAAATTCACATTGACCCTATTTTCCTTCAACCCCTTGAGAAAGTTACTAGATTCCATTCCACTCACACAACTATAAGCTACCTCCAACTTTAACCCCCCAACTCTCACTTGAAAAAAAAAACTTCAAAATAACTTTGGTAAATAGAACATAAACAAGTATCCAACTCGTTGGTACCGAGTTAGCCCAACCGAGTTCACCGGAGTTTCCAAGCCGACGTCGTGATGAGCGGCCGAGTATGCCACCCTAACATCAAACACCCGTTGTTTTCTTCCACCCGGTACCCATCCCCGCCGGCGAAAAAAGCCAATAGCATACTAGCTTGCTTGTATGCGTTGGAACCCAAATGAAACGCTTCAAACCCACCCGATTCAAACCGGGTCTTCCACTGAGTCAACGTCTGGTGTCGTTCAACTCGGTCCGGTCCTTCACACGCAACCACGTTACAGATCTGCTTCCCTAGATACACCTCCGACATAATCTTATCCTGAGCACTCGCCGGTAAAATTCCACCACCCTCCACCGCACCATCACCACCGCCACTGCTCTCAAGCGAGTCAAAAAGCGTTGAGTAGTAATGTAACGACTCGGTGAACCGTTCCAGAAAAACCGGACCATTATGATTCGCTTCCTGCTCCACCACCGTTAATATCTCCGGCTTCATATCCTTCACCGCTGTCAAAACCTTCTCCACCGCTCCCGGCCGAGCCAGCAACTGATGCATCTCAAAAACGGAGTTGACTGCAACAACTTCATCCTCTCGTAAATCAAGCACCGCCGGTTCGAGATCAACTAAACTTTCGGCGATGTACCCTCGGTATTCAAATTCCACGTGGATATCATCAGCTACTTGAGCCAACTTCCAACCGACTTCCTGTAACTGATCTGTGTTATCGCCTGACGGCGGTCCGATTCCGGTTAATCGAAACGTAGGTGGACCGCCCGGTCTAAGAGCCAGAGCTTGCATTAGAGCCGGCCACTGCATACCTTGTTTCATGCTGAAATCGATGACGTGGACTTTGTTTTTACCGGAAAAAGCTTCTAGAATGGCTTGATTTGCTGTAAAATGGGCGAATTTGAGGTAAGGGCACGTTTCGTAAAAATGCATCTGGAGAAGATCTTGAAACGCCGGGGAGTCTTGTTGTGGTGTAGGGTATAGCCGGTAGATTCTCCGAGCTAGGGCTTCGGCGAAATACGCCGCTACTTTCCTCATCGCGCCGGCTTGACCCGCCGCTAAAATCCCGGCTTGTTTCACTAGGGTTTCAGCCAGATGAAGCTCGTCTTTCTGTACGGCTTCTGCGCACGCCATAAGCGTGTGGACGAGCCGGATCCCGTTCTCCTGTGAATCCACGAGAACAATCGTGTTCGGATTGTACGACGACGAGGCGGCCGTCGACGGAGGTGAGGTTTTTTGCTCTGTAGCCGGCGGTTGGTAAATTGCGTTTCCGGCGATGGCTTGTAGGTCGTCGACAAACGAGTCATTGATGACGGGTGGTTGTTGAACGATGGGGTTAATTTCAGAAATCATGGATTCAAGCCATGAAGATAGGTCAGAAGGGTTGTAATGAACGGAATCAGACGCAATCTGAGACAAACCGTCGTCGTTTCCGAGAAAGCCCTCCAGGTGTTCGATCTTTTGCGCGACCTCAAACATATCAGAAGACTTAACTTCATACCCTACACCCGCCAACAGCTCATCATATCCAGCTTCTGGTTGCTTACCCTCGTCCCACATCTTTGATTTCCCGGCCACGTCGGAAACCCCAGTACCGGCGGCGGCGGCGGCGGCGGAAGTTGAACTGGAACTAGGTCCAGTGAAAACTGTGTAATTCTTCTGAGATTGGTAATCACGTTTCATATTTGGAAATGAAATCAAGGCTCCTATTGGTGATCGGAAAAAGGGTAAGGGGTTAACAATTGGTGGAGGAATCTGAGCATGGGTGAGAGAGAAAGACTGGAAATGGTATACAAGTGGTGTGGTGTGGTGTGGTCTGGGGTGATGAGAGAGATGAAGATCGCTTGTGAGTTTTTTGAGCGATGGGCGCGACAACCGATGGACCAACAGGCGGACAACACAGCCACAAATATATGTACTCATCTTATTTATTTCTTCTCCCTCTAACAATAAATCATTTACAAAATGCATTTATCTTGTAAGTTTTTTTTTAAAAAGTTGCGTGTACTCGTCTCGTTATAAATAAATTGTATAGATTTAGAAGTATATTTAACGTACAATAAATCGTGTATTCATTAAATTTTATTAGTTACTAAATACAGTATTTTATTTATTAAACTCGTGTAATACACCGGGTTTTTAACTTAGTTTGAAAACATATAACTAATTTTTGGAATTAAATGTGTTGTAGCAAAGTTTGTAATCTTCTTATGATATATTAAGTTTTAATAAAATATTAGAATAAATTTTATATATTTAATTATTTAGAATAATAATTATTTAGTATGAAAGATAGTTATATAATATAAGAGAGATGCAAAAAAATAAAAATCTAGACTTAGTTACAAATCTACACGTGACAAATAAATTTATTTATTTATTATAATAAAAATTTTAGTAGTTGATTCTTTATTGAATATATTTTCAATAATAAATTAGAAATGTTGAGCAATACTAAAAGCTTATATATGTTTTTTTTAATAATTGTTTGTCATATTTTTAAAATTATATAAATTGTTATGTTGTTATTGGGTTGGTAGCTTAGTGACAAAGAAAAATCCTATTAAAACACAATGGTTTGAGGATGTCATATGTTCAAATTTCACTCCTGTGTAAATAAATAAATTGGCCTTTAAGAAAAAAATTATATATAAATTGTTATGTCAGAGGTACAACTAAAATCTTATTGTGTTGAAATCAAATTATTAAAATATGATTAATAGGTAATGAAATTCAAGTTTAAGTTGTGAAAGATAAAAAAACAAAAAAAACTTTCTTATTATGTAAAAAAATAAGTCATTTTTACTAGGAGGAGAGCAAAGTGAGTCAAAACCATAAGTATGAGATTTCAGAAAATTTGTAGAGCAAAATGGTGTGGTTACATTGTAGATCAAAATTCTTGAAATTGGAAATATTTGGATCATCATTTAATCTTCTATTGAGGTGCAACTCACAAAATGAGCTAGCATTGATGATTGCATGAAGTAGATATAGTTGGAAAATCAAACAAGAATATGAATACATCGACAGATCAGTATTGGCTTACAATCATGGGTAGTTTTATGAACAAATTGATGGAACATATCCTCACTTTTTTGTATTGCCCAAACTTAAAAAAAATGCATTCATACATGTTTGTAAACAAAGACTTGGTGTTTGAATCTATGAAAGTTTAAGTTTCCTCATGGATAAATATGTGAATTGGAATACATTTCACGCTAAACTGTACCACGTTTCTGGTGGGTTTCACAAGGTAAGAGCAAGTGGTATGGTCCGTGAGAGAGCCACTATGGCTCATGTTCAAGGAAAAACCGCTCCCCTCATTCGTGAGCGTTCCGTGAGAAGGTCACGCGTGAGTTGACTCACACTCATGAGGGAAACAACACAATGTATTTGATTTCAATCAAGCCAATCATCAATCACCACATATGTATTTGACAATTAATTTGATTTTTCTTAAAAAAAACCTGTGTTCGTTAATTTAAATAAAAACAAAATACATAGTCTAACTTTTTTTCCCAAAACATATGAGCATAAATATTTAATAAAATTGGAGTTGTTTTTAATTAAAAAAAAATTGTTGGTTTCTTAGGGCCTTTTACACGTGTATGGTCCCGCAGACGGTTTATTATGTTTTTAATTAATTTAGTCTGAAAGTTAATTAGTAAAAAATTAAAAAAAAAATCACTCACACTCCCTAACCACACCCTTCAATAGTGAGTAAGATAACGCCCACTAGTCAACACACCACACCCTTCAATAGTGAGTAAGATAACGCCCACTAGTCAACACTTTTTGGCTCAGACTTGCTAAGAATACTTGATGCCTTATTATGTCTTCTATCACTCTTTTTGTAGATGGATGTCCACTAGGTTATAGAGAATAACGACTTTAGGAGCATGACGATCTAGTAGATAACTGAAACTATTTATAGAATATTGTAACTTATAGATATGGTGTATTTATTTCTATTACGCTTCCACCAATATTGTTCTAATTATTTATAGAAGAATGGCCATCTTTCTTATTATACGTGCATTTTTGTTGTTTGGCACTTGTACATCCTCATAAATTATTTTCCTATTTATACAATACGTGCATTTTTCATTGTTTAAGCATTTAATTGTTTATAGGAGTATGAGGATTTCGAATATACATAGAACTACTTATAAAATATGACAACCTTTTAGATGAGATGTGTTTATCTACATTATGTGCCCACTAAAACTATCTGATCAATAATTAAGTCTAGTTTTTTTTTATAGAAGAATGGCTACCTTTTCTGTTATATGTGCATCTTTCATTGATTGGCATTAACGACTTAGACATCATAAAAAATGCCTCTTTTTTCTTGTTATGATTTCTAACATTTTTCTTGATGTTACAAAAAGACACAATCTAGTCTATATGGTATGTATTGTCACCTAGGCAAATGTTTAAAGTTTACATTGCTTACTTTATAGAAGTAAACACGTTATTGATTTACTTTATTATGATGTTTGTGGCCCTAAGCCCATTTTAGCTTATGATAGTTATTAGTAATTTGTTTTATTTGTTAATCACCAATCAAGATATTTTTGTGGATTTGTGTGATAAGTCTAAATGCATATTTATTTGACGTGTTCAAACCGTTCATAGTTATAGACAAACGTTTATTTTCAAACAAACTTAAACATGTCAGAACAAATTGGGGAGGCGAGTTTTGAAGTCTTTCCATATTTTACGTGTACCCAATGTCATACTTGTGTTATACCCATGAAAAATGGCTTTGTTAAATGTCAAAATTTGTCATAGTATTTAAACCAGGCATACTCTTCTTGCTAAAACCATGGTTTCGTCTTTGGCACTATTATTTTGACACTACCATGCTTTTAATTATTCGAATTCCATCTCATATGCCTAACAAAAGCCACCTATCATTTATATCTTTCATCATTATCTATAATACTTGTTTCTTAATATATAAAGTTGTTAATGCTTTCCTTATCTTTGACTTTACAATTCATGTAAAACGAGTTGTTGGTCCAACCATGTGTCTTCCTTAGTTGTAGTTTGGCTCATTATCACGGGTGTCACTTTCTTAACCTTTCTATTGGTTACTGTTATGTTGTCTGTTACATTCGTTTTAAATAATTCATTTTCCTTTCCGTCACTAATAACCTACCACGATATCTAAAATTACATACCAACCCTACAACCAGCACATGTTGCTACCATCTTTCTCTCCTCGTCTTCCAACAAGATATTGTACGAACCTTTGGATCTAGACTCACCTTCGACCTTGATGCACCCTCAACTTCAGCATCACCCTCGATCTCAACCTCAACCTTTGCCTCGTATATGTGCTCCTTCTTCCTCTCTAACCCTAGCCTTTGTCGCCTTTCAACTTCCATCCTATGAAATTTGGCCCTAATACCGAGCCCCATGTCTTTTCGAACCCTCCACAATGCATAACTATTTATTTAATTTTTTTTTACCAAAAGTAAGTGGTTGTAGTGTATAACTAAATGATGCACATGCTAATTGAATTTTGATCATGTGATGTTTGGGAGAAAGTTTGAATCTTGATCTAGTGATATATGAGAGATAACAAGCTTGACCACTAATTGAACTTTCTAAGTTATTGAGATAACATGGTTTGTTATTTTCTTTTTGAAAAAAAAGGCAAATTTTAGATTAACTTTTTTATCTTAAAAAACTTTTGTATACAATATCTTATGTGGCATCACATGGCCTAAAAAGTTGCATTATATACCGATAATCTTTGGAGTTTATAGTCAAGTTTAAATCAATGAAATCAATAAAAATGGTTTTACATGTGGTTTTTCTTAAAACAAAACCGCACAATTTTGTTGCGGAGTAGTTTAAAGACCTCTTTGGTATCAACCCGGACCGGACAATTCACATAATCCTTATTCTAATAAACGATTCCAAAAATGTCACGTGTCATTATTATATTTTTTCTCACTAAAATTTTCTAATTTTTCCTATTTTAAGTAAACTTACAATTTTGAAATCTAATTATGTTAATTTTTCTTTAAAAAATAAAATAAAATTTGAACTATAATTATTATTTAATTAAGAAAACAAAGAATTTTATTTATTGTAATTCAAATTTTCTATTAAACAACCCTATGTAATACATGTGTATATAACCTAGTTGTAGTAATATAGCAAGACCAATGATATATTACAACGTTACATTTTGTAAGCTTATCCTTATTTAATTAAAGAATTTCTTTTCTTTTTTACTTACAGTTATATTTTTCTAAAAACAAATACATATTAATTAATATGTAATGATATTACTATAACATCTCACCCTATAATCTCCATATGCTCGTAATGAGCTCATGAATTTGTTTTTTTTTTGTGTCAGAGTAGATCGTTCTTAAGTCGCCAGCCATCCGAAAATTACTCTCCCCTTAGCATTTTTAATTGTGAAGTTCTCCTATCAACAAGCAATGTGACCAAAACGTGTTGATGGTATTTGAAGTCAAACATTTTTTATAAGCTCTTAAACTAATATAAAAACCTTTTAAACCGGATAAAAACACTCGTAGATCATTTATTGATGAACCTAGTTCAAAATAACCGAGCCAGTCATAAATAAGATAAAATTAGTAACAAGTTCGAGCATTAAATATTGGTGGTTGAGTAACATGTGTTGTACAATGCAAAATGAGCACACATAGTTTAGATGTATAGTCGTGTATTTTTGGTCAAACATTGTGAATGGAAGTATTATTATTCCCATTAATTTGACTAACATAGAATCCGTTATTCTGACTTTAATTTGCCTTTATCAAGCTTTACATACGATTGGCTATAGTTTGATATATTCTTTTTCACCCTTGAATTTCGTAAATAACATGTAGGTCCCTCCAACATTGAAAGTTCAATTTATACTATTAACTACACCTTCTATTTTAGGTGGCCACCTTGTCATGTTACTATCTTGTAGAAAATAAATATTTAGTCCTCGTCCCATAAATTCCATTTAACTTCAACATAAATATAACGACCACTTCAATAATGATTAAATTATTAGTTAAGATACATTATTGCATATATATAAGCTTGTAAGATTCGCGTGATTCATCGATGAATAAAAAAAGGGAGAATTTCATATATATATATATATATATATATATATATATATATATATATATATATATATATATATATATAAAAACTTGCTAAATATCATATATATCATATAATATGTATGTGTAATTGTTTTTTCGGTTCTACCTTCTTGGTAGTTCTGTCCCCTTTCGTATAAAATAATTGCCGTTCAAAAAAAAATCTAAACCAAACTTTAAATATCATATATATCCCTCTCGAATAATTAAAATATCAGATTTATCCATTTTAATATATTTCATAAAAGATAATCCAGAATATGACCATTTTACCCTTATATTTGTCAAAACTTCATATTTACTCATTTTTATAACTAAGTTTTTTTATTGTTTTCCTTTTTTTACTGTGATTTTTATATCATTTTTACCACAGAAAGTTAAAGTGATTTCTTATAGACATTTGCTATGGTTTTCAAGAATTTTTTCAATGATTTCTAACATTTTTATAGGTTTTTTCTTTAATTTAAATCAGTTTTTTTTACTTTGGTTTACAAGATACTGTGAATAAAAAAAATAAACAATTAATTAAAATTTGTAGTGAATCAAAAAGTCGCTATATTGCTTTGAAAATGAATAAAAAATTGTAAGAACTATGAATTTAAAAATTGTGGATCAAAAGTCATTACTATTGTTTTTACAACGAATCAAATGAATCAAAATCCTTGGAATCAAAAGGGGCTATTATTGTTTTACTCAGTACAACCAAAATGTGTGAATGGGTGCTTACTTCTTAAAGGCTCAAACAATTAAATAAATCTAGAGTAAATTACAGAAATCATTCTTTATATTTATATACTTTTTTAGATATCGTCATTTAGCAAAAAAATTATCAGGTATCATCCTTTATGTTTAAAACTCTTACACTTGTTGTCCTTTCCCCCAAACGACGTTAATTTTTAACGTTAAAACCGGTCACGTGAACATCACGTGAGGGCAAAAGGGTCTTTAATCGTAGATCTCCATCTACCCTACCTGCAGATACAACCATCCATCCCCCCAAATCTTATCGTCTCCTACAGGCCTACCACCCACCTCCTCCGCCTCATCTCCACCCTTCCACCCTCTGCGACGTCACCTACACCGCCATCCCCATAGCCACTGCCATCTCCACATCCTCGATCTGTTTGAGCAAAAATGGATGGTTTGGAAGGGGAGAACAGGAATCCGGCGGTGGCCGTCGGTGACAGTGGGTTTGTGGATCTAGGTTTTCGTCAAAACCTTGGCCGGAAAGACGTTTACCTGGGAGGTAGATAGCTCGGATACAATTGAAAACGTGAAAGCAAAGATTCAAGACAAGGAGGGAAATTCACCGGACCAACAGAGACTTTGCCGGAAAACAGCTGGAAGATGGTCGGACCTTGGCGGATTACAACATTCAGAAGGAATATACACTGCATCTGGATCTGAGGTTGAGAGGAGGGATGCAGATTTTTGTGAAGACGTTGACCGGGAAGACCATCACTTTAGAGGTGAAGAGTTCGGAAACCATTGATAATGTAAAGGCAAAGATCCAGGATAAGTATCCAAAAGGAATCGACCCTTCACCTCGTTCTTCGTCTCCGTGGTGGGCTTTGAAAATAATATGATATCATATTGTGTTTTCATACTTCAGACATTCATCATCGCAAACATGAAGAAAATAATTATTCTCATATGTTCAATCTACCAGTTTTTGTTTGATATTTCATTGATGAAATAGAACAAATTTTTTGATGTCATTAGCTTGAAGCTTGCCATTGCTGATGACAGATTAACATTAAGTTAATTACACAAATAGTCTTTTAAAAGATTGAAAGATTATTTTGCCCTCACATGAGTGGCACATGACTTGAGTTAACTGAAAAATTTAATTCCCGTTAGGCTAAAGGACGTAAACCGCAAAAAAATAAACATAAAGGATGATACCTGATAATTTTTTTGCTAAAGGACGATATGTGAAAAAGGGTATAAACATAAATGACGAATTCTATAATTTACTCATACATCTAATATGTGAATGAGTGAAACAATTAAATAATTGATGCTTGAACAGGTTTTTACATTTACTCAGACAATCAATTTAACTCAAGTTTTTTTACAATCGTTAAGGTAGGATGATCGAACAGTACTAACCATTATTTTGAATGGACGAAGCTATAAGAGATGAATGGCCGGCTATTTTGTGGATGAATCGGAGAGGGATTAAAATAATAGTGTATTTAAAAAGAATAAACTTGTCATTAAGTTAAAGTTTATTAAAGAGGGATATATATGATATTTAAAGTTTATACATATATATTTCATTTGTCTCATTTAATTTTAAAAAATTTAAACATTTATAAAAATATTACATATGATTAGAACACTTAGTGAAAGTTGAGTGACTTTAGAGGGACAAAAAAAACTTTAAGTGACTTAAATAAAATACTTAAAAAACTTAATTACTATTTGATAAAGTTTTCCCTTTATAACGTCTCTTTTTAAAATTAATATATATGCATAACATATATAAACTTCATATAATTAACACATCCGGATTAAAATAACATTATTCAAAATTGATCACATGATAATATGCATAACATATATAAACTTCATATAATTAACACATCCGGATTAAAATAACATTATTCAAAATTGATCACATGATAAAAATTCAATCTAGTAAACTGGATTTTGATATTTAAAACACACACTACCCCACCAACCATTACTCAACTAGTACTTCCACTATAAGTTTTTTTAAGTTTTTTTGAATGAATAATTGTACTATTTCTATCCCAATATATCATAGGCGTCATTAGCTTAAAAAAATTACAAAAACTTTTACCTACAAACAAAATAAAACTACTAGGAATAAAACTTAGATATTATATTTTATAATTATAATAAAATACCAATCAATGCAAATTAAAAGAAAATATGGTCTAAATATTATTGTACTTGTTAAAAATGAAAATGGATTAACAGTAATCTATACCTAATAAATAAGTAACCGTTGCGTCATGAAGAGTTGTGAAAACTCTCCTTAATGAATAATTCCCGAATTCAATCAATTACAAGCTTTAGAACTTATCTCTCCCTATTCTCAATGAGATCATCCTCTATTTATAGGGTATTTACATTCACTTTCCTCTAACCGAATGATAGTAACAGCCTGCGTTCTCATTGGTCAGCCATTGCTCTTTATTCCCTTGTGGGTCCCTTTGGTGGTTAGACGGTTAGAGCTTTCATTTCTTTCTTAGGTCTCTTTTATTTCTTCCCATCTAGATCCTAGTATGAGATATTTCATCATAGGTCGTCAAGTCCCCCTAGTCAATTTGACTTTTTTCGTTTAAAAATTAATTTGACTATAAAAGGTTCCTTTATCGCTTTACAAAGAGCATCATGAGTGTTTTTCTCAGAGGTCAAATCAACTTTGTTGTTTTAGTCCTTGGAATGTGTGAATGCCGGCCTTTTCGGTCTTCCGGATGTCCCATCCATCACACCCATGACCTTCCCTTGGACGCCGTTATTTAAACCTTTGTTCTTCCTACCTTTCCTATAAAGGGGGGAAAGGGCTTCACTTTCTCCTATCACTTTTTGTTTTCGCCTTTTACCCTTCCGACATTCTCTCTTGTTTCTATGTTTCTTCCTCTGCTTTGTCAATTTCTTTCGATGGGTGACAATGCTGATGTAGCTCTAATTCCCATTAACTGGAGCGTGGAACGCTTTGAGAAGCTGAAAGCTACATATGGAATACCTAACGATCTGGATCCTGAATATCCTCCTCGAGGGGGTACAGCCGCAAAACCTCCTCCGGGCAAGATTACTTTGTATGCAGACTTTTTTTCTGAGGTCAATTTCAGGTTCCAGTCACCTCCTTTGTTATTGATCTTCTTCAGTTTTACAAAGTTCACCTTTCTCAGGTCCATCCGCTGGGGATGTGCCGTATCAGGCATTTCGAATTTTGTTGCATTTCCCTAAAGCAAGATCCGCCCGTCACTATCTTTCATCATTTCTACAAGTTGTATCTAAAACACAGTTGTTTTCTTTTTCCAAGCGTCCCGGACTGACTCCTCATGCCAAAGAGACTCCTCAGGGATTCTAGGGCTGGAAGGAAAAAAAATTTTATATCAGTGCCCGGATGGTTCCGGCGAGTATGCGTATCCGGTCCACACGTCTGGCCGTGGTGGATGTTCCCCCTAATTTGGATGCTTTTAAGAAAACCCCAGTTTTCTCTCCCCTGGCCTCTCGTCCGGCCGATATTTAAGAAATTTCAGAGCATGCCCTAGTCGGGGTTGGCATGAGCCGGAATTGGGGAAGACTTGGCCGGATTCCAGTTTTTTCCATTCTTGCCTATGGATGGTGGCTTTCCCTTTTCTTTTCTTTTCTTTCTTCTGGTGTTTATAACCATCGTGTTTTATTTTCCCTGTTTGCAATAGTTGCTGGTTATTATGATGTGCTTTTTTCGGAGACCTTCAAAGCTCTTGTCCGGGCCTATTTGAATGTGGGACCGGGTGAGAGGAACGTTCTTGAAATCTTTCATGAACGTTTCTTTTTTCCTCGTGCTAGTCTGAAAGAGGCCGTGGACTTAGAGGCTGGTTAGTTGACATGAAATGTTGTTCAGCCTTCTCTCCCCCCCCCCCCCTTTTTATATATATTTTCTTATTTTGCTTTGTATGTCTTTCTAGGATACCATGGTGCGTCTGGGGTTCAAGAGGACGATCCTGTGGAGACTCCTCTAATAAGAATCAAGGCTTCCGGGAGTGGTTCTTGGGGGATGTACTTTCTCCCCGGGAGAAAAGACGGAAGCTAACTGAGGCTTACGCTGTTGGCAAGAAAATCCTTGGGGTGAGCCCTGAAGGTATGTACTGATTTGTTCTTTAGTCTTCTTTCCTTGAATATAAAAAATATGCTTCTGACATTTCTCCCTGGTCTCTTTCAGGATTAAAAACTAGTGGGGTGGTTCCCCCTCCTCATCCGGACGTAAAGTAAAAGGTCCCTGTTGCTATGGATCTTGAGTAAACCCCCCTCTTGCATCAACAAAAGCTGACATCGTTCCTCCCCCTGAGCCCGTGGTTGTTCAAACCGAAACTCAAACTACTAAATGGGACAAGGGGAAGGAGAAGGAAAAGCCAAGTGTGGCTGCCAGAGAGGTCCATTCCCCCAAATCATCATTTGCTCATACAAGCCAGTCTGACTTCCGGATGCCCACTCAGTCTGAGCGCTGGACTCCAGCAGACTCTCATTCCAGATGCCCACTAAATGTGACAAGGGGAAGGAGAAGGAAAAGCCAAGTGTGGCTGCCGGAGAGGTCCATTCCCCCAAATCATCATTTGCTCATACGAGCCAGTCTGACTTCCAGATGCCCACTCAGTCTGAGCCCTGGACTCCAACAGACTCTCATTCCAAGTATATTCCTAACTGGAATCTTTTGTAAAGGGATTGCTTAACTGACCCCCGCTTATGCCGCACGTTTTTGCTGCAAGCTTCCCCCCCCCCCCCCCCGAGAGACTACGTCATTCGACCTGTTCTCCGGAAGTATTATCTGACCGGGCTGCCGTGAGTTGGGTTGAAAGCATGGCGGTTATGCCCGAGATATGCCGTCAATGGGACGAGGGTCGGAGGGAGATTGCTCAATTGAAAATGCTTTGTCTCAGCGAAATAAGGATGCTGGTAAGGTGATTGCTCTTACTCAGGAAGTGAAGAAGCTGAGTTGGCAGTTGAAGGAGAAGGATGCTGCTCACTCCAAAGCCCGGGCTGAGTTTACGGATGCATGTTCCCGGACCAACAAAGAACTTGAAAAAAGTTCCCAGATGATCCGGGAAGCAAAAACACGCTCCGATGAACTGGCATCACAGGTTGCTGAGAAGGATGGTGAGTTGAAAGTGGCAAGGGGGAAGGTGGAAATTTTGGAGGGGAAGATTGCAACTTTGGAAAAGGAGAAGGAGGATGCTGAGGTGGTGAAGGCTGGGATGGTGAAAGAGTTATCAGTGTTAAAGGAGGATAGGAGGTGGTTAGTGGCTAAGGGTCTGTCTAGAGCTGTGGAGGCAGTTAGGGGGAGCGATGAGTTTATTGACGGGATAGTTGGTTTGAATGGAGCGGCTGAAGCTACGGGTTATCATGTTGGTCTAGCAGAAGGATTTCAAGCAGGGAAAGCTGGTCTTCTTCTGGAAAGTCTCCCGGGTTGGAGTCCGGAAGCCCGGACTATATTTACATAGAGACAAGATGCCTTTGACACCATGGAGCTTCCTGTTATCAATACTCTTGCTTCCTTGGCCGACCAACCGGACCTCAAGGAGATAAGAGATGTTCTTTCCATTTAAGACAAATTTTAGTTGCTTTTTGGGCCTGCGTGCCTTCGTTTTTAATTTGACTTGTAGCATGTTCATGTATCAGGACTTATTTTATTTGAATGTAATTTGTCTCTTTTGATTGTGCTTCTCTTCTACCTTCATGTGTTGTTTCTTGCTATATTTCATATATACAACGTATTCAGGATTTTTATAATGCCAGACATATGGTCTGGTTTTTTACTGTGTCGGATACATTGATCTGAATCCTTTAAAGTGTTGGATTAGAATCCAATAATTTTACAATGCAAGACACATGGTCCGGTCTTTTATTGTGCCGGATACATTGATCCGGGCTTTTTAAAGTGTTGGATTAAAATCCAATCTTTTTATAATGCCGGACATGTAGTCCGATCTTTTATTGTGCCGGATACATTGATCCGGATCCTTTAAAGTGTTGGATTAGAATCCAATCTTTTTACAATACCGGACACATGGTCCGGTCTTTTATTGTGCCGGATACATTGATCCGGGCTTTTTAAAGTGTTGGATTAAAATCCAATCTTTTTATAATGCCGGACACGTAGTTTGGTCTTTTATTGTGTCGGATACATTGATTCGGCCCTTTTAAGTGTTGGATTATAATACAATCTTTTTATAATTCCTGACACGTAGTCCGGTCTTTTATTGTGCCGGATACATTGATCCGGATCCTTTAAAGTGTTGGATTAGAATCCAATCTTTTTACAATGTCGGACACATGGTCCGGTCTTTTATTGTGCCGGATACATTGATCCGGGCTTTTTAAATGTTGGATTAGAATCCAATCTTTTTGTAATGCCGAAAACGTGGTCCGGTCTCTTATTGTGCCGGATACATTGATCCGGGCTTTTTAAGTGTTGGATTAGAATCCAATCTTTTTAAAATGCCGGACACATGGTCCGGTCTTTTATTGTGCCGGATACATTGATCAGGGCTTTTTAAGTGTTGGATTAGAATCCAATCTTTTTATAATGCTGGACACGTGATCCGCTCTTTTATTGTGCCGGATATATTGATCCGGAACTTTTAAAGTGTTGGATTAAAATCCAATCTTTTTACAATGTCGGAAACGTGGTCCGGTCTTTTATTGTGCCAGATATATTGATACGGACTTTTTAAAGTGTTGGATTAAAATCCAATCTTTTTATTATGCCGGATACGTAGTCCGGTCGTTTATCATGCCGGATACATTGATCCGGATTTTTTTAACATTCAACGGAGATTTCATTCATATCTTAGCAAATTTGCTTTCATTTGTAAATAGAAAATTTGGCAACAGAAACTACATGTAGCATTTCCTGAGTTGTGCTACATTCCATGTTCTGGGCACATTTGCTCCGTCCAACCTGATTAAAGAATATGCTCCTTTCCCCAGAGATTCTTTGATTTGGTAGGGTCCTTCCCAGTTGGGTCCTAACTTTCCTCCGGGCTCGGCCCTGCTGGCTTCATTGTTTCTAAAAACGTCCTCGCCGGGGCGGAACTGACGAGGAACGACATTCTTGTTATAGTACTTGGCCAATACTTGTTTATACTTGGCTTCTTGGATGATTGCTTGTTCCCGTCTTTCCTCCAAGAGATCTAAATCCATTCTTAGTTCTTGATCATTATCCCGATCCTTTGTCGTAGCAACGCGCATTGTTGGCATTCCCAACTCGACTGGGATCACTGCTTCATGTCTATAGGTTAGGCTAAAAGGAGTCTCTCCATTGCTCGTTTTTGGAGTGGTACGATGGGCCCATAACACGCTGGGTATCTCATCAACCCATGAACTTCCCTTGGTCGAGAGCCTAGTTTTTATGCCTTTCAACATGCTCTGATTGATTCGCTCCACCTGGCCATTTCCCTACGGGTGAGCGACGGATGTAAAGACTTGCTGTATTCCCATCTCCTCACACCATCCGGCTAGTGACTCAAATTGTGTCCCATTATCGCTGACCAGGTAAAGAGGGAGGCCAAAGCGGCATATTATGTGATCCCACACAAATTTTTTGACCTGGGTGGTGGTGGTGATTGTTGCTACTGCTTTGGCCTCCACCCATTTGGTGAAGTAATCCACTGCGACGATCAGGAATTTGATACGTCCAGGTGCCTCAGGGAATTGCCCAACGATGTATATCCCCCACCTCTGGAAGGGCCATGCCCCGGTGACTGGTATGAGGTCGTTCTTGGGCCTTAGTGTTTTGGGAGCATACTTTTGAAAGCTAAAACACTTTTGCAGAGTTTGCACTGCTGTGATGTGCATTCCTGGCAGTAATATCCTATGTTCATTAATTTAGAAACTATCATTCTTGGACCTACGTGCATTCCGCAGGATCCTTCATGTACTTTCTTAATCAATAATTCTGCTTCTATTTTGCCAACATATCTTAATAAAGGTCCCAAGAAGGTTATTCGATAGAGCTGGCCATCAACCAACTGATATTGTAAAGCCTTGGTTCGCATCTTTTGTGCTTCTGCTCTGTTCTACGACAAAGTTCCCTCATTTAAATATGCCACCAAGGGCGTCATCCATGTCCAATCGCCGTCATCAAGGTGGCTAATCTCCTCGATACAAACGGAGGGCCTTTCCAACGCTTGTACTAGTATTTCTTTTGCCAGATGAGCGAATTGGACTGATGCTAGTTTACTCAGTGCATCTGCTTTCCGGTTTTAACTCCGAGGAATGTGTTTTATGCTGCATTCTTGAAATTGAAGCATCATTTCCGTAACCATTTTTAGGTATTCAATCATCATCCTCCCTTTGGCTTCGTAGATCTTATTCACTTAATTAGCTACCAGCAACGAGTCCACATGTGCTCGGACATGTTGGGCCTTCATGGTTACTGCCAATCGCAGTCCGGCTAAAAGGGCTTCATATTCAGCTTCGTTGTTTGTACTTTTAAAATTCAGCTTTATTGCATATGTAATCTCCACCCCCTCTGGGCTCAGTAGCATAAGTCCAGCTCCAGAACCTTCCATGCTAGAGGCCCCATCGGTGTATAACAACCACCATTGAGGTGCCTTAACTTGCACCGTAGCTATAACCGGGTCATTAGTGATTTCCGTCTCCTGTCCTTCCGGTATCTCCGCGAGGAAATCAGCAATGACTTGCCCTTTTAACGTGGTTCGAGATTTATATTCCAAGCTGAAAGCGCCCAGTTCTACGGCCCACTTGGCTAATCTTTCAGGCAACTCCGGTTTTCTCAGTACTTGTTGTAGCGGAAAATTAGTGAGTACCTCCACCGGATGAGCTTGGAAGTATCTACGCAATCTTCAGGAGGCATGTACTTAGGACAGAGTTAGTTTTTCTAGCAAGGAGTACCGTGTTTCTGGATTTGGCAATACTCGACTGACGTAATAGATGGGAGTTTGCACTCCTTCCCTTTCGACCATGAGTACGGCACTAACGGCCGCATCTGCTGCGGCTATGTATGCCGTTAATTTTTCCTTTTCCATTGGTGCCGTGAGAGTAGGAAGTTTTGCCAGGTACAACTTAAGCTGCTGGAAAGCTTCCTCTGCCTGGTCCGTCCACTGGAATTGTGCTTTATTGAGGCAACTTTTCAAGGTTTGGATGAAAGGTAGAGATATTTCTGCATGTTTAACCAGGAAACGATTTATTTCCACCAAACGTCCATTCAACGCCTGTACATATTTTATGGAAGACGGGGAGGGCATCCGGGTGATGGCTGAAACCTTATCCGGGTTTGCCCGGAAACCTTCCTTGGTGACCATGACGCCGAGGAACTTTCCTTCTTCCACCCCAAACGAACATTTTCCCGGGTTTAACATTATTCGGGATTCCTTCAACCTCTTAAATGTCTCAGCGATGTCAGCTAGAAAGTCTGTTTCGTCGTGGCTTTTGATAACCAAGTGGTCAACATAGATCTCCAAATTTTTACCAATCTGAGGTTCGAACACTTTGTCCATGAGCCTTTGGTAAGTGGCCCCAACATTTTTTAACCCGAATGGCATTTTGGTGTAACAAAATACGCCAATATCGGTGATAAAAGCTGTGTTCTCTTCATCGTGTTCAGCCATGGGGATCTGATGATAGCCTTTATATGAGTCTAAGAAGCATTTAAAACGGAAAGGAGCTAATGAATCGATTTTTAAATCAATTTCCGGTAAAGGGTATGCGTCCTTAGGACATGCGCTGTTCAAATTCTTGTAATCTATACACATGTGCCATGTACCATTCCCTTTCTTCACCATTACTGGATTTGCGATCCATGTAGGATAATGAACTTCTCGGAGGATACCTACGTTAACTAGATTCCGGACTTGATACACGGCTGCCCTACTTCTTTCCGGGCCCATCTTCCGTCATTTTTGGGCTACTGGGTTGGCAGACTTATATGCATGTAGGCGATGCTCGGCTAGTTCCCGTGAAACTCCCTTCATGTCCGCCGGTTTCCACGCAAAGATATCTACATTGTTTCGGAGAAACTGTTTCAAACAATCCCGTCCTTTGGTGGACAAGGTATGTCCAATGGTTATAATTTGCTCCGGAAATGTGGGGTTCATAATCCACCTCTCAGGTTCTTGTTAATTCTTCATGCGAATATAGAGATGACCTTTAGGTGAGGTCTGGCTGGTTTGAGCCTGTAATACCTCCATAAATTGATCAGCATATACCACGGCCACTCCCCTAGGGGTTGGGAATGCTATAGCCGAGTGGGCGGTGGATAATGCTGCATGAAAAGATGCCAATCCTGGTCTTCCTAATATCAGGTTATTTTTCGAGACCGCCGGATTACCACGAAAGTAGCAAGGACCGTGCGGATTTTAGTACCTTCCTGTAGGGTCATTGGAAGTGTGAGCTGTCCTAGGGGAACCACTGATTCTCCGGAAAACCCTATGAGATCAATGTTGGTTGGTTCTAAAGCTTTTTGGTCTTCCTCATCGAGACGTTTGAAAAGTTTTTCGTACATGACGTCCATTGAAGCTCCACTGTCGACTAGAATCCGGCTGATGTGGTAGTCTCCCACTAGTGTTGTAATCACTATTGTCCTGGTGGATGAGGCGCCTCCCTGAACAGGCGGAAAAGTAAGTGGTTGTTCCATCCAGGCTTCTAGTCGTGTGCCCCCACACTTGTGGCCCCGTGGGCTTGATAATTCCTTGTTCCCTATCATGCATACATCTCGCACAGGTTTCTTTCCTGCAGGCTTTCTTCCCAGTGGACCCGCATGTATTTCTTTTAACATATGAGAAAGTTTGTCAATTTGTATGGCGGTGTCAATCTGCTTTTGTAGATGCCAACAGTGATCTGTATCATGCCCGGTATCTTTGTGAAACTCGCAATATCGTTTGGGATCTAGTATTGACTTTGGGTTGAGAGGTCGCGGGGATTCTAACGTTATCTTTTATGTTAGAAGAACCTCCCGGGGGCTTTTAACCAATTTGTTGATCCATGTAACTCCCCTATTATCCGGATTATCTTTAAATCTCGTGGGAAGATTGACTGATCTGGCTTGTTCCGGACGGGTGTATGGGAGAGGTCGCGTCCATGTGCTAGGTCCTTTGAAGCGTCGAGCCTGCCACGAGTTACAAAATGAATATCAGTTACAAAACGCAACGAATTTCAAGTATGGAGTTCGAATTTGGGTCAAATGCCCTGAGTTTGACTTTTGAAAGTCAACAGGACCGATTCTCCTTTGATTTTGACTTAAAGAGTCAACGAATCTAGTTTTAGAACTTGGCAGGATTAGTCCCTGGAGTTTGAGATCAAGAAATAACAAAAACAGTCCCTGGGATTTAATAGTGGGTTAATTGGGTTAGGTTTTAACAGAATATTTAACGGGAATTCTAACGGAGTTAACTTAAAAGGTCGGATTGTCACACCATCCCCTAGTTGAAAGAATTTTCGTCCCGAAAATTAACTAAAATAAAATTCCGGATGTCACATCATCCCCTAGTTGAAAGAATTTTCGTCCTGAAATTTAAAATAGTACCTTAAGAGTTTGACATGTGGTGTTTGAATAGATGAGGATACTTGCGCATCATCTGATCCTCACGCTCCCACGTGAATTCCGGTCTGCGTTTCGAGTTCCAACGAACTCTGACAATAGGAATTTTACTGCGTTTTAACGTTTTGACTTCCCTGTCTATAATTTCCACGGGTTCTTCGATGAAACGCAACTGTTCATCGATGTGTAGTTCCTCAAGAGGAACCGCGAGTGACTCGTCTGCAAGACATTTCTTCAAGTTTGAGACGTGAAATACGTTGTGTACACTACTAAGTTCTTCAGGTAGGTCCAGTTGATACGCTACTGGACCAATCCTCTTCACTATCTTGAATGGTCCAACATAACGAGGATTCAGTTTGCCCCGTTTCCCAAAACGAATGACACCCTTCCAAGGTGAGACTTTTAACAAGACCATATCCCCTACTTGAAATTCTAATGGTTTACGACGCTTATCAGCATAGCTCTTTGACGATCACGAGCTGCTGCCATACGATTTCTAATTTGAACGATTTTCTCAGAAGTTTCAAGTACGAGTTCAGGACCTGTAAGTTGACTATCCCCAACCTCGGCCCAACAAATAGGAGAACGGCATTTCCGTCCATACAATGCTTCAAATGGAGCTGCCTTGATGCTAGTGTGATAACTGTTGTTGTAGGAGAACTCCGCCAACGGTAGGTGAGACTCCCAAGTGTTACCGAAATCAATCACACAAGCTCGTAACATGTCCTCCAGAGTTTGAATGGTACGTTCTGTCTGGCAATCAGTTTGAGGATGGTATGTTGTGCTCATATCTAGACGCATGCCCAAAGCTTTATGTAACGATTGCCAGAAACGAGAGGTGAATCGTGCATCACGATCCAAAATGATAGAGATTGGCACCCCGTGTCGAGATACTACTTCTTTCAAGTAAATACGAGTGAGTTTTTCCATCTTGTCTGTTTCCTTGATTGCTAAGAAGTGAGCGGACTTTGTTAAACGATCAACGATTACCCAAATGGTATCATATCCGGTAGGAGTTCGTGGCAATTTTGGAATAAAGTCCATGGATATCTGCTCGCATTTCCACTTGGGAATCTCTGGTTGTTGGAGAAGACCAGAAGGCTTTTGATATTCAACTTTGACCTTCGCGTAATTCAGGCACTTGCTCACATAGGTGGCTATATCGGCCTTCATCTTTGGCCACCAATACAGCACCTTTAGGTCATGATACATCTTGTCGGAACCTGGATGAATAGAGTAACGAGATTTATGAGCTCCATCCATGACTAGTTCCCTTAAGTTTTCGAATACTGGAACCCATACTTGCTCGGCGAAGTAGCGAATGCCGTCAGATTTTACCTCGAGTTGTGCTTCCATACCGCGTGTACCTTCCAGCGGTAGGTTTTCATCTTTCAGGGCTTCAAGTTGAGCACTTCGGATTTTGTCAGGTAATCCGGGGTGAATAGTAAGCTGTAATGCTCAAACTCGTTTGGGCTTGGTTTCTTTTCGACTTAGGGCATCAGCTACAACGTTAGCCTTACCCGGATGATACCGGATCGCACAATCATAATCATTCAAGAGTTCGACCCAACGATGCTGTCGTATGTTCAACTCTTTCTGATTGAAGATATGTTGAAGACTCTTGTGATCGGTGTAGATGGTGCACTTGGTACCGTACAAGTAGTGTCTCCATATCTTAAGTGCGAAAACTACGGCTCCCAACTCTAAGTCATGAGTAGTGTAGTTTTTCTCGTGAATATTTAGTTGACGTGAAGCGTATGCGATCACCTTTTCTCGTTTCATTAATACACAGCCCAAACCCTGAATAGATGCGTCACAATACACCACAAAATCATCCGTTCCCTCAAGAAGAGCTAGAATAGGTGCACTGCAAAGTTTCTGCTTAAGATGTTGGAATGCTGACTCTTAGTTATCGCCCCAGTTATAGGCTTTACCCTTCTGAGTTAAGGCAGTGAGAGGTTGTGCAATCTTAGAAAATCCCTCGATGAATCGACGGTAATAAGCAGCCAATCCCAGAAATTTTCGCACCTCAGTCGGAGTCGTCGGTGCTGCCCAATTCTTGATGGCTTCAATCTTTGATGGATCGACATGTATTCCCTTCTCGTTAACCACATGTCCTAAGAATTGAACTTCCCGGATCCAAAATTCACACTTGGAAAACTTAGCATACAGCTGCTCCTGTTTAAGTAATTCCAGGATTAAACGTAGATGTTCCTCATGTTTCTCCTTGTTCTTGGAATAAATGAGGATGTCGTCGATGAAAACGATGACAGATTGATCAAGGTATGGCTTACACACACTGTTCATAGGTCCATGAATACCTCAGGTGCGTTGGTTAATCCGAAAGGCATGACCATAAACTCATAGTGGTCGTACCTTGTCCTGAAAGCAGTCTTAGAGATATCCTCATCTCGGACTCTCAATTGATGGTAACCGGACTTAAGATCTATCTTGGAATAGAAGCTTAATCCTTGGAGTTGATCAAAGAGATCATATATACGAGGCAAAGGATAACAATTCTTGATTGTGACTTTATTCAGTTCTAGGTAGTCGATACACATACGGAATGTCCCGTCCTTCTTCTTGAAAAATAGAACTGGTGCTCCCCATGGCGATGAGCTAGGTTAGATGAAACCTTTATCCAATAATTCATGTAGTTGAGTGGACAACTCTTGCAATTCACTAGGTGCTAATTTGTAAGGTGCCCGAGCGATCGGCGCCCCTCCGGGTGCTAGATCGATTTAGAATTCAACTTGACGGTGAGGTGGCAGCCCAGGCAAATCTTCGAGAAACACTTCCAGAAAATCACGAACGATGGGAATATCATCAATTTTCTTCTCTTCCGATGGTTGTTCAGCAACGAGTGCCAGAATAGCAATGTGACCTTTACGCAGGCACTTCTACGCTTTCATGAATGATATGATGCCTACGACTGCACCACTCTTTAAGCCTTGAACAGAAATGATTTCTCCACTAGGGAGAGGAATGCGAACGATTTTCTCCCGACAGACAATTTCTGTTTAGTTTTTAGATAACCAATCCATACCAACAATTACATCAAAACTACCAAGTGTGACCGGCATAAGGTCGATATCGAGTTTATGACCAGCCAACTCAAGCTTACAACCCTTAAGAATGTGGGTTGCTTCAATTATTTGGCAATCAACTATCTCTATTATATACTTAGCTTCTAACTGTAACGAACCAAATTCCGGGTTTCGTTTTATATAAACAAATATTTCTAATTAATATTATGGTGAAAATAATATTTAGAAATAAGTTGAAACAAGTGGGTTTCAAGTTAGTATCGGGGTTACACTAGTTTTAGCTAGTTTTGGAATGAAAGGGGAGAAAAGGAAAGTTGAGGGACTGAATATGTAATATGGCAAATCTGCCATATTTGACTATAGAAGTCAAAATTGAACTCATTTTGAGTTGTTGGGTCGTTCAAGAGGAAGAGGGGAGAAAACGGGATTGAAGCCAAAATCGTGCATTTGAAGCTTGAAACTTGAAGGTGTTGGCTCACACATCACCTCTCTAACATCAAGTAAGTGTTGATCATCCCTTTCCTCTCATTCTTGAGGTGTTCTTGGTGGGTTTTGATAGAAACTCGAATTTATGTATGCATGTGGTGAAATAGTGTTAGATTATTAATAATCTAGCTAAACTAAAGTTAAAGAATGATGATTAACATCTTAGAACCCTTTGATTTTGATTATGAGAAGTTAGGGTTCATATGGTGAAAATTGGGGGTGTTTGGATCATAATGCTAGAATGTTGAATTAATGAAGATTAAGTGTTTTTAAGATGTTAGACACTTGAACAAACACCAAATTAACTTAATAATAATTTTTGAAAGAAGAATTAGTGTTAAGATTAAGTTAATGAAACTCAAGTAGGTGAGTTTGTGGTGAAAGAGGGTGTTTGGTTATGAGGATAACCCAAACGGGTCAATTTGGGTTGGAATTGGGAAATTGAGTTGTGAACTCAATTGTAATGAAATTTTGGTATATGTTAGATTACTAAACTAGGTGTGTATGTTTAGGTAATCAAATTATGGGTCTAGAAGGCGGAGCGGGATCTTCTAACCCGAAAGGTAAGTGCTTTTGCACTTACTTAGTTTTGATGATAAATGAGTTTTATGCAATGTTGTATGTATAATGTGTAAAGTTGCATAATTTGTTATGTGGTGTGAATGAGTATAAAATGGTATGCATAATTGAAGGAATGTAGTTATAGTATTTACACTATAATGGATATGTTGATATGGAGTTATGGTCTATGAACCATAATGGATAGAATGGATATGGAGTTATGGTCTATGAACCATAATGGATAGAATGGATATGGAGTCATGGTCTATGAACCATAATTGATAGAATGGATATGGAGTTATGGTCTAAGTACCATAATGGATAGATTAGTTATGGAGTTATGATCTCGTATCCTTTGGGATATGAAGTTATGGCCTACGTGCCATAATGGAAATGGAAAAGTGATAATGAAATGATGAAAGTAACTTGTAGGTGATATACAAGTGTATGAAATCCTTAATTGGCCAAATGGGTGTTAACAGGTCAAATGGGTGAATGGGTGAAACAAGTAGGAATTTACTTGTTTGTTATGGAGTTATGGCCTTTGTGCCATAATGGAAATGGATCATGTGTTGATCATAATTGAAACTTGTAGTAAGGGTGCAAGAATAAATAGCATAAATGATAATTTGAGTGGAAACGGGTCAAATGGGTGAATGGGTGAAACAAGTAGGAATTTACTTGTTTGTTATGGAGTTATGGCCTTTGTGCCATAATGGAAATAGATCATGTGTTGATCATAATTGAAACTTGTAGTAAGGGTGCAAGAATATGTAGTATAAATGATAATTTGAGTGGAAACGGGTCAAATGGGTGAATGGGTGAAACAAGTAGGAATTTACTTGTTTGTTATGGAGTTATGGCCTTTGTGCCATAATGGAAATAGATCATGTGTTGATCATAATTGAAACTTGTAGTAAGGGTGCAAGAATATGTAGCCTAAATGACAATTTGGGTGGAAACGGATCAAATGGGTGAATGGGTGAAACAAGTAGGAATTTACTTGTTTGTTATGAATTTATCTTCATTACTAATGGTGATATGTGTGGTGAATGTAGGAAAAGCTCCGAGGTAGTCAAAGTCAAGTCCAAGGCGTTGGCGGATCCTCGTATGCATATTTTCATGTTTTGATGAATTGGTGGAATTCCCCTTTTTTTTATTGTAATTTGATAAATAAAACATGTTTTTGGGTTGTGATCATGTTGTTGAAGGGGTTTTTGGTTAAAACCCATGTGTTAGGCAAATTTGTTGTCTTGTATTTTGGAAAAAGTTGGAAAAATGGCTAAGTATGAAAACCTGCTGAAAGCTGGAAACATTCTGAGAGAAAGGGTTACTCGCGGGCCGCGAGAGTCCAGGAAGGATTCTCTCACGGTACGCGAGAGGGTTTTTTTTTTTTTTTTTTTTTTTAAAAAAAAAAAATTCTGGGATTAAGACTTCCGCGCGTTAAAGTATAGTTTTTTAAAAGTGGTGTGTTTCACTAACAGAGTTGGAGTTCCTTTTATCATATCACTAAACTTCTTAGATATAAAACTCCTATCAGCACCGGTATCAAATAGGACAAAAGCAAAGTAACTGTTTAAGAGAAACTTACCGGTGACCACATTATGATCATATCGAGCTTCTCCAGATCCTAGTACGAAGGCTCGTCCTTTCGCACCATTACCTCCTTTATTGGCATTATTTTCACCATTGTTGTTGCCTTGATTGTTGTTGTTACCATTGTTGCCCTGATTATTGCCGTTACCATTTCCATTACCACCCTTTTTCGAATGAGGACAATCCCTCTGAATATGTCCCTCCTTACCGCACTGGAAACATCCTCTTGTGGACCCTTGCGGTCGGAATGGTTGCTTGTTTTGAAGATCAACTCTACAATCTTTTGCAGCGTGGCCCATCTTGCCACATCGTTGACAACAGTTACAAGCACCGACATGGTGGTAATTTCACTTGTTGCACTTGGGGGCTCTTCCCGCATAACCACCTTGATTTTGACCTGAAGAGGTCGTCTGGTTGAAGTTCTTAGCAGGCTCAAATCTACGCTGCTGCTGTTGCTGAGGTTGATTAAACTGGGATCCCTTGGAGTTGGAGTTGTGATCAAATTTGCGCTTATGATTGTCGGTGGATTTAGAGACCGAACCCCTCGGAGGTAGAGTCCCTTGAGTCACCGCATGATCGGTTAACTTGTGGGCTAATCTGATAGTCTGATGGATGGTAGTGGGGTTGGATGAGGTGACCATACTCTGAATCTGAGGCACTAAACCTCCAATATACAGCTCAATCCTCTTGTAATCAGGAGTCACCATATGTGGACACATGGTAGCAAGCTCATGGGAACGAGTGGTATAAAGCTCAATTTCAGAACCTTCCATTTTCAGGTTCCAGAATTCTCTTTCCAACTTCTGGATCTCATCCCGAGGACAGTACTCCTCCTTCATCATCGTTTTAAACTCCTCCCACAGGAGTGTATTGGCCATAGCTAGACCCAACATTTGGACCTGAGCATTCCACCACGTGAGAGCCGGGCCCTCCAAAGTTCCAGAAGCAAGTTTGACCTGATTGGCCAATGGGCAGTTGCACATGGCAAATACCGATTCTACTTTTCCGAACCACCGGAGTAGTCTGACAGCTCCTTCGGCTCCACTAAAGATGTGGGGCTTGCAGTCCCTAAATGTTTTGAAGGTGCAGGTGAGTTGCTGATTTTGTTGACCTGGATTTAGAAATATAATATAGGTTTTTATAAAAATATATCTTTTAAAAAATATAAAAAACGTCTACAACATTTTTTAATGAAATCTAAACTATTTATTTTAGATAGAATTTCTTTCTTTTTTTTACAATTAGATGAGGAGTGAGAAAAAAGGAAGTTTTTTGAAAAAACACCTATTTTAGTAAATATTTTTTAAACACTCATTTGGAAAAAAACTGGTACAAGTCCTATTTACAAAAGAACAAGCATGCATGTGTGAGTTGTACCTTGGGCTACACTAGTTTAAGAGGTAAGCTGCATGTGAGGATTGCAGGTCCATCATAATAATACTGGAAGAAATAACGACCCCGGCCAACTGATCTGACACATAATAACCCCAGGTAGTCCTACCACGTGATTCCGACACGTGTCAATGGACCCATGCATGTCTATATTGGACACCACTTAAAACGAGTTTTTCTGAACTCGCTAACCGGCCTGCGACAATCACGCCCAAGAATATCGCGGGGGGCAATCGGCTCACGGTTCTCAACCAAGGTCAAGGTGTGGGGTTCGAACTGCTATCTCTGCCCCACGATCGTGTTTTTGCTCAAACCATTGACCTTGCATTCCCCTATCATCGACATAGGCTGGCCACCCCCAAAATAAAGCATCTGAAGATTGAACTTGGGTCTCATTTGAAAAGCCAAGGCCTCCTTACCACTAGACCACTTTGGAAGTGGTTATTGGACCCCACTTATAATTTCGTTTTCCAATCATTTTCTGGAATTGAAAGGGCAGCAAAATATGTCCTAAACTTTATTTTCGTATTATAAAAGGAAGACCTAAATACAGTTTTAGTCCACGTGATTTGATACAAATAATTATTTTAATACAAAAATTTAAATTTGATTTTTTAGTGTAATAGTTTCAATCTTATATCAATTAAAGTCCAGGTCACTAGCCACGTTAGAACTTTTCTGTTAAGGATGCATAAAAAGACTATAATACCACTGTAATAAAAAAAATAACATCTCTCCGTACTTTAAAAACCTAGGTCATCTTCCCCCCTTCACCCAATTCAAGAAAACTACTATCATCTACCTCCACCACCGGCCACCACCTTCACTGCCCCTTCCCCTCCGGCCGCCATGAGATCTATCTTTAAAGTTTGGTAGTCTTTCACCCCCCATAAACACACCCCGCTGGCGACCACTTCATCATCTACCTTCACCACCACCATCAGATCCGTCACCTGGAAATCAGCCGGGGCTGTCGTATTTCTTGTAAGGTTAAAATAATAGTTTTATAAAAGAGGGGGATAAATGTAATTTAAGTTTTGAGTTGGATATATATATAATTAGGGTTAAAAAGAGAGGATATATGTAAATCTACCTTTAAATTTTTTTGTCTAACGACATCTATACAAGGGACAAAAACCTTAACAAAATGGAATGTTAATTGTTAAGGATGAGTTTAAACAACAAACTCATACACTCGTCCTAATGTATATATTTATCGCAGGCAACACTTGAACTCTCAGGCAAAGGCCTATCGGTATATACTCCCTATTAATAATGGTTTAATAAATGAGAAATAAAAATCCCACTAATTCTCTTAGTAATCATCTTCTTAATGTATACTTAAGGAGCCCATGTTTAAGGAATTAGGTTTGTTTTGTTCCTGATCACTGCCCTAAAATAAAACTTTCGTTCAATGACATCACAGGGTTGTTTTGAATGCTTCAAAGGCGAGTGAATGGAATTGAGTAAAGAAGAGGTGGAAATTCGTTCACTAGAGGGTCGAATGCGGTGCATTTGGCTGATGTCGAATCCGCATTTAGGGTGATGCATAGGAGAAGAGTTGCATTTGGGGTGATATATGGGGAAGTACGATGCATTTAGAGTTTTATAGGAAGGAAAAATAAAGAAAGGGAAGAGAGAGTTTGAGTAGGAGAGAGACGATAAAAACAAACGTTTGGCGTGGATAAGGTGGCACGCACAGGGATGCATTACCCCATCTTATTGGTGACGGTCTTAGTAGAATGGTTGTTTTATCTTATATTATTATAAATTTAATCAATGAGACTCATGCCTATTACACATGAAATACAATTCAAGAAAGTAAAGACTTGTTGAAAGATCCGGTTTAGTGTTTGATGATGATACCATAAGAGAGTCTCTAATCTCCTTTGATGTTCGAGTCATGATGGAGCTATTTTGATTATAGCGTTCATCTTTCTTTCTTTCAAACTTAGATAAGAGAATCAACATCTATGTGAGTTGTATGATTGGACATTAAGAAGAATTAGTGATTAAACATTTATTTCGGTTAATACAACGAAAATAATATGTTAGATATTATTTGATCTGCTTTTCGAAAAAAAAAAGATATTATTTGATCAAAAGATATTACTTGTTATTGATTACCGTTGGCCATTTGGTGCAATGGTAGCCCCAAGACTTCTCATAGTGGAGGTTTTGGGTTCGAATCCTGACAACAGCAAAAGAGAGGTCTGTGGCTAGGTCAGGGGGTTTACCCAGTTAGGGGTTCCTCCTGTGATGGGATGCCCTGGATGTTCTAGGTGTTGCCCCAAGTAAACCCAATTATCCTAGAATATCTAAGTGTTCCGTTAAAAAAAAAAAACTTGTTATTGATTTGACAACGCACTTTCGTGCTTTTCGCTCTAAATGGAATAATAATGCAATAAAAGAGATTGGCCTTTGCTTTTCAGGGGTTTCACCTGAAAAAGAAAAAAAAAACATAAATCAGTGAAAGCAAAACTTTCACACACATCAACTCCAATTTCAACTCTTTTAATGAGTTCTAATTTTTTATTCTTATAGCAATACATTTTATATTATTATGGGCCTTAATCGTTCTAACTTTTATTTAAAAAAAAACAAAAAATATTTTTGAAAAAAAAAAATTCAAAAAAGTAAGGCAATCAAGTTTCTTCAGTAAGAATAAAAACAATGAAGTATTTAATGACTTGGCTTGTGATAAAAACAAACACATCAAAACAGCCTATTAACGTATATACAAAACACTAAATATTAATAGTTATAAAGAAAATCAAGTTACACTTTTAAGTTAAAAAAGAAGAAAAAAAAACATAAAATTAATTTAACCATGTGAATAAAAACATAAAGATAATTGTCCGATTAAATTTGTGCACAATGATAATTGTCTGCTTTAGCCTCATGTTCCCCAACTGTATTTGAAGCACATTGAAAGTTGAAAACACCAGAATCTTTGAAAAGAAACACCACATGAGTCATGACATGAGGTCCCCCACCCACTAACCCTCCAAAAACTAACAAATGGACCATATAACCAGCTGTCTGAGCACACACCACCTCACCCAGACCAAACCACCCAAGTAATCAGCTCCACTATTGATGTTGATATATGTTCAAAGTTTATGCCCATCAACTTTAATGACTGACAACTGTCCTTCACATTAATTAAACAGTTATATTGTCCGTTTTAGTAAAATTTGGAGTTTAAAACGATAATTAAGGAAACAAAATTTCTGCATGGTTTAACTATGATTCATCTATTAATGAATGCAGATGTTGTCTGAAACTTGAGACGCGTGTTGCTTCGACCGCCATGACCAAACCCATTGATTGATAGTTTTTCAGCTGCAAGACAATATGAATATGTTACGCCATCAAATGATGATAACAGTATTTCTTTCTATACAAGTAATAAGCCCGTTACAGTTCAAAATGGGTAATGTTGTATGAGAAAACAGGTCGGGTCGGGTTGAAATGTAACACTGATTCTCACATAAAAATAATTTTTATAACGAGTTAAAATCAAGACTTGCCTCATTGGTGGTGACCTGTTGACTGCGCAAGGGGAAGTAGAAGGACCATGCACTGAGCTGATGAATTTCACAAAATATCAGTATTCCAAGTTATTATATATATGTGTGTGTTTTAAAAAATTAAATAAAAGAAGAGTGTACATTATGAAATATTTCATCTTCTGGCTTCAAGTAAATTACATCTTCTTCATTCGAGCTAAAAGCTTTCGTTTTCTGTCCTCCTTTAAGCTAAAAGTCCACAATGAAAAAAGAAAGTTGACTACAGTCCAAATGTTGACCAAAGGAAAGGTTAGTTATAATCCAAGATACCTTATATACTTTGCTGATCAACAAATAATATTTGAAGCAGAATGACTTCCTAAGCTCCTCTGTTGGCTTTCAAAACAAAAAGAATAATTACATGAGTGTCCTAAAGACAATCAAACACACATTTCATTTCAATAAGGACTAAAAGGTAATTTTGTATTTATTTACCTAACAGTAAACTAAATTTACCTATTTAACAATTCTTTTAACCAAATTCACAGTTTTTTTTCACAAAAAAATCTTTTTGGCCAATTATCTCGATAATATTCTCAACTAACCTCATCTTCCGTAGCCCAAGAAATTTCATCAAAGAGACCATCATACAAAGGTGGTAAAAGCTGAGGCGGCAGATTCACGACATATTGTGAGACCAGAAGACCGACATCTGCTGCTCTTTCTCCAAAATATGATTTCAACTTGTCTTTTATGCCGTTATCATGGCACATTTCTGATAAAAATTGCTTCACTTCCATCATACATTTACTATCCTGAATAAGAAAACAAAAACTAAGCTACATACACAATTTGCAAAATTTCAATATTCTTGGATATTCGAAAATAAATGTTCACCTTATATATGTGCAAGTTAAGAGCAGAAATAAAACCATAAATTCCGTTATCTTCATCTTCTTCTAACTTAATTACAGTTCCCACAGTAGTTTGTTGCAAGATTAAGTCTACAAAGCTGCTTAAATCCCATTCTTTATTATCTAGGTAAGTCTGCAACAAGACCTTTACTCCATGGAAATCATCAGGCTTCGGATCAAAGAAAGCAAAATCTGCTTGAACAACTCCCTACAAAAAACAAAATCAAATTAGAGAAAATTTTAATAAAACGCATTTAAAGATTCCAAATTATTAGGATGACGAAATAAACAAATAGGTACCTCAAAATCTTCATCTTCAGAAGAAGAATATGACTCTTTCCTCTTTGATTCTGTAGTATCATGTTTATCTGTTCTGATACCTATACACAAGAATCAAATTATAGTAACTAAGATATAATTGAAAAAAGATTAATTGGAAAATTCGTGCCTGTAGAGTTGGGGGGGGTTTTTCTGTGTGCTGTTGAATTGTTATTCTGCTGCTTGGGCTTGCGCGCAGATGTAATTAAAGCCATAGAACGGGCCAAACGAGAGAAAGCAAGCATATGGGTTCTTCGGGTTGGCTTACGAGGCATTGTGATTGTACAGGCAACCTAAACCACTTACAAGAATATGGTAAACCTGAAAATTTGAATACAATATGTTAAATATATATACATACATTGATAGTCACATACATGCAACTATACAAGTACTTTAATATAATCACATCAATAACTCATAAACAAGTGAAACAATATCACATAAGTTCTAAATTTGTCTGATATATACACACATGCAGACATCACGAACGTTTCAAGTAAAAGCATACCAACAACTCATGTAAGTTTCAAATATTTTCCAGTTCTGAAGTTTGATAAATATAATGAATGCCAAAATTTCAAGCTTACAAGTACCTAAAGAAATATAATAACCAACATATAATATTAAACAAGTCAGAAAACAATCTACAAAACTAAATGATGCATCTACTACTACAGATGTCACGTAATTACTAATCCATTGAAATGCCCTAAAAATACAGTTCTAGAACACACTACACAAAAAAGCTAAACAAATATCTTAAACAGTAACAAGACTGATGCAGGGATCATCAATCATCCACGCCTTTTTTATGTGTTTTTCATAGGACTTAATGGATGATGCATTGCCTAGGAAGAGACACAAATAAATCTTAATATATCAGTTTTAAGAATAAGAAGTTCTTGATCAGGTAGTTAATATTCTGGCTTTCAAAATGAAATCATATAAGTCTAAGGACTAATGCCAACAATTAAGAGGCACAAAAATCTTAAGGACACTAATAGCATCAGGAAACTACATGGTGATGTGCTTATTTAGGTAAAATAAGTTCTTAAGTATGAGTATTACAACCTAAAAAATCTTAAGGACACTATATATTCATGATTCATTATAATCAATTTTCATCTACGGAAACTAATAACTAATACAATCAATCAACTCGAATAACAAACCCTAAAACAGCAAGCGTTATTGATTCATAATAATCAGAGGCTTGTTACTACAATCCAATTGAATATTACGACCTAATTACTTAAAAATAAAAAAAAAATTAATGTCAGCACAAAGTCACAAACTGATTACCGTAGAGAGAGAGAGAGCGGGTGACTGAGAATCGGAAGGGCTGAAGGCGGCGTAGCAGAGCAACGGTAGCACAGGCGAGGCGACGGAGGTTCGCTGAGGAGGATAAAAACCCCCTTTCCCTTCACTTCTAATCAGAGTTGGGCTTTTGGTTTTGTTTGCTTAGCCCAACAAAGAGGTCCAAATAGATTATATAAATATTCCTTTCGAAGTCGTTGCTCGTAAATTCGTAACACCGAACTCTTAAGCCCATCAGTCAAAAATATATATTAATTATTCAATATTTTCTTTATTATTTATAAATTACTAGGTTAAAATCCCGTGTATTACACGGGCAGGGCCGGCCCTGGGGTAGGCCAAGCCGGGCCACCGGTCAGGGCTCGTTTTTTTCGGGGGCCTAAAATTTTTACGGGGCCTGTATATATATATATATATATATATATATATATATATATATATATGTTTTTTTATAAAATTTTAAATACCGGTTTTTTATATTGGGTCCTTTCTATAAAACTTAAAAAATTATTGGGCCCTTTTAATCTTTTTAATGGTTGGACCCTCTTTTATAATGGTTGGGCCCTTTTGTTTATTTCATGACCATTGAGTCATTTAAAAAAATATATATATTTTTATTAGTTGAGCCCTCTTTAAACTTATAATAGATTTTTTATTGTTTTTGTTTATTACATACTATATTTTTTCTATGTTTATTCTTATAACGTTAATCGTTGTTTAAAAAAAATTTAGTTTATATATTTTGTTCGTAGGGGCCTTTTTTCCGACTCGGCCGAGGCACTTAAATCCTCATGACCGGCCCTGTACACGTGTTAAATAAATAAAATGTTATATATTTAGTAATAAAAATTTTATATTTTTAAAAGCCCATGTAATACACGGGATGAATAAACAATATATTAAATCGGTTGAATAAAATATAATATAATTTGTTAACAAATACATGTTTTAAAATATATTTTTTAAAAATGTAATTTGTCGTGACAGTTATAAGGTCTGTTAAGTTAGTTTTTAAAACATTTTTTTCAACTGAGTATTAATTTTTTTATTTAATTGATAAATGTTAGTTCATATTAAGTTCATTTTATTGATGATAAAGATTATTATTTAATAGGAGAGATAAATAGAAAATCTAATATTTAATAGGAGATAGAGGCGAAAAAATAAAAGTGAGGAGTAACCAAAGAGTGACACGTGTCCTGAAGAGATTTTCATTTATTATAGTAGTAAGATTTCCGTTACTTGTTATCTTTTGTTAATTGCAAGATGCTATATAAATTACTTCACTTGGAATGCTCAACCTTGTGGTGTTTGGTTCATTTTCGTTAAACTGTTGAATCCAAATCCATATGTTTAGTACATTACATACAAGAAAGTTGAACCTAGGAACCCAAAACCCTAACCGATGAACATCCACCTCGTTAAAATTCGATTTTTTCAATTTAAAACCGAAATACAACCGAGTTCAAATTCAGTTTTGAAAGAAAATAGACATTTGAAAGTGACAGAGTAACCCATATAACCATGAAGTGAAATTTCAAACCCATAAGACTATGAGTAATGCTAGGGTGAAGGTGAGACCAACCCTGTGCCACGTAGACAATACCAGAACTCACCCTCACATTCAACCAGGTGTGTAATGATGGGGTGAAAGTGTCCAGTTTTATAATAATTACATAATTATTATTTTTTAATTTAATTAATACTAAAATTAAAACGTAATATTAAAAAACAATATAATATTTAATAAACAACATAATATTAAAATCTTTTTTTTAAAAGCCCAATCTAAAAATTATAAAAATAGCAAAACAGAAAAAAAAAATCTAATTAACTTAAATATAATAACTATATCAAATAAATTCAAACGTTAATTATCTTAATCTAAAAATTATAAAAATAGCAGAAGTTGAAAATTAAAAAAAAATCTTTTTTAATGCAATCCCAACAGCCCCAACGGTCACAAATGCGCCCCCATGCCGGTGAACACCATCACCCCGCCCTCAACCTCACCCAACGCGGTGTTTCACATCCGTGGTGGGTGAGGTGGCACCACGCCCCAGCCACCACCCTTGTATTACGCTTAGTCTAATAGATTCCAGCATAAATCAATCAAACAGCTTTTTTCACATTAAAAAGATTTCCTAACTTGATTTACCAAAACTACACAAACACCCTTGATCAATTCAATGTTCGATGCAAAAATCAACCCATTCATTAGTAAGAAAATTAGTACCATACAATCATAAATAGAAATTTCAAACCCATAAGTGATTACAGATTACCATAAATCAATCAAACGATTTTATTCTAATTGTCAACACTTCCTAATTTATAAAGAAATACTACACAAAGACCCTTGAGTTATATAATATTAACAGATTACCCCCTGTATTTTAGTTGCTTTGCACTGAATACCCTAAACTCATGGCCACCTAGAAAAACCACAACAATGTTCTCAACAACCGCCACCACCACCGCCACCACCCCCACCACAACTACCGCCACCACCACCACCACAGCCACAGCTGTTAGCAACACTACCAAGAGCCAATCCAACAAGAACACCGGTAGACAACCCGGCCGTAGCAGAGCTGCTACTTCCACGCACTGCCGCATTCCGCGGTGCATTAACAAGAATCTTCCCAACTCTATAGGAAAAACTGACAACTCCTTTCATTTCACCGTGCCGCCCTTTCACCGGATAACTCACAGCACGCATAAATTCAGTTTCTACACCTTCCAGAAGCTCTTTAATCGGCACACGGACTTCTACCAACTTCTTATCCACGAACATTCTGACGGCGTTGATCTTCACTACCAGCGTCAGGCGATTCCGAAGGCGGGCTTCATAAACAGTGAAGTTCATGAGGAAATTCCACGTGGGGTCGGAACCCCCCGTCTTTGTGGATGGGGGTTTTGAACTTTTCAACAGGGAAGGCTGCGCGGGGGATGGATGCCACGGCGTAGACATTCAGTTTGCCGGCGTTCGTTAGTCTCTTAGCAGAGATGTGAGTGAGCTCTAGGGTTCTGTACTCCATAATATGATGGAAATTGGAATGAATGTCATGACATGATGGGTGATCTTTATATGATAAATAGTGATAGAATTGTAATACGGTTATGAAAGATTTTGAATTATAAGATATCATGATATCCATGTTATAATGAAAAAAACTAAAGTTTTTATCATTTCTCATCATCATATTCATCCTTATAACTTTTTTCTCATAAAATCACATTTAAATCCATTATTCAATATTTTCATATTTTGCTTAACTTTTTCAAAAAATTTCATAAATAAATATTTTACCAAATTAATTTATCATTATTACCATTAACTCAAATATATTTTTAAATTATCATAAAAGTGAATATTTAAAAAAAATCAACAATTAAAAAATAGGAGATTTGAAAAAGACTACTTTTTGTATTTGAATAAATATGTGTTAAAATAAAGTTTACTAATATTTAATTAGTAGTTTTTTAATTAGTTTAATTATTATAAATAAATTTTTTATTTTGATTTTAAAATTTTAATAGTTAGTTTTTAATTAAAATTAAGAAATTTATAAATATTTATTTTTAAAAGTGTATTATATTTTAAACTTAATTTTTTATTAAACGACGAGATTTTTTTTTTCAAAAAAATATGTTTGGCTTCGATTCTAATTTATTATTTTTAATTTTTTTTCATATTTAATTTTATAATTTTAAATTTAAATTATGTCGATATACTAAGGAGTGCGATTTTTAAATTTTGGAGTTTAAAATTTTGAATTTAAAAGACGATATATTGTTGAAATTTAAATTTTATTTTATTTTAATGAGAGATTAAATATTAAAGGTTTAGCGAGATTTTTCGTATAGAATACGAGATACTAAAAAAAGTAACTTAAGTTTGATGCGTAAATTTAATTACAACTTAAGCATTTGTAAATATGTTACAACATTAAGATTAAAGTTTTTACAAAAAGGCTGATAGAGTTCAATTAACTAATAAAATGGAAAAACAACGTATGCAATGAAATCGTTAACCAAATTAATTATCTTCGATTTATTTGACTCACTACTGGCTTTAATCAGGTTCGCACCGTTTGTGCCCTATTTTTTTGAACGATTTTGGCTATTTGTGGCTTCAGTAATTGAGGTAAAGAAACTCTATTATTTGTTGCATTTAGTGAGTGTTAAACATTGAAAAGTTACCAATATAATGTCAAATGTTGTATGCAATGAAGTATTTTTAAATTTGTAAATCATCATTGTAAGGTTTCATTTTACATGTAATTTAATGTATTGTATAAAATACATCACTTATGAAATGTATTTTCATGTATTTTTTTGATGTTTTTATTATTATCATCCATATAATCTTAACATTTAATAAAATGAAAAAGTTAGTAATACAATATCAAATCTGTATAAAAAGAGATGTTAAGATAGTGATCAATATAATGTTAACGTTTCACCTCATGTAACACATGAAATTAAAGCTAGTGTATTACTAAAAGATAATTATGTACGAGTTTGGATTTTTTTTTTTTAATATGTGGATCGCATGCTAAAACATACATCATATATTCGTTCATACAGAGACGTCTTTGAGATTTCAAATGCCCAGCGCAACTAAAGAAAAATGTCCCTCAGAAACCATCAAAATATATATTTTATATTTATATTTATATATGTATAATATGTAAAATATAATTATAATATATATATATATATTATAAATATATAGTGTTTTTATAAAATATAACTTTTTATATATGATATATATATATATATAAATTTTAAAAATTTTCTGCCCCTCGAAAATTATCAAAGTTACATGTCCCGCACGGCCGCACATGTCGCACATGCCATTGAGCCACCTCTGCGTTCATACTTACCTTTAATTTTCATAACAAAACACTATATGCTCCAAACGTATACAACTTATACTCTGATATATATTAAGAGGATATAATACAATATTAGTTTTGTAAAATCTATACTATCTAATAAATAAAAATGTTAGATGTCACATGTCATGATTCTAGGCTATCTAAAATTTTGTTTTTCCGCCTCTCTCTCCTATTAAATAATCATATATTTTTTTATATTTTTATATAATATTAATTATAGATACTTATTGTTTAATTATGGATAGTAATTGTATCATTAACTAAATAATTCTATTACAAAATTAATTATGATTAGTTATAATTTCTTACTTACGTATCAATTTAAAATTATGTTCGTAAAAAATATTAAAAGAATTTATAAAATTTTAGAAGAATAATGATAAATAAATGTTTCTTATAAGTGATTTATAAAATTTTTAAAGAATTTAATGTGATATAATAGAAAAATAGGCGGTGTTAAAAAATCCAAGTTTTATTTTTTATTTTCTTATATGTATTTTTATATTTATAATTGTAATTTAAGTTAACTTATCTGTGTTAAAATGATAATTATAGAACCAAGTACGTTTTAATTGAATTAAAATTTATCAATTATGTAAAAGAATTAATACATAATTGAAAAAATTGTTCTAAAAATTAACTTAACATAATTTATAACCGTCATGCAAAGTTCATTTTTAAATACATATCTTGACGATTGCATGTGTTGACATATTACATTATATTTTATTCAACCCGTAACATACATGTGTTTTTAATTTTTTTTTAATATTAAGTATATAACATTACATTTATTTAGCACGTGTAATACACGAGATTCTAACCTAGTCATAATCTATACTATATAATAAATAAAAGTTTTTCTATGCCACGCGTCATCTGCATAATCATTCTCATTATTTTTTTCCCGCATCTCTCTCTTATTAAATACACATCTATTTTTTAATAATAACATCTTTAAAGAAAAAAAAATACTAATTATACTAATAAACACATTTATTTTTAAATTATCACTTATTATAAGAAACTTTGAAATCTAATTATGTAACTTTTATTTTTAATCAAATATTAAATGAAAGTCAAATTAAATTAAATAGTAATTAACATATTTTCGAAACTCAATTATATATTATTTTTTACATATTTTGATTTTTGTTTTCGATCTTTAGTATATGTAATACATTTTTACACATTTAAATATATATATAAAAATTTAAGAACTTTTTGTATTGATATTTTTCACCCGTGTGAAAACACGGGTTCTAAGCTAGTATAAAGAAAAACAGGCTATCGGATTGATAATATGTTGGTGATAATCAGTGTCAAATGGATGGATACAACCGATCTTGTTAAAGATAATAAAGTTTAGAGATATAATAGAATAAATGGAAATGATCTAAACTTGATTTGAATTAGCGTAAGTTTGATCTGTTTTTGGATAAACACATGAAATAGATACATATCCCATTTTATTGATTAAGTTGGGATCAAATTATAATGAAATTTTTTAGTGATAACAATGAAAACAATCTTCACATAATTTTATTATTTATTTATTTTATTTAAATACCCCCTTCTTAAATTTAAATTACATTATTTTCTCTTTATCCCTCCATCTTCTACTTTACCAAATCCATCATAATATTCTTCAATTGGATTTCCAAACAAACCCTACTTTCAAATTTGAGTCTCCTTGTCCATCATAATCTTCTTCTACACACAAAAGTTGTAAAGGACATGAGATTTATAATTGTTCGGTCGGTATGACCTCATCCACTTGGTTACAACTATGTAGTGTTTGGTATGCATGAATGGATGGTGGAATAAAATAGGTGATTACGTTGGAATAAAAAAAGCGTGTTTAGTAATCACATAAGAATAAAATAGATTCTTTCAATTGTAATGATTTTCATTCATTAGGGGAGTAGAGCTTTTTTTTCATTCCTTCAAATAATGAAATGATTTTACTTAATTAATAACCGGAACCATGATTCGAACCATGGCCTGACCCATGACCAAAACCATTACCTGGCCCATGGCCCGACGAATGACTCAAACCATGACCTGACCCATGACCCGACACATGCCCTGAACCATGATCTGTCCCATGCCCCGACGCATGATCTGACCCATGCCCCGAACTATGACCCAATTCATGCCCCCAACATGACCCGATCTATGCCTCGAACATGCCCTGACCCATGACCAGAACCATGCCACGTCCCATGACCCGACCCATGACCAAACCTATGACCCGACCCATGCTCAGACTTATGTCTTGTCCCATGACCGGAACCATGGCCCGACCTATGACAAGTACATTACATTGTTTATATAAAGGCAAATCTAGGGTTTTGGCAACTTAATCACCAATAATAAAAGCCCAACCCGTGAAGCCTAGGGGCCGGGCGGTTTGACCCCAAAGAGTCCAAACACAACATAACCATATAACCATGAATTGAAATTACAAACCCATAAGAGATTCCAAATTGCCATAAACCAATCAAACAACTTTATTCTCGTTATAAAGATATATATATATAGCAAGGGTTAGGTTATAGTAAAAAGAGTTTTAAAAATAAGAAGGGTAAGAAGGATTCTAAGCTTGACATGTGTCATTTTATAGTTTTTAAATGGAGGGCATAATGGTCAATGTGTAATATACCAGGTCAATGTGTAATACACCAGGTCAATGTGTAATACAAGGTCTGATATTACACAATGATCAGACCTGATATTACACAATGAACTGTTATTACACAATGAGCATATTACACAATGACCTGACATATTTGAGTGAATTACACAATGAGCTGGAAAACGTAAAACAAAATGATGAAAACATATAACACAATGATGAAAAATATTTGACACAATGAACTTGTATTACACAATGACCTGACTAATTACACAATGACCAGACGTGGTATTACACAATGAACTTGTATTACACGATGACCTGACTAATTACACAATGAGCTAAAAAACGTAAAACACAATGATAAATACATATAACACAATGAACTTGTATTACACAATGACCTGACTAATTACACAATGACCAGACGTGATATTACACAATGAACTTGTATTACACAATGAACTTGTATTAGACGATGAACTTGTATTACACAATGACCTGACTAGTTACACAATGAAACGTAAAACACAATGATAAATACATATAACACAATGAACTTGTATTACACGATTAACTTGTATTACACAATGACCTTACTAATTACGCAATGAGCTGAAAAACGTAAAACACAATGATAAATACATATAACACAATGAAATTGTATTACGCATTGAACTTGTATTACACAATGAACTTGTATTACACAATGAACTTGTATTACAAGATGAACTTGTATTATACGATGACCTGACTAATTACATAATGATAAATACATATAACACAATGAACTTGTATTACACATTGAACTTATATTACACAATGAACTGGAAAACGTAATTTTTTTTCTTTTTTGTTTATAACGACGCTATACTCGTTTTTATGGTGTAATGTTTTTGAAAAAATAATGTCGGATGTAAAAGTTATGAACGTTTAAAAACAAGGGGGGACTTGATAAAAAGTCAACAAAAGTGGTCAAGACTAAAATAGTTTTCCAATAACTTTTTCTCCTACAATTTAATCTCAACAATTAAATATTTTCTACAATTTGATCTAATGACTCTAAATCCTTGTCACCCTTCTTATAATTAAAATCTTTTTTACCTGAACAATATTAAAAAATGACCATTGGGTTTTATGATATTGGCAAATTACCCCTATAATATATACGAATCAAACAACTTTATTCTCAACCGCCACACCCTCCACAGCCACCACCCTCGCCACAACCACCGCTGTTTGCAACACTACCGAGAGCCATTCCAGCAACTAAACCGGTAGCCAACCCCATACCAGAGCTACTCTTTCTCTTTCGACGCACTGCCGCTTTCTTCGGTGCTGTTGCATGCAAAATCTTCCCCAATCTATAGGAAAAAGTGACAAATCCTTTCTCTTCACCCTGCCACCCTCTCACCAGATAACCAACAGCCCGCATTGTCTCCCCTTCCAGAAGCTCTTTGATCGGCACCCGGACTTCTCCCAACTTCTTATTCACAAGCATTCTGACAGCCTTGATCTTCACCACGAGCGTCAGGTGATTCTGAAGGCGCGCCGCTTCATTAACGGAGAACATCATGTCGTAAGTATTCCACGTGGGATCGGAACCCCCGTCTTTGTGGATGGGGGTTTTGAAATTTTGAATTAGGTGGCCTGGGCAGGAGATGGATGCGACGGCGTAGACATTTGTTTGTCGGAGCTACTAGCGTCCGTTAGTCCCTTTGCGGAGACGAGAGTGAGCTCTAGGCCTCTGTAGTCCATGATTCAAATCTTGATATTTCTTGAATATGATGGATGATAAGTTACAAGGAAATTGGAATGAATGTGACGACATGATATATATGTGTGATCTTTAAATAATAAATACAAATTAACTAACGGATTGTATTCATGATCATGATTTGTATTATTAAAAAGATAATTATGAGTTTGGATTTGATTTTTTAAATAATAATTCGATCGCACGCCAATTCCTTCGTATTTATTTTCTAAACAAAAATCTACATGCATGCTCCTAATGTAAAATATAAATATAAACTAAATTACAATTTTTGTCTTTTATGTTTGTCTAAATTATGGAATTGATCATTTAAAAAATTGACTTTCACTTATTGTTCTTTATTTGAAAAGTTCCCTCGTTTTTGTCCTTTACACTAACGAATATTAAGTTTTTCAGTTAACTTATCTCATGTGCACCGCACATGATGACATTTTAGTATTTTTACCTCTAAAGGACAAAAATTATAATTTAGTTTAGATTTTATAAATTTAATAAATTATTTTATTTATTAAAATTTGTTACAAATTACAAAGGGAAAAATACGAAAATGGACATTTGACAATAAAAATAATGAAAAATGGGCATCCAAATTTAACTTCCTAATTCATGGACATTACGAAAAAAATACGAAAATGGACATTTGACCAGAAGAGTAATGTTCATGAATTAGAAGGCTGAATTTGGATGTCCATTTTTGATAACTTTTTTAACCAAATGTCCATTTTCGTATTTTTCCCTTAAACCCACCTTTCTCTCTCTACACAAACGCATTCTCTCTCTACACTCTTAAAGATTGCAGACATCTTTTTCATTGACAAATATTCTCATCTACCCTTAATTAATTTATTCAAGATGCAGCCATTCATTGACCACAGCAGGATGGTGTACCGGTGATCAAACACCCAATCAAGTGTGTGAGGGGTGTGTGAAAGCTAAGCAGTATATCTATACTAAAACTTAAGCTTAAGAAATTAGCTCACCGATATATCTATACTTTTATGCTACCTAATAAACAACTAAATTAGATGACGCATGTGACTTTCTGATGAACTCTCAACATGTTTTTCTCACTTCTCTCCTTTTAAATAATGATGTTGAAAAAATATTTTCAAATCCTACTTCTAATAAACAATTCCAATTAATGTCACTTTGTAAAACCATACTTTTTTCTTATTAAATCTTTTAATTTTCTCTATTTTAAGTAATTTTGTATTTTAATATCTAATTATGTTAATGTTGTTTTTTTTTCAAAAAAATAATATAAGATTTGAATTCTAATTATTACTTAATTTGAATTCTAATATAAAATTTGAAATCTAATTTTTTCTACACATTATTGTATTTTCAATTTTCTATTAAACAACCACATGTAATACATGGGTATATAACCTAGTATTTAATATAAATCTAATTATGGATACTTATTATTTAGTTATAGATATTTATTATATCATGAACCAAATGGATTTAATATTAATTAACATTTATCAACTACATACAAAAAATTAAACACTCACTTGAAAAAAAAATGTTTAAAAATTATGAATATCACATGATATTTTTATAATTTTTTTATTATGAAGTATATAACATTAAATTTATTCGAACCGTGTAATACACGGGATTCCAATCGAGTTTGATAATAAACTTCTCGATTCAAGATTGTAACAAACAAATATTAAATTTACAACCTTAAATAAATTGCAACACTTAAGGTTTGGAGGTCACGAGTTAAAGTCCACTAGTGACACGATTAAAAAAAATGTACCGTTCTAAAAAATAAATAAATTGCAACACTAAAGGGCCTTTGACCTATCGATACCGAAGCATGTGTAGTAAATCTGTCTTTCCCAGAGCTTGATGGTTCAAGTTCCTTTACAAAAAAGTGTATATTTAAAAATTATATTATAGGGTGTTTATATTAGTGGTTTAAAAAAAATAAAATAAACAACAGTACCTCTGATACAATTACAAATGCTGTCTATTTTCTTTTGGGCACGTAAACTTTTCTTTTTTACTTTTTAGCCCCTAAAATTTATTAATCTTTTCTTATAGTTTTTTTTGTTCATTCTGAATGTTACAAGAATGGATGAAAATTGATATTTTTAAGAGATGACTAACCAATTGACCATATAATTGAAGCATAAATGGAAATTTCAAACCCATAAAAGATTCCAGAATCCAGATTACCATATATCAATCAAACAAACTTTTGTCATCATCGTCATCTCCAAACTCGATATAGCAATACTACATAACGACCCTTAAGTTATATGATATTGATAAACTACCCCCTGTATTTTAGTTTTTTTGCACTGGATACCCCATACATGAAACAATACTCTAAAATCAAAATCAAGACCACGTAGATGTTTTCTACCACCTCAACTGAAACCGCCCTGAAACCGCCACAACTGCAATCGTCACAGCAACCGCCACAACTACGATTGTCATCGCATTCACCTAGAAACATGAAATCGTTACCGATAGCCTAAGGTTAATGAATCATCATATTTAAAAGAAACATGAACTTGAGATTATCTGTAAAAAATTATAGAACTTATTCACATAATCATTACCGAAAAATGTTTTTTAAGCCTTTTATATATGAAAGATTGATATTTGACACTATAACAATATATATTCAATCAAGCTTTTGATCACACTAAGGGGATGTTTGATAAGCTCTTAATGTTTCCATTGAAAGACTACTTTTGAACCGGTCAGAGATGGGTGTTTGTTTCAGATTTTTGACAGCCTTTTAATAGTTAATCTAACCTCTTAATGGTTCAACTAAAAAATGATGTTGAATCATTAAAAGCTCTTAATGGTTCAACTCTTAATGAACCAAACAACCCCTAATATAAGATATTTGTTGATGACCTTATAGTCTAATGACATTGGTGAATGTCGCATGTAAAAGTGTAGTATTATGTGATATCTAGGAGAAAAAATTATCGTTAAAAAAATACATGTAAGGTGTTTATTAATAAAATTAATGTAATCTAAATCCTAAACATCTATATCTATACTACCTAATAAACAACTAAATTTAGATAACACTTGCCACATTTCTAAGCCTACTCATTTTCATTTTCCTTCATCTCTTGTATTAGCAATCAATTCCACTATTTTAAACAACTAAATTAATTAAAAAAAATTAACTTTTTTGACAGATTTTTGAATTTAAAATTTGTATTTATAATTAATTAAATTGTTTAATTATATTTTTATAGATACGAATTTAAAACAATTTTACAGCCAGGTAAGATCAAAATAAAAAATATTTAATCATATATTTATATATTGACATTGTTCTATTTTTGACGAGTGTATGTGTTAACAGTTTAAATTATATTTAACCTGTGTAATATATGAGTGTATTCAACCCATGTAATACACGAATTTTTAAACATATATATTTTTTATTATCAAATGTATAACATTACATTTATTTATTCCGTACGGATAATACACGAGAAGTATTAATATATCTCAATTTTGTTAGAAGGATGGACCATTTCTGATGCTGGTGGCCGCCATAGCCAGCCAAGTTGACCAAATTCGCTACAAATAGAAATAAAATAATCAAGAATACAGAAAAGCCCCTCAATCACAACAAAGGAGAAACAGTAACCACATTTTGCTGTATACTTGTCTTCTTCGGATTCTTTCTCACAACACACAAGAAACCTCTGCAATCGATCGAGTTACCAGGCGATCTACCGTCCGATCAATCCACACAGTGAGATTCACATGGCTACTATGCAAACATGGCGGAAAGCATACGGGGCTCTCAAAGATCAAACAACCGTTGGATTAGCACACGTCAATAGCGATTTCAAGGTTAATCCAACTTTCATCACTTCCTCTCCCCCTATTTCGATTGTTAGGGTTTTGTTGTGTGATGCAGGATGTGGATGTTGCGATTGTTAAAGCTACCAATCATGTTGAGTGCCCGCCCAAAGAGAGACACATCAGAAGTGAGTCATTATTTGATCTTCTATTTTCCCAATTGATCAATTAGGGTTTTGTTTATTTGGTGAAATTGTTGGAATGTGTGGATTTGTTTGTAGAAATTCTGGCGTATTCGTCTGCTATTCGGCCTCGAGCGGATGTGCAGTACTGCTTACATGCTTTAGCAAGGAGACTGGCCAAGACCCGTAATTGGACGGTACTGTTTATGTTTTATTAAGATGATCATGTAAATATGTAATCAACATTTTAGTTTTAGAAACATTAAGGCTGTCATTGGAACACCAGCCCCAAAAGTGTACACCAGGCCTCTGTCACGTCATTTGGCAGTATGATGTGGCGAAATATAGTCTTACACGAATGACGTTGTTAGTGATCACATCGGTCATTTCAATGTCAATCAGTTACATCTGACATGCCGTATGATTTGCTGGACAACGTCCCCGGTTTTTATAGTGTGTCAGTTGTGTTCCTTTAGTTGCTGCCGACACTTATTGACTAGTATCATTTGTTCTATCAGTTTAGGATTAAAATGCTTTCTTGTCTGTTTTCTTGAACTTTTGGTATCTCAACAGGTGGCATTAAAGACACTTATAGTTATTCACAGGGCACTTAGGGATGGTGATCCTACTTTCCGTGAAGAACTTTTGAATTTCCAACAAAGAGGGCGTGTTCTTCAGTTGGCTAATTTTAAGGATGATTCAAGCCCTATTGGTTCTTGTTTAACTCTTTATTTTTCCTTTTTAATTTGTTTCAAACTTATAATCAGAACTATTTATTTCTTTGATTGTTTCCAGCTTGGGATTGTTCTGCTTGGGTGCGCACATATGGACTCTTTCTAGAAGAACGACTCGAGTGCTTTAGAGTTTTGAAATATGATATTGAAGCTGAGCGAATCCCTAGACCTGCTCAAGGCGAAGATAATAAGGTATTAAAAATATATTGTTTCTTAGTTTTTAAAATAGTAGCTACTCTAATTCGTTTAATTGCTAGAAAAACTATTGATGTTATAATACCATCCTAACTTTGGGTGCAGGCTTACAAATGTTTTAGACTACAAGCACTAGACAAAATAATTATCACATTCTTGATGAAGTAACTAAAACAATTTTGTTGTACCATTTTTATAGTGTTGCGGAAACAAAGCTTAAAAGTTGGTAAAAGACTTGAATTAATTAATTTATTTTGTTAGTGTAGAACTTTCAAGTTGAGATATGTAAATTCTTTGCATAAGACTTTTATTGTATTGTGTTAAAGAAAATATGTAGATAATTGTTAGATTGAATATTAGTCACATTTATTTGTCACGAAATATGTAGTTTCTTGATTTTATGTCTCTCAAGTTAAGTACTTTTATGAACTATATTACAATTTACAAGCATCTTTGGCTATCAGTATTAGACCTACTAAAAGTAGGGGTGAACATGGTTCAGTTTGGTTCGGTTAAATCGGTTTTTTATATATAATGGTTAAGTCGATTATTTGTATGTGTGTGTATATATATACATATCAGTTTGGTTTTTTCGGTTACATAAATACATGTAACTGAATCCGAAACACTATAATCGATTGTTAAAAAAACATAACCAAACTATCGATTTCTCCATTGATTTGGTTCAGTTTTTTCAGTTAAATTGGTTATGGTTTGTTTATTCAGTTTTTTTCATGACCCTAATTCAAAATTTATTTAACTATTTGAATAAATAACTATTCAAACAAATGTTAAAACGAAAATAACATAATAAAGACACAAAGGAAATAGATACAAGTTGCTATTGCTAATGCAATAATGAATCCCTTTCCCTTCTATAGCTAAGACATTCCAAAACACTGAAATTAAAAGATTTAATCTTCCATTCATTATAATTCATAGAATTTTTAAGTTGACTATTTCTTGTTTATTCAAATAGTATTTTGTTCTAAATTTTCGAGCAATAACTTTTTGATATAAAAATACCTACCTTGTGTTTGTTTGGAAAATACTGAACATATTTACCAGACAAAGTGACTCAGCATCCTCATTTCTGCTACCTCCAACTTACGCGTTTGCATCTTAAGGATATATTGCAAATGAAAACAAATTTTAAGACGAAAAGCATAATAAAGACAAAGGAAATGGATACAAATTGCTAATACATTAGTGTACGCCTTTCCATTCGGTGCCTAAGACATAAAATTTTGAACATTCCAAAAATTTGAAGTCATTAGAAGATTTAATTGTCTGTTGAGTATAACTCATAGAATTTTCAAGTCAAATATTTTTTGTTGATTCAAATAGTTGGATTTTTGTTCTACATTTTCGAACAATATATCCCCTACTAATTCAGATCATTGAATAAATGAAACCATGACAAATAACTAAACATATTTACCTTGTGTTTGTAAAGATATTTTGATGTAAAAATATTTACCTTGTGTTTGTTAGGAAAATACTAAACATATTTTCCAAACAAAGTGATTTAGCAGTTACAGAATTGATCTATTCCGTGTGTAATGATTTTGTATAAATAGCATGAACATATTGTACTATTGAACCATCTACTTAACTCCCTTGATGCAACATTTGAATTTGAACATAGTTGATGTAAGTTATTAGGTATTATTTTTTATATTTACAATTTACAAATGGTAATCATTTGCAAAGGTTTACTATAAAAGGTAAATGATGTGAATGAATATGGATTCTTTGTTGTCAATGGGTTTCCAGGGATTAGATATATGTCATTAAAAGTGTATTCAGTTTAATTGGAATGATACAATTTATTAGTTGTCTTATTGTTCGAAATTTAATTTGTACACTATATTGTAACAAAATGAAACACATAAGTTAGAATTCTAGATGCTAGATAAACAATCAACTTTGCTGCTCCTTTTACGATAAAGTTTCTAAGTTTAATTACTTTATAATTAGGCTCAAATACGCCATTCAATAAATATCAGGTAAATAATTAGATATAATTCTTATTAGGTCGTTATTACTTATAATTGCAGGGTTATAGCAGAACAAGGAATCTAGAAAGTGAAGAGCTATTGGAACAACTGCCTTCTTTGCAGCAGCTACTGTATCGTCTTATGGGATGCAAGGTCAGTTTCTTTCCATATTTATTTTGTTGCAATATTTATTTTTAATATCGTTCCAACAAGTTAATTTTGACAATTTCTCTCTTTTTTTATTTCTTGTGCAGCCTGAGGGTGCAGCTGTTGGCAATTATTTGATACAATATGCCCTGGCTTTGGTACTTAAAGAGAGTTTTAAAATCTATTGTGCTGTGAATGATGGAATTATCAATCTTATTGATAAGGTAAAGTATTACTATTTATCTATAAAACAGTATACTTTAATTTATTTTATTTGTCTTTAACACTTTCCTGTATCCAGTTTTTTGAGATGCCAAGGCATGAAGCTATCAAAGCCCTGGATATTTACAAAAGAGCTGGTCAGCAGGTAACTGAACCATACATAAAAGTTGAGGTGGTAATTTCAACCCATTTACTAACGAATGGGTCGATTTAGTATAATTATTTTATCTCTTAACAGGTCAAAATGGGTAAAATTAAAAAATGAAAATGTGGTTAAATGGGTCAAAAGTCGCCCCAAGTGTATTTTAAATGCATAAAACCTCATAACTCATTTTATTCAAAAGGTCAGATTGTTATTTAAATAATATAATTTTTGTAATCATATATGACATGCTAATCATTTTTAGTTATATTATGCAGGCCGGGAGCCTTTCCGACTTTTATGAAGTTTGCAAAGGATTGGAGCTTGCTAGAAATTTTCAGTTTCCTGTTCTAAGAGAGGTATGATTCAAGAGGGGTATTATGGTAATTTACAAGCTAGTATCTCTATCTATCTATCTATATATTTGATTTTCTTTAACACCTTTTTGTTACTTGTTCCAGCCTCCACAATCTTTTCTTGCAACAATGGAAGAGTACATAAGAGAGGCCCCGCGGTTGGTCGCGGGACCCACACAACCGTTAGTGAGTGTTGACTTTTTGACTCGATAACTGAACTTTGAAAGACCAATAAATATTCATTTCCAATATAAAATATTTGGTGACTTATGTTCAGGAATTTCCAGAAAGACTTATGTTAACTTATAAACCAGAAGAAGATAACGCACCTCATGAAGAAGAGGCAGAATCACCTGTTGATGAACCTAAACCAATGCCTATAGATGACTTCATTGATTCTAACTGTGTTCCTGAACCCACACAACCACCAGCCCCACCAACTTTTAACAGCAGGGACCCTGATGATTTATTGGTAATTTATATTTATTGTACACTAATATTTAAAAAACCTTCTTTCTCATATTTTGTATGCGTAGGGATTAAATTTTGATGCGCCTAATGGATCGGCTATTGAGGAAAGCAATGCCTTGGCTCTTGCCATTGTTCCATCAGGTAATATAAATGAGTTTTGATTTAGTTAAGGGTATTTTAGACATTTGACAATTACTAAAACAATTTCTTACTTTTTTACTATTTAAGATGCTACGTCTTCTGGATCTGGTTTTCAAGCTAAAGATTTTGACCCAACGGGCTGGGAGCTTGCTTTGGTCACCACTCCTAGCACTGATATCTCTTCTGTTCAGGACAGGCAACTGGTAACTGTCAAAACTGTCTTCACATTGCTCTAATGTTCTTGCTTGGGCGTGTCAGGCAGTTTGGGTAACAGTTCAAAACGTGTTTGGGATTAAACATTCAAAACATGTTTGGGATTAAACATTCCTTTTTAGTACAGTTTGAAACAAATTGGGTCGGGTTTGATTGTGACAAGTTTCTTTTATAAACAGTTAGTTTTTTATTTATTATTATAAGAACAATATTGTCATAATAATAAATTAATTTTTGAAAGAAAACAATTTAAGGATTGAGCTCTTCAGGTTGATCGGTTTGAGATTAAACGGAACCAATCGGCGTATGTATTTTATATTCTACGTTTTGATAAAGTTGTGTTGGCAGGCTGGCGGATTGGACTCGCTGACACTCAACAGTTTGTATGATGAAGGAGCATATAGAGCCGCTCAGCAGCCCGTTTATGGATCTCCAGCACCCAACCCATTTGAAGTATCTGACCCATTTGCTATGTCAGGCCCATCAGTTCAAAATCAAATGCCACCAACATATCAGGCGGCTAACCCCTTCGGCCCATACCAACCCACCACCGCCTATGGACCTCCACAGCCGCCACAGAATCTAATGATGGCCCCACCAAACCCTTTCCTCGATTCAGGGTTTGGCCCGTTTCCAGCCCACAACAACAATAACCATCCCCAAACCACCAATCCCTTTGGAACAACCTTATTATGATACAAAAAAGTAAGTTTATTGGTATATATCTTAAGATGATGAGGTATTTGTTGTGGATTGGCATTTGATAAAGAAATATATATGATTTGATATTCTTGTTAGTTATGAGTTTTCGCGCCGTATGTAGTTGTAATCAGTGACTCGTGGTTGATGATATGGTCATGAGATTTGGCTTGTAAACATTATTTATTTTCAAGGTTTATTTGGTCTTTATGTAGACCATTTTCCCAGATTAAATCATAGGATGCTGATTGTGTTTGTAATTTTTGGTGTTTATAGATCAAAGGAAGAATCTTGAAAAAAAACAATGATGTTTGATGGCCCTTCTCCACAGTTACGAATCTTTATTGGAAATCTTTTGTCCCTTTAATGATTTTAGGAGAATAACAAAATTGTCCTTGCCACAAATTCAGAAGTTTAGACACACAATTGTAGTTTCAAACGAGAATAATCTTTTTGGCCCATTTTTTTTTTTTCCATTTATCACTTATTCTTTAATAAAATTACAAGTTTATCCTTAAACTTACAGTAAAATTAACCAAGACTTTTATATTTTTTTTCATTGATCACTTGTTCTTTAATAAAATTACAAGTTTCATTCTCAAAATTATAGTTTTAACAAAATAAATTTCTTTGTTTCCTTAATTAAGTAATAATTTGAATTCAAGTTTTATATTCTTTTTTAAAAAAAATAAAAATATTAAAATAATTAAATTTCAAAATTCAAACTTACTGAAAATAAAAAAAATTAAAAGATTTTAATGAGAAAAAAATATGGTAATGACACATGACATTTTTAGAATCATTTATTAGAATAAGGATATTTACCCTATTCATTTAAAATAACTTATTGAATTACTATTTTACCCCTAATGAACCAATTAGATTACTATTTACATATATTTCCTTCATAAATATATCAATTTACATATAAGGGTAAATAAGTAATTGTGTAAGCATTGGGTAAATATGTAATTGATTTTTATGGTTAAGTATATATGTTATTAAGGAGGTTAAGAAGGGAAATATGTAAAAAATTTGATGTAATGTTTTACTGGTTAAACTCACTATTATATAACGAGTTAGACTTGTCGTTATATCAAAAGAGCGTCGAACGTTTTAAAATACACCATTTAGTTAATCACGCAGATAGTCCTTGTGGTTTTCAAAAAGTAAAATGTTTAGGTACTAAGGTGTTAAAGTAACATGTTCGGGTTTTATGCTTTCAATTTTGTCACAAGTTTAGGTATTCACGCTAACTTCTGTTAACTTGTGGTGAAATAACTTAAATTTATTTTCATCAGTTTTTTTAAACCTCAAATAACTTTTATATGTACTTATATTATTAAAAAAAGAAATATAACATAAACTAAGAATTTTATAATCTTTAATTTCAGTATAGTACAACTATACTTTAAAAGTTTTTTTTAATATTAATGCATTTTTCACTATATTGGTGTATCTAAAATAGCTACAACGGTGTGTTTAAGCTGTTGAATTACAATTGTGTGTCTAAACTAGTTACAACAATTCATTTAAATCGAATATATCAGCGCACCTAATGTACAACGGTGCGTCTAAATTGTTAAGATCTACGCATGAACGAATTGTGTGAATATAATGATGAGTACAAACTATTACAATGATACATCTAACACCACTTGTAATTTTAGTATTTAAGTAACGCATATACTCAAATTTTAAATAGATGTGTCGCATGTAAAAATTTACACGTTAGTGTGTTATCGATTCTTATATTTTGATTGTTCTTTTTTCAAAATAAATAAATAAAATAAAGTTGAGGATAAATAAAATAAAGAAAAAGCAAAAACAAAGGGATCTAATAAGCTGTAATGCTACTTTTTGAATCGTTTGAAGAGGCTCTTGGATCTCATGAACTTTTTTGCTTCACACTTTCTTAATTTCGATAAAACATTTTAATATATTTAATTAAATAAATATTAAAAAGTAAGTTTGTAATGTGAGTAAAGATTACTGTTCAAAATTTACAAGACATGCTTCATATGGTACAAGCCTTTGTTTCCTAGATTTATGTATTTGTTTTGGTTTTCTTAGGTTAGATAGTTGTTTAAAAATGGCTTTCATGCATTTAAAAACCAAATATTTGTTTAGTGCAGTGGTCTGGTTTTAACTTGGCCATTCGACGTTGGTTTTAGTAGCTTTGGTGTCTTTTTTTCTTGCATTTTGAAAATTTTTAAATCCTTTTCGTTCTTTCATTTTAATTTTTTTTTGTCATTTTTTTCTTGTCTTTTAATTTTTAGCCATTAATCTTAAACGCTCTTCTCGCGCGGGGTGAGTTTACTAAAATGTTTTAACTTTATTTTCTAAACTTTGACATTTTTTTCCGTGTTTTAACGCGCTAAAATGCACGTGGGTACAATACTTTTGTAAGCACTAGCTATGGCATTAACCACTTATGTAAATAGGTACATCTATTCCTTAACTGAATCGAAATGCAAGAACAATGTGTTAGAATGTAACTATTAAAACGAAAAGGGAAAACTATCGATCAGAAGCCGTCGCAACGCACGGGGCCTCTATCTAGTTACTATAATATAAGAACAGTAAGTTTTTGTGTGAAAGCTTAAGACCTCTAGGTTATTTGTTAAACAATATTTTGCAATGTCGATAACTACTGTTTATCGTAAGACTTCTTATTGGTCCACTTATAGTCTTCATGCCACACGTAAATATGCAATGCAGCCTCCTACATCACATGCTTTTGGTCACTATACACTAATATCTTAATAATTGTTTTTCAAGCTTTTTCTTTCAGCGATTTATTTACGTTTTTTTATTACTTTTACATATAATTTTATTTCTTTTTGTAACTTTTAAAATAGAAGTTTTTTTTTAAAACTATGAATTTATGGTTACGACTTGCTTATTATGTACGTTCGATCCAAATTTTATTCAAAACTGAATCGGATTAAATATAATGTATTTTTTACTTTTTTTCTTTTAAAAACAATTTCGTTTCTATATAACTTTTAATATACAATTTTTATGAAATTAGTAATATACTGTTGTGACATACTTATTTTTATCTACATCTTGATATGAATTTTGTTCAAAATCGAGCCATGTTAACGCTATTATTATTATAATTACTTTTCTCTTATAATTTTTAAAGTTTTCTTTAAACAAAAATCCAAATACATCATTCTGACGTGTTTATTTGTATCCACATTTTAATATATTTTTTTTTCAAAACTAACCGTGTCAAATAACGTAATAGTTTCGTGCTTATTTTACGTATGTTTCGATAGCATGCTTTTTTTATTAATGTTTCGTCGCTAATTTTTTTAATAGTATCGTTTCTTTAGTATAAAGTTTCAAATATTATTAATGCTCCATCACAGCAGGCGGGTCTACGTTTTCTGGTTTTAGAATAATTCTAATTGAGTTAAAAGAAAATCTGAATGAATCAAATATTTAAAAATAAGTGTTTGAATGAATCTAATTGAGTTAAAAGAAAATCTGATTAATAAAATATTTAAAGTGACATCACAATATGTATTGTAACTTTAAGGGAAATCTTCTCTCTTATTAATTAATAAGCAAAAAAAAAAAAACACATACCAATTCTCTATTTTGATTTTAAATTGATTTTTTTACAATTTTTAATCGATAGCCACTTGTTTTCGTTTTATTTAATCATGTTTGATGAAGATGAGAAAAGTGTGGCAAGACCAGTTAATTGTTTAGAAGAGATTATATCATTAGATAGCTTAGGGTAAAAGGTTATATTGTTAAATGGTTAATGGCCTAGTGATGTTAATTGTTTATAAAACTTATTAATTAGTTTATTATAACTAATATGTTTATATTTGTAAAATTTTAAAGTTTTAAATTAATTTTTTTGGGTGTCGTTTTGGTCAAAAAGAAATTTCATGGGGATCGCTCGGGATTAGATCGTACGTATAACAAACAACTTTTTTTTTCATAGGGGTCGGCCGACCCCATGGTAACCATGTGGGTACGCAAATGGTGAAGAGGTTAAAAGAGTCATTTAACACCCACTGAACGGAACTCTTTAACGGTCATCCATGCCATGGACGAAAAGTGTGACAACTTTCTAAACAGTTGGGACGAAATCCGTAATTTTTAAAAGTGAAGGACGAAATGTGAAATTTTGAGAAACACTAGAGACGATGCGTATAATTTACTCTTAATTTTTTTTACAAGTTTTCTAAGTTTCTCTTGGCAGTAACTAAAAGTTTTTATAAAATTTAACTGCTTTCACTTTTTAAAAAATCATGTCTGTTATATACCTCTCTTCGGTACGAGTCCCTTACTAGAAGATTATAGTTATCTAAAGAAATGTTTAATTACTTTTTTTTATGTAATATTATGTGGTTATTTAAATAATAATTAAAATGAAGAACACTATTTATTGCAGTTTGTTTTAGACCATTGCCACAAAGTTTGAAATATCACAAACAACATCTCACTTTTAAAATTTCAAACCGACCAAAAAATAATATACACATTTTATTTATTTGTTATTTTTTTTGTCTTGTCTCATTATTTTATCACACAAAAATAATAAAAAAAATTTGATCACCACCCATATGGATATTTGAAGAAAGATAGTCTGATTGTTGCTAATGGTGCTTTTTTTTGCGAGGGAAGGAGAAGGAGATGCGGTTATTTTTTTAAGATGCCGATGGAGGAGAGAAAAACAAGAAAATCTTTATAATAAAATAAAATTTGGAGATGAGATATGAAACAGGGATACTAATGAGAATACTCTCTTAAAGTTTTATGGATTGTTGTTCTTTGATAACCAAAAAAATATATGGTGGTTTAAAAACGTAATTTATTTGTAATTATGTGAGGTGTTCCAAGGTTTCAAGATAGCATTTATTTTAAAATAATTTACTAAAATTCTCATTCATGTGTGAATGAATTGAATAATAACAACTCATTGTATCATAATCATGTCACATAACATGTCACGATTATGTGCAAAAGCTTTTCACTTAAAACTAAATAATTAGTTACACACAATATATAATTAAAGAAATCAAATGATTACTAAAAACAAAAAAAAAACTAGTATTCTGATTTGCTTGATTTATTTAACTGTTACGTTTTTAATCTTGTTATTGTAGCAATAAAAGAGAATATCATAAAAGATGGATAGGTATTGGTTTTTTATGACGGTTATACAAGAAATACTTGGAGGATGATAAAAATGTTCTTAAAATTTTATAAATAAAAACATTTAGTGACATACTAGTTATAGGCTAATACTTATATACAAAAAATTAACTTCAATATACGACATGCTTTTTTTTCAGACTTGATATAAATAAATCTGGATACGTATTCTGAGAGCCAATAAAATTTAAATATACGAATTTCGGTGATCCTTTTATAAACAAACAAGTAATGAGTTGTTTCTAGGTGATTATTGAGAAATAGCCAAGAATGAAGATTATTGACCGAAACAAGAAAAAGGAAAAGCTAGACAAGTATGATTAGGTCCAACATATGACATCCATGGTAGAACCCACACCTAACTTTGTATGTGGTCCACCTACATATATTGTGTTGTTTCTAGGTCCCTCCATTTTTTTTTATCCCCATGGACAAAATAACCAAGAATATGTCTCAAACTATAAGTCTTTGTCACTATCAATAATTTAAAACTTTACCTACAAAAATAATTGGTGACATGACTAAGAAATATAAAAAATTACTATTCACCTTGTCACTTTGCCAATTGCATTTGAATTTTATTTCATTATAACTAAAGCCATGTTTCATCTCTATATTCATTCTCATCATTTTTTTCACGCCTCTATTAAATACATCATCTCTATATTTTATTAAATACACTTCTCTCTCTTATTAAATACACGTCTATATTTTATTAATACTGTTTTTTTTTAAATGCTAATATTTGTATTAATAAATCTCCTTACATATTTTGACGAGTGTATGTTGTATTTCACGGGTTTATTCAACCCGTATAAAACACGAGTTTTTAAAAAATAGAACTTTTATTACTTCATATATAATATTATAATTGTATTTATTGAACCCGTGTAACACACGAGATTTTAACCAAAGTAAAATATAAAAGAATAGTCTTTGCTCTTTCCCCTGTGATCACCTTGCTTAAAACCTCAATCAAAAACATTCTTTTTTCTCTTTCTGAGTGTGTGTAAATGCACACAGCAAAACAGAGCATCAATCACCATGGCAGCAAACAAGTTTGCAACAATGGTGCATAACAACACAAACAAGATCACACTTGTTCTTATCTATGTTGTTCTTGAATGGACACTCATAATCCTCCTCCTTCTCAACTCAATCTTCTCCTATTTCATCATCAAATTCGCTCGATTCTTCGGCCTAAAACCGCCCTGTATCTGGTGCGCTCGCCTCGATTGTTTCTTCGAACCCAAAAACAAGAATTCACACAGAGATCTTCTGTGTGAGCTTCATTATAAAGAGATTTCCCAACTGGGATTCTGTTCAAAACATCGAAAGTTAGCCGAATCCCATGATATGTGTGAGGATTGCTCATCAAAGAATTTAGTGTTGGATTTTGTTCAGAGTGATGAAGAAGATGAGGTGGGTTTGAAGTGTTCTTGTTGTGGTGTTGATTTTAAGAGGAAAACATTGGATGAAAGTTTGATTATTGATCTAACCGGATCGGATTTGGTGGGTGATAATTTTTGGGGAAAACATGACATTCAAAAACAGGGGAAAGAAACAGAGTCCACACAAGATCTTGAATTCTTGTTAGATTACAGTAGGAATCAGTTGGTCCCGGTGGAATCCATCGACCCAACGGTTGATGAAGATCAAGAATTTGGGGATTTTCAGAAAGCCCAGATTGTTTCAGAATCAGAAATTGAAACAGTCACTGAAGAATTGTTATATGTGAATCAAGAAACACATTTTCTTCTTCAGGGTGCAAGGGAATTGCTTTCAGTAACTGAAAAAACAGAAGATTCACCCAAATTCGCCCAGCTAGATTCGATGGAGTTTGAAGAAACTGAAAATTCTCTTGTTTTTCATGTCAATTTAAGTGGTTATCCTGATGAAAACACTTCGATTTCTGAACCAACTCAAACTCCATCAGATATTAAAGATCTTCAAGGAACAGAGGTTCAAGAAACAGGGGTTCAAGAAACAGAGGGGAGTGACACAGTGTGACACCCGGCAAATTCAGGTTAATATCCATACCCGACTATTACCTGGATTCATGTGATTACACTTGCATCATGCTTAATTATGTAGTAATTAAGTACATATTTCATATAGCAAGTCCATTCGGTTCATTTCATTTCATGCATCGGTAATCGGGCGGATTACCGGGTCACACACGCGTCCTGTCACACGAACATTAACGAATATTAGAAATAATATTTAGACATATAATTGGTGTGTAAAAATTATATGTAATACTGCGATTTAATATTTCATGCTTATGTGAATTTTTCCGGAATTTTTAGAACAACTTTTATTTTAACGTTCTTTAAGCAAATACGCGATATGTGCCAACAACTTTAAATGGGATTTTATAAAAATGACTTGTTTTATATTATGGGCTTATTAATTCAGCTTTTAAAAATTAATAAATCTCTATTAACCCAATTATTTCATAAAGAAACCCAACTTTGATAGAAAAGCCCAACTCTTGCAAAAGGCCCACAACCCAACCTATTTAAACCACCATTTACTCAAACCCTAACCATTTTGCCAAAAACCCTAGCCCCCATCCTCTTTTTCGGCCGCCAACCCCCCTCCCCTCTCCTCCACTCTCTCAACTTTGATTCTTCCATTCAAGGGTGCTAAGGTGCAATCCAAGGTGTTCAAGTGAAGAAGCTCCATCTTTTATCTAACATACTTGAGTTTTGTAAGTTTCTATCCATTTTTATTTCATTATTTTCGGCCAAATGAAGAAAACCACCCATCCAAACGAATTTCTTGGTTACAAAGTCTTTAAACCCATGTTTTATCAAAGTGTTTTCATAAAATGAAGTTGTTGATGCACATATGCACATTTTATGTTTTGAAATACTTGTTTAGGTTGATATTTGCTCGTTTCTATTTATAGAAACTTTGTTGGATGCATTTTTGCAAAACTTGATGTATGATATGTTTGTTGGTTTAAATGGTACACATAATAGTAGAATAGATAGGAAATATAATTTTTTTGGTTGAAATGTTGTTTTTCACTCGGTTATGGACCACTTACTATATAAGGAAACTTTAATTTTGCATATTTTGTGTTATGAGTTTCTCATGGATAAAAACTTGATATTATTGTTCTATAATGTATATCAAAGTAGTAAAAAGAGTTATTTGGGGTTACACATGTGCAATAGGGTCGTTTGGACCACTTTCCTAAAAAGGAAACTTTATTTGTTCATATTTTGTATGTGTAGGTTATAAATGTTTAAAATGGATTATATAGCTTCATTATCATATGAATAGATGACTTGTGCATGAATATGTAATTTGGAGTTGTGTTATGACGTGTTTTGGTGAACCTTGCTAAATAAGGAAACTTTATTAATTTGTGAACTTCAACTTTGCTTAGAATAGAAAGTTTGTGTGTAGAATCATGTTTATGGTATGTCACTAGTATAAATTCATGTGTAACTTGTTTAGTTGAGCCATTACACTTAAAGTACACTAAAACCCTAATTGTCAAAGAATGGAAACTTTGTTATGATAAGAGTTATGGAATTTCTATGACATGTTATGCTACTTGTTTAAAAGTGTTGAATTGATACTAATAGGTTATTAATATGATGACATGAGTTATGTGTAGGAATGGTTGACATATATGAAATGTGCCATAAAGATGTGCAAATGTTAAATTACTTGTCACATGTTGATTTCTTATGCAACTAATTGAAACAAGCATGTTATGTCACAAGGTGTTACTTATACATTACTTAGGTACAACTTGTATGTTCCTTATGTGTCACACATGTATAACTTATGTGCTACTTAGGTGTTACACATGTACAACTTGTATGATGCTTATGTGTTACATGTTTACAACTTATATGTTACTTGTGTGTTGTTTATGCATGACTTCAACATGAGTCAACATTGGTCAACATTGGTCAACATTAGTCAACATTGGTCAACATTGGTCAACATTAGTCAACATTGGTCAACATTAGTCAAACTTGGTCAAAGTTGGTCAAACCTTGGTCAAAGTTGGTTAAACCTTGGTCAAACCTCGGTCAACTTTGGTCAAACCTTGGTCAACCCTCGGTCAACTTTGGTCAGACCTTTTTCAAAACGTCAATGTAACCTTTCAACGTTGAGTCGTTTGGATGAATGTGGTTACATAAACCATGTTTACTTTCATAGACCTTATAGCCTTATTAATTCTTAGGGCTCGGTTAGGTCGGTTACCCGGAGTTACTCGATTTCTCTTGTTGCTTTCATTTCTCATTCACCGCATTTCCAGGTGAGTTTTCACGGCCCCATTTTACTTACTTTTCCATTTGGGGGAGATACATGCTAAACCATTTTCTTACTTAGTCGTATGACAATTACTTTGATTTCGCTTTAATTTATATAAGTGGGTGCATTTCCCGCACATAAAGTCCTCTCATATTCGAACCGTTAATTATTACACAAAGCGAGGTGATTCATGAATAGTACTATTGGGTTTAACAACCCCCACCCGGGTTAGTCGCGCTAACTCTGACTGGGAGTCAAACGGGTGCATAATTGACCTAATCCATTGCGTGCTGGGCACGTAAGAGGCAAAATGCTAGTTTCTGCATTCCTTCGTTGAGCTTCGGTTTCGGTGTTGCTTATATAGTTAATGTTTATTGTCTGATCAACAATCGAATCAATAGTATACATGCGTACTGTTACACTGTTTTCATTTCTGTTTCTGTTACTTAAACCTGTGAACTCACCAACCTTGTGTTGACACTTTAAGCATGTTTATCTCAGGTCGCTAAGCATTCACGCACGGACTAGGACTGCATGTCTGGAGTCGCATATCATGTTTTCATTAGAAGCTAGGTTTATGGGAACCTAATTTGTTATGCTTCCGTATTTTGCTACATTATTATTGCTTCCGCACTTTACATTCCACATTTTCAAACTCTGTATTACTTAATTTTTGTGTATGATGTTCAAACGGAATGCCTTTTCGAAAACCATTTAAAGGTCGTTCAAAATGACCGGGACTGATGATCCTTGATAGTCACAACCCGCGGGTAACCCGCAGTGGAATTTCAGGGTGTGACAGATTGGTATCAGAGCCCTGGTTATAGAGAACTAAGTTGCATTAGTATACTTAGACTATAACTGTAGGCTCACATAGTTACATCACATCATACATGCATTTTCATACATGAATACAATGGATTACTGGATATTGACTTGTTACAGGATGTCGACCTCATCGGACCCCATTGTGATCTCGGACTCTGAGGAGTACACACCGGCTACCCCATCATCATCAGTGGAGCCATTCACCCCACCCTCATCACCCCACTCATCCACGGATGAGGAACAGACACATGATTCAGTGGATCTTGTAGAGTTGGATTCTGAAGAGGATCCTGAGGAGGATCCTGAGGAGGATCCTGAGGAGGACCCGGAGGAGGATCCTGAGGAGGATCTAGAGGAGGAGGAAGACGACGCACCAGCCCCCGGAGGTGACGGAGACGCCGGCGAGGGGAGCGACTCGGGCGAGACGATGCCCTACTCCGCACTACACGGGGACTCATCGTCCGACGACGGCTCCATACTACCTTCACCACCTCGTCTGGCGGACCCGACGCCGCCATCACCATTACTTGCACCGGTGGGAGCAAAGACCAAACTCACAGCGCGAAAGAAGAACATTCGCAAAGGGAAGCGACCAGATCATTCCCCCGACATTGCTGGACCATCGGCCAAAAGGGCCCGAGTTGCATCGTCAGACACCTCATCGACAGGAGAGTCATCTGGACCATCCTACCCACCACCCTATTGGCTCCGACCTACCCGGGAGGTACTACCGATACTTGCGACGCGCAGCAGGTTACATGACGCTGACATATCATCTCTCCAGGATGAGTTGGCACTGACAGACCAGGCACTACTGATAGTACGAGACCGGATCGAGGCCGCGGAGGAAAAGGCTTACGGCCCAGGTCTACCGGTAAAGCATATAGAACGTCCAGAAAAGGTGCGACTTGAAAGAGGAGTACTGTCCTCGTAACGAACTCCAAAAGTTGGAACAGGAGTTTTGGAACCTAAGGATGGAGGGTGCTGACATCGCGGGATACACCGCCAGGTTCCACGACTTAGCAAGACTACTACCGCATATGGTTACACCGGAATACAAACGAATTGAGCGGTACATTTGGGGTTTGGCACCGCAAATACAAAGCATGGTTACTTCTGCAGAGCCCACCATTATCCACAACACAGTGAGGCTGGCTCATAATCTCACGGATCAGGCAGTCCGTCAGGGACTGTTCAACAAGAAAGAAAGTTTTGAGAAAACCTTTGACAACAAGAGAAAGTGGGAAAATGCTCCTGCCAAGTCCTATGTGCCTAGTAACCAGAAGAAGCAGGAACCGGCCCGGATGTTTATGGCTAACCGACCGGATAAAAGGCCAAGAGGGACATACACTGGAACCCTACCTAAGTGCAACAAGTGCCAGTTTCACCACAATGGTACTTGTGAAGATTCTCGGTGCCAGAAGTGTAAACGTTTTGGACACACTGCCCAGAGCTGCCGATCAGTCGAACAAACCCCGGCTGGCGGGGGAAACCGCGGATGTTTCGGGTGCGGTGATCCCGGACATTTCCGCAAGGACTGCCCAAAGAATCGGAAGCCTGGAAATACAAATGCTCGGGGCAGAGCATTCGTGATTGGAGCCGGCGAGGCTAGACAAGACCCCAACATTGTTACTGGTACGTTTCTCGTAAACAACTGCTATGCCTCTATCTTATTTGACACGGGTGCCGATAAAAGTTTTGTGTCCACTGAGTTTAGCTCATTACTTGGTGTTACTCCCATCGCCCTAGATTACTTATACACGGTAGAACTAGCAGACGGTAAGCTGATAGAAACAGAACAAGTGATTCCCGGTTGTGTCTTAACATTAGCCGACCATCCTTTCACTATAGACCTATTGCCAGTAACATTGGGAAGCTTCGACATAGTTGTCGGTATGGACTGGTTGTCCAAGAACCGAGCCGAAATCGTTTGTCACGAGAAAATAGTCCGCATCCCACTGTCGGACGGAGGAACACTGACCATTCAAGGAGAACGGAGTGGTGCTACGTTAAGGATCATTACATGCATGAAAGCCCGAAAGTACTTGCGGAAGGGCTATCACGCGATCCTAGCACACGTAACGGAAAAGAAAGAAGAAGAAAGGAAGATTAAAGACATACCGATCGTCCGAGACTATCCGGAAGTATTTCCTGACGACTTGCCCGGACTTCCACCGCAGCGACAAGTCGAGTTCCGGATTGATCTCACACCCGGAGCTGCTCCGATAGCGAGGTCACCTTACCGACTGGCGCCATCGGAAATGCAGGAGTTGTCTAACCAATTACAGGAACTGTTAGACAAAGGCTTCATCAGACCAAGCTTCTCGCCTTGGGGAGCACCAGTCTTGTTCGTTAAGAAGAAAGACGGATCGTTCCGTATGTGTATCGACTACAGAGAACTAAACAAGGTAACTATCAAGAACCGATATCCACTACCAAGGATCGATGACCTGTTCGATCAATTGCAAGGGTCGAGCTATTACTCAAAGATCGATCTACGGTCGGGATACCACCAGCTAAGGATTCAGGAAGACGATATTCCAAAGACCGCCTTCCGAACTCGTTACGGTCACTACGAGTTCATGGTCATGCCATTTGGGTTAACCAATGCACCAGCGGTATTCATGGACCTCATGAACCGAGTGTGCAAGCCCTACTTGGACAAGTTTGTGATTGTGTTCATAGATGATATCCTGATATAATCACAGAACAAAGAGGAGCATGCCGAGCATTTGAAGTTAATTATGGAGTTGCTGAAAGCCGAGAAACTGTACGCCAAGTTCTCGAAATACGACTTCTGGATTCGCGAAGTACAGTTCCTTGGACACGTGGTCAACGAGAAAGGCATACACGTTGACCCATCCAAAATCGAGGCGATTAAGAATTGGGAAGCACCTAAGACTCCGACTGAGGTGCGACAGTTCTTAGGTCTTGCGGGCTACTATCGACGATTCATCGAAAATTTCTCTAAGATAGCCCAACCTCTCACCACACTGACACACAAAGATAAGAAATACGAATGGAATGACAAGGCAGAAACCGCTTTTCAATTACTCAAACAGAAACTTTGCAGCGCACCAATCCTATCATTACCAGAGGGAACGGATGATTTCGTGGTGTACTGCGATGCGTCACATCAAGGGCTCGGGTGCGTGTTAATGCAAAGAGAGAAGGTCATAGCTTATGCTTCTCGACAACTGAAAGTGCACGAGAAAAACTACACTACCCACGATTTGGAGCTGGGAGCGGTAGTATTTGCACTCAAGATCTGGAGGCACTACTTGTATGGCACGAAGTGCACAATTTTCACCGATCATAAAAGCCTTCAACACATCTTCGATCAGAAGGAACTTAACATGAGGCAACGTCGATGGGTCGAATTGCTAAACGACTACGACTGCGCTATCCGTTACCATCCTGGAAAGGCAAACGTCGTGGCTGATGCCTTGAGCAGGAAGGATCAACCCAAACCGCGACGAGTGCGGGCGTTACAGTTGACCATCCACACGAACTTACCCATGCAAATCCGCGACGCCCAACTCGAAGCGATCAAGGAGGTAAACCTATGCCATGAGTCCCTACGTGGTATGGACAAGCAATTTGAGGTCAAATCCGATGACATCCGTTATTTCGTGGATCGGATTTGGGTACCAAGCTTTGGGGATCTAAGGGATCTGGTGATGGACGAGGCACACAAGTCCAGGTACTCGATCCACCCCGGTGCTGATAAGATGTACCATGACCTCAAGGAACATTATTGGTGGCCTAACATGAAAGCCGAAATTGCTACCTACGTCAGTAAATGCTTGACCTGTGCTAAGGTCAAGGTGGAGTATCAGAAACCATCAGGATTACTCCAACAACCAGAGATCCCACAGTGGAAGTGGGAACAAATTTCAATGGACTTCATCACGAAATTGCCCAGGGCCTCTAATGGCTGTGACACAATCTGGGTAATTGTCGACAGACTAACCAAATCTGCGCACTTCCTTCCCATTAAAGAAACGGACAAAATGGATAAACTAACCAGAACTTACTTAAAGGAAGTAGTCACAAGACATGGAGTGCCAATCTCCATCATTTCAGATAGGGATAGTCGATTCACATCCCGATTCTGGCAATCCTTACAGAAAGCCTTGGGTACTCGTCTAGATATGAGTACTGCATACCACCCCCAGACGGACGGTCAAAGTGAAAGGACCATCCAGACCCTGGAGGACATGCTCAGAGCTTGTGTGGTTGACTTTGGGAACGGATGGGATGCCCATCTACCGTTGGTCGAATTTTCATACAACAACAGCTACCACACTAGCATTAAGGCTGCACCATTCGAAGCACTTTACGGACGAAAGTGTAGATCGCCGATTTGCTGGACAGAAGTGGGAGATAGCCAACTCACAGGTCCAGAAATTATTCATGAAACTACAGAGAAGATTGTACAGATACGCGAACGTATCAAGGCCGCGCGTGATCGTCAAAAGAGTTACGCTGACGTGAGACGCAAACCATTAGAATTTCAAGTGGGAGACAAAGTACTACTGAAAGTCTCGCCATGGAAAGGAGTGATACGTTTCGGCAAGCGTGGAAAGCTTAACCCTCGTTACATTGGACCTTTCGAAATTCTGAAAAGGATCGGTCCTGTTGCCTACAAACTCAACCTACCGGAAACCCTCAGTGGCGTTCATGACGTGTTTCACGTGTCGAATCTGAAGAAGTGCTTGTCAGACGAGACACTAGTCATACCATTGGAGGAGATTCAAATAGACGATCAGCTTCACTTCGTCGAAGAACCAGTCGAGATCATGGACCGCGAGGTCAAACAGTTAAAACAAAGCCGCATTCCCATAGTTAAGGTTCGTTGGAATTCTAGACGCGGACCAGAGTTCACTTGGGAGCGCGAGGATCAATTCAAGCGTAAATACCCTCACTTGTTCAAAACTACACCGTCTATCAGTGACGCGAACTGAATTTCGGGACGAAATTCCTTTTAACAGGGGGAGTATGTGACACCCGGCAAATTCAGGTTAATATCCATACCCGACTATTACCTGGATTCATGTGATTACACTTGCATCATGCTTAATTATGTAGTAATTAAGTACATATTTCATATAGCAAGTCCATTCGGTTCATTTCATTTCATGCATCGGTAATCGGGCGGATTACCGGGTCACACACGCGTCCTGTCACACGAACATTAACGAATATTAGAAATAATATTTAGACATATAATTGGTGTGTAAAAATTATATGTAATACTGCGATTTAATATTTCATGCTTATGTGAATTTTTCCGGAATTTTTAGAACAACTTTTATTTTAACGTTCTTTAAGCAAATACGCGATATGTGCCAACAACTTTAAATGGGATTTTATAAAAATGACTTGTTTTATATTATGGGCTTATTAATTCAGCTTTTAAAAATTAATAAATCTCTATTAACCCAATTATTTCATAAAGAAACCCAACTTTGATAGAAAAGCCCAACTCTTGCAAAAGGCCCACAACCCAACCTATTTAAACCACCATTTACTCAAACCCTAACCATTTTGCCAAAAACCCTAGCCCCCATCCTCTTTTTCGGCCGCCAACCCCCCTCCCCTCTCCTCCACTCTCTCAACTTTGATTCTTCCATTCAAGGGTGCTAAGGTGCAATCCAAGGTGTTCAAGTGAAGAAGCTCCATCTTTTATCTAACATACTTGAGTTTTGTAAGTTTCTATCCATTTTTATTTCATTATTTTCGGCCAAATGAAGAAAACCACCCATCCAAACGAATTTCTTGGTTACAAAGTCTTTAAACCCATGTTTTATCAAAGTGTTTTCATAAAATGAAGTTGTTGATGCACATATGCACATTTTATGTTTTGAAATACTTGTTTAGGTTGATATTTGCTCGTTTCTATTTATAGAAACTTTGTTGGATGCATTTTTGCAAAACTTGATGTATGATATGTTTGTTGGTTTAAATGGTACACATAATAGTAGAATAGATAGGAAATATAATTTTTTTGGTTGAAATGTTGTTTTTCACTCGGTTATGGACCACTTACTATATAAGGAAACTTTAATTTTGCATATTTTGTGTTATGAGTTTCTCATGGATAAAAACTTGATATTATTGTTCTATAATGTATATCAAAGTAGTAAAAAGAGTTATTTGGGGTTACACATGTGCAATAGGGTCGTTTGGACCACTTTCCTAAAAAGGAAACTTTATTTGTTCATATTTTGTATGTGTAGGTTATAAATGTTTAAAATGGATTATATAGCTTCATTATCATATGAATAGATGACTTGTGCATGAATATGTAATTTGGAGTTGTGTTATGACGTGTTTTGGTGAACCTTGCTAAATAAGGAAACTTTATTAATTTGTGAACTTCAACTTTGCTTAGAATAGAAAGTTTGTGTGTAGAATCATGTTTATGGTATGTCACTAGTATAAATTCATGTGTAACTTGTTTAGTTGAGCCATTACACTTAAAGTACACTAAAACCCTAATTGTCAAAGAATGGAAACTTTGTTATGATAAGAGTTATGGAATTTCTATGACATGTTATGCTACTTGTTTAAAAGTGTTGAATTGATACTAATAGGTTATTAATATGATGACATGAGTTATGTGTAGGAATGGTTGACATATATGAAATGTGCCATAAAGATGTGCAAATGTTAAATTACTTGTCACATGTTGATTTCTTATGCAACTAATTGAAACAAGCATGTTATGTCACAAGGTGTTACTTATACATTACTTAGGTACAACTTGTATGTTCCTTATGTGTCACACATGTATAACTTATGTGCTACTTAGGTGTTACACATGTACAACTTGTATGATGCTTATGTGTTACATGTTTACAACTTATATGTTACTTGTGTGTTGTTTATGCATGACTTCAACATGAGTCAACATTGGTCAACATTGGTCAACATTAGTCAACATTGGTCAACATTGGTCAACATTAGTCAACATTGGTCAACATTAGTCAAACTTGGTCAAAGTTGGTCAAACCTTGGTCAAAGTTGGTTAAACCTTGGTCAAACCTCGGTCAACTTTGGTCAAACCTTGGTCAACCCTCGGTCAACTTTGGTCAGACCTTTTTCAAAACGTCAATGTAACCTTTCAACGTTGAGTCGTTTGGATGAATGTGGTTACATAAACCATGTTTACTTTCATAGACCTTATAGCCTTATTAATTCTTAGGGCTCGGTTAGGTCGGTTACCCGGAGTTACTCGATTTCTCTTGTTGCTTTCATTTCTCATTCACCGCATTTCCAGGTGAGTTTTCACGGCCCCATTTTACTTACTTTTCCATTTGGGGGAGATACATGCTAAACCATTTTCTTACTTAGTCGTATGACAATTACTTTGATTTCGCTTTAATTTATATAAGTGGGTGCATTTCCCGCACATAAAGTCCTCTCATATTCGAACCGTTAATTATTACACAAAGCGAGGTGATTCATGAATAGTACTATTGGGTTTAACAACCCCCACCCGGGTTAGTCGCGCTAACTCTGACTGGGAGTCAAACGGGTGCATAATTGACCTAATCCATTGCGTGCTGGGCACGTAAGAGGCAAAATGCTAGTTTCTGCATTCCTTCGTTGAGCTTCGGTTTCGGTGTTGCTTATATAGTTAATGTTTATTGTCTGATCAACAATCGAATCAATAGTATACATGCGTACTGTTACACTGTTTTCATTTCTGTTTCTGTTACTTAAACCTGTGAACTCACCAACCTTGTGTTGACACTTTAAGCATGTTTATCTCAGGTCGCTAAGCATTCACGCACGGACTAGGACTGCATGTCTGGAGTCGCATATCATGTTTTCATTAGAAGCTAGGTTTATGGGAACCTAATTTGTTATGCTTCCGTATTTTGCTACATTATTATTGCTTCCGCACTTTACATTCCACATTTTCAAACTCTGTATTACTTAATTTTTGTGTATGATGTTCAAACGGAATGCCTTTTCGAAAACCATTTAAAGGTCGTTCAAAATGACCGGGACTGATGATCCTTGATAGTCACAACCCGCGGGTAACCCGCAGTGGAATTTCAGGGTGTGACACACAGGTATTTAACATTTAACCTTTTTTATTTTGTTGTTTTTTGATGCTTTTAATCTTAATTTCGTTAAACCAAATGTGTTTAAACAGACAATGACGAAGCAGAGGTTTCCATTGGGACAGAGATTCCAGTTTTGGATTCATGTGATGAGATGAAAGCTCAAGATAATTTCAACTTATATTCTATATCACATGAAGAAGAACCTTCAACGAGTTCTCATGATTTGGATTTTAATCTTGAATATGGTAATCTTCCAATTTGATCCAATGTTGTTTTTCTTATCTATCAATGTTCAGTTCTTGAAAATGAGGATATGTTGCTACAGGTTTTGAAGAAACTCAAGAAGATGAAAAAGCAGAGGAATTAATGATTGAAAGAAAGGAATCAATGGTGGATGAATCTTTTGATGGGCACGAAATGGACGGTGGAGATTCGATTAACGACGTTGAGAAGCTAAAATCGGCTTTGAGAGCCGAGAGGAAGGCATTACAAGCATTGTATGTTGAGTTGGAAGAAGAGAGAAGTGCTTCTGCGGTTGCTGCTAGCGAGACAATGTCTATGATAAACCGTCTTCAAGAAGAAAAAGCCGCGATGCAAATGGAGGCGTTGCATTATCAACGAATGATGGAAGAACAGGCGGAATATGATCAAGAAGCTTTGCAACTTCTGAATGAACTTATGGTGAAGAAAGAGAAGGAATTGGAATTGTATAGAAAGAAAGTGTTGGATTACGAGATGAAGGAGAGGATGAGGTTTTCGATGAGTAGCGTGAAGAGTGGCACGTGTTCGGCTTCGTGTAGCCATTCTGAGGATGGAGATGGAATATGGGTTGATCAAAATCATGAGCCAAAAGAAGAGAGAATCCCTAATGGGAATCAAGAAAGTCGGAGTCAAAGTAGCCCTCTCGACACAATATTGAATCCAGACTCGACGTTTGTAGACTTTGAGGACGAAAGGTTGTCTATTCTTGAACAACTTAAGGTTTTAGAGGAGAAGCTCTTCACTTTGAGTGATGAAGAAGATCGACATTTTGCTGATCTAAGGCAATTAGAGGATTACTTTGAAGAGAATGGAAAACATGTAAATGGGGTTTACAACTATAATGGCCAAGAAGTCAACGGTAATGGCCAAGAAGTCAACGGTATCGTAAACCAATTTCCAAACAAATCAAACGAGGTACATCATCAAGATCGGAGAGCTATTGGTTCAACGGGAAATAGACCTTTTCCTCTTTTTGATGCACTTGAAACTGAGAGTGATGACGGCGTGATCACATCAAACGGGAATGGAAACGGATTCCATTCCCACAAGGTGGAAAATACCGCCGTCACAATATTTGAGTTGCAAAAGAGGAGAATCGACATTGAAGAGGAAGTTGATCAACTTTATGTACGGTTACAAGCTATAGAAGCCGACAGAGAGTTCTTAAAACATTGCATTGGATCATTAAAGAAAGGCGACAAAGGAATGAAACTTCTCCAAGAAATTTTACAACATCTACACGATCTTAGAAACATAGATCTTCGGGCAAAAAGTTTCAGTGATGGGGCTCAAATATGATAATCTACAAGACTCTACGGTATGACCATAGCCAAATATTTGTTTTCTCTGATTTAAAATCCTTATCTAATAGACATGTATTGACTAGATACTAAGTGTATCGAGTCAATTTAGTGTCCGATTAGATATTATTTTGAATTTTCTAAGTAATATTGTACTTCCTCTTGGTCCATTTTTGTAATTTCTATTTCATGTTTTTGGACCATTCTATAGGTGAAAATGGGGGCTTGGCTTAAAGATGCCGAGGGAGAGTCCATCAATTGAAGTGGTCATGTATGGAACTACCAAACTTTTGTTCTCTTCTTGGTTTCTTTTGATGATATTGTTTTCCAAGTAACCTATATTTAAAGCTAGCTGTTAATTTCAGAATACTATACAACAATTAATACTTCATGTATATGTTAGAAAAACATTACTTTTCCGTATTTAGTCATATTATTTCCAAGGAAGATTATAATAAAATCCCAATTTTCTTTTAGTGGGTTAGCAGCAAATTCATTAACCTTCAAACGGGTTGATAGTAAACATTTGAATCCATTTACCAGATGTCCGACATTTGAATCCACTATCAATGGTTTTCTGTTCTTAACACTCCTTAAAGCAATTTACATAATCTCATTTGTTAGCAGGATATTGATAAGGTTTCTTAAATTTTCTGGTAATGATTCTCGAGATTAAAAATAAAAAAAAAACAAATTTCATCCCCACCTTTTTAGGGAGTTAGGTGTAGGATCTTACTTTGTTTTTTAAATAAATTTGTTTTGGACATTGGAGTATTAAGGGGCCGTATTCTTGATCACTTCCAAGTGTAATTTGTAATTTGTAATGTAAAATGGTATTGTGTTTAGAGTAAAATGGTATGTGTGTAATCATTTATTGTATTTATTTATTTATTTGTCAAGCACTCACGTATTTATTTATTTGTCATGCGCTCTACGCATATGGTTTAAATGTCCGGTTCAATAAAAAAATATTATTAATTTAATTTAATAAAGAATGTGTACGTTATTCGTGGGTTTGGAAATACCACCTTTTGTTGGGCTAATTGGGCTAGTGGGCTTCTAGGAAAGAAGAATGATCAGATCTTGAGCCCAAATGGCAGAGCTAATTCAAATTTAGGTGGGCTTCTAGGAAAGAAGAATGATCAGATCTTGAGCCCAAATGGCAGAGCTAATTCAAATTTAGGTGTAGTAATAAACTAATAACTATATAGGGGAAGGATCAAAAGAAAACCATAAAGTTAGGCGAAAACAGAAAACCACTAAAACAATGTGTAATACTATGAGCTACGTATACGTAGCCGTGATTTTTTTGTTTTCTGTTTACGTATACGTAACATTATGGGTTACGTATACGTAAGCCAATATTTAAATGATTTTTTAGTAAAAATGTGTAATAAATATTACATTGATACTCTTATTAATAAATAAAAATAAAATAAAACAAAAAATAAATATTATCATATGATAGGTTAAAATTGATTTTTAGTGGTTTTCTAGGTTTTCGCCTTACTATGTGGTTTTCTCTTAAACACTCCCCTAACTATATAAGCCTTGAGTTATTTTGCTCATCAAATTATCATGCCAAATGAACCGCGGTACATAATATAGCCCATCATTAACATTCTGATGTTAATACATGGAGTAAACTTCGTTTTTGCTCCCTGTGATTTGACCATTTTAACCATTTTGCTCTAATAGTTTGAAAATGGCCAAAACACTCCTTGAGGTTACCATTTTGCTCTCTGGCACTAACTCTGTTAAATATTTCAGTTAAAATTAAGAGCATTTTGGTAATTTTTTAGAAAGAAAGAAAGGGATTAATAATAAATAGTTAAATAGTTATGTGAAAATTACTAAAATGCCCTTAATTTTAACTGAAATATTTAACAGAGTTAGTGTCAGGGAGCAAAATGGCAACAAAGTTCCAAAGATTTTATGGTCCCTTTTTAATGAAGTGGGATCTTTCTTTCAGGCTTACCAGAGCATGGAAGCAAAGGTGTGTCAAGGAGCGTTTTGACAATTTTCAAACTATTTGAGCAAAATGGTTAAAATGGTCAAAACATAAATAGCAAAACAAAGTTTACTCAAATATATAAATAAGAGGCAAACACAGAGTCCAATCACATAGCTTAATTTTCAGGAACATTAAAAAAACAGGATTAAGAAAGTGATTTATTCTTCTAAACTTTTGGGACCTTCATGAGCCGAGTTAAAGTTGAGCCAAGATTAACTCGGGCTCGAGCTCAAAGGCAACGAGCCAACTTGGCTCGACTTAAAAACCTCTATTGACGTGATATATGAACTTGGACTTAGTTTGTTTTTACACGAGCCGGCAGGTTTTTCGTTTTCTTAAAAAAATATAAACAAAATAACTGTTCCAAAGTATCAGACAAAACAAAAGGAAATTGATGAAGAAGAAGAAGAATAGAAGTTTGTAAGTAGTAGAGATGAAGAACGAGAGACGAAGAAGACAATGGAAAATCATTGATGACTGATTGGACCTTTTTATGTGGATTTATCTTTTATAGAGTTAATTATATAGATGGTCCTTATAGTTTGTACAAAGTAACATGATTATGTACTACGTTTGAAAAGTTGCAAAGTATGAGATTTGTGGTTTTGATTTTGTAACAGGTTTGGATACTAAGGCTAACTTACATCAATTTTTTTTATTAAATTGTAGTGAAATGACTTTTATACTCTTTAACTAAAAAACAAAAAATTAACAAAATACGTGGACTCAATAGGTAAACTCCTAACCTCTCTCTTTTACTTAGTTTACTAGTTTAATAAAGGAAAGAAAAAAAGAAAAAAAGAAATGAATGATTGAAAAGAAAGAGAAATGAAAGAAAAGAAGTAAAACTTTGTTTTTGGCCCCTGTGGTTTGGTTAAAATAACGGTTTTGGTCTATTAGTTTCAATTTGACTTTTTTAGTCCTCGTGGTTTTATTTTCTTCTCAATTAAGCTAAGGACACTAACCCCGTTAGTTTTTTCTGTTAAAAATAAGGGTATTTTAATCTTTTTACTAATAAGGACTAATTATGTAATTTTCTTAAACTAATACAGGGACCATTTGTGTAAATTAATAAATAATTTGTGCAAAATCGTAACCACCCACCACCACCATCGCCACACCACCACCACTTCACTTCCAGCGACCCCACCCTCAAGAACCCTAAAAATCTTCATCCCAGTTTGATGATTTAGTACCTAAATTCCCAACATTTCAACAAACACTCAGTCTAGAAATTCAAGATCTTGACATAAACACCACTAAAATTTCCAAATTGATGTTTCAGTAATCAAGCCAAAATTCCAAACATTTCGACAAACACCTAGTACGCATATCTATAATGTAATCAAAAGCTTCAAGATTTTGATGATAACATTACCAAAAATTCCAAACTGGTCCAAACCCAGAATTCCAACAAGTATTAGAATTTTGAACCACAAAGTCCAAATTCAAATGTGAATGCAGCACAAATCAAGTAGAATTTTGAACCGAGCCATAGTGTCAACCCCTGCTCCCTAACATCGCCCTACCGCCACCGTCAATCCCCGTCGGCAACCCCTCTTTGCACCACCTGAAAGGGGTTGGTCGGAAATAATCATCGTCGCCTGAAAGCAGCAGATCCCATAGTGCCGTCGCTGCCAAGGGAGGCGGAGCAGGTCACCGGTGTGTGGCAGGGGGAGGCGGAGCAGTTCACCGGTGCGTGGTAGAGGGAGGCGGAGCAGGTCACCGGTGCGTGGTAGAGGGAGGCGGAGCAGGTCACCGGTGCGTGGCAGGGGGAGGCGGAGCAGGTCACCGGTGGTGGAGCTCGCCGGAGGTGGTGGCGGCTCCCCTTCTCCTGCTCTCTCTCTCTCTCTCTCTCTCTCTCGATGGGTGAGATGAGGAAGGGTTTTAACTTTTTTTTTATTTACACAAATGGTCCCTGTGTTTAACTTAAGAAAATGACATAACTAGTCCTTATCAGCAAAAAGACTAAAATGACCTTATCTTTAATAGAAAAAACTAACGGAGTTAGTGCCATGGGTCTAATTGAGACAATTAGGGAACCACAGGGAGCAAAAAAGTCAAATTGAAACTAATGGACCAAAACCGTTATTTTGACCAAACCACATGGGCCAAAAACGTAGTTTACTCAAAGAATTAAGTAGAGAAATAAGAGAAAAGAAAAATACAATATAATTTCGTGTTCTCAAGTTTAAAGGAAAAGAACATTTTGGGAGGGAATATTATCAAAATATTGCTTTCGATTCAAATCGGACCATTTTGGAAGTAGGGGCGAAGATTATTAAAAATATTTATTTCTCTTCTTTCCATTAAAAAAAACTTAGAAACATAATCTTTTTCAATTGCTGTTCCACCCCCAAAATCCAGCCCCGATGATTGTCTCCCCAAAAGCAACACCTCTCTACGGGATTCAATGTTTGTTCAAGTGTCGAACACCTCTTGTCCCCCCTAATCCTCTATGGCGATAATCGTTGATGACGAACAAAAGTCTGGAACTGATTTCAGTAAGATCGAGAAGACGAAATGTGTCAACTGATGGAGTAAGATCGAGAAGACGAATTGTGTCAACCGATGAACCACTTATTGGAGTCATGAGATACTTAGATGACCGTTGGTTCGATACAGGCATCATGTAATAACGGTAAGTGTACAGTTTGCATCAAGATGGCGATGATTTAGATTTACATTTGTATCAAGATTTTCTTAAATGCACAAACAAAATGATCTATGTTTTAATAATTTTTATCTATGTTTCGATATAAGTTTTATTTAAAATCGAGCCGAATCAAATATAATATATATTTTTCTTTAAATTCAATTTGATGTTCTTGTCACATAAAGATTGAATCTCATTTGTGATTAACAGTCAAATAGAATGAGCATAATAAAAAAATTCCTTGACGCTTATTTTAAGAAAAATGTAATTACCATTGTATCATATTTATTTTTATCCATGTTTCCATATAAATTTTATTTAAAAACGAGTCACGTTATTGTGTGACATAACCCACTACTCCACTAGTTTGCATTAGAAATGTATAGATAACATATAGGGCCAGTCAATGTGAAGCTAACCTGCTTGGTAGAGAATCTGGACAATAGGGTATTTTTAAATTATTGGTTTAAATGAGAGGGGTAACATTTGCCGTTAAAAAACATGTAGAGCCATAGACGTGGGAAGAAGTCACACGGACGACATGATGACCAAAACCAATAATTGATACGAAGGAAGAAAAAAGTCAATAATAAACATGTATTGCATATAGAACCGGTTTTTTCTACTTTATTTATAAGTAAAACATAACATAAAATCAATAATTGATACGAAGGAAAAATAGAAACATCTTTCTTTTATTAATCAACTTTGAAAAAAAAAGTTTTAACATATATTGATGGTTAATTACTCATGTATTTAACATTTTCGTGAAGGACAATCATGTATCGAATTCAAAACTATGTTATACACCTTCGAAATGTAGATCTAGTTTCGTTTATATCAAATTTTGTTAGAAAAATATATGATGACCAAAAACTCTTATTGTTTTATAAAGCAAATAATACCAAGATATCATAAACAACGATTCAATAATTTTTTTTTTATAAAAAAGCTAGTGTGTTGTCACCATTTTATAATATTAAGCATGTATTACTGAATTTGGTATACACCAAAAATTGATATATGCTTTGTTTTTTTATAACGGCAACATATTATTAAAAACCTTAATTAAAAAGTGAAATGTTTATCTGAAAAGTGAAATTATCAATAATATAATATGTGAACTCAATTATTAATTCGATCATGACACCAAAATCTTTCGACTTTTGCTCCGTGTCAAATGGATGAAGTTGGGGACATTCAACCCCGAATTATTGGTTCACTTTTGTACGTAAAGTCTTGGCAGACGTATATTTCATGTATTATTATTATTGTTAAATAAAGAAACGAGTCATAAGTTTAGCTTTTAACAAATAATTTGACCTCATTGAAGTCAAGCTTTATTGGTTTCCAGTTTGAGCATTATTAAATAATAATAAGTCAAACTAAAACTTATTAGGGTTCACTCGAGGTTTTTGGGCCTCAGGTAACAAATTGGAATTTATAAATAACATTATTATTGGATTTTATTCTGGCTTAGATTAATTTAAAAGTACGTGGTTTTAACTTATATGCAAATTCTGTTGGTACTTGTATGTTTTTACAGGTTTTCTTTTCTGAATATAAGTTTACATATATTTTAAATAAGTTTGCTTTTCTAAAAGAATTTATATGAATATTCAAGTTTTCTAAGTCAAGCTCGAGCTGATCTTCGTTCCCGAGCTGATATTGAGCTGGTACGATGAAAGTTAGTCGAGCTATAGTGCCGAATCACTTTAGCTCGATTGCATCTCTAGATCTGAAGTTTCAAAAGTAAAAGGTAAACAACCCAGATTTATTTCAATAAAGCAAACTTGTTACTAATATGTGTAGAAGAGTGTTTTGATTTTCTTGTAGTTATAAAATAGAAAATCATTTTACTATGAGAACTTGTTAAGGAAAAGTCGTTGGTCCCGTAATTACTCTGCAAACCAATGAGATCAGACAAATCTTAGCTTGCATTGGGTTTGACTTTCAAGTGGTTATAGCGGAAACAATGGAAGCAGACAAACAATATACAAACCTGAGACCTTTGTTATAGAGGAATTAGATGCTTACCATTATTTCATCCTTTAAATATTAAATGTATTACATTGATATACAATTTTCTGTGGGTGTATTAAATACTAGAAAAAAACAATTTATTAATAAAAGTTATATACATCTAAGCTAGAATATCCTTAGAGAGAAAGATATCGCATAGTTAATGGGATGCAACATGAAAGTATGAAACTATGATTGTGTTCGGTTGAAGACATAAGGAGGTCTTGTTTGGACGCGAGGATAAGGAAGAAAAGGTCAACAATAAGAGACGTGTAAAAAGATAAATACCAAATGTCATGTTTCATGTTTGTGCTTACTTTAATTTATACAAAAACATTTTAGTATCTTTATGCGGCAATACTATTATACTAATATAAACCATGTAATAAAAAAGGAAAGCGACGTCTTTATTACAAAACAGAAAAATAAAATGAAAAGAACAAATCGGGTATATTTTATTATGTAGCTAGGTATGAAAAAAAGCTAAACCCTAAAAAAAAAACCTAAAACACTAGCAACAAATTTTCCATGATTTTAAGAAATATATGATGATTGACTTTCTAAAAGTGTAACATACCTATTTATCGGGTTCGAAACTGGAAATATTAATATATCATATAATATTACAAAATACGATAAATAGTATATGAGATCATTAAAAAAATTATTATTATTTTAAAATTAGAATTGGTTGAAGTGTAGTTTACCCTTTAATATTTTAAATCGGTTTTTACTTGAATTTAAAATCAATTTTTAAGTAAAACTTAAAAGGAATCCAAACATGTAATTTTTAACCTTATAAGATCACAAACGTAATTAATAAATGGTATCTGACAGGTATAGTCGTATAGACACGAGTTTACAATAAAATATAAAACTGGAATTACCAATGTTTGACCCAGACACAACCAATAACCAACCAACGTCACTATATAAACATATGCTTATTTTTCATTTAATTTATTTGGTTTGTTTTTAACGGTATTCGTTGCTTGATGACTATATGAGTAAATTACATGGTTCGTCCTTTATGTATTTATGTTTTACAGATTAGGTCCTTAGTATTCACTACAAGAAAACTAACCTATAGCGATGAAAAAAAAGACTTTTAGCGACGAAAAATTGTCGCTATAACCTATAGAGACGAAATTACGTTGCACAAAGTCGTCGCCATACCTCCGTCGCAATAGTTTAATGTTTTCGTCGCATTAGGTTAATGTTTTCGTCGCCATACTGTAAATTGGTCTTTAGCGACGAAATGTTGTTGTAATAGGCTTGTCAGTAAAAAAGTTTCTTTAATTAAAATTAATTTATAATTTCCTTAAATATGACCTATTGAGACACAATTTAGTCGCGATAGGTATTTTTAATTTTAAAAAATATCACCTATAGAGACGAAATTTAGTCTCAATAGGGTTTTTTAATTTTCTAAGATATGACCTTTGAAGACAAATTTTGGTCGCAATAGTTAATATTAATTTTATTATTATTTTTTTATTTTTCCAGTTTTTTTCAAATAATAAAACAAAAAAATGTTAAATAACTAAACTATAAATTTGAAAGAAACTCGATTCGATTCGAATTTAAATAAACGTAAAAAACCAAAATATTTAAAATTGTATCATACGGTTCCAATTCATTCAACCAAATAAAATCAAACTAACTAATCATTTTGATCATTATCTTCGTCATCTTCTTCACCATGTTGACGGGACGAGCCGGGAATCAACATTAATATTTGATTTATTTGTTCTTTCAAAAACGCATTATCTTTTTGCAACCCCGCTATAGCTTGTTCTTGTCTTTCTTTACGTTCTTTCTCTTGTTGATCATCTTCATCCCTATTTACATTAGGGAACACGTTAGGGGTTTCGCTTCTCACCATTCGACCAACGCCTCGTATGTGAAAACGCCGAGTACCTAAAGCTTCTTTAAGACACCCAAACTCATCCACCAACGTCTCATCCCCACCTGCGCTCGTCAATGATTTATTATACTCTTCATTAATTTTTTCCTGCATTAAACAAAAAAAAACATACATACATTAAATGTTTTATTAAAATTCGCCAGCATAACTGCTGTAATATAGATAACCAACATGTTTTAAATAACAAACGATAACTATCAGATTTCAACTCAAAACGCGTAATGAGAATGTTGAACCAGTAGATTAAGAATTCACCTGGAGAAGTAGGCACGAGAATCAGCAGATTTCTGGTTGACAAATCGCCCACGACCTCAGAAGATCTTCACAAAGATGCTAATTTATACTAGTTTTAATCCAAATTAAATTAAGGCTTTAAATCAATGCAAAACGTAAAATCTTTGGAGAGTAATTGATATCAGTTTTAATCCACTTACAGTTTGTAGCTAGTATGACCTATTTGATGCTGCCGTGAAACAAAAGAAGATTAAACAGAACCTGATGAATGAGAAGCTTTTAGATCATCAACACTAGAAACCAAATGGCTCCAAATCATCCACAAATAATTATAGAAAATTTGCAATGTCAAAATAAATTATATATAGAACCTGATAGTTGTTCCTAAACACCTTGAGCCAAAAATTGAGTCAAACTACAAGGTTAGGATGATATCAGTAAGAGGATTCATCTAAATGTGCAAGTATCAACCTTTCGTGCTAATTGTGCAAATGCTTTATTAATTACATAAATTGAGAGAATGAATCACTGTCTCATATCATCAATAGATCTTCGCTGAATAAACTGTTGCGAAGATTACGTTATGGCAAAATTCGTACCTGTTGTAGCAACTAATTTTGTTTTCTTGTTTTAAATACCTACACTATTAATCAGGGAGTAACCTAAACCAAACACTTCAAAAAATAATAATTTCTATAATTACATTAGGATGGTCTAGTCATAAATTGAGAGATTGACCCATTTGTAAATACAAAAGGGTGGACCGGCTAGGGATCAGTGGGGACCAAGCCCTGGTCATTGGTCTGGTCTGCTGTAAAATGGACCCCATGAGGAAGCTACTGGATCCCTACTTTGCAGGTGGGTTGCCCCATCTCGATTTTTAAAACAATGAGTTATCAAACACAAATTTAAATCACCTGTTCCCGAAACTTCGTTGTCCCATTCACGAACGCCAAGTTTATGTATCTAATCCAACGCAAACCTAGATCGACAGAAACACAAAAACAAACCTAATCGACATTAACTGAACACAAAAACAAACCTTGCTGCTGTCGATTACACAGAAAAAAAGGGAAATACGTACGTGGGGTGGGACAGATTCGGAACCTCTGTTGTTGGACGGCGATTAGGGTTGAAAATATCGTGCACCTATGGCAGAGAGAATCTGGGGTGAGACGGTTTCGTTTTGAAGTTGAAGTGAGGATGAATAAGCTTAGCTGATTAGGTTTAGTTTGTAACCCTATTGGGACGAAGTTTAGTCGCTATACGTGATTCACATTTAAGCAATTATTTTTTAGAAAAATAAAAGAAAAATAATATTATCTATAGAGACCACATTTTGTCGCTATAGATTTCTTTATAATTTTTTTTCTTTTTATTTACCATCTATTTTATAAAAAAATTGAAAAACAAAATATTTTTATCTGTCGTCTCTATAGCTTTTTCACCAAGCGCCACATTTTCCCGCTATCCTGCCAAGACTTGTAACAACTAAATTTCGTCGCTATAGGTTCTAAAAATCAAAAATAAATGAAGCTTATGGAGACTACATTTCGTCGCAATAGACACATATTAGGGTTCTTACCTAATTGAATTCTCTCTAAAAATCAAAATAAATGAAGCCTATGGAGACTACCTCTTTTAAGAAGCATGCGACAACACCCTCTTTATCTATCATTCTCGACAAGATTAGGGTTCTTACCTAATTGAATTCCTTGATTGAGCATGGTTTTTTGTTGGTGTGGGAATAAAGCAACCATACGAACTTCCTGGACCTCTTGAAATCAAGGTCGTTGGTTTTATGCTTGTCCACAAAAGGTTTGTATTTTGCATTCTTTAATCTTCTCCCACAATTAAGTTATATGCCCTAATTTTCTTTTAATTTATGTTTTAGGGGTCGAAATATAAGTTTATTGGATGGTACGACCCTGAAATATGTCAAAGATCTTTGGAGATCATACGAGGTCTATTTAAATCAAAGAAAAATGTTGAAGCTTTAAAGAATGATTTTGAAACTAAACTAAAAGCAAGTGAATATGAAGCAAAAAAAATGAGGAATTATTTATTTTTTTGTTGGATATGATTTAATGTTTTCGTTGCTATTAAATTGATCTAAAACAGTGTAATGCACCACTTTGGATGTTTGACATTATCCTCATGAACAATGAATTCCCCTATCAATATCCACATTGTTTTCACCCTCACCAAGTTCATTGACATTCTAATTCCCAACTCGTGTACCAAAGAAAGGGTCAAAGTTCATAATGTTGCCCTGATCTACTATGATTTGTATTCATTCATTAGGGCTAGGTTGGATCTTGAAATTCTCATAAACCATTATCACTTCTTCGTTCAATAGAGCCCTAATCAGATATTGAAGTAGAGAGAGGAGGGGGTGGAATTGCATTACTGTCTTCGCTTGCCTTTAACATGTGTCTGACTTAACCCAATTAATTAACGACTGTAAGCGTAAAAGATGATTTCTTTACAAACTATTAAACTTAATGACGTTCTACGTACTTATCGAATATTAAGAATCTAATCCGTAATAACCTGTAAACATAAAGGACAAATAAAGTAATTTACTCTTTATAATTCTATGATTTGTTTTCACATTTTTATATGTTTTTAGATATACATTAATTCAAAATAATTACTATTCTAACGAGGTTGGATTTTTAAATAATTAAGGTAGATTCTATTTGGGTTCGCTATTTACTTTTTATTATATTAAATAGTGAGTCAACTAGTGGATTTCCACGAACACGAGTTTAAAAATGAAAACATTCACAACATTTCACAAATATTTTTCTTTTTCATCAAAAGTTAGTAGCCAACATGGTTAAATTCAAGAACTTTTTTCGTGAGCTCATCAAACCCTGTGATTCTGATTGCACAGGTAAAATCTCGAATACCCATTTCAGAACTTCATCAAATTTTGCATCTTTACTTGTTTCTGCAACAGGATTTTTTGATTAAATTGTTTTTCTTGATTATTGATTGGCAATCGGTGATGAACAGGCCCATCAGAAGATTTGGAAGAGGTTGAATTACCTCAAGAACAGAAGATTTTCACATTTCAAACCCTAATTTTTGCTACAAACAATTTGAAAAGTAAGCTAGGAGAAGGAGGTTTTGGCCCTGTTTTCAAGGTTTGATCAAAAGGGTTTTCTTGTCTTTTTTTGTTGAATTCATAATTGAAGATAATAAGTATTGTTCATGATGATTAATAGTTGATTTTTGTTTGGATGTGCAGGGGAAATTGGAGGATGGCAGGGAGATTGCTGTGAAGAAACTTTCAGAGACTTCAAAACAGGGCAAGAGAGAATTTGCAAATGAAGCCAAGTTATTGGCTTGCATACAACATCGGAATGTTGTGAATTTGTTGGGTTATTGTGCATTTCCAGAGAAGCTTTTGGTGTATGAATATGTTGTTAATGAGAGCCTTGATAAGCTTCTTTTCAGTATGTTCTTGTTGCTCTAAAACTTTTAAATTTTTTTCTTGTTGGTTCAAAATTGTATGCCCCAAATCTTGGTTTTAAAAAGCGCGAGTCATAAGTAACGCGAAGCATTGCTTTGTTACCAAATAAGTTTTTAAAACACGTAGGGTATAGTGACACTTTTATCTAGTAAACCATTCCTAATTTTTTTTCCCTTTGGTTGTTTTTACATATCGGCCTACTGCAAACCCATAATTTTGATCCAGATGTGCATGAATCCGCCTCGTGCTTTTTAAAATCAAGGGCCAAATCTGAAGTCAAATTGTGAAAAACACTAGGATATTATCACATTCATTTTGGGTGGGTTATTTTTTTTATTCTTATTGTTCTAGAATCTGCGAAGAGGGATGTTCTCGACTGGAAACGAAGATATTCCATAATTGTTGGTGTAGCACAAGGCTTAGTTTATCTTCATGAAGACTCACATAATCGTATCATTCACAGAGATCTAAAAGCAAGCAATATTTTGTTAGACGATAAATGGAGACCCAGATTGCTGATTTTGGTATGGCCCGACTCTACCCTGAAGATAGAACTCATGTCAACACCCGTGTAGCTGGTACCAAGTACGTACTCCCAACTTGAGTTTTAAGTTTTTTTGAATTTTTCGATAACTTAATAAAGTTGATGACTTTTTGAAAACATTTGCATCAAAACATATTCTTAAGTGCATATATAATAAAGGGTTACTTGTGAAAAGTCTAAATTTCACTTTAATAATGTAAAATTTGAAAATCAAGGTTGACACACTTTGATGATGATATCAGTGACTTTTAACATTCAAGATTGATATTAATGTTATTATTATTAGTATTTATTTGTTTATATATATTGGCACGTGAATTGATCTGTTTTATAAGATCTATTATGAAGTCATTTGACAAAAAGGATTCTTCAGATTGTGTTGAATATCAATTCAAAGTTAATGGGCTATTTTTTAAATACAGTGGATATATGGCACTAGAGTATGCGTTGCATGGTAATTTATCAGTGAAGGCAGATGTATATAGTTTTGGTGTAGTGGTTCTAGAGCTCATTAGTGGTCACAGGAACTCTACATTCAACCATGATCCAGACTGCCAAAATCTACTAGATTGGGTAAGAATTCCATCAGCTTTATGTATACTTTGACTTTTGAAGTCACATGTAATACTTATAAAACACCACCATATATAGTTGATTTTGATAAACTAACTTCAAATTAATCTGTTTTTGTTTACTGCTAAAAAAACCTGTTCTAGCTATTACATTTTTCGTTTACAAGTTCTGATAATTGTGTCATATTGCAACTCTAAGAGGGGTCTCTTTGACTTTCAAAGTCAACTACCATAAGTTCCTGATTTATAGCTCATACATCAAGATTTTTTCAGGCTTATAAACTATATGAGAAGGGAAAAAATGTAGAAATTATGGATTCAACACTAGCCACGTCAGCTGACCCTAATCAGGTGGCAACTTGTATACAAATCGGATTACTAATCACCCAATCTGACCCGAAGTTACGGCCCACCATGCGCAAGGTGGCGGTGATGCTATCCAAGCAGGGTGGCCCACTAGACAAACCAACCAAGCCAGGGTACCAGGGTATAAAAATTAATAAACCAAGTAGACCCTCTAGTTCATCTTCTTCAACAGCGAATTCCAGCAGGACAAATTCCCGGTCTTCTAGATCCGCCACCACGGTTGCTGGTGGTACCACTAGCATGTGGGTTTCGTCTTCAAATGCTCATCATAATCATCCACCAAGTTCAAGTTTTGCAAGTTCAGTATCAGATCCTTATGGCAAGTGACCCGTTAAAGGTTTAAAGACTAAAGAGTGATGTTATAGATTAGTCTCTTCAACAGTGATTTTGAAGTGTAGATTATAGAAAAGGGATATGTGATAGAGATACAATTTTTGAGTTTTATATATGTAGAATTGTAGATATATGTATTCATTCAGAAACGCTTATGATCCTTGAGAATTAATGGCTATTTTTTATATTGAAATTAATCAAAATAACTGAAATAACCAAACCGAAACAAATTATGTATAAACATAACTAATTTCTTTTTATTAATAAGTTGTTTAGCTGCATGTAACTAGGTTACCGAAGAGAATTGAACAATGAAGATAAAAGTATTAGTGTATTGAGATTTTTCGTTAAGTTCATAAAGCTGATGATTACATGAGATATATAATATGTGGCCTAAGGATATAGATCGGCGTTAAGAGTCCGATAATATCATTATCCATTACTTTGAATAAAATTAATCTAATAACCAACTAATAGATAACGACAAGGACTAACTACTAAACTAATAATAGCGATAATAAACAATATGTCTCTTAACATTTTTCCGCAAGCTGAACAACACTATTTATGTGCCGCTTGGATATCGATATGCAAGCTGGTTTGAAGATAACCTTAAGCTTAAGATCGAAACTAAACTTAACGAAGTTAGGCCAGAGGTTCAGAGTGTTACAGACTGTATACTACAAGTACTTAAAACGTTAAAAATCGTGTTAGGGACACATTGTTTTAAATCGTGTAAACCACAGGGATGCAAACGGTAATTTACTTTATTTATTTTAGACATAAGTGCATCTCTTCCACTTGGTAAGTCTTTTGCCTCTTAGATTTAAGGTAATGCGTTCAAACACAGGCGATGCGATAAATATTTATTTGGTGTAATTTAAGAGTATATGTAGCAGTAAGGTAAATTTTCCGTTAAAAAATACGCATCTTAAATAACATTTGGTAAAGCTATTTCTATTTCAAACATACAATTTAAAATATGTAATAATGCCAGGTTAACCATTCATGTATAACCTACTTAAAACTTAAATAAAAGCCGTTAGATCATCACTCAAAATTTTATTCCCCAGCCGATAGATCAAATTCCACATATTTCAGCCGCAGTTTAATACTCCATCCATATAAAAGTATCATATTTTTATATTTTATTTCAATTTGTTGTAGAAAATGTACCATTTTTAAGACTACTTTTTTGGAATGTATAAAATACAACTAATAAAAAATAAAATTTAACATTGTCTTTTTGAACAAAAATATTAACCATTTAGTATTATCCTTTATATTGATTTAACATTGTAATTGAATAGTAACATTTTTAAATTTTTTAATTTTTTTTCTAATTTTTTTCACCCTCATACTTTGTATAATATACGTTTTTAACCCGTTTTATTTTCTAATAATTTCGTTTTTCTTTAATAACTTTCGCTTATATTTTTTTTAAAATAGACTGTGCGGCTGTCTTTAGTTTTTTTTGCCAGTATTGGTATTGGATTTTTTTAAATGGAGTTAAGTAGAGTTTTTATTTTATATCGTAGGTTATAGCGGATGTCAGGTTATGAGCGAATAACACCGTTGTCGGTATTGATATTATTGGAGCTGTTTTTTTTTCTCAGCAGTTAAGGTTCAGTTTCTTACCGTATAAATTCGCCGCCGCCGCAACGCGAGCCGGATAAAATTCATAGTTTAATATATTTGTTAAATTGTTCTCTTTTCACTGTTTTTTTGAAAGATCCTTTAATCTTTATTAAATAGCTTCCTTCCCACCCTTGTATTGTATCTCTGTTCATCATCTTTTTCTACCAACAAAACCGCCATGGCTACACAAGATCACTACCCCCAGGTTCAAAAATAATTTAACCTTTTCTTGCACTTTTTTTCCACTAATTTTCTAATTTTTTGCTTATTTTCAGTTAATATTTGCTGCTGTTAAGGCTATAGACGAAAAGAACGGAGCCAACAAATCGGCGATTTCGAACCACATCGAAACAAATTCCGGCAACCTCCCGGCGGCGCACTCAACTCTCCTTTCTCACAATCTGAACAAGATGAAAGCCGCCGGTCAGCTCATCATGGTTAAGAACAACTACGTTAAGCCTGATGACGACGCCCCTCCGCGCCGCGGCCGTGGCCGGCCGCCGAAATCTAAAGTGGCTATTTCGCCGGACACCGTCGTCGTTTCTCCGGCGAAACCTAGAGGCCGTCCACCGAAAGTGAAGGAATCTCCTGCTCCGACGACAGCTGAACCGAGTGTAAGCGGTCGGAAACGTGGACGTCCACCGAAGCTAGGGAGATCTGTTGCAAAAGCTCCGCCGGCGGCGAGTGGTGAGCGGAGGGGAAGAGGACGTCCGCCTAAGGTGAAAGCACCGTTTGCTGCTCCGGTGGGGGCCTGATTGAAATAAAGTATATGTTTAGGGGGCTTTAGTGCTAATTTTTCCGTTTTTCTTTTATTTTCTCTTTTGGGTGTAATGATGAATGCCTGTGACCGTAACACTGTAATTGCCTACGTCAACTTTAATTTTAAATTTTAAACAGTTTTAAATTTGAGTTTAACTTAAAATTAAAATATATATATATGAAAATAATTAAATACAAGTTAAAATTATAATGTGTATGTAATGATTGAGATTACAAGAGGTTGCCACGTTAACAATGTTCAAAGATGACGTGATATTATTTTTTAAATTCCTCGTTCAAATAAATAACGTTTCATAATAAGATATTAAAAAAAAGTTGCAACATACATCAAGTATTTTATGTTTTATATATTTTATTACTATATTTTTCTAACCAAATCGACTTTTTTTAAGAAAAAATGTCGATTTATTATATGTATAACATGCGTAATTATTATTCATCATGTAAACATAGATTGTATATATTGTATTATTAGTTTTATAAATGGTTGTATAATTAATCAGGATGAGACTGATACTAAAAATATTAATACCTAATTTTTGAAGAAATGAGTACTGAATCTATAAATACTATGTTTGGTAATCGTTACAAAATGTTTATCTCTAGCCTATTGGTGGTATTGGTATCATACCGGTACATTATCAAAAATACTGATAACGAGTTTTTAGAAAAGTGGGTACCGAATACCATACCGAATCTTTCAATACGGTATTGATACAAAATGCCCATTTCTATTATGTAATGGGTGTGTAATTATGGGGCAGACACTTATACCCATGACCCGATGTCTCGTGGCACATTCTGATGTGTTGCTACGCTTAGCACATTATTTGAATAATAACATACGTTATTTATAATATACTAAAATTTTAGGGGGAAATTAGAAAGCCCTATATCATTTAACTTTTTATCAATCATTTATGTTTTTATAAAATTTTGTATGTTGTATGTTATCAGTCATTGGTAAAACAAGAAATAATGATAATTTGAAAATTATAAATTATAAATAATAAATAATGAAGATTTAAGAATTATAAAGTCATATTTAAAATAAGATATAATTGAAATCTTGTTATAATTTAATAAGTTTTAATAAAATATTATAATAAATTTTAAATATTTAAAATCAAAATTAACCAACTGGTGTTGGGTGTAACGAACTGGTCATGACGTTTTAATTCATTTTTCTCTTTTATAATTTTAGCCGACTCGGTTAGATTTTATTCACGTATGTGGGTGGATGGTTCAGGAGTGTTTTTCCCTGCTTGTGTTTGTATTAATTCTTAATTAAATAAAGTAAGGAAAAATTTATAAAAAAAGGTAACTTTTACTCTTACACATAATACTTAATTGTAAACATTTAATTCGTAACAGAAACAGTGCAAAAAGAATTTACCATAATAGTCGTCATCAACGAGGGGCGGACCCATTTGGTCCACCTTTTTCATCACATATATTCGAAAAATAATATTTATAAACGAAAATTTTGGGTTCACAGTTGCCAAATGCCAACTATGTGTTTTTATCATTGTTGAGCTAACTTTATTTCTAATTTTTACCTAATTTATTTAAATATGAAATGTAAAGTTAAAAGATTCTTTTAAAGAATGCTGTTTTTATTTTGCTTTCTTACTCTTTAACTTTTACTTTGGCTAGAATGAACATAAAAGAAAAAAAGAAAAAAAGATAGGTGTGTGTTACCATGGAATGATGGAAACTATGTCTCTTTTTTCAGAAAGATTTAAAATAAAAAATATTTCTAAACGCATAAAATTATTACAGAAAATTGATTACATTGTTTGTGTAAAAATTATTATTTTTTATATTATGACTAAAAGTTAGTTTAATACATGTAAAAGCTCGTCACTATATTTAGTTATTTACTTTTACAGATATTTTAGTAATACTAAACATAATAAATTTTATCTATCGAGTTCCTTCATACTAAAACCAACATATAAATTTATATTTTGAGTATAAAAGTAAAAATAAACCATTTATTAAAAAAAAGACGAACCTTTTAATTATCTTATTTTATATATTTAGACAATATTCGCTTAAGGTTTATCATATTTATATAAATAGTATATACCTCTTATATCGTTGTTATAAATCCTTTAAAAATAGAACTCATTAAACTTAAAAACTCTTATATATAAAATAAATATGATTTTTGTTTTGCTTTTTGATATTCAATTTTTGTTAATCTATACTATATAATAAATAAAGGTTTTCTATGCCACATGTTATTTTTACATTCATTTTCATCATCTTTTTCCCGCCTCTCTCTTTTATTAAATACATTTCTATTTTTAATAATAATATATTTTAAAAAAAATATTAATCTATATATTATTTTAATTATATTAATAAATAAATCTCTCAACATATTTTGACGAGTATATGTGTTAAGATTATATTGTATTCCACGGGTTTGTTCAACCCATTTAAAACACGAGCTTTCAAAAAATATATTTTTTATTACTTAATATATAATATTATATTTATTCAGCCCGTGTAATACACGGGAATTTAACCTAGTAAAGTAATAAAGCATGATTAATTTAGATTTTAGAACTAAAATAATTGTTTTCTTTTACTTTACTTTATTTTTCTCTGTTCTTTCCCACCCACGTTTGTGATATTTAGTTGTTAAAAGTTCAAAAAAACATAAAAGAATCACAGTATCCTTGTGAACTTATAGAAGCCACTCTCCATCATCACAAACTTTAAAAATGAACCAAAAATATAAAACAATACTCGTTTTTTTTTATAATTATAATCAACTCATTATTTAACAAAAAGATTATGGTTACAAGAGTGATTGCTTTGGTATTAAAATTGTGGATTCCTAATTCTGTATTATTTACTTAAACGTTTATCATGGTTAAAAACTAGTACATGATATGGACTATTTATCTTCATATCCATTCTTCAAAATGTGTTTTATTTAAATTATATACAATTAAATTATATATAATTACAAAATCATGAAACGCCCCAAAATCGAGGTTTCATACATTGGATTTACACATCGGCATAATAGTTCTTAAACTTAGAATTTCATTCAGATATATCGGAACTTTGTTTAAACAGACATTAAGTCATTACATTACATGATTACAAGAGAAAACACATATCGTCTTGAAAATAAAAATAATAACTAGAATGTCAGTCTTCTTGCCGTGTAAGCCCATCGAGGCTCAAACATCCGGTGCTCCTAGAACCTGCCCTGAAAATAATATTTATGAAAACCTGCAACATTCACACAATGAAACCAATTTAAACTTCAATGTATTAGTTTGTTTGCTCCATAAATCATTAATAAGTATAGCATGAATCCATAGTCCAGTCCAATTCATTGAAGAAAGTCGGTTTTTACCTTTGGAAATAGTGAAAAAAAAAATATATTAGAAATCAAACTCAAAATAGCTTTTCAAATGTCATGGATGGAGAAGTTAAGTATGATACATTGTTTCCCAGAGCTCAAAATGAATACTGGTACTTGTACTGAAGTTGTCACCGATTATTACCGAAACCGAAAAACCCCTAAAATGAATACCGGTACCGAAGTTGTCCGGTCAGTATCGATACGGTACCGCTACTCGGTAAAATATGCTCATCCCTACCCTAACCGGGGGATTGGATTGGATCTGTTACAAACTGGTCCGGAAAACAGTTAGAAAACCGTTAATTTTGTTCACCTGTAATTGTAGGCGAAATTAGTTTATAATTGAAATCATACATTGATCATAACTGTTATGTTGCTACAGGTGCAATTAGTTTACTTGAACCGAGTTCAGGATCGTAAAGGGAGTAAGACCTTATGTATCAAAAGTTGCTAATGCTGATGAATTTGAATCCAAAGATCCTGTTGATGGTTCAATCTCAAAGCATCAGGGGATTCAGTATTTGTTTGAAGATGGTTGGTGAGTGAAAATTTAGTCTAGTGTGTTTAAGGTTCGGTTTAAGCCGTGAAACTGTCCCAATCGGTCATCGTTTGGTTTCACAGTCAAGTTTTATTTAACTTTCGGTGTTGGTTTAAAAATTTTAAAACCGTAGCGAATGGTTTGTTTTGTGGTTTATACTAAAAACCGGACCAGACCGGACTGTAAGTTTAATTATATTTCAAATTTTATTAAATATTTTATATTAGGTATACTAATTTGTATAGAATAGATCTATTTAAAATAAAATTGGGCTAATTATTTATATTAGATTTAAATAACGCTAAGTGTAGTTTATAAAATCCCAATTCCAATTCCGCAATCTCAATACCCATGAACAATATTAAAACCCAGTTAGTTTTTATTTGATGATGGGTGTTACAACTTTTATGGGCTGCTTGCAAAGTGCATTTTTGGAATTGGAAAGCTTACAAACTGTAATTTTGGACAAATGCTTTTTCGATAACTTGTTTTTTAACTGCTTTATTCTAGTTGTTTTTGGACCTCTTATTTATATCTATTAAGGTATTTTTTTATAGGTTTTTTTACATATTTTCCCATATTAAACTTCTAAATTACATATATCCCTAACCCCTAACTTTAATTACATATTTATCCAATTAACTTAAAAGTACTCAATTGCCCCTCACAAATATTTAGGAAGGGGGTATATGTACATAGTACTTTAATTGTTTCATTAAGGGTAAAATGGTAATAAAATAAGTTATTTTAAATGAATTGGATAAATATGTAATATATAGGTTTTAGGAGGGAAAATATGTAATTAAATTTTAGGGTTGGGTAAATATGTAATAAAGAAACTTAGGAAGGGGATATATGTAAATGCCCATTTTTTATAAAGGCCCAATAAGCCTAAGTTGGGAAACTTAATCCGAACCAAATTGTTACCAAAAGTTCGTTTTTTAATTTTTAATGGTTTGGTTTCAATTTTCGATGATAAAAAATTGTTACTAACGATTTGGCTTAAAACCGTCAAAACCGGACCGTGAACAGACTTTTGTACATGACAATTTGACACATTTGTTTATAAATTAGTTGAATTGGGTTGTGTTTTATCTCAAATGAGTGAAATAAAAAAAACTTAACTTAAAAGGGAGCGGGTTATGTCTTTTTGACCCGTTCATAAAATTACCAGTCTTGACTCGTTACCGAGATAATCCATTTTGCAACCTCTAAGCTCCCCTATCAACTACTAAATTTGCAATCACAGAGATACGTATTAACTGTATCTGGACGAAAATTTCTCTGGACATAAATTAAAGAAGATCCATGAAAGGTAGAACATACTTTTGCCTCCTGTCGTATTGTGTTGCATAGAAAGAACAACAAAGGAATTGCGATTTTTTAAAATTATTTCTTTTATGCAAATTTGAACTTCTAAAATGTTGGAAAAAAACAACTGAAAACGATGATTTATTTGTTTATATTATTTATGTTGACAATATATCACACATTGGGTTCACGGTTTTAGGTTTACCGTTTGTCACGAAGGGTGCTAGAATGTGCAACTATTCGACTTTACATCAAGCATATTATGATACACAGGATGTGGCAATTTCAATTCATTTACCTTCAAATAAGTTTATTATTCCGGTGTGTACAAAAAGCCTCCTAAATCATTCTATTTATCAATTATATCATTAAAATAACATATATAGTTATTAAAAATCATATTTACCAGAAATTAGTTATAAAAAGTATTTCGACGAATAGAGTTTCGGGTCAGCCCAACCCGTTTTGACACGCTACCCAACCTTCCTTGTCCACTTGCTTTGTCATTTCTAAAGGAAATATCAATAGTACACCCCCTACTAGGATCACCCCCTTTATTTGATACAAATAAAGTTAGCACAACTTTTGGTTGTTAATAATTCAGTCGGCTTGATAAAAGTTAATCATGATTAAACTTAGGTCATGTTTATATCGATTATAAAGCAGGCTACGTGTTTGTCATCATTAGATTAATAAAGCATCTACAATATAAAAGTAGATTAGAAGTCAAGTTGTTATATTGTATTGACATTTCATCAATCACTTACTAATATGGTTGGTTAAAGAAGCCTTGTGGGTCTCCATCTACGGATTAAGATGTTGATATTGCAACTTTATCTCCATTTTCCTGAATGTCAATCACTTCGGGTCGGTCGTTTACATTTTGTGGGCTCAAGAAACCAACATATGACCAAATGTTATCCATAAACTTAAGAGCCAATACCCGAATGAGATGATATGGAAGAAATACGAATGATCTTTTTCACCTTTTGAGCTTTTGAGGGCCACTCTTAAGGCCCAACCTGGGTAGGCCCTATTTTAAAAACAAGTCAAAGTTAGTTTGGACTTTCGATAGATGAGTATTATTGAAAATTGTTTTGAACTAGTGGTAAATATAGCAGGTTTACAACGTGGATAAAAATAAGTAATGTTATATTAGTACTTACCCCGTGAATAAATACACGTCAAAACATTAGAAACGCAGATAAAAAGACAAAAAATAAGTAAAATTAAAACAAGGAAAAAAAGGGAAAAAAATATAAGAAAAAGAGAAAAAAAAATACATTTAAAGTAACTTTATTAAAATTCAGGGGTTGTATAGTAATTTTATTCAAGTTCAAGGGTAATAATGTAAATTGATTAAAGAAAAAGAAAATTAATAAGCTAATTAAAATTCAAGGGTCAAAGTGAAAAATTAAGAAAAAGATAAAAAAAAACTCATCGGTGCATTGAAGATTTGTACTAGAAGCGTAAAAGCTTTCAAATTTACCTTTTGTAGTATGTTAAATTTGTAATTTTTGAGTCTTGTAATAATGATTGAAACAATCTCATACTGCTTATTGTCAACAACTTATTTTATATTAATCTAGACGTGTAAAATCTTTTGTCTAGACTCTGGTAACTTGTAAATCATGGATTCCAATTTTTTAGTTGATTTTTTTAAAGTTTAAACTAATTGACACTTTAAAGTATAATATGAGTTAGATTTTAGGATCATGGGTCTCATAGATGTATCGGATGAGCTTTTTAACAAATTTTCTAACGCTTAGGATCACTTATTAATAAAACAAGTTTAAAAAAGCAAAAGAAGAGAAGAAATAATGATTCATTGAGGATTCATGGTTTTTGTTATGTTCTTAAATTTATTGCTAATAATGTATCCGGAAGATAAACAAGTCGAGTTTGAGTTTGATTGGTTTAACTTAAAATATCACGGTTTTTCTTTTGCAGCTTGCACTCAATTTGTTTACTACTTACTATTTATTTATTTATATTATTATATAATTAATTCTATGTGTGTTTATAATTATAATTAAGCATAACAATAGTTATTATATAGTTATATATTATACTTATATAAATAAGAAAATCTTGTAGACTCGTTAGCTTACTCACACTTGGTACGTATATGAAGACAGGGTTCGAGTTCGTTTAAGATCGGTTCAATTCGAGATTTTAGCGAACCAACCTCAAGTAGTTCACGAGTGGCTCGAGTCGTTTACATATTTAAGTATACATGGACCAAAAATTTTAAGACCTTCTAGGTACTGGCGGATACACATTTTCATTAGGGGGTGTAAAATATGGTTTGGGTAAATATGGGTCGGGTCAAAGGAAAAACCTCTTAATTTTGTGGTTATAACAGGTAAAACTAATTCTAGCTTTAATAACTAATACATGGATATTTGTTTACTTCACATTTAGCATAGTATTTTAAACTTTAAATCGTGTTCATTAATGAAAATTGAAACTAAATAGATAGAATGGTGGTATATGATTATTCCATCTAGTTTGTTCCGTATTTAAAATTCTAAAATTGTGTAGTTGAAGTGTTCATTTGAAAGTTGAAACTAAATAGATAGAATGATGGTATATGATTATTGTATATTAACACCTATCTAAAATAAGTTGTGAAAAGGGCATTAAAAACAAAAATATGATGGTTAGGTAATTAGTGAAAACTACTGGTGTAATGGTAGACCCAAGATTTCTTATAGTGGAGGTCTTGGATTCGAATCCTGACCACAGCAAAAAATAGTTCTGTGGTCAGGTCAGGGGTTTACCCAGTTGGGAGGTTTCTTCTGTGGTGAGCTGCCCTGGATATTTTAGGTGTTGCCCTGAAAAAACCCAATTATTTTAGAATATCTAGGTATTGCCGTTAAAAAAAATGGTAATTAGTGAAAACAAAAACCTAATGGTGAATTTAATTTTGTAAAACTCAAAAAGTTAAAGCTTCATTGAAGATGGCCCCCTGGCATTAGCCAATGCCCCCAGCATGACCAATAATAATGCCCCCATTTAGCTTAGACTATTGGAAAATTAAAATAAAATAAAATAATAAACCCTTTTATGAAGCTGGACTAAAAAAAGATCTTAAAATAAAATAATAAACCCTTTTATGAAGCTGGACTAAAAAAAGATCTTAAAATAAAATAATAGCTTTAACTATTGGACTAAGTCTACGTGGTGACTAGGTTGGATTAGAACCTAAAAACTTGTCAGAACCAAAAAACTTGTCAGATCCTAAAAAAAGATTCTAAGTTTAAATTCTAAGATAGGTCAACATAAGGGCAAAACCTCAAGGGCCTTTAAGGCTATCATGATCTTAGCGAATGTCCCACAAAATACTTGTAACAAATATTTGTTACCTCGAATGGACACGTGAAAAATCTATCAATATTATTTACAAGTGTGATCAAACAGAGATGAGATCATTGATTAAGTTACTCCTATCGGATCCGCTTGAAGCGTAACATAAATATCAATGGTGAGTCATTCTAAGGGCGGAACAAGGGGAGGGTGAAGAGTGTACATAAACCCCCGGTCACTAGAATTTATCCATTTCATATGAGTCATAGAAGCTTAACTTGTGATTTTATCTGACGAGTTTTTTTATGAGTGTGGAATCATAGAAGCTTAACTTGTGATTTTATCTGACGAGTTTTTTTCTTTCTAAAATAGATCTAAAGAAAGAGGATTTAACTTACATAAACATGGATTTCAATATTTTCAACGATACTTATCAATCGATAAGATGAATCTTAAACAATGAGTGCGGATCAATGCAATAACACAAGTTATTGATAGATCACAAATTTCATATGTACTCGCACTTGTCCTTTTGTGACAAAGCAAACATTTTGTGATGTGCTAGAGAACGATTGTATGGCTTGTACGATACATCATATTCTTATTATCTAACGACCAAGTCAATGACATGTAACTATCATTCGTATATATTCAACAACTTCACATCCAAAGGGAAAGAGACTTCACCAACATGTTGTTTGTTCTTTTATTACTGCAAACTTCTAAGCAAAGAATCAATATTTTCCCGCTAAGCCTTAATATTTCCTAAATTAATTTGTTAATACTTACTTTATTCAAAGTCCATACTATAAATACTTTAAATTGTCCCTAACGAGATATCCTGGTGGTTAAGTGATAAGCTAAAAGGTTATAGGTTCAAACTTTAAAAGGTGGAGGTTTTATGTATATATCCTAGAAAATATAGGAATTAATACTGTTAAAAAGAAAAATACTTCAAATTGATTTCAAGAAACTATAATGATTTAATCATTAAACCAGTAAGTGTGGTGCCAAAATTGTTAGAAGTTCAAAAGTTAAAAACCTTGTTCAATATAAAACCTTTGTTGAATATTATACACTAATGGAACGATATATATTTTATTTTTCTTAACAGTCGGATCTATATGAATAATTGAATACTGTTAAAAAAGTACATGGTTTTTAATTTTTAAAGCTGTCCAAGGATTTGAAGCTAAGAAAATTATTTGTTTTAACATGTTATAACTTATAATTAAATATCAGATGAAGTTGTAAAAACTTATAAAGATTGTAGGTACGTAAGTATCAGGTCGACTTAGTCAACTAAAAAGACTTGGCAACAATATATTTAGTCCATCTTTTGTCTTGCTCAAAGGTAGCACTCAACTTATCTATGCATACTCGTCTTGTTAATTGTGTTTCTTTCAAATGGTTCTATTCAATAGGCATAAAGATCATCTTTTTAAGATTCTTTGTTTGCCTTCCACATATTTCTTTTTATATATATGTCGTCTAGGTACGTATATACTGTTTTCGTTTGTATAAAATCTCGTAAAAAGAAAAACGTGATATAAAACACCCTAGTTTTACATTGAATCATTATTTTAGATAGACTTATACACATGCATTTTGCCTTTATAATAACTATTAAAATAATTTCACATTTATACATGTTTATTTCTCTAATTTGATATAAATAAAGCCAGATATAAAATAGTAACAACTTAAATATAAGTATCTTAAGTAAACACGAATATTATTAGTGACCTAATCATGTATTAGCACTTCTTTCTCTTTAACTATGAATACATAAAATAGAGTTAATTACACAAATGGGTCCTTTGGTTTAGGTAAAATAACATGTATGAGTCCTAAGTTTAAAAAGTTGCAAGTTTAGTGCCTGTGATTTGGGTAAAATAACATGTATGAGTACTAAGTTTAACAAATTGCAAGTTTAGGGTCTGTGGTTTCAATTTTATAACAGGTTTGAGTACTAAGACTATATTCCATTAAATTTTCTTTTAATTTTAAGTAAAATAACTTTTATACTCTTAACTATGAAAAAATAAAAAGAATATATTACAGAGACTAGTTTGTAACTTATTTAAACAATAATTAAAAATATAATAATAACAAAAAAACTTAATAAAAAAACCCTCAATCTTCCCCATATCTCATCCAGCTCCGTATAATACCTCCGACGTCTACTGCGAACGTCCATCTCTATCTCGAACACCCATTAACGTTAAAATAAGATAGTGATTTTAGTGTTTTACCGAATGAAAATTGATATATTAAAAATCTATAAAATTCATGGACCAATCATTTAAGTTTTTTTTCCACTCATGTTTCTCCTTCATTATTTTATACCGCAAGGTTTTATAAAATAATATCTATGAATTCTTTTAAATAAGTGTAATATTTCTGTTAAGGCGAATGTAATACTAAATAATATGGCCAAAAGAGTTGGACCACAACAATAGCCAATAAACTTAATAAGAGTTGGACCGCAAGGCCTCTATCACAATGGCTGCCACCACTCATTAACTTTAATTTCGCTTTTATATGAATTTTAATCGATTGATACTCGGTAGACTTTCTACAAGAAAATTCAAATATCTAATTATATTTAATTTGATTGGCTCTGAATATATATATTTTTATTTTATTTGATTGGCTGTGAATATTTTAATTTGATTTTATGAACTGTCTTGCAATATTGATACACATTAAAAAGCAATTGCTGCTTCCTAGTAAAAATCACTGTAGTTTCTGAACTGCTTTTGATTTGAAGTACAGTGTACAACCAATTACACTTATATTGATAGACCAAGTGATTCGAACAGTAAATTTTTTTTATTATTTTTTTAATTTTTGTCTAAATTTTTTTTCACCCTCATACTTTGTATAATATACGTTTTTAACTTGTTTCATTATCTAAATGGTATTCGTATTATCGGAGCCGGTATTAATATTGGTTTTTTTTTTAAAACGGAGTTAAATAAAGTTTTTATTTTGTATCGTTGGCTATAGCGAACGTCAGGTTATGAGCGAACGGTCTGTATTAGGCTGAGAAAAACGACCAAAATCCGTCGTAACGCGGGGCGGTTCGAGTTGTTGTACGTTTCGACGCGGCGTCGTAATGCGGGGTGGTTCGAGTTACTATATGTTTGACGCGCCACAACGTGGGGCGGTTCGAGTTGCTGTACATTTCGACGCCGCCGCAACGCGAGGGGTAAATCCCCTAGTTTTGTTGAAGATTTAGAAGAGAAAGTTCGTTTATATAAAATATGAATTGTTAAATAAAACAAAAATTGACCTAGCCCAACTGCTAAGCATGGAGCATACTCGTCCACCTGACCCAGCTTCTCGAAATCTCCTACCAGCCGTTTGCTTAAATTAATGACTTCATTTTATCCTCTTGTTGCCAACTTAAAATTTTTAAAAACGTTTCTTTTTTAATTTGTTTTTCAAAAACGTTGATTTATTTCGCGTTTTAACGAGCTAAATTATAAAGACATTAATTTTTTTTGTTATCTAACGCGTCATAACGAGCGTGATAATTTTTTTACGGTTTTTTTTTTTTTTATATACGGTTTTTTATATTATCAACACTCTTATTATAATGAATGGATTTACGTAAAAGTTTGGATTTTATCAACCCCTCTCTTAACGTAAATTCATGGCTTGATGCAGCGTTACGTGTACTTTGATTCAAATTCTTTAAAGAATGAGTTAATTGTTTGCTAGAGTTTATTCCGGCCGTAACGCGCCTGGTCACAGTTACTAATTATTTTTTAAATTATAAAACCATTTATTTATTTAGCAGTTTCAAAGGTTACTTTTGAAAAAAAATGATTGGATGAAAACTAGTTGGCCAGGCCAACCCGAACCCAACATGAAAAACCAAATGATTACTGTCAAGCAGTGTCAACACCTTTATAACCCAAATCCGTTTAACTAACCCTAACTTTTTTATTTCACGTCTAGACTTGCTATATCTATCTGGTTATCTCTATGATAGGTGAGCCCATGTGGGACATCATCTATGAAATGATTAGGTACAGGAGAATTCCAGATTAATGCAATAATATGTATATTTTTCTGAACGGCAAATGTTTTGATTGAGACTTGACTTTAGATAATTTAAGAGGATTTGTAGCATTAAACCCCAATAATATATTAGACTGATGGTTGTGTAGCTTTATTGAGAGTGGATTCATCCTCTAATATCACGTCATGTGGCGCTGACTGGATGCTGACTAAGCAGTGGATAAAGCCCCTGCTGAAGCACTTGAGGGTGTTGTGGTGCAGGTGAGCGGGGGCTTTATCGAATTAATTTTTTGTTTAATTATTTATTCAATTCAAATTTAAAAACTAATAATTAATTAAAAATAATAATAAAAGATAAAATAATTAATTAAAAACATTCAACATCCTAAAAAAAAAGAAATACATAGAAAATAAAATACTAAATTATTCCATAGGGTTTTAATTTTCTTCCATTTCCTTTTGAATACGCTCATTTTGTTTTTCATATATCGCTTGGTCCCTCGGAGATAGGTGGCTGACGTCCTTGCTAAGAAATTCCAACTTCTTCATCATTTGTTTTTCCATTTTCACCTGCGTCGCCTTCTCGAGAGTACTTGTTATTTTAAGGATCGCATCGCTAAATTCTAAATCGGCATCATTAGTCTTTTTTTTACCGCGGTCCCTTCCGGCCGGTCGACTTGAGCCTTGTGGTGTCCCTTCTTGCTCGGACATGTTGAGGTCGATGCCAACGCGACCATCCGATCCACTAGAGGAGACGTATGCGCCGGACGAACTAGTTTTCGTACGTTTTTGCGCTTCTTCCGCCTCCGGACTAACCAATTCAATCCATTTCGAGCACCTTTTGAGTAATTCCCACAAGTAGATCTCGTCAAAAACTTTTACCACCCCGTACTTTCTTAACACTTCGGCTTTCCATTCGTAGCAAGTGAATTGGTAAATATGCACATCATCACTCCCGCTCGGTCGCATTCGACGACTGTTTCTGTTATGTAGATTTGTAAACAGTCCGACATATTTGCGAATTTCGGACCACCGTCCCGATATCATATCTTGATTTCGGTCTCTACTCCCCACTTGGGCGTAGAACGACTCTCTTAGTTTAGACCAAAATACTTTAGCTTTTTGATAATCGGATACAAAAAAATATGTTTAACAAACGTTAAAAAAATAGTTTAACAAACGTTAAAAACAATTTAAAAAGTGAAAAAAAAATACCGCATTTACGATCCTCGGATAATGAAATCCAAGCACGACATAATGCTAGCTTCTCTTCTTTTGTCCACGGAGTAGCTTTTCGTTTTGGACCGGCCTTTTCGACCGGTTCGGTTGAACCACTCGCTCCACCCTTTTTCTTCGAACCTTTGTGAGAGCGTTTTTGGGGTTGAACCGGTTCCTCTTGTGTCTCCGGTTGTGACATTTGATTGTAGACAAGCCGGTTAAACGCCTCATCATCCAAATATTCCAAACCTTGAAAATTCTCCATATTCTCCACATACTCATTCCAATTTCTCGACATTTTTTGTTGATGATTTGTAGTAATGTAGAGAATAGTTTATAAAATTGAGAGAAAATAGGAAGTTTATAAAGGTTTTGAGAGATAAATGAGTGAAGAGGAGTTAATTTATATAAATAGAAATTTTTATTTTTTTTTCTTTAAACCCAACGGCTCTCGCTAGCCGCCCCACGCCCACCGATCGCGCCCCCCCATCGCCTGACCATCTTGTGGTGTGCGCGGCCAAGGTGGCTCGCGCCCACCCCCTTGCGCCCCCAACAACCTGCCACAACCATTAGCCTTAATGCAATAATATATAAAAACAAATAATTCATACAAAACTGTAGATTGTTGATTTTGATGACATTGACTTACGCTTTGTTTCCGAGTTTATTAAAAGGAAGAAAAAAAAAAGAAATGATTTCTTTTCTTTTCCTTTCTTTTTTATTATTTTCTTTTCTCTCTAAATCTCTTTAATTTGGAAGAATGTAGATAAGTCTTGTTTTTCCTTCATTTCCTCTACCATTTTCCTTGTTAAAAAGATTTCTGAAGCACTCTTTCTCTCATTTCTGAAACCTTGTTCCAGAGTTTTTTTTAAACGGGAAAAAAAACTCTGGAACAAGGTTTCCTTCCTTTCATTTCTTTTCCTTTTTTTTTCTCTCCTTAAATGAGACTCAAGAACATAGCCTTGAACGTTTCAACATCTTGTTTAGATCCGAAAGAACAGTTGCTTGTTATCCAAAAACAATAAAAAAATATCGTACATATATATTGTGTTCACATGAGAATAACAGAGGGTGCGAGTCTCATGGGAGATGGCTATAACCGAGGTCTCACATGTTACATATTGTTCTTGGCTCCCTTCCTCACCAAGACCACACATTCAACTCCACGTACTTAAACATATATAATAATTAATCCTCATATTTAAATTTAAAAACTAAAAAGCATGAAAATCAGTGCTAGAGAATTCGTGACACATGATGTGTCCAGTGTTATGGAAAAAATAATGATGCCACATCAACTATTCTTATCAAGTGGTGATAGATGCTATAATTAATAAACTAAAAATAAGATACTATAAAAGAGCCATAAAAGTAGCTTAGGTTGTTTTAAATCGTGTTCGGTTATTTGCCGATAACATCCCTTCTCTACAAATGTAAAATTTGATTCATATATAAATAGTTTGTTTTTCTGTATCAAAATGATGCAGTTAATATAAAAATAGATTAATAACTATGAAATCACATTTATCATTGTTATAAGATATGAAATTGCTTTGACATAAGAGTAGAGATATAACACACCAGGAAAAAAAAACCACTTTCATGCTTATTAGAAACATAAAAAACTAGAATGATTTTTCTTTTTGCAATTAACATTTATACTAATATTTACATATCCTTTTAATCAAATAATATTCACATCAATAAAGCGACTTACGTTTGTTTCGTACACTTCAGATATGGAAATAATGTATGGACCATACTTTGCTATTTTGTAGCTTTTTTCATAAGAAATTTGGTGGATAATCATGTCACTAAACTTAATAGTCTATCAACTTAATGGGTCAGAAAATGTATTATTAGGTTATGAAATTAAATGTATCCTTGTTTTATTATCCACGTTTTGAAACCAATTACATTAAATTAGTTTATGTTTATTATTAATGAATAACACTATTTCTATTTTTGAGGGTGTTAATCGTGTCAGCTTGGCGGGTTGAATTCTTTAACTCTAACCCAATCCGTAAATTTATTCGTGTTGTGTCGTCCCGCTTAAAACTGGGAATTTCAGGTCGATTAATTTTGTTTTCATGTATTAATATGAATAAGACCTAGCGGCTTAGTTGCGATTCGAACAATTAATATTTTAACTCAAATGAAACATTTTTTTTTGTAATTGGTGTCCTTTTTATTGTTTTTGTTTCTTTTTCTTTCATTAAACAAACATTAGTTTAAACATTTAGCTCGAGTTTAAAATAAACGATTGAAAAATTGATGGTTAAAATTAATAAAATAAAATTATTGGAAGTGAATAGTTGATAAAATAAATCAAACGAAAAAAATTTTGTTTCACCTTTAAAAGTTAATAGTTAGAGGAAAAATCAAAATACTTAACTTTAAATATTAATATTTTTCATATATAGAATATAAAAGCTAATTTAAAAAAAAAAAAAATCCTTAAACGGGTTAATAGGTCAACCACTAATTTAACGGCCCGTGTTCAGGTTGACCCACTTTTTAAACGTGTTATATTAACCGATCCAAAACCTGCATTTTTCCGTGTCTGCTTCAGGCCGTGTCAGGAATTGCCGCACCTAACTATTTTCGTGGACCTCAGTTATAGCTAAAAGACGTGTCGTTAAAGAATTATTTTTCAATCATTAACTTTCGATTATAAGAAAGTTATTCATTAAAAATTATAGTCTTACTATTCTAATAAATGAAAAATTATTCATGACACATGTCACTCTTTGGTTATTTCTCATCTTTCTTTTCGCGCCTCTCTCTCCTATTAAATATTAGATTTTCTATTTCTATCTCCTATTAAATAATAATCTTTCTATTAATAAATATAATTACGAATACTTATTATTTAAGTATAAATAGTTATTATATCATCAATCAAATAAACTTAATATAAATTAACATTTATCAATTAAATTAAAAAAATAATACTCGGATAAAAAAAAATGTTTTAAAAACTAAATTAACAGACCTTATAACTGTCACGACAAATTACATTTTTTAAAAACATATTTTGATAAATGTATTTGTTAACAAATTACATTATATTTTATTCAACCGATGAATACACGGGTTTTTAAAAATATAATTTTATTATTATTAAATATATAACATTTTATTTATTTAACACGTGTAATACACGAGATTTTAACTTAGTAATTTATATATATTAAAATTGATGCGTACATCTTAAGGATATTGAGAATTTAAGCTATCAAGTTGGTGATAATCGGCTAGAATGACATCATCAAACATTAACCATCGTTATTCATATTATGTTGATGAAGTTGCTTTGTGGCCGAATTTAATGAACTTAACTAACAAAATTTATTGCTTTGTTATGACTGTAAAAGTGCATGAATTAAAAATGACTAAACTTTCACTAGATCTAGAGTTACAAGGCATTATACGGTTTGCTCCAACACTCGAGTCCCAGGTTCGATATCCTTTTTTTTAAGGCAAAGCTAATTCTCTCTAATTCAAGATGGGGTAAAACCCGTCAAACATAGACTGAAAGCAGGAGTCAAACACCAAGATTAAATTTTAGATTTCAAGATATTAGCAACTTTAACGTATTATGTTTTACCGTAAAAGCGTAAATCATTGACTCCCCCGGAACCCCTCTTTAATTTTATTAATTAATTGTCAATTTCAATTTTCAAAAGTTTAGAAAATACCTGCTAAATTTGAAATTTCCTACGAAAGAATCTTGATGTGATAGTTTCCATATTGAATATTATATCAAATTTCTTTAAAGTGTTTTCTCTTTTATATTTGTGCGTTTTTGTTCTAGACCACAAACAAAAATGTTACGGTGTGATAAAAAACGAAGACCAAATACATAATTTCTAAAATAAATGACTAAATTCATAAAACGTTCATGAATGATTCGTGTAACTTTAGTATTTATAAATAATTATTCTGAGATTGAAATAAAACATTAAAACAACGACTTTGCAAGTATTTTTTTAATTAATGTATAATTAAGTACGTGATTAGACATTGTTAATATATTATATAACTCGTTCTCATAAACACATAGATGATGTCAAATTGAATATGTCTTGATACTTATCTATAAAATCTGACTATATATATAATAAACATGACGTTGATAAGTCATAGGTGATTGCTAGTGGTCAAAACTTTTACATACCTTTTAAATTTCTGCATGTCATTTTATGTATTCGAATATGATAAACATGTCTTGATCATGTTTTAACGTATGAGTTACGTATAATACTCACGCCTATGTTAAAATTATAAGTGTTAAGGAATCGTTAAGTAAGAAAAAACCCTCTCAAGCAACATGTTTATTTATATCATGTATATAAAGCGCTGATCCTAGTAATAAAATATTATATTAAATATCCCCGTTATAGCAAGATACAGTTGCATAATATTAAAGTCATAGGGTTAGGATATGGTAAACGACTTTTAAATATATAAATGGTAAGAACAATTATAGGTTTGACATTTGTTCTTTTATTGTTTTTGAAAGAAGAATATATTGGTTATTATGTTAAATACATCATGTCTTTGTGTCTATTGTTAGGTCTGGGTATTGTGTCCAATGTCAGGTGATTGTGTCAAATATATTTTTATCATTATGTTTTACATTTTAAATAATTTAGTGTAATTTTTGTCACTGTTTTTATATATTATATATAACACAGTGATTAAAAATATTTGACACAATGAACTGACATTTAAACATAAAGACTTGACATTATAAAAATATTTGAAATTAGACACAATAAGAAAAACATTTGACACAATTACCTGACATTAGACACAATAAAGAGCAATAATCACAATGAGCTGAAAAACGTAATTTTTTTTCGTTTTTGTATATTACGACACTATACTTGTTTTAAAAATAAGAAAACACTCGTTTTTATGTTGTAGTTTTTTTTAAATATAATGTCGTATGAAAAAGTTATTAACGTTTAAAAAATGAGGAAACTTGTTAAAAAGTAAACAAAATTGGTCATGACTAAAATACAATTCCAACAACTTTTTCTCCTACAATTTAATCTTAATCATTGAACACTTCTCAATTTGATTTAATGGCTATAAATCATTTTCACCATTTTTAGTTTAAAATCCTTTTTTATTTGAATTTTTTTCCTAAAGTTATATTACAGAACACTAAAGGGTTGTTTGGCAAGTGCTGAATCATTAAGAGGTCTGAATGGTTCAATATGATTTTTTAGCTGAACCATTAAGAGGTAAAATGAACCATTAAGTGGTGGATTTTTAGTGAAACAAACACCTCTTACCTATGATTGATTTAAAGGTAGCCTATTAATGTAATTATTAAGACGCTACAAACAACCCCTGAGTTATTACGAAAACAAAAAATAAATTTAAATTGTTTATTTTATTTTTATCAATAGTTCATATTTTTTTAAATGTTATGCTTCTTACATACACATGCATAAATTGTGTATATAGGAATCATTAAAATAATTTGTTTATATGCTTTTTAATAATTAACTAGAAATGTTGTCCCGCGCTCCGCGACGGGAAACAGATCTTAAACGATTAAGACAGTGACATTAACGTGGCTAAGCACAAAGGAATCGTGTTTAAATAAATTTTGCTCCTCACTCTACGGCGGGAGACGGGTCTTAAAAGATTGAGGCGGTGACATTAATGTGCTTAAGAAAAATAAAAAAAAAACGTGGTTGAATATATGAAAGAGACGTATGAAGTTACAGCGACTCGATTGGGGAGACCGAAACATAGATAAAAAACAGTTATATAACGGTACCGATGTTTTTCAGTCGGTGTCTGTCTCTTTCTTCCTGATACCAGCACGTTACCGGAAGTGAATATAACCACACTACATAAAAAATACTATATTCTGAATACAACTCCGTTTTTAATAAAAAATTTACCACAACATCAAGAAAAAATTTAAACAAACAAACTAAAAAGTTTAAAAAAAATCAAATTATATATTATATAGGTATAAACTTGAAACTTTAAAAACTTGAAGGGTAAAAGTGACATCCTACAAAAATAAGGAGGCACTTTTGACATTTAATAAAGTTGAGGGGCTAAACTTTTATTAAAAAAAAAGTTGCCGACACTACTTCTTAAGTATATTGATAATATACACATGACCTACACACGTGTAAGGTAATCTATACTACTATATAAAGCATATAGAGTGGGTAAATTTATAATTTTACTAAAATTTTAAAATATTTAGGAAAAGAGTTGTTGCATACAAGTGTTGATACATAAATCTATATTACATTTATAATTTTGTCCTAAAACCAAAACTATGGAAAATGTCCATATCCCACATCGGTTGTGTAGAAAAACCAAAGTAGTGCCCAACTCCTATATAAGGAGTCATTTATCCAAAGTTAAAAGAGAAGAAGTTATGTTTCACGTGCACACATTCTTGTATGCCATTAAACACAAACCAAATTGATAAAAGTCTTTTTTTGTTTTTGAACTGACCGTACCGAAAAAAGTATTTTTAAATCATTGGTTAGCACATTAAAAGAGGGTTAGCTAAGAATACGAAGTCTTACACATTTTTATACTCCCGTCATCGCACGCGTGTCTCACGCACCATAATAACCTATACATTTATTTATATACATAAACGAAAAGTCAAACTAATTTATCTATAGTTTTTTAATTGCTTAATGATTAAAGAAAAATGAGGGCGGTGTTCATGAAGTAACAATAATGAGTAACAATTGCGTAAAGAGAGCACTTAATGAGTAACAACAAAGTCGAGCATAAGAAAAATGATTGATTTTATTACTCCGAGTATTCTTGCAATAATTTATGATATATTATATACTTTTTTTAATATTAAAAATGATTTTTTTTTTCAATTTTTAAAAATATTTTATAAACAAATCTATTTTTTTAAATAAAAAACGTTTTTTAAAAAGATTATAAAACTATTATCATTTAATATAAGAGAGGTATGAAACAAAATTATAAAAATAATTAAAGAAATTTATATAATTAATAGGAGAGAGAGACATAAAAAGAATATTAAGAATGTATAATAGATTAACAAGTGTCACAACAAATCATTTATTTATTAGATAAAATAGATATAGATTTAGGGGAAGGATCAAAAGAAAATCATAAACTTAAGCGAAAACCGAGAAAACCACTAAAATAGTGTGTAATACTATGGGTTACGTATACGTAACCCCAGTTTTTTTGTTTTCTGTTTACGTATACGTAACACTATGGGTAACGTATACGTAAGCCAATATTTAAATTATTTTTTGGTAAAAATGTGTAATATTACATTGATACTCTTATAAAAAAATAAAAATAAAATAAAATAAAAAATAAATATTATTATATTATTGGTTAAAATTGGTTTTTTTAGTGGTTTTCTCGGTTTTCACCTAACTATGTGGTTTTCTCTGGAACCCTCCCCTATAGATATATATATATATATATATATATATATAGGGATATATACATGCATATATTAACTAAAATTAACTAAAAGAATTAATATAAACTATCTCCGTTAATTAGAGGATACCCAATAACATACATGACATGTTTTGGATCTTTCGTTTATATACAAGAATAGCTTGGTGGTGGGCCCAATTTCAATTTTTTGATTTATTTTAAATATAAATAAATATTTTAACAAGGCATATATATAGGGATAAAACAAGACTTATAACATTGCTTAAAATCTTATATGTTAACTTAATAAATTTTAACAAACTTCAATCTTCATCCTTAAGCTTGATAAATAACAGGCATATATATAGGGATAAAACAAGACTTATAACATTGTTTTCATATATAATTTGCTTTGATTCTGTATATTTCAAATGCAAAAGCATACTCTATTTTCAACATATACAAGTAGTATCAAACAAACTACAAGTAATGACATTTCGACCCTTATTACAAGTCCTTTTCTTTTCACAAAAGTACTATAAACCCCCTACTTTTATATAACTTGAAAGTGACATAACAAATAACCTATCAAACTTTTGTACATCTTCATAGTCCGGCTGTATACGGTGTTCCGGTCTCCGGGATCCACGAACCACCGTCCAAGAAATCACCAACCGTAAACTTCATCGCCTCGGCCGCACTCGTGATAACATGATACCCACCCCACTTCACTCGACCACCGGTGCCAGCCCCACCCCCGGTGTTCATATATTCACCATAGTAAAGTGTATTCAAAGCGAAACTACCACTCCACGGCAGCCAGCCCGCGGAGTTGATTATACTATCGAGAGAGCACTTCATGAACACCGTCCTCGAATACTGCTTCCACGGCCGACCGAGAAAGGTTTTCGCGCCTCCCAAATCAGAAGCACCCGAAACTCCCGAGTTGTGTATTATAATGCCAGTATTTTGGTTCGGGTCAGTACGGGCTTGAGCTGTGATGGTGTTAGTTTGACCACCCATCGATTTTCGTACATAAATGTTGCAGCTTTGGAGAACTGCGGCTGCATTACCGAATACGAAATCTTGTGTCCCGTAAACTTGACAGTTGCGGTAAAATTGACGTCCAGAATATACGTATAACGTGTCTTGGTACCCCTTGAAAGCGCACCCATACACAACTGACAGGTCTGACCCGGACCGAAAGGCGACTGCTTGGTGCTTCGCGGGCCCAGCCGTGTTCTCAAACGTCATGTCTTTAGCGATGAACCCGGCTCCAGAAACCGCTGGTTAGTGTAAACATATCGATTAATTAGATCCATATATTTGTTTAATTAAACAACCAATAATGATAAATAATTGATTTAAATAAAATCTTGATACTTTTTATGGTGTTTTAATTGGGTCTAAATCATTGATTTCATGCTATATGGAGTGGATATCAGTTCCTGTTGTTTCATAAATCGAAGCAAAGGAAGATTTGCTTAAATATAACAATATCGTAAAAGTAATCTAGAGCTACTTGACGTTTGAGTTTGCGTGTGTATTTAATTATTAATAATCTAGTTAAGATAAGGTTGATATTAAACTTATAATAATAAGAGTAACATTTTTGATTCATATATGTTAGTGTTTAAAATTATATATCTTTATTTTTAAAACTATTATATACATAATTAAATGCAGTTTGGGCTAATAATGTCCATATTTATTGTCAATAATGGATGTAAATCATTTTCGTTGATATCTAATCTTCAAAAGTCTTTTGACACTTATTAGATATATAAAAATGTTGATTTTAATTTATTTGATCCAAAATTTATAGATGTTCGCTTCCTATGCAACTATCAACAAAATAACCTTTTTTCATACTAAAAGCACCTCCAACGCATCTTCTAGATGAAGGAGGTGGCAAACACCTAGCGTCGGAGGATATGATGCGTTTGTTGAGACGTTTGTCTGTGTTTGGAATTCCATATGTCTGTAATCAGGTTATGGTGGGCCACCCTGTCTCACACACCTATATTTATTTAATACTTTATATCAAAAAATGGGTGTAATGTTAGAGTAAAATGAGTGTTTTTAATGTTGGAGATGCTCTAAATTTGAAGCCAGGGTATTCCTGTAAACAGTCTATCTATCATATAAGATAGATGTATGGTTTGTCACATCTCATCATATCTAGACCCTATCTATTGCTTTGATAATGATGGGTTTTTACCGGGTATTGTTGTTGTATATGACATACTAAACCGACGCAAATAATCTTGATAAAATAGTATTTGGAAACTCATGATAATATAAATAAAAAGTTACTTAAATATAGTTTAAATTATATTTATATATGCATGATATGACAAGTTTCTTTTCCTAGCCCCATATGCTACGGTATATATTATTTAAGTTGTCACTAAACGGAGCACATAACGTCACCTAGTAAATGACACGCAAGAAATATAACTTGCATGAGTATGACATTTAATTGAAAAAGATTAATTTTTAATTAATAATTTGGTCAAAAAGTAATACGTAACAAGTTAACTCACCAAAGGTTGCTGACCGAAAAGTTGTGGAACCATCTTGTGCATTTTTGCTACTTGTAACGATTGTAGAACCCATCCCATCTCCGACAACCATAATATTATGCATCGTTTTCTTGATATCTACATTCTCCTTGTACACACCCGCTTTCACGTGTATGACAAACCTCGAGTTTCCGCTTCTAAGATTAGGCACGGCTGCAATGGCCTCGGATATGGTCTTGAAGTTACCCGACCCATCTTGAGCAACCACGATATTGGCTGAGGTAGCACCCGAGGGTGTTGCAAGAAGCTTTCGATCACTTCTAGACAACCATTTTGGGAGGTTATTTGTTTCCATGAGTCTTCTCCCTTTAATTTGTGTTGTACTTACAAGTAATGGAGTTAAGGCTTTGTTTATAGCAAGGGAGTTGCTAAGGTACTTTGAAAAGCCACTTAATGAAGGTTGAAAAGTTTGAAAATGAGAAGATAAATGGAAGTCATGAAAACCATTTTGGCATGTTTCATGGTTTGTAGAGGCTGAACTAAGCCATGTTTGGATGTCATGACTATTTGTGGAACCTAGAGAACGGTTTAGTTGATAAACCGAGTCCTCGTATAGTTCCAAACAGTCGGCCCAAGCTGCCTTAGTCCTTGGTTCTAAAGAATTCAAGTCCATAGCCGAAACAAGCTTATGGGCATGTTCGGCTTGAGCCAAAGTGGACACAAGGGTCGTTTGGCGAACCTCCAACGGCGTTTCTACACTTGTCTTTCCAATCAGAAAAGTGCAAATTTCGGGATAAGGGGCTCGACTACATACCGAAAATGTGGTGCTAGGATTGGCACCATGAACAACAACAGGAGTGAGGATGGTTACAAGACCATGAAAAAAAGTTAAAGCAAAAGCACAGTGAAAGTTGATGAATATTTTAGCCATATTTTGGTTGCTAATAGACCTCTTGAAAATGGATTTTTTTTATATGAAAATAAGAAGAGGGAGGGTTCTTTATATAGGCTCTAAACTCACACTCTCAATGCCATGGGCCAGGCATGATGTTTACGGCCATTAAAGAATCTATGGATTATGTGCATGAAGCTTTTCTACCTAATCATTTTTCAATTATCAAGTTACTCTTTTGGTAATTAATAATTCTTGTATTAATACTTTTGGATAATATCTACTTAGATCAATTTGTAATAATTAAACTGTTAATTATAATACGAATTACTACATAAAGTGAGAAGACTACAGCCAAAAACTTTCCCTATTGTCGACGCCCTTGAAACTCATCTAGCAGCCAGTGTTTGACTTTTAATCAACCATTGTAAAGGACTTTAATTTGCCTGCACTTAAGTCCAATTGGAATAGATAATTGACTTAATATTCCATCAAACAATAAGAAAACAACAAATTTATTTTAGTTTCAAACAAGCATTACTTTGGTGCTTAAATAATACACACATATAAACAAGCATTATGTGACGAACATATCATACACTACTAAAAACTAAAAAAATTGCGACAGCAGATTTTGTGGGAAATTTGTTGTAAATGGCCGTTAGCGACAAGTTTTCAACAAAAAATGTTTGTTGGAAAAAACCTGTAGAAAATGTTTTTTCAGACAAAGTCCCAGTTAACTTTCCGACGAATTAGTGACAAAAGCTTTTCGTCGGTAATTTCCGACAATATATATTAAATAAATAAGTTAACTTATTTAATAAATGTGTCAGAAAATTGTAGGAAATCTTACGGTTACTTTTTTGTTTTGTCAGACAAAAGGTCTTTTAGCGTAAGAAATATGATTTAAGTAATTATAGATTAATTTAAGTTAATTTAAACTAATAACCACTTGTAAATAAACAACAAGAAAGTTAACTTGTGATAAGCTGGGATCCCATCAGGCTTTGAAAATGAGTGTACACCTAAGGATAAACTCGTGAAGGGCTCGATTGTCTACAACCTTTTTGAGGCATTAGGTGAACCATACAAACTCTATTTCTTGTCAAGCTCCTATTATGCCACGTGGGCTAACACACATACACACCAACTAGCCATGTCAACATCTCCATGTACACATGTCGCAAATCGGATGGTCCATTTGTGAAGCCATCAAGTAAGCAAAAAATATCGGTTCTCACTTGTTCTTTATTATATTGGAGTCTCATTTAACATGTAAATGGATTTTATACACACAAGTACATAAACACATCATGTGAAATTAAGAGAGTAGAAATAAAGTAATATTTAAGCTATATTTGGCAAAACACAACCAAGAACACTCTTATCTATTTCTAAAATATAGCTAAAAGTGGATAAAGTAACATAGACTTATTTATTGAAGCATTCACTTGTTTTCGTGCAACGGTATTGAAAGTGACAAGCAAACAAAACACGCACAAATTATCATGTAAGTGAACACGGAAGTGCGAAAATAATGGTGTATACACATATAGCAAGCTTATCATGGTATCGAGTTGGATAAAATTCTATTATTGTGTTCGTCTAAAGAAATTTTGATAACTACATTTCATTTTGGTGACTTTTATGTTTGGATGTTAGCATCCTTAAAATGTGAAGTCTTCTAAGGAGATATCACCTACAAATCTTTGTTCTTGTAGCCATAAATGTCGCCACACATATGCTAGCTATACCCAAAAACAGGTATGCCTAAACAGGTATGTTTCGAGAGTAACTTTCTGATAAACAAATTAAAATACAGGATAAAAAGATATAAATTATTGTTGGGTGTCAATTTAGTCCCTAACATTTTTTCTCATTTTATATATCTCATATTTGTCTGCAGTGCTTAATATAATATTATATACTAGAATTTTAAAACGAATATTGTAAGTAAGACAAAGATAATCATATATATACAAAATTTGATATGAAATTCGAGCTTCTTTTAATTTGCAACATACCCATAAATTCTCCATATGTGTATAGTGTTGAGACATATTTTGTACAAGAAAGTTATTTAATTCACTAATTTTGTATAAATTTAGCCAAAACAAATAATATTACATTAATCTTAATGTATGTGGATACAGTTTTTCATATTTAATTGTATATGGTTATCTTTATTTTTATTCTGCATAAAAATATTCTTTACTTTTTTCAGGTAATCTAAAATATAGAAGTTTTGCGTATGGTGGACAAAGGATTAAAAGTAAGAGATGAATGAAAGAATATACCTAACAAAAGTTACTATAAAAATTGGCCTACATTTTCACACAAAACTGGAGATAATTGGAAATCCTCCCAAACTTCTTTATGTAACAATATATTATGAAATATATTAAATTGATTTGTGTAGAGCCAAATAAGTTAAATTAAAAGATCAAGGGATAAAAAAACATTTTGGGTCGTTTTTCTCGGTCGTAATTCCGTCTCGTCATGTCTAGTTTCTTACTAGCGGGTTCATATTAATAGAATTTTTGCCGTTAAAAAAAATAGATATGTTGGAAACAAAGAGAGATGAGGAGAGAAAGCTTTGTCTTTCTTCATCATCTAATTCAACAAGATGTGGTACATATATACAATGAGTTAACATTAACTAGTCAACATGATACATAATGAAATTATGAGAGAGTAAACAGAGATTATGATGGAGTAAATGAGAGTAAATGACTGTTATTATATATATAACTGTTTATAACAAGATAAACAAAAACAATCCAACTTATTTAAAGTATCATTTATATACCTATACGAAAGAAGAACTTATAGGAATAGTTCTCTTATTCTATTGGACCATCGTCTCACAAGACACATTGTGATTGGGTTTTTTAAAGCTTTTTTCCCCTTTACAAATTCATTTTGGCTCAAACTAAAGACAAAGATCTGGCTTGATGTAGCTAGCTGGTATTCCGCATGTAGGCCTCCCCTCCGTCCCCAATATTGACCCGGTTCGATTCTCTACAACCCTCCCCTTTCCTTTATTTTTGTCTATTTTTTTCTTTTCATTTATTTACTTTTTTTTGTATTTTTTTCATTTGATTAGTGTAACAGTTATTGAGTTAAAAAAATATTTGGTTACTGATGCGGAATCTCCGGCCGGAGAAAACTCTAGTTATATTTAATCACAAGATACTTCTAAAATAACTTTGTGTAGATGATTGTCATATAATAAAGTTTGTAATCAATATGGAACATATCTATATCTATAATCTATATACTATATAATAAATAAAGGTTTTTAGTGGCACTGTGTTGCCTCCATATTTATTTTTACTATTTTTTTCCGTCTCTCTTTCTCTTATTTAATGGACTTCTATTTTTTAATAATAATATATATTTAAAGAAAATACTAAATATACTAATAAAACACATTTATTTTTAAATTATACTTTATTATAAGAAACTTTAAAAATTTAATTTTGTAAGTTTTATTTCAATCAAATAGTAAATGAAAGTCAAATTATATTAAATAGTAATTAACGTATTTTCGAAACCCAATTATATATTAATTTTTATATATTTTAAGTTTGTTTCTATCCTTAGTATATATAATATATTTTTACACCTATAAAATATATAACTAAAAATTTAAAATTTTTAAATATTGATATTTTTCACCTCGTGGGTAAACACGAGATCTAAACTAGTTTACTAATAAAAAAGAAAGAAAATCATAGTTATTTTTAGGTATATTTATAGTCACTAATCATGCAAAAGAATTTTCTACCTTTATAACCACGACATACAACCCAAACAAATTTCTGATATCTACTTTATTTCGCGTATTGTCATATCCCATTTGAAAATATAATACTCGCCTATTCGGCTCACTTTTTATTTATTTATTTATTTTCAATTATCTATTTTGTGTTTAACTTTCTAGAGTCAAACCCTAGGGTTTGATATTAGATAATGACTTTGTTGTTATATGGCGTGGAACACAATAATTGGTATACATTTTATTTCATACACAAACACACACAAGCTAATTAAATCATTAGACTTATAGCTTACATACATTTTTGAGTATACTTCAATTAGGTTCATCCAAAGAGAACTAAGATTGAAGACATGTGACAATGCCTCAACATTAATGTATATAATGTTTTCAAATATTATTTAGTTTTAAACTTTAACATTTAAGCTATGTATTGATCTTATGAAAATAAAGGACATTTTCCAAATACCACTTACTTTCACTTATGTTTTTGTTTCAATAGTATTGTAATTATTATTCTTAGTGTTGTTATCATTAAAATTTGTTATAAAAATATCATTCATAACACACTTAACACGAAAATATCATTCATAAAACACCTAACACACTTGATACAGACGATACACTCACTCACCCTCGTCATCACCACCATTATCTACATCTTAGCAACAAAATTACAAACACACGAGGTCGGGATTTTGGTAACTCGACCACGATTCTTCTTCTCTTATTATTAAACTCATGAAGAAAACCAAATACAAAGACTTATGTTTATACAAATTCTATCATGACTCTAACTCATTTTTTTAATAAGAACTCAACCAAACTAACTGATAAACATTTATAATTCAAAACGATAATTACTAAACTCATAACTCTATATTTTCGTCATGCATATTTGACTTGTTTCAGACGTGAATCCAAATCGGATTAACTCCTCAGTGGTGGACCTAGAAATTTTTTTGATGGGGTCGGTTGAGTAGTGATATATAACGTGTATATAATACTAAATCTTTTTCATTGAGAGACAATCGGAGGGCTATTTGAAAATTTTATGGGGGACGATCGAGATTTTAGTGCGTATTTTACACTAATTTTTTTATGGAGGGCAGCTGCCCCCATACTAACACAATAGGTCTGCCCCTGTAACTCCTTCATAGGCATCCACCCTCTCACCACCATCATATGCGTGTGAATCAATTTGAACCATTCATTTAGGCCTTCGGTTATTAGGGTAAATACACACACTTAGCATATAAATGATTTCTACTTCAATTTTAAGAGTTCTCGATCTAGGATTTTAATTTGATTTTGCTGGGTTTTGACTATCGTCTCTGATTTGGGTCCTATATATATATAAGTATTTTCTGTATGAAATGTGTAATAGCTTCTAATTTTAAGGTTTTCTTCAAGGGTGTTTTTGATGTGAATGCTTTTCAAATGCGGTTTTATTTCGAAGTTCATCAAAGGTTTTAAATTTTAATCATTACACACTAAAAATATATAGAGTAAAGTGCCATTTTCGTCCCTGTGGTTTGGTCATTTTAGCCATTTTCATCCAAAAAGTTTTTTTTTAGCTTTTTCGTCCTTGACCTTTCAAAATCTATCCATTTTCATCCAGTTGACTAACCCCGTTAAATTATTACCGTTAAACCATGGGCATTTTCGTCTTTTCAAAACTCTTTTTTTATTCTCATTTATTATTTTCTTTTTCCCCTCCCCATTGCAGTCTGTGGATAAGAATTTCGGCTACAATAAGAATTCTGTAACGACATATATTCACCCAAACACTCCAAAAACCAACACCTATTTAGGGTTTTGAAAAGGAATGGGGAGGGGAAAAAGGAAATAATAAAAGAGAATAAAAAAGAAATTTTGAAAAGACGAAAATGTCCCCGGTTTAACGGTAATATTTTAACGGGGTTAGTCGATTGGATGAAAATGGATAGATTTTGAAAGGTCAGGGATGAAAAAGGCTAAAAAAAACCTTTTGGATGAAAATGGCTAAAATGACCAAACCACAGGGACGAAAATGACACTTTACTCAAATATATATTTTGTGGGTTAAAGTTTTGATTTGGCATAAGGTAATATGAGTGTTTGTGTGTGTTTGATTCTGGGATCGTTTGTTTGATTCGGGTTTGTTCGTGTCTACACTTTACGGGGCCGTGGAAGGATGCTAAATTACAAAATCTAAAAATAATTAACTTAATATTTAAATTTAAATTTAGATTTTGTATAGAAACAAAATATTTTTATTTTATTTTATGCGTTGTCATTATGTTTATATCAAAACAAATGTTTTAGTTATTTGGGAAAATATCATGTCACCTATCATCTCATCAATCTTATCTTACCATCCATGTTACCCAAAAATACTAAAGGGTACCAACATATAAATGTCTTTTATTTAGCACTAACACCTAGAAATGAAGTGACCATGCATGGATATAGTTAAGAGCTGAAGTGACCATGGATACTTAGGAACTTAAATAAATAAACATTCTACTTTAATTAGCTTTTTACTACATTCATGTCATATATCTAAGAAAGTATTTTGACACTAACCACGATATATACTAAATTAATCAACATAGTATTAATTGTTTAAATACTTTCTTATAATAATTAGAAATGACTAATGATGATATCTCCATGTCTTTTGTATAGCAGGTATGACTAGTTTTTTCATCCGTGCTTCGTAGTGAAAGGTATTTGAAAAAAAGTTAACGAACGAAAGTTAACAAAGAAAAACGAAATTAATAGAAAATTAAACGGGTTATACACACGCATTAGGTGGCGGGTATCGGGCCAAGCATTAATAAAGTTTAAATGAAAACGTATGTGTAACGGTAAAAATAATGTTATTAAAAAGAAACATAAAACTAAATAATAAAAAAGAGAAAAAATTTAAATTTTTACCGGTTCGGGTCGTCGAAAACCATAAAAATGAATACCGAGACTGGTTCCGATAATACCAATAACGACAATGATGTTGTTCGCTTACAATGGATTCGGCTCGTCACGGTACCACAACTTTAACGGCACTAGATATAGGCTACGGTAAAAAAAACTTGATTCTGAATAAAACTCCGTTTAAAAAAAATTATATATAAACGTTGACAAAAAAAAACTAAAAACATCCATGTATTCCGTTCTTAGAAAAAAGTTAACGAACGAAAGTTATTAAAGGAAAACGAAATTAATAGAAAACTAAAAGGGTTAAAAGCGTATATTCGATAGAATACGCATGAAAATGAAAAAAAATAAAATAAATACCTTAATGGAAGCAGGAGATGTCTAAATTTGTGTGGATTACTATTGAGCTCAATTCTACTTTAAATATTATGCATTGTAATGAGACTCGGTTCTATAAATTCAATCGGTGATATATTAAATTAAATACCACTAATTAAGTAAATAAAAATTAAGAAATACTAAACAACGTAAGATACAAAGTTTTGTAGCCATGCATGTATGTATCACCTCTCGTTGTACGGTGTTTGTTTTGTGTCGGTGTGTTGGGTTGGGTTAATATGTAAGGGCGAAGATGGTGAGTCACTTGTACCCCTTTGTTTACAAGTTGACTCGTGTCATGCCAAATGTCCACAGCCCAGGCATTCTTTTAAAATCACGTATGAACTGATCAATGCCTTAATCCTGCATGTAATATTGCATGGATATTTGAAAAGTATTTAAGGATATATATATTATGTATAGCAGATTTTGACACGTATGCATTAGCCAGGTGGTACGTTGTTAATCAATCTTAACTCAATACATTGTTTTATAATCTATATAAACTGGTAAATTAAGATGTCACTTGTTATAATTGTTCCTAATTTATTTTTTATAAATAAATAAGTTTATTTTTTGTTTATCTTTTTAATTTATAAATCTTTATTACTTTTTCGATTTCTCTTTGTTTACCTAATAAATAAGTTTGTTTGTCACTTTTTTTTTTAATTTCTAAATTTTTATCAATATCTATTTAATATTTTTTATTCAACTCGTTTAATATACGGATTTCATACCTGGTAAATTAATATAATAATTTAATTTGAGTAGTTTCTTTTTAATTCGAGCATTTGTTGCACCTTTAAGTTTTAATCATCTAAAGAACTGAAATTTGAAACATTTTTAGGTAATCCTGTAAGCATTTTTTATTGTAAATTTGTTGTAACAACTATAATTTACGAGTTTAGGATTATTTTAACAACTATGCGTAATATATACCTAGTATATATAATTATAATTTACGAGTTTATGATTATTTTATGTAAGGTATATAGCGAGTTAAAATGTCACTAACGTAAATGGGATATTGACACTTATAATAGTGCGATTGAGATGAAAATTGAAATAACGAGAAACAAGGAAGTTATCTATATACATTGGCAATTAACGAACCCAAAAGAGATTACAAGGAATTAGTTCAGTCTGTATCAAAAGCATGCGCCGGCCCAATGGGGGCTTATTGGGTAAAGCAGTTGCTTTAGGCCCAAACAAAATAGGCCTGATTTTATAAAAAAAAAATTTGTATTACACCCTTTATTTGGTTAGCTACTATTTGTGCAATTTCTATATTTTTTATGAATAAATAAATATACCGCCCTCATGGCATTCTTTGTTTATTCATTGCTTTAGAAATGCAGTTGCTTTGCAAACCAATATCCTGAATATATGAAACAACATAAATAATTATATCCTGTTTTACCATTTAACTCTGTATTTATACAGTTTGTTTATAAATGTATTTCATTTTTTCATAAATTGATTGTGACCTGGAGTTGACCCAATTTCTTTAACAACAATTCTTTTACTGCTTCTAAAATACCATTTAAACATGCATTTGTAGAATTTAAACTCGTACCACTTTTATGAACGACAATCACCAATACCGCAAGACCATGGGCTAGAGTTGATCCAGTTGATTGTGACATGTTGGTTTGACGATTATCTGACTGTCTTATATGCGTTAATTGGAGAAAGATAAAATGGGCTGGAGATGTGACGCGGATCAACTAAGATGCAAATATTCAGTTGAAAGAAGACTAAGAAAGCTTAAAACAACAGAACACCAAATTTTATTTTTCCTCGAATTAATAAAATCCTAACGTATCTGTAGAGTTAAACAAACTTAAAGATAATGATAAACCAATAAATCAAACGAAAAGATAAACCCAACATGAAAAGATAATCCAACTACATAATTAAAATTCAAATAAACTCGTTCCTCTTAAACTTGGAGATAAACTTTCGATGGTCCATTGGTCCTCCATCATAATCCATGTCTTTGAAAAAAAAAACTTATCCTCGAGTTTTGTCTCCGGACATTGGGTCGTTTCTTCTTCATTATCGATTTGGCCCGCTCAATGTTTTAGCCTCATGGGTCGTCTCGCTTGGCTATGGGTTGGCAGGTCCCGGTTCAACTGGGTTGTCGGGTTTCCTTCTCTCCGCCTCCATCTCCCCGTCTTCTAAAAAGACTCATCCTCGAGTCTTAAGAACGTTGAAAAGATAATTGACAACCCGATATAAATAACCGGATCCCTTGTTCTTTTTTCAGACTTGTTTTTAAAATTAAACTTAAAGACTGGAAAAAACCTGTCCAATATCTCCTTATTTTGAATTGCAGACTGACTAGGAGATTTCATGTTTATCAAGAAAATCCAAATCTCTTATGTGTATCGGTTGTCCCTTTTGATCTTCATCTTCATGCAAATATTCAGTAAAAATACCTTAAGAAACCGTTGAAGACTCGTAATTGCTATCCATTTGTCTGTCCTCTTAAATAGTAACCCCCCTAAGAACCTTCTGCATAAACGCACATTCTTTCTCATCGGGTTCAATTCCGTCTTCATCGAATCTGGGTTTTTCTTCCGATAAACACTCAACGATAGAACAGCTTGTAGAACCGGGATGGGTGATAGCCGATCGTATGCTCGTCTTCCTTAAGTGTCCAATTTATATCTCATTTTATCAGTTTTAATTTTTCAGGTTTAACTTATTTATTAAATTTAAAACTACCTCTATATAAAATTTAAAATATTCATAGAAATACTGTTACTTTCCTTCGGAAAAATGTGTTTCAAATAAAAGCTACATTTCCAAAATAAAACGGTAATAATAAAACAATTGTATGTATATTTTATGTTTATTTGTGTTTCTAACATTTTTTTATCTTTAATAACTTGAGATACATCTTTTTTTGTCCCCAAACGTGGCCATTATTTATTTAAGCGCACCAAATAATCGAACGGAAGTTGGTCTTATCATTATCATTATATAAAATAAACGAGTCCCAAACAAACTTACTATTTATACAAACTTACTATTTATAGAAACCTGCTATTTATAGAAACCTGCTATTTTATAGAAACATGCTATTTATAGAAACCTGTTATTTTTGAAAACTTTCTATTTTTAGAAACTTTCTATTTTTGGAAATCATGCTTGTTTGTTAGAACAATAAGGAATTGTTGCTAAGTGTTACCTGCATGATCTTATGTGTGTAATATGGAAGTATTATATTAATCAAACACTATTTCATACATCGTGTCCCCAACGGGTCGTCGGGTCAAACTTGGTCAAACATGAGTCAAACTTGTAAACTCTTTTCAAACACTTAAACAATGGGATTGTTTGGATACTTAGGGTTCGTATCATCTTGCACAAACACACACTTATAAACCGGTGTTTATAGGTGGCAGTTAGTCGTCAAGCATTTTAAGTTCGCTTTTCTTTCGCACATACTCTAAGGTGAGTTTCACGGCCCCTTTTCTTACGTTTTAAACTTGGGGGAGAAAACATGGGTACGAACATTTAGATCTTACGTTTCTTTTATATCACTTGTGTACTAAGCGCAAACATATTATGAAAGTCCTTACTTATCGAACCGTTAGTATATGGGTTAGCGAAGTAATCTTGAGTAGTACTACTGGGCATTGACAAGCCCCACCCGCGTTAGTCGCGCTAACACGACGGGAAGTCGAACGGGTGTAACATTGACCTAAGCATTCACCATTGATTATGATAGTCATGGTGGGAGGCAGTACAAACATAAACAGTCAGCTTCGGTGTCGAAACGCTTTAGTAACATGTACTAGGTTGGCTACCTATGATATAAATTGTAAATGGTATTATCTGGTAAACTTTACAAACATTGAAACCTGTGAACTCACCAGCCTAGTGTTGACACGTTTTAGCATGTTTTCTCAGGTCATTAAGGTACAAGCACAAGCTAAGGCATGCATGCATTCGAAGTCCATCATTTTCAAACTCAAGAACTATTTATTTTATTTATTGTTGAATTATTTATTTTTGGCGCGACTGTTTTGGCGCATGCTTTTCATCTAACTTTTCGCTTCCGCAAGTCTTACATTAAATCAGTGTTTTCATTACTAGTGTTGCATTGTGACTATGAGCAATACTAGTGGTTTTTATTAAACTCATATAGAGTCGTTCAACGTAACTAATGACTGAGATCCTGGTATGTCACGCTCCTAACGGTAAAACTCCGTTAGTGGATTTTGGGGGTGTGACAGTACCGATCCGCCCCTGCTATCCGTAGTGGTTTCATGCCCCTCCACATCAGCGTCACGTCAGCACCACATCAGCACAGGGGTTTTCACGCCCCACATTTAATTTTTAATCATTAACTAATCATTTAACTAAATACAAATAAATTTATTTAAAATATAAAGATAACAAAATACAAATTTATTTAATTAAAAAACCAACATATTAAAATACAAAAAATCAATCGCCACTCGTACGATTAGTCCAAATATGCTCCGTCAAATCACCGCGTAGGCGTAGATGTGTATCCCTGTCGCGTAATGCGTTACGAATTGTGTGTTTCTTGTTGGTATTGGTGCAAAAGAGCCAAAAGTAAGCTAGACAGTATTGGGCTGTATATATTTTGATACAAGATTTCGGCTCTCTGAGGTAGACTACGAACGATCAAGAACATTTCCTGAATAATCAATTTTTTATTAAAAAACTTTCAAAGGTGGATTGGATGTGTATGTGTTCTATTATGTAATTTTGTCTGTAACTTGCGCTAAACTCAGGACATTTTTTTCTTTGTTTGCAGTTTATAGTGTTTGGGGATTGTGGCTGATTTAGATATGATCATCTTGAAAGAGAAGGAAATGGGACCCGTTATACCTAAGCTTGTGGTTATTGGCTATGTTTTATTCAGCTTTGCGAATAGTGTCTATGCCGGTGTTACAAGCAGTTTCATCCGTTCAGAGTGGCCATCAGTTGACATTCCTCTTGATAATGAAGTTTTTGAGATTCCCAGTGGTTATAATGCACCTGAGCAGGTAAGCTTCTGAGGTTATAGTTTTTTTTTTCGGCATTGGGTCGAGTTAAGAAAGTCCTCCCTTTTACGAAAAAGGCTAGCTTAGGTATGATATTAGGAAAGGCAGAGGCATGTGAAGGGCGATAAATTATACATATTCTTTTCTTTCACATTCTCAACAGAAGTACGCGTCACAAAATTTATATGTGATGATGCAAATATTTGTTTAGCCAGTCTTCATGCTAGCAGTCTGTATTCAATAACGCATTTACAATTTTACTGCTTTTTAGTTTAGTTGCTATTTCATTTTCTCATTCTGTAGGTACACATTACTCAAGGAGATTATGATGGCAAAGCTGTAATTATAATATGGGTGACACCTATTGAACCAGGGTCAAACCAAGATATGGAAAATCAGAGAAAAAGTATGATTTTACTGCAGAAGGGACGGTGAAAAACTATACGTTTTACAACTATACATCTGGATATATTCATTAGTGCCTTGTCAATGACCTTGAGGTATATGTTGGTTAACTCAATAAAATCTATTTATGGTATGGTTTATCAAATTCACACGAAAGATCTGTTTCATGCCTAACACGTGTGTCTTGTTGTTAGTATGACACCAAGTACTTCTATGAGATAGGAGAAGGTGATTCTGCCCGATCCTTTTGGTTTCAAACGCCTCCTAAAATTGATCCAAATGCTTCTCACAAATTTGGAATTATAGGCAAGTTACTTCAATTTTTTGTATTTGTTTTGATGAAAACGTTATTAGTTTTTTTTTTGGAATAATTAATGATTATTGTTTTAGGTGACTTGGGTCAAACATATAATTCTTTGTCAACTCTTGAACATTACATTGAGAGTGGAGCGCAAACTGTGTTGCATGTTGGAGATCTATCTTATGCTGATAGGTATACATATCATGATATGGGTGTACGCTGGGATTCATATGGTCGTTTTGTTGAAAAAGTTCAGGCGTATCAACCATGGATATGGACAGCAGGAAATCATGAGATAGAGTATATGCCATACATGGTAAGTGTTCGAATTGATATTACAATTACTACATTTTTCTTCTTATCAAGGATTCATTAATAACATTTTATGATCTATTGTTTCCTTACCACATGCTAATTTCATTTCATTAGATGACATCATCTCATACCTTCCTTTTGATTGATAATATTTTCTTTTTTTCATTTTTATGTCCAGAATGAAGTTGTACCTTTCAAACAATATCTTTATAGATACCCCACTCCCTATGCAGCCAGTGAAAGCAGTAGTCCTCTTTGGTATGCTGTCAGACGTGCATCCGCTCATATAATTGTGCTATCCAGTTATTCTCCATTCGGTAATTTTCCTTCTCACCTTGTTTTTTATATTCGGCGAATTGCATAAAAATGGTATCTAACTTTGGGCTTATTTCTATTTTGCATATTACACCTTTTTTTCCACTCACAAAAAGGCTGAGACTTTCAAAAAGTTTTCATATTGGGTAGTTTTCCTAGCTAACTGGTTTCCAGATGCCAGTCAGAAAAAAGTCAACATGGTCAAAGTTACCTGCCATGTCAACTGCCATATCATCATTTTGACTGTTAACTGGGTCAAATTATCTTTTTAAAGTTTGAGCCTTTTGTGGGTGTAATATCTAAAAAACAGCTCAAAGTTGGTTCACCTTTTTCTTTCTGCATTAGGAAGTGACCATTATAAATTAGCATACAGATATGACTATTATTGCTTGTGTCTGATAGCTTACATATTTACTTGACTTCTGACAGTAAAATATACACCTCAGTACGAATGGCTGGAAGCAGAATTTAAAAAAGTGGACAGGAAGAAAACACCTTGGCTTATTGTTATTATGCACACTCCTATATACAACAGTAATAGTGCTCACTACATGGAGGGTGAAAGCATGCGAGCTGCATTTGAGAGTTGGTTTGTTCAGTACAAAGTTGATGTGATTTTTGCTGGGCATGTTCATGCTTATGAAAGATCGGTTTGTCACCTTCCTTTATATCTTCTTAATATATGAACTTGAAAGAAAACAATTCCGCTAAAAAAATGGGCTAGAGGCGTGTAGAATGGTTTGTGAGATAATACAATGTCGAGAAACTATAACCTACGTTTAGAGATGGCAAGCTGGGCAGGTTGGATAACGGGTCAAATTTGGTCCGGACAAAAACATTGGAGTTTTTAGTAGTAGTTGGGTTGGGCTGACATGCTAACATTTTTTTGCCCATTTTTTTCGTAAATGGATTTGTTATTATGATAACAAAAAAAAAGGAACAGTGATAATAATCTAGAATTCTAGATATTTTTAATAAAACAATTTAAGCGTCTTTATGCCTTAAACTAGAGTTTGGGCAATTTCCAACATGTGTGACATGTTCTCCTTTTAGATAATTCTTTTGACTCCACCCATTTGAATCGCTTGAGATTAAACCCAACCTGAATCGACCTATTCGTAAAAAAATAACTCAAAAGAAACGGGTCGAATTGGTCGAAAGTGATCCGAAGTGTATCCAACTGCATAAATTTCCTACATCACTTTATTTAGAAAAAGTAAATTATTGTAATAATATAATTTTTCAAACCATATATAACACAATAATGATGTATCAAAGTGAAAAATATCTGTTGAGTTGGCCCAACCTGAACCGACCCGCCCATGTTCTACCTCGGCTCATGTACATAACACATTAAGAAACGTTTTACAATAAAAAAATAAAGTTAATGGACAGTCAAGTCATACAAGTAAATATAAGTTTTAAGCAACACTGTTACTGCATCATAAAACATTTCAGTACCGGATCTCAAACATACACTACAACATAACGGGTGGAATAAGTTATCCCGTGCCAGACAAATCAGCTCCAGTTTACATAACCGTTGGAGATGGTGGGAACCAAGAAGGTCTTGCATCAAGGTGATTTTTTTTTCTTCTATATTATAGTTACCATTTCTGTAAAAGATTGTAACTGTGTCTTTGTTTTTCATTTCCTGTTAAACTCTCAATTTTCTTTTCCAGTGATTATGTTTTTTCAAATGGATTCTGTAGGTTTAATGATCCCCAGCCCGACTATTCTGCATTCCGGGAGGCAAGCTATGGGCATTCTACACTTGCGATAATGAATAAAACACACGCGTTCTATCACTGGAATCGGAATGATGATGGAAAGAAAGTTGCAACCGATGCCTTTGTGTTGCAGAACCAGTACTGGTGAGTACCACATTCACTACTATCAATCTTGAACTTGCATTTGTGTCTGCATTTTATAAGTTTGTGTGATCTTTTATTTAGTTAGTTTTACTAGAATAATTCGACAGTGTGAAGGGTTAGCATTAGCATGGCAAAATGGGTTGGTCACAACTAGTAATGTTTTAGTATGGGTTGGGCCGGGCCAACCCACAAACACCTTTTTTCATTTCTTTAAGTTTACAATTACTAAATGTGTTATGTTTACAAAACTATATGATAACAATAATAATCTAAACTTTTTTTCTCAGATTGTGATTTAAAAGGTATCTGAATATTTGGTCAGTGTGAAGGGCTAGCATTAGGGTGGCAAAATGGGTCGGTCACAACAGGTAATGTTTTAGTATGGGTCGGGTCAGGCCGACCCACAAACAATTCTTATTGTTTCTTTAAGTTTACAATCAATTAATGTGTTATGTTTACAAAACTATATGATAACAAGAATAATCTATTTTTTTTTTAATAAAGCGATTTAAAAGGTTTTATGCAATTGGAATTTTGAACGCATGTACCACCATTCTCAAACCGTTTTGTTTTTGGTTAAATCTTTTAGCTCAATTCATTTGACCCGTTAAAAATATAAACACAACCCAAATTGACCCATTTGTACATAAACCGGTCTAAATTGCCACCTCTAGTACTTAAAAACATGAATGGTCCACACGCATCTAACTTCCACTTAAAAACCCGACACTATTCACATTTTGTAGGAACAAGTCTTCGAAAAAGGAAACTGAAAAAGAATTATATGCACACAACCGTCCTGACTCTAGAACTTAACACTTTATGAAGATGAAGATACGCGTCTTGCATAGTTACTCAACAAAAGTTATCTAGCACATATCGCTATATTCGAAGACATCCATCTTCATATCTCCCACTCGATCCTCCTGGTAACTCCTATCTGTGACATCCATGAAACGAAGACATCTAGCACATATCGCTATATTCGAAGCTTTCGATTCAGTTATTAGCTTTCTATGGCAAAATAAGAAGTTTGAAGGTTGCATTTAAATACTTTGGAATGTAGAATAATGGGTTTGAAGGACATAAAATATAACATGTGTATGATGGTACTCATGGTTGCTTTCCACTTGAATTAAAATTTCATCTGCCTGTATGTTCACTTATATATATATATATATAGTGGGAGGTTCAAATAAGAAGTTGTTTTTGGTTAAGAAATCTAAGAAATGACAAAAACATTAAGAAACGATATCAAACTAACTCGGATTAAGCTCATTCCAGCGGCGTTGGAACCGTATCGTTGAACTCTACCATCTTAGCTTTTAGGGTTTAGATCTTAGCGTTGAATTTTAGGATTTTAGCCTTAGGGTTTAGCTTTTAAGGTTTAGATTTTAGGGTTTAGGTTTTTTTTGGGTGAGGGTGTGGGTTTAGGTTTTTAGGGGTTGGTGGGGGTGGGTTTAGGTTTTTTGGTTGGGGGGGGGGGGTAGGTTTTTGGGGGAGGTGGGGGTGGTAGTTTTAGGCTTTTCGGGGTGGGGTTGGAAGGGGAGGGGGTTTAGGTTTTTTGGTTTGGGGGTGCGGGGGAGGGGGGTTTAGGTTTTTGGGTCTGGAATAAAGTTTGATGAGACGGTTCCAACGCCGCTTGAATGAACTCAATCGGAGTTCGTTTGATCCACTTCTTAGCGTTTCTTAGCGAAAAACAATTTCTTAGGGGAACCTTCTATATATATATATATATATAGGATTAGGTTCAGGTAAAAAGGATTTTAATTATAAGAAGTGTGAGAAAGATTTAGGGCCATTAGATTAAATTGTAGAAAAGATTTAATGGTTGAGATTAAATTGTAGAAGAAAAAGTTGTTGGAAGGGTATTTTAGTCTTTGTAACTTTTGTTGACTTTTTATCAAGTTCCCCCCCTCATTTTTAAACGTTCATAACTTTTACATACGACATTATTTTTTCAAAAAAATTACACCATATAAACGGGCGTTTTTTTATCTTTAAAACGAGTATAGTGTCGTTATAAACAAAAACGAATTTTTTTTACGTTTTTCAGCTCATTGTGTAATTAGTCAGGTCAATGTGTAATACAAGTTCATTGTGTAATACTACGTCTGGTCATTGTGTAATACAAGTTCATTGTGTTATATGTATTTATCATTGTGTTTTACGTTTTCCAGCTCATTGTGTAGTTAGTCACGTCATCGTGTAATACAAGTTAATTGTGTAATACAAGTTCATTGTGTAATACAAGTTCATTGTGTAATACCACGTCTGGTCATTGTGTAATATTTGGTCATTATGTACTACAAGTTCATTGAGTAATTAGTCAAGTCATTGTGTAATACAAGTTCATTGTGTTATACAAGTTCAATGTATAATACTAGTTCATTGTGTTATATGTATTTATCATTGTGTTTTACGTTTTTCAGCTCATTGTGTAGTTAGTCAGGTCATTGTGTAATACAAGTTCATCGTGTAATACAAGTTCATCGTGTAATACAAGTTCATTGTGTAATACCACGTCTGGTCATTGTGTAATACAAGTTCATTGTGTAATTAGTCAAGTCATTGTGTAATACAAGTTCATTGTGTAATTAGTCAGGTCATTGTGTAATACAAGTTCATTGTATCAAATATTTTTCATCATTGTGTTATATGTTTTCATCATTATGTTTTACGTTTTCCAACTTATTGTGTAATTCGCTCATTATTGTGTAATTCGCTCAAATATGTCAGTTCATTGTGTAATATCACTTCATTGTGTAATATCAGACCTTGTATTACACGTTGACCTGGTGTATTGCACATTGACCTGGTGTATTGCACATTGACCTGGTATATATTACACATTGACCTTGTATTACACATTGACCATTATGCCCTCCCTTTAAAAACAATAAAATGACACATGTCAAGCTTAGAATCCTTCTTATTTTTAAAACCCTTTTTACTATAACCTAACCCTATATAAGGGAAGGATCATTAGAAAACTCAATATTCATGAAAAAACCAAAAACTACTTATTTAAGGTAAAAAAAATATTAAAAAAATCATAACCTAAAAAAATAAATCAAAAATAAAAAAACTGCTTCGGAGACCTTGTTTCCCACGTCGTCCTCGTTCAAAAAAAAATAATAAAAATAAAATAAAACTTGAAGAGTGGGGTTAGGTTTTTGGGTGGGGGTGGGGTGGGGGGTTTAGGTTTTTGGGGGGTGGGTGGGGGGTTTAGGTTTTGGTGGGGGAGGGTGGGTGAGGGGGTGGGTGGGTGGGGTGGGTTTAGGTTTTTGGGTGGGGGGTTTAGGTTTTTGGGGGTGGGTTAGGTTTTTGGATGTACTACACATATGCAGTGTGAGTTTTTTGGTTTTCTCATAAAAACTAGTTTTCTAGTGAACTTATCCCTATATATATATATTTTGTTTATAAATAATTGATGTATTAAATATGATTACAAAATGATAGTATAAAAATATAGTGTGACATTATGTTTGAATAAAACTAGTTGGGTCCACATGCGCATTGCGCGGGTTCTATTTAGGAAAAGGTTCACGCTACACGACGGAAGCTTAGTCGTTTCTTCACTGCGATACGCGGTGTGACATTGGTTGTTATCGACTCGGGTAATCGGACACCATAAAAGCGAATCACGAGAAAGCGAATACCGATGCCGGTTCCGATAACACCAATGTCAGCAGCAATGATGTTCACTCATAGTCGAGTGAGTTTGGTCGTTATCGGAGAGGTTTGTTTGCGGCACCGGCTGTCACTCTGTCATAAAACCCTAAAACATAACTCCTCATAAAAGCGAGCGTTACTCTGTCCTAAAAAAAACCCTAAAAGCATTGCGTCAAGTAAAAAAATAATAATCTAGATACAAAAACATGTCGCATATGCTATCACTCTACGATAAAACCCTATAATGTACCTCGTCGTAAAAGTGAACGTCAGTTAATCATAAAACTGAGATCGTAGTGTCAAAAAACGAAAATGAATATATGGACACAACCATTTTCAAAAAAAAAAACAAAAGAGAAAAACAAGAAAAAAGAATCACTAAAGGACAAAAGCGCTACTATTCATTTCATTTACAAATAAATATAGATATAATTAGGTTTTACTTTTGAATTTAAACGGTGATAAGTATGGATTTTTAAAAAATGCATAAATGTTTTTTGACCAAAGGAATATGTCCATCTTTTTCTTTAAGATATATTACTTAAAATATTGCAAAGTCGATGGTATTATACTTTTGAATAAAGTCATAAAATGATAAGTACTAACTTTCAGATCGACCGATCAATATTGTGTCGGATTCATCAAAATAGCCGTGTAATCCAAAATTATTTGAGTATACAAAAAAAAAAAGAAGAAGTATGATTTGAATATTGATTGATCTAAGATCGGTTTAGTGACAACTTTTTAAATGTGGTTAAAATGTTACATTTTGGGGGTTTTACTCGTTTTTTTTAAAAGAAAAAATTATGTATAAAGATCAGGAAAAAACATAGTAATACTTTTTTGTGTCAGTAGACATTTTTACTCACAGTATTTTATATATATAGGTAAAGACTGATTATTTACTTTAGTGACATTTGAAATTAACTGACTTTAAAAAAAATGTTTTTATGAAAAAAAAAAGTAAAAAAACGATTTTAAAAAAGTAAAAAAAAAAACGTTTTTAAATAAGTAAAAAAATTATCAAAAAATTTAAAAAAGTTTTTATTAAACTAAAATGGTTAAACTAGTACTTTAGAAATAAAAACTAAAATATTCTCATAATTAACAGAAAAAGTTAACAGAGTTATTATATGAGACTGAAATGGTTACAAAAATACAACCTTAAGGGATGATATGTTAAAAAATTCATTTTTATACTGAAATGATTAAACATGTCAAATCATAGGAGCCAAAGACGAAATTTAGTCTAAATTCTATGTGTTAAAATTTGAAGTTAATAAAAATTATATTTTATTAGTATCAATAGTTTTTACTAGATTGTAAATTTGATGCGTATGAAACTAAAAAGTGAATTCCTTTATTCAATAAATATTTTTAGAATATATAATGGTGATTTATATCCAACTAGAAATTTTGCTTCGCGTTCTGCGGCGAGAGGCTTAAACGGTTGAACCAGTGACATTAACATTGCTAAGCAAAAAAATGTGGTTAAATAATTTTTGCCTCACGCTGCACGGCGGGAGGCGGACCTTAAACGATTGAGGCGGTGACATTAACGTGGTTAAGCACAAAAATAAACGTGGTCAAATACATAAAAGAAAACGTATGAAGTTACGACAAATATGTTGTGGAGATCGAAAAAAGATAAAAGACAGTTATATAATGGGACAGATGTTTTTCAATCAGTGTCGGTCTCATTCTTCATGGTATCAGCACGTCACCGTCAGTCGATATAACTCACAATATAAAAAAAACTATTCTATTTTGAATATGACTTCATTTTTAATAAAATTTATACATGGACATAAAAAAAATAATAAACAAACAAACGAAAATAATTAAGAAAAAATCAGATTATATAATATTACAGGCCTACATGAGGTAAACTTAAAACTTTAAAAATTTGATGGAATCAAAGTAATATTTTATAAAGTTGGGTGACCATTTTTAGTACTTGACCAAAGTTAAGGCGTTGAAATGACACTTATTTTAAGTTAACAAAAATACGGCATGCAAAGGCACATTTAACTCACGGTAGTTACCACAGACTTCGGTTTCCTTTTCTTTTTTACTAAATTACATAAATCAACCTTTATGTTTATATCAAATTTCAAACAAAGACTTTAATCTTCATTAATTACACCAGACAACCTTTATATACAAATATTGTAACAAATTTATCATTTTCCTCTAACTTTTGTTAAATTTTTTTTGTTAAATCAAATCACATGGATAAAATGTGAGGGCTAATATGTAATTTCACCCTCAATTTTCCACCCGACTAAAACCCCTCCCCTTCACTATTTCCTTCTTCCTCCTAAAAAAACATTTTTATTTCCTTTTTATAAATAAATTACAATTTACACATTTGAATATTTACGAACAAGCATTCAATTCTTTGCCAATGACGGTTAGTCACTTTCAATGGATTAACTGTGAATTAAACCCACATTCTGAGATGCGATGTTTTGTTTTATCGCATGTACAATAATATTCATCCTTAACCAAATCTTAAATTAAAAAAAAAACATATCAAACGGTTTAATCTATGATAATGTATTATCATTATCATATCTTACTACTCTAATAAATGAAAAAAATTTCATTACACGTGTCACTCTCTGGTTACTCCTCATCTTTATTTTTCCGCCTCTCTCTCATTTTAAATATTAGATTTTTTCTATTTCTCTCTCCTATTAAATAATAATTTTTATATTAATAAATCTAATTACAAATACTTATTATTTAATTATAAATAATTATTATATTATCAATCAAATGAACTTAATATGAACTAACGTTTATCAATTAAATTAAAAATATAATACTCAGCTGAAAAAAAATGTTTTGAAAACTAACTTAACAGACCTTATAACTGTCACGACAAAATACATTTTTTAAAAACATATTTTGACAAATGTGTTTGTTAATTAACAAATTACATTATATTTTATTCAACCGATGTAATATATTGGTTTCACGGGTTTTTAAAAATATAAAATTTTTATTACTAAATATATAACATTTTATTTATTTAACCAGTGTAATACACGAGATTTTAACCTAGTACAAAATATGTCAATATAAAATTAAAATAAATATTTGACACCCAATAAATTCGTTCCACTCATCACAAACAGAATTAACAGAAATTAATTCAAGAACCGTCGGTAAAAGTAAAACTAAGCCGCTATGGTATATGCGTAACGGTTAACCAACGCCAAAGCGTTACTCGTCACCTCCTTAACCGCCACCACACGATCACAAACATCCGCTTTCACGTCGTCGGCGGCCACGCCTTCAAACCCATCCATACACGTGTCCTCGTTAGTCAAGGCGGCACTCATCCACGTCTGCACGTTGCTGAGCTGGAACCTCAAAGATTCACCAGTCCAACCCAGACGCCTCATTTCAATCTGCGATTTATGAATTTGATCCACCGCGTCTCCGAACACCGATGAGCAGTCGTTAATTGCGGCGGATTCTGTGGTGTTGCTGGAGCCCACCTGGAGGGAGATGTTAGAGACGTAATTGGCCATGTGGGTGGCATTTTGTAGAGCCACGTGGATAGCCACCATGGCAAGGCGGTAGGGGTCATGTTGGATGGAGCCGGAGTAGTTGGAGAGAGTGGTGAAACAAGTTTCGGGGTACCGGGTTGTCTCGCAACACGTACGGATGTAATCGGTGTCATCGGAAGTGGGTGGGAAAGCTTGGCCGGAGGTGGTTGAGGCTTGTAAGACCGCCGTTGAGATGAAGAAGAAAAACATAGTGGACAGTTGGACTTCCATTTTTTGTCTTCTGGTTATTCTAAAGTGTTGGTTCTTAACTTCATATTGTAGGGTTTAAGTAGACTCTTGACTTGGATGAAATTACGGTTTTGCCCTTCGTGGTCAATGTAACTTCTGTACTAGTCAAACCAATGTTTTTAGAACCGGAAAGAATAACGTATCAGCCGCTCTACATGTTCACTGGTTAGACTAGTTGTAACGTAATTAAGAAATCAGATGATGTTATAAATAATATATACTTGTATAGATATAAAATATAAAAGTATATTGTGTTTTAATGTTAGATGTGTAATTTTAACAACATATGAAAATTAGATAAATAAATTATATAACTTGGAATACAAAATTAATTAAAAAAAATAAGATTTTGAAATTAAAAAAATCAAAAAAAATATTTACAAACTAGAAATCCAGTCCAACCACTAATCAGGTCAGTAACAAATCAATTCAAACAAAACCATTTCAAATAGACATAATTGGACCGGTTCTATGACCGGTGGTCAGACAAACCGCTCTGATCTGATTCTTAAACAATGAAAAAATCATTTATTTTCCAATTATAAATTCTATGGCGAGATTTTAGATGCCTCTAAAAGATAGTGATTAGTTAGGATTTCGTATGCATGATTATTATTATTTTATTTGATATTAGGTTGTCGATTCGCGAAATCTTAATCATTAGAAAGTTAATATTTATTTATTAGTATCAACACATGTATGTCAATGCGTATTCAATGTCACACGCAGCGTCTTTTCACATCCATCGTTAATTTAGGCGGTCTTGTATAGAAACCGTCAGTCTTAAATCTTGCATTCGTCGCTAATTTTGCTACAGAATTTATGACGGATGCGTTTCTAATACAAATGGCGTCCTTTCTATATATAGTAGTGTTTTAACTTGTTCTTGAACGTGTTTCATACATAAATAACGTACGTTAAGTTTGAGTCTAGAATGTAGAATAATTAACATATAATTGTACTTCACAATCATAATTAACTATACGAAATAATTTTTTTGTATCATAGTGATGAGAAATGGAAATGATTAATTAGTGTTGTTTAGTTGTGTTTGTGACGCTTCTGGCGTACATGCATGTGAGTTTCTATTTCTTCATGCACATCCAAGCAATTCCTACTTATGAAATATATTGCAAAGGCTTTTTTGTAGTTTTAAAAAATAATTATTTTGATTAAAAAAATATGCTATTAATAACCGAAACGCAAGGCTTTAATAAAAGATACGTGGTTACAAATAAACCAAATATTTGACATTTTAATTAAAAAAGTTAAGCTAGTCCACAAGGGAATTTCGTTGTTTAATCTAAATAAGAAAGTGGGTACAATCAATTGTTTTCAGGCCCAAAAAGTTAGCTGACATGTCTAGTTGGCCTTCCTTTTTGTGTATTTCTGCTATGTAAATAATCTGTATTTTGATTGATGATTTTCTGGTTGTCATAACTATAAAATTAGGTTTATCTAAGATTAAAATGAAATTATAATGGACCAGTTAAATATAATCAGAGCCAATTTCAAAATACTTTACGAGACCGCTGCTAGTTTGGCTCGACTTTTCGGCGGTTTGCAGAGGTCCACGTCATATAAAATATAACGACGTTAAGTTTTCTTAACAGGGGTCCAATGTAAGAAAATAGTTTGAAAGTAGTGATTGATGGTAAAAATATTCTCAGTTGAGATTATTATGGGCAATTGGTAAAATGTGAGATTATTAAAATCCAATAATCCTAAAAGTTATATAAAGAATAGGCTCATTTAGCCTCGCGAGCCGGCTCAGGCTCGTTTATTAAACAAGCTTATGTTTAGGCTTGAGCTTTGGCTCGAGCTCGTTTAAGCTCGGCTCGATTCAAGATTTTAGCGAGCTGATCTCGAGTAGTTTGCGAGCCGGCTTGGCTCGTTTACACCCCTAAGTATATGTAATACATTCTTACAACTGCAAAATACATAAAGATTTAAGAAATTTTATATATTGATATTTTTCAACTCGTGTGTAGACACGGGTTCTAAGCTAATATTATATATATGGAGCGATCTATTTTCTTTTATAACAACTATATAATAGTCGTCATCAAGTAAAAAGCGTGTAAAAAATCATTTAATGGTTTACGTATGAGATAAGTGTAAAATCATTTAAATTGGGTTATGTGGGATAAAACTAAAAAAATTAGGTTAAAAAATCATTTAATTGATAGGAGTTATAATTGTTGTATATGATATTTTTAATTTTGGTTAAGTATACATATATGATACTAGGTTAGAATCCCATGTATTACATGAGATTGTATATTAAAAAAGATAAAACTTATAAATTTGTAAATACGTCATCAAGTGAAAATGTGTGTGTATATAACAAATTAGTATTTTTCTTTAATTAGTTATATTTTGATTTGTTATTATATATTCTTATTTAATATAATTAGTATTCTTCTTTAATAATATATTTATAATATCATTACTATTTAATAAGATAGATGCACATTTATTAGGAGAGAGAGGCGGGAAAATCAATTTGAGGAGGCATAAGGAAGTGACACGTGTTCTATCAAAACCTTTATTTATTAGTATAGACTAGGTTAAAATTCCGTATATTACACGGGTTGAATAAATATAATATTATATATTAAATAATAAAAAAATTAATTTTTTTAAAAACTCGTGTTTTACACGGAATTGAATAAACCCGTGGAATACAATATAATTTGTTAACATATACATTGGTCAAAATATGTCTGAAAATTTATTAATATAAAGATTAGTATTTTATTTTAAAATATATTGTTATTTAAAAATAGAATTATATTTAATAAGAGAGAGAGGCGAGAAAAAAATGATGAGATTGAATATGGAGACGATACATGACATCTCAAAACCTTTATTTTTTATATAGTATAGATTTTCCATGTTTCTAAGGGTATTTATAAAATTCCGCCTTTAAAGTTTTAAATTAGACTTGTAAATTGTAGTTTCTTTAAACTCTGTCTCCCTCGAATTCGTAGCCTATAAAAACATAATAAAGAACAACGTTAAAAGATCCTTTACAAACTACAATTTACAAGCCTAATCACTAATTAAGTAGATTCAAATTTTTGTATGCGTGTTCCATGCATGATTTATGTGATCATCGTCAGTGGCGGATTCAAGAATTTTTTTCAGGGAGTTCACTGTTTTTAGATGCTTCAATTTTATAAGGCCGTACATAAAAAATTTCGGTTCAGTTCGATTGTTCGGGTCGGGTATGGTTGATCACATAATAAAAATACGATACAATAATAAAAAAAACATCGTCATTAGAAATTAAAAAACACATAATATAGATAAAATGGTCTTTACGAATTTAAAAAACTACCTATAGTTGTTCCCCATCACACACGTATTATTCTACCCAATTTTTCAGAACCGGACCAGTCGAACCAGATTTAATAACCGGATAATATTATAACAAATTTAAAATATTATAAATGTAAACATTAAAAAAAAATTCTTGTAAGAATGTTATATACAATATATACATTTAACATATATAATTTAATAATATATTAAATTTTTGATAGATTTTTTTGAGCGGAAAAATCTTTAAAGCCTAAATTTAATAATATACTCAATTGACTTTGCTAGTTTCAACTTTCAATAAAAGTTGCAGCTTTCAAAAGTAATAAATTGTGTTTGATGCCTTTCAAAAACAATTAATTGAGTCAGAATCTCGAAACTCTCACTCTTCTTCTTCTTCATCAAGCCTGAACCTCCGATGCCATCTTCCGGACCTTCGTTGCCATGTTCCGCGGTTTGCCACCAGCCGCTCCTCCATCAGTAGGTCGACGGATTTTTAAGGGGTTCACCTTATATTTTTTCAAGGGGTTCACCCAAATTTTTCTATATAACTTTCTACTACAACTTCGAATCTCGGGGGTTCCGGTGAACCCCCTTAGCACTATGTAAATCCGCCCCTGATCATCGTATAATAACAACTATTAAAGGATAGAGTTAATTACATGAATAGTTCTTCTGGTTTACGAAAAATAACAAGTATTGATACTAAGGGTTTCAAGTTACAAGTATTAGTATTATGTTTTGATTTTGTAACCATATTAGATATTAAGACTAACTTCCGTTAGTTTTTCTGCTATTTTTGCTAAAATAACTAAAATACCCTTTACCTCCATCTCACCCACCGGAATCGTCACTCTCTTCGCCCACGTCGTCGTCGTCCCCCCTCCGAAAGACTCAATTTGAAATACAAAGGGGCAAAATTGGAATCCGAAGCCTGAATTCGAGACGCAATGTTCTTCCAAATCGCATCAAATGGGTGAATTTGTTTGTGAATTTTCCGAATGAGGTCAAGTTTTCCGGTTTTGGAAGGGAGATTGAAGAGATTATGAGGAATCCTCGGTTTTGGAAGAAACTAGAGGCGATTCATTCGTTGGTTAAACTGATCAAGTCGATGGCGGAAGAGACTGAGAAAGAGAGGTCGCGAATAAGGGAGTGTTTGCCACTTTGGGAGGAGCTGAGATTGAAGATCAAGAACTGATGTGTTAAGTTTCAAGTTGATGGAGATCTTGTAGAGAGAGAAGAGTATCATGGTCAAATCATACAAATTTTATTAATATTAAGGGTATTTTGTTAATTTTAATTCATCTTAACAGAAAAACTAACGAAAATTAATTTTAATATCCAATATTGTTACAAAATTAAAACATAATATCAATACTTGTAACTTGAAACACTTAATACTTATATCTATTACTTTTTGTAAACCACGTGTACTATCTGTCTGATTATCTCTCACGGAATTTAATAATCTTAAAAGAGTGAAAGGTTTATGGATTCAAAATGTTATGCGCGTAATTACCATTAATTATTTACTACTTTTTTTTTATGTTATTACATATAGTAAAATAAAATGTGTTGACTGACAATAACATTTATTTTTTTTATTGATAATTTTTTTTATAAATAATTGAAATAAAACATAACATAAATCAAAATTGTTTTTGAACGGCATGACGGTTAGGATGTCACTAACTCATCCTAGCCCGAAATGCAAAATCTGCTCAAAGGGTGTTTTAGAATTTTTTTTTTTTTGAAGTTTACATTGGGCGAGATTTGAACTTATAATCTTCCCAAAAGTGGAAACCTTTTAAGAAAACCCCGTTAAACATAAAGCAAATGGCAATCTAGCCAAAATGGCGATTCAAAGAAGGAACATTCACACGACCTCACTAGCTTGCCCCTTGTGTGGGGAGGCGGACGAGACCGTAGACCACATCTTCACCGCTTGTTTTGTTGCTACCATCGTATGGCAAAAAGTTTCATCTTGGTGCAAGATTCCTCCTATCTATGCTTTTATAATTAAGGATTTAATCCATTCTCAACCAATTGGAGGGCTTAGTGTGGTTAAAAATCGGGTTGTGCATTCAATCATACTTCTTGCATGTTGGGCAATATGGAAAGCAAGGAACAACTCGCTATTCGAAAACCACCATGCATCAGTAGCAAAAATCATTGAAGATATAAAAATCCTTGGGTTTCTCTGGGTCAAGAATAGGGCTAAAATAATTTCACTGGAGTGGAGAGATTGGTGTTCTTTTAGTATATAATCTAGCTTTTAGTGAGGTTCTAAGTATGTGCAGGGTTTTTGTTTCCTTGCTAAATTTTCTCTCGATGTTCTTGTTTGTTTCTTTTCTATTTTTGTATTGTTAGTCTCTGACTCCCTGTGTTTGAAATAAAAGTCGATGTTAAAAAAAAAATGGCAATAGCCTAATGGCCTTCGTCCCCCCTGCTAGACCAGTCAAAAACCTACGGGTATGCTGTACAGGATTTAAGGTGGGTGTGTGTTGGACACATGTTTGCAATTTGCGGCATAAGTTTCAAGTCCAAACGGGCTTTTTATCCTCCATGGTCCACTCTTAATTTATCATTTAACATTTTTGATGTGAGCTAGTGGTGGAGTGGTAAGAGAGAGATTTGGTGTACCTAGTGACCCAGGTTCAATCTCTGCTCTCCACATTAGTTTCTGCGGCATACAAATGAGGCCTAGCTTAGGCTGATGCACCTGGGTTTTACCCACGCCGATCCAGGGTTCGAGTCTCGGCTCTCACTCAAGCCCGGAAGGGGCCGTATTGGGTGAGATTTTTCCTTAGATGCTCTCCAACTATGACGCCAAGTGGGCCCGGTTAAGACAACATATTGGCTGGAGTTGGACAAGGCTCTCCCATATGATGGGGGTGCGACGTTACAACATTCAATGTTCGCCTTTCAAAAAAAACATTTTTGATAATTTAATTAAATGATTATTAAAGATAGCCATATTCTAAAAGTTGATATAAAATTAAGTAAATGATTCTTCAAACATAAAGTATTGATGAAATAATAAATTAACTATTAGATTAGTTTACAGCTTTATGGATTAGTGGTATTGTTGATTATCACTAATAAAAATAATGTAAGTTCAAATTCTATAAATACAGACTATGTGACATTTAATAGTTAAAAATTTATTATTAAAAGAAGATAAAAGACGTCTTAAATATATTTATGCTGGTGGATCAAACCTGTTAGTTTTTATAATTTTGTTTATCAGTTGTATCGTATATTTCTTACAGTTTTCTTGTTTTCTTTTTATTTTGTTTATATTATAAATGGATACAACTAGCAACGCCTTATAAACAGTAGATTTATTAACTTTTTTTTTTATTACTTTACACTTTATTTAAATTAATTTAAAGACAATTTATCGCAAGAGTGCTTCAATGTCCCTAATAGTTTGTTGCTTGAATTTGTAAGGGTGAGTTGGTAGCTTCGAACCCCACCCCTTCCTATTTTCTTATTTTTGTTTAACCCTCTCCAATTTTCTTTTCTAACCCCTGCTTTGTCTAATTACCCCAACGGCCGAACCTGTAAAAATAAATAATATCTTTTAAATTTCTCGTATGATAAATTTTATGAAGAAAATGTGAAATAAATTTGTTTTAAGTAATATTATTATCAAATATTGAATTATTATTATTGTTAATTTTTTTACTTTCATGAAAATCTCTACTACCTTTCAGAGATCAATATAGTTAACATTGATGTAAAACATGTGCGGATAATTTTTTGAGAATGTTACGATGACACATTTTATTAACTAAGCCAAACATTTAAACTAATATGAAATAAACTTATTGATCCGAATATCCGAAATCAATACTTTTAAGTAAAAAAAAAATAGGGGGCTTAACCTTTATTAAGTTCTTCCCTGATAATCATATGTTTGTTTAATTGTTATTCTTATTTTGTAGTTCAGTGTTGTACAATATATGCAGTCAGCTGCATGTTCTTTTCTCATTGATCGTCCAAGAAAGTAGCCCCACTTATGCAAAGACGTGGGACGGCGGTATTCCATCTATTGTCGTATTTTTTTTAAAACGGTTTATTGTTTTTTATGGCAATAGTGAAAAGCCAGACCGGTCACTAGGGTAGTACCTTCAGATTCACGCATGCCCTTGAGGGTTATGCATAATCAGTTGCCATGTGTTCTCGACACCAATATTTTGGGAACAACATCTTCATATGTTCCCTCAACCTTTGTGAGGGACTATGAAAAAAACAAATTAAAACTTGTGCTCCTAAATTTTATGGTTTATTTTTTATTTTTTTGTTTGACAAAGCAAAAGGGGTCTAGGTTGGTCTAGACTAGAGGGTTTTCTCACACATGATGGGTTTCCTTTTGAGGGTGGTGAATATTATCGGGTGGCTCAGTGACCCGTCAATGATCCAAATTGCTCTTCGAAACAAAAAGTTATTACTATGCTTCTAAGGTCATTTTGTTTTTTTTCTTGAACGGCGAACATTGAATGTTGTGACGTCGCACCCTCCCGTCACATGGGAGAGCCTCGTCCAACTCCGGCCAATATGTTGTCTTAACCGGGCTCGCTTGGCATCAGAGTTGGAGAGCATCCAAGGAAAAATCCCACCCAATACGGCCCCTTCCGGGCTTGAGGGAGAGCCGAGGCTCGAACCCTGGATCGGCGTGGGTAAAACCCTGGTGTATCAGCCTAAGAACTAGGCCTCATTTGCATGCCTCAGAAATTAATGGTGATGGTAGGGATTGAACCCGGGTCCCTTAGAAATTCAGGCCTCACCTCAACCATTACACCACAACCTCTTTGACTTCTAAGGTCATTTTGTTGAATAGTGTTAGTTTCATTTTTAGGTATTTTTTTATAACTCATTATCACCCAATTTTTATACTTTTGTTTTTATATTATTATTATTATTATTATTATTATTATTATTATAATTATTATTATTATAATAATAATTATTATTATTATTTCTATTACTATTATTATTATTATTATTTTTATTATTATTATTATTATTATTATTATTATTAATGAAAACCATCTCGTATTAATGGAAATGACAGATTCAAAGCCATTTTCCATAACAATTTATGTACCTACAATGGATGTAAACACGTCCCTATTAACAATATCTGAATTCACTTTATAATTTAATTAATGTTTTTATTAGCAATTTTTCATAATTAAAAATCCAAATACTAATTTTATACAAAAATCTCGAAACGACCACGTACGATTCCTTTGGTATTTTTGAAACGACCTTTTCCACATCCCTGGTTGTTTATTTTCTTGCTTTGTTTTCTTTAGTCTCAAGTTTACATCGAAACCACCCTTTTAATTTATTTCAATAATAATAATAATAATAATACCTACACTTGAATGTTTTTGGCACCCGTTAATCTGTATCAATGAGGACAGGAACACTACTTCCATTCATACTATTCATAGTATGTCAAAGTAGGTTCACCTTTTGTTACTTTATTTATTGGATTCGACATCCATCAAGTAGTTACGATCTCTCAAATCCGTAAACATTATTTAAGCAGTGAATTCTTATTAGTGTTCTTGCAATGTTACTTTCATCCATAGGACTTAGGGCTCTTAATATTTGTTTGATTTTTCAACTTTTATGAAGCTACTTGTTTGGGGTTTTTCATATACACCTTGATTTATATGTAAGTTAAAACAAATGAGGGTTTTGAGAATAATAGTTCTTTAAGGCTCAAAATGGGTGATTTCAGTTACTCTGAAGGTTAATTGTTTCGTTTGGTGTATGCATTAGACCGATTTCCACTTGCTAGGAATCTAGGAGGCTAGGATTGTAGAAAAGAGACACCGAAGATGTCAAGAAATGTTATTGGGCCCTTTATTGGGCTGTTTGCGATAATGGGTTTTCTCTTCAGAAATATATTTGAAAAAGTCAAACCAAACCGATTCGGTTCAGTTTAAACCGGTTTAGGTAAAAAAAAACCGCTTTGTTACCTATTATTGGGGAGCATGTTATATTTAATTTAATTAGATTCATATTTTTCCTTCCACCCGAGAAAAGGATGATTAGAACAAAAATAAGAAAGCACATATTTATTATCCTTTTCACTTCTATTCAATATTTTCATAACCGGACCAAATATTGAACCCTTTTTAAAAATTAGTTTTTAGACTACTTAGGCAAAACTCACTTTTATTTGATCCTCCCTCTATGATATTATATTATTCATTATCTAATTTTTTTCTAATAAGTTATATCTTTTTGAGTGATGAGAGGAAATGATTTAAAAAAACAAATAACGTTATCGTTAATAATAAGAAAGTCTTGGTCAATGTTTTAAAATAATTGAAATTTCGTAGTTGATGCATAGAAACTTTCTTTATTGTGTCTAGAACATTAAATAATAAATATTGTTTATCTACTTCAACAACTTGGTCTTTTTAGAAACCAGAATCAAATACCTCTACCTTCAAGCTTAGCCACCACAACATCATGTATCCTCCTCTCTCTGAAGACTATCCTCAAAAACAACCACCAACACCACCACCATCAGCTCCTCCACAATCATACCAACCACCACCACCGCGGTTGCCACCACCGCTCCAGATCCCTCACTACGCCACCGGTATTCCAGCTCACTATGCGGCTCCTCAACCTCTCAACGTAAAGTGGTCTAGCAGCCTTTGTGCTTGCTGCTCCGATGTCCCCAACTGTTAAGTCTCATCCTTTTTATACCCATACAACTATCTATTCAATTCACAAGGTGCAAGCTAGACACTTATATATACACTGTGTTTGTGAACCATAGGTTGCTTAACATGTTGGTGCCCAAGCATTACTTTTGGACAAATTGCTGAGATTGTTGACAAAGGGAATACTTGTAAGTTTATTTGTTACAAATTCAATTCAATATTCTTAGATAGATTGTTTAAAAGATTCTTAGATATATATTATTTTGAAATAAACACACTAATTAATTAATTGATGTGCAATAATATATCTAGCGTGTGGAGTACATGGGGCTCTCTATACCATAATCGAGGCTCTCACATGTTGCGGATGCATGTATTCGTGTGCGTATCGGACTAAGATGAGAAGCCAGTACGGGTTGCGTGAATCTCCTTGCAACGATTGCCTTGTTCATTTTTGCTGTGAACGATGTGCCTTGTGTCAAGAGTACCGTGAGCTAAAACATCGTGGATTTGACATATCCATAGGTGAACAACTTAATCTAACTTGTCAATACATAATCTATATTTAAGTAAAGAACCGTGAGAATATCATACTGCACTGCATACAAGTGCGTTATGTGAGATGGTGGTATCGCAGTTTTCTAATTAAAATTGGTTATTTCTTGAATGTGCCCTATATATCCATAACTTAATGCATAATTATATTTATGTATTCCAACTTTATTATTATTAAAAATGTGATTACTACGAATAATTACAGGATGGCAGGGTAATATGGAGAGGCAAAATTATGGAGTACAAATGCCTCCGATGGCTCCAAGAGGAATGGACCGATAAGTTAAACCGAGGGTCACTGCTTTATGGTTTTTTTCTTGCTGGATTCATGATGAATTTTTTATTTTAAAATAATACCATGGGTATATAATAAGGTCGTACAAATATGATGCAAATGTTTGTAATTATTATTTTACTTGGATATTGATCGAATTGCTTCTTGTGTTGAAAGAAAGTGTAACTAAAATTGGAGTCGTAAAGTTGCAGTTTGTTTAATGCAATTTGGTTTCATATTGATGTGGTTTAAATAGAAATTTTATGTGTTTAAAAGTGAAAGGTTAAATTACAAACTTGGCGTTTTTAAGTTTTACAATTTTTTAATATGTATCAAGTTAATTAGACATTAAATTGCTGTAATATTTTTTGTAAAGTAGAAAAGTAATAACGTATTAAATTTTGATTTCTATTCTGAACATAGGAAGAGTCTTCTTAAGGATCAAGAATATTTTAGTTAAGTGGTATTGACAAATATATTTGACTAACCAGTAATTAATACTTATTTTAATTAGACAACATTAAAAGACTCTTTACTATAATCTTATTTTATCGCAGCTGATAACTACCCACAAATATTTTGGCAAAATGATATATTGAGAAAAGAAAATACTAGATAGTGTTTATAATTGGATGATTAAATAGGATCACTCATTATCTTAGAATGAAATAAAATATGTTTGGTAGTTATATAAGAATAGAATTGACTATTACCTAAATAATTTGATTCTTTCTGTTATAATGATTTTTATTCATTGGGGATGAATGTTTTATTTTTATTACTTCAAGTAATGAAATGATTTTGTTTGATTAATGATCGAAACATAACTCGAACCATGATCGTACACATGATCGACTCGAACCATGGCCAAACCATGTCCCGGACCATGACCCAAACCATGCACCGACCTAAACCATTTCTTGTCCCACGACCCATATGCCATGACCCAACCCGTGCCCTGAACTATGACCCGAACCAAGACACGTTCCATAACCTGTCTCATTACCCGACCCATAGTATAAATTTATTAGTTACAAATATATTATTTTTCATAAAAAATATTTTCATGTCTACCAAAATCAGAAAGTAATGATTTATTTTCTTTCCCATAAAGTAACCAAACATGACAAGATAATGGTCAATTTCTTTCACTTGTCCTTTACATTCATTCGTACATTCCATTTTTTTTCATTCTATTAGCTCATACCAAATTTGATCTATATATTCCAAAATAAAGAGTTATTTACATTTTGTTTATTTTTTTAATTTTGTTTTTTACTGTAGGAATGTTAAAACGTAAAAATACTTGATTAAGGTTTTTCTTGGAAAACTCTCCAACTCTGACGTCAAGTGGACCCGGTTAAGACAACATATTGGCCGGAGTTGGACGAGACTCTCCATGTGACGGAGGGGTGCGACATCACAACATTCAATGTCCGCCTTTCAAAAAAAACTATATCCTTCAATTGCTTAACGAGGAATAGCTAGAAATTACAAACATTTGTTTAACGAAAATTAAAGTTTTATTGAAAAGCCAAGGAATAGCTAGAAATTACAAACATTAAGATTGGACAAAAAACAGCAAAATCATTAAATAACGAGTGCATCAAAACTTTGAAAATTGTTATTTTTTATTTATTTCTATAATTGTTGTCCTTAGATCAAGTGTTATACTCTTGGTGAACCCTCTATGAGGGTACGTAGTTCACGTAGTGAAGGAGAAAAGCACACCACCCCCTTGATGGCGTGAGGGGGTGGGTGAGGGTGAACCGTGAGGTTTCTCACGAGAAGGAGAGGATGGGTGAAACATTGATGGTGTTGTACCTAGTGTTTGTATAATTGTATCATTTATATAAAATTAATATATAATTATAAAATGCATTTAATTCTCACACCACCCTCATTCACTTTGGTATTTCTCTACCCTCGCTCACTTGACGTGAGAGTTGAAGAATATATGACGTGACGTCACATTACAACCATTTTTCTCTCATTAAACTCTCACTTATTTAGGTATACCACATACTCTTATGAATCAGTTTTTATGTGTTACATCTACTTTAGCTTGCGATTCTAGCTAACTAATAAACTACAACTTATGTGTCTCATTCATTGAACTAATCTTCTTTAAATATTCCAAGTTTCATTTTATTTTAATTTAATACCCAAATATTAATTAAACTTGCGGCAATTGATGTGTCGGATCCCTAACGTCCAAGAAAGTTATTTCTCTTTCTTACTAATTAGTTCGATCAGTATGGATAATCCCATCTTATGAATATGTATATAGCAAACATGCACATATTCATACTAAAATCTCATATCTTTATGAATGTATATCTATAAAGGAGAGTGAATATGGTCAGTGGCGGAGCTTGAAAATTTTCGTTAGACGTACGTGTATCTTACATGTGAAACTCATTAAAACTACGTCGTTTAATTAAAATCAATTAATTCTTTTTGTTTCGGTATTTTATCTTAATACATCAATAGCCAATTCTCCATTCGACTTCAAAAGTCAACTTTTATTTAAAAACAAGCATAATATTTTAAAATAGAAATGTTATATTATATAAATGTATGTATTTGTATATATATATATATATATATATATATACTCACGCGTCCTTTTGTATTTTATTAAAGTTGAACGAGAACGATGATTTCTTGCTGACGAAATAGACTTGGTCTAAGCGAAGAAACGTCCAAGTTGATATATAAAAAAAATTCAAGTTTCACCGCATATATGCTATTTATAGTGTTAAAATGTTGTTTTGGTCCTTGTTGACTGTGACCCATAAGTTAATGTTATGGATTAGAAATCTCGTAAATTATTTTTTATGTAAATTTTAGGCGTAACTTGAACAATTAAGTTGAGGGCTGAACAAATTACATATAAAAAAATTAAATTTTATATTACTATTTAAAAAAAAACTTTGTCATATAATATAAACCGGAGGGTTTACCCGCGCGTTGCGGCAATGATATTGTAATATGAGCTTTCACTAAAAGATATAAACATCGTTGACGGCGTTCAATGACTTATAAATTAAAAGAGGGAAAAAGGAGAGACGCGAACCTGTGACATCCTTATAAAAGTGTGGGAAATGAACCATGTTTAAATAAACATTTGTTTTAAATTAAAATATATACAAATAAGAACGTCACATCGTTGACGGCTTTCAATGACTTATAAATTAAAAGAGGGAAAAAGGAGAGACTCGAACCTGTGACATCCCTATAAAAGTGTGGGAAATGAACCATGTTTAAATAAACATTTGTATTAAAATATATACAAATTAGAACGTCGCAACAATTATTCAAAATTTATAAAATATTATATATGAAAAGTTTAAATTAAAACAAAATTATATTAAAATTAAAAAAAATAGAAAATCAATTCTATTTGACCCATCTCATTTTTGAATGCCGAAACAGTCATTCCATCTGCATAAAAAACGGTAATAATAATAATAATAAATATTTGAGAAGTAATAAGAAAATTTTATTATAACCAAAACAAAAAAACATTGATAGTCATATAAACTAATAAAAACTAAAAGGACTTACAAAAACGACATAGGTCACCCTGTACCGACGACAGGTCAAAACCAAAATTTTGACAAGGTCACCCTATACCGACGACATGTCGTCGGTACAGGGTTGAGCCAGATGGGGGGGAAAAAAGGCGCCCAATGAATTATTGGGGAAAACCTATACCGATGACATGTCATCGGTATAGGGTTATTTTGATTTTATTTTTGTTTTTTTAATATAATAATGTTTTCGTCGGTCAAAAAAAAAATTTTTGTTTAATTAAAAAAATTATAAAATAGCCTATACCGACGACATGTCGTCGGTATAGGCTTTTTTACTTTATTGACTGGTCAAAACCCTACGAAGCCTATACCGACGACATGTCGTCGGTACAGGCAACCTACAGCGCCGACTTTTGAGCCTATACCGACGACATGTCGTCGGTATAGGTCTCAGCACGAATGAACACAGAATACAGCCTTCTGCTTCCCATTTCGACCAAAAAAACCTCAAACGCCTCCATCTCTCTCTCTCCGGCGATTTCACGTTTTTTTGGGTATTTGTGGACCAATATTCACCAATCTCTTCGGTTTTGAGGTGAGTTAACATATATTGTTCAATCTTAACAAGAAAATCAACATTTTGGTGTTTTTTGCTTAATTTCTTTGGTTTTTATTAGGTGTTTGAAGATTTAACCATTTTTGAAGAATTTCAAGCTTAGAGGAAGCTAATTTGCAAACTTGGTTAGTAATTTTTCTACAAATTTGGTTTAGATGTATGTTTTTCTACAAATTATGTTTAGATGTATGTTTGTATGTATATGTTTGTGTTTATTTGTATGTATGTATGTATATATGGTTTAGATGTATGATTTTATAAATATTTATGTAATTTTATGATGAAATTAGGTTTAGATGAAATTTGGGAATTTTGACATTTATAGAAGAATTTGGGCATTTATATATGTATCTTTGTATATAATATGTATGTATATAGATGAAATTTGGGAATTTGGGCATTTATAGAAGAATTGTGTTTATGTATGTAATTTGGGTATTTTGTTTATATATGTTTGTAAAGGCTATGTATGTATATACGTGTATGTATGTATTTTTATGTATGTAATTGTGTTTGTATATGTAATTTTAGAATTTGGACATTTATTTATGTGTGTTTGTATATAATATGTATGTATATTTGTATGTATGTCCGTATGTATGTTTATGTAATTGTATGATTTGTATGTATATAATTGTGTATGTATTTATGTAATTGTGAATGTATGTATATATCTTTGTATGTATATGTAACTTTATTTAATTTTGTTGCAAGTTCGGAACTCATTGCGGTTGGAGAGGTGTGAATAACATCTTATTTGTGTTTCATTGAATTTTTTTAAGGTACGCATCCCGACTTTTATACCTTTATGTACGTCTCATGTTGTGTACACTAGTATGTTTATTTAGGATAACTTTTTAGAATATACCCGTCTGAAATTTATCTGATAGAGATAAATTTTGGATTGTCCCATTTGGGACTGCTTTTTGAATATTCTATCTTATTTAGGATATGTATATATTTTAACGGGTTGACATTTAAGAAAAAATTGGTAGATATTTCTCCTTACTCCTTCGAGTTTGCGGTTTATCTGCATACTTGGGGAGTTAAGGTGAAATGCTGCTGATTTTTTCTTAAATAGTCAACTCGTTAAAATGTATACATATGAGATAGAATATTCAAAAAGTAGGTTAGGATCCACCGCCTTAGAGTACCAATCAAATCACATACATTCGTTTATATCATTTATTACATGCAAGTATATGTGTATGCTTATAACACAATAGATATGACACTAGATATGACAATTGATAAAAGCTGGGTTACACTGGGAAATCGGAATTCTCCGGCTTTCTTAAGCGGTCTTCGCAACTTTATAGAGACGGCCAAGAACCATGTCGACGGTCGAGGTAGAGCGTTTTGCCCGTGTAGACGTTGTTGTAATGCGTGTCGACAGGATTTGAACACGATATATGGCCACATACATGACCGTGGGTTTCTACAATCATATCAGAATTGGATTTATCATGGTGAACAACATCCTCGTGTGGCGGAGATAGCATCACTTTTTGCCCCAAGAACAACACCAACTCCTCCAATAACTACAACAACAAATAATGAGATGTTTGATGCCATAGATGATGTGATGGCTGAGCAAAATAAAAACGAGGATAATATAGATGAAGATGGAACTGGTTTAGACCCAGAGTTTGATGCGTTGTTTGAGGAGCTAAATAAGGAGTTATACCCCAGTTGTAGTCAAATGTCTTCCCTAAACTTCATAGCCAAATTGATGCATATCAAAGTTATCAACAAATGGACGAATAGTTCGTTTGACCAACTGTTAGAGCTTCTACAAATTGCAATGCCGAAGGAAAATCACGTTCCAGGGTCACACTATGAAGCTAAGAAGAAACTGCGTAAGATTGGGTTAGGATATCAGTCTATCCATGCTTGCATTAATGATTGTGCACTGTTTTGGAAGGAGAATAAATCAATGCAAAACTGTCCGGTTTGTGATGAGAGTAGATGGGTTGATAAAAACACAAAGGGGAAGAAAGTACCACATAAAGTGTTGCGCTACTTTCCTTTAACTTCACAGCTTCGACGAAGGTATAGTTCAAGATTAACAGCAAAAGAAATGATCTGGCATAATACTGGACGCTCAACAGATGGTATGATGCGACATCTGGTTAATGGGAAGGCATGGCAAGATTTTGATGAGAGATATCCGAATTTTCCTAAAGAACCAAGGAATGTCCGCTTAGGTTTGGCTGCCGATGGTTTTAATCCGTTCGGTAACATGAGTCAGACTTACAGTATGTGTAATACCCAGGACTTTTCCGAACGTACCTTTTCAAAACCCTTGTATGGTTTGTCTTTTAAAACTTAAATTCTTAGAACCTTATACTTGATATATATATATATATATATATATATATATTCATATATACAACTTATTTGAAAGTATATATATATATACATTTTTCAAAAAAAAATAAATGAATCAAAAAAAAAAAAATAACATATGACTTTTATTGTATAAATAAAAAATTTCTTAAAACTTGAAATCTTATTAGTTAATTATAAGATAAACTTTATAAATTATTTTATAGGGTTATAAATTAATAAAACTTAGTTTTTATAAAAATAAAACACATTTATTTTTATAAAAGTCCAGGGACTGAAACTGCCACTTTTGAAACTCGTTTTAAACTTAACCTCATGATTTTACATAAAAGGTTAAAACTGACAAACTTTAGGGACCAAAGTGCAAATTGGCCATACTTCCAGATTCAGAAATTGGTCCCAGGTTCGATCCCTGCAGAACCCGGTTTTGGGTTCGATTTTTCAGAAAACGCGTATTAGTCCGAATTCAATGCTCCTCGAACATCGGCTCGCGCATGCGACCACCACCCAACGCTCATCAATGCGCGGCTCCAACGGTAACACGCGTAATGACGAGATTTAACTCGTTTAAACCCATCCGTAATCGCCTCACCTAATCCAACCTTTAATGGCGAAATTGGCTATAAATACCGGTTGTAATCGACCTACGAAATCACCCTCAAACACTCTCAAACCTCAATTCATTTTAAACAAGCCGGAATTACTAACCGGAACTCGCGACAGCCGACTCGGAGGTCCAGACCCGTTCTCACTCGTTTCTCCACCATTTCAGGTAATTCTTGTGACCATTGTGCTCGTTTCATCTCATAGATCGAAAGCCCTCTGTTTAATTCCATTAACAGAGGGCAAATCGATACGATTTTGGCGAGATTGATTCTAGGGTTCATAAGGATTTGGGGCTCGATTTGAACTTGTGTTTACAAATTTCTTTTCCGCGTTTACACTCAACGAGACCCGTAGTCGGGATGATTCAAGCGTGTGTGTGTTTGTGACTCGGGCATGGCGCGGGTTCGATCCGGCCAAGCCCAGTTTTTCCTTCATTCTTTTTTTGGTACTTAACTGATCAGATCCAACATTTCTAATAATTTTTATAAATTATTTCAGACTTTTATAAACATAAAAACGAATTTATTTACACTTTTCACATGCTGAAACATTTTAATTAATTGAAACTTGTAGTAAAATAAAACAATTCTTTAAAAAAAATGTACTAAACATTTATATTTTTTTTTACAAAACTTATATTCTAAACAGGAAATGTTTTATAAAATTTGAAACTGTAAATTTTTATTATATTCCTATATTATTTCGGTTTTGGAAACTTCAAAAATAAATATACTTTATTTATTTTTAGAATGTGTATAAACTTTATAAAACCTAAAGTTAAAAGAAACTTATGATTTATAAACCCCCATAAATGTAGCATACATATAAACTTATGCTTTTAAACATAAACTTTATTTAAATAGTTATAAACTTACAATTTAATACTTATGGTCTCATTTAAACTTTAAGAATATTTATACATCTTTTACTAAGATGTAAGCTCTATGAGAAATTTTAATTAACTTTTATAAACTCATGAATACATATTATTAATTTAAACTTACAACTAAATCCTAAACATCTTTTTTATTAATTTACAAGTTAAATTATAAAATAAATGTTTAAAACACTTAAATACTTTAAAAATCTTAATGATCTACATTATAAAAATATTTATTCTTATAAATGGTTATTTAACTGTGATAGTTATTTATCCTTGTCACTACTTATTAGTTAAATAACTTCATTTATCCTTCATAAATATTTTATTCTTAAAATAATACTTATTAACCCTTAACAACTATTTAGTCTTAAAATAATTTTCATTCTTTAATAAATAATTATTCTTTGAATGTAAACCTTTAATAACTATTTAGCTTTTCGTTAAACTATTACTTCAACATCAATTACAAACACTTAGAAACTATATTGATTACTACCATTTATCATATGTAAATTATACTTGTAAAACTTTTTTGAATAATTATTTTAATTATTCTAAACTATAAACTCATTAAACATTTATACAAGGTCTTGTGTCATTTATTCAAAATCTTTATTTTAAACTTGATCTAAATTAATCTCATCTTTCATTTGGAACCCTAGTCAATCTCGAAATCATAGATCCTTGTCATAGACTTATAGGATCGTACTTTAAACGTTAGATTGGTATTCTTAGGCTTATTGTGAGGACATTCTCCCTCAAAGCCTTGCAAACTTACTTTTATCGGATACTCTTCATCAATCCATGTGAGTATACTTAGCCCTTTTTTCCTTTCTATACTTTTGGGGTGAAACATGTTCAAAAACTTTAAACTTATACAATTCTTGTACAACTATGACTAGATGCTTATTCTTATGTTAAACTTGAGACTTGTATGCTTAGATTAAACTTAAAACTAGCACATTCATTAACTTTGATCAAGCATATAGTAACAATGATAGATCTATTGTATTTGACCAATCCACCTTGATTGATTGACCCCTTCGGGGGGGAGCCCTTGGTGATTGTTACTGAATTAAACTTTAAACTTGAGACTTATAAGGGTAACCTGCGGGTTATGCCTAAACTTGGTTGGAGGGTTGAAGTGCACAATGTTTAAGATACTTGTTCTCATACTTACATTATAGAATGCATATATCATAGTGAATTGTAAATTCTTCTCAAATACTTGTAAACTGTGTCAAAACCTTTGTATCTCACCAACTATTTTGTAGTTGACAAATTCTTTCACATGTTTCAGGTTCTACAACATGAGACTTTATCGTGATCACATAGGATGCTTGGACCTAGAATGCTTAATCAATTAGACTTGTATTCTTGCTATGTATTTGATTTATTCTTTGTATTGAACATTTGAATCTATTTATTAATGAAATATTGAAACTTTAATAGTCAACCTTGTGCTATTGAACAACCGCGTCCGTCCCGACGTATAATCCGCCGTCGGTTGGGGTGTGACATTATGTGGCCGGTAATGTTAACAACATATAATACACCACCGTGGTTATGTATGAAAGAGTCTTCTTTCATGTTAACCTTGCTAATTCCCGGGCCTAAATCACCTAGTAAGGACATTGATGTATACTTAAGGCCGTTGGTTGATGAGTTGAAAATGTTGTGGGCTGAAGGAGTCTAGGTGAGAGATGCATCAACCAAAACTGTATTTAGGATGCATGCTGCACTGTTATGTACTATCAACGATTATCCTGCTCGTAGTAGCTTGTCTGGATGGAGTGGTCAAGGTTATAAAGCATGCCCTACGTGTAACGTTGACACACCTTCGTGCGCTATAACGAATAAGATAGCTTTTGTTGGACACAGAAGATTTTTGCCTAGAAAGCATAAATGGAGGAACGATCTGTCGTTTGATAGCAAGAAAGAGACAAAACATCCTCCCCAACGATTGACTAATGCTCAAATATTAGAACAACTAAAAAATCTCCCAGATCGTGTTCCGGGGAAACATCCAATGTATGGAGGGGTAAAAATAAAGCGCTTAACATCAGAGTTGAATTGGACTAAACAAAGTATCTTCTTTGAGCTCGATTATTGGTCTTCTCTGCTTTTAAAACATAATCTTGATGTTATGCACGTGGAGAAAAAATGTGTGTGAGAGTTTATTGGGTACTTTGTTGATGAACGATAAATCAAAAGACACACACAAAGCCCGCAAAGACTTGGAAAATATGGGTATTCGACATAACCTATGGCTAACACAAAAAAAACAAGTTGTACCAACCACAAGCTCCTTACTCTTTCACACCCAGTGATCGAGAACGCTTTTGTCAGTTTATTCGAGGAGTGAGACTGCCTGATGGATTTGGATCGAATTTCAAAAATAAGGTACTTCCCAATAATTCAAATATAATTGGGTTAAAGTCCCATGATTATCCCATCCTCATGCAACGATTGCTGCCAATAGGGGTACGATCGGGTCTGCACAAAAATGTTTCAACAACAATCAATGACGTTTGCACATTCTTTCAAAAAATTTGTGCACGATCAGTAGATGTGAAAGACATGTATGAAGCAAATGAGGAAGTGGTTAAGATATTATGCAATTTGGAAATGATATATCCTCTAGCATTTTTTGACATAATGGTTCATCTCATTCTTCATTTACCTGAAGAAGCTATTCTTGGTGGCCCTGTGTATATGAGATGGATGTATCCTTTTGAAAGATACATGAAAGAACTCAAAGCATATGTTAGAAACTGTGACAACCGGCAAATTCAGGTCAATACCCGTCCCCGCCTCTGTCATAATTTGCATACATTACATTCGTGTTAAACTTAATTATGTTTAATTAAGTTCATTTCATAATTAGTAAAGTCCATTCATAACATTTCACGCATCGCTAATTCGGTAAATTAACAGTCACACGCTGTATACCTGGCACACACGAATGTTGGTGATAATTAATATTTATGTTTTAATAAATATTTCGAGGTGTTACAACACTATTTTAGAACTTAAATATATGAGTGTGTTTATTTATATCAACTTGGTATTTTAACACGCGCCTTTACCGTTTCACCGGTATATTTTATTTTAGCGCGCTAGTTTACAATAATGAATTACCAAACATATAATTTTATATTAGTGAACCACCGGGTGAGAAACATACAAGTCATTAAACTAGTTTTAATAAAAACTTTATTTTTACTCGCGTGTAACTTATACTCGTTACCACCTTAATACCACATTTTTATTTATTCCTTTGATTTTACTAAATAGAGAGACAGTCAACACCACTTTTGATTCTCCATAAAACCCACTTTCCCAACCCATGAAAATCTTCGATAACCCACCCCCCCTTTCAACTTTCTGCCAACTCTATACTCACACACATACACTTTTGGTTTGACTGTAAGATGACATATCACACACAAATTCAATTCCATGCAAGTCTAGAAATTCCCCCTCCCCTTCTTGCTTCCTGTCGTAAACCCATGCATACATACATTTATTTGTTTTTGTTGACTCTTGCTAGCACCAAGTATTATCATAGTGGGGATAACACACTTTTTACATACACAATCCCCAACCCCAAATCCCTTTCCCCATTTCGTGAATTCCAAATCAACCTAAACAAATTCATTTTTTTGACCCCTTTATTTATATACTATGTGAACTAAACACCTGATTACATCTCTTCCACATAGCAAACTTCACACTTCCTTTTTTCTTCTCTTAGAGTCTCGGCTCAATCTAATTTCCTCCAACATCCATTTTTTTATTCCAACTCAAGAAATTAAAGAGCCTCCAAACTTCTTGGGTGATCTCAAAGTGGTCTCTTGGTGTCTTACAAATAACCTACAACTTCCATCCACCTTCCTTGCTTGCTTATAGTGAGAATTCTCCTACCCTTCATGTTATATATATTTATTTATAGGTCTCATAACCCACTAGTCTTATGTAACCATTTTCTTCCAACAAAGTGTTACTTATTAAATATGATGCTTTTACATATTAATAATTACAAGAGTTAGTTTTTTTTTAAACATACTAGTATTTGCTATATGGTGGTTCATAAGATTAAATAAAATGTACGTGTTGGAGATTTGTGTTTATGCTTGATTATTTCAATTATTGGAAATTACTATGCTAAAGGAAAACTAAGCTTATGTTTAAACTTGGAATTGTCGTCAAGTGAGTTTTATTTATGTCCATGGGTACTAGTAAACATTAGTAGTTGATAATATGTATGTGTTAGGGTTCTTACAAGTTTATGAATTAATCGTTAGTTATGACAAGTTGGTAGAAACTTTGAAAGTAAATACTTTGATAAATTGGGTACTTGAATTATTATGGATTTTGGCTAATACATATATATTATGTATTTTGGTCATATAGGAGTTGGATTTAACCCCTAGTCTTAATTTAAAAAAAAAAGAATATATATTATTTTACAAATATATATCAAGAGTGGTAATTATATAAAAAGGGATACTTGTATGTTGGTTGTTTTCAAAATGATTTTCATAAGCATAAATTTACATCTATTATTTTCAAGACTAAAAACTAATTTTATAAATATATATACATGTATATTTATATTTTAGTCAAATACGTAAACCGACATTATTTTTGTTAGTGTTATTATTTCTCAAATTATATTTGATAGAAATAATATAAATATTATTTTATTTAGGTATATGTCGTGTTTAAAAAATATTACTTTAAATAAATATATATATAAAACATATTTATTTATCGTTCGTAACGAGTTGCGACTCGAGTCGAGTCAAAATATTATTTTACAAATCAAACCGTGGGTTGATGCTAAGTTACAAGTATTCATGAACACACTTGAAGAAAAATGTAGTTTATATTTATTTCATGTAAATATATATATTTGGATAACAAATACATATCACCAACGGGTCGTCGAGTCATACGGAATTTCATAACGAAACTAAGTTGGGTGAAACGGTTACATAACTCACTTACACACGGATACATTACTTAGACCTTAAGGTGTCTTATATATTCTAGGGCACGCGTAGGTCGGTTTACTCTCGGACTTTTGCTACCTACACGTTTACGGTACTCACGCATCAGGTGAGTTTTCACGGCCCCATTTTACTTATTTTCCTTTTGGGGGAGATTACATGCATACTTACTGTTTTCATTGGACACAATTTCACTTACATGATTTCACATATTACATAAGCGGTTTCATATCGTATTAAGTCCTCTCAAACTGGACCGTTAGTTTCGTTTCTAAGCGAGGTAATCATGGATAGATCTATTTGGGTTTGACAACCCCCACCCGCGTTAGTCGCGCTAACTTTGACCGGAGGTCAAAACGGGTGCATCATTGACCTAATCACCCCATGCATATGATAGGCATGGTAGAGGCATTACATTACATTACTGTTACAGTCTAGCTTCGGTTTCGGTGTGCTTATGGTAATATTGTAGTATTGTCTGTACAGCAATCAAATCATTGAAAGTTTTGTGGTCCATTACAACGATTTACTTTTACATTTAAACCTGTGAACTCACCAACATTATTGTTGACTCGTTTAAGCATGTTTTCTCAGGTCGTTAAGCTTGCACGGGATTAGGGTGCACATCATGCATGAAGTCTTTTGATGTTCCCATGACAATGAACATTTGCTTGTCTTTTGCTTGGCATTGTATTTTCAAAACAATTTATTTTCCTTCCGCATTACTTTCCGCATTAACTCTGTAAAACAATGTTATATTTTGGAACGATCTGGAATGCATGATTTTCAAAACCATATAGAGGTCGTTCTATGTAATCAGTGACGATGATTCATGACCGTCGCGCCCCGCGGGAAACCGCCGTGGTTGGGGTGTGACAGATTGGTATCAGAGACATTGGTTATAGCGAACTAAGTTGCATTTAGTGGGCTTAGACTATAACCGTAGTCTCATAACATTTACATTACCGCATACACACACTGCATACTTATGTTACATAGTATTTCGAATATTGCCTTGTCACAGATATGACTTCAGTAGACCCGATTGTTATATACGCTTCTGACGAGGAGTACACACCCGCGACCCCACCACCACCACCATCTGGGACACCACCAGCGTCGCCGCCTGCACCCGTACCGGAGGTAAGTTACGAGACCGACCCGGAGGAGGCGTCCGGAGAGTCAGCTACTGACAGCACAGGCGGAGCGGCCGCCGGGAGTGACAGCACGAGCTCCGGAGAGACGGTGCCTCGCTCGGTGATCTTCGGAGGGTCTTCCTCAGGAGAGAGTACCCCAGTTTCGACACGACGAGCTCCTACACCACCGAGTCCCGTACCATCAGCCCTACCTGTCCTTCGCATCGCAGCTAAGACGAGGCAGACTGCTAGGAAGCAGGTCCCCATACTAGGGAAGAGGCCCGCACTATCACCACCAGCACCTGCCAGCGAGGCCGCAGGGACTGACGACACTCCACGAGAGCCTCCGCGGAAGAAGACTTTGGCTTTTGCGAGGAAGCAGACATGGATGCCACACACCCTCAATGGGTGGTTGGAGGAGGAGGATTTACCCTCTATCCACGAGATAGGCGAGTCTTCTCAGGCGCCCCGTCCCCTACCACTGACCGGGGAGCCGGTTGAGCGCACCGTGCCCACACCAGTGGCACAAGATGCTCACCGTGACCTCGAGACCCACTCAGTTCGGGATGACATTGAGAGGCTCAAGGGCCTCCACATCGAGTCTATAGTGGACCGCCTACATTCCGTGAATGAATGGTCTTACATCATGGACCAGTCACTTCACGCTATTCACTTCCGGGTGGTTGCCATCGAGGAGCAGGCCGCAGCCGCCAATCAGCGTGTTGTTATAGCTGAACAGCAGGCTGCCGAGGCACAGGAGCGAGCAGGGTCTGCTGTGGCACTTGCTGCAGTTAGTGCTCTCTTCGCCTCTATGGCCCTCTTTGTCGGTGTATTTTCTCGTTTCATTCATTAGCCCATCGTGAGCGGGTTGTGCTCACGTAATATTTTAGATTTGAACTTGTGTTTGTGGAGCTTTGTACTCTAAAAATACTTTGTATCTCGTGCAATTTATTTATCAAGTTATGTTATCTTTTATATTGCGTGGTTGTTTGATTGTTGTGGTTGTCTACTTTGTGCACATGTGTTGACTTTATTATATATATTGTCTTATCTTGCTTATCGTTGTGATTTGAAGAAACATGCCGCCACGAAGGAGAGTCCCCCGCAACAATGCAGAGGGCAGTGCACCTACGAGCTTAGCGGAGATTGAGGCAATGATCTCTCAACGAGTAGCCGATGCCCTTGCCGCTTACGACACTAACCGGAACGTGGGATCCGGTGGAGGATCGGAGATCAACGGAGGAGACGGAGGTACGACGGAAGCCCGAAGGGATGCGTTGTCATATGTATTAAAGTCGCTGTTTATGATGGTTTAATTTCTAACAAAGCAATTTATACAATTCAGGAACAGAGAACAATGCGAGGGGCTGTTCATTTAAGTCCTTCCTCAACTGTAAACCTCATACTTTCAATGGCTCTGAGGGGGCAGTTGGAATGGTTCGATGGATAGAGAAGGCAGAGTCTGTCTTCAGCATGAGTAACTGCACTGCGGACAGTAGAGTCAAGTTCGCCTCTGGCACATTTGAAGGGCAGGCACTATCATGGTGGAACTCTCATGTTCAGACATTGGGTCTGGATGTCGCCAATGCGATACCTTGGGAGGATTTCAAGGAGATGCTGAAAGAAGAGTATTGCCCTCGCAGTGAACTGCAAAAGATAGAGCAAGAGTTTTGGAATTTGACCATGGAGGGTGCTGATGTGGACACTTATACCACCAAATTTCATGACTATGCACGCTTGTGTCCACACATGGTGACCCCTGAATTCAAAAGGATTGAAAGGTACATTTGGGGTCTAGCACCTCAAATCCAAAGCATGGTAACTTCTGCTGAACCCGCTACAATCCAGAGCGCAGTGAGACTTGCTCACCACTTGACTGATCAAGCAGTTCGCCAGGGTGTTTTGGTGAAAAAGGGTTCCTTTGTGAGAAGCGCTGACAACAAGAGGAAATGGCATAATAATCATGGCAAGACCTTTGTACCCCCAGTTCAGAAGAGACAAGAAACAGTTAAGGCCTTTGCTGCAGGCCCAACTGAGAAGAAACCAAGAGGTGGGTATACCGGGAACCTACCTAAGTGTAACAAGTGTGGTTTTCACCATGTGGGTACATGTGAAGACTCTAAGTGCCAGAAATGCAAGAGGTTCGGCCATGCAACTAAAAATTGCCGAACTACTGAGCCAGCCGCCAACCCAGGGGTCAACCGTGGTTGCTTCGAATGCGGGAGTACTGCACACTTCCGCAAGGATTGCCCAAAACTGAAGAACCACGGGGGCAATAATGCGCGCGGTAGAGCCTTTGTGATAGGAGCAGGAGAAGCCCGTCAAGATCCGAACATTGTTACGGGTACGTTTCTCATTAATGATCACTATGCTTCTATTTTGTTCGATACGGGTGCCGATAAGAGTTTTGTGTCTAGCGAATTTAGTCCATTGCTCGGTATTAAACCAATCATGTTAACTAGTAAGTATACCATAGAGTTAGCCGGTGGTAAGCTAATTGAAACCGATAAAGTAATTCAAGGGTGTACTTTGAATTTGGCGGATCACCCTTTTGTCATAGATTTACTGCCTGTAACGCTTGGAAGTTTTGACATCGTCATTGGGATGGATTGGTTGTCAAAGAATCGAGCTGAAATCGTTTGTCGTGAAAAGATTGTTCGTATTCCGCTTCCGAATGGGGAAACACTTTCGATTCAAGGAGAAAGGAGCGGTACTACGCTAAGGATCATTACTTGTATGAAGGCCCGGAAGTGCTTACGAAAGGGCTATCATGCAATCTTGGCGCACGTAATAGAAAAGCCAACGGAGGAGAGAAAAGTCGAGGATATACCGATCGTTCGAGACTACCCTGAAGTCTTTCCCGAAGACTTGCCCGGACTTCCACCTCCGAGACAAGTCGAGTTTCGAATTGACCTGGTACCCGGAGCCGCACCGATTGCGCGATCACCTTACCGGCTAGCGCCATCGGAAATGCAAGAATTGTCTAACCAATTACAGGAGTTGTTAGACAAGGGATTCATAAGACCGAGTTTCTCGCCTTGGGGAGCCCCAGTCTTGTTTGTCAAGAAGAAGGATGGATCCTTCCGAATGTGCATCGATTACCGGGAATTAAACAAGCTGACTATTAAGAACCGGTATCCACTTCCGAGGATCGATGACTTGTTTGACCAACTTCAAGGATCCAGTTATTATTCGAAGATCGACTTACGTTCAGGATACCATCAGTTACGAATTCAAGAGGAGGATGTTCCTAAGACCGCGTTTCGGACTCGTTACGGTCACTACGAGTTTATGGTCATGCCGTTTGGGTTAACCAATGCACCAGCTGTATTCATGGACCTCATGAATAGAGTGTGCAAGCCCTACCTGGATAAATTCGTGATTGTTTTCATCGACGACATCTTGATATACTCACAAACTCAAGAAGAGCACGAGCAGCATTTGAGACTAATATTGGAATTACTTAAGAACGAGAAGTTGTACGCTAAATTCTCGAAATGTGATTTCTGGATTCGAGAGGTGCAATTTCTCGGGCATGTGGTCAACGAGAAGGGTATACATGTTGACCCGTCCAAGGTTGAAGCGATAAAGAATTGGGAAGCACCGAAGACTCCGACTGAGGTGCGACAATTCCTAGGTCTGGCAGGCTACTACAGACGGTTTATCGAAAATTTCTCCAAGATAGCCCAGCCAATGACGACCTTAACCCAGAAAGACAAGAAGTTTGATTGGGGTGAAAAGCAAGAAGCAGCTTTTCAGCTGTTGAAACAGAAACTATGTTGTGCTCCTATCTTGTCACTTCCAGAAGGAACAGACGGATTTGTGGTATACTGTGACGCATCACACCAAGGTCTTGGTTGCGTATTGATGCAACACGACAAGGTTATTGCTTACGCGTCCCGACAACTAAAAGTACATGGGAAAAATTACACCACCCATGACTTAGAACTGGGAGCCGTAGTTTTTGCACTCAAGATCTGGAGGCATTACCTGTACGGTACTAGATGTACTATTTTCACTGACCACAAGAGTCTCCAGCACATCTTTGACCAGAAAGAGTTAAACATGAGACAACGTAGATGGGTCGAGTTACTTAACGACTACGACTGCGAGATTCGCTATCATCCTGGTAAGGCAAACGTCGTAGCAGATGCCTTGAGTAGAAAGGAACGAACCAAAACTCTACGAGTGCGAGCATTGGGGATGACAATTCACACGAGTTTAACCACTCAAATTCGCGATGCTCAGTTAGAAGCACTCAAGGAGCAAAACCTGAAAGATGAGTCCTTACGGGGTATGGACAAGCAATTTGAGATCAAATCCGATGAAACCCGTTACTTCATGGATCGGATTTGGGTACCAAGCTTTGGGAGCTTAAGGGATTTAGTAATGGACGAAGCACACAAGTCCAGGTACTCGATTCACCCAGGCTCTGACAAGATGTATCAGGATCTCAAGGAACTTTACTGGTGACCCAACATGAAAGCTGACATCGCCACCTACGTTAGTAAGTGTCTGACATGTTCAAAAGTCAAGACTGAATATCAGAAACCGTCAGGGTTACTACAACAACCAGAGATTCCACAATGGAAGTGGGAGCAGATTTCCATGGATTTCATCACAAAGTTACCCAAGACATCCGGTGGTTATGATACGATTTGGGTAATTGTCGACCGACTGACAAAGTCTGCACACTTCTTGCCGATTAAGGAAATTGATAAGATGGAAAGGTTGACCAGAATTTATCTCAAGGAGGTTGTCTCGAGACATGGAGTGCCAATCTCCATCATTTCAGATCGAGATAGCCGATTCACCTCTAGGTTCTGGCAATCTCTACAGAAAGCATTGGGTACAAGATTGGATATGAGTACCGCGTATCACCCCCAAACTGATGGCCAAAGTGAAAGGACTATTCAGACTTTGGAGGACATGCTTAGAGCTTGTGTGATTGATTTCGGGAACAAATGGGATACTCATCTACCATTGGTTGAGTTCTCTTACAACAACAGTTATCACACTAGCATCAAAGCCGCACCTTTTGAAGCACTGTATGGACGAAAGTGCCGATCACCTTTATGCTGGACAGAAGTTGGGGATAGCCAGCTTACTGGGCCAGAGATCATTCATGAAACAACAGAGAAGATCGTCCAGATTCGGGACAGACTTAAGGCCGCGCGTGATCGTCAGAAGAGTTACGCTAACGTAAGACGCAAACCATTGGAATTCCAGGTTGGAGATAAGGTTTTACTCAAAGTCTCACCTTGGAAGGGAGTTATTCGCTTCGGCAAGCGTGGTAAGCTAAACCCAAGATACATCGGACCGTTCGAAATCTTTGCAAGGGTTGGTCCCGTAGCTTACAAGCTTAAGCTGCCGCAAGCACTCAGTGGTGTTCACGCAACTTTCCACGTGTCAAATCTGAAAAAGTGTTTATCAGACGAGACACAGGTCATACCACTCGAGGAAATCCAGGTTGATGATCGACTCCATTTCATCGAAGAACCAGTTGAGATCATGGACCGTGAGGTCAAGAGAATGAAACAGAGTCGTATTCCCATAGTAAAAGTTCGGTGGAACTCTAGATGAGGACCAGAGTTTACTTGGGAACGCGAGGACCAGATGAAGGACAAGTACCCACAGTTGTTTGAAACTGCACAAGTCACTAGCTGAATTTCGGGACGAAATTCTTTTTAACATGGGGAGTATGTGACAACCGGCAAATTCAGGTCAATACCCGTCCCCGCCTCTGTCATAATTTGCATACATTACATTCGTGTTAAACTTAATTATGTTTAATTAAGTTCATTTCATAATTAGTAAAGTCCATTCATAACATTTCACGCATCGCTAATTCGGTAAATTAACAGTCACACGCTGTATACCTGGCACACACGAATGTTGGTGATAATTAATATTTATGTTTTAATAAATATTTCGAGGTGTTACAACACTATTTTAGAACTTAAATATATGAGTGTGTTTATTTATATCAACTTGGTATTTTAACACGCGCCTTTACCGTTTCACCGGTATATTTTATTTTAGCGCGCTAGTTTACAATAATGAATTACCAAACATATAATTTTATATTAGTGAACCACCGGGTGAGAAACATATAAGTCATTAAACTAGTTTTAATAAAAACTTTATTTTTACTCGCGTGTAACTTATACTCGTTACCACCTTAATACCACATTTTTATTTATTCCTTTGATTTTACTAAATAGAGAGACAGTCAACACCACTTTTGATTCTCCATAAAACCCACTTTCCCAACCCATGAAAATCTTCGATATCCCACCCCCCCTTTCAACTTGCTGCCAACTCTATACTCACACACATACACTTTTGGTTTGACTGTAAGATGACATATCACACACAAATTCAATTCCATGCAAGTCTAGAAATTCCCCCTCCCCTTCTTGCTTCCTGTCGTAAACCCATGCATACATACATTTATTTGTTTTTGTTGACTCTTGCTAGCACCAAGTATTATCATAGTGGGGATAACACACTTTTTACATACACAATCCCCAACCCCAAAACCCTTTCCCCATTTCGTGAATTCCAAATCAACCTAAACAAATTCATTTTTTTGACCCCTTTATTTATATACTATGTGAACTAAACACCTGATTACATCTCTTCCACATAGCAAACTTCACACTTCCTCTTTTCTTCTCTTAGAGTCTCGGCTCAATCTAATTTCCTCCAACATCCATTTTTTTATTCCAACTCAAGAAATTAAAGAGCCTCCAAACTTCTTGGGTGATCTCAAAGTGGTCTCTTGGTGTCTCACAAATAACCTACAACTTCCATCCACCTTCCTTGCTTGCTTATAGTGAGAATTCTCCTACCCTTCATGTTATATATATTTATTTATAGGTCTCATAACCCACTAGTCTTATGTAACCATTTTCTTCCAACAAAGTGTTACTTATTAAATATGATGCTTTTACATATTAATAATTATAAGAGTTAGTTTTTTTTAAACATACTAGTATTTGCTATATGGTGGTTCATAAGATTAAATAAAATGTACGTGCTGGTGATTTGTGTTTATGCTTGATTATTTCAATTATTGGAAATTACTATGCTAAAGGAAAACTAAGCTTATGTTTAAACTTGGAATTGTCGTCAAGTGAGTTTTATTTATATCCATGGGTACTAGTAAACATTAGTAGTTGATAATATGTATGTGTTAGGGTTCTTACAAGTTTATGAATTAATCGTTAGTTATGACAAGTTGGTAGAAACTTTGAAAGTAAATACTTTGATAAATTGGGTACTTGAATTATTATGGATTTTGGCTAATACATATATATTATGTATTTTGGTCATATAGGAGTTGGATTTAACCCCTAGTCTTAATTTTAAAAAAAAAGAATATATATTATTTTACAAATATATATCAAGAGTGGTAATTATATAAAAAGGGATACTTGTATGTTGGTTGTTTTCAAAATGATTTTCATAAGCATAAATTTACATCTATTATTTTCAAGACTAAAAACTAATTTTATAAATATATATACATGTATATTTATATTTTAGTCAAATACGTAAACCGACATTATTTTTGTTAGTGTTATTATTTCTCAAATTATATTTGATAGAAATAATATAAATATTATTTTATTTAGGTATATGTCGTGTTTCAAAAATATTACTTTAAATAAATATATATAAAACATATTTATTTATCGTTCGTAACGAGTTGCGGCTCGAGTCGAGTCAAAATATTATTTTACAAATCAAACCGTGGGTTGATGCTAAGTTACAAGTATTCATGAACACACTTGAAGAAAAATGTAGTTTATATTTATTTCATGTAAATATATATTTTTGGATAACAAATACATATCACCAACGGGTCGTCGAGTCATACGGAATTTCATAACGAAACTAAGTTGGGTGAAACGGTTACATAACTCACTTACACACGGATACATTACTTAGACCTTAAGGTGTCTTATATATTCTAGGGCACGCGTAGGTCGGTTTACTCTCGGACTTTTGCTACCTACACGTTTACGGTACTCACGCATCAGGTGAGTTTTCACGGCCCCATTTTACTTATTTTCCTTTTGGGGGAGATTACATGCATACTTACTGTTTTCATTGGACACAATTTCACTTACATGATTTCACATATTACATAAGCGGTTTCATATCGTATTAAGTCCTCTCAAACTGGACCGTTAGTTTCGTTTCTAAGCGAGGTAATCATGGATAGATCTATTTGGGTTTGACAACCCCCACCCGCGTTAGTCGCGCTAACTTTGACCGGAGGTCAAAACGGGTGCATCATTGACCTAATCACCCCATGCATACGATAGGCATGGTAGAGGCATTACATTACATTACTGTTACAGTCTAGCTTCGGTTTTGGTGTGCTTATGGTAATATTGTAGTATTGTCTGTACAGCAATCAAATCATTGAAAGTTTTGTGGTCCATTACAACGATTTACTTTTACATTTAAACCTGTGAACTCACCAACATTATTGTTGACTCGTTTAAGCATGTTTTCTCAGGTCGTTAAGCTTGCACGGGATTAGGGTGCACATCATGCATGAAGTCTTTTGATGTTCCCATGACAATGAACATTTGCTTGTCTTTTGCTTGGCATTGTATTTTCAAAACAATTTATTTTCCTTCCGCATTACTTTCCGCATTAACTCTGTAAAACAATGTTATATTTTGGAACGATCTGGAATGCATGATTTTCAAAACCATATAGAGGTCGTTCTATGTAATCAGTGACGATGATCCATGACCGTCGCGCCCCGCGGGAAACCGCCGTGGTTGGGGTGTGACAGAAACAAAGCCAAATCCAAAGGCTCAATTGCGGAGGGTTATGTTGCAGATGAAGCCTTGACATTCTGCTCTATGTATCTGGACGGTATGCAGACCAAATTTAACCGACCAGATAGAAATGCAGATGTTGGCATTCCCAAAAGGCAGTTTCAAGTGTTTTCTTCACAATGTCGACTAATATCGAAAAAGAAAATCAAGGCGCTCTCTGAACATGCCAACAAATCATTACACTGGTTTGTGTTGAACAACTGCGATGAAATCAAAGCCTACAAATCGTAAGTGTTTTTGTCCATCTACCCGTGATAAACTATTATTATATTTTCATTTAATTCTACTAATTTAAATTTGAATAGTGGAAAGCTTTACCAAAGAAGGTAGGAGCTAGGGGTAGAGGCAGACCGAGACGAATTTGAGAGGAGCAGATAATTAGATGATTTGTTAGACTTGCATATCTCTGAGGACATGATTGAGGATAGGAATTCGTGGAGGTGTAAAGGTTAAGGACTTTTAGGGGGAGGGTAATAGATGGATCTTAACTTTATCATAAGGGCTTAGATCTATCTAGATTTGGGGTGGACTAAGCATGTTGTCGTTTTCTTGCCTGTGCATATTTATGATATTACAAATTATCACTCTCTCACCACTCACACTTTTTCACCTTTTCCTGACTTTATTAATACTATTTTTATCAGCCAACTTATTATTTGTTGTGTAGATGCAATGTGGTGAACTATGGTACTAGTATATTTTTTCAGATCCTAACAAACTTTTTGGAGTTGGGGGTCTTCCTAGAAGCAACATCTCTATCCTATAATACGGAGGTATGACTTGCTTACATCCCACCCTCCCCAGACCCTACCAATAGCTTTGCTATGAGTGAGATTTTTGTTGGGCTTCGTTGTTGTATTTTTCGTGGTTTTCATTATTCTAGGATTTTTAGAAAATACTTATGTCTTGGAGGCATTAATCAGTCGCTTTATTACGTTGGATAATGTAATACTCGAAAAAAAATATATATATATATCTATATCTATACATACTAATAAATAAAGGTTTTGGAATGACACATGTCATTCTCATGTTTATCCTTAACATTTTTTTCTCACATCTCTCTCTTATTTAATGATACAAGTTTCTATAAAAAAAATTATAATTTTTGTTTCCCGCCTCTTTTCTATTAAATAGTAATGATTTTTAACTATTTTTATAAAACATTTTTTAATTAAAAAAATAGTTTGTTAATAAAACATTTTTATAGTTTGAACATTTTTTTTCATTCTTGTGTTTTAAAATTAACTGTATAACGTTTCTAAAATTTATATTAAAAATTATATAATATGTCAAATATATGTATTATTAGATCTTTAATACTAAGTATATATATATATATATATATATATATATATAACACTGCATTTATTTACTCTGTATAATATGCAGGGTTTCTAACCTATATTATAATAAATTAATAACTATACTTGCTACGTGTCGACTTCTGATGAAATCTAGATATTTGTTTTTCATCTTTCTGTTCTATTAAATAATGATAATGTTAAATAATTAAGTATATAACATATATTCTAATATTTTATTAAAGTTACTAAATCATAAGAAAATTTCAATTATTTCTTATTTCACAGATGACTAATAACACCAAACATACAAATCTTTCTAGAAAATACTGTTTTATAACAAGTTGTATTTATTTAAGTCATGTAATACATGGGCTTTAACCTAGTATATTATAAATAAAGAACAAGCAGAAAATTATTTAATTGAAATAACAAAACTAGAAACAAAAAAATGAATATGGCTGACCCACTTTACAAATTCACGCGGAGGAGCTAACCCGACCCTAGACCCATGTTTTGACCCAATTGTTTTCTACCGGATATACACTTGACCGAGCTCACCGCCTCAAGGATTTTCATCTACAACGAACTCGCAATGGGATCGGGATGTAAATCTTTTATCAAACAAGCTTCGATCGGCCCAATATATAGGCCTCTCATTCCCTAATCGTGCTCACGAAAAAGCCTACAATCGTACAGCCCTTGACCTCGCCGTATCTGTTTATAATCGAGCCACCATAGCCGTCGTTAAAATCAGCCTCTCCGCCGAGTTCCCTGCAGCATCGTACGACACCATCAACTGCCACTGCTCGTTCCTCCGACCCGTTTTCGTGCGACTCAGGTACCATTCTAACATACTCGTTTCTGTAGTCTTGCGTCTGTGAAGTTCAAATTTAATGATTGCTAATCATTTCTGGCAACACGCGCAGCCATCGTGACGCATTCGTGTACCGCCGTTGTCATCTCAGATTCGTTTTGATTAACCGTTGCTGTTCCGTTTGGTTGCATTCTGCCTGTTTTGATTACACTTAGATCTGTGACGCACCGGCGCTCTTCCGGTCTTCTTTTGATTAAAACCATAAATTGAATGAGTATGTTACAGAAGGAGTATCACCAACCCATTTTTGAATGAATGTGTTTATATATGTCCCACTAAATCATTTGAAGAAACGCAATAATTTAAATATTTATAGTTTCTGCTAATTTTGAATATGAAACTCTATATGATGATTATTTTGAACCAAAGTTGGTGACACACTAAATTGTTTTACTTTGAATAAATATACAACTACTAGTATGTTAAATAATTTAGAGCTTTCGGATGATTGATAAAGCAAGCGTACCATTTTTGAGCGGCTGTTAACGAATTAAGTGGTCATAACGAATTAAGGAATTTAAAAGTCGTCGTCGCCGGAAAACAAATTTAACCAATGAGTAAAGTAACTACACTAAAGTTATGTCCATTTAATTGGAGATAATTAAAATTTAGGTTCTAATACCACCAGAGAAACGGCTTGAGTTTACTTGCTTTTGGTTAAGGTACGGATTCTAACCATTATCTTTTGTAACATGTTTTCGTCGTTTCCTTTTTCCTTCACTTGGTCATTTGGAATTATGTGTATTAGTTATTCGTTATGTTCGTTGTCTAACAACCGTGTTACGCTTTGGCGTTTGTAGCATGCGATACACATATAAGTTTGTACTCATTATCGCATGTTCTTGTGATTATATTCAGTTTAAACGTATGCATTTATGTTCAGTATTTGTTTGGTAGTTATACTACCACTCAGACTTAGTACTCTGTTACCCAAGCATATCAGACACATCATTTGGGCGTCAATGATGTGGCACTTTTCGTGACAGTGTGTAATAAAAGGTTCACGGCTTCTCCAGTTACACGTTTAGTACTCAGGAAGTACATTGGCCATATTATATGGGTGGTGGATGGATCGATCCTAGTTCAGTTCAGGGGATGGAATAATGTGTGTTACGCCACGCGCACCATCTCATTTGGTGCATAGCCTAGCTAGCTATGTACCCCTCAGTTTCAGTTTTGGCTTTGGGTACTTCCTATATTACACGACTTATTTTGTTGACTTACATGTCGTGTAGATTTAGTTCAGTATTTCAGTTATCAGTATTATATGTTCAGGATCAGATATCAGTATTATATGTTCAATATTAGATTCCAGCATTTCATGTTTCATTCAGTATCAGTTATGCCTTTGTATCGCTTCCGCTTCATGTAGTAGTTTCATTGATATTATTCTTTCCGTTTCTGTGCACAGCCGTATTTCTTTTTGTGGTGTTTTCTTGTCTCTAAATTAGGCACTCAAGGAAACCAAGGGATACCATGAGGAGGGCAATTTGGAGTCAAGACTATCTATTTATTTTAGTTAATGTAATGAATTTTATTTAGGGTTCTTTCGAATTTCGGGTTTGTTGGATTTCTAAACTTGGATTTATTTCTTTAATATCATGGATTATGTTTTTGGTTTGATATCTGTAATAGTGACATTTCAACCCTTCCGGGTTGGGGTGTTACTTTCAAGTTTTAATGATTTGGACCCTCAAAAGAAGTTGAGATGAAATTAGATTCGTAGAGAAATAGAGAATTTCAGCCATCAAATCTTTGATTCCATGTACGGTGATCATGAACCCTATTAAGTTGCAACAATTTTCGCGTGTATGCAAATCCTCCCATAAACATGGAGAAAAAACAATGGATAAAATAATTCCAATAGCGTATAAATACCTTATAAGCACCAACATGAAATCAATTCGCATGCTAAACTCGATTATCCAACGTATAGTAATTAATTATCATTAATCTATCTGGATAATTGAGTTTATAAATGAATTCCTCACTCCCAAACGAGGACAAGGACAAGGCTCCTCAACCTACAAATGGTCCACAAATCGTGCCCGCCGCAGCACCTTCAACGGATTCCGATTCCAGCAAAGGTTCCGCTGCTCCATCGAGCCCGTATGTGGTTGGGGTCCCACCACAACAAGTCGTGGCTCCTGCTTGGTCAACTGGTCTTTTTGAATGTTTTGATGATATCCCAACCCGTAAGTCCTATCATATCATATCATATTATATCGAATATATTTATCTTTTAATTTTTTTTATCATTCACTTAACGATGTCTTATTTTGGTTAAACAGTTATCATAACCGCTTTTGCTCCTTGCGTTACGTTCGGCCAAATCGCAGAAATGGTCGACAGGGGACAAAATAGTAAGCTAGCTAGTGTTCATTATATTGCTAACACGCGATATGATTAGATAACTGTTGGATAATAAATGACAATCTACGTATAACAGGTTGCGGTTTATACGCTATGCTTCATGCCGGGATACTCTACTTCACGGGGTGTGGGTGTTTGTTATCAGCATACTATAGGATCAAAATGAGCCATTTATATAGGTTGCCCGATGACCCGATCATTAATATTCTTGTTCATCTGATATGTGAACCATGTGCTTTGTGTCAAGAGTATCGTGAGCTTCAGGCTCGGGGGTTCAACATGCAACTCGGTAACATTTACATATAAATTAATTACTTTTCAAAATACGTACGCGCGTAGGGCTGTAAACGAATCGAATCGAACCGAACGAAGCCTTGTTCGTGTGCGTTCGTTAAGAATTTAACTTGTTCATGAACGGTTCACGAACACTAACCGAACGAAATTTCATGTTCGTGTTCGTTCATTAAGGAAATGGATTTGTTCACGAACGGTTTACGAACGTAACCGAACGAAGGCTAGTTTAGGACTTATGATGTCAATCCTAATGTATTCCGAAATGAACATTTAATAAGATCATTTTCATATCAAGTTTTTTGTACTTGTATCAAACTTACTTTACTTAGTTAATTTTATAGGGTAAAAAATAAAATAAAAATTAAAGAATATAAAAAGTTTAGATAAAATAAAATAAAATATATACAAAAATCTTTAATGAACATAAACAAACGACACATGAACGAACACGAACATAAATGAACGAACGTTCACGAACACAACTGAACGAACGAGACCTCTGTTCATATTCATTCATTTAGTTAATCGGACGTAATTCCTTGTTCATGTTCGTTCATTTACTAAACGAACGAACGTAAACGAACTTCCCGCCGAACGGTTCACGAACTGTTCGTTGAACGTTCGGTTCGTTTACAGCGCGCGTGTCGATTAATGGTTGGTTTGATATATGATATATCAGGTGTTGGATGGCGGAATCAGACGCCGGAGATTCAACAAAGTGGTGGAGTCATGGTGCCACCTAATGTTCCTGGGGGTATGACTCGATGAAATGAAGACAAAACTAATTAATCAAATTGGGATGTTGAGGAATTAAGCATGCTTAATTGTTTTTTTAACCTAAGATAAATAGTTTTTGATTATACTTAATTAATTTATTGTGTGGTTATTATAACCATCGTACGCTTTTGGTTTATCGATGCTAGAGAATCAATAGGGCTGTCATGTTCTTGTAAGTCTTTGGTTGTTGAAACACATCAGAAAGTTTTAAGTTAATCTAACAATATTTAGCATGTTAATTTATATTGTTTTTTTATCCTTAATTTGCGTATAATCTTCTTTCTATTACGATGTTTCAGTAGTGTACATAAAATGTGTCTCATGATAACAAACAAACATACACACTAAGATTCCACACACATTAGGGTTTAATAGAGGTGTACAAACCGGGTTTTTTTTCAAACCGGTTCAGGTTATGAGTCGGGATCGATTTGGTCAAAGGAGGTCAAACCAGGTTGAGTGTCAAATCGGTTCGGGCCCGAACCGGTTTCAGCAAGACCCTATATGAATTGGTTTGGGTCGGGGCGGAACCGGGTTGAGTCCAAACAGACTCGGATTAAAACCGGTTTTTTTACTCTTTATCTTCAATTTACTTAATAAAATATAAATAAAATAAAGTAAACACAGAGTTTTTATCAAGTATTTTAAAAATTACAAAACATAAATTATCATAGGTTAAAAAAATACATAATGGTCGATACTCGTAATAAAAATAAGAAACTTCGATACGTTATTTTTACTCTTCGTGGGAACCCGAGCTAGCTCGTAGGTAATCGTCCATAGCGGCTTCCTCGTCGGTAAGTGGGTTCGTCAATCCTCCTTGTACCTACTCCTCGTGTATCTCACCTTATACAATGTTTTCGCCATTGAGTGATGATATGTGGTGTATTCGTTTCGCCGCATCTAAGTGATCCTTTAATCAAGTACACATTCCCACCGATTGTGAAGTGAGTCTTGCTCTTCGTAGAGAAATTATCATGCCACTAATAGAAAAAAAATAGATTATGAAGTTACCATAGAAGCTTGAACGATTAGTAGATCACGGGTCAAAGCGGATATGACCGGAAATTGGCCTGTCTTTCCTCTCCACCAAGCCAAGATTTCAAAAGTTTCAAATTCGTGTGGAGTCATACCAGATAAACTGGTCTATCTTTCCTTAATTATTCCTTCTCGGATCATCGTCCGATTCTTCTACGCCAAAACTAAATATGAAACTTATGTTGTATTGTTACAAAAAACCAATATAAATTTATAAATAATTTGTAGATATTTAATGGAGGCTTAAAGGTATGATCGAATCAATCAAGCAATGCTATCGTTTTTTTATTAAATAGTTGATCCTGTTTGAATGTAAGTTACCAATTAAAGTGACGCGTAATCAAATGAGACTCTCATTCGAATGTCTTAACGAAAGAAACAAACATAAGATATGAATAAGAAAATTAGATTGAAAGTTGACTTCATATTTATGGACAATTTTATATATAATGTGATTACAATATCATAAATGAGTCGCTCTTTACAGATGATGGTTAAGGTACGTTGTCTGATCTTGAAGTCAACTTCAACTTCATTTTTATCGTTAGCCTTTGCATGTTTCGAAGGTTTTAGAGAACATATGTCTTGTTCGTCGTTGATTACAACAAACAAAATAATTTAATGTTATGATATAAGTAACATATTAAGTGTCACAAAATGATTACATTGTAATTATCGTCATAAAAATATCTGTAAAGAGCGACTCATTTATGATAAACTATCAAGGACTGATTCAGGAAAGCAGGTTTATAAACAAAATACCTTCACTAAACATGTAGATAGTTCAAAACAGAAATTCTAGGGGTCAGGTAACCAATTTTAGTGCGTTCTTTAGTTACCAACTAACCCGTAAAAATTAATATTAACCCCTCGAAAAAATTAATGGGTGTGAAAATTTGTAAGGTTCAGTTTTGACAACTTGTACATTAGTATTCACTCGGCAGAAAAAATTCATGTCGTAAGACTAATAAAAATAAACAAGTCAAAATAAACATTTAAGATTATTAAAACCTCTAATATTGCATTTATTTTGATTTTGGAAATGGTATTCGTCGGATTAAAAGAAAATATGAGTGTAAACCCTAAAGTGCCCTTCCTTGTAAATAACCAAATTTTACTATAAATAGAGATTCCTCTTAATCTATCACCAAAAACGATATTAGATATACCAAACTTACTTTTTTGGTCAATCATCAACTAATAGATAATCATGTCTTCCACAAACCATAACAACTACCAGAAACTTTTGGCTACTCCGCCATCGGTGGATCTGCAGGAATCCGACACCCAGGCACCGTGGTTCTCCAGCCTCTCTAACTGCTGCTCCGACGCCCCACTTTGTAAGTCTTTATTTATTTTTGCACACAGAAAAAATTGATTTGCGATAAGTGTTAAAAATTTCCGTTATTACACTAATCATAAATCAATTTTTGAATTTGATCAAATATTTTAATTCCATCATTAGTTAAGTACTATAATTATGCTATATATTAATAATACTCTAATTTGTATGAATGACACGTCAATCATATTTTTAATCGTCTGTATAGGTTGTATAACATGCTGGTGCCCATGCATTACTTTTGGACGAATTGCAGAGGCCGTTGACGATGGAAAGACATGTAAGTATAATTAAGCAATGTCGAACCTGAGTTACTTAGAAGTAATAAGATGGAAAATGGATAGGCGAGTTAACATGACGGGTATTTTTTTGTGTTGGTCGTGTTAACCTTTAAATGTTTTTTTATAATGTTAATAAGTTCTTGATATTTGGGTTGAGATCTTTAGATGTTCATGCTCAATGAAAACATATGTTGATCCTGCATAGGATCACGAAACTTAACGTATGTTTCTATAGATATATAGATTTCTTTAAATTTTGTGAAAATATCAATTAATTAAGTTAGGTGACACTTTTATTATGTTGCAGCTTGTGTTACCAGTGCGGGGATTCATGCACTTTTGACTTATGCTACCGGGTGTGGATGGATATACTCGTTTACTTATCGTTCGAAAATTAGGAAACATTATATGTTGGGCGGTAGCTCCTTTGGGGACTGTTTGGCTCATTTTTGTTGTGAGAGATGTGCGCTATGTCAAGAGTACCGTGAACTTAGACAACGTGGTGTGATTGGTAAATTTTATATCATTATCACAAGAATGCACACACTTGTATACTTAGTTTATGTTTTTGTTTTTATTACACGCCATATGATTTTGATGGTTTTCTTGAATTTGATGTCAAGAAGACACGGGAGAGAAGAAATACGGAGTGGAGGTTGTGCCAGTGGTTCCTAATGGAATGACGCGGTGATTGATTGTTTCTGATGACAATATATTTTGGAACTCTGTTTCACATGTTTTAAGTTGTCATATTATCAATGACGTATTGTTATGTTGTGTCACACACAGTTTCGTGTTATGTATCTTTCACAAAAGTTATTTCCTATATAATAGAATGTTATAAAATGTATTTTGCTACTAGATCGGAGATTCAGTCGCAAAATGTGGTTGAATGATTTTATTGTCTTCATTATATCGGTAATAATTGAAAGTTATGTAAATAAAACAAGAAATAAAGAACGAATTCCCCTAAATGAGATGGAGCTAGACAGAAGTGAAGTAGATTAGTTCTAGTTAACAGTAGGCAAATTACACTTACTATGAGAAAATAATGATTTAAATGGCATTTATATATAAAGTTCTTTAGTTATTAAATTAGTGATTAAGATAATGAATAAAACTATCTAAAACAAAAGAAAATTCCCAAATCATAGGGTTTATTTACTAAACAAAATACATGAAAATCGCCAAATTTACGAAAATTATACGAAACCAAAATTGAGCTCTTAAACAATGAAACATGGGTCCGATCCGAAACTATGGTATTAAAATACAAAGCCCTAGGCCCATATGACCGTTTTTTGAGCCCATGAGTCTAGCCCGTATAAACCTTTATACGCTTGAAAATTTTGGCCTAAATCCGAATTACCTAAACCAAATTACATCTTTCATTCTCGATATATGCTACATATTATTCCTACTTTCTATATATAATTTTTTTTTCCATATTCAATAATATTGCAGCATTACCATTTTTTTTCAGGCTTGTTCGGTGGGTCCGAAATATAAAATGCTAGAACTGTTGATAATCGTTATTTGTATGAACAATTTAATGATATTAAACTGGGGTCCCATGAATTATTATTACTCAATTTAATATGATTTAAACACCCAACTAATTTTTTTTTCTTTTTTTAATAGTATTTAATCTACTCATAATAACTAAACTCACCAAACCTACACGCTATAAAATTCTTTCCCTCGCGTTGATAAGAGAAATACATTATTTATCACGAGAATGTATCCATGTAGACTTAAACGCCCAACAAATAACTAAAAAGGTTAAGTTAATATCATCTCATCATCTTTGGACGTATGTCATGGGGTAATACTTTTTTAATTATTAAAAAAATGGTTACTAATTTATAACATAAATACCACACATACTATTAATCTATTATAATAAAATCATTCACTCCATATATGACTAAATTATGCATATATTTAAGGAGTTGTATGAATGAAACGTGAAAAAGTAGAGCCTATAAATTTAATACCTCCATTTCCGGCGACAATTATAAATTTATAATTATAAAATTAAAGCCGGTCCCCCATCACTCACGCAATTCCCACCCCTTTTCAAAAAGCAAAACCCCAAAACATATCATCGAAATTCAAAACAAACACACACACTTGGTAATTGGTATCAAATGATATGATGGAAGGTGCAGAAGAAGAACTTGAAAGACGAAGCAAGTTCTTGAGCAGCTTAATTGAGAAGAAGAAAGCAGCTGATCAGGAACAAAAGCAAGTACTCAATTATTATGATAATAATATTAGAGTTAAAGCTTCAGATATGGAGATTGGTATGCAGGACAATGCATTCAAATGTTCCACAGAGTATCTTAATTCAATTCCTCCTGGAAATGGAAGTGTAAAGAAGATCGATAGCAAACTTCTTGCTCTGACCCTCAAGAAGGTATGTCTTTTGTTCCTCACAGTGTTTTCATAACCGGATCGGACTTGACTGCTGGTCAGACCAGCTGAACCAGGAACTGGACGCCTAGCCGGTCCGACTATACCTTTTGAATCGGCTTCACTTAAACCGGGTAGTTAAACCAGTGAGCTGGTAAGACGACCAGTTTGATGTCCAAACGGTTTGAAAAACATTTGTCCTTCGTCACCAAACACCTCACATGGTTAATGTCTCATTTTTATATAAAGTTTTTTTTTTTTAAATGCTACTTATTTATGGATTATCTAATAAATTAAATATATCTTATTTTAACAACACCTAAATTTTCTAGAATAAATATACGATAACTTACACCATGTAGGATTTGAACATCAAACATTTTGGTTGTGAGATACACCACTTAACCACCAGGATATCCCCTTATGGACAAACAAATATATATCTAACAACTTTTTTAACATAAAGGATTTGAGTTTTAAATGAGCTACTTGATACAATTCCGGAAAAGCCTCCATGTAATGTTAAGCTTATACACAAAAATTGGAGCTAATTTAATAAACTAGGTCGAGCTCGAGTTTTCTATAACGAACTTAGCTATACTTGCAAGACTAGACAAATTTATTAGTTTGGTAAATATAATAACATATACAATTAACTATATGTATATATCTAATAAATAAGTAACTGTGTGCAACATGTGTCACAATTCAGTGAGTCTAAAACCTTTTTATAAACTATTTAATATTTCTTTTATCTAACTCGTGCGATTTGTGACCTATATAAATTACTTTAATAAACAATAAATATGCTAAGCTTGTAAAATTAGTCTCAATGGCTACGCTAAAAATATAAAAAAATACAAATAATGAAATAATGTAGCCCACTTGCACGAATGGATGAAGTTTTTTCAACTTTCGATGAATCTTCACGTCCAAGAATCTGAAAATAAACAGAAAACTCCAAAGAAAATGGTCAAAAAAATTGTTTGTATGGTGTCAGACTTGGAATAACGTATTTGTCTTATAAATTTGTTTCAACTTTTAATAATGAATAACACAAAATGATTATAAACAACTTAATATTTGAACTATGGTTTCATGTTGTTTACAGAAATTCGATTGTTTGTATGGACCGGCTTGGCATTGTATCGTGGGGACTAGCTTTGGATCGTATGTCACGCATTCTTCTGGATGTTTCTTGTATTTTTCGATCGACAAAGTTCATGTTCTTCTCTTCAAGACCACCGTTGATCCCATAAACATCCAACGTTAACTAATTCTCCTAAACCTTAGTTGTAGATAAACACTCTAGTTCAACATAGCAACTTCTTTTCTTTTCGCAAAACCTAATGTACCATATGTTGTAGTTTCATGTTTCTGGAGTATAACTCGCAATCTAGTGTTAACATAGTACGTATGTTTATTGCAATTGTTAAGTTAAAGATAGGTCATAATCTAAAGTCAAACTCCACTTTACTCAAGTGTTATGACTAAAAACTTCGTTGGCTAAAGTTAACTTTAGACTTTGACCAATATTTTAATAGTAATTTTAGTTTATTTGATTAGTGTAATTAAATACGGATAACTACCAAACAATCGAGATTTGCTTAAAAATATGCTACACTAATAAGAAACGAATATCGAACCCAATAGTGGTAATACTACTTTTACAAGAAAACCGCACACCAAAGTAACGCTTGAGCTAACTTGGAAACAGAAACTGAATTATATTGTGGTAAGCTACCAGATGTAGTCATGTTTGTAGATGGAACCATCGATGTGCCATTCGTGAATGTGACATTACTCCCACCACTACATCAAAAAAAGCATAAATTGTAACGTAATAATTAGGGTTGATCATAAAAACTAAATAATCAAATCATAACAGAAGTAATCAAACAAACTAAGAAACTGATGATTCTTTTGATAGCCGATTTTTATGGCTCAGTTATTTTTATATGTGTATAAATAACGAAATTAACCAAACTAACCGACATTAAAACCAACTATCATATTTTTTATTTCTTTTATAAGTAGTATGCTATATGTCAAAAATATCTTAAAGCAGTATGCTATATGTCAAAAATGTTATATATCTTTTTTCTTAAAAACATGTGCTTATTAGATAAATCAAAAGAATTTCCAATACTTAATATGACCTAGGATATTATTGGATTTATTAACTGCGAAGTAACCAAACAAACTTTTTCAGTAACCGAATTAACTAAACCATTTATAACTGAATCAAATCAGTTATAAAAATTTAGAAACCAAATCTATTAGTTATTGGTTTGGTTTTAGCTTAAAAAGTTGTAACATAACCATAACTCATACTCACACCTAGTAACAGTTACAAAAAAGAACAAATAAAGATGTTAATTTACCTTGCTGGAAACACACAACCACCATGACCTGCATAAATTTCCAACTTCTTCTCAGTAAATAATAACTTCGCATGTGAAATGTACAATCTCGCAAGCATAACGTACAAACAAACGACTTACTCGGATCAGTAGTAGTAACAGTAGCCACACCATTAAAATTGCAACTCCCATCAGCCATACCCGTCTGATTATAATACGAATTAAACGCGTAACTCGCATGAGCCACAACCGTATCCGGCTCGTAACACGGCTCCCCCTGCAACATCATCGAACAGTTCACCTTCCCAGGCCCACAAGCCCAATCCAACGCAGCCTGCACCATTTTCACATCAGCCCCATTTTTCGCCACGCAATACCTCTCACCACTAGTGTCATTCGTCAGCACAGACCCGGAATCCGTCAAATGCAGCACGTAAACCGGCCTCCCGTCAGGATTAAAAAGCCCCCAGTTTTTCTCTGACGTCAGCCCCGGTTTCAAATCTTCGTTATAAAGCTCGTAAATATAAGTACTGATAGCAACACCGGGGCGCTTTGGAGTCCCGGTGTTCTTTAAAACATGTTTGATTAAATTACTATTGTAAGTATTGGCATTGTCCACCGTGGCATCGGGCTCGCTGACGTCACCTTTTGACGGCCAGCCCGATTCTGTCACGACGATCGGAATGTTTGTGTAGTTTAAATACAGCATCGCGAAGTAAGCTGCGTCCAGTACGGCGTCGTAGACGTTAGTGTAACGCAAAAGAGTGTTCAAATCGACGGCTTCTTTTTCCGGCGAGAGTGGTCGGAATAGTGCGTAATCTAACGGAATTGCGCCGTTGGCTTGCATATAATCGTTGTACGGGTAGACGTTGAGCATGAGGTAGGATTCGGTTGACTGGAGGAATTCCAGCAACGGGATGATGAACGGCTCCAATGTCCGGTTGAAGAAGGCTTGTGACGGCGGGAAGGAGTCGAGGATGATGGAGGAGGAGTGGGCGGTGGAGACTTTGATTTGGGAGGCTAGTCCGGCGGAGGTGAGGGCGGAGTGGATGTATTTTAGGGCGAAGACTAAGACGGTGGCGGCGTTTGGGGTGGTGGTGAGGACTTCGTTGCCGACGGAAATGGCGGTGATGTTGGTGGTGGAGGCGTAGGGGAGGATGTTGCGGGAGATCCAGTTGGCGGCGGTGGTGTTGGATTGGGCGATAGCGAGAACTTGCTGGTTGGGGACGGTGACGGTGACTTGGATTCCGGTGCCGGCGAGGGCGAAGAGCATGGCTGGATCCGCGTCGTAGAGGCGGACGTGGCGGATTTGTTGAGATTTGAGGAGGACGACGATTTGAGTTGGGTTGGACATGTCGGAGAGGGCGGTGCCGATGTTCACTCCGACGAAAGCATCTGCAACGGAAAAGAATACAGAAAGTGTAGGGGTTGAAGTTTCATATTTGCATTCGTGAGGGTAGAGAATGGAATATTTTGCAAAACTAGGGGTCCTATTTTGTAATTATAATTCTCACCCAATAATATTAGGTTTATTCTATTTCCAACAAAATTGAGAGATTTTAATTAATATATATTTTCTGTTTTTATTTTATAACTTTTAATATAAAATATTTTATAAAAGAATCAATATGGTGTTACGACGTGCTCATTTCTATTTATGTTTTGATGTTAGTTTTATAAAAACAGATTTGTATCAAAAATAAAAATTCATTGATCAGTCTATATGATTCAACTCTGTTTTAATGACATTTATATCAAAATGTAAGTAAAATTAATACACTGTGATATTCATTTGTTATAAACATTTTATATTAAAAGTTATAAAATAAAAATAAAAATATATATTAATTAAAGTCTCATCATTTGATGCATTTAATAAAAAAGGTTGGCAAATAGTAGGACCCTTAGTATTTACTATTTACTCACTTTATAATTTTTTTTATTATTAAATGTAAATAAAAATATCTGCTTTGGCTATATGAATTTATATAAAACGAAAAATAAAACTGTATTTTAAAATGTTTTAAAGAGTAACTAAACACTTTAATATTCATATCAAATGATACATAATGTTAATTCTAAAGGTGTCAATAGATAATCAATTGACTAATGATCAAAATTTGGCAATAGAGTCAAAGTTTATAAGATATAAAAAATATTTATTCATGATTTTTTTTATAAATAAACCTTGTCAAGGTTAATGTTTTTATACAAAATATGATAAAAATACCATTAATGGTCAAAAATTATTACAAAGAGTTATACAATGGTCCAAATCTTTAAATCATCATAAATTGAAGGACATTTAGCACAAAACAACACAACGGACAAATGCAAGTATAATGGTCCACAACCTTCCAAAATTTGATGTCATCTCCCACCACCAGAGATAACTACAAAAATGCCCTCTAAGGAGGACCCCCCAAAAGGCTAGAAACATTATACAGAAATCTTTCATATAAAAGAATTATTTTATGCAAGAGAATAAAGGGAAAGGTTAAAACCTTTTGAACTCAAGTGTGAAAAAATGGTTAAAAGATGGAAAAAGAAATGATTTTTATGATCAAATAATTGAGAAAGATTGAATAAAACAAGTAAAGCAGAAACTCATTAGGGTAAAGAGTTGACCTTGGTCAGCTGAAACAGTCAAAGGAAGAAGTAGAAGAAAGATGAAGATGAAGATGAAGATGTTGATGGCCATTTGTAATCTTGATCAATCTCTCAAATCTTCAAAGAACCATTAATGGAAGCTCAACTTAAAGTACCCCTACAAGATTTTAGATATTGACAGCCATTTGTAATCTTTGTTTCACCCAAATCTTTAATTATCCAAACTAGACAAATGGAAGCTGTAGAGAGAGAAAGTAAAGGTCTTTTGGAGTCAATTATGATCATATACAGAACTTCAAACAGCCATTGGAACTTGACCTCAAAATTTGATGGGCTTTTAGATTGCAGAACTACATGAGAAACCCTTCAAATAGTTGACTTTTACAAAATAACCCCCTTTGTATCAGCACACACTTCTAAAAAATCAAAACTAAACACATGTGAGGAGGGTTGTAAACAAATCCAATCGAACTGGACAAAACGCTGTTCATCTTCATTTGTTAAGCTTTTATCGGATAAACAAACGGTTCACAAGCACGTTACTGAACGGAATTTTGGGTTCGTGTTCGTTTGTTAAAGAAATGAATTTGTTCGTGTTCTTTTGTGTTTGTTTGTTAACATTATAAACAAACACGAATAAACAAAAAGAAACACAAGCGAACACAAACAAACACAAATGAACATAAACATGCAAACAAACAAATTATCGAACATTCACAAACACTATTGAATGATCGTAACTTTTGTTTGTGTTCATTCATTTAATTAATCCTACATAATTCCTTTGTTCATGTTCATTTATCTATCAAACAAATGAATGCAAATGAACTTCCCGGCAAACATGTTCACTAAACGTTAAGTTTGTTTACACCCATATTTTAATGTTGGGTTTATTTAAGGGGGTATTGTGTCAAACTACAGTTTGAGAAGGTAGTATATTGTAAAGTGGCAGAGATCGGATGGTTGAGATTGAGTATGTAGTTGGTTTACTTTCCTAGGTGGAAGACAAGTGATGGAGGGTGTATCCTATGTGTGTCAGTGTATTTAATTATCATGGGTGTGTCTCCAAGATTATGATCTGCTAGTACCTCATGATTTGACGTGGCCATTTAGTTTAGTTGGGTTCCATTCAAAGGCGTTTTTCCATTTTCCGGACAAATCACAAACATACATATTGATTTATAAACATTTCCTTATAACATTTCATTCTTTCAGTTGATTTATAGTACCTGAGTGTTGTAAATTAACCTGATGACAGTAGTAGAAATATTCTCATTTGTAGCATAGCTTAGAACATAAAAGATTGCAAGAACTTTACAGCCATATGAGATTTATGAAGAATGTTAACAACGTTTCAACTGCAATATATCTTCTCTAACAAACACAACCAAATCCTAACTCCTTTCAGGTTTACAATTATACAAACACCAAGTACAACTTCCATTACTTACTGCATACAAGTAAATCACAGAAGCTGCCACTCATCTTGTGCAGACCCTTCAGCATCATCAGCTGCATCAAAGGAATCAGCCTCATGAGTCCTGCTAGTGCTGCTTGATTTTGGTGAATGCCGAGCCTCGGTTACTGTGAATAGTGGAGCACCATTTGATTCTGCGGCTAGCTCGGATGCCCGTGAACAAAAATCATCAAAATCATCTAAACACCACAAAATGAAAAATCAGAAAAACTTATTTTTAAGGCCCAAAAAACAAGCAAACTTCAAGCATTTCCATTTGAGGAAAAGAGTCAACGTGATCAAAACCATATCAGATTTTCTTATATCGAATTAAATTTTTAATGTTAAATCAAATCTTTAACGTTTCATGTTGTTTCTATATCTGAAACTGATATCAGATCAAACCTTTAACTTTTATTAGCCCTTAAAAAGTTATCAGAACTGTAACATGTGTACCTTTGTCCCGGCAGTAAAATCCTATGGCTAAAGACGGGTCAATGGATTCAAGGGGAATTTGCCGTATGACACTGCCATTATGAATTTATGAGAGGTCAAAAATAACAGGAAGAAAGGTTACATTATGAAAAAGAATTGACATATCTATAATAGAAGTAATCAAGCTTTGTTAAAAAAAATAGAAGTAATCGAGTACATACTTGCAGTGATACGATGAAGTATCAGCCTCCAGGTTATTCTTGCTGATGTTAACTGTCTGAAGACGATACAAAAACATTAATGTGACAAAACTAGACTTAAAGAAAAAGCATTCATGTTAAAAATCAAGAAAAACAACACCAGTATTCTGGGCCAACAAGATATGATTATTACAACTTCCAACAGCAAAAGCAGATTAAAACACTATCTTTTTCTACAACTTCAATGTTACAGATGATTATCTATTCCTGATTACTGAATATCAGATAATCACTTTCAAAACACACATCCAAACACCCCTAAATCCAAATTACCCTAATAACACTGCCAATAGAAGAAACAATAGACCAAGAAAAGTGGGCAGCATGCCATATGCAGGACATTTCTACAGTCCTTCCTAGCCTTAATCATAATCTTTAAAATAGACAATCAAACATATTGCTGTTGTGGTCTATTAAATGGATTGAGTTCTGTACCAAAAGTATGGTTCTAAATACATTGAAAATTTGAAATGGCCATGTGTAACATGAAATTATCTTTCAAGTTGGTTAAATGCAAAAAATGTAACACAAAAAAAATCCTAAAATGAAAATTACCTGTTGAACTTCATGGGGATCCAGATAAAAAACTTTATCATCTTGTACACCAATAAGATATGTTGAAGCACCAGGCCTACCACCCAATATGCCAAGGCTTTGGGGAAAGGTGAATGTGGCAGCCAGCAAAGGTAGATATCTGAGTATATATAAAGGTCAAATGGAATATTAAAGTCAGGTCAACAATCAAGAAAAACTCATAGAAACAGGTTGGTACACAGAATCATAGAAGAATAAATCCTCAGACTATCATATGGATACCAATCATGCCATTAATTACAAGAAAAAAATAATGTTATGTACCTAGGGTTTACTTTGTCAAGCCCTAGAACCAAAGGAACCAGCAAGAGGAGAGGTGACCAGTCAGCTTGATTTCTTGAAAATTCAGAACAAATTCTTGAGGCATCTTCAATACAAAGAACTGGTGCACCACCACGTTCCCCATCTTCATCTCCCGAAACAATATAAATGGCCATTGGAAAAGTTTTATCTTCAAGTTCATTGTTCTCAATCTTGCAACGTGCAAGTGTCTCCCAGGTGCGACACATGGCGTATGGGCCCACCCATGATCCTGGAGCAAGTGCATAACTCTCTCCAGGCTTGAGAAGATTGTGAATGGAGAAAAGTGAATCCTCAGAATCACCAAACATGTGTAGTATTTCGATATAATCCCGATCAAATGGCTGCATCATTAACATGAAAAAAGAAAGCATAAATGATATATTCGATGATTTCCTTATATAATTCCAAATGGCCAGAAAAATTTATGAAATACCAATTACTCAGAAATATCACACCTGGTGCAAAGGTTTTCTCCAAGGTCTGCCTAGCCGATGAACTAGCAATGCCTGTGTCCACATTAACAACTTTAGAAACATGGAACAGTTTTTCGTAACAGTAGTTCCTCAAGTTTGCTTAAAAAAGTTCTATCAAATCTTTTAAAAACAAAATTAATACCTGAGCAACTAGCATCTGACTACTTCGAAGCATGCAACCCCAATTTACATCACTGGTATACTTCGAATCACCAATAGACACAAAACCTGAATGTAAGAGTTGTTATCACCTGCCCTCATGTACCACAGATCCATGATAATGTTTTATGTTAAAAAAAAGCACCAATAAAGGAGAAAAAGGAACCTTTGCGGTATGTCATTAAAATTCTTGAAGAAAAATCTTCAGAAAATGAAGCATATCCACTGCTATTAACTGGTTCTTGAGATGGATCTTCCAAACAAATTTTATAGCAAACTCCTAGAAGCCACATATCACTTACTGAGTTAGAAATGTTAGTCTTATACCCCAAAACACGCTCCTGAATTCTCCTCATTGAACCACCATTCATAACTCTCTTCACAGCTGCAGTCCAACCATGGTTTCCAGTACTAGTTTCTTGATTCTTCTTCTGGAAAACCTTAGACTGACTGTGGGAATCGAACACTGAGAAGGCAGATACCAAAAATCCTGACCACAATGAAGACTTTGGAGATTTGCGGTTGCTTGGCCCTGTCTCGGAACCACAAATTCTATCTGGAGAATCAGTTGAATTTGTATCAGTCCTATCAGGTATATTCTTCATTACCTAACCATGAGCTGCACAAAAATGATTAAAGAAAATCTTGAATTTGACAGGTGCTAATTGAAAACAAAGAATAAATGGAAACATGTGGAAGTAAATAAGTGTTTAAGTTACAATCTAAAATGCAAATAAAAAATCACTAAAGGTGAAATTAAAATTACCATCTATGCAGCAGAGAGAGTACATATACAATCCACATTTTGACGTTTCTAAATTGACAATTGTTTTACCAATGAAGGAAACAAAAAGTAGATCGTGACAGGCTGATGTGGTGTAAGAATGAAGAAGGTAATGAATAAAGGAAGCAAGCATGTCTACATTTACAGAAATCTAAAAATAACAGGTTCTGACCAAAATGAAGAAACAAAGTTAATTTAGTTACTCTTCTGTTGGCAAAGTGCACACAATCCTAAAGTGGAATAAGAACTTGCAATCGTCCAAGGCACATGTGTATAACAATTGTACCCAGTGAACAACATTCAAAAATATTCAAGAGCATAGCCTAAGCAGATGCTTCAAACATCGTAACTACAAATATGTTGTCAAAGATAAGAAAAGTGATTAACATTATACAGAGTCCACAATGTCCAGGTAAATAAAACTGCACATGCTCAGTGATACTGAAGTTCCCCTAAACAGAAAAAAAATTCCAAAATTCAAAAATATACATGGAAACCACCCACCCACCCCCACCCTCCCCTCACAAAAAAAATAAACCACACGCATACACACAATAACAGCACATACAAAATCATATTGTTGAAGGAACCACGTAATGCCAAAAAAACAAATTGCAGTGAAAAACGTACAAAACAAATCATGATGATTATAAAGAGAGAAAATAAAGTTATGGAATTGATAACAAAAAGACTAGTTGAAGTCAAAAACCTACAAACCAAATCTAGAAATCCATCAAAAACCCATATTCAACTGAGAAATCCATCAAATACATTCCCAGATCATGATGCTAGTGTAATGATTTCAGATATGTAATTAGGGCAAAATATGAAAGAAATTTTGCCAACCAAAATCAGCCCCATTTGGGTCAAAACTGTTATGAGTAAACCTAATTCTAGGAAGAAATAGTAACAATAACAGCTCAAATTGGCAAAACCATATACTATGAGCTAAAAATTCATTCACTTTCGGCTAACATTCATCAAATTTAATTACCTAAAAACAAATTTATAACCATACATGAAACAAGAATGAAATAAACAAATACCTAGAAAATCAAAGAGGCAAAAACAAAAGAAGCAAATTTATTTGAGAAAAGTCTGAATCATATTCGTAGACATAAGCAAATTACCGGTTTGGACGAGCTTCGAATCACATCAATCAGAAAGGAAAACTATAATTTTGAGCTCCTAACAAATAATCGAAGAAACAAAAACTTTGATTTGGAACCCTAATTATACGTATATCACCATTGTTTTGTTGTATCTACAATCAATCGAAGAAAGGTTTTAACGCTTACGCTAAATTTGACATCAATAACCACCTGCCCAAGCTGCGCGTAACAGCGACGTCCTCCACTTTTAACGCCTACGCTACCCATAATTCCATATTTCTATTAATATTAATAATGTATTATATCTCTTACTAAAAATAGATGTTACGGCATCACGCATCATTTGTGAGGAATACTTTTATTTTCTTTTACATTATTTAACTTTTTTAATTTATTATTACTGTTTCGTTTTTTCCAGATTTGATGATGGACACATTAAAAAAGAAAAAGTCTTTAATACATCTCGCATAATTTTATTTACAATTAGAAATATTTTTTATTTAAAATCGAATCGGATCAATAAATTTTATTCAAAACCCGCAACAAACGGACATAACCCCCTAGTTTATACTATGTGTATAAGTTTCCATTTACTATACACCCGAATAAAACCCGGTTTCAAACATAACCGGTCATTTTCCCCTCAAAAACCAGTTACAAACCGGTTTAAGTCAAAACCTAATGTTTGACAGGTTTGACCAAGGCCCAGAAACTGATTTGTGCACCTCTATTGAATCGTACAAATTTTATGTTAAACTTACCACTTTTTCTTTGTAACCACGATATCCAACATATGTGGCTAACTAATCCATGGTTGTGGAGATCCAAATCTTTTGCCTAATTGATTCAAATCGAGTCAAATTGTTTTAACATGAGACTATGATACGTAATTGATTCATTGCTAGCGGACTAATAGTTGGATGATAAGGCAAACCAGATAGAAAATGACTCAACTTAATAAGGCATAATTTGGGTTACGTCTGCATCTACCGGGCCTATAAGTAATGGACAGAAATGTCTCAACGGGCCGGATAATGTGGCAAACAACCATAAGTGGTTTGTTCTAAATGTCGGACCTGAATTCCATTATTTGGTGACCTAATTTTTTCTAGGAAAAACTTTATTTATTTATTTTTTGTTATAAAAACACAGGAATTTTTTATTTGAATAATTTGCGTTTATTTAAGAAGTAAGTTTTGTAATTAAACGGTAAACTTCAGTTTTATAATTTTGGTTCTAGTATGGCATATTTAGTTTTATAATTTTGGTTTGGATATTGAACAATATATCAACTTTCCTGTGACTATTTTCTTTTTCATTGGCTCCTGTTCTGCATCAAACCGATACAGTATTACTTTTAGTTTGGTTAAACAAACCGGAAAAAAAAGGGTTTTAGTTTGGTTAAGAGTGATGATTAAAGATTAAAAAACAAAGATCATCAATACTAAAGATTTTAAATACTCAACCCACATGAAAATAATCACTAATAATATTTTAGATCTATTATCCCAACATGTATCAAATCTGTTGTCACTTTGTATCTCTTAAATTGTATCACTTTGATCCTTCTGTTTATATCCACACAACAAAACACAATCCAATTTTGCCAAAAACACAATATTATGATAAGCATGAATGTCACCCAAAAACTTACCAACCAATGTCACTTCTGTTCTTGTAAAGTGACATGAACCTAACTTAAAAACCAAAACATATTGTCATCTTTGTTTCACAAATTTCCTTGTACGCTTCACGCGTAGATGATATCTTAATAAAACAATACAGATAAATATATAAAAGTTCCTAAAAACGCTCAATGAACATAAACCAGCCAACACTTGAGAAAATAATCATATCTCCTCAGTCTTTACCGTGTCATCCTTAACAGATGATAGAACCACTATGTATACACCAATATGGTTTTAAAAAACCTAATAACTTACACAACTTTATATTTCTCTAATTCTCAGCTGCAGCTACAGCATTCATGCTGCTTGCTCCAGCATTGACAATTGAATCCTTGGTGACATTGTACGGAGCCGAAGACAATACTCTGTATAATCAAACGTTAATATAAAAGTTATCTTTAACGGCAAAAGAAACTAACCCAACAAAAAAAATACAATTTGACTATTGGGTTAAATGTCTAAAATACCCTTTAAGATTCATACCTTTCTTTGCGCTTCTCAAGAAACCGAGCCAAGGATGCTTTGCGCGCTTGGGGAACAGCTGCATATGACAAATTGATTGTCGACTTCCGTATAAAATTATATAAAATAACTTAAAAAGAATAATATACCTGATTTCATCACTTCTTCAAGTGAACTAATAACTCTTGGGGTATCCACTTTGCTAACAGGAGCCACAGAGCCTTTTACTATTTTAGCACCTTCATCTTTGTTAGTGGGGCCAAGAGGGTGTGACGACACAGACATTGGGCTCGAGATGGCTGAGCAGGGCTGCGGTTTAATTGGTTGGGTCACATAAACCGCATCTCCTACGGGTGTTCTTGAAACAGGCACCTGGGTTTGAACCTTAGGCTGAGGTGTGCTTGCAGAGGCACCATTTCCTGCCAAGAACATGATAGCTTGAGCCTGTGTAAAATAGTCAAAAAAGATAATCAAGACTGGAGCTTTTATCATCAAGATTTCATTAGTCACAAGAAAGATTTTATACCTTCTCGGGTGAGATATCATTGTACACATTCACCATTCCACCAAAAAAGATGGTTAGTTGAGCAGGAGCAGAAGAAGCCTTGGAATTATACCTTCAATTGACCCAAAAAGAAACCATTATTCACATGTGTGATACTAAATAATCAAAAACAGATAATCAGCCATATAATCAAATGGGTTGCAGAAGATACTGTTTGGATGTGCTTCTGCTGTTTAAATCTGTAATACTAAGATAATCAGATGTTGAGTGTTTGTGACATTCTGATTATTTAAGGGAAAAAAAATATGATTGACTAAAGGGGCATTATTGTGAAACAAAATTTAGGCATGGGAGTAAAGCCTCTAAAATTAAATTAAAAAAGGGGATATATACACAAACATTTAATTTACCCCTAGATAATCACTTTGTTGCAATTGGTATAAAACTGATTATATGGACCATAAAGAATCAAGTAATAAAGGAAAAAGAATCTGTTTATGCAAACATTAAAAACTGATTATTGCCAATTCAAGTAATAGTAATCAAATAAGCAATTAGCAAATCCAAACACCAACTAATTCATCTCAAAACGGAATAAAACAACACAAAATTCATACCATGGTTCAGTGGTTCCAGCAAGAAAGGAACCAATAGATGGAACCGCGACTCCATGTTGCTTAATGTGTGCACCACCAAACTGAGCCCTGTAGAAAGGATGGCTCATGGAAATAGGAACCGCTTGCTTAGCATCATTGACAACTTGCACAGCAAATGGACTCTGTTGCACAGGATAAGTAGCCAATGAAAAATGAGTACCACCTTGCTTATTAGGACCAATGCTTTTCTAAAATAGTAATATACAATGTAAACAACAGAAAAAAAAAACAATATAAAATAAAATAATAGATATATATCAGTTGCTCAATGTTCCAACCATCTTGTACTAACTATTTGATGATTTTTATGACAATTTAAAGAAAATCTTGAATGAATGAATAATAATAAATTAAAACCCTAATAGAATCAAGATATTAGTATAGAACAAAGTCAAGATTTCTTAGAAAAACAAGCATCAATCACAGAATCTGATAGCAAACCAACCTGAATTTCACCAGCTTGACGGTTTTTCAAGCTTTCGAAACCATCTGCACCTGATACACATCAACAAATCAACACAAATAACTTCAATTATTCACAATTTTCACCACCAACCTTCAAAGATTACCTGACAGATGCCAGTTGACTGCAGAGCTCTTTGAAAACACTGCATATGATTGAAAATTTGAAATCCCCAAATAAGATCCAACAGTCTTGAATGGAACCCAAAACATTAAAATTATTTTAAAAAAATCTAATTAGGTAAACTAAGAAAAAAACTACAAGGATCTTTTTTCTAAAAAATTAATTTTTATAAAAGGGGGAAGTTCTAATTAGGTAAAATGTTGAATTCTGCTTTTTTTAACAGATAAAGCAAGTTTCAAACTAACATACAACATCACATGCAATAAATTCCCCAAAATACCACACATAATTCAACCAAAATAGTAAAATTCACAACAAAACTGCAGATTCATTAGGTTAAACTGTAACATAATTGACTTTTAATTAGGTCAAAATATTGAAGAAAATTGAACCTGATTCCATGCGACCCTCAACAGCTTCTTCTTTGACCACGACCACTGAATCTTTAGAATTCAAACCCATGAAATCCCTTTCCATCTTTCAACTAGAAAAATTAAAGCACCCAGATTTATAGTTCAAAAACGCCCAAAAATCTAAAAAGATTATATTACAATCAATAAAAATTGAAACCCTTTTGAATTACCTTGAAATTTTTTAAACCCAGATTACAGCAAGAAAAGCGTGTGTGAGAGAGAGAGAGAAATTAGGAGGGGTGATTTTTATGTTTTGTGAAAGAAGATGAAATCAAAGCCGTTGTTTTGTAGCCGGGAGATCAGCACGTGCCCGAGCCTCTTAAAAAACTATAAATTAATTAATTTTTTTGAAGACCAATATTTTACTATTTTTGTACTAAATACCTTTTGCTTACATTATTTGTATTTCTTTTCAATTAAATGCAATATATGACTTGACAAGTGACAATACAACTTAAAAATTACTTGAATTTTAATATACTTTTATTCTACTATTTCTTATTTTATTTTTTTTGGAAAGCAGAAATTTTTTATAAAATAAACCCTACCAAGAAGCTAGAGGGACCAACACAAAAACAACAGAAAAATATAACACTTACACCAAAGGAAATGGAAACAGTTAAATATGGAAAGCACACCAATTGCCCCAATCTATTGTACATATGAAGGATCTGTTTTTCATCCACATATAACTCGTGCTCTTTAGGTCTTCAATCAACCGGCTAAGTGATACCCTTCGATCTTTAAAAACAACCCCGTTTCGCATTCTCCAAAGGCATCAAAAAGCTACAAGGATGACTACGTGGGTAGCTTTACTTCTATTATTATCAACTTTAACCGATTTGGACACCTCCAACAAGCCTCTAAATGTAAGGATGACTACGTGGGTAACTTTACTTCTATTATTATTGTACTCTTTCTTATAACTAAACAAAACCAGGTGACATAAATAACGCAACTTTGCAATAGTTGAATTATAAATCATACTTAAAATGTAATTTTTAAAATATATTTTTATTAGGAAAATCAAGGCTACCCAGGATTTGTAAAGAGTATAAATTGAAAGGAAAAAAGAAAATCTTTTTTGAGTTTTTATGGTTGTAAGCTGATTTACTTTATTTTAACTTTTTTTTTGAACGACAAGAATCTTATTAAAAATCAACAACGGGTAGTCTTTAGCAAGATGCTAGAACCAATCCAATATAATTATAAAGGATTGAAAAATTAAATACACGTTTGTGTATACAGAGACGTCTCCAAGATTTCAAATGCACACCGTGACTACAGAAAAGACCCATAGAATATGAACTTATATTTAAAAAAAATTGAATTGGGTTGGAAAACCATTGTGTATAAATCAAATTTGGGCCAAAATAAATTTGAATTTTAATGGTTTAAACTTTATAGATTTTATAAAATATAACTTTATATATATTATATATACTAAAAAATTTATGCACCTCAAAAACTATTAAAATTACGTGCTTCGCGTGACAACACATGTGTTACACATGTCATTGAGCCACCTCTTTGTGTATATATACACATATTAAATTAGTCTATACGAAGAGGTGCATGAACAATGTATAGAAAATTGCTAGTGGAATAATCATACATAACTATTATTAATAAAGTATTCATTCTAGTGCATACTTAATAATGGTGTAGAAGCATAAACATGTGTAGACCAAATAATAATATATATTAGAAAATTGAATTAAAATAAACACACATGTGAATTTTATTGTATATTGTATAATATGTACGTGGTTTTGCGCATACCATGTCCCCTAGAATAGATGCTTTTCATGTCATTGTTTTTATGCAAAGTGACTGCCCCACCAAATATGCTTTTATTCAATTAAATATGTTTCCATGTCTAAATATTTTTTTTATTTTAAAAATTAAAAACAACTAGATGGAGGACTATGCGTTGTGGCGGCCTCAAGCTGATAACGTAAACTTTTACCCAAATAAGCTGCAGCGTGTTAAATCGTGGAAAAAATTATTAACACCTTCGAAAGCTTATAAAATAAAGCCAAAAGTTTTAGGTAAACTTACCCTATACGAGGAAGGCATATAAGCTTTATAGTTATAAATCAAATCGAAAAAAAAAACAAGAAAACAAGCAAAAAAAAACAGGGATCGTACCCACAATGTCTATTTGGAGTTTAGGCAAGTATACCACTACATCAAGTCTTTCTTATGGTTTCTATTTGCTTAATGAATTATTTAAAGCTTAAGAAAACCAAAACAAAAAGGAGAAACATGCAATAAAGATTGGTACAATATGCAAAGGAATTTGTAAACTCTCTAGAGTAACTTTGCCTTACATGGCAAAGTTACCTTTTAATATTTATTTAATGTGATGTTTAAATATTAAAAAAAATGTTACTTTGACATATGTGTTTTACTCGACGCTTGTAACCGACAAATATAGGCATGTAAGTGATGTGCACGAATATAAGTGTGGTTTGTTCGTGTTCCTTTATTTGTTTGGTTTAACGAACGTAAACAAAAGAACGTAAATGATCGAATTGTTCACCGAATGTTCGGTTCGTTTATAGGCCTATAAACGCATATATATAGTTCTCACGACTTTTCGTAATATTTAAAAGTTCTCAAATGATACATCTACACACTAATAGAAGTAGTTAAAATAAATTTATTTTTAATCATATCAGTCTCTGGAATGTTTTAGTTATTTCATAAAAAGTTAACAACTAAATCTAACGTCATTAGAAAATATTGACGAGAACCGTTATGATTTTAAAACATGAGGCCACGATTTAAGACAAAGTAAATGTTATCACTTGAGACAAAGTAAATATTATTATTCAAATGGTTAGATTTTACAAACCTCGTGTGTAGAAACGAAATTAACTCTATTTTTTAAAGCATGAATGAATATAATTTAAATTTTAATCTCCCAAATATATCTTTTATGCTAATTTCATTATCCCACTCGGTACATAACACATGGCTTGTTTAACACTTTAACTTGGTGTTTATTGAACACATGTTCATATGAATTGACTTTCTTTAAATTTTATTTGACAACTGACAATGCATAGTATGAACGTATGGTTTTTAGTTTTTACATTTCAAGAACAAAATAGAGAGTATTCACATGATAGTAAATATATTTTATAGCTTTATGTGAAAATGACTGGGCATCTTAATAAATTAGACAAATACATGTTACAGAAACATTAAAAAAAAAGTCGAATAAATTATAATTAAGAAAAGTAATAGAAATCCTATAAAAACTAAATTTGGCTCATATGTAACTTTTTAAAATTAAAAAACACAAGTAAAAAAATGTGTTAATTAGTGACATCCATAGCTCACTCATTTTATAATTGAAAAGAAATAGAATAAAAGTGGGAAATTGAGGAAGATATTCAAACTAAAATTGGTTCGTCATGAAAAAGTATTATCTTTCATATTTTATAAGTCTTATCAGTGGTGGAGTAAAAAAAATTCAATTGGATCATTATTTTTCAGTGCTCGGATTTCTAACAATTCGGTAGGGTTAGAATACTCGGGTCGACTCGGGCCAAATCACATCATAAAATACAATACCATGATAAATTATCTGTCTAATCAAGATTCAAGTTTAACTCAATAAATTTCACATAAAACATCTAACTTCAACTCAAGTCAAAGAACTTGAAGTTGAAAAAAAAAACTACTAGCGCAATGGCGATGGATGTCAGCCTAGCAAACTGACAAGCTCCTTACGCATTAACACATATAAGAGATTAGAAGCGACATCATACATCTAAACAATATCATCTCTAGCAATCAGATTCAGTCATCTCAATGTTAGATTATTTGATTTTATTTTTATAATTTCCCCCTTAATTAGAAATTAAACTTATCTTGAAGAAATAAGTTATGGTCGTCAAATTTGAGATAATATTATTAATTTTGCTATGATAAATGCACATAGGTGGTCCATGTACATCAAATTAAATAACGTTATAACGCTATGGTCCCCATGTTACACATTACTTTCTTTGCAAATATTCGAAAGATTTTGGACGCGTCACCCTTTGTTTCTAAAAAAATACAAAGAGAACGGCCCTTCATTAATATTTTATTTATTTGAGATTATATCTTACTACTCTAATAAATGAAATTCTTTTCAGGACACATGTCACTCTCTGATTACTTTTCATTTTTATTTTCCCGCCTCTCTCTCCTATTAAATACTAGGTTAGAATCCCGTGTATTACATGGGTAGAATAAATATAATGTTATACACTTAGTAATAAAAAATTTATGTCTTTAAAAACCCGTGTATTACACGAGTTGAATAAAATATTACGTGACAGTTATAAATTCTGTTAAGTTAATTTTTAGAAAAATATTTTTAGCTGAGTATTAACTTTTTTATGTAACTGATAAATGTTAATTCATATTAAACTTTAGAAGCCCGATGTATTACACGGGTTGAATAAATGCAGTGTTATATATACTTAGTAATAAAGATTTACATATTACATATCTATGAAAAACGTTTTATAAAAAAATTATAGAAATCATTATTATTTAATAGGAGATAAATGCGGGAAACAAAAAATTCTAAAAACAACTAAAGAAATTTGTATAATTAATAGGAGAGAGAGGCGGGAAAAAAAAGTTAAGGATGCACAAGAGAGTGACAAGTGTCACATCAAAACCTTTATTTATTATGTAGTATAGAATAGATTTTATATTTCTCTCTCCTATTAAATAATAATTTTTATATTAATAAATCTAATTACGAATACTTATTATTTAATTATAAATAATTATTACATCATCAATCAAATGAACTTAATATGAACTAACATTTATCAATTAAATTAAAAAATTAATACTCAGTTGAAAAAAATGTTTTAAAAACTAACTTAACAGACCTTATAACCGTCACAACAAATTACATTTTTTAAAAACATATTTTGACAAATATGTTTGTTAACAAATTACATTATATTTTATTCAACCGATGTAATATATTGGTTTATTCAACCCGTGTATTACACGGGTTTTTAAAAATATAAAATTTTTATTATTAAATATATAACATTTTATTTATTTAACCCGTGTAATACACCGTATTTTAACCTAGTACATAATAAATAACAAGCGTATTATATTATTAAATAAAACTATAATGTCAAACGTTAATGTGCTATATGACAATGTTCGTGTATGCCATGTTATATTCTCGTTATTATTAAGAAGATATATGGGTGGGAAAATTAAGAGGTACCTAAAACAAAGTTGGTGTGGCAATTTTTTTAGTAAATCAACATCAACATAAAATAATAAATTAAAATAATGGATGATAATGACCTAGACATTTATTTTGGTTCTTCTGATTACGGTCTTGAAAAATTCTAAGTTTCAAGTATAAAAGCGTTTATATCAAACCGATTATAGTGGCATATACAAATATTTAACAACAAAAAATAAGTATTTATACAAGAATTCGTATTACAACACATCAACAATATAGCACACAAGATAATCAAATCATTATGGTTTGAGAAGATTTTGATTCAAAAGATACCAAATTTGTAAAACTATTTATTTGGTCGGATGAAAAATGCAATATCCGTGGTGGTGGTTAACTTAAACTAGAGAATTTAAAACATGTGATCATACTTTTGTGGACAAGACTTAACATCATCATCATCTTCATCATCTATAACCAACCGTGATACCTACCAGGCATCACCGATTCCTCATGGATTTGATCTCCGACACCGACTACTGCCACTACCCATCGCTGCTACGATTTATTAGGGGACTAGCTTAGTACCCGGATGAAAATTATCAATACATAAAATTCTTAATTTTTTATGTGTAAAAACTAAAAATATATTACATATACGAATGATATAAAACAAAATTTAAAATATGTAAAAATTAATACATAATTGGGTTTTGAAAATACGTTAATTACTATTTAATGCAATTTGTCTTTCATTACTATTTGATTCAAAATAAAAGTTACATAATTGTATTTTAAACTTTCTTATAACAAAAGATAATTTAAAATAAATATGTTTTATTAGTATAATTAGTATTTTTCTTTAAAGATATAATATTATTAAAATAGAGAGATGTATTTAATAAAAGAGAGAGACGAGAAAAAAATGATGAGAATGAATACGATTACGACACGTGGAATGTAAAACCTTTATTTATTATATAGTATAGATATAGATTTTCATTCATTAATCCAAGATTTAGAATGATAATTAATTGCTTAAAGTATCTCAATTTGATACATCTAAACCATGTATTATTTATTTAAAGAATGTATTAATATTAATATTATAAACTTATATATTTTAATTAGTAGTTATGAACTTTCAGTATATATTCTAATTATTTAACACTCATAAAGTATTTTAATTAGTAGTTATGAAATTTCAGTATTTATTTAAAGAATGTATTAATATTTTAATTATTTAACACTCATAAAATATTCTTATCATAATTTAACATATTTTAATGTTTTGGATCCGAAACACTCACTTTGTTTTTATGCTACTTGACATATAATTAAACTATTTTGATACTTAAGCATTCACATTATAGAAACTATGATGTATAAAATGATTTTTAAGCATTTCTTGAAAACTCGCGCCTCACGTATATGATAGTAAGTCTTTTGCCTCACCTCCAGGACCCTATCGCCTTGGAGCCTCTCACGCTTTATAACGCGCAAGTAATTCCAAATGATTGAACTACTAAATATTATAACTTCAGATAATATATTTAAAAAAATACAACCTTTTCTCATTTATTAGAACTTAAATCCTGTAACTTTAGACAATTTTGTCTCAATGATTGTATGATCTGTCAAAGATCATGGCATATAACCAGCACAAACTACAAACAGTATCTATATATCAATCAATGGCAATTCAACAAAACAAATATTGTTCAACAAGGGGATTCACATCATAAATCAATTTCACATACTCAAGACTGTTATTGTGGTGCAACTGCTGATTCAGAAACTAAAGGCTCCATAATTTCAAGAAGCTCATTGCAAAGACCTGTAAAAACAACCGAATCTGTTTCTTTCGGTCTAAACTTGATTAAAGCTGATGGAACCAGATCTTCATCTTCAAGAGTTACAACTCTCTCTCCAAAGTTTGGGATCACGCGACGTTTAATCACAACAGGATGCAATAATTCAAATTCCAAGCTGGGATCTTTCAATGACGAGCTCACAAACTACATTCAAAAACATAAATTTTGAAAAAAAGATAGTTAAATTACACTTTTCGCTTTGTGGGTGTCTAGTATAAATGGGACCCACATTGGAAATAATCAAGAAAGTGAATAAAGATGAGATCTTTTATAAAACTAACCTCGTAAAGGGCGGTAGTTGGTTCCCTAGGGCTGAAAAATGCTTGGAGCACCACCCCATCAGGGAATTGTATTCTGATGACTGTTTTTACGTGTCTTTTTCTTGAAGCTTTGGCTTGTTTTTCTTTGTATGATTTTGGTACTAAAAGTTGAGATTCTGCAAGTTTTTTTCTTCTTAATTCTGCTTCCTTTTTCACTTCGTCAATGGAGAGCTTATAGAAAGAATCTGGCAGTTCTATCTTTGCAGCTACGCTTTCCGATACAGAAAAGAACACCCTAATCTGTCAAACAAGAGGGACGAGATTGGAAATTCATCAGGGATAAAGACAATAACATAATCGTCTAGTAATATTGAACCAAAAATAAAGTTACTCCATTTGTTATGTAGAAATTGTAACCGTTTCCATTATGGGATGTCCTATGGAAAATGCTACATTTCCATTTTTGGTAAGTTTTTGAAGTATGCTTACAAAGATTGATCATATTGATTTGGGTCAACATAAATTCTTTAGCTACTACTGAAGGGTATTTTAGATATTCGACAAATAGTCAGACCCTTTGCATAAGACTGAATACCTAGAAAACTTCAAAAATTTCAATGGGGGCTGATAAACATACTGAAGGACAAACATAAACTACTCGGCTACTCGCAGTGTAGCTACTTTTTAGATCAGTTTGACCACGGTCAACGCCTAGTGAGGAATTTAGCTAGTTTCTAAAAAAATATATATCAATTTGACTACAATCTTTACTACTCAAAGAACCACTTAAAAGTGTGACGAAACACATATAGTTTACTAGACCTTCAAAGAACACAAGTTCCAGAGGACATAAAATGCCAACAGAATAATAAAAGTATCTAATAAACCTTTGTTTGAGCATCGCTACTTCCACATGACAGGCTAATTTTACTAGTGATTATAACATTTTAGTTGTCAAATCTGATCATTGCTTATTGAGGAACCCAAGCAGACAACCAGTGAAAATTAATGGACCTAAATGTGATATTTGAATTATTCTACTATAAGGCCTCTAGTAATAATTTTGTTTCTGTTTTTCCCTTTTCTGTATTTTGCATTATCAATTAGGAACTTAGCTGTTAAGCTGTTAGTTATAGACCTACTGACCTTATATTCATCCATCATAGACATTAGATAGCATCTTTATAGATTCTACAAAGAACTCTGACTTCCTAAAAGTCAAAAACAGGTTGTCCAGCCTTAATGCTTACTTCTGATATTCCCACAAATTATCCAACAAAAGTCAACCATGACCTAATTATATGCACCGGCAGACAGGATTATGTGCAGGGTGCACCAGCTAAAAGTAATCAAATGATTTAAAAATAAAATAGTGATGTAAAAGAAAAGAAAAACCAAACATGTTGCTTGATATGATTATATTTATTCAACACATAAATCTAGCCACCATTGCAAACCATTTACTTTTTTGTGGAAGCTAGGGCATCTAGAAGTGATTTTATAAAACTTTATTCTTTTTCTATGAACTTTCATATCTGAGTCTATCGTCTATTGCAAAAAAAATCACTTATAGCAGATGTCAATGTGCCTGTGGCCCAACTAACACGTCCAAAGGTTTCTTAATAAGATAACCATAGTAGTCAAAGGCGCCTTTGGCACAGCAAAAACCGCCTTGGGCCTATCCAGGCGCAAAAAAACTGGAAAAAACAGGCCACAATCTACAAAAGAAGAAAAAAACTGTCTGAACCGGCCTAAACTAGTCTAGAACAGTCTCAAAAGCCAAAAAAAAAGGGTCTAAACTAGTCTAAAACAGCCTAAACCAGCATAAAACATGTCTAAAACAGCTAAAAATGGTTTGGAATACACGTGTGCCTTTCTTGTATCAGGGGAACGCTTTTTAAGGCTTATTGATGACGAAAGGATTAAACTATTAACCATTTCAAAGACGAATTTCAGACCAAAAAAAAATTCTAGATTCTTCATTCTATAAGATCCGTTGCTAGTACTCCAAATCAATAAACAAGATCCATAATCAGATACTCATCTACTATCATCATATAAAAAAGGCCCATGAAATGAAAATGGCAAATGATAAGTGGTACCAATAAATAAATACTGGAAATGCTACTAGCAAAAACAAATACCCTTAACTGCGCATACTTTTTTGTCAACCAAAATTTCTATATACTTGATTTGTTGAATTTTTTCAAAACGGGTTGTTTTCATAACCCACAACGACAAAAACAGGTCTTCTTTCTTTGAACTTGTTTTGCAAAAAAGACCCATTTGTCATCATGGATTTTGAAGACAACCCAATTTTGCAAAAAGTTCTTGATTTTTTGTTAATCACTTTTTCATGAAAATGGATCCCTTTACCAAGTACCATTAAGTAATGCACCAAGAATTTGATACTCAATGACCTATAGATCCACCATCCACATACATCTTCCATTCTTTTCATTATTCTTTTTTAATAAATGCCTCAAATTTGTAACTTCATTTTCTCCAAAAGCTACCCATTTGACTCAAAAGACAAGAAAACTAATAAAGCCCACTCCTTGAAAAGAAAAAAATATGTTAACACATCACTCCTAATTTCAATAAAAATATCCTCAAAACTTGTCTAGTTAGCCTTAAATTTCAAAACATCAAGCAATCCTACAGGGGCATTCATAACACAAAAATAAGATACCAACAAAACCATAAATATTCAATAAAATATACCTGTCTCTCGACCTTCTTCACCTCCATCTGTTCCTCCACCTTAGCAGGTGCAGTTGTAGGCGCCACATTTTCATTCTTTGGTGGTTCGGGTTCCAACAAGTAAACCGCTTGCTTGATTAGCTTAATCTTCTCACTACTTGCATCTTCCATCACCGCCCACATCTCCCCATTTTCCTCTTTCAGCTCAAACCCAACACATTCCAACAAATCCAAACCTCCAGCCACATCAGCAATCGCCTCTTTAATCTTCGGGTTCCCTAACCGAATTCTCCTAAACTTAACATTCTCCGGCTCCTTAACTATATTCTTCAACAACTTAAGAACAATCTCAACCGACCCATCAGACGGTTTCCCAGAAACATATGCACCAACACAAATGTCCAATTCACTTTGTGTCTCCACTCTTTCAGTTCTTGATTGGGATTCTATTTCATTATCAGACAAACAACTCTCAACATGACCAGACACCTCTTCTTCAGATCCAAACACCCGACTACAAACCGGACACTCAAACACTTTCAAATCATACCCATTTTTGTTTCTCTTACCGGTTGTGATCAAAGCATCAAACGGGTCAAACCCATTCGTTGACTTTGCAGGTTGTTCGGAAGTTATGGGCTTTTTAGGTAAAACGTTGGGGGTTGATGAAGAGGGTTGAGGGGAAGGGACGGGTTTCGGGTCTTGAATACGGGTCGGGGGTAGATTAGGGATTGAATTTACCTGATTAGAAGGAATTGAAGAAGACGATGAACCCAAAACCCTACCCTGGCCCTTGAATTTACCGGAAGATGAAGATGTGTTGAACTTTTTCATGAACCCTTTCATTTTATCTTTCATATCATCCATTTTATCGAAACCCAGATCAAAAAGCAGCTGATTTCTATAAATTGATGAACAGAAAGGCCTGATTTTAATCAGATCGCAACGAACAATCGTTGAATTTGATGAGAAAGGATGAAGATGATGATGATGAAGTTACTTGGTCGCTGGTGGAGTGGTTACCAATGACGCGTTTCGGTTTGTTCCTTGCGTAGGGGGTTATTGCACGCACCAAGAATAGGTCTTGAAAGTAACGACCATATCCCAACTTGTCTTGTGGGTTATGTTAAAACATTTATCTATAATAGTTATAAATAGAAACTGGTTTCGGATTGGGGAAAACATGATCAGTTTGAAACCGTTTTTGTATGGGATTATGTCGGATCGGTTTTAACTGACTTCAATGAAAATATCTAAAACCGATTTCAAACCAGTGGATTGGATCAGATCGGAACCGGTTTCACCCTAGCCGGCTTTTGGATCAGTTTCGAATCTAGTTTGAATTTGCACCTCTAGATGCGATATTTGACGACCGCATAATCATACGAAATCAAGGATATGCAAATCGTATATTTTATCACAATGAAATTTCATATTAGATCACATAACTTGGGTTGTAAAGCATATCTTACTTGGACATTGGACTTCTATGTTAGGTGTAGTTTTGTAATTCCAAAATTGTAGAGGGACTTATTTTGTCATTTCTGATTCTTGTATTTGTATAAGTACAGAGTTTATGGTTTGTTAAGTTTGTTAAGTTTTCAATCAATAAAAGTTCTTCGTCTGATTCCTAATTCTGTTGCGAATTCTCTTGGTGACTGATTATCAATTGGAATCAGAGCTGCGTTAAGGAAGAACAGCTCGTTATCGATCCGAATGATTGGATCTGGATTCAAGGTTTGGCAGAAAATACAACCGGAGATCGAAGACGAAGATGACCGGCGAAGGTGCAACTCCACCGGTGAATAACCAAATTGTGACAATCAGAGAAAATTCCACAATTCCCCTACAATGTCCAGTTCTTACCGCAATGAATTACACATTATGGGCGGTCAAATTGAAGTCAATCTTCAATGTCCATGGCCTCTGGGAGGTAATTGAAGTCCAAGAAGGGGTTGAAGTTGATTCTAAGAAGAACAATATGGCGATTGCGTATCTGTACCAAGCAATGCCAGAGGATTTAGTCCTCCAAGTTGCGAAGTACACTAAGGCCAAAGAAATCTGGGATTCATTAAAGTCCAGATTTGTTAGGATCGGCAGGGTTAAGAAAGCCAGATTACAAACCCTACGAAATGAATTTGAGGGATTGCGAATGAAGGAGGAAGAAAGCATTGATGATTTTTTCGGAAGGATAGGTGCAATATCATCAAAGGCTAGTGATCTTGGTGCTCCTTATGAGGATACAACACTAGTTCGAAAATTTCTTGATTCACTACCTGAAAAATTCATACAAATTGTTGCCTCTGTTGAACAATTTGTAGATTTGGACACCATGTTACTTCAAGAAGCAATTGGCAGACTTAAGGCTTTTGAAGAGAGAACCTGTTTGAAGGCCAAGGTTAGTCAAACAAAATCTGATCAGTTATTGCTCACATATGCTGAGTGGCAGGCAAGAACCAAGGATTCTGAAAGCAATAACAGGTATAAGTCCAAGTCAGATCAAGGTGAAAAAGGATGGGTTAAGAACAAGGGGCAGTTTGTTAACAAGGGGAAGAGTGACAAATTCAAGAAACAAGGAAAAGAAAAGTCAAAGATAAAATACTTTAAATGTGACTTGTATGGGCATTATGCATCTGAATGTCCAACTAAAGCCAAAGATGTAGAAGCAAACTTAACCCAAACAGAATAAGAGGGCCCTGCACTTCTAATGATTGTTGCCAGAATTGAAGACCAAAGGGAAATGGTATTCTTAAATGAACACAAAGTAGTGCCAGCAAGATATGAATCTGAAGGAACTGCCAAGTATCTATGGTATCTAGATAATGGTGCTTCAAACCACATGACAGGTGATGAATATGTATTCTCTAGTCTTGATAAGAATGTTGGAGGAAAAGTGAGATTTAGAGATAATTCATGTGTGGTCATTGAAGGCAGAGGTTCAGTAGTCTTAGAGTGCAAGAATAAAGAACAAATGCTGCTAACAGATGTGTATTACATCCCGCATTTAAAGAGCAACATTCTAAGCCTTGGACAAGCAACAAAAGGGGGTTGTGAGGTAAGAATGAAGGATGAGTTCTTATGGATGTATGAGAAAGATGGGAAATTGCTAATGAAAGTGAAAAGTCTCCAAATAGACTGTATAAAATTCATCTAAACATTGGCATACCAATGTTTTTTCAAGCAAAAATAGTTGCTACACCTTGGTTATGGCATGGCAGGCTAGGGCATATGAACTTTGAAGCCCTGAAGAGTATGACAAGGAAACAGTTTGTCACTGGAGTTCCAGTGGTGGATCACCCCACACAGGTGTGTGAGGCTTGTCTTGCTGGAAAGCACTCAAGAAAACCATTCCCTGTAGCAACCCAGTACAGGGCTGAACAACCTTTACAGTTGGTGTCAATTGATCTATGTGGTCCAATCATGCCAACAACCCAGGCAGATAATAAGTACTTCATGTTGATAGTAGATAACTGTACTAGATTCATGTGGGTATACATGTTAAAGGGGAAGGATCAAGCTTTTGATGTGTTTAAGCAGTTCAAAGAAAAGATTGAAAATGAAATAGGCCTTAAGATTAAAACTTTGAGGTCAAACCATGGGGGGGAGTTCACTTCCCAGGAGTTCAACATTTATTGTGGTAGAGAAGGAATTACCATGCAGTTGACAGCTCCCTATTCTCCTCAACAGAATGGGATGGTTAAGAGGAGAAATAGGTCAGTTTTAAACATGACCAGAAGCATATTAAAGGCTATGAGTATTCCACAAGACTTTTGGGCAGAAGGAGTGAGACATTCAGTCTACATTCTCAATAGAATAAGTACTAAGTCCTTAAATGAGGATACACCTTATGAAGCATTGAAGGGAAAGAAACCTAATCTAGCACATCTGAGAGTTTTTGGATGTGTAGGACATGTGAAAGTCACCAAGCCATGGTTAAAGAAACTAGATGACAGAAGTGTTCCTATGGTTTACTTAGGGGCTAAGATTGGAACAAAGGGTCACAGAATGTATGATGTTACCAAAAGAAGGATTGTAGTAAGTAGAGATGTACACTTTGAGAAAGGAAGAAAATGGGATTGGTCAGAATACTTGGGTGAAGTTAAAACTGAAAGCTCAAATTGGGTGGAATTCTATGTTCACAATGACCAGTTTCAAGGAAATGTTGAAGTTGAGGAGCAAAACTCAATTGAAGAAGGCAGTTCTAGTCAGCATGAAAATTTAAATTTTCCCAATCCTGATGTAATTTCAAGTCAGAATGAAGGCCAAATTGACAGTTCTAGTCAACAAATTGAGTAAGAGCAGTCAAGTGTAAGAAGGTCTAGCAGAATTTCTACTGTGCCATCTATGCTTAATGACTATGTGTTGGATGGAAGGGTTAAGTATGGGGCTGATAGACAAGAAGAAGAAGACGAAATTGAACTCTTGCTTACTCAAGAAGGTGAACCTATGACTTATCAAGAGGCAATAAAAGAAAAAGAATGGAAGTTAGCCATGGATGAGGAGATTCAGGCAATTGAAGAAATAAAACCTGGGTCTTAACTCAACCACCATTGAAGTGCAATCCTATTGGACTGAAGTGGGTCTTTAAACTGAAAAAGGATGCTCTGGGTAAAGTGACAAAGCACAAAGAAAGGTTGGTAGCAAAGGGATATGTCCAGCAATTGGGAATTGATTTTGAAGAGGCCTTTGCACCTGTTGCTAGAATAGAAACTATAAGGTTGATTCTTGCTTTGTCAACTAAAATGGCGTAGAAGGTGTTTCATCTAGATGTTAAAGCTGCATTTTTACATGGGGAACTAAAAGAAAATGTGTATGTAAGGCAGCCAGAAGGGTATGTAAAGAAAGGTTCAGAAGGTTGTGTGTATAAGCTGTCAAAGTCTCTATGGTCTTAGACAAGCACCAAGAGCATGGAATTTGAGGCTAGATGAAGTTTTGAAAGAGTTGGGTTTCAAAAGATGTCAAAGGGAACAGGCAGTGTATATTAAAACCAAAGGAAAGTCACACATGATTTTAGGTGTTTATGTGGATGATCTGTTAATAACAGGGAATGATTCTCAAGAAATTGAAGAGTTCAAAAGACAGATGAAACAGAAATTTGAAATGACTGATCTTGGTTTGTTGTGCTACTATTTAGGAATTGAAGTGGTCCAAACTGATAAAGGAATCTTGTTAAAGCAAGCAGCTTATGCAAGGAAATTGGTTCAAATGGCAGGACTGGAAGAATGCAATGAAACAAAAATTCCTATGGAACCAGGGCTGAATTTGTATAGAGTTGAAGAAGGTTCTGGTGTGGATCCAACTGAATATAGAAGGCTAGTTGGTTCTTTGAGGTACTTAACACAAACATGACCTGATACCAGCTTTGCAATGGGGTATGTCAGCAGGTTTATGCAAGAGCCTAATGAAATTCACTTGAAAGCTATTAAACATTTGATCAGATATGTGAAGGGGACACTGCATTATGGGCTGAATTATAAAAGAATAGAAGGAGGTGGTTTAGTTGGCTATAGTGACCGTAATCATCTAACTGATACTGATGATGGGAGGAGTACCTCTGGTAATGTGTTTTACTTTAATGGGTCACTAATTTCTTGGCAGTCACAGAAGCAACAAAAGGTTGCCCTATCCAGTTGTGAAGCAGAGTTCATGGCTGCAACTTTGGCAGCTTGCCAAGCAATATGGTTACATGGGCTGTTAGAGGAAATTACTGGATCAAAGCAGAAAATTGTTATTTTGTTTGTTGATAATAAATCTGCAATAGCTCTTATGAAGAATCCAGTTTTTCATGGGAGATCAAATCATATAAATACAAGATATCATTACATAAGAGAATGCATAGAAGGGAATCAAATCCTTGTTGATTTTGTGTGTGGAGAGTTGCAATGTGCTGATGTTTTGACAAAAGCTTTTCCTAGGATAAGATTTTGTGAGATGAGGTTCTTGTTGGGTGTAGAAGATTTGAATAAGTGATTTTGGAATTAAGGGGGAGTATGTTAGGTGTAGTTTTGTAATTCCAAAATTGTAGAGGGACTTATTTTGTCGTTTCTGATTCTTGTATCTGTATAAGTACAGAGTTTATGGTTTGTTAAGTTTTCAATCAATAAAAGTTCTTCGTCTGATTCCTAATTCTGTTACGAATTCTTTTGGTGCCTGATTATCACTCCAAACCATCGTTAACGATAGTGCAACGTCCTGTCCGCCAGGGGGGAGGGGGGATTAGAGTAAGTACTCAAGATATGTGGCACCTATTTAGAACCCTTGCATTCTTTCGTAATTAGAAAACACTGACATTTAGCTTATGATTATACAATAATGAAAACGCTACAACACATTGTTTATTATTAATTAACTATTTATAGGAGTAGTATAAAGATAATCACAAAAAAATCTAATCTAATCATAACTATTTATAGGAGTAGTATAAAGATATTAAATCATAATTAATATATTATATTGATCTAACTAATACATTCTATATGATAATGATATTCGAGAGAATTAAAAGGGAAACATTGAAAACCTATAGCTATTTATTTCTCTTGAAGACGGCCCATTCATTCTTGTGCTTGAGCTATCGACCTTGTTGGTGATGAACCGTTCTCTATAAAACAACCCACTTGATAAACATGTTAGTAAAACCGTGATTGAACACCGAGGAACAACATGAACCCTGATCAACTTTTGAAAGGAAACTTGTTTGTTGTCCACTAAACTATTTGATGATGAGAAAGAGTTGATTGCAACAAGACAAAGATGGGTTTTAATAACCTTGACTGCCTTGCTTTATTATGCAAGGCAATGGCAATGGCAATGGCAATGGCATTGACAATTTGACACAAACCCCTTTTACCCAAATTGCATTGCAAATAGAGGTGCACAAACCGGGTTTTTTGAACCGAACCGGTTCCAAACCGGCCCGGACCGGTTTGCGTTGACCAAACCTTAAACCGGTTTTGACTAAACCGGTTCGGGTTAAACCGGTTTATTTAATATAAAATCTCAAACCTGTTGAACCGGTTCAGTTCGGTTCTGGACCGGTTCGGGTTGGTGAACCGGTTTAAACCGGATTTATTAAAAAAAAATTTAAAAATAAATATTTAACAAATAAAAACATAAAGTTCAACGTTTATTCATATTGTAGGAGTTCGGAAATCACAAAACATTACAAAATTAAACATTACAATTTAAAATCGGTTATCACACCATCTAACATGTGAAATAAATTTTGACCCGTGTGCGGATATTCAAACATCTCAAACGCGATTGTACGTTTCATCATTTGCCACGTATTGGGATCAACCCAATGAGCGGTAACGCAAATATATGAGTCGGGAATACCATGTGGAGCCGACCAAACGTCGATGGTTAAGTTCACACCGGTTTCCAATTTTTCAAAACCTAAAATTAATTCTTTTTTTGCTTTTTTCCACATTTTTAGACAATCACGTCTAAGAGTACTACGACTTACTTGATGATAACGTGGTTGAAGGGCTTCTTGAATCATCCTCGTCACGAGCGGGTTGTCGAAGTGGTTGAACGTCAAACCTCTTTGAATAACTAATTTCGCCATTCTATCTTGAACAATATTTGGATCGAAGTTCCAAATTCCACCCTCGCTTGTCATAGATGTTTGACCCTCACCCGGAATTTTCTTCAAACTCGGGCACGATTTTTCCAGATGAGTTTTTAGAGTAGAATTTGATTCCTTTTTAAAAAAACCACCACAATTTTTGCAACGATCACGTTCCAACCCGTTAGACAACTCACATAGATCGTAGTTTGACCAAATTACGGGGTTCCTCGTTGGTGGTATGATTTTCACAACGCTAACTTCGTTAGAGGAAACACCAAAACTTGAATCTGCCATAGCGTTTTTTTCAGAGTTTTTTTGAGCGTTTTTTGAGCGTTTTCGAGCGTTTTTTTATAAACGAGAGTGTAGAGAGCAGGTTTGAGAAGTGTGATTTAACCAAAACACCCACTGCCTATTTATAATGTGTTTGAGGGTTAAAATGGGTGAAAAAAACGGTCAAAAAAGGGTCTAACGGTCAAAAACGGCTATATAGCCGTTATCCCAACGGTTAGTTTTCGAAAGTTACCGTTAAACCGGTTTAAACCGGTTCCTCAAACCGGTTAAAAAAAACCGTTCCTAAACCGGTAAATCGTATGTATAAGTAAACCGGTTCAAAACCGCCGGTTCAAACCAGTTTGAAACCGGTTCCCACTAAACCGGTTTGAAGTCGGGTCGGGTTTCGGTTTGAAACCGGTTTGGATCCAGACCGGTTTTTTTGCCCACCTGCAAAGATAAGAAAGCAATGTTGGCCCATTTATTGGAAAACAAACAGATGGGTGGACTTGGGTCTTGGTCTGTCATGTTGATTTTTTCAGGGCTGGGTGGGCTTTAAGCCCAAACTCTGTGTTCAATGGTCTAATTAGCTAAAATATGAATAAAAGGCCAGTGAATTACTTAATGGACACCTTATAGGCTTATATCCATAATGACTTCTATAGCAGATTGAATCACAAATTTTGCATCACAATTATAAATCTACAAGGAAATGCAAATATTGGATCAAAAAAATTTCTTTTTACATCAATCAATCTTCAACAAATATACATCAAGATTCCAAACCTTAAACAAACATAAACTAAATCATACTAACTTCAAAACTTGCATATTTTCTTGATTTGTTTCGCCACTTCTGACATAGAACTTCGTCTACGCGGATACTGAGAAGCACAACGAATTCCAAGATGCATCAATCTGGTAATCTTCTCTGTGTTATCATTATTCTTTACCAAATCTGTATCAAACGCATCGTTCTTCCACCTAGCTTCATCCACTGATTGGACCCATGCGGGAAGATCGATCCCTTCCTCATTCAACAATAAAGTTGGATCCTTACCCGTTAAGAGTTCAAGAATCAGTATCCCAAAACTATACACATCCGCCTCTTTAGAAGTTATACGCGTATCAATCAACTCTGGAGCACGGTATCCAGATAAGCTTGTTGTCGAAGATGACACAAGGTGGATCAATCCGGATTCTGATAGATATGCTTGAAACCCGGGGTTGAGAAGAATGTTGTTTGATTTGATGTTGCCATGAGAAAGATTGTGAGAATGGAGGTGTTCAAGGCCACAAGCTACTTCAAAAGCAATTTTACTTCTAACCTCCCATGTGAATTGAGATTTTTCCTCCATGTTTTCTATAATGGTTAGAAAACTTAATTAACAAATCTTGAAAATACCCATCAAAATCAAGAAAAAAAATAGAACTATAGAAGAATTAGATACATACCATGCAAGATTGAAGACAAGCTCCCCATGGGAATGAAGTCAAAAACAATAAGCTTTTCTTCTTTCCCATAATAGTATCCTTTAATAGGCAACAAATTCTCATGGTACAACTCTCCAATGCACACAATCCTCTTTGTGAACTCCCTTTTAGAAACACACACATTCCTAAGCCTCTTCACTATCACCTCACCACCATGATCCAAGTAAGCTTTATAAGTTGTACCCACAGTTCCTTTACCCAAAACCTCTGCAGAAGCCCTTAACAAATCCTCCAATAAGAAACCACCTTCCCCAAAGAATGTCAATTCATCATTACTATCCGGGCGACCCGAAAACCCTTCCTCCGACCCGGTATTCTCACTTGCCATAATATGGTCAGGACTCCGGAAATTGTACTCCGATGGCTTCTCCGGTGATTCCGGTATCGGTGAGGCCGCATCTTGAACTGCCTGTCTTGAGCTTCTTGATTTGTTATGGCTTCTACAAAGAAAGAAAATGATTCCAATGATCAAAATTGAACCCAAAGTTGACCCGATAGCGATTCCGGCGATAGCTCCGCCGGAAAGTTTACTGCTTTCACCTTCAACTGAGCAAGAATTTAAAGGGGGCCCACATAATTGGTTGCCGGTGAATGAATCAACCGGAAAACTGGCTAAGTTTCCGGGGATACTGCCGTTTAATCTGTTTGCAGAGACGTTGAATTGAATAAAAGGATTGTTTAGAACCGGAATTTGTCCTGTGAATTGGTTGTTTTGTAGATAGAGATGTGTCAATCTTGTCAAATTCCTGAAGTTTGGCGAGATATCACCGGAAAAACTGTTGTTGGAGATGACTAATCGGATTAGATTAGATAGTCGGAAAAGTGTCGCCGGCAGTGCGCCGGAAAACTGATTGTTTTGCAAAAAAAGGAACTGGAGCTCAGAGCATTGCTCCAGGTCCGACGGGATTACACCGGAGAGACGGTTTCCACGGAGACTGAGTCTCCGGAGAGCGGTCAAGTTTCCGACGGTGTTCACCGGAATATCTCCGGTGAGTCTGTCGCCGGGAAGGCGGAGCTCGATGACACGGTTGATAGCGTCGTCACACGTGACTCCGGTCCAATTACATGGAGACGGACTGGAAACGTTCCATTGGAGAGTGTTTCCGGCGACGGCGGATCTGAGTCTTGTTAAGGCGGCTCTGTCGGCGGCGAGGTCTGAAAAGGCAAACTCCGGTTGAAAACAGAGGAAACAGAGTAAAACTGGTGCAAGAAGATTAATAAGTGCCATTAGAGAATGAAATTGAAGAGCTTTATTGAAGGGGTTTTATACTTTTATAAGTTTTATGGGAATTTCAGAAAATTGATGGTTGTTTTTTTCTAATTGGAGGTTGACTGGTTGTTCTCCGTAGAGGGAACGCTGCATGGACGGTTGACTTCAGCAGCAGCGTTGATTGTTTCTTGTTTGAAATTGAAATAGTAGGTTGGGTTTCAACAAGCCTCCATGGGTATTTGTTGACACGTAAATTCTTTTGACCAAATATTCAAATTAATTCTTTATTAATTGTTTCTAAATAAAGTTAGGGATTATTTAAATATAATAAAGGAGGATTTATTTATTTTTTGAACGGCGTGGGCTCAACTGGCACGTTCCATCAGGGGGGCTCGTACATCAGTCTACACATACAACCCCTAAGAAATTCGAATCTGAAGAGGATGTTCATAGTTTTTATAAAGTGTATTTTGAAATATTCAAACCCATGACCTACACAGAGAGAAAACCCTTTAGAAAAACTTCTCTGACAAATGAGGATTTAATTTAAATATTAAAAAGCAACAAAACAAACTTATTCCCGGTTTATAATATTTAAAACGCATTTTTGTTTCTTAGGTGAATATAGATGTTTACATATTTAAAAGAATACATACACAGATATCATAAATAAATGACAAAACATATTGGAAATCGTATAATTTATATTTTATGTATTCTAGTTATAAAACAATATTTTTAGTGACATATTTTGATATACTACTGATCTAGAAGGTAGCTGAGACCCAACTTAAAAGGGTTGTAGATGGTTTTTGGTTTAGCTATCGGACTCGAATTCCATTATTTAAAGAATCAATTTCGAAGTCAAGGATTTTTTTGTAATTTTAGTAATCTTTATCTTTTCCTTTTAGAGTTAATTACACAAATAGGTCATATGATTTGGGTAAATAACATGTATGAGTCCTAATTTAAAAAGCTGTAAATTTAGAGCCTATGGTTTGGGTAAAATAACATGTATGAGTCATAAGTTTAAAAAGTTGCAAGTTTAGAGCATTTGGTTTCAATTTTATAACAAGTTTGGGATTAAATTTTATTTTAATTTTAAGTAAATGACTTTTTTACCCTTGACTGTTAAAAATAAAAAAGAATATATTACAGGGACTAGTTTGTCATTTACTTAAACAATAATTAAAAATATAACAATAGCAAAAGATGGGTGTTCGTAGTAGACGTCAGATATTCATCGGAGGTCGGAGCTAGAGGAGATATGAGAAAGATTTGGGGGATTTTTTTATCAAGTTTTTTGCTATTGTTATATTTTTAATTATCGTTTAAGTAAATTACAAATTGGTCCATGTAATATATTCTTTTTATTTTTTAGTAGTCAATGGTAAAAAAGTCATTTTACTTAAAATTAAAATAAAATTTAATGGAATATAGTCTTAGTACCCAAACTTGTTATAAAATTGAAACCACGGGCCATAAACTTGCAACCTTTTAAACTTAGGACTCATACATGTTATTTACCAAAACCACAGGCCCTAAATTTATAACTTTTTAAACTTAGGACTCATACATGTTATTTTACCCAAACCATAGGACCTATATGTGTAATTAACTCTTCCTTTTATGTGTAAAGAATGTGGAATCTTTTATTTAAGTAATTCGCACATTTATTTTGATAGCCAATATAATATTTTGACAGTGAATTTTGATTTTTCGTATTAGGCTCAACATGTAAATGTTAGACAAAAGAATGCTTGATGTATTCGTTAAATCTTCAATAAGATATTAATTTTTGTTCTTTTGAGATTGCTCTCTGTTAATTTGCTTTCGTTTTGCGTCAAATTTCATATTAAAATATATATAATATGCGTGTTTTTATATCTTTAGTTTTATTATGGTTTATAGTTATATTTATGTAGTTGTACATGTACATTCAAAAGTGCGCCTATACAATTAGTATATACAAACTAGCTGTTTTAACCCGCATTTTTGCTACAGGGTTAAAGCGTAGAGTAAATAAAAAAAGCATAAAGAATAGGTTAATATAAATAACCAAGAAAAAAATTTTAAAAAAAACTTGGATTGAAACGAATTCAAATTCTAAAGGTTTACAAACTGAAGAGAATTGAAAATAATTAGACAAGTATGCGTATGAACAAGAAATTATATCCTAATGAGCTATTAACGAACTAAGTAACAAACAAAGTTTCAATCTACCACATTTACTCCTTGTACTTTCAGAAGTAGTGTAAATATAGATTAAACTCCAACTATTAGTAAATGACAAATTTAGCCCTTAAACTTTATAAGATTAGTCAAACCTTTAACATAACATTCTGTTGACTTTTGGAATGGACTTTTATTGACTCTCTTTAATTGATTTGGACATATATATAGCTTCAGCTTGGCAGTACAAAAAATACAGCGACAGTAAATCTTGTCACAAAATAAAACCCATACCATGTATTTTCCTGTATATATAATATCTTCAAAATTCGATTATCATTGTCCTAATTCGAACACATTATTTATATATTATGCAGCTTTATTAGGTGTTTTATTTGTAAGATTCCAATCTTCTTATTCTTTTGTAGTTATCTTAACTTGAAACGTATATAGCATGATAATGTTGAAAAACAATTCTAAAGTTAAATAAAATATTTATCAACTAACAAAAATGTCTATAACTTCTTGGATTGAATCTTCCCACACAAGGCCAAAGGCTCTGGAACAAAATACTTGTTTCATTTACAATTCAAAATAACCATATAGTTAATATTCATAATTGTAAGAATTATGGGTCGTAAGACTTCTGATGTCATCATATTATCGTAGGACATACGGACATTTAATTAGATAAGAAAACAATATCTAGTTATAACGTACATAACACTCAATTTAAATCTTTTGATTTTAGTTCAAAGTTTCAAATATTACGGTTGATTAATGACAAATAATAATACTCGATTAGAGGGGTCTATACAAAATGAGCCGATTGTGAGCTGCTTAATATCGATTTATTAAAAATTTAAATCGAACCGAGTTACAACAAGACTTGGTCTCATATAAGAAATTGACATTACATGTAAGAAAAATACAAGATACATCAACTCAAGGTCTCATACTTTTCATAGCTAATATATGAACTTTAATAATTAATATAGAAACGAAAATTAATCAAGTTCAAATACGTGTGGAAAGTTCCAACGTATTATATGTGTAAAGAAAAAGACCCTTAGAGACTTTACAGACAATATTGTTGGAGTTAATCAATGAGTTTCTTTTGTCTTTACACTAGATTTTAAATAATGTGTAATATTTTTTCCCCTTTCTTTTCCTTTTTTAAAACATCAAACCTTGTTAATAACATTTGATTTAAGGACTGTCAAATCCATTATAATTATAATCCGAGTTATTATTAAGACATGTTAGGTTTAGAAGTTACATGGACATATGTTTCAAGTGCAACGAAATACATTTCCTCTTAAAATTTTCAAAGTCACCGTCATTTCTACTTTGTGCTCAGAGAATCAATCTCCATATTATACTACCTATTTAAAATGAAATGTGTATGAATAGTGTATTACAAGTTTTGATGTGTTGAGCAGAAATGCATTAGTTCGTGTGTTACGTGTCGCTTCGAAGCTACGTGTAGCCACGCATCGCTTCAGACGCTTTCCACGTCTCCTTTTCTTCATTTTACCCATCTCCTCTTTTGGAAAAACCTAGATTAGTTTATATTATGATTTGGAATTTATCTTTGTCAAATAGATTCTCCATTGAGTTCAAAACTACCGCATAAGTTGCAAATATACAACAAAATGAGCCGGTTACATGAAGAAGAACAGTTCGACATCCTTATCAGTTTCGGTCAGAAAACAGGTTTCTTCAAGCCTCGGTCAGATTTTTAATTTTAATTTCTACATCCTCTCTATATATGTTTGTTTAATTTCTGATTTTTGAAATGTAATTTCAAGCCTACTTTGAGTAATCCCAATCTTTTGTATTTAAACTTTTTTACATGTGTGTTTGTTTATTCTTCAATAATTGATTTTGTTGTAATGTGAGTGTTGTCATTACACTATTATTTAAAGCACATTGGAGTGAATAGGAAATACAGTGATGTACTACTTTATATGCATCGAGTACCAGTCCATTTTGCTTTATAGTCTCATTCCAGTTTTCACACTACAGACCCACATTAGGGTTTCCTACTTTCCTCACACCATCGTTCACCTTCCGTTTCCGCTGCTTGTAATTCAAAGAGAGAGGGATCCCATATGTTTAACGGGAGAAGAAACAGAGAGAGGCGGAGGAGGGGCTGTCACCACCGGTTACTCTCTTACTAACCTGCCTTGACGCTGTCATCTCTCATCTTTCTTTCTCCTTTCTCTTCAAGATGGTGATCGGTACTATTTGGTCATCTCTTTTTGGGTGAAGAAGACGCTCAGATAGGGTTATTGCGGAAGACTGGTTGTTGTGTTTGACGGTGCCCTAATTCCGTTCGTGAAAAGGTCCAATAGGCTGTGATAACTGAAGCTTGGATCGTCGCTTGGCGTGGCAAAATCGAGGACGGCAAGTGCGAGGTTCTTCACTTGCAACCTCTGTTGCAGCCATGGCGGTTCAATAGCCAGATCTGAGCCCAATCATTCTAGAGAGAGTGACAGAGCAGTTAGCTTTGAAGCGGCTCAAAGTTAGGGTTCTTCGAGTGGATCTTTGAGGAGGCTATGGTTTTGTTTCAAACAAACGTTTTATATGTTTCCAGCGGCTCAAAGTTAGGGTTCTTCGAGTGGATCTTTGAGGAGGCTATGGTTTTGTTTCAAACAAACGTTTTATATGTTTCCTGTTATTGTGTGCAGAACCTTTACAACGCATAGATCAGGAGGGAGCACAATTTCAACTGCTGGACTTCCCTGGGTTTCTGCTTCATCAGAGTATACATTTCTTCTTAGTCTACCATCTGGAGATTTTACTCACATGAAGCTGCATAATTATAAATTTAACTGATTTAAATTTATTTATGATTCATAGGTAGTGGTTGTGTGACCGGTCACGTGAATAGTAAGTTATCTGATTTTTTTTATAATAACACTCTTTGATTCGTGTTTGGACAAGGCTAATTGTTACTTATTTAGTATGTTTGGACCTCCTTGAATCATGATTTTAAGAAAATGTATTTGGGGAGAGTGTGTTTAGTTGCTCATTAGTTAGTTATTTAGTACGTTTGGGCGTACTTGAAATATGATTTTAAGAAACCATTTTAACAATGTTTTATTTGTCTCAAATTTCTAATGCTCATGTTAAACATATATGAAATGTGATTAGTTTTTTTAATAATGGCACTCTTTGATTCATGTTTGAACTAAACTACCTGCTACTCCCATTTGTTTTTGTTGTGTGTTTCTTTCTTTTGATTGAGATTACCTATGTCTTCGTTCTCATTTTTGTGTTTCGAACTCTAGGTCACTAAGGAGGTTGCCTTAAAGTATTTTGTTTAAACAAATTGTGTCTATGTTTCTGTTTGTTTTATAATACTCTATTTTTGCTTTAGGTACAGTTCCTCTTTGTATGTATGATATTAAGATTCTATTTATGTGTTCTGCTTTTTTATCAAATTAATATTAAAGTTGTATATATATGTTTTTGAATGACAGCTAAAACTAACAATATCAAGTGCTCATATGGATGCATTCAGACTGCAGCTACAAGTCAATAGAAAGATGTCATCATGTGAGTTGCGTCGGCTTTCCATACGCAGGTATTGCCATGCTAGGCTTACACCATTCAATCATGACAGAAAAGATTATAAATGAAGTATCTGAAATGACATATGATGTTTTTTATTTAGTTCACCTCTATTTGTAGAGGTGGCAATGTCGACCCGTAACTTATGAACGGGTCAATACGGTTTAAGCTTAAAATGGAACATGTCAAATCAGTCAACCGGGTAGAAGGCCGACGAAAGTGAGTAAAGTTCATAGAACCTCCTAAATCATATTATTAAGATGATATAATTATGTAATTATATTTGCCACACTATTTATTAATAAATTTTGGAGAATGTTTTGGGTTAACACAACCCAACCCATGCAAACAATTACCTGTTTTGACCCTTTTTTGTGGAAGAAAATGTAAAGATGTGACTTTAAATTATAGTATTACCCGTTCTTGTGGAAGAAAACGTAAAGAGGTGACTTCGAATTCCCGCAGATGTTTTTTTTCCCGATTTGTTTTCATACATTTTAACCTTACATTCGGTTTCCTTGTGACGCGTGTTTTACCCTTACGTGTGTATTAGACTTATTTCTTCTGTGTGTGTGTGTGTGTGTGTTTTGCCTCCACGTATGTGCCACTTACACAGGACAAAAAGCTGCAGAAGAAAACACCGCCACCAGCAACTTCAGTAGGACAAAGGACTCAAACCCTGAAACATGTGGAGCAACTACCGCAAAACGATAGCTATTCAAAGAAACAGGTAATTTCATTTTATTTAGCCACAAAAAAGTAATATCTAACACAATGATTAAATTTTACAGGTCCTGAGATCGGTGACACTAAATGGGTTAGATACCCAGACTAAACACCAGCTACCGCTTTTCTTTTTGACGCACAGGCATGTGCTTTTTGCAGTAAAAAGCAAACCAAAATTGCCACAACAAGTTTTCCTTTGATCGCACTAAGATATTTTTGCTCCTAACTAACGTAGGACCACACAATGTGTGTATCTACTGTACAAAAACCGCAGCCTAATGCAAGTAAACTTTTATGTAAACATTTACAAGTTTGTTTGTTCTACCTACAAATGACTACCGCCGCAACGCTCGGCTGATCCAACTAGTTGTAAACAAAATTAATTTACTTCAACTTTTAGGTGGACTCTAGAAATATGATTAGATAAAAATTTGTTTTTGTTATATATATATATATAGGGGGAGGATCAAATAAGAAGTTATTTTCGGCTAAGAACTCTAAGAAGTGACAAAAACATTAAGAAACGATAGCAAACGAACTCGGATTGAGCTCATTCCAGCGGCGTTGGAACCGTATCGTCGAACTCTACCATCTTAGCTTTTAGGGTTTAGATCTTAGCGTTGAATTTTAGGATTTTAGCCTCAGGGTTTAGCTTTTAGGGTTTAGATTTTAGGGTTTAGGTTTTTTTTTTGGGGGTGGGGTGGGGGTTTAGGTTTTTTTTGGGGGGTGGGGGTGGGTTTAGGTTTTGGGGGGGGGGGGTGGGGTGGGGGGGTTTAGGTTTTTGAGGGGTGGGGTGGTGGTTTTAGGCTTTTCGGGGTGGGGTTGGAGGGGGGGTTTAGGTTTTTGGGGGTGCGGGTGGAGGGGGGTTTAGGTTTTTGGATCCGGATTAGAGTTCGATGAGACGGTTCCAATGCCGCTCGAATGAGCTCAATTGGAGTTCGTTTGACCCACTTCTTAGCGTTTCTTAGCGAAAAACCATTTTTTAGCGGAACCTTTCCCTATATATATATATATATATATTAAGAAACAAGATTTGTATGCTTATATATGTACACCTACATAGGAAACATGGGTCTGTATCTTTATTCTTTAAAATCCTCATGTAGTAGAAAAAATATATTTTAATTGTCATGCATTTTTTTGAATTATTTTTTTATAGAAAAAGATATACATTGATTGAAAACTATTAGTATTAGTATATTAACAATAAATAATTTAAATTTGGTGTATCAACTCAAAGCCTACAACATATAGCAGGTTAGTAAGCCACATTTGGTAGATCACCACCCCCAAAACTAACATTAGATATATCATATATGATGCTTCTTCTAATTGAACTATTATATATATACTATTTATTTTTCTACTATTTTTTATTTGATGTCAATATATATATACTTTCTATTTTATTATTTTTCTACTATTTTTTAATAAAAGTTATAAAAGGTCATTGATGCACTAACTTTTGTGTTGTGTTAATGTTATAAAAACTGTAAAATGTCACCGATTTCTAATAAAAAGTATATTATTTTTACACACTGACTCAAAATTTTAGAACAATTTTACATTGATATATATATTTGGATGGTTACATTTGTTGCATTCATTTTCCTTCTTACACTATTATTTTAGGTTTCTTTTCGCTCAAAAACATTATGCATCAATGTATTTTTTACATTACTTATCATTAAAAATATATAAAAAGAAATATATTGATGGAGTGATTGGACATGATTACCTCTCATTTAAAGTTAAAATCTGGATGTAGTTAAGTGATTTGATAAAAATGATAACTTTTGTAAACCACAAGGATACACAGAAGAAAAATAAACTTATTGGATAAAACTAGTAAAAATGGCTAAACCTCATTGACCAAATGACATTTACACTTTATTCTATAATAAATAACATGAATTTGTAATATAATAATAATAATAATAACATAATAACCGACGGCTATTTGGTGCAATTGTAGGCCTAAGACTTCCCATTGTCGAGTTCTCGGGTTCGAGTATCACCTGAAGGAATTATTTGAATTGAGGCAAAGGGGTTTCCCAGTTATGGGTTTCCTTCTGGGTTGAGGGTTCGATCCAGATTTGTGAGGTGGTTGGGCTTGATTTAGATTACATCTATCTCCCAAGATAGTACGGTTCACCAAAGGACGTTTGGTTTGATGATATCAAGATATATCTAAGGGGTTGCTTATCTTACGAGATTAAAAGTTCGGGTATCACTGACAATAAAATAAAATTTATATTCATATGTTTAGAAGTCTTTAATTTAGAAAAAAAATATTTATATAATATAAGTCACATATAAAGTAGTATGAACTATGAAATATGAATATGATCATATCCATAAACGAGGTAGTTGGCAACTTCATAATTAATGAGGTATTACCTTTCATTGTAAAAGTCAAATAAACTTTTTGTTAACTTTAAAGATTGATTGCATTATGACCTTACAAGGCAATTTCATATAGAACTTGTCAACATAAATATGAATGGTATGTTGCTAAGTATCTTTATTTGGTGGTCGGACCGGGAACCGGTGGTCTGACCGGTCCGGTTACATTTGTTGAACCGTTTCTGCAGCGAACCGGTGGTCGGACCGGTTGAACCGACGGTCGGACCGGAAACCGGGCGGTCAGACCGGTTGAACCGCTTGACTAGTTTTTTATTTTTTTTTAATCTTTTTTAAGTCTCTTGGCTTCTTATTTCATAGGTAATTGTTAGTTTAAAATTATTGGAATTGACTTGTTGGTGGTTTTTGAAATGATTAAAAGCTATTTAGACTGATATATTTTTATAATATTTATAACGTCGTCCGGTTCTTAAATCCGGTCCGACCGGTCGGACCGGTTCGACGTCCGGTCCGGTTCTGAAAACATTGGCAATGTTTTGAAACCAGGACCGGACCGGCCGGTCGGACTGGTCGGACCGGGAACCGGTGGTCTGACCGGTCCGGTTACATGTGTTGAACCGTTTCTGCAGCGAACCGGTGTTCGGACCGGTTGAACCGGCGGTCGGACTGGAAACCGGGTGGTCGGACCGGTTGAACCGCTTGACTATTTTTTTATTTTTATTTTTTAATCTTTTTTAAGTTTCTTGGCTTCTTATTTCGTAGGTAATTGTTAGTTTAAAATTATTGGAATTGACTTGTTGGTGGTTTTTGAAAGGATTAAAAGCTATTTAGACTGATATATTTTTATAATATTTATGACGTCGTCCGATTTTTAAATCCGGTCCGACCGGTCCGACCAGTGGACCGGTAAGGAGACCGGTTCGACGTCAGGTCCGGTTCTGAAAACATTGGGTAATGGTAACTTTCCTAACTTTTATTATTTTCCTTTGTTTATATTTTTTATACAAACGTAGTTTTCTATTAGCAAAGGTCACTTAACTATGAAAAAAAGGGGAAATTATTAAAATGGAGATTTGATCAACTTACTTTATGAAAATGGACATTGACTTTTAACCTACTAAAACATGGTCATCAAGAACATTAAACGAATAAGACGACTAGGCTTAGTCGGCCAAAATTTCCGTCCCCAATCAAATTTGACAGACGGGAGCCTTAAATTTAAAAGGCTCTAAAATTTTAGGTTGAAGTTTCATTTTAAAGACAAATTTAAATATAGTTTTCTTCCTTTAGCAACGTGATATGAAGGTTTTTGTTTGATAAACATATTTTAACATTAATTTTATCAATGTGGGTATTTTTTTATTATTTGAAGTTTACTTTTTTGTTTTATTCACTAGTATATGTAACATATTTTTACATCTGTAAAATATATATATAAAGATTTAAAATTTTTATATATTAATATTTTTCACCACGTGTGTAAACACGGGATCTAAACTAGTTAATAGATAAAAGATGGATTCTGAACACCGAGTCAAATCAATCATCGGGACATCGGGTCATTAGTTGTGGTCTAAATGGGTTAGACCATGAGATAAACGTAAGGAAACTGAGTCACTTTTATTAAAAATAATGATAAATAATAATAACGATACTCTCACTGTTCATAGGAAATAAGTTAGTACAATATTGTATACAAACGAATTACAAATAACAGAAAGAAACCGTCAAAAATGGATAATCAAACGATTTTATTACTTGAAATCAACACCAAATTACAGAAAATTAAAGACGAAGATAAAGGTTTTCACACCCTAAATAAACAATAGTAACAAGAAGCATAAACCTCAGAATAGTTCTTCGTGAATAGAACCGACGGAGGAGCGTCTCTTTAATAGCAGATGGAGCCACACACGAACACGGAAACAAGATCAATTAGAGAGCAATCATCGGAGCTCAATTGGTGAACAACAGCTCATCAGAGCGTTAATGGTGAAGGAGCCCTAATCCCCTTCTATTTTGAAGCAGCTGACATTAACCAACAGACGGGCCCAACTTTGGAGAACCTTGAATCAAGCTAACATGGGCTTGGGAATTAACCAGCGTGAGAGGCGCGGTATGCATCAAAAAAGGAAAATAAAATTAGGATAAAAAATGATTATCAAATTGAGAGAAAATAAATTTCACATTTTTAACAGAAACATTACACAAATGTAAAATGATTCGCACCACATGTCTTCAACAAGTTGTGTTTTTCAACGTCCTCATTGACCGCAACAATGAGCACACACTACATCATTGCCATTTTTTGGTTGGGACACGTACGCTTCCCGTAAAACATGTTTCGCGCCTCTTCTTAGATGAACACGTCTGTCCCTCAGGACACAACAACCAAAACAATATGTGTACTGTCGGGTATGGTTCACGCGCCCGAAGTTGCACCAGGTAATAGTATTTCCGATTACTATTGAAAAGATGAAGTTGGTGCAGAAACAAAGCAAGAGACCTCAATATTTTAGGTGTAGTTGGAACTAAAGAGTGCTCCTCTTGGTTTCAGTTTCTCTCTAAAGTTTGTGTATGTAGACTCAAAACTCGTACTTACAAATGAACTAAGATGTTCAATTTTATAATCTCACAGATTAGAAACCGCAACAACTTGTTTAATAGTGTAATAAACAAAATTAAACTGCATTGAAGTGGATTTATGTGGTCAATTGAAACCGTCATTATAATTTATGACACAGTTTTTAACCGCGGCAATAACTGACCCATCGGTAGTAACTTTAGCTCGATAGGAACCTCTTCAGTAGCAACTCTGAGCTGACCTCGGTACAAACCGCAAGTCGTAGCAACGAGGCCGGTTCCCATCATCTCGATAACAGCGTTGGGCGCGGTAGGTAGCAATCAGCAGCAGCAGAGGTGGCTCAATAGCAACAAAAGCCAAGCGCACACCATGGCGGTATCAACCTCAGGCACAGGTCGGTATCAATCATAGGCTTAGGTTGGTGCCCCAGTTCGGTTTCCAATCGGACGGTATCAACCTCGCAACAACCTTCAAAAATACAAAGGCGGTTCGCGTTAATGCGAATTACAAAGTGCGTCATCAAAACGTCACGTTGCGTCCACGTTGGGCACATACTTCTAAGGATAAAAAAGCTAAGCATTGCTCTTCTTTATAAACCACTCCTAGTTTAGTCCACCCACCTATGTGGGACAAGCGTAACAATCATTTTCGAGCGTCAATATCTCATTAATATTAGCTATGTTTTGGACATGAATTGATTCCAACAATATACTCCTCACTCACCACTCTCCATTCTATATGTCACCTTAGCATCACATCAACACCCTCATTCATTCTCCACTCCTTCACTCTAGCAAAGGTATACCATGCATTATTAGCCTTGGTTTTTTTAGAGCTCTTCCTTTTGGAACTATTTTTTTATGACTCGGGTTAGGTTTCGGCTACGTAGCCTGATTGGGTCTCGGACACGTAGTTGGGTTGATTCTAGATTTGTGATTGGGTGGGACTCGCGGACTCGCGACCACCACAAATCCACAACCGTATTAACCAACTTAGATTGGGCCCTGTCTTTTTAGCTTGATCCCCTGGCCCAAATACATATCCAAAGACCATCATCCCCTTTGAACTTATTTTTCAAATTAAACATTTTTAAATACCCTTTCGAAAAAAACATATTTAAATATACCCGTTTAATAAAATCAAATAAAAAGCAAATACAAATTAAATACGCATTGCCTTATGTTGTTTTGATTTTCTTTAACATTAAATTAAAGTTTTGTGTTTAATATATTTACTTTGAGGAAAAAAATAATAAATATATAAAAAACATAATAAGTCTATTAAAAAGAAAATAAGCACCAAACACACAGAAATAGACAATGCTCAAGTCATAATATCCAAAAACTTATATTTATTTATTGTAATAAAGAAGGAAACACATGTTCAAAATTCATTTACTTTTCTTAAGTTTATATATTTTGAAGACAACATATAAATGCGTATTAGGTGTATGGCTTAGCTCTCGCATTTGCGCAGAGTTTGATGAGAGGTCGGATCATTTCGCGATCTGATGTACGCAACATTATCCTACAAGATATAAAGTATATTAGAATAAATAAAAAATATCCAAAAATACATAAAAAGACAATGCTAAACTTTATGATGATAACTAGTAAAGTATATTAGAATAAATAACAAATATCTATGGTGTTTTATCATCGTTTATTTCTAATCCCTCCAGGATATATGAGTTTTTTTTTCTAAAGTAGTGTTCTTAAAAAACTTATTTATTAAAATGGGTAATTTTAAAAATATTTACTAAAATGGTGTTTTTGAAAACTTCATTTTTCTCACTCCTAATCTTAGTAGATAAATTTTTTTATTTAAAATTATGTTATTTAAAAAACTTAAGAAAAAGTTTCTAATAAAATAAAAAAAACATTTTGTTAGATTCTCATGTTTTATAAAAAGTTTTTAATTTTTTTTAGTTTTTTTAATAAAAATTTTCTTTATTTTTTTAAACGTTTTTTAGCCTTTCATAAATGTTTTTTTTATTTCATTTAAAATGTTTTTTTAAACGTTTTTGTTTTTATTTTTTTTAAATAGTTTTCAGATGTTTATGGATATTGATGTTTTGTTCACTTTTTTTTGAACGGCAACAACTACAAATTTTAGGATAATTGGGTTTCCCCGGTGCAAAATCAAGAACATACATGGCAGCCCACCATAGGAGGAACCCACAACTGGGTAAACCCTCTGACCTGATCACAGACCCATTTTTTGTTGTTGCCATGATTCGAACCCAAAACCTTCACTATGGAAAGTCTTAGGGCTATAATTGCACCAAATAGCCAATGGTTGTTTTGTTCACTATCTTGGTTATTTAACATCACTCAACAATGAGAACATAATAAAACACCGAAGAATATTAAAATCGCTAATATTAATATTATATAATGGTAATAAAACAATCTTCTTTATAAATAAACATATTGAGTTCATCTTAACTTTGAATCAGTAAAAGAGTTTATAAAACATTTAATTTCTTCGAGTAAACTATTCAGAGGACATCACATGAAAAATAATTCGCCATAGTAACCTTTATCATGCCTTAAACAATAAGCACGTAATGTTCATATAACGTAGATCATCATCTGTTTATCAAAGAACATGGTGGTTTGTCTCTGAATCTATCTTTATGATATTTTCATCTTATCGTATCATATATATCTTTTTTCTTGAACCGTGTGAGAGATGGTGTTCATCAAAAAGTGTAAGTGTATGTGTGTGGGGACCTATGTTCATCATATCGTTTATACCAAAGATTGGACACACTATAAGACCAAAATCACATGGTTTCAAATCAACGCCATAACACAAATCTTGAAGAAAAATAAAATTGACATTTTCATAAAGCATTTTATATTTCAAAATCTTAGTAAAATATTAAGTCACACTTTAAGTAATCAACGCCATAACACAAATCTTGAAGAAAAATGGGTTACCAAATGTCGGGTTTGGGTTCATCTTTATACGAGTTCAGGTTATTTATGTTTAGTTTCATTCGGGTTCCATCTTATTCAGATTCGGTTTCATTCGGGTCAGGTTCAGTATTCGGGTTCGACGGTGTTGGAACCGGCTCGTCGAACCCTAAACCTTAAAAACTAAACTCTAAACATGTAAAGTCAAACACTAAGGCTTATCTACAAACTCTACCCCGGAACAGTCCAAGGTTACTTCGGAAGAAGAGTTTACTTCGGAGGTGAGTGCTCCAGAGAAACTATCTGAAAACAAAGTATAAGTTCTACTCCGAATGGATAAGTTTACTTCGTAGAGACAACTACTCCGGATGGGAGACTTAGTCCGGATACACAACATGCTCCGGACCAAAGAAGAACATGAAGACAAGAGTACAAGCCAAGTACTCCGGAGAGTCTATTTACTCAGGAGGAACACTTTGTTCCTCCGTAGTAGAAGACTCTCGCCGCGTAGCAAGGGCGAAAACTTATATTATCTTATAAACTTTAAAATATAATGTTTTACGAAATTTCAAATATACTGTTGTGATATACTTATTTTTATGTACGTTAAATATAAATTTAATTCAAAACTGAGTTTTCGTGATAATGTACAAACTCTCAAAGAACAGACGTACAAGCACTCGAAGTTGCTTCCAGGATCAGTTTTTTTAGTTTTTTTTTATCTGCTCATTTTTATCGGTGCTTCAACATGAATATTTTTTGCAGCATGAATATTGTTTCTTGAAAACAAGCCTTATAAATGTTAACGCATCCGACAGAACCGGAGGGTTAATTTGCTAGTTATCTTCAAGCACAAAGTCTAAAAATAATAGTCATATGTTTGTGCTTGAAACTGAATAAATTAATATTGTTGTAAGTTTATGACTTACTAGTCGTTTAAAACTACAACTTATATTTTAATTGGTAAAAATATTATTTGCACAAATATATAAGTTGAATTTTTGAATGATTTGAGATTAAAAAGTATTCCATCACACATTTGTTCCTAAAATTTAGTTTGATGATTTACTAATGTAATAAATACATTTTTCACAAAAGATATTATTGATGTGTTTATTGAACCTAATTTCATATGATAATATCACAATAAGCAATATTATCTGTATGTTACAAACCACACAGAAAAGACTAGTTTTATGGATTAGAGAAACCCATTTGAGTTATAAACCTTATATTTGGTGCTCATACAACAGTGTAGAACAAAACTTATACCTTTCGATGATTTTAGTCTGTAACACAGTACAACAAACTCTAATAATAATAGACTTGTTTTATATAAAGGAGATAAATTATCAAATAAGTTATTAAAATAAAAGGAAACCCTATGGATATATTTGCGATATAGATATCTGAGTAAACTACTGTTTTCGTCCATGAGATTTGAACAAAATATCAGTTTTCGTCCACCTGTAACATATTTGATCTTTGACGTTTGAACAAAATATCAGTTTTCGTCCACCTGTAACACATTTGATCTTTGACGTTTGATGTTTTAACACTTTATGTCACTGATTCTTAATTCCGTTAACTTTTCAGTTAGTTTTTTGTGTGAAATTACTGATTTTGGTGGGTGGTATGATGTTTGAAGAAGAACTAGGAGGGGTATATTAGTAATTTCACACAAAAAACTAATAGGAAAGTTAACAGAGTTAAGAATCAAGGACGTAAAATGTTAAAACATCAAACGTTGTAGATCAAATATGTTACGGGTGAATTAAATCTTTTATTTTGTTTAAACTTTAGAAACGAAAACTATAGTTTAGTGTAGATATTTTAATGTATAATAATGATGTGTCATTAAAGTTATAATTCTAAAGAAGTTTGCCCCCTTCAATTATTTTTCGTTTCGTGTGTAAATTAACTTCAAAATATTTTAGTAGTCTGCTAGACTTGATACTCAAACACGTGGGCCACGTGGTAGTTAAAGATAGAGGAAGCTTGACGCAAAATGATCCGGCAGTCGACCACAAACTTAACCGCCATAACAAACCTCCCCCCTATACACGTCAACCTACACGCGCCATTACCCTCTGACCACGTCATCACTTTATCAACTTTTGCCATCGTCTTCTTGTCTTTAGTACTATTATGAAATGCCCAGATTGCCCTTTATGACGACTTGTACGTATAATACGTGGTAGCTATTCGTTGGTAACCCATTTTCCCCCTTCTGGAATACTCATGTTTTTCTATTTTGATTTTTCTTTCGATACTGTGTTTTTACCTTTCTTTGTGTTGATTTGTTGACTCAAAAAGACCTCCTTCTCAACATGTTCAGAAAATTAGAAGTGTTTTCAGGTTTATACTTCATTTTGTATCATGTAACAAATTTAAAAGGTTCATGTTTTTTTTGCGTACATGCTGGTTTAAATTATATATGGTGTCATTCGGTTTTTAAAACCGGTCTGCTCATAAAATATTACTTATTTTATTGGATTTTTTAAACAATTCCTTTAAAATAAAAATATAATATTTAATTATGTTTTCAACAAACCATAAACTAAACAAACCTTAAAAACCACTCTATATCCCTCCCTCTCTCTTAAAATAACGTGGAAAGCAATTATTTGAGCATGGAAAAGGTTGGAGTCAAAGTAAAGTATAGATCGTCATAGAGGTTGTGGTATAGTGGTTGAGGTGAGGCCTGAAGTCCCAAGGGACCCGGGTTCAATCCCTGTCACCACCATTAATTTCTGCGGCATCGCAAATGAGGCCTTTTAGGTTGATGCACCAGGGTTTTACCCACGCCGATCCAGAGTTCGAGCCTCGGCTCTCCCTCAAGCCCGGAAGGGGCCGTATTGGGTGGGGTTTTTCCTTGAAAGCTCTCCAACTCTGACGCCAAGTGTGCCCGGTTAAGACAACATATTGACCGAAGTTACACGAGACTCTCCCATGTGACGGGGGTGCGACGTCACAACATTAAATGTTCGCCTTTCAAAAAAAGTAAAGTATAGGTTATGGTTGGTGAAATGTGTAGAAAGGAGTTGGCCAATCTTTCTCACTTTCTAAATTAAAAAAAATGGTACGCTTCACAAAATAAATATTTAAAAAAATAAATATTATATCATTACATACTTTTAAAAGTAATTAATAAATTAAATATGTGTGGAAATATATGTTGGTATTTTAGTGTACCATAGATTACGTTTAGTATACAAATAAGAGTCGACGCTTATTTGGATATTAACGGAACTAACGGGGGTTCGGGGGCAGCGCCCCCGAGAGAAGCGGGGTCCAAGGGGCAGAGCCCCTGGGCTGGGCTGCAATTTTTTATTTCGGAATAAAAACGTTACATAAATAATTCATCAGAATTTGTTTTGCCCGAAATTGACATGTTAATTTCTGAAGGACCAAATGTTTAAATACGTTTTAAAAAAACGATTAACTGTATCTTAGCAGTTATCCAAAACGGTTTTTGTGGAGATAAAGATGCAAGAATCGTTGCCACAGAAAATACGCTTTTTGATCATTCAGAAAACAAATACACATACATATTCTTGAATCAATTGATTTTATCTTATCGTTAATTAGTATACACTCCAATTTATTCGATCTGAAAGCTTTTCGTTAGGGACTTCAATTGCTATCGGTTAACACAACTACAACAATATACATGTAAAGAGAAATTATGAGATTAGTGACAAGTGTGAACATAAATTAATCCAAGACTACGCCCAAAAACAAACATCAAACTCCGTCAACCCAAAGAGATTGACCTAACCATCTAATGGTTGTTGGGTAGTTATTCATCCAATACAAGGGCAGTTATGGAATTGTAAGAATAGTCAAACTTGCCACATCAGTTCATCTCTATCACCAGACACGCTTCCGAACACGTAGCAAAATAAACATTTCGCATTTGTTCATCAAAATAACTTAATGTAAAGTTTTAAAAAAATAAACATTCTTATAAATAAACATTTAAAAGTTTTATACGGTTCAAATTCAAATTAAATAAAATAAAACCAACATGCATACTTGAATTGAAATTCAATTCACCATTGATGATTAAATCTGGATACACATGATAATAACTAAGAAATTGAATTTATTACATTTTCATTTCTTTATGTTAATTCTTTTATAATTAAAAAAGATAAAACTTTTATTTAATGTATTGAATATATGCTATAATATAATGGTATAATTAGGTAAGATTTTTAAATAGAAATTAAAAATTAAGATAAGAATGGTTTCTAAAAATTTAATATAAAACACAAGGTAATAATCTAGTAATTAAATAAAATGAAACCAATATACAACAACTTTACATAAAGCGATTTAACTTTAAAACCATAAAAAATACTTGATTAACTTTAAAACCATAAATACTTGATAATACTTACAAGTTGACAAAAGCAATATCACCAATAAAGTAAACCGGCTCAAAATAAATAAAGTCGGAAATTTTCAATTATTTTAATATTCCATGAAATTATCATGCCACCCCCCACACCCACCCCCACCCTCTAAACGCCCCATATATAAATAGCATTAGAATCGATATATTCACAATATAAACACCATAACATCCTTCAAACATCGAAAAACAGGTGAGAGGTGAAAAGGTTGTGAGTTTTTTGCTTTTCCTTCAAGAAGCAAAGGCCGGAATCCATGGATGCCACCACCAACAACCACCATCAGACGGCGGAGGTTGACATCAAGTATATGGTAGATGGAGTGGTCGCTATTCACAGCCAAGTGCGGAAAATTAAGCAAGAATTAGAGAAGACGATGCATCCGGGTGCTCTCGATCACCCAGAAATTAGGTCGGTTTTACGAGAATTCTCAAGGCAGCAGAAGCGTTCCCGCTCGCCCTTGGGAATCACAAACCGACCTATTTCCGTTGGTAACTTTTAGAAGTTTTATTGACCATATGTCGCTTGATGTGGTTTTTTCTTCTTCATCATCATGATTTGAGGTCATGGTGTTTTTGATCTTTTTAGATGTAAATACTTTTAATATAAATAGTGAAAGTAATTTTATGTTTGTAAATATTCGCTTAGTTTTACCGTTGGTGCTCGTTTATCATCCGTCTTGTATTGTGCATCAAACAGTTGTACCTTGTGCATCATATGTTGGGAAAGACGTCGAAATATCTATTGTAAGCAAATTATGTATGCAGCATCAATTAGTTGTACCTTATGTATCAAATTTTGTACAACCGTAGGTTCGTTATCGGCGAACCAAAAGGTAGGAATGATCCACCTACCACATACCAGAAGCAAATAGACAACAACCAACTACCACCAATTCGCTGAACCCAAAATATTGTTTCAAATAATATAAAAAGAAAATCATTAAAAATATATTATTAAAATCATGATTTATTCTATGTTCAGTATTATTTCATTATTGTAAAACTAAAACAGTTATAAAGAAATAATTTTTTTTTAATATTTTGAGTAAAATACATATAATAACTAAGTATTTATAAAAAATGATCACAAACATGTTAAAACTTCACCGGTTTTACAGGTTGAGAAAACTTGACTTGATATAACTAAAACAATTCTAGTATTTAATTGGTATTTAATAATCTTCGCTTGATTTAAAATATAATTGATTGTATTTGACCAAAGTCCTAATCTTGAGACTGACAAAAATTACATATAAACCGCGTTACTTATTCATCTATGGATTTAAACCAATTGTACATGTTTTTGTAATATTTATTGTATAATTCAATGGATTGTTGATTTTTGCCTAAAAGTTAAAGTTACGAACCAATTTTGAATTATAAAATAAATTGTTTGGTATTCATGATCAAAATAAGTTATAACAGGACTTGCTTTATGCTTAGAACATCAATTTTTAAGTTGGTGCGCTGCGCCTAAAAGGGGCATTATGTTGCTTTTAAGTTTCGTCTGCGTGCATCATGTCTTTCGTGTACAACATCTTTATAGTTGCAGCTTGCAACGATCCTCTTTGATTTGTAGGTCATGCGGTACACCACGTTGAGGTGAGGCTGTGGAGGTGAGATGACGGCATGGTAGTGTGGAACATGACCGTGTCCCTATGATATGGTCCACGGATGTGGAGGATTTTCGTGGAGATCTCCACGATGTGGTAACAACAAGGGGCAGAGCTACAACTAGGGTTATGGGGTCAAGCGATCCCAGTCATTTTTTAAATTTTAGTAGAACGTATAGTGCCGAATTGATCGTCGCTCACTCGCTAATGGTTTATGTTTGCAGAATTGCAGTCGACTTGCTTGGGCCTAGCCTCCTAAAAATATAGGTTTTTTAGGAGGCGGGACGGAAACGGAACCGAACCGCGAACCATTTAGAACAAGAGATGAGACTTGTAACTAGACCCTTTAGAATTATAAATGGTTCTAGATGGATTGGTCCAGTCGGTTCTGGCGATTATGTAGGACAAGATCCAGTTGATGCTCATCACTAACTCCTCTAGTCCTAGGTAGAGGTGCACAACCAAATCGGATCCTAAATCAATCCGGAAACCGGTTGGATCCGATTGAATCCAGTTTTGAAACGTTCGGGTGTGAACCGCTAGTTATATAACATGTCGAATCCTATTTGAAACTGATCTGAGCCGGTATGGTTTTTTCCTCAAGAAACCGGTTTCTAAACACAACTGGTTGGTTTGGCCCAAACGGATTTTGACTAGCTCTGATCAAATCCGATCCGGTTAACCGGTCCATTTGAGCCCAAAACAGGTTTTATTCAGCTCTAGTCCTAGGAAAAATTTCGCATGGATAACCGGTGCTCATATACCGGTGCAATGAGCACCGTACTCGGTAGATTTATTGTTTAGTTCATGTTTTTATAATATGTGATATTCTGTTTTTCGTATATTATTATAGTTAAATTATATATACATGTAACGTGAATGCAAAATTGTATGTTTTTTTAAAAAATAAAGATGTACTTTTATTCTTCAGAAGGTAAAATATTTTGTAATCAAAATTTAGGGGAAAAAGTAACAATAAATATATAACTCTTCAAATAAGTTAAATTGGAAAAACTAAAAAAATGTGGGACGGGGCCCAATTTGGACCGTTTGGATACTGATGGCTGAGGTGAAAAACATTAAATTTCACATGAATAATCAGAAAATATTTTTTTTGCAAAGAGATATTTTGCTTAATGTTATAAACTAGCATATAGCCTAGCGTGTTGCGGCCGCAGTCCGCTGCGACACGTTAAGCAACAAAAGTTAAACGAATTTGAACTTTATTAAATAAAGAGCAAAACTAAACCGTTAAAAAAATTAAAGTCTTCGAAAAAACTAAAAGAACGGGCATCATAGTGTTTCGAAATTAAAAAAAAAAGTCTAAACAGTTAAATAAATAAAAAAAAATTTCAAGATTGATCCTTAAGTGAGAGAGAGAGAGTTTGTGTATGCTAGAAAAAAACAAAATTTAAACATGCAATGACTAGTTGTAAGTTATGCATGAGTAGATACCATTATGATAATTGTTAGTATTTGAATAAATCTAAAACTAAATATGTGGAACAATATCTAAAGGCCACTTTTACAAATCAAAAAGACGATAGTGATACTTTGAGAAGAGCCTGTTCTCTCTCCAAATTCAGCTTTGATAAAATTCTGGTGCATATGAGCTGGTGAAGAGGAATATACGAGCCAAGCCGTTCTTGAGCTACTAAAGATCGGCTCATTAAAAGCTTAAATTGGCCCGCACTTAAACAAACTCAAGTTGAACTCGAGTTTATATTCGAGCTCATTTAATAAACGAATTCGAGCCGAGCTTCATATGTCAAGCTTATTTAATAAACGAGTCAGAGCCTATTATTTATATAATTATTATTCAATTAATCATGAAGCGATTCGACCCCTCCCCGGATCCTGCACAAATTCAGGAGCTACGTTGATTAAACTTACTTGACTCTTAGGGATATTTTACTTTATTTTAATTGTTCTTAATTGTATTGTTTGGGATTGCTTATTTAACACTAAAAGTAATTTTTATCAAAACTGTTTATTGATTTATGACTTTTCTAAAATAAGTTTTTAAAAAAAATGTTTAGATTAGCTTTTGTGGTGGTAAAAGTCAATAAGCTGATAAGTTGTTTTTTTAAAAAGTGTTTGACTTAGCTTATTTAATTGTAGGGTAAAGGATTGATAGATTGGTAATTTCATGTTCAAAAAGTCAAAATCAGTTTTAAAAAGTTAGAATTTATGACTTTTGAAAAACTATTTTTCAATACTTATCAAAAAACCAAAATAAAAAATATTTGTATCAATGCCAAACACTTTTTTGACTTATTGGTTTTTTTAAAAACCAATAAGTCATTTTCAAACTCAACCACAAACACCCGATACCCAAGCACACTATCTATGGGGTACGCATTTTATATAGGGAAAACTTCGTAAAATAGTAACCAAGTTTCGTAACTGTTCCAATTAAATCACTCAAACATTTTGTGTTCTATTTAGGTCACTCAAGTTTCACATAATGTTCTAATCATATATAATTACCAGGTTTCATACGAAAGTTCTTAGTTTCGTCCTGCTATTTCTTTCACCTAGTTTGTTAGGTCTCAATTTCGGTTGTAGTATTTATATCTCAGCTGTACTTCACTTTCATTTTGAATGATAATCAGAGTTTCAAATTCGAGATTTTATGTATAAAAATTAAAAATTATTAATTTATTATTATAAATATATATAAAAAAAATTAAGGATTTGACGGTACCACCACAAACCCGTAATCTAGAAGAAAGGATCATTATAGATCGAGTCATATGATCACACTCTTCAATATTCGTCCCCGCAACAACCTAGAAAGAATGAAGCATCAAATTCAAATCTTCCATAAAAGAATATTAATAAAAGTTTGACTATAATCTAAACGACATTTGACAGTATTCCAAATTCTAAATCAACGTCTTCTGACTGTTAGATGTCACATCAATTAAAGTTAAATGAAATTATAAAATATTTTACTCAAATATTTGAAGAATTCATATCAATCTTAGGGGGTGTTTGGTAGAGGGAATTGAGGGGTGAGAAATGGAATTGGAAAGAATTCTCTTGTTTGTTTATGAAAGAAAGAGGTGAGAAATGGAAATAAACCATTTCCATTTCTCTGATTTTGTTTCTCTAAAAAAAGCGGAGAATTGGATTTCTAGGGTTTCATTTCTCCAGACCAATTCTCTCACGCCTCTCCCTGCTGTCACCTCTCTTCTCCGGCGATTTCAATCCGCAGTCACCTCTCTTCTCCGGCGTTCGTCAATACATTGTTCAGGTAAACCAAAATCCTCAAACTTCCATCTACAAACCCTAATTTTGTCCTATGTTGATCGATTTGATGTTTATTTAAGATCCTGTCATCTGTTCGTCTGATTTCTCTCACGCCTCTCCCTGCTGTCACCTCTCTTCTCCGGCGATTTCAATCCGCAGTCACCTCTCTTCTCCGGCGTTCGTCAATACATTGTTCAGGTAAACCAAAATCCTCAAACTTCCATCTACAAACCCTAATTTTGCCCTATGTTGATCGATTTGATGTTTATTTAAGATCCTGTCATCTGTTCGTCTGATTTAGGGCTTAGAAATCGAATTAATCGGCATTCAGATTCGTTAGGTTTGTAGGTCCAGATTTCAGTCGGAAATCACGAAAGTGATCGATTACCCACACACACAGGCGGAATCTGTATGTATGGTGTTGTAACAGAGGATTAGAGACAGACTTGGTGAAGAAGACAGCCAAACACACTAAGAATCAATGCAAATAATATGTGAAAGTGTAAGAACAAGCATTAAACGAATGCAAATTGTATTGATTCAAAAACAAATCTGAAAGAGAGAATTCAGGGTTACAGCCGCAACTCACACCCTAGAAATTCTCTAACTAGGCTATTTATAGTAGTTTCACAGGTATCGAAACTATGTTCATCGAAACTACTAGTTTCGAGTGAACATTTACAAGTGGAAAAAGTGCCTGTCGAAACTACTATCGATCGAAACTACTAGTTTCGAGTGAACAAATCTCACTCGAAACTATAGTTTCGATGGCCCAGACTTAGACTAAAAAGCAGTAAATTCGTTTAAAAGAAATTACATGAAAATAAACTATCTAAACAATGTTTAACAGAAATACATTGATCAACAGCTTATACAAAAAGGTTAGACTCTACAAGGTTAACAATGTTATGATACCTACCTGTTTACTGTTTGCGAATGTGTTTTCTCTGCTTCTGGTTGATTAGGTCGTTGATTTTAGCTGTTTTATGCAAATTAAGAAGTTTGATTGATTTGTTTGCTTTTATTTAATTTTCAGAGATAGTGTTGGATATGTTAGGTTAAACTTTAAAGTGATCAGTATTTAGCTAAATTGTTGGTATGAGTTTGTAATCAGATTAATTACTTGCAATAAGTACTAGAAATAACAAAAGGTATGCATTGGATTTTATATGATTCCATGTTGTACTTGCACTAGGTTTGGCATAAACGAGTAAATTGTATGCATGCCAGTGATAGAGAGATTCCTTTTTGGTGTGTTTTTTCATGAAGAATGGGAACTGTAGGCAATATGTGACTGTGTGGAGGTGAAATCAAGTGAGTTTAAACAGGGTCTGTATGCGATTTTGAGGCCAAAAATTAGCTTCAACTTTGCTGCAAAGAATTGAATTTTTTCAAAAGAAGGCCATCTTGTATAACATTGACTTGTAACTCACATGGAAACTTGGATGTTCAATTTCATCCAAAATAACATATATATTGATGTAATCTTGGATGTTCAATCACTTTGTTGCTAATATTTGGATTATATTTTGGAGTTATTTGCTTTTCTTGAATTTTCTTATATTTTTATGTGTAGATGGCAAGATCACCTTCCAGACAAAGAATAGTTGCCATAGGTGCATTTTATGTCATTTATGTTACGATTCGTTGGTGGATGTTGTGTACTTATCATTTGCGTCAGTCGATTGAGTCAATGACTTTACGTACAAAATATTTAATGAGTTACCATAATAGGCGTGAAAACATGGTGAGGATGGTTTATGAAAGTGATGTTACGAGTGTTGTTAACATAAGAATGAATATACATGCATTTACAACACTTTGTGATATGCTAGAAACTAGAGGGGGACTAAAGAATAGTAAAAACATGCTAGTCGATGAGCAAGTTGCTATGTTTTTACATACCCTTGCTCATAATGCAAAGAATAGGATAATAGTCAACAGATTTCATCGGTCCGGGGAAACTGTAAGTCGGTATTTCAAGTTAGTCTTAAATGCTATATGTCGATTACACAAAGAACTCTACAAGTCACCCGTGCCAGTGCCAGATAATGAAACTGATGAAAGATGGAAATGGTTTAAGGTTAGTCAAACACATTTTTTATTAAAGATATTTTTTGCTAACATAAATTAGTAAGTAATGTTTTCTTTTAACTCAGGGTTGCTTAGGAGCATTAGATGGAACATACATTAAAGTTAAAGTCCCTGCTATTGATAGAAAACCTTATAGGACAAGAAAAGGGCAGATTTGTACTAACGTACTCGGAGTATGTACGAGAGACCTTTTATTTACGTATGTCTTAGCGGGATGGGAGGGTTCTGCAGCTGATAGTAGAGTTTTGCGTGATGCAATCAGTAGACCCAATGGTCTTAAAATAACTCCGGGTATGTGATAGACAATTTTCAAAGAATATACATAGATGTAAGTATGATAATTAACATAGAGTTTATGGTTAATTGTAGGAACATACTACCTTTGTGATGCCGGTTATACAAATGGTGAAGGATTTTTAACTCCATATCGAGGTCAACGTTATCATCTTAACGATTGGTCTCGTCCTCCTACGAATGCTAAGGAGTTCTTTAATATGAGACATTCATCGGCCAGGAATGTTATAGAAAGATGTTTCGGAATGATTAAAGATAGATGGGCTATTTTGCGTGATAACTCATATCATCCCATAGAGTCCATGCCACGTATCATCATTGCATGTTGTTTATTGCACAATTTCATACGAACAACAATGAGTGAAGACCCTCTTGATAACGAAATCCCAGTAAATCACACACAACCTGCAAATGACCATGACAATGTTATTTCTATGATCGAGCCCTCACAAGAATGGACCGATCGTAGAGACCTTCTTGCTAATGAAATGTTTAATAGTTGGACTGCGATGCGTGCGCAGCGTGCCAACAATGTTTCTTAATTATGTTTGACAATTATGTATTTTTTATTTGTAGAACCAAGGATGTTTCTTATTAATGTTTATTTATGCACTTTATTTGTTTCTTATTAATGTTTCTTGTTATATTTGTATTTGTAGTTACATGAATTATGATTTTTAATTGTATAATTATGCATTTGTACGTAGACATGGCAGATTCAAATATAGTGAGAGGAGTTACTCGGAGCAAGCATACCTGGACAAATGATGAAGATGCAAAGCTAATTGATGCATTAATGGAGATACATGCATCCGGAAAGTATGCTGGTGCTGACAATGGATTCAAACCAGGTTATTTAAATGGTGTTCAACAATTGCTAGATGTAAGTCTTCCTAACTCTGGCCTCAAAGCAGAACCACATATAAAGTCTAGGATGAAGACATGGAAGACACACTTTAGCATTGTATATGATATGGTGCATACAAGTGGGTTTGGTTGGGATGAAAAAAAATGTTGTATTATTGCCGATGATAGTGTTTGGAATGAATACGTGAAGGTATATTCTAAAAAATATATTTTTTAGATTTTAAAATTTTAGTCTAATTTATTTGTAATTGCCTTGTAGTCTCACAAAGGTGCTGTGAATTTTCGTGACAAGGCATTTCCTTTCTATGACAAATTGTGTACCATATTCGGTAAGGATAGAGCTACTGGTAGTAAAGCAGTTGACCTTGGAGAAGAAGATGTTGTTCAAGAGACGCAAAAAAACTCACCTGTTGATATTGAAGACTTTGATTTTGTTGATGAAGTCGTTCCAAATGTTGATAGATCTGAAGGACAAACAGGAAGTGTAACAAGCAAGCGCAAAAGAGGTAGAAGCACGGATGCAGATGAGATATATCGAGAGTCTTGCAAAGATATCAAGGAAGTTTTGCTTCGATTTGGGGAGATGGTGGGTGAACAACTTAGCAAAGAAGGTATGGAGGCTCGTGAAATCTATGAAAAGGTTAGTGATGAGTTGAAAGCTTTACCAGGTATCACTACGAAAAAACGGTTCAAAGCAGCTCATTTGATTGGTAAAGATGTGGATCTAGGACGTTCTTTTCTTGCGTTGACAATAGAAGAGAAAATTGAGATGGTCGAGTTGTATACCGATGGTTCAATGGGATAGTTGTGTATGGTTGAAGTAATTTTTTTTGTTTCACCGTGGTTGTTGAAGTACCTTTTTTGGTTTCAGCATGGTTGAAGTACTTTTACTAGTAACTATGGTTGATGTTTTTTGCTTAAAAACTATGTTTTGTATGTGAATTGGTTTTATCAATGCATATTTTGGTTGGAATTTATGCATCTTTTTATATGTTTTTTTATTTTTTAATAAATATTTGTTATGAAAAAAAGACTTGTGCTAATGATAAAGTTGATATAATTCTCTGTTTATTTCCTATGTACCAAACAAGAGAAATGATTCTCAGCTATATTTCTCTACTGAAATCTCTGTACTACCAAACAGAACAGTCAATTCTCATTCTCCAGACCAATTCCCTTTCTCTGCAATTCCATTTCTCTATTCCATTTCTCTACAATTCCATTCTCTGTACCAAACACCCCCTTAGAACTGAATATTAGCTTGTTTGACCGTACGAAGACAAAACAGTATCAAGAAAGGGGATTAAAGTAAAACACATACCCTCCAAAAGGGTTGTTTTGTAATTTTACCTCACTTCTTCCTCAACATCAAGAATAAAACGGTATATGTTATCAGTGAATTTTGAAAAAAAACAGGCCAGGATTTTTTTTTTATCAAGGGCTGGAACTATAAAATTTTCAGCCGAATACGTATAAATTGACACGACTGAACGAAAAAGCAGCCGAATACATATAATTTAACACTACTGAGCTAAAAATCAGGGGGTCGGGGGCCCCGGGCCCTCAGGAAGCTTCGCCAATGTCTGTTATTCACCTGCGTGTGTGGGATGGATCGGATCATGTGATATTGAATAATCAGAATCAGAAAATCGGTTGTAATAAAACAAAGGATTATAAGTTGGGAGGAATGGAGTCGCTTTAGTTTAACATACCATAATGGGGAGTTTTTGTAATTTTGGTGCTGCCACTTTGTGGCTGAGTTTGTAATTTTGGCCTTCCCTGAGCCACTGGCTTGGGGTTGGTTTGTATTTTGTAATAAAGGTTTCGTGTACTTTACAAAAAAAAAAGAGTGTTTAGGTGTGCTTCTATTGCTTGAAGTTGTAATAACCGGATAATCAAATATTGGCAACGAAACAATAAGAAGAACAACATAAATATTACTTGTTTCTAAGGGGACATTCTGGTAATAAGTGGTATACTCCCCAATCAAATGTTTATGAGTTCAAATTCTACAGAGTGCAAGTGTGACGATTTTAGGAGTAGAGTAGATGTGGAGTAGAGATCATCTATGTTCACCGGTAAAAAATAAGTAAATATTACTTAATAAATTCAAATAAAATTAAATGCATTCAGTTTAAAAAAACAAAGTCAAAAGGCTGCTTAATTCGGGATTAATCAATGATTATTCCCTCCAATTTGGCATTAATAATACCATTGGATATGTGATACAAAATTGAAAAACAGAGTTGATATAAATTTTTAGAATCAAATGACTTACTCTTCAAATACAATATTATTATGGATTCTGTACGTTTTTTACTTTTCTGTAAAAAGATCAATAAGCATATATTCGATTATTTTACGTCAAATCAATAAGCATATATTCATATTTCCATATACATTTTTTCAAGTTCTTTAATAATCCTAAAGTAAAACACCACAATAACATGTTATATAAACTAAGTGACTAGAATAAAATTTGGCAACCTAATTTCATGTTACCTGAAAAGTAATATTCAATCATTCATCAAGTACCTCATATAGTTATCACACAATTGCCCACCATCACCCATTTGTTGGATATGTAACCTAATTCCAGTTAAAAATAAACAATGCCGTTAATTCAGTTACAGAAATTGATAGTTGAGTCCTATCTTAATGTTCTTCTTCTACAAGATTGCATTTTTTTTATTGAATGATTGTAATATTTATCAAACATTTGTCATCATTAAGTTTTTTGTTTTGCATAACTTACATAATCAAAAAGATTGTTTTGGTTAACATACTTCTGGAAACCACACCGCGGCACCGGTATGTGCTCCGGGAGCCCAATTAGATCAAACCCTTTGGGAATGTTGTGAGACACTCGCAATCTAAGCCCATACGTAGTAGCGGAGCCAGGAACTTTTTTGTACAAATAAGTTGAAACCCTAGTGGCGTTTGAGTTTATTATCAAACAATAGTCTCCGTTAGGCGTTAAACATTATCTTGCTCGTTGTAGAGCTCATCAATTTCGACATGTTTAGTCCTTATCTAATTTATACTATATATTAATTCACTAGTTTAGAATCCCTTGTATACACACGGGGTGAAAAATATCAATATATAAAATTCTTAAATTTTTTTTTAATATATTTAAATGTGTAAAAATGTTTTATATATATGAAAGATAGAAAACAAAACTTAAATATATGTAAAAATTAATATATAATTGAGTTTAAAAAATAAACTAATTATTATTTTATCAATTTGACTTTCATTACTATTTGATTCAAAATAAAAGTTACATAATTATATTGTAAGGCCCCCTTCCTAAAAGGCCTCACTTATTGGGTTTACTCATCAACACATAGAACTTAATCATAAGACATTTATTAACACAGCGGAAACGATTTAAAACTTCAACATACGCAGCGGAAATACATAACATGCCTAAACATATCTTGTCAACATACAACTGAAACTTGTCTGAATCAACTAAAACAATAACATAAACAGGATGTCAGACTCTGGTCTTCGGGTAACTCTTCTCGCCAAGCCAAGCATCCACTTCCATCTACTGCCACCTACACTTAACTGATGTGCATACTAAAAATCAGCAACGCTGAGTGAGTTCTAACGTTTACTTTAAATCAATTTTACAAAAGATTTACTAAAAACACATATACTGCCAATAAGGCTAAACTTAACACACTTTACTTTTCAAACATATATACTGCCATTAAGGCTAAACTTAACACACTTTACTTTTCAAACAGTTTAAAACGTATAATAAACCGTCAATTCCTCTTTACTGTACTGCCCTCATGGTTTACATCCATGAACCGACAAGTACCTGGTCAATGCCCCCATGATCAACGACCATGAACCGACAATACCGCTTATCCGTCAATTCCTTGTCACTACTGTACCGCCCCCATGGATTCATCCATGAACCGACGAGTACCTGGTCAATGCCTTCATGGCTCACTATCCATGAACCGACAATACCCTGGTCAATGCCCCCATGGCTCACTATCCATGAACCGACAATACCGCTTAACAGGGAGGTTGCGTGGACCTCCCGAGCAACCGCCGTCACTCATCCCAATTGTACAACTGTTAACGAACCACAAAGGTTCTTACTAATGGGTGGAACCCATATCTGACATCTTGTACAAGTAACATCTGTCCCAAGGACCTTTACAAACTGGTACTCATTCCCGAAGGAAAGCTGTTCACTTTACTTTTCATAAATCTTTCTGTAAATCTTGTTCATAACTTAACTTATATCATGCCTTTGTTTATGTATATAACAATATAGTAAACGCTTGCCAAATGATATATCTTTGCTTTTACTGAAACATAGCTTATCATAAAATACATCTTTCTTTCTGAAACATAGCTTATCATAAAATACATCTTACTTTCTGAAACATAGCTTATCATATATATCATGCCTTTGTTTATGTATATGAAAATATAGTAAACGCTTGCCAAATGATATATCTTACTTTACTGAAAACATACTAGCACATATATCATACCTTTGTTTATGTATATAAAAATATAGTAAACGCTTGCAAAATGATATATCTTACTTTACTGAAACATACTTTTGCCTCTTTTAAACCTTTCACTAAAACATAGCTTTTCTCCTCAGTTTATAATATATAAAATATAATAAACACTTTACACTAAGTATGCACACCACCCCTAAAGAAGGCAAAAAGGGGATTAGAACTCACCTGGTATCTTAGCGGGGATGTCCTACTGGAATCTCACACAATCTGAACAATCATAACAATTCGTCACATATCAGACTCATCGAAACTACCTAGTTTCGATACCGGTAGACCTATCGAAACTCCCTAGTTTCGATACATGCAACCCTATCGAAACTTCCTAGTTTCGGTACATGCTGACCACTCGAAACTACCTAGTTTCGATACACGTTGACCTATCGAAACTACCTAGTTTCGATACACGTCCCTGACTCGAAACTACTTAGTTTCGATGCTTGCCCCTGACTCGAAACTACTTAGTTTCGATACCCTTCAGCTCAGTCATCTTCCCCACAAAACCCTAACTTTGCATGCAGATCCGACCTCGTCAAGATCCAAACTTTTTACGTTGAAAACTTGTGTTTTCTAACCGAGAGTCTAGATCTATACTTTGTTTCCATTTTTTAAACGTAAAAATCTAACATTTACCCGATTTTATTTCAAAACCCAACTCATACCAAAAACTCAGATCTGGAACAAATGGTTACCTGAAATCGCTTCCCTTTCGGTGATAAACACTCACGAGACTCTTGCTGATGCTCCTTGAAGCTTACTCCGAAAACCGGGACTTTCTCTCTCTAGGCTCTCTCTCGCTTTCTCTCTCTAGAATTCCGAAAATGGTGTTGCAAATGAGGGTTGTGGCTGGTCTTGAGACTTATAAGGGTCCAAACCCTTGCCCTTTTCGGCCCATACACTCCGGCCCAAGCCCTCTACCCCTTTTTTTTATTAAGTTTTAATTTCTCGTGAATTCTTTCGCACTCTAAAACTCGGGATGTTACATATATTTTTAAGTTTCTTATAATAAATGATAAATTAAAATAAATGTGTTTTATTAGTATAATTAGTATTTTTTTTAAATATATTATTATTAAAATATAGAGGTGTATTTAATAAGAGAGGGAGACGAGAAAAAAAATAATAAGAATGAATATGGAGCCGACTCGTAGCATGTAAAAAACTTTATTTTTTATATAGTATAGATTTAGACAATACACGTTAAAGCTACTTAATTTAACATTTTTTTAAACATTAGATCGTCATTATTTTGGATGAATCAAAATAGTGTTTTCTCAATACCAACATATAAGAGCATTCACAATAGCTTCTTCATCACCATATCTATAATTTAACTAAAAATTTTCATTTTCTAAATTCATCCATCAATTTTCATGAACCTTTCACATCAGATTCCCCGTATCTTTCCCCATTTTAATTAAATAATACTTTTTTATTCATTTTTTATAATTTTTTCTCTTTCTTTCACTCACATAAATTATATTATAATGGATATGGGGGATGAAATAGTGTCTCCAAATATGGGGGATGAAACAAGTTTTCCTTAAAAATATGGGGTTGAAGATGGGGATGGGAAACTTGACGTGAGGGTAAAATTATATTGTTTTGTATGCTTTCCATATAATTTGGTTATAGGGAAAGTAATGGAGATTCTATTATGAATGCTCTAAAGAGTGAGAATATACCCGAGTCGTCCCCCATCCAATTCCATTTATCATTGCCATCCAATATTGTACGGTTGATTCGTAAACTAAAGCATTAATATTGTACGGCGGGGCCTCCTTCTAGTTCTACTTTAATTTACAATGCATAATGCTCGCACACAGATTTTCTCCATATGTTTGGGATTACTTTTTGAGCTCCTTATTAACTTTTTTAAAAAGTTAATAAATTAAAAGTTTGTTTGGATAAACTAAAAGAAGATAAAAAAAATAGAAGGTAAAAAGGAGTTTTCAAAAAGTAATTTTCACTTATTTTTCAAAACCAAAGTTAATAAGAAGTTTTCAAAAGTAATCCCAAACATGCCAATTCTTCTTCCCGCCATTGCCATTACTTAACAATCACACCAGAGGTAAATTAAGATATCAAAACAGCATGTTCAGATCTAGGACGGCACAAGAAAGTATTATAAATTTTAATATATAAGATTCCTTCTTGATAATTATTTTTCAAATCTCCGGGATATGAACATACTAGATCACACCCTAAACGTCATTACTATTGTGATTCATATGCCTTCTATTTTTTAACCTTCTAATGAAAAGTTTGGATGGTGTGTACATAATTATGTAACATTGATTATTGATAGGCGTACAAACTTTATAACTATGTTATTTGACTGATTTTTGTATCTTTAATTATTCATTAAATTTCCAATGCATAGCGCTCATATACTAAACAAAAGCTCCTTTAAAATCCAATTTTTTTTTAAGAAATCTTTAATCTATTTTTAAGGGGGGTTAAGGTAAATCAGCTAATTAACTTGAAAGTTCAATAGTATAAAAGCATATAATTAATTTTAGGGGATTAAATAGTTTAAAGTCAATTAATTCTTTTTTAATGTTTAAATAGTACAAAATCATATAATTAATTTTAAGCGTTCAAATAGAATAAAATCAGATCTAGAGTTATAATTATAATAATTAATTTACTTCTTAAATACTCAAAAAGAATCAACAAATAATAATCTACTAACAAGCTTTTTGGAAATAAAATCAAAACTAAAATTTCTAGATGACATAAAAGAAATCAAAGAGATTTTTTATTTATTTTTTTGAATTTAGGAAATATTTTTTCCCAAATATTTCATGATACGCAATTAATAAAAAATCTCACCCCAATTTGACCGATTTTGACCGTCTCATGAATCAATCGCACCCAAACATGAACCACTCATCATCATGACCTTGAATTCATCAAAGCTGATCTTCCCGTCCCCATCTTTATCGACGCCGGCGATCATCTTCCGGCACTGGCCGATGGTGCACTCTTCCCCCAAACTACCCAAAACATTCTGCAACTCGTCCGCCGTAATCGCCCCGTTTTTATCGACGTCGAAAACGGAAAACGCATCTTTCAGATTCTCCAACCACTCCACGGAATCGATGCCGTTGGTATTCAACTCGATGAACTCTTTTAAATCGATGTACCCGTCTCCGTCGCCGTCCGCCTCCGTCATCATGATGTTTAACTCCTCCTCTGTTGGCTGGTGGCTCAGGCTCCCCATGATCAATCCTAGCTCCGACGAGGAGATCTTACCGTCTCCGTTAACGTCGAATTTCTTAAATACCTGCTCCAGTTCCTGTTCAATCGAGATGACACGAGGTCCAACCACCTGTGGAGTTTCGTTCTTCTTTGTTTTTCGATTGAACAGATTCTTCAAACCCATGACCGGTTAGCGATGGGTGATGATTGGGGTGAAAGAAAGCGATAGATGATTTATGGAATGATGAATGGTGTATTTGTATAGGATTCACGGGAGTCTTGTGTGTGTGTGAAACCACCGTAGAATCCGGAAATCCAAAACCAACTCAATATGCATGATAGCTAATTCTAATCTATAATTATTTATTATATACCGTTAGCCATTTGATGCAATGATAGCCCCAATACTTCTCATAGTGGAGGTCTTGGGTTCGAATCCTGACAACAGCAAAAAAGGGATATGTGACTAGGTCAGGGGGTTTATCCAGTTGGGGGTTCCTTTTGTGGTGGGTTGACCTAGATGTTCTAGGTGTTGTCCCGGGGAAACCCAATTATCCTAGAATATCTAGCGTTGCTGTTCAAAAAAAATTATTATATATTAAAAAAATTTATTATACATATAAACTTATTTATTAACGATTTTCAGCACTAACTATCTCTTTGGATGAAAAATGTATTACTAATAAGCAATGTAATGTATATTACTAATACTAATGTTAGGTTATGTGTTGTGTCGTTAGTGACAAAGTTGGTAACTAGCACTCTACGTTACTAAGTGTCACACTAGGATAACGTTAGAACATCAATAATTACACAAATTATTAATCAAACTCAAATCACGTCAATTTAAGCAAAAAAACTGGTGACATACCCGACCATTTTTATATGGTGTCAAGACCAGTCGTGCTATTACATTTTAGTAAGTTGAGAACGGTGTACTATTCACATCACCACGGACAACGATTAGTGGTATGGTTATAAGACCTTCAATATGTTTGAGTTGTCGTTAATAATAATAATAAATACGTATAAATTACAATCTCTCTACATATTTAAAACGAATTATGAATTAGTGATACTTGTTGCTAAATTTTATGTCTTAAATTTCAAAGTCTATGTAAAGGAAAAGAACACAAATTTGCGGATAATACATGTGTGAAAAATGTATGCGTAAGTTGTGTTTCACGTAAAAATAACTTTTAACTCGAAATGAAATTTAAGCTCACTACACGAGATAAATAAAATACGATACCACGAGTTTTAGGTATCTTATAATTATAAATACAAGTAATCTATAATATAGCTACAAAGATATCACATTTAAAAAATTAATTATTTTGGTTTGGTTTAAAAAGTGAAAGCATGAAGGATAGTATTTCTAATATGGCATATAATTAAATCCAATATTTTACACATTGATATATAATTAAACTGACGAGTAAGGGACCAAGTATGGGTTAGTTTTAAAAAATGTCGTGGGTATGGGATTACGTAATACTCGACCTGATTACCCGAAACATATGCCCAGAAACTTTTTATTTTCTTTTAACCCATGTCTATTAAAGATAACACTATGATCTGACACACATTAACAGAAACTTAATATTAAACTCACCTTAAAAACTGACTCGCAATATAAAAAACCACTTCTAACAGCTTTAATTTTAATAACTTGATATTTATTATAATTTTAAGGATTATATAATATAATAGTATAAATGATTTAACTAAACATAAGATGTCAGGAAAGGATGAATATCATGGAACATTTGCAAAGACGTTGACCATCATATCACACACAAATGTATCAAACAAGGTGGTCTAAATTGAGCCTTTGCCATTCATAGAAACACAGATCGTAAAATCAAAAGTTTGAAATAACAGCAAATGTTCCAAACAGAAAGACCTTAAGTATTCTTATTATAAAGATATTATCAGAAGCATCTGCAACCTCTGGTCCTGTGGTTTACTCAAAAATAACCCAACCACAAGATCGATAAAAATAGGCCAGAGTAAAGAATAATAATAGCTTGGATACATCCAAGCACGATTCTGGAAACCGGAAAATTTTAAAAAGAAAACACTTAAATAGAAAAACACCTTCGAGAGTTCAATGAAAATGAAAAGGGGAAGAATATGATGATATACAATATACAAATCACACCCGATTTTGACCATGGCATCAAAATGGGCGTTTGGTCAAAGGAGGCCTGGACAACTCTGGCACAGGCGGTCCTCTAAACTCTTTGGGTTTTTGGTTCTCCTTCACCTGCAGAGAGTAAGTTATTTTTAATTTATGCCATTTTTAACAGATTTTTTAAGGTGAGAGGTAGAGGTGGAAATTTTAACCTGTTTACCAAAAAACTGTTTCATTGGGTTTGTATTACATATCTCCATGAGTTTGCAAGCCCGCAATATGTTTTCAAATGCTAATCAGATTATTTTTTATTTACAAAAACCGACAGAATAAGGACAAAAAACTGGAGCCCGTTTTTGAAATCCAGCCTGCCTGGCCCGGCAAAATATTGAGACCTCTAGTGAAAAGTCGAAAGGGGACAAACCTTTGAGGAGTTTGTGGAAGTGTTGTGTGACTGTACTTGTGATTTTAAATGCGCATGATGTTTTTGCTGAATCTGTTGGAATCGTTGCAGCCAAGATGCAAAGTTTATTCCATTATGCATGTTCATATCACCCTCATCTGAAAAATGTATGGTGGTATTCGCAGATGACGTACGGTTGATTTCCTCCTTGTTAAAGGAATACGAAGGCACAGTCTTTAAACGGGTCCTTAATACCTTAAAGGCTGAACTTTGCTGCAATAACGAGTAGAAAAGACGCATAAAATGATGATCTCAACACATATTCAGCAGTATTCAGTAGTAGTGGTGGTTAAAAAGTTCTATAAAATAGCTTAAAAGAAAATAGGTCAAATGAGTAGAAAGTCTCCCACGTGTATTCATATTGCATAAAACCTCCTAACTTTTTATTAGAAAAACTAGATTAGACAAAAGTATCCCGGTCCAGCACCACCCGACCCCACAGCTACAAAAGATTAAACCTTGTTGACCCAAAACCATTTTGACCGGTTACCCAGCCTCTAATCAGTAGCATCAAGACGCATAAAATGATGATCTCAACACATATTCAGCAGTATTCAGTAGTAGTGGTGGTTAGAAAGTTCTATAAAATAGCTTAAAAGAAAATAGGTCAAATGAGTAGAAAGTCTCCCACGTGTATTCATATTGCATAAAACCTCCTAACTTTTTATTAGAAAAACTAGATTAGACAAAAAGTATCCCGGTCCAGCACCACCCGACCCCACAGCTACAAAAGATTAAACCTTGTTGACCCAAAACCATTTTGACCGGTTACCCAGCCTCTAATCAGTAGCATCAAGAATACTGCAGACACAACAAATATAAATAAGTGGCAAATCACATAAACGAGACATGCCTGGGGAAGCAGCATAAGAAGACCATATAAGGCTTTTAACAACCATATATATCTTCCAGGTTCAAGAAGCTGCAAGTAAGATGAAAAGGCTCAAATGATTAATTATAATCAATAATAGTAGTAGTAGTAGTAATAATAATAATAATAACAATTAAAAAAAACGAAGGGAAGCAGATATTCATGTCTAAAATTTCAGGTATGTCGCTGTGATAGTTTCACGGTGCATGAAATCCTTGCCTTTTTTGTTAAAGTAAAAGTCATGCAAAATTACTAAATCAAAAGGCAAACAAACTTGAACTTTGATTTTAACAAGATGATTGGCGACGCACCTGCAGCCTAAGATACGCAAAAATTGGAGTTTCCAATAGGTTTACTAGTTTATCCAGCTGAATTAAGAATCTGACATTAAGATCTTCCTCCGTTAAAGATTGAATGACTGAGCTTGCATGCTGATAAGCCTATAAAACAAAACAAACAAAATGCTATAAATGTATTAGACTTAACATGAAGATAAATTATCCTGTTTTAGGTGTCTGAACTTTTTCCTTTTTATTTTATTTTTTTAGGGACGTGCCTGTGCCAATAAGCATAGACTTAATATGGCCATTGATGAATGGCTCCATGAGGCATATAGTGAAAGAAACAAATCCTTTCCAGCAGCATCTATTAGTGACAGCTTTAAAAGATCCCGTAGGCCTGACAACTCAGAAGAAGTGTGCAGAATCAAATTCAAAGCCTGCAAAAACAAAAGAGTCAGAAACTGCAAAATACTGTTTTCTCTTGAATCTAATTAAGCTTCATAACAAGGTGTTCAATTTAAAAGTACACGTTTTCTGTTTACCAGGAGTGCAAATTCTAAGCACTGTATAGGTAACTGCCTAGCTGCCTAAGTGTCATATAGGTAATCTTAGTTATAAATTAAGAAAACTTCTTTTAATAATTGAGAGGATAATAAATAAGTCGGGCCGTAAAATAGTATAAAGTGGTTTGGAGCTAAATTGTCTAATTATAACAATTTAAGTTTCAAGTGTCAAATAGGTAATCTTAGTTACAAATTATGAAAAGAAAATTAACAATCGAGAGAATATAATTACGTCAAACTGTAAAATAGTATAAAACAGTTTGGAGCTAATCGACTAATTATAACAACTTAACTTTTTAAATGTGAATACTAAACTTTAGTGAGGGGAAAGAGTAATTAGTAAGAGAACATAATAAGAACCTGAACCATAGTAGTTGCAAAGTCCAGGTCAGCTTCCCTTTCAAGAATTGTAGATAGTTCCCGGTAAACTCTTTCAGCATCTATAAGTACACAAAGCCGGCGGATAATCAAAGCACCACGCCTATAGAAAGATGTTAAAAAAAATCAATACAGGAATGCGTCAAAATAAGGAAATAGAAAGTAAATAACCAGAAAAGTATTTTAATTAAAAAAGAGAAGAATGAAGCTCACTTTTCCAGGAGTACTTTATCGGTCTGGAATTTATGAACTAAGAAAACAATAAGCTGACTGAAGTTATATTGATCCTCTGCTATGCATGCATGCACCTCCAGTACTAGGAGTACTACCTAACAAGTTACCAGATAAACAACACAAAAACATAAATATGACTGTTTGCACGTATCATCTTTAAGTAACAAATATATGTTACAGTTAATGTAATAATTTAACAGAGGTAATAAAGCTGCAATGAAAAGCTTACCTGATCAGAGGGATCTGACAATGCTTTAAGTAGCGTGTCAAATATATCATTTAAAAACGACAAGACCTGTTACACGTATAAACCTTTTCCTTTTTAGTTTTTTTTTTCTTTTCATAACCAATAAGAATCCGGGTACGTTTTACAACAGAGAGCATATATAAAAATTCATTGCAAACTTTATGATGAAATAATATTCAAAGGTTACCTCTGTCCGATGTCTATTTAAAAGGGTTGAAATCCAGTGCAATGACTCAATCCGAGTAGCCTCATATTCACTAGACAACTGCCTGGAAAATCAAGGGGGAAATCAGTACTAAAAAATACATGCCGCATAAACTCTTTCTATATGGGTACTTAGTAGTTCATTTGCCTTTATTAATGAAGAGGAAAAAAGATTCATAAACCCCATAAACAAATCCTAAAACCCATACTTAATATAAAGAAAATAATTAGTCTGACCTCTTTACAATAGAGAGGATTGCTCCAACATCAAATCCTTCAGCAGGATCAGCCTTAATTGCAAGAAGCTCTTCATTTGTTTCACCAGCTACCTGATAGTCACAAAAGTGAAAAACTTACATTTTTATACCACTCAAAAATAGGGCTAATACCATAAAATATCATTGTACTTTCCATTAATGCTGACACTGATTTCTTTTATTTACTTTTTCAATTTTTATTTCTATACAATAAATAATAATAACAACTATTATTGATATTCTTTTTATAAAATAATAAAAAAAACTTACAACTCGTATCTTTTCTTCTTTATCAGCTATGCAAGGCAAGATTGCTCCTAATATATCAGCATAATAAGGAACCAGCTGATCACCCCCAAGTTTTACAAACTCATTTATCTGTAGAAATTAGGTGTTCAATCAAAGTATATATACACAAAAGACTACAACTACATCCCCAAAAATCTTCAGAGTTGGCAATTTCAACCCATTTACTTATGAACTAATAATTCAGGTTATATTTATCTATATTGGGTTAAAGGTCATACATGTAAAATATAAGAAGATATTTAAAAAGGAAACAGACCAAATGGGTTGAACAGATTAAAACTTAAAAGTTGCCCAAAGTGTAGTTTGACCTGATCCTGTTTAACATGTTACCCAACATGTGTCCATTCTGCCACCTCTATAAAATATCATAAAAAGGTGCAACTACAGGAAAAGAAGCACAACCTATTTAAAGAAAGTATCCTTACCCAGGTGATCGCAGTCCAACGAGTAAATTCATCAGGTGAAGATGCTCTCTGCACAAGTATTTCTGCCATGCGACCATAATCTACAGACTTCACGAGTAGCACTGCTAGAGTCAGAAATTTATAAATAAATGATAAAATGTGCTACTCACAAAAATATGAAATACTTTTAATCCACTAGTAGTAATATGGAAGATTAAAAGATGCTACGGTTTCTTAGATAACATATCAGTAAGTCGTAGATGTCCTTGAGTACAAATTAGTATCAAAAGGCAGCACATAGTACAAATAGCAGAGGAATGATAAAAGATAGGTTGCAGGTGTCATACCGGGGAATTCCTGATCTCCTGAAGGAACTCTGAAAGCGCTGAGTCAGCTTGCTGCCGGATTTCATGGCTGGAATCACTTAACATATTAAATAAACCTGAGATCTCCACATGTCAGTTGAGTCCAACAAAGGTCTAAGACAGAAGAACGTGCACATTCACAGGTAATACCATTTAATTCTGAAGTGAGATCATTTACCATCAAGAAAATCTGGAAGAAAACCAAGCATGTCTATGTCTGGAACACTGTCCAACACTGTGATCCATCCAACCAAAAATTGCCGGACATAAGGATTCAACACGTTCATTCGTTCTCTCAACAGAGGTATAAATTCTTCAATGCTGACAAAGATAAAACCCAAATGAGGGACTACTTATGAATACAAAAAAAATAAATAGTAGAACTACAAAAACTAAAGATAATCACCTGAATTGATCACTCTCTGTCACAATGTCCTGTTTCCAACAATAAAAACATCAATTTTTCCTTGATATGTAATTTAGCATTTGCGTCATGATTTAAAAAAATAAAAAAAGCCATCCACCTTCACGAGTCTATCTAAAAGATGAGCCGCACGTTGTACATTGGGATCTGAGTCAGCTGAAAGCTTACATAAAGCATCAAATATCTTGTTGAAGAACACAATGAAATCTCCTCTCACAACCTGCAAAAAAGCATAAGCTAAACCCAAAATGTATTGTTTATACATTATAACTACTTGATGATGTCAGATTTCATTCACACCTTTGCAATGTTGTATAAAGCTTCACAAGCATAATAACGAACTCTGCTATCTTGATCAGAGAAAGAGTTAATCACAGGCGGTACAATTTGCTGCCAGAATATATATTGTAAGAGAAAAGACAAAAAAGCTTCAGCATTGTCAATCAATGTAAACTGTAAAATAACTAAATTTTCTAGCATTTATTGATATTTTTGCAACATGAATACACAAAAATACAGAACAATGGCTGTTTTTTATATGAAAGGATGGATGATGCCTGTCATTGTGAAATCAGTTAGCAGTTCCATGTGACATATACATCGAACTTTTTATCGTGTTGCTTATGTACATGATAATGCTGATAATAATAACAAACTTACTCCTAAGGTCATTAAATACTGGTTGTGATTCTAAGGATACAACATATGAGGCTTGTCAATGGAAACTAAAAACTCAGATGACCACCATATCCCATATTTAATCAATATTTGAGCTGTACGTGTTCTACATATTCAAAGTTTTGAGTACCAAACAAATACAATATTTAATCAGATACACATTCAATCAATTTGGTGAATTGCTTGGTTTAAAAAGCGAGAAGCGCACCGAATCGACAAGGTCTAAATCCAAAACGCAAATCGCAAAAGTGGACCGATTTTCGTACGCAAAGCGCAAGGTGCTTATATAATTTTTTTTATGTATCCCATTGGTTTTTAGCATCCCCTACCCAAAATATAGCCATAAATAAGGTTTATATATGATTTAATGTATAAATTACTTACATGTACAACCTTTTTAGCTAAATGTATAACACTTTGAAGCACAAAAACAGCCCCTGTACAAGAATCGAGCCTTTAAGTGCGAGTTTTGTACGTTGCTCGAGTTGGGTTACATGACTCGCTAGAGTCTGCGCCCCAGGTCGAGTCACGAGTTAAGCGTGAGTAAGCGCGGTTTTAAAAACCAAGGTGAATTGTGGTTGTTAAATAAGGTGTTTAGAGTTAGAAATCCACATGCATACAAAGGTTACATAATTATAACATTATTTGATTGTGATATGGTGATTACTGTTATGCAACTAAAGAGGACGCCTAATTGTTGACTAAAAGTGTCTATTAGACATGCAGAATATAATTAGATAGTTATATCAATTACCATCATAGTTTGAATAGAAAATTTTTTCTTGGTGGTGAACAATTTTGTCGTCTTTCAAATCACAGCGTACAAAGCGGAAGCAAAAAGGGCCAGATACATTCTAGCAAACAATAAAACCCAGACACATTCTAGCAAACAATAAAACCAAGACGGGAGAAAGTTCATTATCATATATCAAAGGTGTCACCAAAGCATTACAAAAGAGCATTTATTTATTGGTGATTCTAATAGCTGAAATATCAAATTTAATCAAAATAACCAATAACCGAGACTTAATTAAAACAAAGAACAAAAACAGCCAATCTAAACGTACTCGGTAGATCCCACTCATAGCAAAGCTATTGGTAGGGTCGAGTGAGGACAAACCTTTCCTCTACCCCAGGGGATAGAGAGGTTGCTCCCATTGAAACCCCAGGCTCCAAAAAAACTTTTTCATGGCCCGATAGTAATCCAAAAATCATACAATGACTCAATGAGATAGCATATAATGAGGCTAAGAGGAAACAAAGTGAAGGCACAAGTATAAGAACAAGCTAAACCAAAGCTAATCTAAGGCACAACAAAAGTGTAGGAACAAGGTAACGCAAAACTAAGCTAAGGCAAACAAAAGTGTAGAAACGAGCTAAGGCCCCAAGACATGATCTATACACTCCCCTAAAAGTCCAAAACCTTAATCCGACATCTCCAAGAACTCATATCCCTATCCCTGATCATGTCCTTGGAGAGGTGCAAATCTAGTAAATCATGCATAATCCGCATCCAAGTTAGTTTGGGTCTACCTCTACTCCTCCCCTTCACGTGCCCAAACCATCTCAATCTCCTCTCTCTGATCTTTTCCGAAATACATGACACCCCCAATTTCTCCCGAAAAACTCCATTCCTTATTTGTTCCAATCCTTGTATGCCCACACATCCACCTCCGCATCCTCATCTCTGCTACTTCTAGTTACCTCATCTAAAATTAAAAATCTTTGTTGATGTTTTATGGGAGTTATAGACCCGTTTCTAAACTCTTTTCCGGAATTCCCACCGATCCACAACAAGTCAACCATTCGAGTTTTTGGTCCCTCATCAATGTTGACTAATGGAAATCATGTCTGCTGTTGTCTGGTACTTATTTTACATTGATAGTTTTATTAGTATTACTAGGTGAATAATATTTGGTATGTTGTTAAGGGCTATAGTCCGCTTCACTCACAAGACTTTGATCAACTATTTGTCAAGTTACTAAGTGGTTTATCAAATAATAGTGAACATTACAACCTAGCAAAATCATTCCATCTGACTATAGCCTAAACACAATTGATTAAAATTAGTTGTTAATATCACAGACAAAAAAGCAACCAAAGAACTGAATGCAAACCTCAAGATGCTGTGCAGCTTCCGAGCTCAAACCAACAGTAGCTGCAGCCAATCCAATCAACCCTCCCTAAAAATAAACATACAATTACAGAAATGCAAATTAAAATTCACTTATGCATATCCGCCATACCTTGCGATGATTTGCCTGAGAAGAGTAAGTAAACTCATGAGTCAACAGATTAATCACGGCAGTTATTTTATCATGATCTCCAGCAATTGTCAATTGCTTTACAATTCCTTCAACCTAACAACAGTCAAACCATCACGATCATCCAAAAACCCTAAAAATTTAAAAACAATTAAACTCACAACGAACACTGAATAAAACGAAACCCTAACCTCCAGGGCGGCAATTTTCCGTTTCTCGTATAGCTTATCGGAGAGATTTCGAAGAACGGCCGCCGGAATGGCAGATAAAGCGTCCGCCATACCAGACGATGTTACAAAAACAATAAATCAGAATCCTATATTCAATTGAAGCAAGGCGAACGATAATCAAAGTCGTTTTCTGATCTTTTCTTGTTCGAATCGGAACATATCTTCGTAATAAATAGCACGATGAACAGATTCTAACGGTTTTAAATTACGAAATTGGATGAATCTAGAGTATTATGAAGTGAATCACAGATCTAAATCAGAAGAGAAGATCGAGTGTATATGGTGTATCGTGTTTCTTATTTTCCGAGGGGGGTGTTTTGGCGTTTTGAGATTTGGACGCAATGAGCTAACGCCGTCGCTTAACGGCTACCGTAAGTTGAATGTTGATCACATCCGTTTGCCAGCTTTTCGTCTCTAATATTTACGGGTGTTTGGTTGGAAGGCATGTTTTTTAAATTTTTTATGGTTTCATATAAGTATTACTACAACTTATAAAAAAATTATGTAAAATAATTTAGATAAGGGTTCTAAAAATCAGACCCGACAGGCATATAGAACTAGGAATCGGTTCTTAGTAGGTCTATTGGTCGAACCGGTTAGACCGGTTTAAAAGCCGGATAACATTAAAATTAATTTAGTACAAGAAATATAAAGAAATCCAAATGTTTGAAAGCATTAAAAAGTTGATAATCGAAAATAAAAGTTTTAAAAAATTACTTGGGTAAGTAAATTATAAGCAATAAACATCACAAATAAGTTCGTAGTAGAGTTTGTTAGTTGTAACTTGTAATACGCGCAAGATCAAAACTTATTCCATGCAATTTATTTTTCATTTCCATCTTCCTTCCTCTTAAATTTATGTATCCTCCCCTCAAATCCAGTCTGGTCAACGCTAAACTGTTCGACCCGATTCACAGTTGAACCCGGTTTGATGAAAAATCGTCACATTAGTTGAAAAACGGTTCTTGCAACCAAAACCAACCATAGCTCCACTTGGTTCATGGTAACCGGTTTTAATAACATTGTTTTTTTTTTGCAAAGGGCTACAAGGTGTCCATATTGCAAAGGGCTACTAGGTGTCCATATAGACAAAGTGCATTACTTCACCCTTATAAGACTTTTTATCTGTTTGATTTATCTTTTTATCCTAATTAGTTGACTTTAAGTTGTTCTTACTATAAGTTAATTTCTGGTTTCAGTGAGAGTAGCGACTTCCTTCGGTCATTGAATTGGTCAACGACCTACTCACATCATCAAGAGGAAAGGAAGAGGGGGATGGAGACACGGAGAGAAGAGAGGGAGAGGTTTTTGTCAACATTAGCAATGAGTCGATGACATTGCAGCAAAGAGCAAGAGAGAGTCAATGGGTTTTTGTAAGTATACGCTTTTTTTATAAAGTAAATTTCACTTTTCGTTTTATTTTCATACAACAATTGAAATAATGACATAAAAAAATAAAAACTCGTTTATTAGTTTAACCTATAACATATTAGTTCCTTCTTTTTATTGGAAGAGAGTTAAAATGTTATTAAGTACATTGAAATGTTTTGTTTGTGTATATTACATATCTTGAGGCAAAAACGAAGAGAACATTAAGATAATGACATATTTGTTCATTGTAATTATTAAAGTGGATGACAAATAATTTACAAGAAAATGTTTTCTTATACAATTGACTATAATAATTGAATAAAAACAAATTTCAAATTCAATGGGAATCTATGAAGCATAAGCAACGATGGTGAATGATAGTGAAGTCTACATCATCCAGTGATTAACTTAGATTTATTCAATCCCTCACTTGTATCCTTCGTTATGCATGACGTGGACGTTTTTTTTTTCTTTAAATAGCGGGCATATTATTAAACTAGCAAGGAGTAGATAAAAAAAATTACAAACAAAGAAGTGGATTTTTGAGCCACTCAATCCAAGACAGCTTACAATTACGGTTTCTATGACCATACAAAAAAAACAAAAGATGCAAAACATCTTCAAAACATAACCCCATACTATTGGAACACCCTTCGAAAACAACACCATTACGAGTCTTTCAAGTCACCCACTAGGTAACGAAAATATCCACTTCGATAATCTCTTTAGAAGAATTTGGAAGCCGACCTTTCTCAAGCCACTCAATCAATGCTCCCGGATTAATATTCATCGGCCAAGTAATCTCCAACCAAGCCGCCACCTTAGCCCAAAGAGACTTTGCCAGAAAGCAACTCCCAAACAAATGATCTACAGTTTACTCACATGAGCCTTGTAGAATCGTTAGGCATCACATCAGCTACAACAATGCATTTTTATTAGAACCCGTGTACTACACACGAGCTCAATAATATCAATACATAAAGTTATTAAATACTTATGTATATATTTTACAGGTGTAAAAATATATTACATATATTAAGGATAGAAAACAAAATTAAAAATATGTAAAAAGTAATATATATTGGGTTTTAAAAATATGTTAATTATTATTTAATATAATTTGACTTTCATTTACTATTTGATTGAAAAATAAAAGTGTTAGATTTCAAAGTTTCTTATAATAAAGGATAATTTAAAAAAAAATATGTTTTATTAGTATAATTATCCTTTTTTCGTTTTCCTTTTCTTTTGTGTGACCAACCCAACCCTCAAGAAAAATAATACTTTAAGAAAAAGAAAAGAATTCAATTTTGTTTACTTTTTTGTTTTCTGTTTTTTTTTACACTTCTTTTATTATTTAACATTTTAATCAATTATCAATGTACTATCACAACAGTAACCAATAATCATTTTTATTGTTTTCGATCGATATAAGATACGTACAACCATCCTTTTACGCATATCGACTTTATTTTGTGGGTTCCTCTTTTGGTTGTTATACCAAGTGCCGGTACCATATCCATACCAAATACAACCGATACCGACCGTATACCACATAACACACACTCTCTCACATTTGCTCACTGCAAAACAATAGCACTAGTGGCATGCTGCTTTAGATCAGAGGCGTTAATAAGGATTATAGAGGAAAGATCCAAGAAAAAATTATTATTTTGAATGATATAACAATATCACATGACACATACAATAAGAATGGCAGTGACAGAGATACAAAATGAAAATTAAAATCGCTGAAAAGATAAAGAAGTTATAAGGGATTCTTCAAGCTCTTTGAAACCTCTGTAAACCGGGTCTGTTTGGCTCTGTGGCAATGCCAGTCTCCGCACTTCAGTCATATACCTGTTAATCCCCACACAAAAAATAAGGCATTTAAATAAATAGCTTCAGAAACAACACAAAGATTTTTCAAAATAAAGCTGAAATTCTGTTTATTAGAACTAAACTTTGGCATTTTAGCTTTACTTTAGTAAACAACTAGTTTAGATCCCGTGTATACACACAGGATGAAAAATATCAATAAATAAATTTTTTAAATCTTTATATGTATATTTTACAGGTGTAAAAATGTATCATATACTAAGAATAGAAAACAAAACTCAAAATATGTAAAAACTAATATATAATTGAGTTTCTAAAATAAATTATGTACTATTTATGTAATTTGATTTTCATTTATTATTTGATTGGAAATTAAAGTTACATAATTAGATTTCAAAGTTTCATAAAGGATTATTTAAAATAAATGTGTTTTATTAGTATAATTAATATTTTTATTAAATATATATTATTGTTAAAAGATGAAGGTGCATTTAATAAGAGAGAGAAGCGGGAAAAAAATTATGAGATTGAATGTGGAGGCGACATGTGGCATGGAAAAACCTTTATTTATTATATAGTATAGATTCCATAGCATTCACAGTAGTATCCCTATCTCCATCCCCATAATTACACTAAAATCACTACATTTTCTCTCTCCTTTTCAATTAAATAATACTTTTTTATACATTTATCATTACATTTTCTCAATCCTCCACTCACAATTATTTCAAAAAATATTAAAAATTTTATGAAGGTGAACAATGTTTCCCCCAAATATATAGAAAATTTATACATTTTATCTCTCCTCCACTCACAACCACTTTAAACCACCCCTAAAATATAGGGTTTTCACTCACAAATATAGGGCACCTATATTGAATGCTCTTAGAGCCCAGAAGGGTACAGGTAAAAAGTTGCTCAAAGTGATGTTCTAATGCCTACAAACTCTTAAATTGTGTTAAACAAAAAATGTGTATCATTATCATGATAAATACAACTTTTCTAATCATAATTAACACATTAGTTATTTGTAAGAAACTTTAAAAATGGACAAAAATGTGTGGGTCAGTCCAACTCATTTCAAGGACACAAAAAAATTACCCACTATGACTCGTTACCAATCAGCCCATTTTGCCACATATATCGACCATTCGGTTCAGGTGAGTCCAATTTTACAGTTCAGTTGTTCAATTCTGATCAGTCTATATTATAGAAAAGTAAATTGGTATGTTTGATGGTGAATTTAAAAACAAGATAGTTATACTACAAAAAATCAACAAAAGTTCACCTGTTTGCAGCACTTGTTATCTTATCCCGAATCCCATGGTTTATACCAGTTCTTTGATCCATTGAAAACGTTCCACGAAGGAGTGAAGCCCCAATTGGGCTTGAGCCTATTCCACGTGCAGAAGTAGACACGACCCATTCCCGAAGCACTACTAGCACTGACCGCAAAAGCCTCAATTTCAGGGTTGGTGACAACAAGACCGCACCACTAGATAACAATTGATCATACGTGTTCAAAACCGGTTCTACTGCCCCCTTGCATGCTGCCAAAAGAGCTCTCGCAACATCTTCATCACCGACAATTTCAACCCCTGAAACAAATCGATCCTGCAAAAAAAATATATTAAGTGTTTATCAAATGCCTAAAATACCTTTCAAGAATCTATAAATCCTAAAAAAACAAGAGGGCCCATACCGAAGCAGCTTTCTCAAGATGTAAACATAATGTATCTAAAGGTAAAACAGCATTGTCTCCAGGATAAACATGAGAACCAATCCTCTTTAACACAGAACAAGCTTCCGCAATACCACCCTTGGTGAGAGCTTGATCCATAAGTCGGCCCCAAGTGTCCCTTACAATGTTACTATCAGTATCACCAGAATAGCTTGCAAAATACAGCATTTCTAAACATATCTGAAAGCAAAAGAAAAAAAAAATTAAGTAAAAATTCCAGCTTTATACCATAAAACTACTAAACTGTCAAAAATGAAAAAAAGAAAGTACTATACCTCCCAAAGCTCAAATGGAACAGCATATTCATTATATAACTGTGTGATGCTTTTTAAATCCAATGACAACTCCTTCACTTTTTCCTTCACAACTTGAAGAAATTCAGCATCAGAATTATTTGGGGCAGATTCTGATGTACTAGGAGCAGACTCTAACTTAGAAACAAGCCCCTCAAGTTCTTCTTTTATTTTAATTTGGAACTGTAAAACAGTTAGTTTCCCCTCAAGCAAATCTAGTAGCCCACTATCTCTAGAAGAATGTGTTAAACCATCATCATCACTTGCACTTTTTGCCTGAATAACCGCATTGCTTAGGTATTGGCGTCTGAAATTGAAAAGTGTACCGTAAAATATTTCTCGATCTAGTTATTAATATGTAAAAGAATCAACTTTAATTTGAAAAGATGAATGCAAAGATATTATAAGGTACCTCTGATCAAGTGTGGGAAAATTTTCTGAACTGTTGGATCGCCTTTCTGCCAACCGTAATAGTACATGGGCTGCAAGAACATGCTGCCTTTTTAGCACATAGTATCGTGTTAAAAGCTCAAAGTATTTTGTTTGGTAAGCAGGAATGGATGCTCCTGAATGTCCCAATGGAGAAGCTCCTGATGTTAGTGCAGAAAGAGCTCGGACCTAGATAAAAAAAAATAAAGACGAGCAGTAAGACTTTTTTTCTACAACAAATTTCAACCATTTGCTTATGAATGGGTTAAATCAGCATGTGCTTCAACTCTAAAGGGCCAAATAGGTAAAAAAACAAAAAAGTTAACTTAAAAAAACAAGACAAACAGGTCGAAACTCTCCCAAAGTGAATTAATAATACATAAAATCTCAGCTTTATACAAAGACAAATTAGATGATTATTATAATAATACAAAGTACAACTTTTCTAACCATATTTGACACAAATTATTTATAAAGAAGGTTACTAACCAAGACAAAAAATTGTTTGAGATCAACCCAACCTGGTCCATTTCAACACATGCAAAATATTTTTACCCAATCCAATACCCACACAACCATCTCATCTTGCAGCCTCAATAAAAATGCTACAAGATCACCATCCTTGCAAAGTGATATAAAAATATGTGACCACTGTAGACTTGGTTCAAATCTAAAAATCTTAACCAAAAGACAGATGAAAACCTCTTGTGTAGGCTCACGGCCAGCATTCTGTAAGAAAGGTACTAAATCAGGCCCACCAAACTCCAGGAGTTCATCCTCAAGCCCTAAATCGATCAGGGTTCGGTACAGATACTCATGAAAGATTCTATCAGAAGATTGCACACCAAGTTGAATGATCTGGCATATGTATTTCTTCCTAGAAGCTGGACTAAGGGAGGATTGTACAGATGGTCTGATGGGTGACCCAAATTCTCTCTGTGAAGCTTCACCTTTTAGAGACCGTAAAGCACTAGTGATGATGTCATAGCACCGTTGTCTCTGAGCATAAGCGTGGGCACGAGCTCCAGCATCTAAGTGTTCATTCATAGCATCCCCTGCAGAGTCTAGAGCCTGTGCCTTTTGTAGAGGCAATCGAACCACAGCTTCATAAAATCTACAGGTTTTGTATTCAAAAAATTATATTATTATTGAAAAATATATAGTTTTCACAATCATACTTCACCAACTAAAATTTGGTAAAAGGACCAGACAAAAAGTTATCTAACAGGTCAATTAAGAAAATGTAAAGAAAAAAAAACTGGTCAAAATGGTTGAATAGGTCAAAAGTCGACAAAAAATGTACTTTTAGTGCATAAAACCTTCTAAATCATTTATTCAGAAAGTTAGCTTATTATTAAATTATTAAAATTGATATAATTTTGTAATTATAATCACTAACTATTTATTATCAAAGTTTGAAAAAAAATTCTATCTCTATCATGTCAAATGGGTGAAATGGAGAAATAACATACAATGAAACAAGCCAAATGGCCCAAAATTCACCCTACATGTATTTTTATTGCATATAGCCACCGGAAATCTTTTTATTCAAATAAGATAAGAACTTATATAATATAGTTTTTGCAATCATACTTGACACACTAATTTTGTATGATAAAAAAATTTAGACAAGCAATGTTTCAGATCAACTGGTCAAGCAAACCCAGCCCGTAAAAAAATTTACCTCAAGTCCTCAAAGCGTTTGCAGACAGTTTGGAGATCTGCAGACTCAGGAACACCACTCAATTTACTGAAGGCGTCTCTAGCAAGTGTTTCTCTCTCATCATTATTAGTAGCAGCAGCAGCTCGCTCAAGACATTCAACAGCCAAGTAAAATTTGTAATCAGATTCTTGATAAAAACTTGGACAGCCTTCACGTAACCTTCCACTAATATCATCCACTGTTCCCCTGCCATCTGGACCCGTGTAATACTATAAAATTCAAGAATCCAATATTAAGGATACAAACATAGTTTTTAAAACATGATATAGTAATATTCTTCTAAATTTAAGTACCTCCATTAGAGCAGATACAAGTCTTGTAGCAAGTCTATCACCATCTTCAGAACAGACTAGCTGGTGAAAAGTCAACTGAATTAACGCCTGCTTTGTACTCAAGTCAAAGGATTGAATTAACCGAGTGACATGATGTCGGGAAAGAAGTTGGAGGAGAAATAAAGCTTCACCACATCTAAGAAGCAGCTGTCTTACACACTCCATAGCCCTCACCTGCAATCCACATATCTTCATTAATAACATTTTGAAAGATGTATTTTTTACTTGTCATGTATCTTTTAAAAACAATTGTTATGTTAGAGGTGTCAAACTGAATGGGTGAAAATGGCTAGTTTATCCATTTAGGTGTCCAAACGGGTCAAATCAGACTGAACATAACACTTCCCTAATTCTTTTATAAAGTTATTTTATTTCAGTAACTGATAATTCTTTTGAATAAAAAGTTTCAGGAGGTTTTACGGATTACAGATACATTTTTGACAATTTTCAATCTGTTTCCTTTGAAGCTAATTTCATTGATATTAACCGTTTGACCTATTAGACATAAAACATAACTCAACTCAACCAAATCATAAGTAACTGGGTCAAACTTAATAAAACAATTTAGAAGGTTTAATGCACTAAAAATGCCTTTGAACGAATTAAACAAGTTTCCCCTAAAGCTAACTTTAATACTTTTACCCGTTAAACATAAATATACCCGAATCAACCTGTTCATAAGTAAATGGATAAACACTGCTACCTCTAGACTTATGCTTACCTCCATAGAAGCTAATTCTGCAGGACTGTAAGGAAGTCGTTGCCTTTTATTAGATGTGCCTGCATCACTAGACTCTAAATTCCGAGAATAAGGGCTAAAAAGGTTCCTTGTCATACTCCTATCACCAGTCACCACATCAGCAACCGTTCCAATCAGAATAGAACCTGTCAAATCTCCCAAACCAACACTACCATAAAGTCCTCTTCTTTGATTCCTTCTAGATCTTAAAAATTTTTCAAGAGACCGAAGTTTATCTTCTAGAACTTGCATTGCTTCCACAGAAAGTCTGCACCCAACTATTCCATTTTCATTAGTAGCATCAGAAGAACTCATAACAGGTAGCTCCCAAACAGGCAGAAGCAACCGTGATGCGCACAAACATAACCCTTCATGTGCACCGGAGAAAACAGGCTCAGCCTCTTGAACCACTTGGCCCATGCTAAACCCACCAGCTGCAGTTCGGGTGTTAGCCAATGCACCGCTACCTTCAAGCTGGGGTAAACCCACGACCCGTGGGTCCTCAAAGGCTTCGGCCGCCTTCTCAGCAACAACATTATTAATGAAATTTTCTGTGTGGACGATCCGTGCAGCCAGCAATAGACACATAGCAGCAGCCTCACCAGGCCCAAATCGGTTAAAAAAATCCTCGAGTATTGTTCTTGGTGTGTTTGACTCAAGAAGCCTTCTTAAAATGTCTACGGGTCGATTGAAAACAACTTCCATCATCCCCATTGTACTAAAAATAATTATCCGCCTACGTGGCAGTATATGCTGAGTTGGCAAATCACCTCTAGCCCATAACTTCCCAGCCAACTTCTCGGATGACTCACCAAAATTATCGTATCCAACAAACTCAAGTTGTGAATACAGTGATTGCACAGTTGCAGCTGTATCGGGTAACGGTAGGACTTCAGCTACAGCCAGCATTCGGCCTTCAACCGGCAGAGAGGAGACACATTCTCTTAATGCCCTTGAACTCCTGACACCTGCCCCTAAACTAGTGGATGAAGATGCTGACTGTGTGGTTGAATCTCGGTTTACAATTAGAAGTGATGAAGTAGTTGAAGGAGATGAATCAGAAAGAACAAGTGTTGCAGATGAGTAATGTGCTGACTCAATCTTTAAAGAAAGATCTTCGTTTTGAGATCTACCCGCAAGAGAAAGTGGCCCAAATGATAACCCACCACCCACACCCAATGGAGGTGCGGGTCGGGTTGTCACAACCTTTAAGCAACTTGGTTTTTGAAGATTATTACCAAAAGTTCCACTGGATTTAGTAGTTGTAAGATACATTCTTTTACCATCAGATAATATTGCTACTAGATGCAACCATTTTGATTCTACTGCAGATAAAGGAGATATAGAAACTATAGAAGTTTTTGTTGATCTGGCGGAAGACCGTGATCCCGCCGCCTGCCTGCCACCACTATGTGGGTCCCGCTGATTTATTAAATTCTTCTCCTCCGTCACCTTTTTAAGCGGTCCATCACCATTCGGACCTAATGAATAGACTTGAATTTTCATTTCTTCGGTCCGGGCATACAAAATGTGTCTCTCATTATCGACAGCCATTTCAACAATAGGGTCCACAGCCCCAAATTTGAATACATTTGGTACCACCCACCTAAAATATATAATGAATAAAGAGCATAAACATGAATGAACAGATTTATGAAATGTAATTAAGACACTCAACTATGAAGCAAAGTTTGATGGTAGAATATAACATTAGTTGACACCTCTCCAAGACTGAGAAATAGACTTGAAGCGTTAAAAAAAAACAGACGCCACACTTCCACTATGAATAGGCCATAAGGAATATTAATGTTCATTGGTTTTAGGGTTGTTTGGATGTGCATTACAAAACTGATTATTGTGACTTTTTGTAATAATCAGTTTATGGTGTTTGGATAAACTGAATCTGATTATCCAGATATTTAGGTCGGCTAATGAGTTTTGGATAATCCATTTCATACAGCTATAGCAACTCTGATGATTTAGGTAATATTAAAATTTCTTATTTACCAACATTATTGTTAATAATACTATTTTAGAATAATGTATGTAGAGGCTACTCAAGTATTCAACTTTTTACATTAAGGCCACCCACATAATGAAAGGCTGAACACTTATATGGCCTCCACACATATTACCCATTTATCCTACTATTCTAAAATTTGTTAACAAATAGTTTTTTATTAAAAAAATATTTTTGTAACACAAGCACGACCAAACACTATCTCATGGCCACTTCTTATTCCAGCTGATTTCATGAATATAATCATTCAATGTCACATAATGAGCTACAAAACACACATCCAAACATCCCCCAAATGGATCATAATGTAATCACCAAGTGAAAGGCATGCACTTCTGACAAGGTGATAAAAAGGAAAGTATGGGTCTAATATACAATTATACCTTGAAACAACACTACCAAGGCCTGCTGTCAAACAAACCTTACGGCACTGTTTGTACCAACCCGAACCAGTAGTATAATGCAATTCATAGATATGCCCATCACGGCCCGCCAAAAAAATATGACCTCTATTTGTGCATGCAATACATGTCATAGTAACCCCATCAGATGGTATTGTGTATTCAGGTAATGGTTGTAAGGAAACCTCTGCATACGGGTCTGATCCATCAGCACTTCCAGAGCAACATACTCCAATCAGAAGCAACTGATAAAAGCTAAACTTAAGTATAAATGTATAATATTTACCATATAGCTAATTATAATTAAGGAAAAAAGGTTTAACTGATTACCTCAACAGGAGTTGCTAAGACTAAAAGATATTGAATAGCCTCGACAAAAATTCCAGGCTTAGTTTTGACCAAACCAACAGCACATATAGCTTGTTCCTCACCACTGTATTCAGGGCATTGACCATCCCTAAATCAAAAGATAAACAAGTTTAAGATAGTTACAGACACCATGAAGAGATTAATTATATTTATAATAATAATAATATACTTACCATTTATCAAAACGCCAAAGAAACAAAGAATTATCAACAGATGCCCATGCTCTACGAATTTCAGGAAATATCCCACACAAGGCAGTGCCTTCACCGCCAACAGCATTATATCTTTCTATGAGTACTGAGGGTAATTCCCTGCTATCTGCCACTTCAACCAATGGAGGCCACTGCAATAAGATTAGGAAAAAAATATGGGAATTAAACAGATATCAAGTCAAGAGTATCATTAGGGCATGAAAGAAGTATCATTATCATTTGCATGCTGTTATCAGATTAATAATCATCAATTTCATTAAGCTCAACTAACAAGATCAAATGCTTGTATCCACTCATAAAACAGTAGCAACATGGTCGACAGTTATATCTTTCTTAAAGAAAGTCATTTTTTGTAATGTGTAGTGCTCTTTACATGATGTGTAGTTTATTGAAACCCCGGAGCTGTATTTTAGAGATTTAAGATAAATATATATAGACATGCAAATCTGCAAATCAGTTAATCTGGATGAAAAAAGGAAACCAGAATCTTGTTTAGGAATATAGCTAATAGATAAACACACGACTCTGCGTTTTTTTGGAAGAAGAGTGTTCTACTTCAATTAAGACACCTGAATCTTACATTAAAACTGAAAATAACCAGAAAGCTACACAAAGAAAATCTAAAAGCATGCTTCTACCAGGCTTTTTTGATCCTCACTCACCGGACTTAACCACCATAATAAGGTTCCTAAATCAAACTTCTAACCATTATACACCTATTCCACAGCCATAATATAACCCCTAATAAATAGATGCATTCCACCTCATAAGCATTGACTACTTGAGTCAAACTCATAAGAATTGGCCTTTTGAAGTCATTAAATTTGTATCTACTGATAAACATAGTTTATCCCAGTAAAATCAGTCCAGAAATTTCATATCCAAATCTGCTACTTTTTAAATGCAACTTGTTACAGAACTTCCCAATCTCAACCCTAACATCATGCTCTGGAAGAATTAAAATTCAGAAATTGAAAAAGGTTTACCTCTCTAGGGTGAGTAGAGTAAGGATGGCTGGTATATCTAGAAGCTTCTAGTGCTTCTTCCAGGTCAAGCTGCGATGAGACATCTCTACCGATACGGTCGCTGACTACGAGACTTGCTTTAATTATATCGCGCATTCCGATCTCGTTTCCCCACGACATCTTCGTCTTCCTCTGAAAATGCTACACGATACTGAAAGGTTGACGATTAAGAGAATCTGGAAGAGTATGAAACTAGGGTTCTGATGTGTGCGTTCGAATACGGATCTTGGAAGGTTGGGGGGACTAGTATCGGGGGGTTTTGTGAGTGTTTGAAAGAGTAGCAGGCCTGGTAGGGTTTATGTGAAATTGGGGATTTAATGGAGAGATTGCGAAAATAGTGGCGGGCAAATTAAGCGGTGTCGAGAAATAAATTTCTCAAATTTTATGGTAATGTGTTTTGCCTGATCAATGCGAGTGGTAAAATAAGTATGGCTCGACTCGTTAAACTAAGAGTTAATTTTTTTTTTCAAAGGCAAATTTCTTTATTCTTATGAAAGTGAGACTTTAACCCATAACCTCTTCAATCCTTAGTGTTTCTAGAGGATTTTCCTCTACCAATGGGCCACCAACCCCATTGACATACTAAGAGTTAATTTAGTTGAACTAGTTAGTCTTATGTACCAAAGTGGTTTTATACTTGCGGTACCCTGGTGACTAACAATGGGAGTGTTGCTGCATCGGGTACTAGGACTGTGACCTTAAGATCCTACCAAGAAGAATAAACCGTTAGGCTCATTCAGGGGAGGGTCCCCTGCGATCTACCTCCGGCGTGAGAATCAGCTAAGGGAGTCTTGAAAAATAAGAGTGATGAGAGTAGTATAGTGTGAGAATGGTTGAGAGCGAATGAATACCTAATGGTGATTTCCTCCTATTTATAGTGTGACTCAATTGAACAATGAGAGTGATTCTTGAAAAATACTTACCTTCCTTTTTAGGCCTTCCTGAGCTCCTTTGACCGATAGGCAGCTTCTCGATATTATGAGGGACATCCAAAACGGTGTAACTATTGGACTTCTCCCTTTTCCAACACCTGCCCCGACATAACCTATCTTAGGGCTTGACCTGCTTTATTCTCTAAATCGTAATATAAGGAGGTTACCGTTTTGGCTCTGAGTTCTCTACACTTTCCCCGTCCAGGCAACGTTGGCAAGTGTTACGTCGTCTAAAGACCTCTAGGGTTAGCTTTCCAACCTGATATTGTTCACATGTGTGGTCTTGTCAATTCAGGCTTCTTCTTACTATCTGGCGGTTTGTTACCTTACCCTTAGCTTAACTTGTGGCCTTACCTTCTTAGGTTCATTCATTTGTATTGCCTCAGTATCTGCTGGTGTCTTTATGTGGTTAGCTTTCTGAGGCTACCCACGTCATCAGAGAGATTGTCGGTTCGGATCGAGGTCACAGCAAAAAAAAGGCCATGTGGTCATGCTAGGGAATTTCCGTAGTTGGGGGTCCCCCCGGGTGAGATGCCTTCAATGTTATAGGTGTTGCCACGGGTAAACACAATTATCCTAAAATATTTAGATATTGTAGCTAAAAAAAGCTAGTCTTATGTAAGCCTAGCAAACTGTGTGGGTTGGGGCGGGGTGACGGGTCATAACAAGTTTGGGTCAATACGTGTACAAAATGAATTCGGGTCAAAACGGTTTTTATTTTATTTAATATTGATTCACTTCGGTTCAAAACGGACTCTAACCAAAACGAAGTCAAGTTGAAATAAGTTTTTTTTAAAAACAAGTTCCAAAATAGGTTTGCACACTAGATATTTTATGGTGGCTAGGTGACAATGGTGGAGACGAAGGCGACGGTGAAGGTGGGTGGTGGAGGCGGTGTCGGTGGGGGCATCGGTGTCGGTGGGCGCATCGGTGACGGTGGTGGAGTGGCGACAACAATACGTGCATCGGTGGCGATAGGCCAGTCGGTGACGATGGAGGCGACGACAGTGGTGGTGGGATGATAAAGGCAATATATATATAATTATATATACTATACTAGGTTATATACCCATGTATTACATGTGGTTATTTAATAAAAAAATTGAAAGTACACTAATATGTAAAAAAAATTAAAATAACGTGTAAAACAAGAAATAAAATTCTTTATTTGCTTAATTTAGTAATAATTATAATTCAAATTTTATATTATATTTTTCAAAAAAATAAAAACATTAGCATAATTAAGATTCAAAATTCAAACTTACTTAAAATAGTGAAAATTAAAAGATTTTGATGAGAAAAAATATGATGATAACATGTGGCATTATTTGGAATAATTTATTAGAATAAAGATTATAATTTCATCAAAAGTTAATAGTTTTAATTAAATACAAGTTTTAAATCATAAGGTATAATACTTTAAAACACACATGTTGGATGAATTGGTTGAGCACCAAACTTGAAAACGCAAAACCGAGCGAAAAAAAAAAACGCAAAATAAAATATTCGTTTTACTCTCATTCCCGACTTTCCACTCTCGTTATGGCTAACTCGCAGTCACAATCATCCGTTGCTCAAGCGTTAACCGGAGTCGGTAGAGATGTGCATTTGCTTAAAGGGTTAGTTGGATGCAGTCGATCTTATACAAGACCAAACAAACATTGAAGAAGAAATAGTACTTGAAACAAAAGTACACGACAAAGAGGTTGACGATGGACTACCATCCGGCATACCCGACGAAGAACTCGCCTACGATGTAGCGGTTCGTTTGCAATAGTTCTGGGTCGGTGAAGATGACGGGTGGTACAACTAAGACGACGAGTAAAATAAAAATAAAAATAAAAATATAGTGTTTAAAATTGTATTTATTTTGTTTGATAACTATTAAAAATAAATAAAAATTGCATTTTATGTTATTTTAAAAAATATATATTGGACCCGGTTCTAGACCCGAACCGAACCCAACCATACACGGTTTCACAAGGTAGGGTTCTTCAACCCATAAATCGATTTCGATTCTGGTTCCTACCCGATCAGATTTCTACCCGGTCCAAAGAACCTGTTCCGGTTCTTAGGCCCAACGCGATTTGTGCACCTCTACGTGTATATATATGAACGATCCATATCCTAGCTCACTAACAACTCATTTGGGCTCGGTGGGTTGAGTATAGTCTATTAGAGGTGCACAAATCGGTTTTTTTTGGAACCGGATCCGGTTCGGATCCGGACCGGTTCCGTCAACGTTGGTCAAGAACCGGATCCATTAGAACCGGTTCCAGTTCGGATCCGGTTCCGGGTGTGGAGACTTGGAACCTATTGGGACCGGTTCGGATATTTAGAACCGGACCGGATAAAAAAAACCGGTTCCACCGGTTCCGGAAAAAAAAAATTTAAAAATTAACAAAGATACACTATAAAATACATGTTTTATTTATTTTATAGATTTTTTTAAGTTATTTAACAATAGTTCATACAAAAAAAATACAAAAAACATAATTGAATCACAAAGCATTAATTATTTATTATGTTTTCAATATTCTTCGTCGTAGTCTTTGTAACATCGGTTTTCATTCTTCTTCGCTTGAGATACGTTGGGCTTCATCGTAAGCTTGTTCTTCGTCCGAAAGTGGAGTCGCCGCCCCATGTTCTACTTCGAATTCATGTATTTCTTGTTCAACGTCAAGCTCGCCTTCTAGTTTTGCAACATGTTGTACACGTTCGGCGGCATCCAAATGGTCCTTCAAGCAAATACACATCTCCATAGATTCCGGTGTAAGCCTCGTTCTTCGAATAGATAAAACCCTGCAACTAAGAGAAAAAGCGGATTTCGAAGCTACCGTGGAAGCTTGGACGGTTAGTAGGTCACGGGCCATTGCGGCTAGAACGGGATATTGGGATTCCCTTCCTTGCCACCAACTCAAGATATCAAAGTTTTCAAACTCTTCGGATCTTAGAGTAGAAATAAAGTCGGTTGCTTGATATCTCCCAAGCTCGCTACTTGGTGTGGTTCCACGAGCTCGTTTAGTATTTTCGTTTCTTAAAGTGTTAAATAAATTTAGCATCGGGTTCCTTGAACTACTAGAAGTTGAACCCGAACCCATTGATTCACGTATGTTTGATTGATCACCACTTCCACCATATTTGCGTAAATAATAATCAAACATATTATTAAAAGCCGAATTGAAATCCCTTATTGCATTTGATTCAAAATTTGGGTCTTCCTCGAACATATTTAAATCATCCGATATTGATCCAATTAATGTTTCAACACCGGTTACATTAATCGTTGGGTTTAAGGCGGCCGAACATGTAACAACGGCCGGCATTTCTGAAAAATATTTTTTAAATTTAGCTTTCATAGGTTTTACCATTTTTTCAAAAATAGTGCCGTGATATTCAAACTCTTTTAATTTATTCATAGGTTTTACCATTTTTCGACCGCGTTTGTGTTATTTGAAGCGTTATCAAAAGATATTGAAAATATTTTCGGTTGAATTTTATAAGTTTGAATTACCGAGTCTAAAATATAAAATAAGTTTTCACCGGTATGTGGATATCCAAAATAATCAAACGCAATCGTACGCTTCATCAATTGCCACGACTCCGGTTGAACCCAATGTGCGGTAACGCATAGGTACGATTCGGGTAAACCATGTGGAGCGGACCAAACGTCCGTTGTTAAGTTAATGCCGGTATTTAATTTTTCAAAACCTAAAATTAATTCTTTTTTGGCTCTTTTCCACATTTTTAAACAATCTCTTCTCAAAGTAGAACGACTTACATTTGTGTAATTCGGTTGAAGCGTCTCTTGTATCATCCTCGTCAAGCGCGGATTATCAAAATGATCAAAAGGCAAGCCTTCTTGAATGACGAAATGTGCTATTCTCTCACGAACACTTTCGACATTGTATTGCCAAACTCCTCCATCCCTACCAATTTGAGTTTGATTTTCACCTTCTTGAGTGTTTCTTGCGTGACTAGCAATATGTTTCCTCAAACTGCTATTTCCCGCCGCAGCTAAAAGTTTACCACAACGTTTGCAACGAGCCTTTTGCGAGCCGTTCGACATTTCGCATAAATCGAAATAAGCCCATATTTCTTGGTTTCGGGAGCAAGGAAGTATTGACACAACCGTAACATCGCTAGTAGAACCACCAACCGAATTTTGAGTGCTTGCGGAAGCGGAAGCCATGAGAGCGTTTTTTTTTTGCTTAAAGTGAGCGTTTTTTTGCGTTTTGAGAGCGTTTTTGAGTTTTGAGAGCTAGAATGTTGTGGTGAACTAACACATACACCCAATACCTATTTATACTAAATTTCAATCCTTAAAAAAAAAAAAAAAACAAAAAAACGGCCATAAAACGGCTATATAGCCGTTTTTTTAACCCCAACGGCTAGAACCGGTTCCAAAATGTCCGAAAAAAACCGGTTCCAAAAAATCCGATTTTTAACCGGTCCGTCAAAAAACCCAGAACCGGTCCCGGAACCGGCGGTTCTAATAATATCCGGACCGGTTCTAAAAAAACCGGTTCTCGCCGGATCCGGTTTCGGATAATCCATCGGATCAGTTCCGGTTCCGGTTCTTTTGTGCACCTCTATAGTCTATGTCTATTAGATGATGGAGTTAACCCCCTACCTTTTAAAACATATGTAAATGAAAGGTTTTAAATTAACTAACGGATAAATCATACTAATTTTAAGGATTTTAGACCACATATTATCTATATCTATACTACTATATAATAGGGATTATGAGGATAAGAAAGTAAATTCTTAAAAAACTAAAACACTTTATATCATGGTTATTGCATGATGTACACATTCATAAGTTTCAAATGAGTGTAATTACTTTCTAACCCTTATTTATAATTAAAACTTATTAATTATCATATAACCCATTGTTTTAAACTTTAACTAAAACATACTGAATAGGTATATATGTCTTTTAACAACAAAAATTCATTTAATCAATGATTTATATTTCAGCATCTTTCACCGGAGACGCTTCACCCCTTCACCAACGCTTCATCTTAGTAACCGACTGCATCTGTTCGTGTGGTAACCAACAACCATCGCAGGTTAAAACCCCTCGCCATGTTTCCACCCCATTTTTTAGACACCGGAAGACTCGCTTCACGCCGATCACGCCGGAGGCTCTAACCGACGAAGCCATAAAAGCTCGATTCAATGACTGGGTTCGCTGGAGACCAGGGGCGGACCTAAGTGAAGCGGGGGGGTGCACAGGACCCCCCCGAGTTTTGAAATTTTAGTGTAACGGTAGGTAAAAAAACTGGGGTGAACCCCCTAAAATACCCAAAGGTGAACCCCCTTACAAAGTTTCACACTAAGCGTAGTGGTTTAGGCCCTATGAAATTGGGGCATCTAAAAACAGTAAACCCCTTGAAAAAAATTCCTGGATCCGCCACTGCCGTAGACGGTTCGTGGCCATAACCGACCACGCCAATAAAACCCCCCATTCATTCCTCCGGCCATCGGTAGGTTTTCAACTTCTTTTCCATGCTGCTTATTTGTGTGTCGATGATAGTTTCGTTCGATGGATCGTTTTTTTTTTCTGTTTTCATTTTGATCTTTATCTTCATTTTGCTTGGAATTTGTTTGATTGGTGAAATTGAAGCTTTTATGGTCTTTAATTACTGTTTAATATAAATATGATGGATTAAGTGTTTTTCAATTGTGTATGTGAGGCATACAGGTTCGGAATTAGGGTTTGAGTAGTATTGTTCATAATTCATTGTGGGTTCGTCAATTTTCTACCTTATGGGTTTTGAATCGGATTTTTGCAGCACCCACATCCAATTGGACATGGACATGGACATGGACATAATCTACAGTGGAAGCTCCAAGGTATAATGTGTTGTTCCTGGACAGATTACCCTGGTTAAATTTTTAAGAGTAAAGGTGATCTTTTATACCCTGGCATAATGCTTTGATGTTTTTCACAAGTAATATTGTGTAATTACTATCTAATTAGATCTACTTTGCGCAGAAGTAATATAATTTGCTTACGAATGATACATGACTACTGTAGGTAATTTGTTGTAAAAATGACAATTTATTTACTAATACGTTAAATAAGGTGGAGATAGTAAATTACTTATACATGAATGTTGTAGACAATTGGTCTGAGGTGTATATATATCTCCTCATCAGGTGTAGGTTCATTACATTGGTTTTCAAAATGTAGATATGTGTGAAGACATATATTTTTTATAGCATATTTTTGTCAAATTCTATCATCTTCTTTTACAGTTTTGCCAGTTTATAGAATTAACTTACTTTGTTTTTGCAGAATCTGAACAAAGAACCTACGGAGCACACATGGAAACCTGGGATGCAGGGGAGGGGGAATAAGGGTGGCAGGTTGAATTACTCACCCCGTCGCATTTCTAATGGAAAGTGTTTCGCAATGCATTTATTATATTATCATTATATGTATTTTGATTTTTTTCCCATTTATTGCGTAAATAATGATCTATGATTTCTTTTCTCCCGGATGTAGATGGTAGCAGGACATCACTAGCTGCAAAGGAAAATGGAATCAGTAAAGGTGCAGATGATGGTCCAAATCAGTCAATGCTTTAAGATAAGAAGAATAAAGAGACATATGTGGCTAAAAGGTGATAATATCACTAGATTTTTTTTGGGTTTTAATTTTTACCAATTTAATCTGCAACATTACCTATTTTGAATAAATAATAATTAAGTTTCATATGGTTTAATTTCTGAAAAAAAAACTCCTAACTTGATGCCCGTTCTTTTTTACTTTTTGGTTCAGCAACCATTTGACCCAGCAAGTTATTATGCTCAATTTTATCATTCAGATGCTGACATAAATGGCCGCGTGTGACCCTTTCATTCACCTGGAGTTCCGACCAAGTTTAACGGAAATATTCTTGTGTTGTCTCCACAAGCTTCTCATTCTTCTCAAGAGGTTTCTGTTGTTCAGGTTTTATATCTTACAAATGGGCGGGCCATATTGGTTAGGTAACAAACCAATACAAGTTCAGGTTAGAACGAGAAGTTTTGACTAGGAACAATTTTTTTTGAATTTTTTTATAATTTTCATGGTAAATCATTTATGTTTTAAATGTGATTTTACTTCTTGTAAAAGTAGAAGCCACCTTTTTTTTAATAAAGTGATTTATTGTGTAAAAATCAAAATGAATTTGGTCAGAATGGGAAATTTTGACAAGGAATATTTCTCCCCCTATTTTTTTAACGTTAGCTTATAAATAGTTTGTATGTCAACTTTGATTACAAAAAATATATATTGTTACAGAAAATTGTTCATGTTAATGAACCTGTGGGGATCTCAAGTAATGATGCATTCAATAAATAAGGATTAGTGGAGCAAATAAACACTACTGCAGATCAAAGTGATTATTTATAGTATTCATTAAGGTAAAAGAACTTTCTGGTTTTAAAAGGAGTTAATCATGGCGAGCAGAGTTGGTAGTTTTGACCCATTTGGATGTGCTTAATCTCAAATGGTTTGAGAGTTGTCATTATGACTTGTTTCAACCCTAATCGGTTTAACCAGTGATGACTTGTTTGACCCGTTAATCGATATTAAAGCTTCTCATATGTGTATCTTGCAGCATTGACATTAAAGGTGATGAGCCCTTCCTCCAGCACTTGATGATCATGGTTGTCTTCTTAGCCTCGGCTTCGTTACATATATTTTCATGCATGCTCGATACAGCAGAAATGGCGATTGTGGGTCGGATCGAGACTTTACTGAATTTAATATACAGTTTAATTTACGTTTTTAGTAGCAATTTTTCATAAACAAAACCCCACTCCCAATCATATTGTTCAGTGGAATCTAAAAGTAAAAAAAAAAAAAAAAAACCAAAAGGTTACGTTATATACAAAATAATTAATGAGCTATAATATGTGGTTAATATTTCATATGAGGTTGCAAATTAAGATGGGGCATGGTACTTAGGGGGTGTTTGGGATTACTTATTTACTCTACTTATTAACTTATTAACTTATATAAGTTAATAAGGTGTTTGGGAAAGCTACTTATTTAGCCTACTTATACCATTTTTCAAGAAGTAAGTCCATCCTTACTTATTACTTATAACTTATTAACTTATAGCATAAGTCAATAAGTAGTTTTCAAAGAAAATCCTAAAGTTTTTGAGAAGTTACAAATTGTGACTTATGACTTATTACCTTTTTGAATAAGTCATAAGGAGTTTCAAATAAGTAATCCCAAACACAGCCTACTTAACCACATTATTGCAAAGTCCTAAAACCGTAGCCACTATTCAAGGGTAACATTGTCATTTAGCTATCATATAGTGCACAATGCCAGAGCTAGATTAATTGTTAATAAATGCATTAATCATTAAATGTTTGTTGTTTAACAAAGTCCAGGTTTCTGTCGATACAAATGTGAAGTGAAATTAGTCGGGACTCCATTTAGTGATTTAGGTTAACATTATATTTCTTGATCTAGTGATTCAGATTAGCAATTTGATTTTGCATGCATAATCAATTGTATATGAGTGCTATTATGGCCAACACAAGTAAAATAGTTGTTCCCTGCTGGAACATTTTATATTAGTCATTGATGTCCCTTCTGTTGATGATGTATTAGATGGAGGAAGTTGCACCAAAGTTGAATCTCAAACATTGGCTTCAAACCTCAACGGGTCAGATTTGACCCTAACATATAGCAACAACAGAACCCAACAGGTCAAACCCGACCCAAACATGTAGCGAAGATTTCTATCTGATTCATAGGTTCCAAGTTTGAGAACAAACTTTTTCCCAAGACGGCGAGAATTATAGCCGACCCACACATAAATGAGGATACCATGCACTCAATCAGGCACTCCCCCCACATTCTCAAATAACAGCCAAGTCTTTACCGGCATATGTTCTGTTTATATATGTTGTTGTATATATATATGTTCGTATCACATTTTGATAGAGTTGATCCTTGCAGATGGTGCTTCATAGTATAGAGTTGCCATTGATAGCCCGATTCAGTTGAGAGTATTTACTGCAGTTCTAGATAATGTTTTTGTCCTAATTTTAATGTCATTTTTTCCTCAGATACCATGCACACAAGCAAGCGTACAGTACCGGACCGATAACGACCGCAATCCCGCCGCGCTACGCCGCGTAGCGCGGGTTTCCCACTAGTTTTTATTTATTTAAAACAAGTTAATTCTTTAATGTTAAATACAAATATATAAATTAACTACTATTTGAATTGTTAATTACTTCATAATATAAGGGGATTATATTAAAAGTAGTTGATTAAAAATAATAATACTATCAATAAAAGCTAATTTTTATTAAATTCCAAATAATTCGATCGAGTCACCTATTTGATTATGAAAAAAATGTTATGGTGTTAATATTACTTATCACATATAGCATGGTATTTTCTGAAACACTGGTATTACAAAAACTCAAAAAGGATATTTATCCCTATACCTTTTAAGTTTTAAGTTTATGATTTATCGAAAATAAATAGGCATCAACCCAGAATATATAGAATCTAAATTTAAAATATGTTTTGTAATACGAATGTAATCGTTTTTTCCAGGGTTTGCGTTACAATGCCTCGTAAAAGTGGACGTTGAGTAACATGGTGTGTTCCCTCAACGTGTACATAAAACATATCATTAAAATTGATGATATATAATAATACCAAAATTTAATATTAATGTTATAATTAAATCTCTGATTATTTTTTAATTATAAAAAATTAATCAAATTTCATTATTATATTCCAACGTTGTGAAGTTTTTGTATAGATATTAAGTTTATTTTGAAATTTAGTGACTATTTTTGTTTTAGTTTGATTTAAATGGAACAATTATGAAATTTGGTTCTTATTTAGTGTTTTTTTACATTTAACTACTGATTTAGGTTAAACTTAAAAAAAAAAATCACTAAATAGTAACTAAAGTTCAAATATATTTCATTTGTGTCACTTAATTTTATAAATTGTTTAACTTTTATAAAAGAAAAAAGTTACAACAAGTAAGTCATAAACTCGAGTGGTTTTATAGTTAGAAAAAGTATGAATTCCTTTGATAAAACATTAAACATATTTGTTTACTATTAAGTGAAATATATCTCAAATAAGTTCGTAAGCTATGTGCACCGAAGATTGAACCGACTTATCTTTTTTGTTTTTGTTTGAACCATTGATCCCACTATTTTCTTTTCGTTTTCAAATTATTTAATGTATAAATGATTGATTTATAAATTTGTTTTATTTTTAAAGTATAAGTGTTTGGACTTTTATATTTAAATATTTCTCTTAACTCACCAAAATAGTCGATAAAAACTAGAAGATATCAACCGAAAAGAAAATCTTGATGTAACTTGAAATCATGATTAAATAACGTGCAACCGATTTAATATGTTATATATGAATCAATTCCCAAAGTGTATATAGAAAAAGCCACCTTTTTTTAACTTTCCGCATTAGAAAAGGTAATTAGATCAGGGCACCATTTGTGGAAATAGCTTTGCCACGTTTTAAATGTAAACCTTTCCAAGATTTGATCGTGTTGCTCGGTGTATGCTTTATCATGTCTCGAAATGCGTGGCAGAATCTATACACGATGGGTCAAGACAACTCAATCGTGTGGATTCATGATTTTCTATAAATAAATTAAATGTTCGGTTTACATATTAAAATAATAAAAATCATGTGATATCTATGTATTATTAATAAACTATGAATACAATAACGATAATTATAAAATAAATATAGTCAAAATAGAATGAGAATAACTTAAAATGAAACCTAAATAACATTTCCTAATTAAGCTAAAGATAATTACAATAAACTCTAACTAACATGTTATATCTAACATGCCCTCTTAAGCAAGACGTCGGTTTTGATTCGATGTATCGCATGAATCAAATGACGGAAAATAAATTTAAAATTTGAAGAATGCCATCATTGATTCTTTTTGTGGTGCTTGTAAGAAATTCTATCTTCTATTTTTTATTCTTCATTTTTCAACAAACGGTATTAAAATTCATGGTCATTGTCTTATTTGAATCTGTTTAGGTTTTTACAGTTCAAGTTGGCACTCGACTTGAATTTGTTCCGGTTTTTAAAATTCATGATCGGTGCCAAATTTGAAAAGGAAAAATGAGTAAAACCTAATCAATATATTTGTACAAACGCATCCTGTGGGCATGATGATAGGGTAAAAAAGAAAGAAAATCACTGCACAAAGGGGATGATAGGGTAAAAAAACGTGAACGTGATTTCCTTCTTATCTTCTTTCACTTTTACCCAAAACGACTTTTGTCCCATAAAATGGGAGGGGTGGGCTTTTATAGACTTAGGGTCTTAGGGTTTGGGTCCCAACCCTCACACCCCCCCCACCCCGGTTTCCTTTAGTTATTTGTTTTACGTTTTCCACCCAAAACATTGAAATAAATTACAATGTCCATCTATATTCACAAATTCTGAAAACGGGACGTTACATAATCAATGTTCTGACATGAATTTTTTTCACGATTTGTTTTTTTAGCGACTCCTCATCACACAAGTTTGCGTCATGGTTTCGTTTTCTTTTTAACTTTTGAATATTATCAACGCCTCCACCATAACACACAGGTGTACATCCACTAGTTTCAATATAAATTACAAAGATTTAATACTTATTATCCTTCTGATTTCATTCAACCACTACTCATAAAATACACATAAAAAGTGTCAACCTTTTCACTTCAGTGGAGAACAACCAATTACAGATATGGGCATATATATTGCTAGAAGATTGTCAATATTTATAGCAACCAGACATGTTGATTCCTATCCAAATAAAAGCACAATTTCATTGTATCAGATATAACTTTTATTATATGTTTATTGACATATATTTAATGTTCATCTCATAATACAGAAGTACTATTGTACTGGAGACCGTAGTAAGTGGATTGTGGTGGTGATAAAGGTGGGTGTCTTGTGTCCTAGGTGTGTCGATTTCGATTCGTGCCATCACTCATAGATGGTCAGAGTGGTCCCTAGACGTGTCCGTGAGTCGTCTTTGTATGAGGATCAGGTTAGATGTGATCATAATGACAACGCTGCTCTCTTGATAAAGCACATAACTTTTTTTGTGTATGGCATTACTACACAAACAATATTGACCATTTTTTTTGCCTATGCGACGGATTTGAGACGGTAGTAACAGTCATAAAACCGGTCTTTCGTGACGACTGATTTTCCCTAGCAAATATGTATTTGCAAACTAGGATTACTAATTTAAAAATAATTTAAATTATTCGTGACGACTGTATATTTTAAAAGTTATAAGAGAAAAACAAAATATGTTCAAACGTAATTAAAATATTAAAATAAAAGTAACTTTGAGAAGTTGTACGTACCTTGTGCTTAGAGGGCTTGCATGTGTTTGGCCATGGTTACTGTTGACCATGACTTGATAAATGTATATATATATATATGAGTTCTTTGCGTATTGCAACGGAAACATGTATATTAAAAAATAAAAAAAAAGTTTGGTTATAATAGTATTAGGTTTAATTACACAAAAAAATATGCCCCTGTGTAACCTAAAGATAAGATATAGACGATAACCGGAAGAAATTATGTTTAATTTACAATTATATCAAATAAAAACCGTAACTTAGCACATAGTGTCACGTATATATAGCAATTTCTTATTTTTAACGTATAAGTAACACCATGTAACACTTCTCATTCTCATATTTATATTCAACATAAATGTAATAGATATTTAAATACTCTTTTATCAATTAAAAGAAAAAATAATTTATAAATTATATGATTGGTTTTTTTAGTTTTATTGGTTTTCGCATTATAACTATGTGATTTTCAATGTGCTTCCTGATGCCAATAATCCAAACCTTAAGCCCGTATTTGAACCTTCTCTATGATAATTATGATTCGTGTATGCTTCCTGTTCTTAAACAAAGGGGTGCCCTAGCATCAACGAATGAGAAGGATACATGGTAGAGGACTAGAAAAACCCTCTGGAGGTAGACTCATGGGCAAATAGTGACCATGAAATGCGACTTTAGAATATATGGTGCATAGTAAAAGAAAGCAACCAAACATTTTTTTGTTTGTTTCTGTGAAACAAGCCAAACCAACCATGTTATATTATCCATTTCTAAATGTTTAGCTAGACCCAATAGGCATTAGACTAGAGTAGCGATGTGGGCGTCCACGACATGTGTCTTATGGCCATTCGTTTCTTCAACTATCGTTATATGTTTGATTTGGTGTAGGATCGATTGGCATGCTATATTAAGATTGATTGATGCGTATCCATCAAGCGAATCCATCTACCTTAGATAAGATGTTTCTTTGTATTTTTTTGTATGAAAGAGAAAATTCATATAATTGCATCATTTATGTACATTATATTTTTCTTATATAATGTCCCCTTTTTTGTCTATGGTAGGATGATTGAAACAACTCAATTACATTATTTTATACGAGTGACGGAACTTAGTAGGCCATAATATCCGGTTTTTAGGTATGGGAAAATCTTCAAATGACAGTTGTTTGAACCTCCTTCGTTTGATCTTCTATTCTGCACCAATTCATAAGTGTTTGAAGTAGTTGATAGTGAACAAATCATGTGATATGAATATAGAATGTCTCAAACGCTCCCATTATCAGATATGAAGAGGTTGTGGTGAGGCCTCTAAAATTTTAATAAATAAAAAGATTTTAAAACAACTCAAGGAGATTTCATAAAAATAACATATTCACACCCTCTAAGTTCTTAAAAGTATTAGTGACGAGGAGTTCCTCGCTCCAAGCCTCACGTCACAAACCATTTTGCATCATGGCATGGTCCTCCTGATTTTGCGCAGTGTTGACACAAACCCGGGTGGATTCAGGATTTGGGTTAAGACGTCCTCAACCTTACCTTTTTCTTCTCTATTTATGTCACACCCCAACCGACGGTGGAAACGTCGGGGTGGGACATGTAGACTGTTCATGAGCACATGGTTGACTAAATTGTAATATGTTTAATCATCACATTTCATTTTGATAAGATTCGACATGTACATGAAAAATGAAAAATACATAACATTTTCTTTTAAATATCTAGGTCCACATCCTAAGTGTAGCAAGCTTGTTCAACTCAAACATTTGTACCGGAAACATGATGAAAACGAGGTCAACTAAAAAGTTGGTGAGCATACATAGGTTTTGACTCTAAATAGTATCAAAATATTGTGTGTAAACAAATCCATACAAGTCATGATTAACAAGGCATTTATGGGGAGTTACTATTGTGTAACCAATTAGTACAATCAAACCTTTGTAACTAGCATGCAAAATTGTGTTGTTGGTAACAATCACCCCAATCTGGGTGGGTTTGTCAGACTCAATAGATCTATCATTGTTAACCGTCGGCTTGAATAGTTAGTGATTGTACATGTAATTGCAAATAAGTAGTTAACACACATAGCACTCAAATATAAAGCTCAAATTGCACACAAATTGTAAAGTGGATTTGTATTGTGTAGTTTATGTAAATCATTGTAAGTTGTGATAATGTTTCACCCCAAAATGTAAAAACAGTGAAAATGGGCTATGTAAAACTCACCTTGTATCAGTTGTTGTAGATAACACGAGCGATACGTAGCACAAGTGGTTGTGCTAATCACAAGATTAACCTAGAGTTGAATTATGGATTTGAATCAACGCTAAACATAAAAGTCTAATTGAATAAATGCGAGGATTTGTACAAAGGGTTTATGTAATTTCATGTAAATGGTATGCGTAGATTTGTGTTTGTATTTGGATAATTGCTAAATGTTTAAATGTGGTATCAAAGTATATATGACCTAAAGGAAATAATTATTGTTTCAGAGTTTTATGTAAATAAGTAAAATAATTTAAATAATTAAATTATTTCTATTTATTTAATATTATAATAACATGCCAAAAAAAAGGGGAGAATATATATTAGTGTATATATATATATTTAATAAATTATATTTATTCAAATATAAAAAAAACTAAATAAATAAATGATTTTCTTTTGTTTGTAAATATATGAATGAATAAATAGTGTTCTTTTGACCGTAAATAAATGAATAACTAAATAATAACTTAACAAATAAATAAATAAATGCATAGTTTAAACCTTTTTATTTATTTATAGTTTGAATTCCATGAGTATGTAAACGGTTTTAAAGATAACCACATTTATATCCCAAATATAGTTTATAAATAAGAGATTTCAAATAATTAATTTGCTAAAATAATTGTATAGTTTAATTAAAGTTATATTTAGTTTTTATCCTCAAAATATTAAATAAATTGTTTTCTTTAAAAACTTATCAATTTAAAATAATAAAACTGATATGAGTTTCATAAGTTTATAAAATAAATTTTATAAAATAATTTTATATGTGAAAATCGAGTTCTAAAAATAAGTGGAGTGGCCTGGAATCGAACCCGCGACCTTGCGTTTAGAAGTCGTAAGCCTTAACCGGGTGATCTGGGCTTAGAGCCTTGACAGAAGACCAGATTAAAAATCATTTAACAAGGAGCCCTGCACCCTTCTCCTTCCCTACATTACGCAGGTTGGAACCCTACTTCTGAAATCGATTCGATTGAGTAATAATCGATCTCAGGACCATAGGGCTTTCAATCCCAGAATGATTACGAGTATAATGAGACAAATTTTACCTGTAAGGGTCACGCACCGAGGGAGAACGACTGGAAGTTTAGGTTCGAAGTTACTCGGATTCGATGGAGGTCCTAGAGTGGAATGAGGTCGAATTGAGGGTGCAGAAGGTTTGTAATATGATACGTGGGGGTGTGTGATTTCACTAATTCGTTTAATTCCACCTAAATGGTATGATTCGGGTATGAGTTTGAGTATGATAATTTTCGGCCCAAATTACGCATAAATTCGAATTTTTAAGGATGAATTGGGTCTCGATTACAGACTGGGTACATGGCGAGAATATCCTATGCGTGATTTGCGGGTTCTATTACTCGTTTAATGGCACGAATTGATGACGGGTTGTTACAGATTTGACTCGGAGAAGTCAAAGTTATTCGAATTTCAAATGCATCGCGTATATGATTGAATTGGGCCGTTAATTGGGTTAAGATGTGATCGATTCTTGATTTGAAATCACCAGGAGTCCAACACAGAAGGTATGGATCGATTTCCAGCCTTGAATTTGAGGAATTTGGTGCATTTTGACTTTTAAGGTCAAAATTGGTCAAAGTGGGATAAATGGAGTCAAAATTGAGATTAAAGAGGTCCAATTTCAAAGGTTCAAGTGTTTAGATGGTTCAAACAAGTTTATAAATTCTTTATTTTATTTATTTATTTTTTTTATTTAAATAAAACTTATTTTATAACAACTTAAAATAATTGTTTAATTATAATAACTTTATAAAGGGATGAATCCTATTTTTATAAAATTACTACGTGTGTAAATTGTTTATTTCGGAACATCATTTAGAGGTGCAACTTATTTATGAGGTTTACCTTTATTTTGTATAGTATAACATGGTATATATATATATATATATCTACATGATTTATACATACCTAGATTTTATATCTCTATATATGTATATTAGAAAAAAGTGATATATAAATTGCCAGATTAACATTTCTGTATTGATACATATTAAAATAATGATTAATGTGACTCCTTGTGTTAAACAAGTACGGGATGTAAAAGGTGAAGTGTCGTTATTATTTAAAATAAGATAGATTAATATCAGAAGATCATGGATGTTACAATTTATACTTTATTCTGTTTGTGTGGGCCTCTTTTCTTTGGCCGGTATGTCACGTTTTTCCTCTCATTTCTTTTTATTGGTGGACACCCTTTTGAGGGTGTGTCTACCCGCCACATGTCATAACTGCTATGACAATGACCCTTGTGGGTCCGCGTCGGGTGTGAAGTTCTTTTAGCTATTCGGGTTATACCTATTCACACGGGTATTGTAACTTTTCTCGTACGAACACATTGCCGTGTTTGTAGTGTCGTAACACAATCGAGGCTTGTTATGTTTATGCCTGGACTCCATAAGCTTCACGGACATAATATGTCCTTTACTTATCCATGTGTTTTTCTTTACATGTCCATTTCAATACCGATTTGTACAACATTTATTCCATCATGTGATTTATGCATAGTATATTTCCTTTTACTTTTCTCTGTCCATTTCTCAGAGGTTCAAACTGACATTTGTTCCATATGTTATATTATATAAATAACACATTATTTGTTACTAAAAAGCTAAATAAAAATATGTTAAATAAAAAATTAAGAAAAAGTGACATCATTTTGTGCCATATGTTATTTAATATATAAGATTGCAAATTTCAACGACCATACATTATATGCTATATATCTAAACTATGTAGCCATTTCTGACCACAAGAAGCTGATTTGCACCAAAAAATTATGAAAGGTGATTGTGACAGCGCAGTTCCCATGGGCTATATTAAGTGACCTCGAGAATAAGACTATTCGAAGTTGTAAGAAACAAAATTCATCAAGAAAGGTCCTACGCTTGATCAATTTCCATCATCACGTGCGGACACGCACCTGCCACTAAATAGGGATGGTAATAATAACATGTATGAGATGATGTGTTTTGATAATTCTAGTTTTATATTCATAGATCGTGTCCATACTCGGTCTAATACATGTTACTCAATACTCATCTGGTTCGCGGGTGTACTCCTTCATGTTGTTATGTGGTTAAAAGTTATATGTTGAGATGTCCATTATCGAAACTCGAACTTAACCTAATAATACCATAATATAGGGTCAAGCCTATTAAGAGTTAGGATTCCATCTCTACATATACATGTTATATTGAGACATGTTGTCACACCCCCAAAATCCACTAACGGAGTTTTACCGTTAGGAGCGTGACATACAAGGATCTCAGTCATTAGTTACTTTGAACGACTCTATATGAGTTTAAGAAAAAACACTAGTATTGCTCATAGTCACGATGCAACACTAGAAATGAAAACACTGATTTAATGTAAGACTGCGGAAGCGAAATGTTAAATGAAAAGCATGCGCCAAAACAGTTGCGCCAAAAGTAAATAATCCAACGATAAATAAAACAAGTAATTATTGAGTTTGAAAACGATGGACTTCGAATGCATGTATGCCTTAGCTTGTGCTTGTACCTTATTGACCTGAGAAAACATGCTAAAACGTGTCAACACTAGGTTGGTGAGTTCACAGGTTTCAATGTTTGTAAAGTTTACTAGATAATACCATTTACAATTTATATCATAAGTAGCTAACCTAGTACATGTTACTAAAGCGTTTCGACACCGAAGCTGACTGTTTATGTTTGTACTGCCTCCCACCATGACTATCACAATCAGTGGTGAATGTTTAGGTCAATGTTACACCCATTCGACTTCCCGTCGTGTTAGCGTGACTAACACGTGTGGGGCTTGTCAATGCCCAGTAGTACTACTCAAGATTACCTCGCTAACCCATATACTAACGGTTCGATAAGTAAGGACTTTCATGATATGTTTACGCTTAGTACACAAGTGATATAAAAGAAACGTAAGATCTAAATGTTCATACCCATGTTTTCTCCCCCAAGTTTAAAACGTAAGAAAAGGGGCCGTGAAACTCACCTTAGAGTATGCGCGAAAGAAAACGAGCTTAGAATGTTTGACGACTAACTGCCACCTATAAATACCGGTTTATAAGTGTGTGTTTGTGCAAGAGAATACGAACCCTAAGTATCCAAACAATCCCATTGTTTAAGTGTTTGAAAAGAGTTTACAAGTTTGACTCATGTTTGACCAAGTTTGACACGACGACCCGTTGGTGACACGATGTATGAAATAGTGTTTGATTAATATAATACTTCCATATTACATACATAAGATCATGCAGGTAACACTTAGCAACAATTCCTTATTGTTCTAACAAACAAACATGATTTCCAAAAATAGAAAGTTTTCAAAAATAGAAAGTTTTCAAAAAAAGCAGGTTTCTATAAATAGCAGGTTTCTATAAATAGTAAGTTTGTTCGGGACTCGTGTTTCCTGGAAACTATCGTCATTGGTATATTCGTAGGATCACTCTAACATGTTCTAGATCATTACATCACATAACAATTGTCTAGAACCTAAACATGCAAATCATAATTCAAGACAAAGTTTCCAACTTTAGTAACCTATGACTAGCATGCGTGATTTCAAACACCTAACACGTTACAACAAGTTATTGTGTCATATCTAACATAGATCTATCATCAAACCATATCATGCATGTCTAAATAGCAAGTTATAACCACTTTTAACAATTAAAGTTTCCTTATTTGGAAAGTTGGTAAAACCGGGTTATGTATTCAAAATCTGATTTCACAAATCAACTAAACATGTATCAAGTAGCTCATAACCATCATCACATCATCCTAATCATGTCTAGCATGCAACATAGAAATCATAAAAAGTTTCCATTTTTAGCAAGTTGTCCATTACCCGCTTTATTCACAAAATTAACACGTCTAATCAATCTTAAATCTTTCAACTAATATAATTACAACTATATTAATCATATTTCACGTCTAACATGCGATTTCTATACTTCACATAATAAAAAATTTCCAATATTTAACACGTTACTAATCACATGGATCTAGGGTTTTGCAAATAACCATATAATCAACAAATACATGCAAAACAATAATAAAGTTAACATTTTTATTATAAAAATCTATGTTTGGATGAACTAGGGTTTTGATATAAAATTTAGGAATCAAAAAGTGACGGAATTGAACGAAACGACTTACGTAGAGACGTTAGAAACGTCGAAGGGAGTCCGAATACGCGTTCAATTTCAAGATCGGAGCTCAAACGGAGGTGCTTGGGTTGCTTTCTTCTTCTCGGTCGCAAGAGGGTGAGGTGGGGATGGGGTCGACGACAATGGTGGGGATTAGGGTTTATGTTTTAATTTTTTTTTTAAAACTTTATCCTTATCTAGTCCCTAATGGGTTTTTAAGTTGGGCTACGGGCTTTCTAGAGGTCCATAACTCTAATTAATTAAATAACAACTTAATTAATAATTACAACTTTCGATTTTTATTTTTATAAAAACAATAACTTTTATAAAAATACTAAATACGATTTACACACGATAAACACGTACGAAAACGATAATATTCATACAATTTACGTAATCACATAAAATCATATAAAACTCGTAATTTATATTAAATATAAATTATTAATGTTCGTAATATTAATGTTCGATTAATCACCAACGTTCCGGGTTAGACTCGAGTGCGGTCCGATGTGTGCGAACTAACTGACACATTTAATTAATCCTAATTAAATGCAATGTATGTGTGACTAACTGAGATAACTGAGTTTGTAACGAAAAATGTTTGAACTAACGAGGTTTGAGTTAACGGAGTTAACTTGAAAATGCCGGATGTCACACATGTACAAATACAAAAACCTTTACATTATTAGAGCCTAACAATACAAGGAAAAGACTCCGCTAATACCCCAAAATCTCGCCGCTAATATTAATAGCGGCGACTGTCGCCGCTATTTATAAATAGACTATATACCATCACATGCCTTCACATACATGTCATCTTATGGTGCAGATCATTCCGATTGCTTATCAAAACTAGAGCTACCACCCATATCACTTGGGATGTTGATAATATCAATTCTTTTTTAGTACTAGCACTACTCAATCTATTATTGTCGACGATGTATCTTCCATACCAGTTACACACATGGGTTACATCCAAATACCTATCCTCTATTGCCCTTTTTATCTTAAAAACGTTCTTGTCGCCGCTAACATTATTATATATCTCATCTCTGTTAAACAATTTACGATCGATAACATATGTTCTATTGAGTTTGAACCATATGGTTTTTATGTAAAAGATCTACAAACTAAACACCTCGTCCTCTGTTGTGATAGTACTAGTGTTCTTTATCCGGTTAGTTCATTGCCTCCGCTTTTCTCTATTATGTCACTTTATTAGGTCATCCCAGTGATGTTTTTTTTGAACGACTAATTTGGATCACTGACGGACAACTGGAGTATCATCGTACCACCAGTGGTACCACCCGTTCATATTACATCACTAAGTTACCAATTCAGGAGGAAACTCAATTTTTCTGGTAAAACCCTCTTCTGAGGTTCGAACACAGCAGCCTTATCTCACAACCAAGATGCCGCTGGGCTATTATGCCTTTGTCATCACCCCAGTGATCTTGATTTCAATTTTCAAGTCTTTATAATTTATTATTTTGTGTTTTGAAAATTTAATATAACTTATTTACAATATCTGGAATTATATATAAGTTATATAATTTGTTTGTAAAATCAGAAAATGAAATGTAATTTGTTTATAAGATCTGAAAATAATAATTATAATTATTGTAGTTATAACAATATACTTGTTATAACCCGGTGATGACGATTCTGTAAATTTTAACTTCCAGAATTATAAGCATTTTCAAATTTCAAGAAAATTTAATAAGATTAATTTTATTTTTCAAAATTACCGACGGCGGCTCCGTAGATAATTTTTGAAATAATTCCTCGGTATACGTTCTGTCGGTGTTCCGTAGCTATAATTATGTCGGTAATTTGTCCGAAACCGTCACATTAGACGACCTAACAAGGTTATTCGTCGATAAAACTGTGATGTTTTGGTAAATCTGAACAGTAATATGTCACAAATGGATTATCATAATTAATTTATAAAATTACTGTACGATTTATTATAGCAACTGTTTATATAATTATAGTGCATCCATGATAATTCATAATTTCTTTTTCGGATTTCGGTTCCTTAAAGTATACTTGTATTTGCAAGTAATTATTTTGAAAAAAACAAAAAGAAGAAATCATTCACTATTTTCACTTGAGTTTTGTTGTCCGGTACTCTACTAGCAATAAAAAATCATTGTCACGTATAATATAAAAATATTATTTTATTATATAGAAATGTATATTCGTTATATCCCAACAAAATGTATTTATGATCAAGCTCGGTACTGTGACTTTGAGGCCTGAAGTAGAATTTCAAAAAGGATAAGTAGACAAAATAAAATGATGGATGTTAGGCCATAAGTGGACATAAGTTAGAATTTTATTTTGTACATGTCCGACTTGAGGAGATTTTTTCCACCGAAAACCCGACGAGCTCCCTCTTATAAAACGTCCCCTTCCTCCAGGGATGTCTCGCTCTCGTTTCTCTTCCACGCATGCTACCTCTCTCCTCCAACTGTGTCATTGGGGTTGACGGGCCTGTATTAGAGATGCTCTAATAGTATCAACGCACTATTTTGTATGTGTTTTTTTCATGTGAGATTTGACAAGTGATCTTGTATCGTTGATTATACTTTTTAATGGTTAATATTGAGTCGGTGTAATATCGTAATTAATAGGGAAGTAAAAAAGATTGAAATGGAAAAAAACGAACAATCTCTGTTGTTGACCTTTTTGGATTAAATATAGTTTAATTAATTTTTTAAATATACATAACTTTTATATAGTTTGTTATTTTAAAAGAACTATATCATAAAATCGAGATATGTTATCTCTGAATTTAGTCTAATATGGCTATAGGGTGAGATTCAAATACTAACCAATATTTATGTGATAACCATGATAACCATTATAAAACATAGTGTTACGTTTATGTAACAATTATCATTTTTGTTAGTGTTACATATGTAACATTAAGTGTCACGTATATGTAACATTATGTGATACGTATATGTAAGACTCCTCATTTCGTATTTATATTCAAGATATATGTTCAAAACGTATTTAACAACTAAAAGAAAAATAATTTATAAATTATGTGATTGTTTGATAGCGGTTATCACGGTTATCACATAAAAAACTGGTTAGTATTTGAACCCTTCCCTATGACTATATATATATATATTTGAAAATGATTTTTTAAACATTTATATATTCTCGATATAACGGTACATCTAAACTAATATAGAAGAGTAAACTTCTGTTTTGCTCATTGTGGTTTGACAATTTTAACCATTTTGCTCAAATAGTTTGAAAATAGTCATTTTGCTCCCTGTAGTTGCACTTTTTTATCCAGTATTCTCCCTGTCCCTAACTCCGTTTATTATCCCCGTTAAATGGTAGTCACGTGCCCCTCATATGAGGGGCATTTATGTCTTTTCCATTCAAATCAGATTCAAGGCCCTATTTAACTAGGGTTTTTTTTTCAAATCACATGCGAGCGTTGAATCTGATTTGAATGAAAAAGACATAAATGCCCCTCATGTGAGGGGGACGTGACCGCCATTTAACGGGGATAATAAACGGAGTTAGGGGCGGGGAGAATATTGGAGAAAAAAGTGTAACCATAGGGAGCAAAATGACTATTTTCAAACTATTAGAGCAAAATGGTTATAATGGTCAAACCACAGAAAGCAAAACACAAGTTTACTCATTATAGAATGTTATGTCTAATTTGTCCAGTTACAGAAGTGCGTTTAAAGTATTTTGGTTTGACACATGAACGACATGTGCGATCACAGTGGTATGTTCAAACTATTTCATAGGTGTATTTTGCATTTATGAATATACAGATGCTATACCCTCACTAAAAGTACACGTGTCACATTCCGAATATTTTGACGCTTCATATGCGAAAATCACTTTGTATATGCATGTATTACTAGGCTTCCACGAACGAAATGTAGAATCAGAAAGAGGTATTCAGTATTAATGGGGACATAGGGTGACCTCATTGATTGAGGAGTTAGACAAATATCTTGGGTTTTTTTTTCTCGTTTATTGCCATTTCGCCTAGCATAATGGAAGAAAAACATGTTATTCTATAGAAGTCTTCCGGGATTTTCATCAAGTTCTTTTATCTATCATGAACTAGAGAGTCCAACTAATGTCTTTAAAAAAAAAACAGAAAGAAAACAATCTGTTAGCTACTTCCTAGTGGATTACCTCTTCTTTTTATTAGACTATGTATTATACTAGTGTGAGTGAGGGCGTGACAATGCCACTTAGGCAGTCACGACGTGGCACATCACTCCACCCTACCGTGAGTGGAGGCATATTGGAGTGGCGTGAGTGTGGTAACACGTGGGGAGGAAACTTAAAGAGTCGTTGGGTTCTTGACCGTTGGGATCAATGTTTTCAGAACTGGACCGAACAGCGAACCGGCCCCCTTTAAGGTCCATCGGTCGAACCGGATGACGTCGTGATTATAAAATAGGTTGTGCAGTTATCAGCAAGCAAAATTATAAAATTTGTTGTGTTACTATTAACATAAGTTATGGGTTGCGTATTTTATACGTGTGATTATTTAACTTTGTGGGTAATTATGACGTAGACGGATTTACCCTTTACCCTAAAAGACACGTGTCACGTCATAGCGGCTTCGTGCGCTTTGTATGATTTTTGCCCTTTGTACACAAACCAACAACTATCCAATAAATCAAATTCTGACAACATATTTATTATAACTAACAAGATGTTAACTTTTTAGAAAAGGGATTAAAATAAGCTTAAAATAGATGTGTGATTACAATTTGGTTTTTAGTTTAAAATGATTCTTACCCTATATGTGTACATATAGTTTTTCTTTGGGAGAAGCCTCTTTAATTGTATAGATGAAAAGTTTGACCTTATTTCATGTTTCTCGGACCCTATTACTAAAATAAAATTTTATTTTAATGAGTTATTTGTTTGTTCATTTCATGTATTTAATTTAATTCGAACATACAAAGAATGTAACGTAAATTTAAATATACAAAAGTTATCGTTTTTTGTTTAAGATAACTACTCATCAGAGCCGATCCATATACCATGAGAATAAAAAACTAGTGTTTTAGACCCTCAAAACTTTAGGACCCTATTTTTTTTTAATTAGGCTCAGAATTTTAAACGGATTATTAAAATTATCCCAAAATCTATGTCTCATTCTCTCTTCCAACCTATCACTCTCATGAACAACCCTAAATATAATCACCAAATTCTAATGGACATCTATAACTATTTCTTGTATAAACTAATAATCATTTATTGGTAATCTAATTCTAAAGTTTATTTCAAGCCTCCAAATAGGTTGGGCGGTCCCATATAACTCAATGTTAAGAATTTGATGGTTATTATTATTAATAACACTAGGTTAAAATCCCGTATATTACACGTGTTGAATGAATATAATATTATATATTAAGTAATAATTTTTTTTTAAAACTCGTGTTTTACACGGGTTGAACAAACCCGTGGAATACGATATAATATATTAACACATACACTCGTCAAAATATGTCAGTATATTTATTTATTAATATAATATACAGACTAGTATTTCTTTAAAAATATATTATTATTAAAAGATAGAAGTGTATTTAATAAGAGAGAAACGAGAAAAAAATGATGAGAATGAATGTGGAGGTGACATGTGGCATGAAAAACATTTATTTATTATATAGTATAGATTAAGTTAAATAATAACTCTTAATAAAAGTGCTCAACAGTAACTAAAAGACGTTTACACATCATATCACATTTGAAATATAGTCTTTATCGCAAAAGTATTAGTTTGAAAAATAACAAAAGTCCAAGGGAACTTTAAGCACCCTTTGCCCCTACAACACATAGCAAAATCCTTTGTTCTCCATTCTTGAATTTCTACCCTACTTGTCCATTTAAACTCAATCCTCTTGGCTGTTCCACTACTATTGGAGCCCTTTTCTACGATGCAATTCACTATACGCACAACACTCAATCATGTCCTACTGCCAACCAAACCATTTTCACTATTTTATATTCAAACTTGTACATCATGCATCAAAAGTTGTGTATTTGTACACACTGTTCATATATCTTCAACACATGGATGACAAAGATTACTATAAAAGGCAAACTTTACTCAAACTTATCTTGTATACATGCCACTACCCTAAATCATTCCATCACACCACTCTTTTCCTTTCCTTTTTTATATATGCTTTTCATTCACTCATATCCAACTCAAGATACATCTTTTATCTCAAAGAAGCTAATGTATATCATCTATTAACATTTGCGAGATAATTCGAATTGTTGGGTAGCTTTTAATTTCGATCTTGTTTGTATACACTCTTTCAAGAGAAGTTTGTCGTTTTACTTCAAGAATGTCAGTCAGTATCCCCGTCTCATCTCAACCCAAGAAACCGTTCCATCATAGGAACGGTTCAGACGAGCTTGACGTGTTTGAAGCTGCTCGTTATTTCTCTGGCGCCACTGAAAACTTCAGTGACGCCCATAAAAACATCAGTGTCGAAGCCAAGAGTTTTAATAACAACACACGGCCTTTTGGAAGAATGAGTCTTGATATGCCAAACCATAAAGGGGTTCCTTTACAGGCCATGTTGATGGAGAATCGCATGGTGATCAACAAAGAGAAGAAATCCAAGCAACCTAGCTCACCAGGAGGGAAATTGGCTCATTTTTTGAATTCTCTCTTCAACCAAACATCTTCAAAGTCAAAGTCTAAAATAAAGTCAACAAAGGATGAAGATGAGAGTCCTAGTGGTTGGAGAAGAAAGAGGAGTAGCATTAGCCATTTCAGGAGTGAAACCACCACCACCATCACCGCAAGCCCTACCATTATGAGTGATGCAAAATCTCCATTTTCAACCTCAGCAAGCTCAGGCTTAAGAACACCACCTCCTTATGTAGCACACACTCCCACAAAGACCACAAGCTATTCATATCTCAAACCTCTTCCAACTCAAATTACGAAAATACCCATCAATGGAAACCTCAACAAGATTGAAACTTTTAGTATCAAGAATGATTTTTCTGAGAAAACAACGAGTTTTCGCAATGGGTTTTTGGAGAAAGTAAAGATTTACGATGAAAAACAAGAAGAAAATCATCCTCATAATTATGTTTCAAGACAAGATTTCAAAGAATTCAAGAGGTTTATTGTTGATGATGGTGCTGACAGTGATTCAAGCTCTGATCTTTTTGAGTTAACAAACTGTGATTTGGGTTATCACTCAAGTGGTTTACCTGTTTATGAAACCACCCGTATGGAAAGCATCAAGAGAGGTGCACCAATCTCGAGCTAAGTCACTACAAGAAAAGGACCCTGTGCCGACGGAGCCTATACCGACGACACTTGTCGTCGGGATAGGTCACCCTATACCGACGACATGTCGTCGGGATAGGCCAAACCCAAAATTTAATAGGGGAGACCCTATACCGACGACATGTCGTCGGCACAGGGTTGAGGCAGATGGAGGGAAAACATGGCGCCCAATGAAAAATTGGGGAAAACCTGTGCCGACGACATGTCGTCGGTATAGGTTAATTTCCATTTTCTTTTTGTTTTTCTTTTATTTGATAAATATTCGTCGGTCAAATTTTTTTTTTTTAAATTAAAAACAATTATGGGAAAACTCTATACCGACGACATGTCGTCGGTATAGACTTTTTAACTTTATTAACTGGACAAACCTGTACCGACGACATGTCGTCGGGACAAAACCATATTGCGCCGACTTTCGAGCCTATACCGACGACATGTCGTCGGTATAGGTTAATATCCATTTTCTTTTTGTTTTTCTTTTATTTGATAAATATTCGTCGGTCAAATTTTTTTTTTTTAAATTAAAAACAATTATGGGAAAACTCTATACCGACGACATGTCGTCGGTATAGACTTTTTAACTTTATTAACTGGACAAACCTGTACCGACGACATGTCGTCGGGACAAAACCATATTGCGCCGACTTTCGAGCCTATACCGACGACATGTCGTCGGTATAGGTTAATATCCATTTTCTTTTTGTTTTTCTTTTATTTGATAAATATTCGTCGGTCAAATTTTTTTTTTTTAAATTAAAAACAATTATGGGAAAACTCTATACCGACGACATGTCGTCGGTATAGACTTTTTAACTTTATTAACTGGACAAACCTGTACCGACGACATGTCGTCGGGACAAAACCATATTGCGCCGACTTTCGAGCCTATACCGACGACATGTCGTCGGTATAGGTCTCAGCGAGAATAAACCCAGAAACAGCTTCCTGCTTCCCATTTCCACGAAAAAAACCCCAAAACTCTCTCATCTTCTCTCTTTGGCGATTTCCCGTTTTTGGTGTGTTTTGTGGAGCAATCTTCACCAATCTCTCGGGTTTTGAGGTTAGTTAACATCTATGTTTCAATTTTGACCAAAAAATCAACATTTTTGGGTTTTTACTTAATTTCTTTGATTTTTGTTAGTGTTTGAAGCTTTGACCATTTTTTGAGGATTTCAAGCTATTCGAAGCTAATTTGCAAACTTGGTTAGTAATTTTTCTATAAATTAGGTTTAGATGTATGTTTGTATGTATATTGTTGTGTTTATTTGTATGTATGTATATATGGTTTAGATGAATGATTTTATAAATATTTATGAAATTTTATGATGAAATTAGGTTTAGATGTGAAATTAGGTTTAGATGAAATTTGGGAATTTGGGCATTTATATATGTATGTTTGTATATAATATGTATGTATATATGTGTATGTATGTTTGTATGTATGATTATGTAATTGTATGATTTGTATGTATATAATTGTTTATGTATTTATGTAATTGTGAATGTATGTATATATGTTTGTATATATATGTATGTTTGTATATAATATGTAGGTATATATTTGTGTATGTGTGTTTGTATGAATTTTGATTATGTTTATGTATGGAATTGTGTTTGTGTATGTAATTTGGGAATTTGGGCATTTATGTATGTTTGTATATAATATGTATGTATATATGTGTATGTGTGTTTGTATGTATTTTTATGTATGGAATTGTGATTATGTATGTAATTTGAGAATTTGGGCATTTATTTATGTATGTATATAATATGTATGTATATATGTGTATATGTGTTTGTATGTATTTTTATGTATGGAATTGTGTTTATGTATGTAATTTGAGAATTTGGGCATTTATTTATGTATGTATATAATATGTATGTATATATGTGTATGTGTGTTTGTATGTATTTTTATGTATGGAATTGTGTTTATGTATGTAATTTGAGAATTTGGGCATTTATTTATGTATGTTTGTATATAATATATATGTATATGTGTATGTATGTTTGTATGTATGTTTGTATGTATTTGTATGTATGTTTATGTAATTGTATGATTTGTGGATGTATGTATATATGTTTGTATGTATATGTAACTTTATTTAATTTTGTTGCAAGTTCGGAACTCATTACGGTTGACGAGGTGTGAATAACATCATATTTGTGTTTTATTGAATTTATTTAAGGTATGTATCCCGACTTTTATGCCTTTGTGTATTTAATTTTTAATTTCATTTAGGCTGTAAACGGCTCGTTTATCATAATTTTATAAATACTATTACTTATATATTAAAAAAATATATATTTTATAATTTTATAAAATAAATAAGAAAAAGGCTTACACCCGTAATGTCATTTATGTACGTCTTTGTTTATGTATGTCATGTCTCATATTGTGTACACTAGTATGTTTATTTAGGATAACCCTTTAGAATATACCCGTCCGAAATTTATCTGATAGAGATAAATTTTGGATTGTCCCCTTTGGGACTGCTTTTTGAATATTCTATCTTATTTAGGATATGTATACATTTTAACGGGTTGACATTTAAGAAAAAAATTGGTAGCTATTTCTCTTTACTCCTTCGAGGTTGCGGTTTATCTGCATACTTGAGGAGTTAAGGGGAAATGCTGCTGATTTATTCTTAAATAGTCAACTCGTTAAAATGTATACATATAAGATAGAATATTCAAAAAGTGGGTTAGGATCCACCGCCTTAGAGTACCGATCAAATCACATACATTAAATTATATAATTTATTACATGCATGTATATGTGTATGCTTATAACACAATAGATATGACACTAGATATGGAAATTGATAAAAGTTGGGTTACACTGGGAAATCGGAATTCTCCGGCTTTCTTAAGCGGTCTTCGCAACTTTATAGAGACGGCCAAGAACCATGTCGACGGTCGAGGTAGAGCGTTTTGCCCGTGTAGACGTTGTTGTAATGCGTGTCGACAGGATTTGAAGACGATATATGGCCACATACATGACCGTGGGTTTCTACAATCATATCAGAATTGGATTTATCATGGTGAACAACATCCTCGTGTGGCGGAGATAGCATCATTTTTTGCCCCAAGAACAACACCAACTCCTCCAATAACTATAACAACAAATAATGAGATGTTTGATGCCATAGATGATGTGATGGCAGAGCAAAATACAAACGAGGATAATATAGATGAAGATGGAACTGGTTTAGACCCAGAGTTTGATGCGTTGTTTGAGGAGCTAAATAAGGAGTTATACCCCGGTTGTAGTCAAATGTCTTCCCTAAACTTCATAGCCAAATTGATGCATATCAAAGTTATCAACAAATGGACGAATTGTTCGTTTGACCAACTGTTAGAGCTTCTACAAACTGCATTGCCAAAGGAAAATCACGTTCCAGCATCACACTATGAAGCTAAGAAGAAACTGAGTAAGATTGGGTTAGGATATCAGTCTATCCATGCTTGCATTAATGATTGTGCACTGTTTTGGAAGGAGAATGAATCAATGCAAAACTGTCCGGTTTGTAATGAGAGCAGATGGGTTGACAAAAACACAAAGGGGAAGAAAGTACCACAGAAAGTGTTGCGCTACTTTCCTTTAACTTCACGGCTTCGACGAAGGTATAGTTCAAGATTAACGGCAAAAGATATGATATGGCATAATACTGGACGCTCAACGGATGGTATGATGCGACATCCGGTTGATGGGAAGGAATGGCAAGAATTTGATGAAAGATATCCGGATTTTGCTAAAGAACCAAGGAATGTCCGCTTAGGTTTGGCTGCTGATGGTTTTAATCCGTTCGGTAACATGAGTCAGACTTACAGTATGTGGCCGGTAGTGTTAACAACATATAATACACCACCATGGTTATGTATGAAAGAGTCTTCTTTCATGTTAACCTTGCTAATTCCCGGGCCTAAATCACCTAGTAAGGACATTGATATATTTTTAAGGCCTTTGGTTGATGAGTTGAAAATGTTGTGGGCTGAAGGAGTACATGTGAGAGATGCATCAACCAAAACTGTATTTAGGATGCATGCGGCACTGTTATGGACTATCAACGATTATCCTGCTCGTAGTAGCTTGTCTGGATGGAGTGGTCAAGGTTATAAAGCATGCCCTACGTGTAACATTGACACACCTTCGTGCGCTATAACGAATAAGATAGCTTTTGTTGGACACAGAAGATTCTTGCCTAGAAAGCATAAATGGAGGAACGATCTGTCGTTTGATGGCAAGAAAGAGACAAAACATCCTCCCCGACGATTGACTAATGCTCAAATATTAGAACAACTAAAAAATCTCCCAGATCGTGTCCCGGGGAAACATCCAATGCATGGAGGGATTAAAAGAAAGCGCCTTACATCAGAGTTGAATTGGACTAAACGAAGTATCTTCTTTGAGCTGGATTATTGGTCTTCTCTGCTTTTAAAACACAATCTTGATGTTATGCACGTGGAGAAAAATGTGTGTGAGAGTTTATTGGGTACTTTGTTGATGAACGATAAATCAAAAGACACACACAAAGCCCGCAAAGACTTGGAAAATATGGGTATTCGACATAACCTATGGCTAACACAAAAAAACAACAAGTTGTACCAACCACAAGCTCCTTACTCTTTCACACCTAGTGATCGAGAACGCTTTTGTCAGTTTATTCGAGGAGTGAGACTGCCTGATGGATTTGGATCAAATTTCAAAAATAAGGTACTTCACAATGATTCAAATATAATTGGGTTAAAGTCCCATGATTATCACATCCTCATGCAAAGATTGCTGCCAATAGGGGTACGATCGGGTCTGAACAAAAATGTGTCATCAACAATCAATGACGTTTGCACATTCTTTCAAAAAATTTGTGCACGATCAGTAGATGTGAAAGACATGTATGAAGCAAATGAGGAAGTGGTTAAGATATTATGCAATTTGGAAATGATATATCCTCCAGCATTTTTTGACATAATGGTTCATCTCATTCTTCATTTACCTGAAGAAGCTATTCTTGGTGGCCCTGTGTATATGAGATGGATGTATCCTTTTGAAAGATACATGAAAAAGCTTAAAGCATATGTTAGAAACAAAGCCAAACCTGAAGGCTCAATTGCAGAGGGTTATGTTGCAGATGAAGCCTTGACATTCTGCTCTATGTATCTGGACGGTATGCAAACCAAATTTAACCGACCAGATAGAAATGCAGATGCTGGCATCCCTAAAAGGCAGTTTCAAGTGTTTTCTTCACAATGTCGACCAATATCGAAAAAGAAAATCAAGACGCTCTCTGAACATGCCAACAAATCATTACAATGGTTTGTGTTGAACAACTGCGATGAAATCAAAGACTACAAATCGTAAGTTTTTTTGTCCATCTACAAGTGATAAACTATTATTATATTTTAATTTAATTCCACTAATTTGATTTTTATTTTGTCCATCTACCAGTGAATTTGTATCTAAATTTCCTGAACGCAATATGCAAACCGATTTTTCTTCATGGTTAAAATATGAAGCAAATGTATTTTCATCTTCATCTTCTACACCCGATAATAAAGAATTAAGGGCATTGGCACATGGTCCCTTGTACGCATATTCTTACACTGCTTGCATAGTAAATGGTGTTAGATTTGTGGTACAAAATCGTGATTCCAGACGCACTACTCAGAACAGTGGTGTGGTTACAATAGGAGAAGACGATACTCCATTTTATGGTCAACTAGAGGAGATCATAGAGTTGAACTACATTGATGGTTACTCGGTTGTACTATTCCGTTGTAAATGGTTCGACACGAGAGGTAAAAGATTAATTAAGCAAAACAATACTATCATAATTGACATCGGCCGTGAATGGTATGTTGGCAAAGAATGGTATGATGATGTCCAATATATATTAGCCACACAGGCTAAACAAGTGTTCTATCTTCGAGACCCTTCTCGAACCACCGGTCAATGGAGGGTTGTTGAGGACGTTCACCATCGGAAGCTTTGGGATTATCCTAGTGTTGTTAATGATATAGATATATTGCACAACACTCAATCAAATGATTATACTTTGGTTGTCGACACCGGATGCGAAGGTGGTGAATCAAGTCCTATTGCCCCGATTCCCCATGCAGATAGTCAATCTATTACACGGGAAACTCAATCATTTTTTGGTAACTTGGTTGTCGACTTAGGCTACTTGCCAATGCGTACAACTTTAAATGAGGGTGGTGAATCAAGTCATGTTGCCCCGATTGATCTTGATGAAAGTTTTATTAACGATGATGTAGAAGATGAAGAAGATGCATACAATTCAGATGAGGAAGATGAAATAAATGATGAAGAAGAAGAAGATGATGATGTTGACACACGTTATTGTAGTGATGATTCTGATTGAATGTATGTTAATAGATGTCTTTATATTTGTCTATGTTAAAAATGTAGTATTAGTGTTTAATAGATGTCTTTATATTTGTCTATGTTAATTATTAATTATTTATGCTCACTAATTATTTTTGGTGTAGAAATTATGGCAACGATGGCGCAATCACACGGTGGTGATGGTGGAGACGATGGATATGGGGGTCCGTACAACTTAGAATCGGGTTGTGCGAGTGGTAAGTTACTTGTTAGTGTTTAATAGATGTCTTTATAATTGCCTAACTTTCATGTGTCAATATAGGTAGTGCCTCAAAAAAGAGGCGTTCTAAAGGAAAAAACCTCAAATTATATAAGAAATTTGAGGAAAATGGGAGGAAGCCTCTTGACATTGATGTTGAACTTCATGGCGGTGGCTACAAGTTCGTGGGTCCTAATGCAACTGATTTTATACGTGCTATCTCTTTGGAGGTTGAGAAGGTTATCCCGCCATATTATCCTAACTGGGCCAAGGTTCCAAATGAGAAGAAACAGGCAGTATATCCCACTCTATTAGTAAGTATAGATGTTTTATAATTACTTACAATTTCATAACTATTAGATTTTTTCTAATTACTTTCCACTTGTAGGATTATTTTAATCTGGACGCCTGGAGAAACACTGAAAAGTGGCAAGGCGTTCAACTCGGAATCACCGCCGAGTGTCAAAGGGCCTATAAAGACCGCAAGGGAGAGATGAAAGTTCATTTCGACGAGAATGGGGGATACGATGATGTGGAGGCGGCGAGGAGTAATCCACCACAAGATGTTGATCAAGAAACTTGGGATATTTTGATTAATCAGCTGTTTTTAAGTGCGGGCTATAAAAACCGCTCGGAGAAGAACAAACAAAACCGAGCAAAACAACGCTACCCAAGTTTCCATGGCAGCAAATCATACGCCCAACGCCGACACATGGAGGTATGAAATACAGTTGTTATTATTATACAAACATGCTTATTAATTTTTAGTGATATTATTTTTGTTTTTCACAGGGGACCGGCCCTATTGACGTGTTCAGATCGACCCATTATAAAGAAGGGACGGGCTGGGCCAATGATTTTGCATCAACAGATTATGTAAGTGAAATTTTTTTTTGTTAAAACATCCAAGTTTGACTTTAACGGGTCAAAATGACCCAAACACAATTTAATAGACTTAAAACAAAATACTTTAACTTAAACGGGTCAAAATGACCCAAACACACTTTAATATACTTGGAACATCCAACTGTAACTTTAAACGGGTCAAAATGACACAAACACACTTTAATAGACTTAGTACATCCAACTCGAGGCCAATTGTTGAATATATGTTTGCTAGTATTATTAGTATTTGTTGTGAGGCCAATTGTTGAATATGTTTGCTAGTATTATTAGTATTTGTTGTTATTAGTGTTGGTTGATTGGAATTTGTGAATTTGGGTCGTCTATTACTTATAGTTTAAAAGGTTGGTTATCCATTTTACAGCAGTTATGCTGTCGAATTTTAGTAAAATAGTCAACTGATTGTTTATTACATTGTTTAATGCAGGACCGAATACAAGAGGAGTATACAATATCATCTGCTGAGTCTGGTGGTGACACATCCACTATTGATGAGTTTGCATGCATGGAGCGTGCCTTAGGTCATCGGCGTGGCCATATCCGGGGTGTTGGTCGTGTGGTGAGTAATCCCACACCGGATGTGTTCGGTACTCCCCCTCCACAACCACATTGGCAAGACGTTGATCAACGTGTGGCTAGTCTTCAACAACAATTCCAAGAACAACAACAACGCGAAGCCCAACGAGAGGAAGAACAACGATTGCAAAATCAACAACTAGAGGAAGAACGTCGTGTGCATAATCAACAAATGCTTGAAATGCAACGACAAATGGATCAAATGCGTCAAATGTGGGAGCGCCGAACTAGTAGCGATGATAACTAGCTTGGAGTTGTTGAGCCTTTGTAGTTGGTGTGGTGTTGTCTTGAACAATTTACATATTTTTGTGTTTTGAATGTTTGATTTGTCGGACAAGTTTGTGGGTCGAACAATTTGTATGCTTGTTTTACGTTTCGGATATTAGTTTTTATTGGATTTGAATGTTTGAATGGTTTATATATAATTATTTGCAGGTTTTTGTTTTTAGAAATTTAATATTTCTGGAAAAATATTAAAAATTAAAAAATTAAAAAAAAACAGAAAGACCTATACCGACGACATGTCGTCGGGATAGGACTTTTTTAAAAAATATTAAAAAAAATGAAAAAAACCTATACCGACGACATGTCGTCGGGATAGGACTTTTTTAAAAAATATTAAAAAAAATGAAAAATACCTATACCGACGACATGTCGTCGGGATAGGTCTTTTTAAAAATTATTTAAAAAAATGAAAAAAACCCTATACCGACGACATGTCGTCGGTATAGAATTTATTTTTGAATTATTTAATTAGAACCTATACCGACGACATGTCGTCGGTATAGAATTTCTTTTTGAATTATTTAATTAGACCCTATACCGACGACATGTCGTCGGTATAGGCTGACCTATACCGACGACAGCTATACCGACGACAATCTTGGGCTATTGGGACGAAGCAATCCCGACGACACCTATCCCGACGACAAGTCGTCGGGATAGCTTATGCCGACGACAAGTCGTCGCTATAGGGTCAAAAAAAGTCGTCGGTATAGGGTGATATTGTTGTAGTGAGTGTGTGTTCTCAGGTTCAAGTTTTTCAATCCCTTATTTTGCAACAAAAAATGGTAGTATTCGTATCATATATTTACATGTAGAGAAAAGAAATTTAATTTAATGTTATTTTTTGCACTTTTATTTTGTTAATTATAGACGAGGTTTTTTTTTGAACGACAATGAGAACTCTCATAGAAAAACTAGCGAGAAACTAACAATACCCTAGTTATAACCATACCAGAGCAAAATATCTGATAAGTTTATGCTATGACATAAAATAAATTTAAAAAAATAAGAATTAAAAAAATAAACTGGTTAAATGGGTCAATCAAAGCACAACTTGTTTAGCTAATTAAACGTGTTCACGAGTTCAACAAGAAGCTAACCCAAACTTATTTAGACTAAATTCAAATCTATGAATTTTTTGTTGACTAGGTGGATCCCCTATTTTGGTGTAGTATAGATACACTATAAGTGTGTCATGTACGATAAATTTATGTTCTTAGAAACTTTATAAGTATAGATCATTTATATATAAATAATTATATACTTAATAAATAAGTAATTAATTACGTCATGTGCATGTACAAATTCTATGAAGCTATTATTTTTTTTCTTTTTAAATATATTACTAACTATTTAATATTTTTTTATTAGTTTATAAATTTAATATTTTTTTATAATTTCTAAATCTTAATTAGTAATTATTCAAAATTTCATTTATTCAAACAGTTTAAAACATGAGTTTCTAACCTAGTATATATGTATCCTGATCACATATCTTGGAAAAGAAATATTATTAATATGTAATGAGGAAACTTAATACTTTTAAGTCGAACAATCCATATATTGATCTTGAACAATAAGGTCTGGTTGTGTTATGTATTATAATTATGTAAGTTCAAGTTTATTTTTCTCATCTATTTTTTTTTCATTACCAATTATTTAATATTTTCTTACTAACTAGTTATTTGATACTTTTTTATTAAATTATAAATTTTTATTACTATTTAATATTTTTTTTATAATTTCTAAATCTGTATTACTATTTATTTAATATTTTTTTTATTTAATTCATATAAAATATAGATATAGGTCATTTTTAACATATGTAATAATAAACATATTATATCTTTGCAAGTATGGTATTTAGGCATTTCCATAAATATACAGCTTCGAGTGTTTCGTGAAGTTTGTTTTTCTTTCTCTATTTTGTTTTGTATTATGATTTTTTTTATACATATAATAAATTAAATTGGAAAGTAACATGATTATAGAGTCTCTCACAAGACTGACGTCAAGAAGAGGAGCAATTATCAACCCATGTGAGAACTCCCATCATTTTCTTTACTTCGACTTTTGTCGAATTAGAAAATGCAAATACCAAACTTTGCATAATTAAATACACTTTGGTATATTAAATTTAAAGAGTACGTTTTGTATATATGTTACAAACGTTTTATTCAAATAAATTTTTTGATATATAACTAGATCTAATGTTGTCTATAATATAATTTATTTACGTTTAACACAATCATATTTCAGTTGATTAAAAATCAATAATACTTATAACTTATAAGTTTGAGTTTCGCTTAAAATGTGTCAAAAGAGAGGATATATATTCGGAATCTTTGATTTTGATGTCATCAAACAATAATTTAAATATCACGGGTTAGATATTTATGAATAAAATTTTTATGCCAACCAACCAAAAGTCCAAAAGGGAGATGCTTTTATTTTTGATTAAAAGAGTGAAGGTCTTTGGTCCGGTGGTCAGGGAGTTTTGTCATTAGGCTTTCCTCCTGTGGAGGTCTCAGGTTCAATCCTCACAAGGTGCACTTTATAATTTCAGGAACACCAACTATGACAGGACTTAAACTATGTGCTAGGAGGGGTTAGCGTAATCCTAACCAACATTCCGTTCTAAAAAAAGAGTGAAGGAAAAAAAACTTTGGTCATTATGACGTGTGCATGTGAAAGCGTGGTGTGTAAAATACAAATATTATATTGTATAAAAGAGTTAATTACAAAATCCTATGTAGGGTTTGGTAAAAATTTAAGAGGATTTTCTTTTGTAAAAATTTGTAGGGTGGAGGGCCGGGTTGACTTCGGGTTAGGGCAGGTAATACGACAACACCGTCTTAAGGGAGAGGGGTTAGGAATACGGGTTCGCGAAGCCGTGGATTAAGAAGAAGAAAGATTTGGTTGCAAAGTATGTTTGGGTTCGCGTACATTTGGGAACACCGTCGCAACCCATTCAGGTAGTTTATGGTAAAAATGACGTGTTTTGATTGTGTAATCTATACTCAGGGGTTCCACCCCCTCCACCCTTAATTGGTTCTAAGTTCCAACTTTGCTTCTTTTTCTTCTTTTCAAAATTGATTTAATCATCAAACAATGCTAGATATACGTTAAGTTAATCTCACATATGTTATACATGAGAGCATTATAGTAATTTCGTCGTTGGCTTGTACCTCTCAACAAACAACTAATTGGTTCACTTTCAACCCTTATTTCATCTTTTCTATAATTATGTCTCTTTGACGATGATATCTCCTCTGATTATCTTCTCCGGCTACACAAGTGTTAACAAGTAAACATACCGACCATCGTACCTTTTGTAGGCAGTAACACATTTCACTACCATCTCCACCATGTTTGGATTTAAGTTCAAATAAGACTGGATTTCAGGTGAAAATTAGGGTTTTTAAATGAGCTCCCAATTCTAACCTGGCCTCACCAATAAAATATATAAACCAATGCCCCATTCATAAGAGAACCCAAAACACATCTAAGCTTCTTATGCATTGTCATTTCAACAAGTCAGGGCAGGGTCTCCATATTCATTTATCTATGAACGATTTGTATGCTTTAATTATTTAGTTTTTTTATTCAATTTATCGATTTTTTTATAAAGTTTATGAAACACCACGTTGTTCATCACGATATGGAAGATGAAGATGAAATGACCATAACATCCTTGCATGTAAGACACGTGATACGATTTAACATATACTCATCTATTATTATTAGATGGATTAGTGTTCAAATGAAATAATAATAAGGGTATGTTTGGGAATTAGAAAAAGAAATTCAGATGCTATTTCAACTGACATACTGACATTAGTGATTGATTGTCATAAAAGTGTTATAATCTTAAATTCTACAAGTGCAGGCTATGTATTATATAGAAGTTAAAAGTTGTTAAAAAAACTACCCATAAGGAGGATTTTTTTTTACATGAATCCATATAAAAAGAAATAGAAATAGAAATAAAACTTTTTGGTGTTGTAAGATTTTTAAAGGTGATTGACTACTATTATGCATTCTAAAAATAAAAGATTGAACAACTTGGGAATTGAGCAAATAAAGCAATAATCATGCTTCTATTTCTATGCATAAACTCGTGTTTTTTATTTATTTATTGAAAGCACATCCATACGTTTATATTCTTTATTATTGTGATGGTCATGGACTTTCCTATCAACAAGCTATTGAAGAAAGCCAACTAAAGCTTCAACCCGAAGGTCTTACTTCTATTCTATTCTCTTGGACTTTTATTTTCTGTGCTTAAAGCATATGGGTGAATGGGTACATATTATAACTTAGAAATATAGCATGTTGTTTTCAAGGAATTAACAATTTTAAAAAACTAAATTTGTAGTGATAATATTATCACCGTGATTGGCTCGAATATGCATATGTGTGGCTAAGAAGTAGGTGGGTGGTCTAATGATTTGAGCATAGAGGTCTATGGGTAGATCAAATGATGCATGCACCCAACTGGGTCCGGTCAACTTTACCTTCATCCCAAAACCGCACCCAACCACCCAACTATCCAAGTGCGTGGAGCCAAGCGTGATAACCCATTTTTCTAATACACCTAATAATTCCAATAAATTAACTGTCTCTTGATTCGGATCAAGCTACACATATATAACATAACCGCTTTTTTCCATTTTATAAAAGATTAAAAAAGCTACATTAATAAGATCAGTACCAACTGACGGGTCAAACGATTCACTACCACGGATTGAAACAATATAAACACACACACACACATGTATACTACCAATGCGTATACTTGCAATTGGTAACAGGGGCGGATGGACTTGAGGCCCAGTGGGGGCAAGTGCACCACTCAAAATCAGCCCACTAGTGTAAAAGTTCTTAGATATTGAACTAAAAAAATATTAGGCACTCAAACAATTTATTAACAAGCCTCTTTAAACCCTTTACAAAATCAAATCCACGAGAAACATCACAAATCAAAATACCCTGCGACATAAAATAAACCTAAATCTACATCGCAGCCGTTACTTTCGTTAGAAATCCATTCCAAACTCGAAACAAGTGGCAACGCAATCGCTTGAGATATTTGACCTGCTTTTTCTCGTACATATTTTGCACCCACTGAGAAAAAATCCTGGATGTGCCACTGGTTGGTAAAGTATCCATATAAGTAACCTTCAATATAAATTTAGAATACCATGTAACCAAGCAGGTATATTAGTTAATTGATGCGATATGATGCTTGTGGTTTCTTTAAGAATAAGTATAGCTAATGTAATGTTTTGTTGTTATGTGATTCATGAGGTGAAAGAAAATGATTGTTTTTTGAGTTATTCTGTTTACTTGTGGACATGTAACCCTTCATTATCCTTGATAAGTTATACCCTGCACTTAATTTAATAATGATTACACTTCCAAGTTCCAATCTCCGACATAAATCTCCTATTTGTAATGATTACACCAATGGCTCATTCAAGCACTCTTTAACAATTCAAATCATTGCGATCGCGATGTTTGTAGAAAACCACACGATGTTGCTTAATATGATGTTTCATTATGCAAGGGACACAGTCGACATGTTAAAGAATTTCAACAATTTTGAGAGTGCAAAGAGAAATAAGAACGCCTAAAGCGCCTTCAAGAACTTCCTCAAATACAAAGTATATGGAAACAATCAAATTCATTGAAAGTTTATATATGTAGATGGTTTATGGTAGTTAACATTAAGTAATGATAATAATGTCGTTTTTTTGTTTTAAAACTTTATATTATATGACTTTATTTATTCAAAACATATGCAAATAATATATTAACTATTAATCATCATCGTCTTGAACCAAGAACAAGATAGCTAGGGATTGTGAACAATATCATAAAACATGTTAACATCATCATAAATCATCACAAAATTTTATTGAAGCTAACGAATATAATTAATGAATTTATATGTGACTAGCAAGAAACTAGACGGATCAAGAAAACAATATTATAAGACTAAAATTGGATTTTGTAACCACACAACTCAATTTATGTTCACTTATGATTCCTATTAACGTCCCATAAATACGAGTATTTAACATTAGAGCCAAAACCATTTTCTCATACTTTAATGTTGTTCCCATAATCACTAGCACTAAAACATTCTTTTGGAGTGGTCAAAAAATCTTTTTTGAAGCGGGTTTAAGAAAATCCGTCTTTTAAAACAGACTAAAAAACAAAAACCGCCCACATTTTTTGAAGCGGTTGTACCGGGTTAGCATTTTTTGGGCATATGTGAAATATTCGATTTTTTCCTCTTCCTATATCCCATAGGTACAATGTTTAAATCAACCGAGAACCTTTTCTTCTGTCTAAATCGATATTATTCCATTTCAATTCCTTCCCAATACCACTCAAGTTCTTTTTGTATTACTTTGTCATCTTTATATATCTATTTGAAAATAGAATAGATTTTTTATTCGATTTAGAAAATAGGAAACTATAATTTAAATGTTTCAACTAAGAAGAGGTTAATTTCTTGGTCTTAAGAAAGTTAGCTCCAAGACTTCCCATAGTGGAGGTCTTGGGTTCGAATCCTGGCCACAGCAAAAAAAGGGTCTGTGACTAGGTTAGAGGCTTTACCAAGTTAGGGGTTACTCCTGTGATGGGTTACTTGGATATATAGGTGTTGTCGTTCAAAAAAAAAAGTTAGCTGCTATATGTTAGTTGCTGCAACTATAAGTTAACCGTAGTTAAGAAGCTGTGAATTTCATCAAGTACAACCCGTCATTATTAAGTTTCCATTTAACAATGATGTATTTTTAAATATAAGTTTTTTTTATATATCAGATGTTATTACACTATCATCACAGGGGAGCATGCATATTAATAACTGTGAGTAGTGAGTACAAGTTTATGTTATATTATTTTTTGAACTTCGAATTCTTCACTTATAAACAATGAGATTCTTTATGTTAAAGTAGGTGGAAAAGACTATCAATCACTTGAAACACATATTTAATATTAACTATATGTTTAGCTAGATTAGGTAATTTGTATGCCTAATGCTTTTATTGTTTAATCGGTATTGATTAATTTTTTATATCTACTCTCTACTTTATATCTACTCTCTATTTTATATCTACTCTACTCATGAAATTACCACACCTGCACTCCGCGAGATTTGAACCCACAACTATTTGATTGGGGAGTACACCTAGTGGCGGATACACAAATTTTTTGTAGGAGGGGCAGAATACGAGTGGATAAAAAAGAACGGAGGAAAAAAATGAAATGACAATAAAATAATATAGTTCATCAAGTATTTAAACACAATATAAAAATAACTCGATTACAATTGTCCTCTACGTGTTTTCATCTTTCAGAAACGCTCAATTACATCTTCATTAGTAAATTGAGAAGTTCATTGGCCTATTAAAACCCACTATTATTTTGGACCGGACGGTGGGCATTAGCCCACCCTATTTTCTGTTGGAAGTTTGGGTATAAATGTGAATGAATGTCTAAGTGGTAATAGCTTGTCCCACATCGGTTTGGGAACAAAATGAGGTGTTGTTTATAAGGTAAAGCCTTCACTACTCATTTGAAGCTTCATGATGTGTTTTACCACATGTCCTACCCTCGCGCAGGGGGGGTGCGAAAAACTGGGTTTCGACTAGAATTTCTTCGAACTCGTGTACCCGCACGTCCTTATTACAGCTTAATGGTAATACGTTATGGCCTTCAGTAAAAACACACCTGATAATCCCAACTCTCTGCGCTACAGCATTGCTTACGTTTTTGTTTCAGGCAACTGATCAAGTCCGGCAGCACACTGTGGCTGTTTCTATCCGGCGTACCCTGAGAACAGACCCGCGAATCTGTTTAAGGGAATTGTGTCAAACACAAGCCCGGCTCACTGTTTCTATTTACTTGTTTCGTTTTATTTTCTTTACAGGATTTCTAACATTTTCTACTTGGATCCGCCTCTGAGTACACCACTTTACCATCAGGATCTCCCATTGGGACCGACATTGATTAATTACTTACAGGGTTAGTGCTTTAAATGGTGATTTCTTGTCTCATTTTGTTTGGCATTATCTTTATTTTGAGCTTCTTGAAGAAGATATAATCATTCCAGCATGGTTAGTGCCTTAAATGGTGATTTCTTGACTCATTTTGCTAGGGTGGCATGTTCTCTGATAAACCTTAATGAATTGTACGTGTGAGAACCCACACACTTTACACAAACTTACAATTTTCAAACATAGCTTTTTTGTTTGTATTATTATGTCTTGATATCTGTTGTTTGCAGATCTTCTTCTTTGGAATGAAACAAGGCAACAATGGTTTGGAGATTATAATTAGTTATGTGGCCACCTAAAGAAAGCTCTATTGTGCATATTCTATTTCCTTGTATTTTTAGAGTTTAAAATTTTGTGATCTGTTTAAAAATTTGTCAACTTCTTAGATTTGAATAATATTATGTATTTATAGAAAATTTTGGTTATGATTTGTTTTTTGTATAAATTTATGTTATTATGATTGTATAAATAAATAACACAAATCTGAATTTTTCCGTGTTTTTTCTTTTTTAAATTGCTTTTTTTATTTTTTTAAACCGCTTTTTGTTGGAAATGTGTAGGAAAATTAGAACCAAATTTTATGTCAGAAATGCATAGGAAATCTTGTGTCGAAATTGCGTAGGAAGTGTGTAGAAAATTATTTTGGTCTGAAATGTGAAATAATTTTGGTTGGAAATGATTTTGGATGGAAATTTGTTGGAAAAGTTTCTCACAAAGGATTTTCTGACCAAATCATTTTTGTCAGAAGTTTGTCGCCAATGGCAGTTTCTTAAGCATTTCGATGAATTTTAACGTAGAAAAAGACCAAGTTTTCTACTGGTGCAACATCTTGACAATCTTGAAATATAGGTGATGGTGATGAAAAAGATGTTGATTTCGGTGGTGTAGGAGATTTTTTTAACGGCAAAAATACTCTACTTCTACTGCTACTCCTAAATTACATTAAATAATTCATCTTATGTGTAGGTTTGAACCTAGAACCTCTTATTTAAGAGACAACAACCTGTATTAAATGAGATAGTCCCACATTGATGATGGTGTAGGAGATAGTGGAGTATTTCCTAAAGGGGTTGAAACCTCTTAACTCCTTATTTATCTTTTGATGGTGATTCAATAGGAGAACAAGTGTTTTCATTTTGAACAATATTGTTTACCTAAAATGTTAATATTTGTAGCACACATATTAGTCTGGGTTTCCCAAAAGACACGTTGCAACATGAACATCACACATTAGTCAGTATACCATCCAAAAATAATAAATTAATAACATGAAATATGTGGAACAATATAATAAATAGTGTAACTTGATGGCTCTACTTGAAATAAAATGCAAGGATTGGGCTGCAAAAGATGTTATTTACTGAACGGGCCTAGTGTGCCAAGCCCAAAAAGAATAGGGAAAATTACTAAACGTAGATTTGACAATGGACAGGATTTTTCATTCTTTTTGGGCATAGTCATTTAGGCTATTAGCTGGCTGAAGAAGGCTAGTTCAGCCGGCTTGGATTTCAGCGCCAAGTCAGTTTTTTTCAGAATTTCAACCAACCAGGAATTGACACGTGGAGGTGTATATTCTCAAGGCGGCTAAAGCCCACTTCCAAGCAGGCTTAGACGATGAACTTTTTTTTTACATGGCTCAACCGGCTTGGTTCGAGATGGCTTCCTTGTTGGCATGTTTAATTCGGCTAGGCTTGGCTTAGCCGGCTCCGAAGGTGTTATTACACTTGATAGCGGGCTGAAGTAGTCTTACTAGCCTACTTCGAGTTTTATAAATATAAATCTTCTCATTTCAACCTTCATTTTCACTTTTTAAATTTCAAATTTTGCTTTAAGTACTTAGATCATATGTATTTTTAGCTGCAAATAAAAAAATTAAATTAGAAACATTAGCATTATATATTAGTCTGTTATATCTGATAACTTAGCATACAATATATTATTACTTAGCATGTTATACAAAAATTAGAAACATTAGTATTATATATTAGTATGCTGTATCTGATAACTTAGCATACAATATGTTATTACTTAGCCTGCTATACAAAAACTAGAAACAATAGCATTATATATTAGCCTGCTATATCTGATAACTTAGCCTACAATATGTTATTACTTAGCCTACTATAATGTAAACTTATTTACTTGCTTGGTGTCGCCTGTTGAAATACCATTGTTGGACCGACTCACGAAATAATTCGATTAGTTAGGTAATAGGCATCCGCCGAGCATAATGTGATAATGAGTTAATAGACTTAGCACTATTTGATGTCATAATGCCATAACGTTGATCAACAAAATGTGTTTGTGCTCATTTATGCAAACCAACACCTAGTAACGTATCGCGAAAGAGACCAACACTTGAAAACCAAAAGTTTAAAAGTAATAATGAGTAAATAAATAGTTACTAGCTATTACTATAATTAAGAATAATACTGTGCAATTTAGAACAAGTCCAAAAAACTAACCTTGTTATTGCGTCTTGACTTTTGAATCTTGATATTGTGTGCAATTTAGAAGAATCGTGGGTTAATTTAAAGAGACTGTGGAGTAAATAGGTAGACTCCCGACCTTTGTTTTAAAAAGCGCGCCTAGGCGCAAGCCCTTCAATTTTATGCACATAAAGCGCGAATTATACAAAAGGCACAATTGAGGACTTGAGGAGCAAAAAAAAAAGACTTAAAGCGCAGGTGAGGCGCACACGTACATGGAGATTTTTTGTGTTTTAGTATGTTGTACAACATGCTTTTTAGGTTGTACGTGTAGGTAATTTGTATATTAAATCATATATAAAGTTTATTTATAGCTAGATTTTGGGTAGGGGATGCTAAAAACCTATAAGCCTTGAGTGCACCTTGATAACCATGAGAGAAATTTATAGGAGCTTTTGGGCAGAAGACTAACCTCTCGTGGTTAAACCTTTCTTTGAGGTCACTCCATAGGTCAAAAAGGTCCTCAACAGTGAGGTGTTTCGTGTTTAGGTCTTTGTAGTGGTGGTGTCAAAGAATTATCATGGCTTTAACCTTTTCTTGGAGAGTGGTCATGGTTTTACCATTGTCTCTCTTAGACTATTTACTGTTTAGGGGATTTTGGCATCTAAATTTCAGGGGAGGTAGTTGTGTTTGGAGATGTCAAGTGTGACAAACTCGAGTTTAGAAAGATTTAACATTGTAACTTATGATGAAATATTCGTTATAGTAAAAAAATTGTGCTTTTGTGTACATTTGAGATAACTTCGGGTTCTCGGTTAGGATTCATGTGAAATTCATATTATCTTCGAAAAGTGTCCTAATCGAATCATGTATCCTAATAACTTTACTGGATGCCTCTTATTCCTCTCCTATTGTTTTAATTTTGAAGTGAGTTAGAAACCAAAGTATATGGTTAGCCTTAGCCACTTGCTTATATAGCCCAAATCATAGTCATAGGAAACACTATAGTAGCCGCGTACCGCGATCCAGATCGTTCGTACCGGATTTGGGTACAGAGTCGTACCGATCGCCTTTGGTACGCGATCCGGATCGGCAAAATCAAGCGATCCCGATTGATCAACAGTTCGAACCCTTGTCAGCCAATTCACGATCCCGATCCCGTTGGTACGCGATCCGGAACGTTCCAAAACGCGTACTGGAATCTCAAGAGCCATTTCAACCTTTTTTTGAACGAATTTAATGTTTGGGTATCTCAAGGGTCTATTTGAACGGCTCCTTTTTGAAATAATTGAATGTTTACTCTATAAATACATGTTAGTTTTATGAATTTTTTGTTATGATTGTGAAATGTGTCATTTTAAATTAAAATTTTATAAAAAATATTTTTTAAAATGTTTGGTATATGATACAATGTACCGGACTATATGGTACACCGTACCACGTACCGAATTGGCGTTCCGAATGAACCTACCCCCACTTGTACCGAATTTTAGAACAGTTTTCGTCCCGCATACCGGACCGTACCGCGATCCATGTGACTATGGCCCAAATGCCCAATCACCAAAAGTATTGCAGCTTGATGGTGGCAAGAGGTTGGGCGAAGGTTGCAGGCCCAAACAAAAGCCCTAACAGTGGCGCTTGACCACTTCTATTCGAAAACAAAGAAGAGGGATTCGATGTCCGATTCGAGGGGAGTGAAGTCTGATAAATGGCGTGATGAGGGTGAGTGATAGGGATGATAGGGAGATTTGGGTATGACTTATGAGGGGGTTGTGGCAGTGGAGGGAGAGGAGTTGGTTACCAGAAGTTGTTTGAGATTGAATATGACGAAGGAGAGAGAGGAGTTGGGTATTTAGAGTATTCCTCTTCAGACGTGTCCTCGACAACCTGGCAGTTCTTCGGTCTCCGCTTTTGGGGGCGGGAGTGCTTGGTCGCTGGGCTTTCCTTTTCCTCAACCAATTCGGTTGTGTCAGCCGGTCTAACATTTTTTTATGGGTTCACAGTCATTTTTAACTAGTAGGAACCAAACGCTTACAGTGTGACAATAAATGGAGATCAAATCCGTTATTTGAATTTACCACATGTGTTAACTCTTATATTTGATGATCTAATTTTTTTCAATATTTGACAATTTAGGAGGGTTTGTACATTTGAATACACTACACCCCTTTTCCATTGTAGCTACTTATTAGAATTTTTTGCCCATTATAGTAAAGGCATAAAGTAGATCGACCCGTTTACTTAGAAATTGGGCAACATGTTGAAACTGACCATTTTTAGTTTGGGTCTAGTTGGATTGACATACTGAATAGTTATTGTCTATATCAAATGTTTTAATGTTAATGGATTTGTTAAATATGTTTAAAAGAACAGTATTACTACATTAATAGCCTAAATCTTTGAATAAACAATTTAAAGGTTGTATCTATTAGGAGATTTGGATAAAAACATTGAAAATAGACTCTGAATAAACGATATTATTTCAACCCGTTTCTTTTTCCGTTAAGTGTTTCAATTAGACCCAAGTCAACCAATTTGTTAGTAACGGGATGAAACCGCACCTCTAAGCCTCTAACGCAAACTTTATATTTTGAAGGGAAAGATGAGACGGACGAATTTGAAGACGCGGGCCATAGCAAGAGTGCTAGGGAACTTATGGAGACTTTCTGTGTTGGTGAGCTGGACACGTCAGACATCCCTCAACTTGAAGTAGTCTCAGAGAAGCAAAAAACGTACATCCCTGAGAAGCTTGGTTCAGCTGAGCAAGCAATACTGGGTGGCTCCGGCGGCAGCTGTCGGCATATCGGTGGTTGTCACCTTCCTGTACCTACGCAACAAGTAGCCTGGAATTTTGAGTGTTGGGGTGATTTTGGACCATAAAATTGGCGTAAATAGTCATTGAGTTTTTAAACCTATGATTTGGGTAAAGATATTTTAGATATGATATCCATTTAAGATATAGAAACAAAACACCACCTGGTCACATTGTTGGCTCTTAAACATTCTTATTTTTGAAATTAAACAGGTGACTGAATACACACAAACAAGAATAAAATATTGTATTACACCACACCCGCCTGGCGTGGTCCACGGCCGTGGTTCACGCTCGTGGAGATATGCACGCTCAGAATTGTTACCGTTTGAAAAGTTGTAGCCGTTGGTAACGGCTATTTTCTTTTTCAAATTTAAAAAGTCTATATATACCCATATTATAAACCATAAAATTTATAAAAACCAACCTACAATCCTCTCTAAACCCTCATTTCTTTTTAAAAGTTATGAACCCCAACAATCCCAACCAACCGAACACCAATCCGTTTTGGATGTCTCCACCGCCTCCCGGTCAATATTTTCAAGGCGGCTCTCCACAATTCGGTTTTTGAAACTATCAACTACAACAACCGGTCTCTCCTTTTTTTCAACAACCTCCACCATCACCACAACAAGATTACACATTTTTATTCGAGAACAAATCCGAAACCCAACACGAGATCATTCCCGAAACCCAACCCGAGGTCGAGAACGAATACGAAATCTGATGTGTCGCTGACGTGGAGGGGTGTGAAAATGTGGAGGTAGTCCCCTTAGCCTAAGAGTAATTAGAGGAGATAATTATTTTGTATTTAAAATGATTGTATTTTCCATTATCTGTTCAAGTTTGTATTTCAAAATCGTTTTTTTATAAGTTTAACTAAAGTATTATTTTTAGAGACGTTTAACATCAAAGAAAACGGATGAAAAAGAAAATTGATAGAAAAATAAAAGTGTAAATTGCTTTGTATGCAATATTGTTCAAGATCGTGGTATCATAGAGATATCTCTAAAATAATGAAATGACATTAAAGTAAAGAGAACATGCTACCGGGTTATATTAACATCTTTTGGGTAAATTTGGGGTGAGGTCAGGCGTATTATTGTCTTTTCATTAGAAAAGATAACGGCAGGGGTGTAAAGAGAGAGAGAGAAACCAAACCATAGGGGGGCAAATTACATTTCTTTTAAAATAGGGTTGTAAAGTGTAAGCGGACCTAAACCAGAGAGGTGCAAATTACAGTTTACTCTAAAAAGATATATATGATTATTCTTTGAAAATATTTATTATGTAACTAGTTTTTTCCCCCGCACTTCGCGGTGAGTGTTAGGTCGTTTTTTTCCCGCGTTTCCTTAAAAAACAAAACAAAATTTTAGGTTACTATTAATTTACTAAAGTTATTCAATAGTAAGGAGAATTATATGTGATATTATATAAATGTATATATATTTTTTAAACCATTTGTTCTTTTAAATTTAGGCTCGTACCGAACAATTCTAACCTAAAAACTAAGCACCATGCCAAATTTCAACCTATCAAATAGTTTGTGTTGTGTTAAATTGATTAAAGTAATGATTCATTCATATAAACTTATATTGATAAAAATAGATGTAATAATAGGATAAGGATAAGATGTAAACCACACAAACTATTTCCATTTGTTATCTTTTCCAACACCTCATCACCACCGTCACATCGGCGGCCAAAATGATAACTAAAGGGGACCGCTAAATACACAATCATCAGATCTAACTAGTAACTACACACCACCTACCAATCTACCATCATCTATGCGAGTCGTATGTCGTATACGTGTCATACGACTCGTATAGAAGTCAGATTTCAAACAACGTTGTAAATCCTGTCCCTCCTATCGAAACATACTACTATACAAGTCATATAGTAGCCGTATGTTAAAATCATACAACTTGTGTGGGCCTATCATATACACACAATAAGAGTCATATAATTCAACCACCAGACAATTAAGTCTAACATATCTGACCTCTATACGAATTATATGAACGTATGGGTTGGTGCATATATAGCAGCCCCTAAATAAATAAGCCTCAAACAAAATTAAAATATTATAATATACATCCATCCATATATATATATATATATGTATATATATATGTATATAAGATTAGGTTCAAGTAAAAAAAATTTTAATTGTAAGAAGGGTGAGAAGGATTTAGGGCCATTAGATCAAATTGTAGAAAAGATTTAATGGTTGAGATTAAATTGTAGGAGAAAAAGTTGTTGGAAGGGTATTTTAGTCTTGGCCACTTTTGTTAACTTTTATCAAGTTCCCCCTCATTTTTAAAGGTTCATAACTTTTACATACGACATTATTTTTTCAAAAAAATTACACCATAAAAATGAGCGTTTTTTTATCTTTAAAACGAGTATAATGTCGTTATAAACAAAAACGAATTTTTTTTTTATGTTTTCCAGCTCAATGTGTAATTAGTCAGGTCAATGTGTAATACAAGTTCATTGTGTAATACAAGTTCAATATGTAATACAAGTTCATTGTGTAATACAAGTTCAATGTGTAATACAAGTTCATTGTGTAATTAGTTAGGTCATTGTGTAATTAGTCAGGTCTCTGTGTAATACAAGTTCATTATGTTATACAAGTTCAATGTGTAATACAAGTTCATTGTGTTATATGTATTTATCATTGTGTTTTACGTTTTCCAGCTCATTGTGTAGTTACTCAGGTCATTGTGTATTACAAGTTCATTATGTAATACAAGTTCATTGTGTAATACCACGTCTAGTCATTGTGTAATACAAGTTCATTGTGTAATTAGTCAGGTCATTGTGTAATACAAGTTCATTGTGTAATTAGTCAGGTCATTGTGTAATACAAGTTCATTGTGTAATACAAGTTCATTGTGTTATACAAGTTCAATGTGTAATACAAGTTCATTATGTTATATGTATTTATCATTGTGTTTTACGTTTTCCATTGTGTAGTTAGTCAGGTCATTGTGTAATACAAGTTCATCGTGTAATACAAGTTCATTGTGTAATACAAGTTCATTGTGTAATACCACGTCTGGTCATTGTGTAATACAAGTTCATTGTGTAATACAAGTTTATTGAGTAATTAGTCAAGTCATTGTGTAATACAAGTTCATTGTGTAATTAGTCAGGTCATTGTGTAATACAAGTTCATTGTGTCAAATATTTTTCATCATTGTGTTATATGTTTTCATCATTGTGTTTTACGTTTTCCAGCTCATTGTGTAATTCGCTCAAATATGTCAGGTCATTGTGTAATATCAGTTCTGATCATTGTGTAATATCAGACCTTGTATTACACATTGACCTGGTGTATTACATATTGACCTGGTATATTACACATTGACCTGGTATATTACACATTGACCATTATGCCCTCCCTTTAAAAACAATAAAATGACACATGTCAAGCTTAGAATCCTTCTTACCTTTCTTATTTTTAAAACCCTTTTTACTGTAACCTAACCCTATAGGGTTAGGTTACAGTAAAAAGGGTTTTAAAAATAAGAAAGGTAAGAAGGATTCTAAGCTTGACATGTGTCATTTTATTGTTACATAGGGTTAGGTTACAGTAAAAAGGGTTTTAAAAATAAGAAAGGTAAGAAGGATTCTAAGCTTGACATGTGTCATTTTATTGTTTTTAAAGGGAGGGCATAATGGTCAATGTGTAATATACCAGGTCAATGTGTAATATACCAGGTCAATGTGTAATATACCAGGTCAATATATAATACATCAGGTCAATGTGTAATACACCAGGTCAATGTGTAATACATCAGATCAATGTGTAATACAAGGTCTGATATTACACAATAATCAGACCTTATATTACACAATAAACTGATATTACACAATGACCTGACATATTTGAGCGGATTACACAATAATGAGCGAATTAAACAATGAGCTGTAAATGTAACACATTGATGAAAACATATAACACAATGGTGAAAAATATTTGACACAATGAACTTGTATTACACAATGACCTGACTAATTACACAATGAACTTGTATTACACAATGACTTGACTAATTACACAATTAACTTGTATTACACAATGACCAGACGTGGTATTACACAATGAACTTGTATTACATGATTAACTTGTATTACACAATGACCTTACTAACTACACAATGAGCTGGAAAACGTAAAACACAATGATAAATACATATAACACAATGAACTTGTATTACACATTGAACTTGTATTACACAATGAACTTGTATTACACAATGACCAGACGTTGTATTACACAATGAACTTGTATTACACAATGAGCTGAAAAACGTAAAACACAATGATAAATACATATAACACAATGAACTTGTATTACACATTGAACTTGTATTACACAATGAACTTGTATTACACAATGAGCTAGAAAACATAAAATTTATTTTATTTTATTTTATTTTTATAACGACACTATGCTCATTTTAAAGATAAAAAACGCTCGTTTTTATGGTGTAATTTTTTTGAAAAAATAATGTCGTATGTAAAAGTTATGAACGTTTAAAAATGAGGAGGGAAATTTGATAAGAAGTCAACAAAAGTGGCCAAGACTAAAATACACTAGCAACAATTTTTTGTCCTATAATTTAATCTTAACTATTAAATCTTTTCTACAATTTGGTCTAATAGCTCTAAATCCTTATCACCCTTCTTAGAATTAGAATATTTTTTATCTGAACCTAATCCTATCTATATATATATATATATAACATGTATGTATACCCTCGTTATCACCTTCATTACTTGTTTTGGTAACAAAAGAAGATATGCATCTCACAAACCTATTTTTCTTCATCTTACTATCCTTCTCTCATCACGTCTACTCACGTTTCAACACCTCCGTGATCCCCATCACGAAGGATGAAGCGACATCTCTTCACAAAGTGGCGTGGTCGTTCAAGGTCCGACAATGGGACGGCGAACCATACCTCCTTCTCGACCTCGACGCCCCCTTCACATGGAAAGACTGCGTTATCAAACACTCTGACATCCCTTGCGGCCTAGAAGAAGGCTGCAGATTCCCCTTACGATGCGACACCACTTTATGCAAAGAAGCAAAATCATACATCAACCCAGTTTGCCCTTCCCTCAACATCACCGACAAATACGGCTGCAGCATATGCGCCGTCACCCCGTTAAATCCTGTTTCAAACGTTTGTAAAATATCTCAACTAACCACCGACTTAATTGACCTGTATTTGACCGACGGCCGGAACCCTAGCCCCGGTCCGAACCAGCCGTTTGGGAGCCAGTTTGTGTTGTCATGTGCACCTTCTTCTTTGTTGAGGTCTTTTCCTAAAGACGTTAGAGGCGTTGCGGCGTTTTCATGGTCGGGTTTATCTTTTCCACGTCAGCTCTCGTTTCTTGATGTCACCGGGAAAATCGGACTTTGTCTGCCGAGCTCGTCGGCGGGTCTTGGAGTTGCGTTTTTAGGTGAAGGGCCTTTTTATTTTACAAGTAATCGAAATCTTGATCTTAGAAGCATTCTTTCTTATACTCCGATGGTGAGAAGGAGTTCCAAAGATCTTGGATATTATGTTAAAATAAACCGGATTTTGGTGAAAGGGACACCGGTGAGTTTACCGGCGCTGAAAGGTAGTTATGTGATGCTGAGTACTCGAGTGCCGTACACTGTTCTGAGAAGTGATATTTACAAAGCTTTGGTTGCGAGTTTTTCGAAGGCGACAGGTGGCATTCCGAGAGTGAGTGTGGTGAAACCGTTTGGTTTGTGTTTGAAAGATGTTGGTGGTGTGCCGAAGATCGATCTTGAGATGGAAAGTGGGAAGGTGTGGAGTGTTTCCGGGGAGAATTCGATGAAGCGCGTGGGGAATGGTGGCGCGTGTCTGGCGTTTGTGGATGGGGGTTTGAAGGTTAAGGATGCGATTGTGATTGGGACGTTTCAGATGGAGAATAATTTCTTCTTGTTTGATTTGGTGAATCAGAAGTTGGGGTTTAGTTCTTCGTTGTTGGGTCGGGGAACGTCTTGCACTGGGTTTAACTTCACTGAGGTTGGGAACTGAGAATGTTGAGTGGGATCACAGAATAAGGCAGGATGCATATATTGCATGCTTATGAGTTTGCTATCGTATTCAAATCTTGTAGTAATTAACTGTGATTTGACCCAAATAAATGTATGGAATGGAGACAACACTAGTTTGTAAGACTTGTACTTGGCCATTTATTAGTAACTTGGGGGCGTTAACTCGCTGGTTGCGGCGAGGAGCCGATGGCTCGGTTTCGAAAATTGAAACATAAAAAAACGACATGATGACGTATTCGGTAAAACTCTGGCTCCTTTTTAACATCGTAATTCACCCACATGGACGATCGTAAAAACCGGTTTTAAAATCGTAATTCAACCTGAGGGACGATTGTAATTGATGAATTAAGGTGTGAGGGTGGGGTGGGGTGGGGGGGGGTTGGTTTTTTGAGGGAGAATAATTAATGGTTTAAAAAATTGATAAAATTTATAAAAAGACACAAAATACGTTTTATTTAACGTTAAAATTTAGATAAAGTTAACTGATTTATAGTGGATACCATTTATGTAAAGATTGTACTTGATAATATGCATCAAAACACCCAGAAAAAATGGTTTGCACTTAATATCATACATCAATTACAAACAAATAAATTCACACTTGCTCATATTGATTAGATTTGTGGTTTAGGAATCAAAAGATGAAGCACATGGGAATGTGCCCACCAATTATGACTACATTCACACAACTGTTTAAACTTTAAATGCAGTAAAGAAATCCGGCCAAATCCGCCAAATCTAGCCCTTGTGTATTATATATATAGGAATAAGAATTTACCTTTTGCAACTCATTATATTTTACAAAATATATTCCATATTTTTTATATGCTAATCAATTTATATAATATAACATAAATATAAAATTTTGAATATTATACTAACTGAAAAATAAAATTACAAATGACAAAAATTGAAAAGGGTGAACAAGTTTAAATAATACTTGAAGCAGAGACAGAGCCAACTCGGTTGGCTCTGTTTATAAACGAGTCAATGCTGAGCTTAAAATTTCAGCTTCATTTAATATTTAAGCATAACCAAGTTGGCTAGAGTTTGAGCCGAGCCCGAGCTAAGCCCTATTTAAAACTTTCACCGTTGTACTAATGAATTTTGTTTATATATATAAGTTTCTATTTTAAGGGTCAAGTTCTACTAGTAGCACATTGCCTCCAAAATCTATAAATCGACACTAGTGAAGCAATATTTTGTATAAATGCATATGTATATAAATTCATAATTAAAACATGTTTATGGGAAACATGTGTAAAGTTAGAATCACGTTTCTTGGAGAAATTGGGATGAGGAAGAAGGCTTCACAAACATAAAGTGGTAAAGTTTCGTTTTATAAGAATAATTGGGCCAACCTTAATGGGTTATGTTGGGCTAAACTCATTGGGAAAGGGCCATATCCTATACACTTTACTCTCGTTACTCTCTCTCGTATAATATATTAATTATACTAACACTTGATCATCTTATTATAATTTTAAGTCGTACGACAAAGACGGTTACACATATAAAATGGCTTACACTATTTACATCATTTTATGCCTTAAGCCCTAAATGTACTCTACGAGCTACTTTTTTTGAACGGCCAACGAATTCTATATGCCCGGTCACCCGGGTAAACTCAATGGCGAAAGGCCACCCACGCCCGCGAACACAGACAACGTTAGTGATCTGGCCCGCCCACCATTCCAAGGGAAACCCACCACATGAAGACCCAATGTGGTAAAACCCCTGGCCCCATTACGAGCTACTAATGTTAAACCTGAATTCCTTAACTATGACTTAACTACATACTAAATCCTCTGAGTATCAAGATGGACAATATGGGCCCCTATAATTTTGATTTCCCTTCTTGAAAACTTTATTGGAGAAAATCAAGAACGCATTAGATTATTAAAAACATCATCCATCTTTATTTTTGACTTGGTAGATTCGATGTAGTCCTCTTACTTTGTAGTCCACTTAAGCCTTCATCGATTTATATCGGGATTCAATGCTTTCGATTTTAGCTGACAAAGTAATCCTAAATGTTTGCAGTGTCGTTTTATATTTAATATATACACAGACATGTGTTCAATACAAAATCAATTTTAAGTAGTGAAAGAAAATAGATCATGTAAATACATAACTACGTTGCGTACCATAATTAATTTAGACACATGTTACACAAAAACCATTTCCATGACTTTAAGATGGAGTTCAATCAAGGGTAAAGTCGTCAAACACCTCTTCTTTTTTTTTGAACGGCAATTTGGATCACTAACGTCAAACACCTCTTCTAATCGGGAAAAAAACAAAGGGTAAATCACGGTTTTGCCACTGGTCAACATTTCATAACCAAAAACCCAAAACAAGAAACTATCCCCCCACAAAAAAAGGATAACAAATACAAAGCTTTAACTTCTCTACATAGAAAATTGAGAAAAGCCCTTGAGCTTTGAAGCAGCCTGGTTATCCAAAAACCACACCAGTTTCCCTGCAGCTGGTTCAATCATCCTAGCTGGCAACACCGGACACTCAGGTCCCACGTCATCTATCGCCAGCCGGGAAGCTTCTGCTTTCCCGCCACCTGTCACCACCACCGCCACATTGGCAGCAGAGTTAATAACAGGCAGTGTGAAGGTGATTCTTTCAGGCGGAGGCTTAGGAGAAGTGGTGATAAATGTCACCCATTCATTCTTTTCTTCAAGAACCGAATGATTTGGAAACAAAGACGCCACATGGCCATCCGGGCCCATCCCTAGTAGGACCAGGTCAAACTTCGGGCAGTCGCTGACCTCAGACACGTTGACCACACGGGTTCTGACCAACTGCCTGATTACAAACTCGTAATCGTTTGCAGCTTCTTCTGCAGTGAGAGAATCATTGATGGAATGTACATGGCTAGGAACAATAGGCAACTGCAAACACAATACACGCTGGTCAAAACAGGCTGTCAACGGGTCAAAAGGATCATTCAAACGGGTTGGGTTGACCCGAATCACTTTTAGCCCAATTTTTAACATATAATTAGTATGTTAAATCTATATGCAATTTCAATATAATCTTGTTTATAAATAAAACGATTTAGTAGGTCATATTATGTATGCATTAAAATTAAGTATGTAGGTCATATAGGTCATATAATCTTCTTTTTAGCTAAAATCTTACCCATTAGATATGAAAACTAACGCGAATGGATCCATTCATACACATAAACTGGTCAAATAGCCACCTCTTGTCATTTAGTATTTTAGTCAAGATGGCGTGTCTACTGTATACGAAAAGCCAAACTGATAACAAACCAATGTAACCAAACAGACCCTTAAATTGTTGGCTCAAGGGAATATTTTAAAAAAAGTAGGAAACTTTTTTGTCCCACTAGAATACCAATTAAACAATTAAAGGGATAATGTGGGTAACAGCTGGAAATGTGATTAAGATCTTAGGATCAAGGAACAGATAAGGCATAAACAAGATTAGGGTTTCCCTTGAGTATGCAAGATTTATACCAGGAAAAACTGTGTTTCCAATTCTACCCTTGATTATGCAAATTGCATAAAGTTACAAACTTTATACAACTAATGTGCAGAATTCTATAACAGATGTTTGTATTCATATTAAAGAATCATAATAAAGACCGAAAACAAATCCATTCACCTCCATTTGTAAAAGAATGTACAAATATGAATCATTTGTAGGATGTTGAATAACAAGATCCAGCCACAAGTATATATAATAACATAAACTAAAAATGGATAAAAGCAAAATTACCTTAGACAAAAGATTATCTTTAGCAAGCTTATAGTTGCTATCGACATGATTCTTGGCAACCACGCGTTCATCCGCCCAAAATATATACCATTTCGACCAATCAACAGTCTTATTATAAGGAGCTCCACACAGATTCCTGTTTTCAACTCAAATTATAAAACTCAACATGAAATTTTTGACACATAAACAAATGATCAAACATATTGTTGTACCTCATCAAGCTAATAATGGAACCACCAGACAAAGCAATGGCAAAAAAACCACGTTCTTTAACCGACGCCTCAGATAATTCTGCGATATAATCAGCCAAATCTGTGCTAAGTTCATCCAAATTTTCATGAATTCTCACCTCTCCTCTGCTTTTTGATTCCAAAAGAGCCATCTTCCTGAAACCCCACTATTGTCTAAACCATTAAAAAAATTTTGATTCAGAAACAAAAGACCATTAACACACAATACCAAATTACCAACATTTGCAATGTGATCAGGACATGCATTTCAAAACTAGGAAACAATCATAACCCAATTTTTTTAAAAATTAAATCAAATCATGTCAAAACATCAATAGTCAATGGAATAAAAAACAAGATAACGAAGAACAATTCAAGATTCCATGACTTATAAAAAGTACTAAATTTCAAAGCAATAGAGTATAATTAACTTATTAATGTTAACAAATCCCAGATCATAATTAGGCATAAAAAAATAATCTTGAATTGATCATTAAACATTCATGAAGCATCATAATTTTCACAGAGAGAGAGAAAGAGAGATGCTTACAAATAAGAAAAGGGGAAGAAATTGATTAATGGAAGATGGGTGTGAATATAAGTATGATTAATATATAAAGAAAAATCACACTTAATACACATAAAAACACATATACATTTTTACTAATGGCATAAACTTGTATACTAAATAATTGGGACCAGCCCCAAATAAATTATAAATGTGTGGGAGATGAAAGCGAAAGAAACTTTGCCTGTGCGTATCGCACGTGCATCCAATGATCGTCACGGAACTCACAGATTGAAATCGAAAACCCTAAATTTCACACAAGAAGAGAAGTAAACGGGTAGGGTTTGGATTTATGAAACCACCGATCTGTGTGGTCATATTTATAGGTGAAAATTTTGGGGTATTTTGAGAACAGAATTGCAGATAAGCGGAGTGAATCATCTCCTTCGCAATGTGTCGTCAGCAATGGAGGTTGACGAGAGAATTCATTGCATTAATTGATGAATATTATAATTTCTTTTTTTTATTATTTTTTTAAAGACAAATTTCTTAAGCTTCTATGGACTTGAACCCGGAACCTTGGTGTTACCATTGGTCTACCACTCCAATGGCTAGCTTTTCAATTAAATAATATTTTTTTATTAAACTAAACGTTCATGCGTGGAGATCCGAAATGGAAAGAATACCCACGTACTTTGCTCTCATGAAACGAGGTATCGTTATTGGTTCTGGGACTTGCAAATTATGTGATGACGAGGTAGAGTCGGCAGAGCATCTTTTTGTAAATTGTGAGGTTACAAACACTATTTGGTCAATTATTTCTCAATGGTGTAAAATCCCCCAATTTTCGCCTTTAATCTTAAAGATCTTCTACAAATACATGAGTATGGCGGAGGCGATACACTAAAAAAGAAGGCGATAAACGCTGTCATCTTATCCACTATCTGGTCAATTTGGCGTGTAAGAAACGAGATGGTTTTCAACAACAAAAGGATGCTTATTCTCAAAATATTGGAGGATATTAAAGCTACGAGTTTCCTTTGGGTCAAGAATAGATCGAAAAAAATTAACGTAGAGTGATCGGATTGGTGCTCCTTTAATGTATAATCTCTTTTATTGTTCTTTGTCCTTGACTCTCTAGCTCATTGCTAGTGTTTGGTTTTTTATAAAATTTCCCAGCCGTTCAAAAAAAAAATATTTTTATACCTTTATTATTACATTTTCTCTCTCAAAGTTTTTATACCAATACAGTAAAAGATGGATATGATATTTGGTTTGAAAGTCCAAATTTTACTGTATTAGGTTGGTGGAAGATAAGAAGTCCAGCATTCCTTGTATTATCGCTTGTTGCTCGTGATATTTTAGTCATCCCTATTTCAATGGTGGCTTATGAGTCTACATTTAGCACCGGAGGTGGGTGCTCGACTCATTTAGGAGTCCTTTAACTTCTAGTACCGTTGAAGTTTTATTTAGTTTACAAAATTGGATCCGGTCAAGTAAAGTTGTCAATGTGAAAGAATACACTGAAGACCTTGATAAATTTGAATAAGGTGATTTCTCATTAGTTTTTTTTTCTTCAAATAATATATTTTATGTTTAATATACCATATTTAAGTATTTAATGTTTAAAAACTAATTACCTATTTAATTTCTCTTATAATTATTTTTAGAGATGATAATAGTACCAAATGAATGAAGAGTTGAAAGAACGAATGAAGAGTTGGAATTGCAACTTATGTTATGTTGTTAATCGTTTGTTTTATGCTTCCATTTATGTTTACGAGTTTAGACTTTTACTTAAAGCTTCAATGTGTTGTTTTAGACTATTTGGGTTTGTGAGTTTTGTCATTTGTATGTTTTTGTTTTAGACTTTGCTAAAAAAGTTGTGTTTTTTGAATCGGACTTATTACGTCTACCCGAAAAGAGAAAAGAGAAAAGAGAAAATGTTTTTTTTCCCCAGCTAATTTAGTTTATTTTGTTATAACCGAAAACCAAATTGACTTCTAATGTGGTTTCCGGTTATGATAATACGTTCATGAATTCGGTTTGTGGTTACAACAACAAAAATTTCAAACCAAAAAAATCATAAAACTGTTGAACATACTCGTTCTAGGTTCAAATGAGAACCACTTAAAATTTGAGAACCATTTTAAAAAATGAGAATCACTTTCCTGTCATCAATTATGTATCGTAAAAAAATCTAAGGCTATGATTAACGTTGTAGGGGTAAAGTCCACTTTACTCCACGTTGTTATGTCATCTTCCTTAAACGCCCAAACACATTTGAAGATTCCAGATTTGAATCCGTCTTTCTTCAGTATAGAACTATCAAAGTCCAAGGAAGATAACAAAATTAACTCAACAGGAATGAGAATAAAATCTAAACACTTACAAATTTGAACCTTTTCATAAATCAAAGATTGCTAAGAAAATTTGGATTGAAAGTGAACAAATCAAATCATACTGAAACTAATATAGGGACTATATTTGTAATTTGACATATATGGGCTAATTGTGTAATTTACTGAAACTAATATAGGGACTATATTTGTAATTTGACCACTCCAACCATACTCCCAGTCCCCACTTCTTCCCTAATCTCTGCTCTCCGCCTGAAACACACACACACATATACACTCTTTCTTCATATCTTCTATCTCTCACTCGCTCTCTACCAAGCACCTATGTCACCAAACCAACGCCTCATCACCGGCCAACACCATCGCTCCCCGCCCCATCATCTACAATAACCACCGTCTGAGACATTCTCCTTGTTCATCCACGCATCACATATCCATCAAATCGACACCTCTCTCTGCAAATAAAGGTTGCGATGAACACTACACTAACCAGATCGTTGAACACCACTGACAAGAAAAGAGGGTAACGGGCACCGTCGTTCATATCGGAGAGAGGCGAGAAATAAGAGTGGGCTTATTGGTTAGTTCTACAGTGAGGGTTTCTGTCACACCCCAACCGACGACGGATTATACGTTGGAGCGGACGCGGTTGTTCATTAGCACAAGGTTGACTATTAAAGTTTCGATATTTCATTAAATAATAATTTAAGATTTAATACAAGGAACATAACAAGAAATACAACGTTTAATTTATAAGTAGACTAGGTCCAAAGCATCCTATGTGATCATAAATAAGCCTCATGATGTAGAACCTGAAACATGTGAAAGAATCTGTCAACTACAAAATAGTTGGTGAGATACAAAGGTTTTGACACAGTTTAACAAGTATTTGAGAAGAATTACAATTCACTATGATATATGCATTCTATAATGTAAGTATGAGAACAAGTATCTTAAACATTGTGCACTTCAACCCTCCAACCAAGTTTAGGCATAACCCGCAGGTTACCCTTATAAGTCTCAAGTTTAAAGTTTAATTCAGTAACAATCACCAAGGGCTCCCCCCCGAAGGGGTCAATCAATCAAGGTGGATTGGTCAAATACAATAGATCTATCATTGTTACTATAGGCTTGATCAAAGTTAATGAATGTGCTGGTTTTAAGTTTAATCTAAGCATACAAGTCTCAAGTTTAACATAAGAATAAGCATCTAGTCATAGTTGTACAAGAATTGTATAAGTTTAAAGTTTTTGAACATGTTTCACCCCAAAAGTATAGAAAGGAAAAATGGGCTAAGTATACTCACTTGGATTGATGAAGAGTATCCGGTAAGAGTAAGTTTGCAAGACTTTGAGAGGGAGAATATCCTCGCAATAAGCATAGGAATATAAGTCTAAAGTTTCAAGTATGATCTTATAAGTCTAGGACAAGAATTCTAAGATTTCAGGATTTGACTAGGGTTGCAAATGGGAGACGGAAATGGTTTGTGTATATGAAGTTTAAATCAAGTTTATAATAAAGGTTTTGAAGGAATGATACAAGACTTATGTATCAAAGTTTAAATAAGTTTATAGCTCAGAATGATTTAGTAAGATAATTATTTAAAGTTTCACAATTATTACACCCAATTGGTAATAATAGTTTTTCTAAGTAATTGTACATACTGTTAAACGAAAGGCTAAACAATTATTTAAAGATTTAAAATAGTTATTTAATGTATGGATAATTATTAAAGATTACTAATAATTATTGCAAGGATAAACAATAAGTATTTAGAGAATACATAGTCTTTAAATTATAAGTTTATAAATTATAAAGTTTCTTAGGTATTAAAATAAAGTTTGTAAGTTTGAAATGTTTAAAGTTTCTTTTTAAGATTTATAGGGTTTATAAATTTAGGATGAATGAGTAAACGATTTTTTATCTTTATAAAGTTTATAGATTCATAGGTTTTCTAGTTTTAAATAAACGATGTTTATAAATTATTTTCTAGTTTAATAAATAAGTTTAATAAAGTCTTATAAATGTTTTATAATTTTTAAACCTTTAAAACTATTTTTAAAGGATAAAACATTATAGGTTTTAACCAAGTTTAATTAAATACAATAGCCATGTAATGCAAAAATGTAAAAAGAATTCATTTTTATGATTATAACAATTTATTATAATTTAAAAAATTATTATAATTTTTAAAATTGAGTAAAAAGCATCAGAAAAAGGAAGAACAAAAGTGGGGCGCGCCTGGGTCGAACCCGGGTCTGTGACCCGGTCACCCATCACACACGTAGTTTACCAGCCCGGCTACGGGTCTTGCTGTTAATCTAACTGGAAAGAAAATTTAAAAACACAAACCCAAATCGATCCCAATTTCATTATGAACCCTAGAACAAGACCTGCCAAATACGCATCGAATTGCCCTCTGTTAATGGAATTAAACAGAGGGTTTTCGATCTATGAACTATGGCGAGTACAATGGGCACAAGAATTACCTGAAATGGTGTCGTAACGAAGGAGATCGAGTTGGTCCTTGTCGTCGACGGTCGCAGCTTCAAATCGGAAGTTGCAGGTGTTAATCGGAGAAATTTAGAATGAAGAAAGTTTAGGGGTGATGTTGATGAGCTACGGAGGTCGGTATTTATAGTCGATTTCGTGATTTAATGCCGAATTAGGTGAGGAGTTCGTGGTTAGGTTCGAACGGGTTTAATTCGAGTTCACGCGTGGTTAGCATTTAATTCGATCATCACGCTTGGTCGGCTTTGGTCGCATGCGGAAGTAGAACCCGAGGTTCACTGAATTGGGACGAGATTTCGCGATTTCAATGGGAAAGGGTGAAAAACCGGTCCTTGTGGGAATCGAACTCGCGACCGAATTCGATTCTGGGAGTTTGGCCTTTGTGCAAAACAGGCCCCTGAAGTTTCTAGTTTTGTCATTTTATGTTTAAAAGTTAAGTTTTAGTTTAAAACAAGTTTCAGAATTGACAGTTTTTGGTCCCTGTACTTTTATAAAAGTAATTATGTTTTATTTTTATAAAATCCAACTACGTTTAACAAAAAGTCCCTATAGTAGTTTAAGTAAATTACACAATTAACCCCTATATGTGAAAAGACTAAAATGCCCTTACCTTTAACAAAAATGTTCAAAATTAACTGAGAAATTTAAATGGGTTAGGGGCAAAGGACGTAACGTGTAACATTTGTCAACATAAAGGACGATCTCTGATAATTTTTGGGTTGAAGGACATTATCTGAAATAAAGTATAAACATAAATGACGATATCTGTAATTTACTCTATTTGTTTTTATCCCCTCTTCTATATTTTATGTTTATTTAAAAGTTTGAACACGTAGTAAAATTATCACGTAAAAACTTTGATCACTTAGTAAAGTCTTTTTATCCTCAGATAAATTTACTCTTGTTACCTCAACAATCATTAAAAAAATTTAAATTTTAAATTCATCCAAAACAAATTATATGATGTAATATTTATAGAATTATAGTAAATTATAGGTATACTAATATACCCTACAAATATAATAATTAAAGTACAAAAAAAAATCATCAATGGAGGCAAGTTAAATTATGTTGCTATTTATGACTTCTGAGAGTATATTGCTTAAAAGAGATTGAAGTTAAAAACATATTTAAAAAAAAACTAATACGTTTATTTATGTATATTAGTTTAACCCTATATCTATACTATATAACAAATAAATGTTTTTTTCATGTCACGTGTCGACTTAATATTCATTTTCATCATTTTTTTCGCCCATCTATATCTCTTTTATTAAATGCACCTCCATCTTTTAATAATAATATATTTATAAAGATAATATTAATTATACTCATAAACATATTTATTTTAAATTATCTCTTATTATAAAAAACTTTGAAAACTAATTATGTAACTTTTATTTTCAATCAAATAATAAATGAAAATCAAATTATACTAAATAGTACTTAACGTATTTTCGAAACCCAGTTATATATTAATTTTTACATATTTTGAATTTTGATTTATATCCTTAGTATATGATACATTTTTACACTTATAAAATATACACATAAAAATTTAAGAATTTTATTTATTTATATTTTTAACCCCATGTATAATACACGAGATCTAAGCTATTAATAGATAATGCGTTTAACAACATTTTTAATAATTAATTTTTGCCCTTTGATTTAAATACTTATCCTTTTGCCAATGGAAAGGTGACTTGCAAACTTCACTCACTTATTTAACAAAATTAAAATATACGAATTATTCCTTTGATCCGTTCATAAAAAAAATATGCAACCTTATCTTTAGTTCATATTTAAATATTCATGTATTTATTGTTTACTATGTTAGAATCCCGTGTATTAAACGGGTTGTATATTGAAAACGATATAACTAATAAATTTTTAAATATATCCTAACTTGTTAGACTATTATGATCGTCTCGAGATATATATCAAGTGGAATGTGTGTATATAAACAAATTAGTATTTTTCTTTAATTAGTTATATTTTGATTTCATATTATATATTCTTATTTAATATAATTAGTAATTTTCTTTAATAATATATTTATAATATCATTATTATTTAATAAGATACAAGTGTATTTATTATGAGAGAGACGAAAAAACCAATTTAAGGAAACACAAAAAAGTGACAAGTATCCATATTAAACCTTTATTTATTCTTAGTTGGTTGTCACCTTAAAACCATCTATTTGGGCTTTCAATGCTAAATTGGTCATATTTTAATAATGTTTAAAAGATTTGGAAATAATTTTTAATATTATACATTTCTAATATTTCATTCAAATCTTATTGGGTGATCGCCAATTTTTAGAAGTCGTCATGTGCTCACGGTCAAGCCAACAAGACATATAGAATATTTTTGGGTTTATTTGTAAGTAAGATAAGTTTTTTCTTTAATACCATAACATAATCTACTTTTTATACTATAACATATAATATTATTTTATTAACTAACTTTATATAATAATAAACATGTTTCTTATATATTTGTCACTTAATTTTTTTTATCTTTCTAAAATTACTTAAGTTTCATTTGCCGTTTCAATCTTACATATTTTTAGGTTTTCATGTTACCTTTATGACGTGTCGTCACATTTCTTTTGTTTTTTTAATTCATTATGCTCAGGGGCGGAGGATGTAGGCCCCCCCCGATTTTTCGCTCAGAAGTGTTAATATATACGTATTCGCTCGATTTTTCGCTCAGTAGTGTTAATTTATATGTATTCGGCCGAAAATTTTATAGTTCCGGCCCCCCTATATGAAAAAAAATTCCCGCCCCCCCCCGAAAATTTTCAAGCTCCGCCACTAATTTATGCTTATGTAGTTATTTATTTTACAATAAATAATTAATAAATTGATTAATCCTGAATTCTCAAATCTTCATCCTTGATCGAAGATTCTCAAGACATAATAAATTACCAAGCTTTGAATTGCCTGATAAACTGCATACATTTTGCCTCGTTATGTCAAAATCGTTCTACAAGCAATCATTGAAGGTCATGTATGCATATAAAATAGGTACATAAACTTTGTTTACATGTTTAATAATCATAAAGTCATAATTTATACCGACAAATTTATTCACATGTAAGATTATAAATATATCAAAAATAATAATTATTTGTATGATTTTCTTCAACATTAATTATAAAACCTGACAAAGTAAATAATATGTGGGCTCTTGTATTGTAGTTTTTATGTTGATGGTTAGATTATTGTATTTGGGGTTTTTGTTAGTTCCCCGTAGTTATTCTATAAGATTTCTTATTGTCGCTGTTTAAAAAAAATTTAATTATACACACGGCTACTTTTTTTTATTGATAATATACGACGTTCGATTACATCATTTCAATACTTTTCATATGAACTATTTCATTCAAAAAAATATATTAAAAAAATCCACCATATACTTTTGATATTTATAAATATATATTATAAACCATAATTGAAGTTCTTTTGTTCTTGAAAGGTTAATTTGTGGCATAGAAATAACATGCTTCACATGATGAAACGAGAAGAGGGGTTTTCGGGTGTCACTTAGTCATCAGATTTAAAGGCAAGATGGGTCGAAATTAGTGATCTAAAAACAATCAAAACCCCACATCATCATATACATGACTTTATCTTTATATGAGTCTACCCCATTTTCTTAGGAATCTAGTAATATAGGCATCTCCCACAAATGGACATATCATCATATCAGGATGTCATGATCAAATGTTTAAGGATAGAGTTTATTTGAAAATGTTTTTAACTAATAAGTTTCTACCGACTTCTATTTATTTTTTGAAAGTGCCATAACGATTAAGAAAATGTGTGCCAGAAATGTTGACACTTCTCTCACCCAACTCGTGGGGGAGAGTTGAGGCAACTACTTTGATGAGTTCAAGACATGACAAAACCAATGAACCTTAACTATACGTGGAATGGCAAGTTCCTTGTGGATCAAGCACCAACACACCATGGAGACGGATTCGTGACAATAGGTATCAGAGCAGGTTCGATCGCTCAACTTATTTGATGGTTAATTCTCGAGTTCTTGATAGTGAAATGATGGTGGAAGAAGATATACCGAGGAGACTCGTATCTTCGAGTCAAGCTGGTGGGCGAGATCATTATCCTGACGATGTTAAATGGGATGACACAATGCAATGTAGAGACACTTGGTTTAATGAGGTTTGTCAAAGAGTTTGAAACAAGTCGCTAGAAAGGGTAATGGTCCAACCCAAAGAAGGATCTTGGTCGATGGATCTTCGATGGCAAAAGCAAGGCACCACTCTATGGGAATATTGTTGATGCACGTTGTCATCAAATTATGGCGAGCATCCCTTCAACCATAAAGTAGATACAAATCTAATCTTTCTATGATGATGTCGAACGAGTCCACAACCATGCATGAAGGTGTGCATGATTTGGTTGTGGTAGAATGTGACGGCTCAAATGTTTCGAGATCGAGTCTATGCGGAAATGTGCTTAACATGTGGATTCGTGGTCGAGTGTGCTCTAATTACAAAGGAAATGTGTGTGCTAGAAATACTTACACTTCTCCACACTCTACTGGTGAGAGTTAGATCACTCATTTGATCGGTCGAAGGAGGTTGAAATGCATACAAGAGATAAAAGCTTACGGGCTGTTTGGTAGCATCTTATGGTCATTAAGAAGCTATCTCTTAATGAATATTATAAAATACAAAGAGTTATCTCATAAGATAACTAAAAGAGTTATCTCATAAGATAACCAAAAGAAGTGCATCATCTCATAAGATGGGCAAGAAAATCCCTATCCCTTGTGATGATGGAATAATATAAAGAGTTATCTCATAAGATAACTAAAAGAAATGCATCATCTCATAAGATGGGTAAGAAAATTCCTATCCCTTGTGATGATGGAATAATATAAAGAGTTATCTCATAAGATAACTAAAAGAAATGCATCATCTCATAAGACGAAAATTCCTATCCCTTGTGATGATGGAATAATATAAATAGTTATCTCATAAGATAGTGGATGAAAATCGCATCTCACCAGATGAAAAAGACAACTCCCATCTCATAAGATGGTGGAGTATTATAAAATACTATCTCATAAGATAGTGGATGAAAATTATCTCATAAGATAGTGGATGAAAATAAATTATCTCATAAGATAGTGGATGAAAATTCCATCTCAGCAGATGAAGAAGACAACTCCCATCTCATAAGATGGTGGAGTATTATAAAATACAACCTCATAAGATAGTGGAGGAAAATCCCATCTCAGCAGATGGAGAAGACAACTCCCATCTCATAAGATGGTGGAGTATTATAAAATAATATCTCTTAAGATAGTGGATAAAAACGCTCACCCTTTGAGGTGGTGGAGATAACTCCCATCCCATGAGATGGTGGAGACTTATAAAATCCTATCTTTTAAGATAGTAGATCAGAAAACTCCCACCTCGTATGATGGTGGAGATTACTCCCACCCTGATGGGGTGGAGGAGACTTATAAAATCCTATCTCTGAAAATAGTGGATTAAAAAACTCCCATCTCATATGATGGTGGAGACAAATCTCATCAGATAAGATGATGGACTATTATAAAATACTATCTCATAAGATAGATGTGGAAAATTCTCATCTCACCAGATGAGAGAAATGATCCTCACCTCTACTGGTGACAAAATCTTGTAAAATTATACCTCAGAAGATAGAAGCATCTCCATCTACATCTTTAATGGTGGTGGAGTCTTATAAAATCCTATCTCTTAAGATAGTGGATAAAAACTCCCATCCCTTGAGATGGTGGAGATAACTCACATCTGATAAAATGGTGGAGAAACAAACTTTCAAGAAGAAGAACAACTCTACTCACATTCGATGAAATAAGAGAGAAGCAAACTTTCAGGGAGAAATGAAGAAAAGTCTCCTAGAAAGAGCTGAAATGATATTCTGTTTCTAGAAGGAGTTGAAATAATATTCTTTTCCAAAAAATGGTAAAACTTATATTCTTCTTCCAGGGGGGCCTGAACTGACATTCTCCTCCAGAAGGAGTGAAACTAATGCCCCCTTCACAGAAGAAACTAAACGGGTGCCTTCTTTCCAAAAAGACATAAACTAACATAGAGACTTGAACCGATACTTTCCTTCAAGAAGGGATTCACTTGATATTTTCCTCCCAGAGAAGGAGAAAGGTTCGCCAGAAGAACCCGAACTGATAGTTTTGGTCTAAAAAGGCATCTACTAGGGGTCTCAACTTTTCCAAGAAAGGGTCAAACTTATATTCTTCATCCAGAAGGAGCCAAACTAATATTCCCAACTGATATTTTCCTTCCAGAAGGAGCTGAGTGGTATTCTCTTCCCAGAAGGAGTTAAAATAATATTCTTTTCCAAGAAAGAGTCAAACTTATATTATTCTTCCAGGGGGACCTGAACTTACATTCTCTTCCTGAAGGGGCGAAACTAATACCCCCTTCACAAAAGAAGCTGAACGGATACCTTCCTTCCAAGATGGTATGGCTATATTAGCGTCACCAAGGCAATAGTTGATTATCGAAGGTTACCGAGTAGGATGCATGATGCATCGTGGCATAAGGAATGTGATCTACCGATCACATACATGATCAAGACCTTCTGGATGACCCTGAATATCGGTCAATAAAGAAATTATCCACCAAACACGTGTATATACTACCACCTAGAAGAACTGTGAGGAAAACAAGGCGCCGCCCACCATGTAAAAGGTTCGTAAATATGGGAACTTTTAAGAAAAAGACAGCCCGCTATCTGTTACCTCACGGACTTAGAGGAAGAGGTAATTGAATTCATACATTCAGAGGAGGTAAAGTCATCCCCTCTTTCTATGGACTTATATACATAATTGTTCCTACACAAAAAAGATTGTTCGATGTGTATATGGGTGGTCCTCAAGCATTACCTCGGTCAGATCCACCGTGTCCACCTTCTAGTTAAAGGTGATACCAGGACTCGCAGGTAGTGTGAAAGGCCCCACATATCCCATCGTTATGATCAGGGTTCCTCAAGCATTACCTCGATCAGATCCACCTTATACACCTTATGTTTAAAGGTGATACATGGACTCATAGGTTTTGTTAAAGGCCCCATATACACTCTCACAATAAAGATAGAAGAAAAAGATGGCTTAGATGCTTCATAGCAAAAGTAAGAAACCCAAAAATGTATGAATCAAGAGACATCAAAACAATGGTCCATCCAGGACAAAAACATAGATTAAGGTCGTGTAGGCCAAGCGTTTTTCAACCTACACACGTCATCGCGCCGCGGAAAAAGGTTGTTAATAGTTGCGAGGCAACTAGACAACAATAATAAATTGTCCGAGGAACTTAGCATTACATCCCCACACGGCACCCGACGATAGACTTTGGAGTCTAAGATGATGCGGCTTGCATCGCATAAACTGGGGGGACTCGTAAAGCTATCCCCCATCAACGGCCCAACGGCGAGGCCCAAAAGATGATAACAAAAACATAACTAGAGTTTGACATAGCATGGACAGGTGGAGTCCTTTATCCTTATCATAAATAACAAGCACAAAGGACTCGGGGGACTTGTAGGAGCTACCCCCTGATTAAGGACTTGTAAGAACTACCCCCTGATTAATGAAACCGCCCACGGTGGACAGGCCTGTTCGAGAAAGGCTCATTAGGGGAAAGGCCCAACACCCCATCTCTATAAATAGGCACACCCCCTTCTTCACTCAGCGGGTTTTTCTCTCCCCCATCTTCACTCTCCTTCTCTATGATATGCTCATACACTCATATATACGTATATCTTGATGATGATATTGACTTGAGCGTCGGAGTGTCCTCGGGGGTAACCCCCGGGCCCTCTAACGAGCGTTTCCTGTGGATGCAGCTCTCATCAAGACCCAAGAAGATGACGGAGCTGACCCCGTACGACCATGGAGGACCACTTCGGGGTCCCCCGTGACGGGACTGATGGCGAGAAGTGACGTAGGTACTCTTCCGGGGATACTAGAAACGAGCAACCTCTGTCCATTACCCCTCGGTGTAGATACGGGACGCTACACTATTATATGATTTTTATTATTTTTTTAGTTTTATCATATACGTACAAAACCTAATTTTAATGATTTTCATTTTATCCCATACCTAATCAATTCAATTGTATGTTTACCTAATTTTTGACTTGACGGCAACCATATAGTTATAAAAAACGAGTTCATCCATATATGATATATAAATGCTATAAAATTAAATTGATAAAAGTATAAAAAAATCAAACAAGTTAGATATATTATTTTGATAAAAGTATTGTATGTGGAAAAATAAATTTAAAAGTTAAAAATGGGTAAATAAGGGTAAGATAGTTATTTCTTAAATTGTTTTAAATAAAATGGGTATATATAATAATTTTACATGACTGTAAGGGTATATATGTGATGTTTTGTTTGGTATATATTATCTTTTCTAACTTTTTAGGGGTATATATGAAATTGCCCTAATAGATACATTTGAATAATTACATATATATTTTTTATATTTTTTTTATTGAAGTTCTCACTTTAAAAAAAATAATTCCTCGTGTTATTAAGTTTAAACAGATGAGAGATCTAAGTAAAGTGGACCGTGAATACAAGTATGAGATCGACAAATAGCTTTTATGATTTTTATGATGGACAATATCCGTAATTTGATAAAAGCACATGAACGATTTAGTGTTTATCTATTCTTAAAAACAGAATCGTGAACTTTATTTATTTATGTTTTACTTTAATTATCATCTATGAATTTCACTTTTTCAAAAGATAAAGGGTTGATTTAGTATTTATTCATTTAAAAATAATATTACTTCTTTCAAAATTTATATTCGATTGTGACTTATATTTCCCTTTGCATCAACTTTTTCATCCGTTTCAAAACAATTAAATACTTATTTATAGTTTCTAAGGGTATTGGGGGCACCCTTCGGTTAAGACATCAGGTTAAGCGGGTAAGGACGGGTACACCACTTGGGTAAGACATCAAGTAGGCTTCATCGGGAATAAGTACCCGTGTCTGGATGAAGAGAGTTTTCTCTCATTGCTTCAGTTCCACGCACGGATTCAACGGGAAAGACACAAATTGCTGGGCTATAAGTTTAAGCACATGATCATCTCAACGGCCCGACCCACTGACTTGTTTCATTTATGTATAACAAGAAAATAAAATTTAAAATAAAAAAGATACTAATTAATGTTCAGTTACATGTAAAAAAATTATTTATTGCTATTTTTATTTTTTTGAATAAATAAATTTAGTTTTAAATATATTTTGGTTTTAATTTAAAAATAAAATAAAAAAATTTATTTAAGGTATTAAGGTTGTGTCCCAACACTATAAAGTATTAACGTTACATTTAAATAAAAATAAATTATTTTCTTAGAAATAGTCTTTTAAAAATGACTAGACTAGTTTAGGTCCCTTCTTGTAATAGATTTCTTAAAATGTGATTGATGTGATACCATGATCATACAATCATTATGATCATACAACTTTAAAGGTTTGCACATTTATTATGAAAAATATTTAAAAATAATTTATTATATCGGATATAAACTATAAATAAATTAACCAAATAGTGGGAAAAAATAGTTAATGTAATTGGTGTATATAGAGTTTATATTTAAAATATTACAAATTAACTAGAAGCCTAAGATTTTTCTTTGGATAAATAACTAATTAAATAAGAGAGGATAGCAATCTATCTCAATTCCATCACAGATATACAGATAATGTATAATGTATTAGTACTCTTACGTGTTAAACATTTGAAGATCGTATATACATAGTTTGTGTTTAATCGATGTTTTTACCGACTACTTTGCATATACTTTAGCCTCAATGACCGAGGAAAGGAGTAAAACGAAAGTGCTTTCACTTTTCATATACCAGTGGTCGGGAGTTGTGACAACTCCCCTGATGAGTCCATGACATAATGAAACAAGTGACTCTTGTCCATAAGCGATAGAGAATGGCTAGAACAAGGGAGTATGAGGGCGTCGCACTAGGCCTCAGTAGACGACCCCATGACAAGTGGTATCAGAGAGGGTTCGAGGCCTTCGGGCAGTTAGCAAGTTATAGTCACCATCCCAAATGTTTTTAAATGAATGGGTAATAGTGGTGGGAGAAGATCAAAATTTAGGGTGGAAGACCAACGGATTGCTTTTTTTATGGTTGGTGGAGGCCGGGAAGTTCCAAGGTGGATGAGGAGTTTCCAATCTCGAACCAATGAATAGTCAAAAAGGGTAATGGACATGCCCAAAAGGAAGAGTTGAAAGTAGCGGAAATTTGGGTTGATGAAAGGTCGATGCACACTGGATTTCACATTAATGAGCTTCCCTTTAGCCAATATTTCCAAAGTGAAGCCTTTGTTTCGGGTATGTGCATTGATTCACGAGGACGTGCATGTTTTGGTAGTGAGATAATGTAAAATATTTGAAGACCACGTCTCCTCAGTTTCTATTAACTGATGTGTTTACTGGCTACTCCCGCATATCCTTTGGAATGAGTCTCGGCGATTAAGGAAAGTCATGGTTAGGAGTTGTTCTCTCTTTTGATGAGTCCATAACATGACAAAACCAGTGACTCATATCAATAAGCGGGATAGAATGACGTGCCCAAGGGAGACCAAGTCAATTCATTAGTCATGGTCATGGCTTATAATGTACACCTTGAATTATGTCATCTACATGTGTTGCAATCAATTATAAGATACCAGAAATGGGGTTTAACATCAACTTCTAGTGATGGTCTTATGTCTCTGGATCATATAATTTTCTTTGTTAACATGATTAGTTAGGTAGATTTCTTGTGGGTGGTTTTTGACTTTTTTAAGTCCCTTTGGACCATTGATTCCCAACTGTCTTCTTTATTACAAACTATAATAGTTTTCAAAGATAATTTGGTCCACAAATGTAACTTAAAATAATATTTTGCATCATTAATGATGTTATGTGTTCAAAGACAAACTCACTGAATAAAAAAAGTAAAAGTTATGGTGGGATGTAAAAGAACTTGTATAAAACCATTCAAATATTCATAACTAGTGTTTTCAGAACCGGGCCACAATTGTCCCTGATTTAACTTGTATAAAAAAACAACCAGGGGTCGGTTTGAAATTCATAGATTAAAATCTAACCAACTTGCTCATGATTTAACCAAAATTGTCACTGATTTAACGTTAAAATGTAGACGGAGTTAGCCAGGTGGATGAAAATGGTAAGATTTTGAAAAGTCATGGACAAAAAAGATAAAATATTTTTTGGGTGAAAGTGGATAAAATGACAAAACCAAATAAATAAAAATTACACTTTAATTTAAAAAAGAACTGATAATAGATAGCAGTGTGCTACTAATCATGAATGCATTGTGTAGAGGCAATTGAGATTTAGTAGCAACTGAGTTGCAATGAAAAATTGTTCTTCAGCAGCAACTGCGTGATCAATGGTATTTACCACCGATGGGGTTATCATTGATGTAACTGTATAATTGAAAAGCAGTTATAACCGCTATATGTTATAATTTTTAATGAAGAGTTGCAAAGTTTCGCCTCATTCATTGGGATGATCTAATCCCTATATAGAGGGAATCATTTGGTCAGTTTCAACAACGAATTCACAACTTCGTTTTTCATGTAAAAGAACACCTCATTCTTTGAAATATGCTTTCTGTTTTATTTGATTATTGATTTCGTACCTATGAAATACTTTTGTCTGAAAGTGATTACACTATTCAAACTTATATTAATATATGTAATATAAAACATAAACTTTTTTTTAATTGAGATACACTAAGATAGTAAAAAAGAATTCTATATAACTTACAAGGAAAAGAGTAAAGAGTATGATGTATTATGTGTAAGCTTGACTTATGTCGTGTTTTGATCTATCAATCATTTTTTCTGTTTTTTTTTTCTTAAAAAAAAAGAAAACTGGACATGAAAGTCATATTAACAATAATTCAAGCATCAAATAATTAAGCAAAAGACAGATGTAGGATGCCCAATGTGAGGTTAATGTGAGGTTAGAATGTCAAGTAGCATGAAAATTTTGAGTGCATACTAAAGATTCCTTCTTTATTTTTATAATTATAATTATAATTATAATTATAGTTTAATATAATCAAAAGTTTAAATGATAGGCCGTAACTAAAAGCTATTTTATTATAATTCATATACATAAAATACTCCCATGGAGCCGGAGGTCTAAACGGGAGCAGCCTCTCTATCCCTTGGGATAGGGGTAAGGTTTGCCCTCATCACACCCTCCCCAGACCCTACTAATAGCGTTAGCTATGTGTGGGATTATACTGGGTACGTTTGGTTTGGTTTGGTTTGGTTTGGTTATACATAAAATACTCAACATAAAACTCTAAAAGCCCATCAATAATAAGTATCACTAGTATAAGTTCATTATCAATAAACAAACAAATAGAACTTGTATTAAAATCATAATAGAAAACCAAAATCATCGTATATTTCTTATACAACTAAAATTTGTGTAATAAGACGGAGACTAGCTAGAAATCAACAAAGGGCTTGCTCAATGTTTGCCTGATCACCTATGTGTCACGTACTATCCAATATGATTTTTTAATTTTTATTTTTTGGAAAAAAAGGCAAAATATATTAACAAAAAACCAGACTAAAGAAAACCATACGAGCAAACAATCAAACATTACAAAAAAATTAGAGGGTTTTTTAACCACTCGACCCATCTAAAATTAGCCTTCCGATTTCTACTATAGATCCATAAAAATGAAACATTAACAATAGAATAAAAAATAAACTCTTTAGAGGAACCATTATCTTTTTGAAACATCACTTCGTTTATGAACTTCCAAAGCATCCACCAGGACGTCATGACGATAGCCTCGGGTAACTCCTTCGTCTTTTAATTGCACTTGGCAGAGTCAGTCCAAGCCAAAGTCGAACTAGGATCCATGGACAAAGGGGCATCCATTTGCAGCCAACGCCAAATGGCTCTGCAATTCTAACTGCAACTGAGCACTCACCAAATATATGATCCACAGTTTCCACATTCTTCAAACATAAAGGACATAACGAGGAGGGAATATCAATACCTTTATCCACTAAATTAGATATGGTGAAAAGACGTCATATCGTCCCACACCCTTGTTTGAGTTCACTTGTCTACATTGTGCCCCTTCCATTAATTTGAACTTTTGCTCAACTTAGAAGCTAAATTAGCCCATGAAACCACATGTTTTCAAGACAAGGATGACAATTGACAAACATGGTCCAAGTTATGCTTATTTTTACAAGACATGTAAATTGACGGTTGAATTGGCACGTTGTGACACTCCCAATTCCCAAACGTGTACTTTAGGTGAGAGTTTTTTTTTCTTCCTAAAAACACTAAAAAGGTCATTTTAAATTTGATTCTATTACTTCGGTTGATAAAAATGTAACTTATTCAAGTGTTTTAACATTATTTCTACACACTTTTTCACCCCCTTTCAACCAATTTGATGATGAAACTTCTTGAGCTCCTTTCAAAACCGTCACTGTCCTTCAATTAACTTGAATTATTTTATTTAAGCTACTTTGACTTATTTACTCTCCTTTTTGACTTTTACTACATTGTATTTTTACATCATCTTTATACCAATTCTCCTCTTTATTAATTAACAACCAAACATTTAGAAGTGGGTTGAAGAGTAACGTACAACTACCTGAAGCATGATGGTACAACTGGTTTAGGCATAGGATACTCTCACATGGTGGTGACTCTTAATAGGTCACGTTGAAAAACACTAGCAATTGAAATAGTAACTTTTTTTTATTTTTAAAATTTTTGTTTATTTTTTTTCACCCTCATATTTTGTATAATATACGTTTTTAACCCGTTTCATTTTCTAATGATTTCGTTTTTCTGTAATAACTTTCACTTATTTACTTTTTTTTAAATAGATTGTGCGACTGTCTTTAGTTTTTTTTGCCGGTATTGGTATTATCGGAGCCGGCATTGGTATTGGCTTTTTTTTAAACAAAGTTAAATATAGTTTTTATTTTATGTCGTAGGAAATAGCGGACGCCAGGTTATGACACCGTTGCCGGTATTGGTATTATCGGAGTCGGTAATGGTATTGTCTTTTATGCTTTCGACGAGCCAAAAATAACATCATTGTTGGTTTTGGTATTATCGAAACGAGTATCGGTATGCGTTTCTACGGTTTTTGATGATCTGCATTACGCGGGGAAAACAATCAAACTCCCGCCGCGAAACACGGGGAAAAAAACTAGTTTTATTATAAATTAGCACGATCTATATTCTATAGCATAGTTTCTGTATTTTATTTATCCATCATTTACTTAGTAAATTTAACTTTATTAAGTAAAAATCTAGTTTAAATTTGACCCCTCTTGATTTTATTTAAGTTGCACTATTTTACAATATTTTCTTCAATTAACAAGGTTAAGTTCCTTATGGAAGCGATCATCTTATCTACTTGGTGGTCCCTTTGGATACATTGGAACGAGATGATGTTTAAGATAAACAAAAAAAGACAACATATGCTTTTCGAGTCGATTGTTCAACGTTTGTTTTATGATTTTCAAATAGGAATAGAAAATTCAAGTGTAGCTGGACGACCGAGTGGTTAAAAACCCTGCTTATACTTTTATAGTTACTTTTTTTGACCCAGTTAGTCAATTGCTAGCTGTGGTCGTTACAATATACGCCGTTTAAAAAAAATAGAGTTAAGTTCCATCGTATCAGTTCTCAATTTAACATTGTAAATATTATTTAATAATTTTTTTTTCTTTCAGTTTTGAGGCTTTGAGGTGTTACCCATACTTTTAGCTCACTCATTTTCACATGTTTTCAAATTTAAACTTTGTTCTAAGTGTTTTATGAGTATGAGTCGAGCTGATTTTGCTTGTAGTTTTCAATTCGAGTCGAATGTTGAATTCGTATTCAATTTGAGCAAACTTATGGCTTGCTGAGTTTTTTTTTATATAATTTGAAGTTTTTGTATGTTTTTCTTATACAGGTATCAAATAACAAGTTAACAACAATATCAAATTATATAAGTTTCAGATAAAATAGTACCAAACTACTAATATACTTTAAAAAAAATCAAAGATGAACCAAGTAGGTCGAGGTAATTCACAAGTGTGAGTCACCAATTAAGTTCAAGTATCGCTATCTATGAACTTATTTTAAGAGATAAGAAATGTCAAAATCAGAGTGACAGAACTCCTTTTTTTTGTGATAAGGGTAGTGTGGTCCATTATGTTTACTACAAGTTTATCCTTCCTCAAATTATCACCCTTTGCTTTTCGTTGAAGTTGATTTCATTTTCAGTTAATTGAATTTTTGACCCTTCGTTTATGTTGAATTTATGATTTTGTCTTTAAAATGGTTGTTTATATAATTCTGGACACCAATTTGTTAATTGAATGGCTTAATCATTAAAACAACTCAATTTAAGTCTGTTTTCAGTTTCTGTGCAAGATTAAGAAACAAACACACCAAAATAAAAGCTTGAGACGGATTACATTACTCATCTCATATTCCAAATCTACAAGACTATAAATAATTAAATATATTGATGAATAAGATGATGTTCTAAGTCTTGTACTACTAGAATGAATATTATTGTCAATAACATATTGTTGCACAAATTTGATTTTGGATTTACTATTCTTTACAAGAAACATACACCAATTGTCGAGTTATATAGAGAGGCACACACACACAAGATTAGTTCTGTTCTGACACCATGTTCGCAAAGAAACAAAAAAATAATAATTTTTTCAGAACCGAACCGAACAGTGAACCGGCCGTTTAATGGTCCACTAGTCGGACCGGTTAACGTCATAAATTATATGAAAATTAAGGCTCTGTTTGGTAGCCTCTTAATGGTCATTAAGAGGCTACCTCTTAATGGTCATTAAGAGGCTACCTCTTAATGGTCATTAAGAGGCTACCTTTTAATGGTTAATAGGTAACATCTTAATGGTAAGTTCTCACAAGTTACATGGCCCCTTACCTTTTAACTATTAAGAGGCTTTGAAACATTAAGAGGTAGCTTCTTAATGACATTAAGAGGCTACCAAACAGCCCCTAAAACTATGTATATAGATACAAAATATAAAAACATTTTTTTCATTTTGATGTAAATTTGAAATTTTAACATCATATGAAGGTTAAAAAAAATAAAATATGTAACTTGAAATACATATTAATTAAAAAGTTAGATTTTGAAGGAAAAATACCAAAAAAAAAAGATTGAAATCCGGTCCAACCGGTAACCGGCTAGTTCAAATAAAAGCGGTTCAATTACACACAACCGGATTAGTTATGTGTCCAGTTCCAGGTCCGGTTCTTAAAAACACTACAAAAAATACAAATAAAAACATCATGTCTAAATTTAGAACACCATGTACCGTTCATACTTTTTGGACAAATTTAGAAATTCATGTATATAAATACAAGGGAAGCCCAAAATGGCTACCATGTACCATGACCCCAAAGTCCAAAATGGCTAAAAGTTTGAATTAACCCACACTTTTGTTAGTTTTTTTATTTAAAACTTTTACATAAAAAATATATTAAACATGTTAGAAAATAAATATAGAGTGTTGGAATAATCAACTAAATAAACTACCTTAAATGGAAGGAGCAGGTATAACACCCCATCTCTGCCTCACTTCATCTAAATCTTCATGAAAATGTTTCTCATAATAAACACACATCAGGTCAGTTGATTTCATACCTGCCCAAACTGCCCAAGGGAAGTAATGCTTATAAAACAAAGATCTTTGTTTGTCACTGAACCTTGCAGTTCCTCCAATGACAGACAAGAAGCACATTGGAAGCATCATTTGCTCAAATTCTATGACTTTTAATGCTGACTCACCAATCAAATTTGTAGGAAGACCAAAAAGGGTGTGCCAGAAATCATGCACTTCACGCGCACGCATTGCCACATACGCGAGTTCTTCTGTTTCCATAAATCTTACTGGCGGTCTATCGTCTGGTGAGAAGTTTCTTGATCCCATGAACTTTGCATATGCAGCACCGAATGTGTTTTCTGGTAGGTCCCATGCATGGCCCACGTTGTTGGAGATGACACGTGGACGGTCCAACAGTATTTCCTGGAATATGAAGACTTATTATAACGTTATCAGGCATGGGTCAAAGCATGTAATTTTAAAATATTCATAAATGATTAGTAAAACTATTTATCATAGTAATATAGTTTTTTTAAGTATATGATTTAATAGGAGGTAATCGGGTGACTTCTAGGCCCTTCAAATCGTTTCCTTTTTAGCTATTTTTTTAACTTCACCCATTAACAGTAACAAATCCACCCAAATTGACAGTCTGTCTGTTAGCAAGGATATTTTTCCAGCTCCAACTCTCCCCATCTTCTATCTTTATATCCCAAAAACCTGTTTTAGATAATTTAGAAGGAATTGCCAACTTTATTTGAAATCATCATAAGAAGATGAATATCAAAATTTTGATTATACATTTTGTAGGCTGCATTGTTCTAATTCACAGTTAACAAGGAAATGATAACAATAATGTAACATCCCGAGTTTTAGAGCACGAGAGAATTCACGAGGAATTAAAACTTAAATAAAAAGAAAGGAAGCGGGCTTGGGCCGGGGTGTATGGCCCGAAAGGGGAAGAGTTTGGGCCCTTATAAACCTCAAGACCTGCCCAAAAGCCCCATTTCCATCCAAATTTCCGGATTCTAGAGAGAGAAAGTGAGAGAGAGTCTAGAGAGAGAAAGTCCCGGTTTTCGGATTAGAGCTTCAAGGATCGTTAGCAAGAGTCTCGTGGGTGTTTAGCAACGAAAAGGAAGTGATTACAGGTAACCGATTCTCCTAGATCTGAGTTTTAGTTCGTTTTTGGGCTTTTCGGGTTTTGGGTGAAAATGTTATGTTTAATCGGATGAAACTGAAGGATAAGCATAGATTTGAGTTCCTTAATGGAAAACGAACGTTTTGAATGCAAACAGGTTCGGGATCTTGAAGTGATCAGACCCGAATGCGAAAGTTAGGGTTTTTCGCGAAGAACAGGTCGTGCGCACTTGCTAAGTGCGCACAGAGCAGGTCCTGCGCACTTGCTAAGTGCGCAGGAAGAGGAGCCTGCGCACTTGCTAAGTGCGCAGGAAGAGGGACCTGCGCACTTGCTAAGTGCGCAGGAAGGAAAGTCTGCGCACTTGCTAAGTGCGCAGGAAGCAGTGTCTGCGCACTTGATAAGTACGCAAGCATCAGATCTGATTAAGTGAAGTCAGTATGTTAGAGTAGTTAAACCATTAGAGTCGGTAGTGGTCTGATGTGTATTTGACTAATCAATTCAGATCGGAAGTGACGTTGTTGGACTTTGTTTAGGACAACCCGAATTAGCTTACCAGGTGAGTTCTAATCCCCTTTTTGCCTTCTTTAGGGGTGGTGTGCATACTTAGTGTAAAGTGTTTATTATATTTTATATATTATAAACTGAAGAGAAAAGCTATGTTTTAGTGAAAGGTTTAAAAGAGGCAAAAGTATGTTTTGAGGAAAGTATATCTATATTATGGCAAGCGTTTACTATATTTTCATATACATAAACAAAGGCATGATATATGTGCTACTATGTTTTCAGTAAAGTAAGATATATCATTTGGCAAGCGTTTACTATATTTTCATATACATAAACAAAGGCATGGTATATATGATAAGCTATGTTTCAGAAAGTAAGATGTATTTTATGATAAGCTATGTTTCAGAAAGCAAGTTATATTTTATGGCAAGCGTTTACTATATTTTATATACATAAACAAAGGCATATTATATATGAAAGTTATGAACAAGATTTACAGAAAGTTTTATGACAGTAAAGTGAACAGCTTTCCTTCGGGAATGAGTACCAGTTTGTAAAGGTCCTTGGGACAGATGTTACTTGTACAAGATGTCAGATATGGGTTCTACCCATTAGTAAGAGTCTCGGTGGCTCGTTAACAGTTGTACAATTGGAATGAGTGACGGCGGTTGCTCGGGGGACTACGCAATCCCCCATGTACCAGTTAAGCGGTATTGATCACGAGGACAATACCCGGTGTTGATCACGAGGACAACATCGTGTCATGTGGTGTTGCCCGTAAGGACAACATCATTGGGTCACGAGGACCCAGAAGGTATTGATCACGAGGACAATACCAGTATGTAACAGAATTGACGGATAAGCGGTAATGTCGGTTCATGGTGTAAGCCATGAGGGCATTGACCAGGTACTTGTCGGTTCATGGATGTAAGCCATGAGGGCAGTACAGTAAAGATGAATTGACGGTTAAGTGGTACTGATCACGAGGACAATACCAGCAGTGATAAGAATTGACGGTTAAGCGGTATTGATCACGAGGACAGTACCAACAGTGACAAGGAATTGACGGATACCTTATGAATGTTTTAAATTATGTTTTTGGAAAGTGTAGTATGTAAAGTTTTGCCTTAAGGGCAGTATGTATGTATGTATTAGTAAATCTTTTGTATAAATGATTTAAAGTAAACGTTAGAACTCACTCAGCGTTGCTGATTTTTAGTATGCATACCAGTTAAGTGCAGGTTTAGTTGATGGATGTGGATGCTTGGGCTTAGAGAGAAGAGTTACCCGAAGATCAGTGTCTGGCATCCCGATTATGTTTATGTTATGTTTTAGTTTGACGTTGTTAAAGACAATTTGTATTAGACATGTTTATGTTTCCGCTGTGTATGTTGAAGATTTTAATCGTTTCCGCTGTGTTAATGAATGTCTTATGTTTAAAGTGCTATGTGTTGATGAGTAAATCCAATAAGTGAGGCCTCCCGGGTTTGGGGCCTTACAAATAACATGATAGAGGTGACATTTTCGACCAATTTACTTGTAAATAGGTCAACCTGGGCTATGTTTTATCTTAATTGGGTTAAAATAACACTTTTTAGCTAAAACGGGAACGTGTCAAACGAGTTGAAATTTGTCCAAAATCTATTTTTAACCCATACACCCTCCTAAATCAGTTTATTTGAAGATGTAGATTATTATCATAATAATATTAGCACATTATATGTGTATATGTATTTTTAAATGTACAAAAAATGTTTGTGGATCAACCCAGCCCAGCCAATTATAACCCATAAAGCCATACTAACAAATGATATGTTTCAACCCGACCCGCTCATATTTGTACCTCTAATAAATAGCAGAAACAGTAAGCATCTATATAAAAAGTTGACAGAAGTTATACTCTGCCTTCAGGGTTCCTTTTCATTCTGTCTAGTACCCTCTCAAAAGCAGGTTTCCCTGTTGTCTCCCCTAAAGCAGCTATCAAATCGGCTCTCCTTGGGTCCACTAATGCACCAACTGCTGAACCAAGGGCAACTGCCGCCTGTTGCCAACCCCTAAGCCGGACTCGGGGACTCTCTGCCATGGTGGATGTAACTGAAAATCAAATTTGAACGCGCTAAAACATAATATAGTATCATAGTTGATGAGAAAAACAAAGAAACTTAAAAAAAATGTCAAGTGTCTGTTAACGTATACGATTTTATTAACCCTGACATTTAACAAAGACCTAACTTTCTCATTTTCAAATAAAGACCAAATTTGCACAATCAATATCCAGATTTGAAAGCAATCGATTCATCAACATTTAGCCATATTACAGAACGAAACAAACAAACAGACAAATGTATCTAGTATAATCTCACTCATAGCAGAGCTATTGGCTGTTACAGAATGAAAAAGGAAACAAATTTCTATCCATAGGAGCTAACATTCAAGAAAGCCCGAATTTGAAACTCAATTGAGAAGATATGTATCCTAAAATAGGGTTGTAATGTTGTTTTACCTTTATGACTAGCATGGAAGAGAAGTACCTATAAACTGTTGAAGAGCACACATTTCATAGTCAATTACTTTTTTTCACAATGCTAATGGTTCATTTACTTTTGTGGTCAAAATAGTCAGTTTTAAAGTTTTTTTGTCACTTAGGTAGCGTTTGGTTTGTATTTAGGAGTATGGTTTGATAGTAGGTTGGAATGGGAATATGTATGTTACTTGAAGACTGATGTTTGGGTATCATTCCAAAACATGCTTGTGTGGACCTTACAGGAGTGTCTCCTCTCGTGGGACTTAGGAACAATGGGTTTGTGGCGGGCCATGCAGCGTTGAAGGCGGAAGCAGACAAAGTTGGTAAACACGAGAAAGCTTGTTTAGAGAATCAACACGTGTTTATTTCTTTTGCTTTTGATACATTTGGTTTCCTAGCCCCGGAGGCTGTGGAATTACTGAACAGGGTTAAACGGGTCATAAATGGTAATTTTTCGGGCCCTAAAACCAAAAACTTTGTTTATAGTAGGATTGGATTTGCTATTCAAAAGGGGGTTGTGGCGCAGCTTGTTGCCCGTTTACCTGCCACTTTATTGTAATTATCCTTCTTTTGGAATTATTAGCTCCAATATTTGTGTTAATTTTTTTTTTCCAAAACTGATGCTTGGATAAGAGAAGGCATTTTTTCCCTTGCTGCTGCTATCTACCATCCTTTTGTACCAGAAAGATATAACAGAAATAGATCCCACTAAATTACAAAAACATAATTGTGAATTTCAAAATCATACAGATAGCATTGTCTGATAAATGATTACATAAGAGGTTGCAACAATATAGTTCCTTTAATATAACCAAAGAATAAAAAATCACTATTCGAGTAACAATTATAATTTTAACAACCACCACAAAAAGAAGCATCAATTGTGAACAAAATGAAGATGAAGAAAACGAGGCGAAGTAGAGTTAGGTTTTCAAACTCATCGATCAGCCGATTCAATTCAATTGATACAAACGTAAAAACCTCAAAGAAACGGTGTCATAGCTAGGGTTTCTAGTATCGAAATAGAAATCAACAAATATGCATAGCTCAATGACAGAAATAAACAAGGAAAAGAAATTACCGTAGTTGAGAGGATTAAGGTTCTCAATCGAACCTGTTAATCGATTGCCGATCACACCACGCAGATTAGTTAACGAGGGTCTTTCCTCCCAATAAAAAAGAAGATTTCGGGAGAGATGGAATGAATAAATAAATAAAACTAGGATTTGTCTGTGCGCGCGGAGATTAAAGTACTCAAACGCCTGTAAAATAAAACCATAGGCTAATGAATCAGTTAAAAACTTTATCTTTTATGAAATAAATAAATATACTCAGAACTTTATATTAAAAAAAAGTAAAACATTTATATAAACTCAAGCGTTGCACCGACATAGCTAGTAAATATTTAAAAAACTTTATAAAAAAAAACCGTAACAAAGCTGTTAAAAAGTTAATAAAAAAAAAGCAAATCGTTTAAAAAATTGGAGAGTTAAAAAAAGTTCATAACGACGTTCACGCAGACGGCTCGATAAATTATACACTATCACGCACAACTCTGTTACAATTGTGCGTGTGCCACATCTCGCAATTTGGTTCGTAAAAAAAGAGAAAAAAATTTCCATCATGTAAATAATAAAATTATTAAAGTTCATGGGCTATAGTATAATGTTATAAAAAGAAAAATGAAGAATATTTAAAGTTTAAAGGCTTAAAATATGCTATATTTCAGGGACTTAAATATAAAATTTCATGAAAACCAAAGTAGTTGATGTCATATTGTAAGGACGTTTACCCTGTGCATAGAGTATTCGTATTTTGACAATTGTAAGTACTTGAATAGGTTTCATAAAGTTTAGCTTTGAGGTCCAAAGTAAACTTTAAAACTGAGGTTTTTTTATAAAAGTTTTATAAATATATTAAATTCTTAACATAAGTTGAATATGAACATAATGTTTTTTTTATATTTTCATATTTTTCTATAAAAAAACAAAAATTGATGAATTACCATATATATTTTTAAGCACTAATGTACAAGCGATTTGAGCTACCACAAAATCAATATGACTTCTCAAGTTTAACTACACTTATCAAGTTATAATATGACTTATCAAGTTTAACTACACTTATCATTTTATATCCTATACATTTACATTTATTTCTTTTTTTCCCTCCCAACCACCTTTTTACACATGACATGCTCACATTTTTTTTTTGTTTTTTTTTCCTTTTATAACTTTTAAAATATGATTTTTATAAAATTTCAATATACTTTTGAACGGTTTATTTTTATCTACGTTTCAGTGTAAATTTCATTCAAAGCGCAGTTGTGTGTAATAATGTAAAAGTCAACAAAGCACAACATACAAGTCGTTAAAGTTGCTTCAAGGTTTCTATTTTTTTACAGTGTTTTTTTTGTTTTTCTGTTATGACATTTAAAATATGATAATTTATAAAATTTGATCCACCAAAAATACATCGTCATTTTCCACGCGATATCCATATCTCTCTGGTTCATGACGATTACTACCCGATCTGCGGATGCTTGGAGTTTCAGCTGGTTCTTGAATCCGTACAGGTTCAAGTTCCTCAAGAGTAAAGCTTGCTCTGCTGAGAAAATTTGCTATTTTGGGTAAGTTTGTTCTCAGGTGTAAATTGTCTTTTCGGAGTTGAATGACTTAGCAGTTATGGATTGACGATTGTGACAATTTTCAGCTAATAACCGTTATAAAGTTTTAGTGTATCGGTTTAACCCTTAAATACATGTGAATTTGATCATTGTAAGATACACGAAATTCCTATCAGACTTTCACATATTCGTTCTTGAATCTCTGATTTTTATCCAATTGAATTATGTGTATGCCACGGAAATAATTAAATCTGAAAGTGAATTATCACGATTGTCAACGAATATAAGTCATATCATATACACGAACCCAAAATTCCTATAGTTCATAGTTTGAATTATTAAATCCGACTTACCAAATTTTATAACATATGTGTTTTGTTATGTACTTATACTTTATATTATACTTAGTTATCATATCATAATTAATATTACAATATGTTGAAAATTCGAGTTCTTACAATTACATTATTGTTTTTTATTGTAATGTTTTCATGACCGAATCAAACCTAAACCCATAGGTTGAAACGGTGAACCGTTTACCACAATTGAGCTGGATCTCAAGGGTGCTACTGTAAGAGCGACGATCAAGTGAAAAAGGTGAAGTATTTTAACTTTGAAAAAGATGGGTGTAGACTTTCAAGAAATGGGTGAAGACTGAAGAGTGAAGACTTACTGGCCACTCATATCTATATTGCAAAAGTAGATTCGTAAAGATTGTGTAGATTTTTTCGTTTTCAACAATTCACATGCAACCATTTGTTTATTAGATCTGTATTTTTAACTTTTTGTATTTTTAATTATTCCTATTGTTACGCGGTTTTTAAAAAACGATTTCAAACGGTTCAGCTACCGGTCCAGAGCTTTAAAATAGATCTTTGTTCTTTTTCAAAATCTTAACAAATAATATCAAGAGTTTCAAAAGATTTGCAAGGGTGCCTCCGTAGCATAGTGGTATTGCGTTCGCTTCGTAAGCGAAAGGTCGCGAGTTCGATCCTCGCCGGGGGCTTCTTCTTTCTACTTTTGCACAATTTTTGTTATTTCAAATTATTGTAAACACATGTTTCAAATTTTAATGTTTTTAATATGTAAAATCAAATAAACAACATTCGTTTTCTAATATATAACTAGCAGGTCATGTCTGCGCATTGTGACAGCTCGATTTTGAAGAAAAAATATATATTTGTATAAAAAAATATATGAAAATAAGCATGTCGTAATGATATATTCATAATTTAAGAAAGTATTACGTTGTGAAAATGTCTGTTATGTAACACGAAAGCAAGTCTAAAAATAAAAGGAGTGAATATATTATATTATGCCAGACATGGTTTTAAATTAAAAATAAGCATGTTATAATGGTGATATTCAGAATTTAATAAAATATTACATTGTTCTAAAAGTGATCGTTAAGGAATACGAAAATGAATATAAAGTTATAAGAAGTATATATATATATATATATATATATACATATATATATATATATATATATATATATATATATATATATATTATGCCACCACGAACTCCGGTTTGTTGGGACATTCATGTAAGCAAGACGGCCGGAGTTGCAAAATAGATATCGGTATGATATTTTAATCTCTATGTTGATCTAAATCAAAGATCAATATTCGGATATCAATGTTCCTAGTCCTTTTTTTTGTGTTTTATAGGTTTACAAAACATTAACATATTATGGATCGACTTATATATGTGTTGAACAACTGATAAATATATATGATATTAAACATTCGAAATTGATTTTATAAAACGCAAATAAACGAGTTAAATAAATAACATATCACTCGCTCTACTTGCTCTTCATTTTCTTTGTAAATGAACATGTTTGCGGGTTTTTCATTTAATCCAAAATGAGATTGCATCGACTTAAGTCAAATTCAAGTGGTTAATTGACGGTTTAACAATCCTTAAAAAGACATCCTAGTGGTAAATTCATGTACTCCTCAATCAAATGGTTATGTATTCAAATTCTACAAACTACATATATGATGATTTTAAGAGTATATTGGGTGTAAAGTAGAAGATGTTTGTGTTTGATGGTAAAAAGAAACTAACGGTTTAACAAATTAACAGCACCATATTTTTCTGTAATTGATTTAACCAAATCATTCTAACCGAAATCAATCAATTATAAAATTTAAAAATCAAAACATCAGGTATAACCCATAATCGAAGTTAAACATTAATCAAATTTATGATTCATAAATGTTGATTTGGTCATTCGGCTACAAAATATACAATTCATACATACTGCTATTTGGATAGACAAAGTCAACAGTCAAAAACATGTCGAATCTGCTTCAATTTCTTCACAACTTGCCTCATGGTAGGTCTCATGGAGATCTCCGCCGTGCAAATCAATCCCAACTGGAACAAATCCCGCAACATCATTTCCGGTCCGGCCTCCCACATTCCAGGAGCAAAAACCTCCTCCATCCGTCCCTCCCGCCCCATCATAGCCGCCCACGACACGATCGTGTAACCATTCTCTTGACTCGAAAACGACGAATCCAACGCCCGTTTATCCGAAATCAATTCAAGCAGCATCACTCCATAGCTATACACATCTGACCTATCAGAAGCCCGACACGTGAAAGCATATTCCGGGGCCACGTATCCGAAAGTGCCTGCGACCCCGGTTGTCACATGCGACTCGAAACTCTCGAGAAGACGCGATAACCCGAAATCCGACAAGTAAGCATTGAGATCATTGTCTAACAAAATATTGCTTGGCTTTACGTCCCGATGAAGTACACGTTTACTACAATCGTCATGTAGAAATGCCAGTGCGGCCGCCACATCAGCAGCAATTTTGCTAACCACTTGCACGCCCGCGACACGATTTCTTTTTAATTGAATAAACTCTTCCAAGCTTCCACCAGGAAGGTAATTGTAAACTAGAAACATCTCGGACGGGCTAGCGTAGTAGCCGATTAATGTTATCAGGTTCGGGTGTTTTATTCGTTGGAGGCTTCGAATTTCGGCATTAAACTGAGGCACTCCTTGGCACATTTCGACGGTGAGCCGCTTCACCGCCACGGTAACACCCGGAGATAGCTCCGCTCGGTAGGTGGACCCGAACCCGCCACTCCCGATGCAGTTTCTTAACGTGAAATTCCCGGTGGCTTGAATGAGGGTGTCGAAAGTCAACGGTACGCCAACTTCTTTGAAAACAACAAGGCGTTCGGTTCCCGAACGCGGGGGCGACCGGATGGGTGACCGGATGGTATTGACACGTGAAGTGCGATTTTTCTTTCGCATGTAAAAGTAAGCCGCGATTAGAGCTAAAAGAATTAGAACTATTAGTGTGGCGACTAAAATCAGCATCAATTCCAAGGGGCTGAAGCCATTTTTCTTCGGGCTGGTAGCTGTAGAGACGTCAAGTAACCGACGGTATTGTAACCGCGATTGGTTATCGCCGGAAATCAAAGACAACAAGGGTAATAGATTAAAGAGAGCAAATAAAATCTTCATTCTTTCAACCCAAGATTCAAAATCAATTTTTTTTTGGGTTAAAATTGATTTTTAGAATTTGGAAGAATTTATCCTGTTTGGGAAAATTAAGGGCATAAGAAGATTCTTCATGGTTTGATTTTAGTTTTGTATTGTATTGTTATGTGTTCGATGGTTGAGTATATTTTGGGAGGATGAAAAAGTCAACAGTGGGGACTCGTGACAGGGTGGTCATCCAGTCAACATAAGGAACCTAAGGTGGATTTACTCTTTTCGTGTAAAGAACGTTTCTCGTCGGTGACTGGAGTCGACTTTTCGGCGTTTATCGTTTTGTCGATTGGACTGATATGTTGACAATTTCAAACTAAATTGAAAAGTATAAGAATTTTAAAATGCATTATTAGGGGAAATTTATTGGGTGCTATGAATTTATTGTGTTTTTTTTTCTTTGATGGCGAGAGGATTTATTTTATTTTTGTAAAAAATTTGTTTTATGTCAATTTCATAACGAAACCAAATTTTGTTTTAGTTGGTTTAATTTATCCAAGATGGTTCTAATATGGATTTCATATTGGTTGTACTGTTTGAGCCCCTCTTAATCTAGAAAAAAACCAAATATGTTTCACAAATTCACTAAAAAAATTGATTTTTTTATGTGTAGTATTTTTGTATCCTAATGTGGATGTTTAAATGGAAGCAATTGAGGGTGAAGGGGGCACCCTCGGGTAAGCCCCTCAGGTATGCAAACCCGCGCGGGTACACTGCCGCCGACCCCTTACCCGAGTTAAAATGTTGTCTTTTGCGGGTATATGTACCCGAGTCGGGTAGATGCTTGTGAATGTTGGATCTGTTAGAGTTGGTGAGGGCAGGGTGAAGTCGCCGGTTTTGGAGCTGTCGGAGTCGGCAAGGGCTGGGTGAGTCACCGGTTTTGGTGTGGTGGTGGTTCCTCGATGGTGGTTCCTCATTGGGTATTTTGTTAGGGTAGTGTTTTGGGTGAGGGTTGTGCCCCGTTCACCCTGAGTTTCAACACTTTATTATGCATTAATTAAATATGTTAAAAAGATATAATGGTGAGAATGGCCATAAATGATAGATAATTATGTAATTATGTGTGTTTATGGTTACTTTGACTTATAGGAAGTCAACAAGGGACAAACAAGGCCAAGGAGGAAGAATCTTCAAGTAACCGAGGTGAGTTCATACTATAACTTAATTCGTATGATTTGTTATGTATTTTGGATGTTATGTTAAGGGATGCCCAAGATTTTTATGTTGTTCGAGTACAGATTGAGCTTATCGAGTAATACCTTTCGCCAAGTGCTACATATTCTATGACATTATATGAGAAGGTAATGAATATCTTAACTCATTATTATCGCCCATTAGATTGGGTGAGTAGTGTTATTATTGAGACCAAGAGTCTCATTTGTATGAGTTAAAACCATTAATAATGAGATTAAAGAATCTTACTAAAATGAGATGGGTCATTACTTGCATAATTTTTAAAAGAGATTGTTTTATGCCAAATATGGCTCAAATGAGAAAGTGATGTTTAAATGAGTTCGTTTGATCAAAAATTTGTTTAAACTTCAAACAGAACAATTACATCTATATTGATGCATTTGTAATGTTGGAACTAAGATTTACAGTGAAACAAGCAAACTATACAATATGAACTTTTGTAAACGGGTCAACCCGGTTGGACAAAGAGGTTGGTAGTTCATATTTTCGTTCGGTGTGAAATAAATCCTAACATTAATGGGCCTTTTTAGTTATGTCTAGATGATAAAGTCATAAAACCATGTAATTAAATGTTTGATTAATGTTTGTACATAATATATGTATTTATGGTAGTTGACTTTAGAGAAGTCAAAGTAAAGCCATTAAAGATCATGAGGTAGATAGGTAGGAACTCCGGATAAGTTTCTATCTTAACCTTATTGTTATGAATGGTTGGAGGTTTATGAATTTAAATGGATGTATACTTGTGATATTGATATAACTTGTTTATGTGTAAATATTATACTTGCACAATTTGAAATATTAAAGCCTAGAAGTTAATTTTCATAGCATATTGAGATGTAAGGGTTAAGGAGGTAAGTCTTAAATCTAACTTTAACATCATGATTATTTGAGTCTTAATGAATTCATTTAACTTATGACTTTGATTATGTTGTGATAAAAGATTGAATGCTAAAGTAATATTTGACTTCATGAAAGATTGATAAGACTACATCTATGTAGTATGTTAATGCATCTCTCAAGTTAAGATAATTATCAAGTTGCTAAACCCTATCCTATACATGAACATGTTTTATTTAATTGAATTTTACAAGCATTTCATTTGTAGTGTACGCAATTTAGTTCTAAAAACCATCAAATCAAGTTTAGATACCAGTTATATTTTGTAATCAACTTAAATTAAAAGTCACCCAATAACTCTCCGTGGTTCGACACCCTACGAAGCTAAGATGAATAGAATCATAAATTAATTTGATCGGTTTCAAACATTCCAATGGAATGTTCAAAGATTACCAAAACGTCTTATATACCACCATCAAAACTCAGCCTAAAAGATTTCCTTGGTCACCAAAATCCAAAAATCAGAAATTAAAATCCAAAATCGAAATCACGCATCAAAATCCTAACCGAATGTCCTTGAACATGTTGATCGATGAAGCTTTAAATAGAAGTCTAGTGATATGAACGATTTAAGATGGTCAATTTCCCAAGAACATAGAAGAGTAGAAGACAACTTTTAGAACAATTTTTTGATATCCTTGTTACTTAATTCAAACTTGTTTAAATAACAAAATGAAACTGGAAATAACTAGAAACATGGGATCACGGGATAATGGATGATTGGTTGCCTAATTATATGGAAATGCATACAGAAATAGAAGGAAGTGGAGTTTGAATTTGCAATTGCTTGTGAATTAATCCATAAACCGTGCAGGCTTCTTGATTACTCGTTTGGGCTTGTTTTGATAGACTGGGCCTGCCTCTTGGGCTGCCAGATTCATCCGTTGGGTTGCCTGCATAGATGTGCACATCCAACCCGAGTTCCCGACCCAAACCCGGTTCGGTTTCAACCCGATCACCACAGAACCCAGTTCCAACCCAAAGAAACCCGTAGGTTCTAATTCGATTTCCCTGTCGCGCGATCCGACCCTGGTTCAACAAAACCCGGTTCCTGCAGATAAGCTTGAGATTTGAAATCCAATGGTATATCTTATTTATTATTTATATTTTCTGGATTTCTTTTGAGTCTTATAAAACCCCTAACCCTGGCAAGATTTTCAAGCTAATCATTGATTTAGACGAACGAGAAGTTTAGACGTTGCGATCGTGATCGAGGTAAGATTTTCTTTTCTCAGTTTCTGCTAATCATTAAATAATATGGTTAATTAGAAGATTTTCAACCTGATATCGATTCATGTCAAAAATCACTGAATCAACTTTGTTTAATAATTTCAGAGCACAATATTTATTTTTAGTGGAAGAAAAAAATAAATAAATAAACTAGAAATCGATTATTGAAATGCAAACATGATTGAGGGTTAGATTTCTGATAATGGAGGCCGGGTAGAAAACTGGAATACGGTTTTAAAAGAACCAAAGAAACCGTATTTTTGCGTGTATAATAATAATAACAACGGTACTTTGTGTTTGTTGATCTTCAGGTTTTGAGAATGGAAGATCAAGGATGTGGCCTGTTACACGCTGTTAAATCGGTTGAGAAACAGGAGTTTGAGGTCGACAACATTACCAAACTGGATGAAGCATTTGGAATCAAAGAGTCGTCGGCTAGTGATTTGAACCTCAAAGAAGGTGGTGACTTTCTTCATGTTGAAAGTGAACTGGTGACTAGGGACGGAGTGTTGGCGGTGGCCACTATGCCACCAGCAGGACATGGATACGGGAGAGGGCGGTATTCACAAGGGGAACATCAACATCATGTTACAAGAGACGGTATGCAGGTGGCCAGTAAAGGATTTGGAAGAGCTCATGTTATATGACAGAGACAACAAGAACATGTTCATCGTAATGGTGTTATTGGCCACCATGTTCCTGGTGTTGATGGATCACTCTCGAAGTACGTCGAGAATGCACAGATCATGGGCTCGAGAAGAGGTAGATATTAGTGTGACATTGATGATTTTGATTTTGTGTAATAGGAACTTCATAACAATCTTCATAGGTTCTAGCTTTATTGTCTTTGTTCTATGATCTTGAATCATTAATTTCTTTATTATGCGTAAGTTGAGCATGCATGCATGAAGATGAGTAACTTTTATATACAAGCATAGACTTAAGATTAAAACGGGTAAATTTTGATACCGTAAACACTTTTAGTTTTCTTTCTTTCTAACTTATAACTACTAAATACCCCTGCAGGTTTTATTTCTATGATGAGAACTGTTCTTATTTTTGTGTAATTTTCAAATAAAATTGGCATACCAATTCGCAAAACAACCAACCTACGGGTTAAATATAATTATTTTAATTTTTTTCACAACAAAATATTTTATTAATTCCGAATATACCGTTGCAACATGTTTGGTTCTACTTACGTTTCTATATAAATTTTATTCAAAACCGTAACATGCGGTCAAATTCTACTATTTTTATTTAAAACTAATATACATATTTGACAAATAACTATATAGACGGAGTTAGTAAGTTGTATTAAAATTGCTAGATTTTGAAAAAGTTTGGAACGAAAATGCAAAAAAAAAAGTTTGTGTATAAAACTGGCTAAAATGATTAAATCACATGGACAAAAATGACGCTTTACTCTAATAATATTAATAAACAAAGAAACAAACTTCCTTTAAACAATCCCAAATTTATGTTTGTTATTTTGTTAACTTGTTGCATAAGTGCATCATAATACCAACTTGACCTTCTCATAATAATCAAGTTGATGTATTTTATTTGTTAATGGCTCGACCTAATTAATGACGTCGTTTGCTTATTGGGCTTTTAACACGTAACTGAGTGTGTTGTAAATTGTAATGCTTAGAAATAGTAATCGACCCCATTAAGTTATTTCCTAGAAAAAAAGGTTGATTACTTTACTTGCTTCCCAAACAAACATTGATAGGGAATCCATTTGAAAAATAAACAAAGAAACACACACCCACATCATCTAACCATATCACATTCCCTAAACATATAATAATAATAATAATAATAATAATAATAATAATTAATATTATACATACATAACATACCATCGGAATTAGAAGCTTCCCGAATTTTCAATCCGACCGCGTAATCACACACATCCTTTTTTGGACCAAAAGATTTAGTTTACATGTCAACACCATTTGCATAACGTTTTATTTATATATAACCTATTTCACTTCTCTCTCCGACATCATAGAAACATTAAACAACTTACATGGGTGCCTGTTTATCTTCGACCGCCGAATCAATCGATAAGTTCGCGTACGCCTTTGTTATTTCAATCAAAGGCGAGTTGCGCGAGTACCCAACTCCCATATTGGTCTCCGAGGTTCTTCAGTTTGAAAAACTGTTAGCGACCTAAGGTATCTTTCTGATAATCACCAAGAACGAAGAACACACCAAAACTTAATGAAAGAACACTTCTACTTCTTAGACTCAGATTGAAGAAAACACCAAACAACAATCCAGAATACAAAACTAATCAATCTCACACAAAACTAATCAATCTCACACAGATTATCAATAAGATAATCTGAACACTTAAGACTAATCAATACAAGAACAAACCCTAATTTTGGGAAGACAAGATGAACGATTACAGATAAATCTGTTGAAGAAGAATAATCGTTAACCCTAGAAAGCCAAGACTCCAGTCTTTATATACAGCAACACTCGAACAGGCCTCCAGCCCAACAACCAACTTAACGGCCCAAATACCTCTCCAGCTCAGCCCAATCAAGCCCATATTAACAACCAACAAAATAACAAACAAAGTAATCAGTTATAACAAATTAATCAGTTATAAAATTGAACATAATATAATCTCATCTTTTAACATCCCCCCACAATTTTATAACCCAAAACAATTAAACATACCTAATTTGGCAGACAAAATCGCATGTTGATTTGCTAAGAGCCCTTTCGTAAACACGTCTGCAACTTGATATTCAGATTTAACAAAAACAGTTTTAATGACCCCAGAAGATATTTTTTCCCTAAGAAAAAACAGATCCAACTCAAAATGTTTAGTTCTGTCATGAAAGACAGGATTTGCAGCTATTGATACTGCAGCATTATTGTCACAAAACAAGTCTACAGGTAACTTCACAGGAACCTGCAACTCATTTAGAACATTTATCAGCCACATTACTTCACATGTAGCAGCACACATAGATCTATATTCTGCTTCAGCAGAAGATCTAGACACTGTACTCTGTTTCTTGCTTTTCCAAGATACTAAACAATTTCCAAGAAACACTGCAAACCCAGTTACTGACCTTCTAGATTCAAGACATTTTCCCCAATCAGAGTTAGCATATGCAGATATATCAAACTTTTTTCCTTTACTGAACAAAATACCATTACCAGGAGCCCTTTTCAAATACCTTAACAACCTTAAGGCTATTTGTAAATGTATATTTGTGGGTTTATGCATAAACTGACTCAAGAACTGAACTGCATAGGATATGTCAGGACGAGTGTGTGAAAGATAAATTAATTTTCCAATTAACTTTTGATATTCTGAAACATTAAGTAATGTAGACCCATTTTTTTTACACAAACCCATCAAGATATAATGTTGCTCTATAGGAGTATTTACTGGTTTACACCCACTGAGTCCAAACTCAGTTAACAAATCCATACAGTATTTTCTTTGATTTAAGCAAATTCCTTTTTCACTCTTAATAACTTCTATTCCTAGAAAATATTTTAAGACTCCCAAATCTTTAATCAAAAACTTTGTTTTTAAGAAATGTTTTATCTTTTCTATTTCTGTTAAATCATTACCAGTCACAACTATATCATCAACATAGACTAATAACACAATTAACATAGACTTCTCTATTTTAACAAACAGGGAATAATCACATTTACTTTGAACAAAACCTACTTCCAACAAAGCTCCAACTAATTTCTCATTCCACATTCTTGGAGCTTGTTTTAAACCATACAAAGACTTATTCAGTTTGCACACTTTTGTTTCAGTTTCAGAAAAATATCCTTCCGGAAGGCACATATACACATCTTCTTGTAAATCACCATACAAGAACGCATTATTAACATCTAATTGAAACAAAGACCAATTATGTTCAACAGCAATAGCAATAACACACCTTATAGTTGTCATTTTAACCACAGGTGAAAAAGTTTCATAAAAATCAACACCTTCTTTTTGACTGTAACCTTTAGCTACCAACCTAGCTTTATATCTTTCAATTTCACCATTAGACTTATATTTGATCTTATAGATCCACCTACAACCAATAGGTTTCCTTCCTTTCGGAAGATGAACTAAAGTCCACGTATTATTCCTATTTAAGGCCTCCATTTCCTCATTCATGGCATTTAACCAATTCACATCATGTTTTGCATTTTTAAAAGAATTTGGCTCAACAGATTTATTTAAGTTTGTAGCAAAACATTTATTTTCAAAGGACAATTTTGAGTAGTTTACTACTTTTTCCATCCCATATTTAACCTTTCCTTCAACAAGAAAATCATTTAGTTTTTTTGGAAACACAGTGTTTCTATTAGACCTCCTGACAGACACTACTGGATCATTAATTCCCTCAGGAGAGTTTTGTTCATCATATGATCTTGCGACATTTTCTGCCTCGCCAGTGTTATTCTCAGAACCATGAGACTGCTGTGAGCAAGTCTCCTTTATACATGTAGACTGATGAGGTGATTGTAAATCAACCTCACTTGTATTTTTCTGGATATTAGACTGCCCAGAATCAGCCACATCTCTAACAGTCTGAGAATAACTTTCTGGCTGCTGAAAGTCAGCAGGTTTTTCTCTCAAATTCCCCTCCTCATCATTGGGTATTTCACCATTAGGATCCTTAGACTGACTTTGATAAAACACATCAAAAAAATTCAAACTATTTATTAAGGATGCTGGTGTGAATACATGATCAGTTAAAAGTTTACTTTCTTTGAAAGGAAAAATTGTTTCATAAAATTTCACATCTCTGGAAAACAGAACCTGTTTTTTATCTAAACTCCACAGTTTAAATCCTTTCTTTACGAACGAATAACCAATGAAAACACATTTTTCAGCGTGAAAAGCAAATTTATTAGTATTATTTAAAATAGTACTAAAACAAAGACAGCCAAAGACTCTAAGGTGATTAAGAGAGGGTTGGAAATTAAACATCAATTCATAAGGAGACTTGCCATTAAGAATAGAGGAAGGAGTCCTGTTAATTAGATAGGCAGCAGTTAGCACACAATCAGACCAGAACCCAAGAGGGACACCACTTTGAAATAATAAAGTCCTAGCTACATTTAAAAGATGTCTATGTTTTCTTTCAACTATGTCATTCTGTTGTGGGGTATGAGCACACGAAGTTTGATGTATGATTCCATTTTTTTTAACAAAATCACTCATTTGATTATTCACAAACTCTGTTCCATTATCACTCCTGAAAACCTTAACATGTCTATCAAACTGAGTTTTAATCATAGTACAGAAAATCTCAATGCTAAAAAATACTTCACTTTTGTTTTTTAGCAAATACACCCATACAGACCTGGTATAGTCATCAACAATAGTCAAAAAATATTTATACCCCTCTCTGCTTTGAACTTTATAGGGTCCCCAAACATCAAGGTGAACCAATTCCCCCACTGCAGAGGACTTATGATCACTTAGAGGAAATGGTTCCCTATGTTGTTTGGCTCTGTGACACACATCACAGGGCATAATATGACCAATTTTTTCTATTTTTAATCTGTTTTTTAGAACAGTCAACACATGCTCAGAGGGATGCCCTAGTCTAGAATGCCACAAATCAGAGACATTAAAACTGTTAAAACACACCTTCGAGGAGTTAGACACATCACCACACAAATACAGGCCATCTATTTGACTACCAGTCACCAAGGTTTTCTTGGTGTACAAATCCTGTATAGAACATTGATGCTCATCAAACACAACACAAAGTTTGTTGTCCCTAGTTAACTTGTAGACAGACATTAGGTTAACATAATACTCAGGAACAACAAAAACATCAGACAAAATTACTTGATCAGTTATTTTTAGACAGCCAATCTTAGTAACCTTTGCATTAGTCCCATTTGGATGTTTAACAGTGATATTAAAATCAGAAACATCTATTTGATTAAGCAAATTTTTATCAGACATTATCATATGTTGATTTGCCCCCGAATCAATAACCCATCCTGAGGCAACACTGTTTGACTCACTAGAGATACCATACACACATTTACTAAAGCAATTAGCAGAGAAACTACTTAGAATAGTACCTCCAACATTAGAACCTTGAGGATCCTCAACAGTTCGTTCATTCAAGAGACTCAAAAGCTTTGTGATCTGATCAGAGGATAGAGGAGTGGTAGGAATAGATGCAGATGCAGAGTTAGATGTATTATTAGACACACCATTTTTGTTTACTTGATTGCTTCCCTGCCCAGCCTTAAACTTATACCCTTGTGGAAAACCAACTAACTCAAAACATTTCTCAACTGTATGTCCTAATTTGGAACAATGGGTACATTTGAGATTAGGATTAGGACCTTTAAAGATTTTTTTCTTGTTGTCAAAAAACTGTTTGGTTTTTGAAACAAACCCCACATTTGGACTTTTTGAAGAAGTAAATGAACCTCTATGAGATTCTTCCCTAGAGATTATAGAGAAAGCAGTTTTAATGGTAGGGAGAGGGTCCTGAGTTAATAAACTTGTTCTTACCGGTTGATAAATGTCATCTAACCCCATAAGAAATTGCATCAGTTTGATTAGTTGATTAAAATCGTTAAAGGCCTTGGATGCATTACATACACACGAAGGTAATTGCACAATGGCATCAAATTGTTTCCACATGGTATTAAGTTTATGATAATACTCAGACACAGAGGTTCCATTCTGGGAAACAGAGTTTATTTTTTGATAGAGATTAAACACCACAGACCCATCAACTTTATCATATGTTTCCCGAAGATCAGTCCACACTTCTGAGGCAAGTTTGGAATAAACTTGACCCACATACAACTCATCACTTACAGAGTTGAGAATCCAGGTAAGGACAACAGAGTTGCACCTTTCCCATTGTAAAGCAAGAACTTCATTATCAGTAGATTTTTTACAGTTTCCATCAATGAAGCCGAGTTTATTCTTAGCTTGTAAAAATAGTTTCATTGCATTAGCCCAGACAGTATAATTTTCAGTACCTTTGAGTTTAATATTGACCACAGTAAAACAACTGGAATCACTGGCATGAAGATACAAAGGATCACTAGCATCCAACTTACTAATAAAGGTTTCAGGAATAAGAATTTCATCACCCATAGTTACACAAGTTTATAGAATACACACAAGAATGAAAAAACCACACTCAAGCAAACACACAGAGAATCAGCCAAAGCCAGAGCCAGGTATTCACACCGCTTGTAGCGGTAGATCAAGGGTTAGCCAAGGAGATTTTATGCAAGACAGGCAACAAATATTGATCACACAGTGATGCACAAGTACACAGACAAATAGCACCCGACGAATATACAAATTTGTAGGAAACAAAAAGAATACGCAGGACAAACAATAAGAGCAAATAAAATGAACGAACTCACCAAATAGCGCCCAAGGTAGGGTTTCAGATCTGCGAAGAAACCCTAGATCCACATAATGAGATTGAGACGAAATACTGAGATTGAAGAAGCAGTACCACATAGCACCTTCGCTCAGGTGACTGAGCCCGAAATCTTCAGAGACAACAGCAAATGCGGAAACACCAGAATCAAGAACAATCGGTAAATCAAAGCCTTACAGCTCTGATACCATGTTAGCGACCTAAGGTATCTTTCTGATAATCACCAAGAACGAAGAACACACCAAAACTTAATGAAAGAACACTTCTACTTCTTAGACTCAGATTGAAGAAAACACCAAACAACAATCCAGAATACAAAACTAATCAATCTCACACAAAACTAATCAATCTCACACAGATTATCAATAAGATAATCTGAACACTTAAGACTAATCAATACAAGAACAAACCCTAATTTTGGGAAGACAAGATGAACGATTACAGATAAATCTGTTGAAGAAGAATAATCGTTAACCCTAGAAAGCCAAGACTCCAGTCTTTATATACAGCAACACTCGAACAGGCCTCCAGCCCAACAACCAACTTAACGGCCCAAATACCTCTCCAGCTCAGCCCAATCAAGCCCATATTAACAACCAACAAAATAACAAACAAAGTAATCAGTTATAACAAATTAATCAGTTATAAAATTGAACATAATATAATCTCATCTTTTAACAAAAACCTTCTTGTTTTCTTTGTAATTCCGATTGTTTGTATTACGACCAGTATATCCCTGTTTTGGATCCGGAACACGAGCTTGACTCGGGTCAGATTTATTTTATCCTCCCGAATACTATGCTTGGTCGTCTCCTTAGTGCCTCGGATATGGCTGCACTCGCGGTCAAAGCTAGTGTTGCTCTTGATTCCAAATCGAAGTCCCGGAAAATGAAGAAAAACAAGGGTCGTGTATCGCCTTTGGTGTTGATGGTAACAACTCGGATTGATGTTGTAGTCGAGGAGGAAGATGTAAACAAGGTGCAGAGGCAAAATGGTGGTTTGCGAGTGACGAGATCGGGGTCCATCAGGAAGACGCCAAGAAGATATAATTCTTCGAAGAAAGGTCTATTGGCTGTTCGATCGTTTAAGATTCGATTGTCTACAATACACGAAAACGAAGGGTGCGATGAGTTGCAAGTTTAATGGAAACATTTGATTCATGACATGAGTTTCGAGTTTGTGAACCTGTCGTGATGTATGTACATATTTTGAGGCTTTTATTTTTAAATCTAAATAAATTAAATATTTCATTTATTATAAACAACCTGTAAATGTTGTCGCGTGTTGCGAAAGTGACATACTGATATTGATACGGTTAAGTCCGTAAACATAGTTGTATGAAGTTGTGACGGCTCAGTTTTGAATATCGAAATGTACGCCGACGGTATATTCGGAAATCAACGCGTCGTTTTCAAATTAAGCGTTAAAAAACAAGAAAACGAATGTGAAAAAAGTCAAAAATTACGTTGTTGTTAAGATGAGCACTGAACAAAATAAAACGCGTTAAAAAAAGAATGTTGCAAAAGTACATTCAGAAGTCAAGAAAAAGTCACGTCATTGTAAAAATTAGTGTTATGAATCACGAAAACGAATTTAAAAAAGAATAAGTAAAAGACATTACTAATTAAGAGTAAGTAAATATATAAAGAACAATAAATTGTTGTAGGAGCAAATATGACTTCGTATATCAAAAGGCAATACTTTAAGAACAATAAGATTAGATGGACACAACAACAAACAGATAATAAAAAAGAACATCAAAAACAAGTTAAATTAACTAAGCACTAACGGTTACGTGTTTTTAATGATAACACGTGGAATGTTAGCATTTTTCATAGCGGCTTCAAGTGAGTCCGATGTGTCTTGTAACTCATCTAAGGAGTCATCATCACTTGAAATCTCTATAACTTGGTCCCATTGCCAAATGTTTACTCTATGCAAGTGGAGCACCAATGTCTATTTTGACATTGTCTTCGGGCTTCAGCAAAATCCTTAACAATTTTGTGCATTTGTCTCTGCATCTCAAGTATCAGCTCAGATGTCTTGATATTACTATTTATCTCAGAAAGTGCTTTCATAGCCTCAGTTGACATAGTTCTCTAAAATGCATGCAGGTATGAATAAATGTTTGAAAAAGAATTAAACTCATCTTGTATTTATAATTGTGAACTTCTGAGCAGTTACGAGGACAATTCCTATTTTGTAGGTTGACTTAACGTGGTCTATAAATGACGGTTGACTAACCACGGTCTATTATTTATAAATGACGGTTGATTAACCTTGGTCTATTATTTATTACGATTCTTGTTTCCCAGCCCAATTCAAAAACCATTTTTATGTTATTTACAAAGTGTATTATTCCGTAGTTTTTTTATAAAATTACTTTTATAAATAACAAAATATAATTTTGAAGTTAAAAGGAAACGATACAATTTTTTATATAAGTAAAAGGACGAAATGTATAAATTTATAAAAATAATAAGATCCATAAGAAATATAACAAGATTGGATTTGAGGCTAGTAGTGTAAATATAAATTAATAAAAAGACGTGCGTTACAAAATAACTAAAATAACAAGCGTATTTGATTTGGTGTAGGATTGGGAGTTGGTCTCAAGAGAAATCCTATAAAACCCACAGGAGAATCGAGAGAAATTCACATGAGATAAAAAGGCGTTGCGATTCTGCGATTAAGGATGAAAAATCTACTATGAGACAAAACTACGTTCCCTTGGTTGACAAACAAGACTTTGAAGCGTCAGGAATTAAAGAAGTTGGTCGGAGATTTAAACGTCAAAGAAGGCGGTGACATCACTCATGTTGAATGTGAGTCGGTGACTATCGGAACGGCCGAGGCGGCTACTATGCAGGCAGGACAAGGATATGACTTGTTACACGTTAAATCGGTTGAGAATGAGATCAACGACATTACCGAACTGGTTAAAGCATCTGGAATCAAAGAGTCGTTTGTTGGTGGTTTAAACCTCAAAGAAGGTGGTGACAATGTTCATGTTGAAAATGAGTCAGCGACTAGCGTCAGAACTTCCGAGGTGGTTACTAAAAATAATACTTATTATTAAACAACGTATGAAATCAACTTACTTCTAATTTTGAATTCATTAACAAAAAGTAATTCTTAACTAGCAGCTAAAATTATAAGCTTGTTCAACTTGAAGAGTCAATGATTCATTTGTTTCTTCCATTATATCGATCGATTTTAGACTCCTGTTTTGAATTTCGAATTCAAATGTGTAATTCCTATAAAGGTGTAAAATTTGTACACAGTTGTGAAATTCCTACATCTAAATGTGAAATTCCTACACGTATGTGAACTTTATACACAAATGTGAAAATTCTACAGACCTTAAATTCCTATACAAAATTTAAATTGCTACTCATGTACATGGAGGTGAAACGGTTGAAGGAAATATGTTTTTTTTGAAAGATGAGAAAAATAGGATTTGATAGATTGTTAGGAGAGTTGAAGTGAAAATCACGGTAATGATGTATTTTTTTTAACTGTATCATTCAAATTAAAATATCTATATATCTAATTTGATATCACTACCCTTATACTCGTTAATGATAGATAAAAAATTTACTAATGTTTACAATGTTGCCATCTTCAGTTACATCAATTGATTAAATTTTAGCCCTATAGGGAGCTTTTACATGAAACTTTAGTAGGTATTTTTTGTGGTATTTTAGTAATTGTTGGGTGCTTTGCCAAATGAAGACATTCACTTATTTATAGTTGAACTTCTGTTATTCTTGACTACTCTAAAATCTTCCGAAAGCTATAAAAAAATCTAATTACGAAAATGTCTACGATTCTTTAAAGGAAATATCTAAAATATTTATAAGGAGATTTCTAAATTTCTCATAAGGCATTTCAAAACATTTCCACCTGTTTTACAAACTATTCTAGACTATCACATGGGAAATTTTATAAATAAAAACCTACTTATTTATTTTAAGGATTGTTCATAGTTGTTACAATTAAAACAACAAATTTATATTTTGGTTTGAAAGTTAAAACTGAGAATACTTTAGTTGATTTTAAAGCCTCGTTTTAATAAACTAGAGGGGTGTCCGCACAATTGCGACAGAGAACACAGACACTGTTAATCACGTAACATGTTTAAAAAAATTGAATTAAAAAAAATAATCACCACAATATCATACTCAAACTAAAAAGAATAAAATACTCGTTTTTATGTCATAATTTAAAAAAATATATAACGTATGAAAAAGTTACGTTGTTTAAAAATCGTGAGGGAAGATGGTTTAAAAATCAACAATATATTTTAAATGATATAAAATTACACTTTTGTTCTCCTAATATGTATTATAATATAGTATGGATAAACTTAAAATCAAAACGCAATCTGATTAGAAGTAATGAATCATAGAACTATTACGTTTCTTGTTTCCTAAACTAAATCAAAAACCATTTTTATGTTATTTACAAAGTATATTATTCTGTAAGATTTTATAAAATTATATTAATAAATAACAAAATGTAGTTTTGAAGTTAAAGGATAAAGTTACAATCTATACTAATAAATAAAGTTTTAAGGTGGACACTTATCACTTTCTCGTGTCTTCTCACATTAGTTTTCCCGTCTCTCTCTCCTAATAAATGACATCCATCTTATTAAATAATAATTTATTATAAATACATTATTAAAGAAAAATACTAATTATATTAAATAATAATAAATAATATAAAATCAAAATATAACTAATTAAAGAAAAATATTAATTTGTTATATACACACACATTTCCATTTTATATATCTCAAGACGATCATAATAGTCTGACAAGTTAGACGTATTACAAATTTATAAGTTTTATCTTTTTAATATACAATCTCGTGTAATACACGGGATTATAACCTAGTTTTCAATAAATAAAGAATGAAATATATAACTTTATAAAAGTAATAAGATTTATCAAAAATATTAAGATTAGGGCTAGTACTGTAAATATAAATTAACAAAAGGACCTGTATGACCAAAAAAATAAAATAACCAATGTATTTGATTTGGTGTAGGATTGGGAGTTTGTTTCACGAAAAATCCTATAAAACCCATAACGCCTCGAGTTGAAACCACAGGAGAATTGAGAGAAAATTTTAGGCGTTGCGATTCATACCTTCGATCGTGATAGAGGTATTATTATTATTATTATTATTATTATTATTTTCTAATTTCTGCTAATAATTAAAGTATTAAGATCACCGTGAGTTGATTAATAAACCACTTTTCAAACGATTTTGTTAATAATTTCATATCACTAATAAAGAACAAGTAAGCATGACATTAACGGTTGAGAACAAGTGTGTTTTCGTGAGTTGATCATGTTAAGAAAATTAACAAAATAAAAAATAATAATAATAATAACGCTACATTGTGTAATTTGTTTGACCTTCAGGTTTAAGAATGGAAGACGAAGGATGTGAAGTAACAATGTTAAATCAGTCGATAAACATGAGGTTGGGAACACTGGTAAATCGGTTGAGAAACAACAGATTGGAAATATTGGCGTTGTGGAAGCAGTTGGAGTCAAAGTTGTTGGCTGATGGTTTAAACCGCAATGACACCATTCGTGTTGAAAGTGAGCCGATGACTAGCGTCGGAACGTTAGTGGTGGCTGCAATGCTGGCAGGACAAAGATATGGGAGGGGAATATTGAACGATGAAGGATGTGAAGTAACAATGTTAAATGAGTTGGGAAACATGATTTTGAGAACATTGTTAAATGAGGTGAGAAATAGTAGATTGGTGTTAATAAAGTTGTTGAAGGAGTTGGAATCAAAGTTGTTGGCCGGTGGTTTAAACCTCAAAGAAGGCAGTGACACTGTTCATGTTGAAAGTGAACCGGTGACTATGCAGGCAGGAGAAGGGTATGACCTGTTACACGTTAAATCGGTTGAGAATGAGGTTGGCGACATTACCGAACTGGTTGAAGCATCTGGAATCAAAGAGTCGTCGGCCGGTGGTTTAAACGTTAAAGAAGGTGGTGACACCGTTCATGGTGAAAGTGAGTCGGTGACTAGCGGTGGAATGGTGGCGGTGGCTGCAATGCCGACAACGAGAAGACTAGGATATGGGAGATGGAAGTATTCACAACCGGAGCACCAACAGGTGGTAGGAAAAGGATTTGGAAGAGCTCATGTTATACGACAGCAACAACAACAGGTTCAATGCGATGGTGTTGTCGACCACCACGTTCCTCGTGTTGATGGACCACTATCGATGTACATCGAGAATGCAAAGATCGTGCCAACAAGAAGACGCAGACGCTAACAAGCCAGTGAAAGTGGGAAACTTCATAACAATCTTATTAGTTTCTTACGTTATTGTCTTGTTTTATGGTGTTAAGTCATTAACTTCATCGTTATCACATTATGCATAGTTTGAGCATTCATGATAATTGAATATGAGCATGATTTATGGATTTTTACAATGCTAAACTGTTATCTATGGATCTATTTTGATTACATATGAATGTGACGAAAAGAATGATCGCGTGATAGATTAAAACGGGTAAATTTTCTGACGGGTCGGATTTGATGACCAAAAAGCAACATTATAGACGAGCTACCGATCAAAACCGAATGAGTTATAGGTTCTTGGGGACACTTTGTCATCAGGTGATCGGTTTTGGTTGAGTTCGGATCGAACTCATACTAGTTCGGTTTGTAACAACATTCATTCGAAAACCGAAACATTCGGATCTTCATTGTAACACACAAAAACAATGGGGTATGGTCAATGGGGGTATGGTTGCTAATCCATAGAACACGGAGGTAATGAAGTGATAATATTTAGAGATGATAACTCTGGATAGAACTCAATTTGAACCGTGATTATCTTTTCTAACGGAAAATAGACAAGTGAGTAAAGACTAAAGAAACTAATGAATAGGTAAAACTAAATTAAGAAATTTGCAATTGGATTGGTGGTCTAGAGGAAAATCCTTAAAGGATAATGAGACATTAAGGTTTAATGAGGTCATGAGTTCAACTTTTACTTATAATATGATTTAAGAAATTTAGATTTTTTAAAAGGGACATTTATATATTTTCCCTTGTTAAAATCCTTTATTACATATTTCCTAAAGTTAAAAAGTCAATTACATATTTCGTCTTGAAAACCTTGTTTGTCTTGAATTCTTGTGGTGGTTTTCAATCATACCCAAATTCAAATGCAGGCATTATCATAAAAAATTCAATGGAGTCTGATGGGTCTTATGAAATTGACGTTATATCAGTAAGAGCAAGTAGTGAATTATCTAGATCTGTTTTGTTGGAAGATGTAATTTTTGGTATCCTTTTGTGCAGAAGTTTTATTTCAGATAAATATGAATGTATGATAATCTTTTGGGTTACATTTATTTCTAGTTGCTAATTTGTAATTTTTTTATTTATCCATCTGTCTAATTTTATTGAGTTCACAATAGATAAAAAATTAAGATTAAAAATTAAAAAGATATAGTGAATACGGGTCGTATTGCATCATACGACCTGTATGCACTGAGCCATATTGTATCATACTACATGTAATGGACAGGGCTAGCATATCGTGTATACACGTACACGATAAGACACGAACACGACACGATAACTTTTCGTGTACTTTTTTTCCAAACACGAACTTGTTTATACTTGCTTAACACGATAAGACCTGTTTAGAAACACATGTTTAAGAACTTGTAAATTGAAACAGGTATTTTACCTGTTTAAACAGTTACTAACAGGTAGTTAACAAGTAAACAGGTTTAAGAACCTGTTTAGTGAAACAAGTAAAAACTTACATATAATATCATATTTTAATAATTTTAATTAAAAAATATTAACAGGTACTTAGCATGTTTAGAAACGAAAATTAACAGGTAGACAATCTACCTGTTTAGGACATGAAAAACGATAAGGCCATACACGATACCTGTTAAAATCGTGAAAGTTCGTATTGTGTATTCGTGTACGTGTCTAAAATTGTCAGCCTTAGTAATGGAGCATGATGTGACTCTTTTGAAGATATACGGGTCGTATGATACAATACGTCAATGATTGTGTGTACTAATAACGAAAACTTTTTAATAAGTGTATTTTTATAAAAGCTAAATTATTTTGTAAAATATTATTGTCACTTTGTCGATAAAGTTGGTGTGACCGAAACGCTTCCATGATGTTCAGTTGAGTGTGCTCCGGAATCAGAATCATAATTTCCACTCAGAGGTATGATTTGTTAAATTTGGGGTTTCTTATCTCATATTCGTTAAAGCGATTTGTCCCTGTGCTAACATCATCGATCGATCGACATCAAGTGTGAAATTACTATCCATTTCTGAATTAGGTTACGATTGTCTTCCAATTTATGAGAATTTGAAATTGAGGTGGTTGAAGTGTTTACAGTCTCCCCAATTAACTTATCTTCTTCTGTTTGCATCGTTATTTGCACTTCCCATACAATTAGGGATGCTTACTCGGAGCTTATTGTTTTTTTTATTTCCCTTTCATGAATTGCTATGTTCTTGTGATGGATGGCATGTGTATAGTCTCTTAATCATGCTTAATACATCTTCTTATGTTGTTAACTTGTTGAAAATAAATGTACAAATTATAGATAATTACATTAGTAGTGTGTTGTTTGGATATTATAGCTTCCGGTTTGGACCGGATTTTACTTTCAAAAAGCTTGAAGCATTCATTTGGTGATGGCGATTAGTCGATTACACAATATTTGTAGAAAATCTAGCTACATATTCTCGTGTATATGTAATATGTTGTCAACCTAACACGTTTTCGTTTATGAAATTCGTTTTCTACTTAGGATATTTGCCAACAGAATGCTGGAATTATCCCTTAGTGGAGCTTAGATACCATTGGTTTCACTCTGATGCATTCATCATATGGCCACATAAACATTTGGTCAAATTTCAAAATCAAGAAAAGTGGCACCTAATGGAAGAATCAAGAGATCCATTTCTTCAGTCTAATGTTATTGAATCTGCTAATGGTTATAGCTCAAGATTCAACAATGATAAACATGGGCGCCACAACTTCATTGGGCCCGGTTTTCCAGGGTTGAAAAAAAGAGGTCATACGCTTGGAAACCGTTCTTGGATTAAAATTGAGCAAAATGGGAACTCTAAAGTTGTGGAGTTAGATAAGGCTACTGTAATGAGACATTGTTCTTTACCTGCTAGAGATCTTCGTCTTTTGGATCCACTTTTTATATATCCATCCACAATATTAGGTCGTGAGAAGGCGGTTGTAGTTAGTCTTGAACAGATTAGATGTATAATCACAGCTGATGAGGTTTTTCTTATGAATTCATTGGATGGATCTGTAGTTCAGTACAAATCTGAATTGTGCAAGCGCCTTCAGAAAGAGCAATATCACTCAGGTAAATATGATTGTTTTAAAATTATGTTTTAAGTTGAAGCATTTATCAAGTAGTTACTAGCTTAGAAACCCCGTGTATTACACGGGTTGAATAAATACATTGTTATATACTTAGTAATAAAGATTTAGACATTACATATGATATATGATATATTAAGTAGTTTTTTAATACAAATTTTATGAACTTTATATAGTTATTACTTAAAAATGTTTTATAAAAAGAATGAAAGAAATGTTTAATTTATAAAAATGTTTTGTGAACAAACCTAATTTTTTTAAAATAAAAAACGTTTTATAAAAAGAAATATAGAATTCATTATTATTTAATAGGAGAGAGAAACGGGAACAAAAAATTATAAAGACAATTAAAAAAAATTATATAATTAATAGGAGAGAGAGTCGGGAAAAAAGGGTTTCTGATGCATAGGAGAATGACATGTGTCACCAAAAACCTTTATTTATTAGTATGTATAGATTTGTTATTTCATCTTACCCAATATAGTTTTTATGATGTTGTTAGGCTTAGAACATATCTTTCAAAATTGGTATGATGGTGATTTTTTTAAGTGAAAAAATAAAGATGGAAAAGTTGTTCTTTTTGTCAAAAAGTGTTAAACTTTGATATTAATTGTTAATTTAAAATATAAGAGGTAGTAGATGTGGTTGCTAATAACTCAGTTGGCAATTTCAGCTCTAAGAGTTCACATTTTTGTTTATGATTTGCTAATAACCAGAATTTCAAAACCAAAAAGAAGATGAATTAATGACAGGTTGACTTCATATTGATTTACTTACTTTCTTCAGTAGTAGCTGCTGCATTTGAACTTTTAGTAAATATGTCGATACCTTACATTGATGGAATTCTAAAAACATTTTCTTATCATCATGTTTTCTCCAGCCATTGACATTCTCTATAAAAATACGTTTTTGTAATGTAAAACTCAAGAAAAAATTTACCGGCTACGTTTTGATAATATATTGTCATACTAGTTATGATTATAAACAAGTGGAGAATAGTGGAAAAGCTGATAAGATGGAGAAAATCAATTTTATACGATTTTCCTCCATTATTCACTTCTTTGTTTTCCATTTTGTGGGATTTTTTTATTTTCTCCTAATGGGACCCACAATCTTTTGAGTTATATATTCCAGTAGTTATATTGCATAATTTATTATTTCATTTTATGGGCCTTATGATATATTCTAAGAGTTATATTGCATAATTTTTTTAACTTGATGTTCATTTACATCCAGATGGCCTACCATTTGAGTTTAGAGCGTTGGAACTAGCTTTGGAGTTTGCATGCCTCACTCTGGATACTCAGGTACAAGCACAAGCCAAGTGGCTGATTACTGGATTTTAGATAATCAAAATGCAGAAATAATCATTTTGATTGAATATATAGATGCGGTGTTGGTTGGTTTGAACTAAAACACTTCTGTCCGAAAAGGTTCAATTTAATAAACAATTAGTGTGTGTAATATGATTAAAAATCACAGTTTTTAGAAAATAGTATATAAACCCCAAGTTATCTTTTCTTTATGAAAGATATTCATTCCTATTTAACTAAAATAGGTGAAAGAGTTGGAAATGGAAATTCATCCTGTGCTTGATGAACTTGCAAAATCTATAAGTACTCTCAATCTTGAACGTGTTCGTAGATTCAAAGGCCACCTTCTAGCATTGACTCAACGGGTGCAAAAGGTACAAGTAAACTTGATTAATTATTTATTACAAAACTTATAATAATTCTCCTTTTAAAAAAAACTTTTAGGTTTGTGACGAAATAGAACATCTAATGAACGATGATGGTGATATGGCTGAGATGTACTTAACTGAGAAGAAACAAAGGAACTCGTGTAACGATTTATATGATCAAGTACAAGGAAATAATATTATTGGGCCTGCAGTGGGCTTAGGATCGAAATCTGCTCCAGTATCTCCTGTGGGATCCACAAGTGATGCAGATAAACTTCAAAGGGCGTTTAGTAATGTAAGCTCACACAAACATGGAAGCTTGTTCGGTTCATCTGTGACTGGTGAAACGGAAAATATAGATCAACTTGAGATGTTGCTGGAAGCCTATTTTGTTGGAATTGATAACACTCTAAACAAGTTGCTTTCGGTAAGACATTACTTCAAATTATTCCATATTTTATACATTTAAATGGAAAAACTCGCGCACACCCTTTACTTATAGAAAGATTCTAACTTAGTACCTCTAGGTTATCCTAAATGGCCAGTTGGGTTTAGTGTTCCAACTCACTTTTTTCTAACAAAAAACACTCAAGATTCAGTATTGGTCCATTGTTGTGAATTTTTTATAAACGTTCAAAGAAAATTTTAAGTTAAGTGACCTAAAGGAATATATATGAACCTTGGTTACTATTTAGTGGTTATTATTTTCAAATTTAACCTGAAGTAGAAGGTAATTGTTGAAGAAAGTTTTATAATTGTTCCACTTAAGTCAACCTGGAAAGAATAATCACTAAATAGTAATCAAGTTCCATATATTTTTCATTTAACTCACTTAAAAAAGTGAACATTTATAAAAAAGTTTCACAACAATGGAACAATATTAAAAAAAAGTACGGGCGACTTTATTGGAACAATATTGAAACTTGGTTATTATTTCATTTATCTTCACAATCATTTTCATAATTTATTAAACTATGTGCTGGAAATAGTGATGGTTGGCACTAAGTCAGATTTTCATCTACCATGATGTTAACCTCTTTTAAATTATCCAACTGCAGCTCAAGGAGTATATTGATGACACTGAAGATCTGATCAACATTAAACTTGTAAGCAACATGTTCCTTTTTAACTTTTTTATTAAATAATTTTAGATAAAGAAAATAGTAGGTAAATAATTTCACATTTTTTTGTAACTGCTTGGTATCAAGTTCAACTGTTTCAGCATTTTAATAATAATTTTGTATGATTTGGTAACTAGGGAAATGTCCAGAATAAGCTGATTAAGTTCGAGCTGCTCTTGACAGCGGCTACATTTTTGGCAACTGTATTTGCAGTTGTGACAGCTGTGTTTGGAATGAACTTTGAAGATGAAGTTTTCGATGAGCCTAACAGATTTCATTGGGTTGTTTCTATCAGTGCAGTGTTATGTGGAATTTTGTATATCTGTTTCTTGCTTTATTTTAAACATAAGAAGGTTTTCCCTCTCTAGATTTTACCATAAAAATCACTCTAAATTATCCATTATTAGATATGGAAAAAAATCTGCAGCTGATCTATGTATTTCTTTTTCATTGTTTCATCTATACAATTAATACCTTTTAGCATGTGCATTGCGCTTCTATGGCTGTACATTATGATCTTTTAAGGGGTCGATGAAGAAGATTCAATGCACGTGTAGGCAACGTCACAGAAAGTGTTTTCATCCTGTGGTTCTGGAGGATCGGGTTAGTTCGACTGTTTTTGACCCTCGGAGAACTAAGTAATGAGATCCTCAATCAATCTTTTTCAGCCAAAATACTTTTAAACAAGAATAAGTTACACGGATGGTCTCTTTTCTTTTCGAAAATTACATCCACGGTCCCCACTGGTTTACCTTGGTTTTAGAAAAGCGTGCCTAAGGCGTAAGGCGATTGGGAAAACGTCTCAAGGCCTTGAGGCAGCACCTCATGGCTCATGCACATCTGGTTCAAAATTAAGGTTTGTAGGAGACTAATATGTAAAAACAACCAAGGGATAAAGAGATCATGAATAGTTTACTTGATAAAGAGGCTAACATATAAAAGAGATGAGACAATAGAAACACCTCGCGTATGTGAAGCTCTTGCCACACACGTTGCTTTTTCAGGACCTAAACTCTCAAGAGCGCCTCACGTTTTGTACAACCAAATTGGTTACTCGGTTGTAACACGTTCGGCCCTTTTCACTAATATCATTATAATTTACTATTCTAACAATCTTTAAAAAACGCCTACACTGAATGATATTTTCGTTATTCATTTATTGATACATCCTTACAAATTTACCGAGCAAGATACAAATGTAAACTGAAGTCCACAGAAACCATCCATTAACCATATTACACATTTGTTGCACAAGTACAGTTTCTACAATACACAACTTTACATAGCCATTTCACAAACCTCTTCTAACCTGTAAACTTTAAGCCTTCAAGCCATGGCTGCATCTGCATTCTGCAACCCTATTTGCTTGAATCCCAACTGAAGAACCCCTGAATGGTCCAACTATTGTAATCTTCAAGATGCAAGGGTTGTACTCGAGCAACTATCTACCGTACACGATAAAATGTCTCTATAATCCCGAGAAATCGTGAATGAATCATAAACTTTCCCATCTCTGCTCTTTTTGTACTCAAACAAAAGGGTAGAATGGTCAAATGCAGTAAGTTTTAAGAACCCATAATCATAGTCTCTGAAGATGCTCCAAGTGGTATTAAATGGTGTGAATGGTGTGAGGTCTGCACCACCTCCCCCAGCCACCACATGTATTGTACCCTTTAAGCTGCCTTCGTAATGGTTCTTCTCATCATTCATGCAAATATTCTGAAGCAACACAATGCAAGAATATGCAACACAGTTATAATTTATAAACTAACAGGTTGAAAATGGGTTCTGGTTGGTCCAGAAACACATTTTGACCAGAAATTTTAAAATCTTTTACAAACAATTAGTTGTTTAATATGATTATACAAATATGATATTTGAAATAATAGGCTGCCTTTTGGATGATTTGACTCGTTTCCTTTCTAGTTTTATTCTTTATGTTACATGTTTGACCTGTTAGAGATGATAAACCACCTGACTAAAACGGGTCGAAATTGCCACCTTTACAAAAATACCTCATAAACCGGACAGGTTTATGAGATGAACAGGCCAAAATTTCCAAAATGACTTTTGACTGATTTGACCTGTTTCCTTTCTAGTTTTATTCTGTGTTACTAGTTTGACCCATTAGAGATGAAACATAACCCGACAGATGGGTCAAAATTGCCAGTTCAAACATACCTCATAAACCGGACAGGTCCTTTCATAATTGTGTGCATGACCATAAATGGCTATATCAACTTTATACTTTTGCCAAAGCTTTTGAAGGCCATCTCTACCCATAGGTTCTCCAAATGAACCTTCAACTGCATAAAATAAAGAAGAAGAATATCCCAATACACGATGAGCAATAAATATTAGCCAAGGTTGCTTTTGTCTATCCGCTGATGCAAAACATTGTTCAATGAAATTGTACTGCTCGGTTCCTTCTCTCCAATCATGCTCTGAGTCAGCAATGCAGAACCTAAACATGCCATAGTCTGTAGAATACCTGGAATAAAATACATAGAGTACAACACATAAGATGATGAATTGTAAAAAGATTAGCTAGTTAGTGATGGAATATACCATACCAGAATTTATCTCTATTAACAGTTGGAACATGAAACATAGTTTGAGCCACAACACCGCATTCTCCTCCTGAATCATCGTTCTCATAAAAAGATCCCGAGTTGGGCCAGTCACGTTCATGATTACCACTACAATGTAAAGATTATTAATTGATTATGCAAGATCAACAATTTATAAATAAACCCTCTCTGAAAATAAGTTACTTTGAATTTTAGAATAGAGAATTATGACCAATTTAAACTTTTATAGAAGTGCAAGAAAGTCCATATAAACTTTGAACTTTGGAAGTCATAAGTTTGACTTCAAAAGATAAATTGGTTATGCTAGATCAAGTGTAAAAATAACACTTTGGGATAGGAAGTAAGTTTGACTTTTGAGGTCAAACATACTAATATTTAAACTTCCTAATTTAAAAAGATATCTTTAAAACCATTTTAAACTCTTATAGAAGTACAACCAGCAAAACTGTGGGAGAAAAATATTTTTGCAGAATCCACCAGAAATTTAATCTTGGAAGTGATAAATTTGACTTGAAACATCAAACTCTACCAGGTATGTAAGAAAAAAGATTACAAATAAATATTAAAAAAGAACCAAATACCTAGCAATCATATAAGGTACAGCTGAAGCAATTGGTTCTATCTGAGAAGTAAACTGATCCCATTGTGAAAGATATCCATTTGCATAACAAATATCTCCAATATGGAAAACTATATCAATGTTTTCCAAGTCATCAATGAGTTGCTTTGTAGTGTTAAGGGACCCGGGTTGGAAATTATTGTATTCGTTAGAGCCATCAGCCTCATCCTGCATTTTGTTCAGATTAATATAGAAAGGAACAAACTTTATCTGAAATACAAGAAATTGAATAAAACCGGTGTCTAAACAATAAATAATACCTTTCCCATATCACCAAAAATTATAACACGTTGTAGAGAGTCTTGGCCTGGATATGGAGATGATTTAAACTGGTACATCTGGCTCCAGATGGTTGTACCATTCAACAATTTGTGCCCTAGCTTGTATGTATACCTACACAATACGGTCACGATTTTTCATTTAGTGGTGTCAATTTCGACCCATTTACATATAAAAGGGTCGACTTGGGTTCTGTTTTACCTCAAATGGGTCAAATAAAAAGGTATAGTTGTATGGGGGAATGGGCCAATCGGGTTAAAAGTCATCAAGTCTGTTTTTAATGCATATAACCTCCTAACTCATTTTATTGAAAGATTTAGATTATTAATATAATAATGTTGTTTTGGTAACCCTTACTAAGTACTAACAGATCATATGTTTTTAAATAATTTTAAAGAAGATGGACAAAAAAGTGTTTAGCAAACGACCCAACCCTACCCGGCACATATTGACCTGTACAAAAAAAAGCCTGTCTTGACCCATTACCAATCCACCTACCCTGCCAATCTCGCCACCTCTATTTAAGACATTTGAAATGTATAATCCCTTAAAAGACTGTTAATGAAGTTAATCTCCTGTTCATTCAAGATATTCTCTAGCATAAGGTATAACATACACTTGATTGGGCCATAAGTCTTTCAAGAAGCTAGTATGTATATAGCCAGGATCACGCCAACCCACAGTTCTTGCTGGTGCACCTGCACAGGCATACACGTATTTATAGAACAAAATGTTGCCAATAAAAGAATGATAAATCCATAATAAGCGATTGTCTTCTCATTAAGATTTGTAACTATAAAATGTTGCAACTTATGATCTTGTTTTTAAAACTTTATGAGATTTATGAATTATGTTTCTAAAAAAATAATGATCTCTTACACACCACACATGCTACGGCGGTCAAAAGTCAAAGTTCCAGCAGAAGAATGCCTCTGGTCTCCACCTATTTTACCCCATTCAACAAATGGCTGTGCTTCAGTGATTCCATATCCACTTGTCCATGTTACAGTCATCTGAAAATCATGTCAAAATTGTATTCCCTTCAAGTAAAACTAAGTTTATAGCTATGTCTAGAGCTGGCACGATGGTAGGGCAGAACAGGTGGTAGCATGTTAAGGTTGAAACATGTAATTTTAGTAGGGTTCAAATAGGCCGGGCCAGGTTGACCTATAAACACTTTATTGTGCATTTTTACTTTTTATAAATGGTTAATGCTTTAATTATGATCATGAAAACAATAGTGTTAAAATGATAATCAAAATATTAGAACATAACGATATAAGAGGTTGTATGCATTAAAAATAGACATTGGCAACTTTCAACCTGATTTATCTGTTCCCATTCTAGCTATTTCTATTTTGCCCATTTAAAATTAAACACAAATACACAGCCCGAATCAACCCATTCATAAGTGAGTGGTTCAAACTATGTCATTTAGCCCATAGTTACATATATACACAATCCATGGATATGTTACTTAGCCAATATTGTTATTGTTACATGTATAAATGTGTATGTATATACTAATGATACCCAAGTATCAGTGATGAAAAATGTGAAACTCACTTCATCCCACATCTTTCCTTGAGCTAAACGTGGGTAAATTGGCGCGTTTGGGTTTTCAAAAGCAACTGTATTTGAAACTGCCACCAGAATTGGCTGTCCACATATAGTCAAAATATTGTAAGTGCAAATTAACACTAACAAAATGTAAGGAAAAAGGGTGATTAAAAATCTAGAAGTTACAGTTGATAATCCTCCTGTGAATAATGCAAAAGAGAAATCAGATCTTTGGTTGATCAATTGAAGCTTTAATGATGCTTCTCCTGTAACCTTGTAATTAGGATTGGTGTAATTTGCATATTGAAACTGCAAAATACGTAGCATAATTAGTCAAGAACTGTAAAAACTAACTTTTGACTAAAAAGGGGCGTTTGGACGTGCCCTGAAACTGATGTCCCCAATTTGCCACACCCAAACACCCCCTAAAACTTGAATCCAACTAGCACCCATGTCACAAATCCAAGAAAACAAACCTTAATAGGCGCAGAGCACAAATACGGAGGGCTAAATCTTGAATTTTCAGGAAGGCAGGTAGAATCGCTGAAAACAACAATATAACATTGATTAAATATGCACGATGCAACTAATGAAACGGAGAATAAAGGGAAATTGATAAAAACAAATTCCAGTTAAATCTGTTAGCTTCAAATAGACTATATGACCTGAAATTGGCAGGGGAGAATACTCCAATCCAATCATCAATAGATGGGTTCTGATTACTAATATATACAGTCACCCATTCAGAATTTTGGTCCTAGAAAAACAAAATTAGAAGCATAAGTTTGTATTATATCTATTTATAATAACTTTTGATGTATGTCATACTTTTGATCCTAGAATTGCAGGTGAAGCTTTCACATAGGCAGCATCACTTAGAGCAAATGTCACTTGATGTATGCCAATTCTTGCAAAAGGATGATCTCCATGTGATGTCACCTCTTCTAGGCTTAACAAAACCCAAAACCCTACTAGCAAACTGAACCCTAGAACTTGAATCATATCTCCCTGTACTTCCAATCAAAAATATGCTTATTAGCAATTCGCTACATAAAGATGGTGAAAATTCGTATATTAAGTAGAAAACAAACGGAAAAACAGTTGAAATTTGATCGCTGATGCAAACAAACCCTAACGTTTTGAAATCAAATGATGGACTGAACGCATAATTTAGGCGAAAGATTGGAAACACAAGTTTGAAGTGAAGAATATGATCTTAAAAAACAAAGAAGAGAGGTGATTACCATCATATCAGTAGAAAAACCGCTGTGTATAATCTGGATGTTATGGCTATAGTGGCAGTCGTTGCAGCAGCAGGACTCATTTTATGTAGTTATCATAGAAAAGAATCATGAGGGAGGTATATACCTTATGTCTCCTTTTGGTTGCAAGTATGAAAAGAAATAGATAGTCATGGGGTTTTGTTCTTATTGGTTAAATAATTTCATATGAATATAATTTCATATGAATAGATCTTACACCGTCTACGGTCGGGGTTTTTAATCCAAGAACGTCGAGTTTTGGCCACACGAAAGAGACACACCAAGGACTTCATGGGTTCTCATGACGGAAGTCCTTGGCCAAGAATCGTCTTTAAAAATAGAGTCCGGTTTATGTGAGAGGTGAAGGAGAGAGAATAAAAAAGTTTGTAACTTTAGAGGAAAAATGTATTTTTGACGGGGATAAAGGTTACCGGAAGGGTGTTAGACCTTCTCCATTGTAGATGTGTAATTGGATGATAAATATGTATATTTTTATATTTGTGAATTCATCGTTAATATGAAATTCGCATTCCAATCTAACTTGATGCTTAGTTTTTGGGTTTTTTTAACAAGAAATCAACCCCCACATACAATGTGGTCAAAGGTGCTCGCCTAGACACTCAGGCGAGGTGAGGCACGCGACTTATCTCGGCCATCCGCTTTTTTCGCCTTAATGCCTTACACCTAGGCCATAGGTGAAGCCTTTGCGCCTTGAGTACGCCTAACATCTTTGAGTACCTAGACTATAACGTCCTAGAGGTCGTCATTCCACATGAACGTCGTTGCCAAAACTAACCACCAACAGACCTGCGCAATACGAGCATTCGTGGCTTTCTTGTCCCGTGAGTGCCACATCCGCAGCCCATGTGGGCTCCAAAAACGGCCCTTGCCGGTGTTCTAAGGGCCCATTTTGGTTAACTCGATTTATAAAATTTGTTAAAATGAGATACTCGTATGAAACTAGCTAACATGTCGAAATGAGGTCTGCACCACTCACTCCCAGACTGCCGCCACCACCTATCGATGGGCGTCGAGGCCACCACCATAACCACCTCCGTCACTGTCCGCCATCATAAAAACAAATATAGTAGGTGAACCCACTTCGACCAGTTAGCCAACCCGCCTGTTTTACCGGGCTTTTTCAAGAAATTCAAATAAACTCCCTCAAAAGAGGGTTGATGATGGTGAAAATACATTTTGTCACCCATTGAATAAAATCTTGAAACCTTCAAGAATATTTAAGAAATTTTGATCTTTTTCGGATCTTGCAACATACCCCAATTTTAGGGTACATGAATGGATCAACTCTTCAAAGGAGCACCAACTCTTTATGCGTGTACTTTTGGCTATATCTTTTTTTAAGGCTTCACTTCAATTGATTTGGTACCTTTCCACATCGTGACTATGTTTGTTGTCCGTGGAGGCGACAAGTTCAACCCGTTAACATATAATGAAGTAAATTCGATTATGTTTTATCTCTGACGGTTCAAATCAGATAACTAAAATAATGAACGAAAAAAGAAATGGATTCAACTTAACAAGAAATGGATTGAACAAGAAAGTCATTCAAAGTGTATTAAAATACATAAAACCTCATATAAATCGCTTTATTAGAGAAGTTATAATTATACATAACACAACTGTAAAAAAAAATAAAGACGAACAAAAAGGTGGTGTGGGTCAGCCTGACCCGCCCGACCACTTTTAACCACACTAAAAAGACCAACTTTGGCATGCTACCAACACCATATGGCCCACCAATTCTGTCACCTTGAACACCTTATAAACAACAACGAATGAAGTTCCATCTTTTAAATCACAACATTTTTGCAGGTGTGCATTTTTCCACCTAACTGGTGGCAAGCACAGCAAACACCTTCCACTTTACCCCAAAACTGATGTTATAAATCTGTTTATACATCTATCTCGACTTCCATCGTTCGTTGTTTGACATTAAGCAACAACTTTTAAGGTTTCAAATCAAGTGTTTAAACCGGCCCAATTTTTGAAAGAGATAAGAGCTTCCATTTTCTTAATGCTTCTCTTTCTCAATTTTGAAACTTTAAGCTTCTTATGACTCTCCATAAACACTTGCTTATACCTCCATTTATCTACAAATATCTTCATCTCTTGGGATTTCTCCACAACTTGCATAACTGCATCAAAGAAACCGCCTTTCACTAAAGCATAAAGAAAAGCATCAACCAACCCATGATCCAATTTAAAACTCTTTTCACCATTAAAAAACAATCTTTTCTTAACATCATTCCACATCATCAAAACACTGAAGTAATTCCCCACGTTCATGTACCCGTTAACTAAAGAAAGATATGTTTGCTCGGTTGGTTCAAACTGAAGAAAAACCATTCTTCTATAAGTCCTTCTAGCATCTTCTAACCGACCCGCTTTACAAAACGCATGAATAATCGAATTCCAATCGTGGGTCCCGGTTTTGACTCGCGGGTCTTCAACTACTTCGTCTAAAAAAGCTGCCATAAGTTCGGGTCGATGGTTTTCGGTTAAACCCGTCATTATTGTTAAATAACTCCCCATTAATTCAGGTATTCTTGCTTCTCTCATGTCTCTAAAAAGAGAAAACGCCGACTGAAAATCTTGACTGGACATAGAAATATCTATTAAAGCATCAAAGCTACTAACATCAAGATCTAGCCCTAAACCGCATATTTCAGATACCAATTGTGCAGCCTCCGCCGTTCTTTGTTCTTTACCATACGCCTTTAAAATTGACACGTAAACCCCAAGCCCAACAGAGCCTCCTTGAGCATTCATTTCATCAAGAACACCATGCGCCTTTTCTAACAACCCAAGATTAACACATGCGTTTATAATACCATAACCAACAGATCTTTCAACTAGTACAGTTTTAGATTCTAACTTCTGAGCTTCAAGTATCAAACTTGCTAAACCTTTAACACTTCCATGCTCAAGATATCCTTTCACCATCTCACCATATGTTTCTTCATGAAAGTTTAAACCTTTACCCTCTAATGCTTTTAAATTGTGCAATATAGTAGTTGAAACTGATTCTAGATCACCTGATTTCACATACCCGCTAATCAATTTACTAATAAACAAACTTTTATCAGAAAAACCAAACCGACTTACCAAGTCTTCTAATTCCATTATCTTTTTCCCGAGCCCTTTAATTGCGTACAAATAAGCAAGCCAGCCAAAACTTGTGTCATCAGGGCGAACACCCAACACAGACATTACATCAAGCAACTTTTGTGCATCGGTAACTGACTCAAGTTCATGACAACAACCCTCCAAAGCCGCGTTACACGCAGCCAAATTGGGCCTCAACGAGTCTAACTTTTCATCCTTTGCTATTCTACAATTCTCATTAAAAACCTCAAAAAAATCAGAGAATCTACCTGTTTTCCTACTGATTTCCACAAGGGTTTCACCCCACATACCAAAAGGGATAAAATACCTGTTCTTGAACATACATTTAACCAATGCAAAAGCAGGTGCACCATTTGTAACCTTCATTGAATCCAAAAAAGTCTCAATTGTCTTATGCTCTAATACACTAGGGTTTCTTTCTAGCACAAGCATCAAAGTGGCAAAAGCCCTTTTGAGATTGTGTGTGTCATTCTTTGATGAACATAAATGAGTAATCAATGAATTGATGAGAGGCTTACTTGGTAACAATGATGATGAAAGAGATTTGAAGCATTTCCATGCCTCATCTGTGTTGTTTTCCTGGAGGGACAATTGGAGGGTGGATTCAAGATTTGGGATTTGGTGGTTATTTAAAAGTGTAGGTTTTGGGGTTTGGTTTGGAGGATTAGGGGCTTGTACTGATTGGGGTTTTTTTAGGGAAAAGATTGAGGGCTGGAGGAAGGAATAAAGAGAAGGAGGAGATGGGGTTTCTGGTTCAGAAGAGAAGTATCGGAGCAAAGGGAAAACTCGTCTTCTCCACATCGTCGTCCGGCGAGACGAGATTCCGGTGGCAGCAGAGAAACCCAAATATGTATACACCATGAACTTTGTTTGCATGTTACTAAAATCATTATTATTTAACGAGTAAAGTGTACTTTTCGTCCCTTAGTTTAGTTTTGTTGCTATTAACAGGTTCAGTCCCTACTTAACAGTATGAGTCCCTAAAGTTACATTTTTTAACGTTTTTAGTCCAATTTCGTTAACTTTGTTAAGTTTTTCAGTTAAATCATGTTAAATATACCCTCTTCATCCCCGTTTCACCACCACCACCTGCCGGTTATATACTACTGATATTCCCTCGAATTTCAAACCCTAGATTTCCCCTTCTCTCTGATCCAGTCACCCTTGAGCCCCATGAGACTAACCACAAACCAGGCCCCTTTGGTCCGCTTGTTCGTTTTTCGACGAATTCACATTTCCCGGCGACTCCTTTACCGCCCAAACTAGAAACCCAAAATTGGGACATGGCGGATTCGTCCAGAAGAATAATTTGACTTGCTCCTCCTGTGACAAAGCACTTAAAAAAGCCCTAGAGATCCCTAAATCACCAAACCTTACATTCACAGCATCAAACACAATGTCTCCTGTAACCTTAACCACGTCATATTTGAAATCCAGATAGAATTCAGTTGCTTTACAAACGTATCCACATAATTCCTCATAAAACGAAGCAATCGAAGCGCTGCTAAACGAATTTGGAGGTCCGGATAGGAGATTCGACGGAGGACATCGATTGCAAATCCAAGCAATTTTATTGGAAAATTGACTAGGGTTCTGGGCGATCAAATCGCATAGCTCGTCAATGCCTCCATAGTAATCGAACAGTGGAGAAAGAAACCGGCTTGCCCTATACCTGCATCTCCATTTTAAATAAACCGATTTGGGCGGAGATGGTGGTTGAGGAAGAAGGACGCGCTGCAGTGGTGGTGGTGGACGGCGGGTGGTGGCGGCTTGGTGCCAGTGTGCTGTGGTGATGCCAATTTGATGGGGGAAGATGATCGGGGGGGTGGAGTCTGATTAAGGATTGAGGTTATACACAAGTCAAAAGGAGTTTGACTCATATGACATATATAACCGGCATTGGCTAACATGCCGTTTGGGGGCGGTGCAGGTGGTGGTTGGCCGCCAGAGAGGAGCCGCCGGAAGAGAGGGCTGCAGGTGGGTGAGGGTGGTGGCAGGTGGTGGCGGCTAGTGGTGGTGAAGTGGGGATGAATAGGGTATTTTGGTTATTTAATATTATTTAACTGAAAAACTTGACGAAGTTAACGAATTTGGACTAAAAGCGTTAAGAAATACAACTTCAGGGACTCATACTGTTAAGGAGGGACTGAACCTGTTATTAGGGACAAACCTTAGTAACGAAAACTACAGTTTACTCTTATTTAATTAATACTCATCTTATTTTTGCTCAATATAAATACCCATCTAAGATTTGTAGCTTCGCGGCCTTCGCCCTACTTTATTAATCATAATTTTTTTTTGCCTTTTTATCTCTTTCAATCTTTCAAAATCATGTATATTGAGATCTTATCGTTTCGAGCTTTCTAAATATACTAAAAGTCACAAAAGTTATTGATTGGGTCACTTTCTTATGTCACTTAGAGAATCTTATTATTACGTGTAGATAAAGTTGAATTATAATTTGTAACTTTTATTTTGAGTTGCTAACAACCTTATCGTGTGGTATATATGTACTTTCGTCATTCAATAAAAGCTTATGACGGGAGTTGTGAGTTGTAAATATTAGTTCTATAAAAATAGGACATAAAATATGATCTTCTATCAGTGACATGTCAATATTGTAAAGGAGTATTTAAGCAAAATTGTATAAAGGATAATTTTCCTTACTAAATAAAACATTTCACCAATTTTTAGATAATATATGATATTAATGTTCATACATTACTCGTATAATCCAAAGCTTATGTTATATGTAACGAACCAAAATCCGGGTTTTGTTTTAAATAAATAAATATTCTAATTAATATTATGGTTGAAATAGTATTTTAGAATTAAGTTGAAATAAGTGGGTTTCAAGTTAGTTTTGGGGTTATGTTAGTTTTTAATTAGTTTTTGTATGAAAATGAGTTAAATGGAAGTTAAAGGACTGAAATTATAAATATGAAAAATCTGCCATATTTGACTAAGGAGAAGTCAAAATTCACCATTTGTTGGTGAAGAAGGGTCGATTCTTGTAAGAGAGAAGTGAGAAAAAGGGTGTTGAAGCTAAATCTTGCAATTGAAGTTTGATTTGTGAAGGTGTTGACTTGTAAATCATCTTCCTAGCATCAAGTAAGTGTTAATCATCATTTTTAGTTCACCATTGTTGGGTTCATAGATGGGTTTTATAGAAATCCAAAATTTATTATGCATGGGGTTAAATGGTGTTAGATTGTTGATAATCTAGCTAAACTAAAAGTAAAGAATGGTGATTAACATCCTATAACTCTTTGATTTTAATTATGAGAAAAAAGGATTCATATGTAAAGAATTGTGGGTTTTTGGATTATGATGATAGGATGGTGAATTGTTGATGATTAAGTGTTTATATGATGTTAGACACTTGAAAGAACACTAAATTAATCTAATGTTAAAGATTAAATGAAAAGTTAGTGTTAAGGAATGGTAACGAAACTCAAGTAGGTGAGTTTGGGTGGAAAGAGGGTGTTTGGATATGAGTATAACCCAAACGAGTCAGTTTGGGATGAAAATGGAAGATTGGGTTGTGAACCCAATAAAAATGTGATTTTGATGTATGATAGATTACTAAATTAGGTGTATATGTTTAGGTAATCAAATTGCAAATCTTGAAGGGAGAACGGGATCTTCAAACCCGAAAGTGCTCTTGCACTTACTTAGTTTTGATGATAAAGGGTGATACATGTGTTATGTTTGCATACCATGTTGTGTGTTATGAATGTGAATGAATGTGTATGAATTTATATGTACAAGTGAATGAATGTAGTTATAGTTGTAATATTATAATGAAAATGTGGATACGAGGTTATGGTCTAAATACCATAATGGAAATGTGGATATGAAGTTATGGTTTAAATACCATAATGGAAATGTGGTGAGGAAGTTATGATCTAAGAATCATAATGGAAATGTGGTGATGAAGTTATGATTTAGTGTCATAATGGAAATGTGGTGATGAAGTTATGATTTAGTGTCATAATGGAAATGTGGTGATGAAGTTATGGCCTAAATGTCATAATGGAAATGAAAATGAGTTAAGTATGAGGGTTACAAGAAAAGAATGAAACCTGTAAGGTATTATGCAAGTGATATGTAGCCTAATGACTAATTGGGTGGAAACGGGTCAAATGGATGAATGGGTGAAAACATGTAGATTTTACTTGTTATTATGTTTTATCTTTATTACTAATGATGATATATGTGGTGTTATGTAGAAAAAATTCCGATGTAGTCAAAGTCAAGTCCATGGCGATTGACGAATTCTCGTATGCATATTTGGTGTTTTGGGGGTGAATAGAAATCCTTTAAAAAGGATGTAAATGTTACATGAAGTATGTAGTTTTTGTGTAAAGAATGATGCTAAAATGTTTTAAACAAAAACCCAAGTGTTTGGAAATTTTGTGTCATGATGATATGGTGAAAAATTGGAAATTTTGACTAAGTGTTGAAACTGGGCAAACTGAGTAAACTTTCTGTTTACTCAGGTCCCATACGGTACGCGAGAACTAGGGCAGGTTCTCTCGCGGTACGCGAGAGACCTGGCTCTCGGATAGGCACGTTTGGGACTCCCTCGCGGTACGCGAAAGGAGGGGCTTGGTCCTTAACTATATGAGCACAATAGAGTTTAGAAACCTATAACCTAATGGTATACTGGCATGGTGTTTACCTTCTAGGAAAGAGGTGTGACTTTAAATCCTTGCAAGTGTAAAGTTACGTGTTTTTTATGTGTAATTTTTTTTGAAAAAATAGAGTTTAGGACTGATTGTGTCATGATGTAAGTTCAAAGGACCTTAACTGCACATTATTTAAAGTGAAGGGGCTAACGTTCGTAATTCAAGTCAACTTCCGCTTCAAAAGAATCAGAATTCAGAATCCCGTCGAACTATCGATCAGCAGAAGAAGACGATCATTTGGGGGCCATGGAAGAAGAAATCGAGAAGGTGAAGTCTCAAATGGTATTTGAAGAATGGAGTGGTACATCTTCGAACAAACTCTCGTTGACCGCCGTTATATCGCCGTCTTCTACTCCTTCGTCTTTCACAGTGAAAAGACACGGTAATCGATTCAACCTTTTCTCCCGAAAGTTCCTCGAAGCATTTGTTCCTGAGGTGATATATCACAAGAATTTCACAGTTTATTCGCCAATTTTCTTCGTTCGATTTCGCGTTAGTTCAGTTATGTGTTGAATGTTGATCCAATCAGTTTACGAGTTAAATTTATTCACTTTGAATCAAAGTGTTATATATCTTGGAGCATAATTTGATGTCTACATTGAAATTACCACACACCTAATAGTTGTTTGCTGTTAACTATAGTTCTTAATTTTAACTGAAATTATTCGGTTAAATTTAAATATACATATCTGTTGAGTGTTGATTGATATGGATTGAAGTGCCATTTAGAAGAATCAAATGTTACTAGTTTGGTTATGGAGAAAACTATGTCTCTTGATATTGAGGTTATTGATGTTCACAAATTTATGTCAAAACTTAATACGAGCACTATGAATTGAAAAATGTTGAAATAATTTGTTTCTTAATCTTAATGGAATTCTTGTCTCTTGGATGGTTGTTGGAACAATAAAAGGTAACTTAGAAACGAGTCTGCTAGTACAGTATTATTTTTTTATGGATGATTTGTTGGAAGGTAATTTACAAAATGGAATCTGATTGCTACTGATTATGCTTTGACCTTTTGTTCTACATGTCTTGTTTGCTTGAAGTTTCTTACATTAGTTCTACTTTGTGGATGTAGGGTTTCCCAAACAGTGTGACTCCCGATTACATCCCGTTTCAAACATGGGATTTATTGCAGGTTTGAAATCCAATAATGCTCTTTTGGAATTTCCGTTAGAAATATTGTAACGGATTCAATATTTTTTCATAGGGACTCTCGACATACATAAGGATGATGCTTTCTACACAAGTAAAGTTTATATGTACAGACAGTTGAATTTGTTTCTTTTAAAATCATTTCAGTTTCAAATTTGTGTTAAAATCATTCTATTGGATCTACTTTGCTAGGCTCTTTTAAGTGCTATAGGAGTTGGTGAGAAATCTGCAACTGTAATTGGGGCTACTTTTCAGGTACAATAGTTTCGTATCAAGCCTGTTATTTACTGTTACCTATCCAGCTTGTTTTGTGACCGTGATGTTTGTTTTCCTCAGTGGTTTTTGAGGGATTTAACTGGAATGCTTGGAGGTGTGATGTTCACATTCTACCAGGTTTGTTGTTCTGCATATTGTAGGTTATCCTTGTTTGCACATGCACATTTTCAAAGACATAGATGAATGCAATTGGTTGGTATACTTCTGTGTGTTGTCTCCAAACGCAGCTTTATGCATGAACACCATGTGCTGCACTTGAAAATAATTTCATCTCACTCATTCACAAATTTTTAGTATTTATATGGTGTTTAATCATTAATGTTAGATATACCCACGGGTCTGTATTCTACCTGTACAACCGTTATATAGTTGTCATTTGTCAACAAGTAAAGTGCCAAAATATTAAGCTAGAATAGATGACATTTTACACAGGGTGTTCAATTTTCAGTCAAGGGGTCTGTTATACATCTATGTGTACACTTACCCTTGAGAGTTACTTTATTTCAGGGCTCAAATCTAGATAGCAATGCCAAAATGTGGCGTTTGGTTGCAGATCTCATGAATGATCTTGGTATTGGTCTATTTATTTTCATTGTATTCAAGAAATACTTGTCAATATTAATGACATTTAGTTGAAGCGGCTCTAAATAACTGTTTTGTATAATTAAAATTTTGGGTTGAAATATGAGTTCTTCAAAATATGAAGCCTTTGGTGTTGGCATAGGACTCCTATCATTCAGTAGAGAGATTGCTTGAAATTGTTTTAATGATTATTGTTTTCTGTTGCAGGAATGCTGATGGATCTTGTTTCTCCATTGTTTCCTTCGGCATTTGTATTTATTGTCTGCATAGGGAGCTTGTCAAGATCTTTCAGTAAGTCATTAGAAACTTAGTCAACAGTTAAGATACCTCTAGACTAATATGGAAAGAAATTTTAATGTATCATTGTATACGAAAGCAATTATGCCATAAGTACCCAAATATTAGCCACTCTCACCATAAGTACTCAGACAAGTTTTTCACTTTGGTAGGAACTAAAACGGTTAGGCTTAACATACAGACTTCCATTAGATTAGACTATTGCCTTCTTGTGGGCCATGATTAATTTAGGGTACTTCCATGTGTGAAATTTTGTATGGGTTATTTTGTTGAAATTGACCAACAATTTGTGGACTGTTCATGTAATTTACTCTGCCTGCGTTTAATATGCCCAAATATCCTTTTCAAAAACATCTCAGTCTTCATGGTCTCTGCTTACAACCTGTTGTTTTAGCTGGTGTTGCCAGTGGAGCGACTAGAGCTGCTTTAACCCAACATTTTGCTCTTCAGAATAATGCCGCAGATATATCTGCAAAGGTAATTCCTATACAATTTCAACCCATTTACTTATGAATGGTTGATTCGTGTTATGTTTTATCCTCAGCTTATCAAACTTGTAAAGTCGTAAAAATAGTTTAAAAGGAAATGGGCCAAACAAGTCAAAAGCCGCCAATGTGTATTCATAATGCATAAAGCCTCATAAATCATTTTATTAAAAAATTAGATTATTTTTTAAGTAACAAAATTTTTGTAATCAACCTGTTATGACCCGTTACCCAACCTGTCTGACCCCCCCAATTGTCGCCATCTCCGGTAAGTACCACATATATGTCCTATAATCTTACCATGTTTGTGTTCTCTTATAGGAAGGAAGTCAGGAGACGATTGCAACAATGATAGGAATGGCTTTAGGAATGCTTCTTGCGCACATTACAATGGGACACCCAACAATCATATGGTTCTCGTTTTTGTCTCTCACAGTGTTCCACATGTATGGTTAGTTATACTTATGCTTCACTATTTCAGACCATTGCATTTATAAACATACTGTACCGAAACTAATTTCATTATCTTTCTGTATTTCGTGTTGTGGTGATATGTAGCTAACTACAAAGCTGTTAGGTGCCTTAATCTAACTACATTAAACTGTGAAAGAAGTTCAATTCTTTTGCTGCATTTCATGGAGACTGGCCAAGGTGAGATAAAATTCAATGCAGCCTATTATTATATAGTTTTGAAAAGGCTAATCGAAACTCATTTCAATATGGTTAAATAAAGGTTCATGTGATTTTGCTTATCTTGTAATCACGATCAAGATGCATGATAACTTAAATTGTCTTTTTGCATTGTGCAGTTTTCTCTCCAAAAGAGGTCTCATTGTTGGAACATGTTTTACCATTATGGGTCAGTTCTTGGAGCTCAAAAAGTACTAATTTTCTGTATACACGGGTACACTTAGGTGTCAGGATTTCCTCACTAAACAGCCTAGAAATGTGAGTTTAAAATTCCTTGAAAACTTTGAACCTACTGATTGAAACGTAAAAAATAAAAAACCTTTAAGTTTGGACTCTTACTTGATTGTTATGTTTTTTTCACTTGTCAACAAACAGGATGGAGTTATCAACTTCTGCTGGATCTCAATACGAGAAAGGTTGAGATTTACCAAGTTCTTACTTAAAATAATAACATATATGACAAATGGAATACTTATATTAGTTACTGCTGTTTGGGTTTCAGAAAGATACTTGTTACTTAAGAAGAAAGGAATTATCAGCATTGTTATGCATAAAGATTCAACTACTGGAGATGTCATGCAGGGGTTTATTCATGCTCTTGTCATGGTAAACCTTTTAAATCTTAACCCTACATCATCGCATACGGATAGCCAAACATGGATGGACAAGCACTATGAAACTTTTGTTTCGAAGGTACATTTCATCATATTAAATTTACTTTTTTATATCCCAATTTTAAATACAGTTATTGTTAAATTACATTATTTTTTCATAATTTTGAGAGATTTCACTCTTTTATTTTCTATGAGATTGCAATAATAGAGAAGTCACCAAGTTTTCACGTTTAGGTGACCTGGAGGCGGAGTATTTAATGTTTAATTACGTTTTCTAACTAAATTTAACCTGGTGATTTCTGTATCATAAGTTAACCTGGCCTATTTTTATATTTACCTTTTTACCGTAAATTGGCAGCTTCAATCATCTGGTTGGAAAACAGAGCGACTTTTGTCATCATCAATCACCTGGAGGGCAAACTGGAGCCATGGGATTCCAGATAAAAAGGATAAAATAGAATATTTCACCTATACAGACAAAATTCAACAGTTGTCCAATCTGGATGATGAAATTGAGAAAATGATTGATGAATTCAGGTTCTTGAAACAATTTTAATGATTGCATGGCTGTTGGTATGATTCTAGTATTGAAATTGCATTATATTAAATGTACTGAATACAAGCTTCAATTTTTATAACAAGGTTAAAAATTCTTATATACTTCTTGCATTTGTAACTTTCTGCTTTCTGTATCGAGTACAATATTTGGCTATACAGTTGCAGTAAACTTGCAGGCTGCAGCCTAACATATTTTCCTTCCGATAATTTTAATGTAATGTGTTTACTGTTTCCGGTGTCCAGATGACGCCATTAGAACTCCAACAGCCACAATAAACATGGATAGCATGCCTACAAGAAGTACATATGTTCTCCTAGATGATTTATGGTATTCTCCAAAAAGGAGCACGCCCCAAAAGGTACTCACAAGTGGAAGTGCCTGAAAGAGTTAACACAAAAAATCACAAGGTAAGCATCGGCATGTTTCTGGAAAGTTTATCCAAATGCATTGATGAGTTGTACAGTGCTACTCAGTATTGCTTCCAGACACTACTCAGAATCACGGGGAAGTGTCTGGAAGGGTAATTAGATTATCATCATTGACGAGTTGTAAACTAGAACCTACCAATGCGGTCTGTCTAGCTACAACTCACCAAGTAATTTTGCTAGAGGTGACAATTTCAACCTGTTTATAGGTAAATTGAGTAAAATCCAAAATCACCGACGATGGAAATGGGCCAAACACATCGAAAGTTGCTCTTCATGTATTCAAAGTTTAAATAAAAACCTCCTAGATTGTTTTTTAAAGAATTATATTGTAACCTTTTTTTTTATCATATTCAATATATTAATTATCTAAATAAATAATAATTACTAGTCTGGACCCTAACCATTTTTACCACCACATATTATGAATCATATGCATTGGTTAGTTGTACCCTTTAGAACAATAATGCATTAATGAGTTGCACACTAGGACCTAGCAATAAATGTGTATTAAATGTTTTGTTGTACAACATGGTCCGTATGTCCATATGGTACAGTAATGCAAGAATTTAGTTGTAGATTTCCCCCTCTAGCTAGCTATAGTTACATGTTTGACATGTTACTCAACCCGCCTCCCCGCTCTTTTTCTCACCCCTAGTTATAACGATGATTGAATTAAATGCATAGATGGTTGTACACTAGAATAATGCATTGGTTGGTTATGCCATAAGATACAACAATGCATTCCGAGAGCCATAAACTTATACAGACTTTAGAACTAACCTGAACTGCATCTGCTGCAGCATAACCAGCGGCTTGGCCTCCCATAAACTGGAGACCATTCCCAAATCCACACAGAAAACCAGCTAGAAACGCCCAACCTCGACCATCCCAATCGTTCAAATATGCCATGATCGAAGATCGAGGCAAGTTGAACGTGGGGTGGTAAAGGAATGTTATGTTCAAGATTATTGCAATCACGAAACATGAGCAAGAAAAGTAGAAAAAAGTTGTGTAGACGCTTAAATGAGGGACATCATCATCCAATGTATGCCATTGGTCATTGGTTGCAAGGTTAAATGCCGGTGAGAAGAGAGAGAAACAAATTCCAGCAAAGAAACATATGACCAAGCCAATCAATGTGCTTGTCCCAAACACCTGAAAAAATGTAAATGAAAGTAAGTTTGTTTTTTGTTCTATCATCTTTTTTTCTCGGTCGAGGTTCGGTTTCAACATAACGAATGCATCTAGTTACTACATTAACTAGTTTGCAAATGGCTGGTAAACATATTTATATATGTGTATCACATGTTCACTTAACCTTGATTGCTCTTCGGCTCTCGAGCTCAATAAGGAAGTTGGCAGTTCCCGCTTTTGCTTTCTTACTTGAACTCGTGTTTGATTCGTTACTTATTAATCTGTCAAGAAACGTGTAATTATGTCTTTAGAGTTCCAAAAGGTAAATGATTGTTTTCAAAGGAAAAAGATATACCCTTTTCCGCTTATGTGAAGAACTTCTGGTTCATCAAGCTTTGCTTGATTATCTTTGGCGTTGGATGCATGCACTAAAGATCCAAGACAAGCAGCAATCAAGAAACAAGCAACACCCGGGAAAAGTATCTCTGCCCTGTTGATCTTGTCGTCTAAAAAGTAATTCATAGTTGTACCTGTGGCCCGTGACAAAAAAACCCACAACAAACTCGAGTTAACGATCCTAAACATTTTCAAAAGTATTCTTTTGGGTCAATGTTTATGTAGAGGAGATGATGCCGATGATGATGATACCTATAACAACAGTAATACTCGAGCAGATCACGTTGGTTACTGATAAACCGACAAATGCCCAAGCATATTGTGTTGTCAGATTTCCGAGGCTTAAACCTACCCCGCCCGCCATTGCAAAGAGAACACTCGGCCAATTATTCTGCAATAGAGAATGTTGCTGGTTTTGAACAATGCATATAGGGTTCAGTGAGGCATTTGGTCTAATGGTTTAGGTGCATGATAATACCTGAGTAAGCTGGTCTAGGAAGTTGGGCATATCATCATTAGAATGGCCAAATTCCCCAAATGTGAAAGCGATTATGACAGCAGCCAAAAGATTGGTGATTGTGTAATCAAGGTAAGTGTGCTGAGGAAGTCGGCCACGTCTTTCTAACAAAGTTAGAATGGCAGGCCATGATCCTAAGAAGAGGAGCGCGAGCAGCATGCATGTTATCGCTCCTCCTTTGCTATCCACTACATACATCTTCAAAACCGAACCGAGCCCCTCTGTTGTAAAAGTGATCAAGAAACGAGATTCGGCGATACCCTAAAACCAAAATGGCAAAGAGATGAAAGGGTGTTAGCACTTTTAAGAATCTTGAATGAATTAAAAGGGTTAGGATTAGTCAAACTCAATTGCAACAGAAGCTTTCAAATATAAAACATGAGTGCTTATCTTCAAAATTTTCTATCACCCATCAAAACTGGAAATCAAACTGCATATGATATGATATGATATGCAACAAAAAGCCAAATATAATGATTTAAAAAGTCGATATGATATCTAAGAAGAAGAAACTGTATGAAACATATAGATGAATCTCCAAAAAAGTAAGACTCAAGAACAAAGTTGAATCTTGAAAAAAAAAAGTCAAACTCACCATGGCAGAAGAGCTCACAGAGAATCTAAAGAAGTAATGAACAAGAAGAATATTCGGTTTCTTTTTTAAAGCCCACACACAAAAAAAAAAAGATGAAAATGACTTATGCCAACCAATCATGGACCAAGAAAAATATTAAAGATACTAATTTCTCTTTAGCACATTCTGAATGATTAAGATTTAAATAACTTATATGTACCAATGATTCACTAGATTCTAAAGACACATTTTAAATAAAATAATAATAATAATAATATAAATTGGATTTTAATAATATAAATTTTTATTTATTAGTTAACAATAATTCATATTATCAATTTAACCAATGACCCTTTTAACTTTAACTTTCGTTACCAACGACAATTCCACTCGCATAATCATAGATTTACATTTGATTTCGACTTGATTTCGTTCACAATCATGATTATGAGCAAAATGGAGAAATGTACCCTCTTTGTAAGTGAAATCGAATGAAAATCAAGTGTAAATCTATAATGATTATGCGAGTGAAATTTTCAATGACAACAAAAATGAAAGTTATAAGCGTCATATATAAATTATTATTGACAAAAGGGTGATAGCTTGAATTATTAAAATCTAATTTAACATTTTCTTTTTGAAAATAAGGAACAAAATCAATTAAGTCTTGTACGCCATACAATTATTGGGACCTCAATAAAACAGTCTTGGATGATACCTATAGTGGGTAAGTTTAAACCAAGAAACACGATACACTAAATAATTACATCATGGTTCTTGTAGTTCTCTATTTATAATTAGTTATATTGGCATCCCATAGCTTACATATATAACATCTAAGAATGTACTGAATACAAGCCTAGAATTTCAACTTATTCCTATTATACAAGTTTCAAAACACGTTGAAGTTGATTTTCACTTTGTTTGAGAAAGAGTTGCACAAGGAAAACTTCACGTACAATTTATATCCACAGGAGATCAGATTGTAAACATCTTTACAAAGCAACTTTTGACTCAAAGATTTATGTTTTTACGTTCCAAGTTACTAAATCACATTGTAATTAGACACAATAGAGGATAGATTGTGTAAATATGCATCACATTTATAAATACCCATGTATTATTCTAATTTGGAATAGAATTCACAATTCCCAAACACTCCTTTTGTCTTGATTACTTGCAATGTAACATTTTCACCTTTCGATAATTTAAGGTATTGTGTTTAATGTTTTCGGTGTCCCGATGATGCCATTAGAACTCCGACAGCCACGATAAACATGGATAGCATGCCGGCGAGAAGCACATATGTTCTTCTAGACAATTTGCAGTATTCACCAAAAAAGAGCACTCCCCAAAAGGTACTTACAAGTGGAAGTGCCTGAAACGAGTTCATAACAAGATCATAAGGTAAACATAGACATGATTTTGGAAATTGTATTCAAATGCATCGGTAGGTTGTACACTACTACTTAGTACTACATACTAAGCAGGATTAACCATGGATCAAGTATGAAACAAGTTTTGGTAATCTTAGTCTCATACACTACAAAACATCAATGGGACATGTCTTTAAGTGGATTAAAAACATTGATGATTTGTATATTAAAGATTTAAGATCATAGATATATTCAATATAAATTAAGTTAGATATTTAGTTTTTTGATGAATGATTTATTTTTATTAATCTTGCAATTAAATTTTCTTAGTCAATAAAATTTACAAAGATGAGTAAGTTTAAATAATACAGTAAAGGCTAGTTTTAAGAAAACCTTAAAAAAACCATAAAACGCTTGTTTAATTTCATTATTGGTAACAAATAAGAATGGGTATTTTCTAAATAATTTTAAAATCGAAATTTATTAAAACTAATATATATTTTAAATTGAAATTTAACTGCTTAAAAATTCAATGAAAAAGAAACAAATGCCAACGGGTGTAAAATTTGAAAATATGATATATATATATATATATATATATTATTTAGCTAAATTTAATATTTTGGATGGGGTGTGTGTTATTTAGTTATTTATAACATAAAAAAAACTCACCTGGACTGCATCGGCTGCAGCTAGGGGTGTTCATCGGGTTTTTTAATCGGGTTTCGGGTTATTCGGGTTTTTTGTTATAAGAATCCTACCCGTTTACCGACCCAAATAAGATTCGGGTTAATCGGTTTCGAGTTTATTCGGGTCGGGTTAATCGGTATTCGGGTTTCTAAATACAAGTTGTAACGCATACTTTATTATTTAACTTAACATTATATTTATTAAATAATAAGCATAGAATGTCAAATAAAAACCTTCTCAATATGATTTTTCATTCAAATCCATGCACTAAACACATATTAACTAAAAAAACACCAAATAAAATAATAAAAAAACCAAAGTGTATCAACCAATAATATAAACTAAAAAAAAAGACTAATCGTATCAACCAACAAACTCGTTAACAATGTTCGCTATTCAAATTCTCACATTCATGTCCGCTCATACGTTTTCAATCATAATTTAAAAAAAAAATTGAAATAAAATAAGCATTAAAAACAGTTAGATGTATACTGAGCTAAGATTACAAATAAATATTAATAATAAAATACCTTTTTATTATTATTCGGGTTAACCCGATTAACCTTTTTTTAACCCAATTACCAAACCGAATACTACCTTCGGGTTTGGGTTCCATCTTAAACGGGTTCGGGTTGTTCGGGTTCCATCTTAATCGGGTTCGGGTTAATTTGGGTCGGGTTCGGTATTCGGGTTTCGGGTAAAATGAACACCCCTAGCTGCAGCATAACCAGCTGCTTGGCCGCCCATAAACTGGAGACCATTTCCAAAACCACACAAAAAAACCAGCCAGAAACGCCCAACCTCAACCGTCCCAGTCGTTTAAATACGCCTTGATTGTAGATCGAGGCAAGTTGAACGCAAGGCGGTAAAGGAGTGTAATGTTCAAGATTACGGCGATCACAAAACACGAGCACGAGAAATAGAAAAAACCTGTGTACACACTTAAATGAGGGACACCATCATCCAATGTATTCCATTGGTTGCAAGATTAAAAGCCGGTGAGAAAAGAGAGAAACAAACACCAGCAAAGAAACATATGGCCAAACCAATCAAAGTGCTTTTCCCGAACACCTGAAATATCGACAAAATGTAAAATATTTAGCACAACCAAACTTAGCCATCACCCTTTTGTTATTTTTTGTGATGAACAAAAAAAAAGAGTAAACTAATAAATGTATCATGTAGCTTTCGACCTGAATAAGAAAATTTGCAGTCCCTGCTTTGGCTTTCTCAACATTACCATTTCCATGCACATCTGAGTCAAAATTGGTCAAACTTGGGGTTTGTAGTAGGGTGATATTTAAGTACAACCAAAGACGAAAGAAAAAATTATGAATGGTTACTTGACAGAAAGACTAATATATAAAATAGATGACACAGATGCAACTTTTGGTTGTATCGCGCCCGTCTCACGTATCGCGCCTCGCGCTTTTTAAAGCCCAGCAAATAGGGTTTATTGAAGCATGACATGAAGTTTACCTGAGAAAGTTGGGCTAGAAAACTGGAGTTATCATCATTGGTATGGCCAAATTCCCCAAATGTAAAAGCAATTATAACAGCAGCCAAAAGATTGGTGATTGTGTAATCAAGATAAGTGTGTTGAGGAAGCCTGCCACGTCGTTCCAACAACGTTAAAATCGCGGGCCATGTTCCTAAGAAGAGCAGCGCAATCAGCATGCATGCTATCGCACCTCCCCTGCTATCGCACCTCCCCTGCTATCCACCACATACATCTTCAGAATTGTATAAGTGATCAAGAAACGATATTTGAGGAAACCCAGAACTTGAACTACATAAACAAGCAGCATTCACTGATTTCTTTTATGTTTTTTTATTTCTTTATAATTCTTCACAAATTACATTTATGAGCATTCAAATTGCACACTTGCATTAATTATGATTTCTTTAAAATCATTCACAAATTGCAGACTCGCATCATGCATTTATTTATCACATTCAAATCGCAGACTTGCATTAATGATATATTAAAATTATCAAATTTATCATCATAAATTTCGTTAAATAATAATTTCTTTTGATTTTAATAATTTTGTTTTTTATTTTTTTTAATATAGGATAATTGAGTTTCCCCGGGTAACACATAGAACATCCAGGACAGGTCCATCACAGAAGGAACCCCAACTAGGTAAAAGTTAAAACCCCCTGGACTGCTATGGTCGGATTTGAACCGGTGACCTTCCATTTGAAAGTCACCGGTGCAAGACAAAGCACATTTGGTGTAATAAATTCGTTAAATAATAGTATAATATAGGACGAAGGCTGATGATAATAATGTTATATAATAAATTCGTTAAATAATAGTATAATATAGGACGGAGGCTGATAATATAGTGGGGTCGGATTGGTGTAATTTTTATTTCATATTGTAATTTTTGATGATGGATGTTTCTTTGGGGCTAGCTATTTGCTAGTGCCAATATTTTGATTTTTATAAAATTTCCCCGTTAAAAAAATTAATAATTTCTTTTTATTTAATTCAATTCAGGGACCATGCAATAATAAATTTTTGAATAAAATTAATCCATTTGATAACATGGATTACTTTAAGTTTACTGCATTAAAAAAATTATTTATATAACAAAAATTGATTTAAAAAAATTAATACATATAACATGGATTAAAAGCTTATTGTAATAAAAAAGTTAAATTTTATTTACATAATAATAATTGATTTAAAATTTCATTACTACTATTAAAAAGCAATCTCATTAATGGTAATTAAATCATTATTTTTTGTAACATGGATTAGAAATCGACATAGAAGATGATACCTAACTTCAATCCTTGCAATCGTTCTTGTATGTCACTCATTTGCGTTGAACATCTAAAACAATAAAGTCCATTCTATGATACAAAAAGCTGATTCATCACTGAAAATTTGGGGTTCCCAAGCTAAGGCTTTTCCTTTTACATAGAAGAGCCGGCCCTGAGTATATTTTTTCAGTTAAATAGTTGTGATTGTTCTTTAAGTTCCTTTCATTGTTGGAAATAAATTAGAATCTTTCAAGAAAGTTATTTTAGCAATTGAAATTGATAGGATGAAGAAATTACATGAAATATAATAAACCAGACCAAGAAACATGATCCACTGCGTGCATATTCATGCTTATGCGATTCTCGCAGTTTTCTATTTATAATTGGTTTTGTATTCAACATCATAATCAATATAAATATAACATCTTAGAAACATATGGCCAAACCAATAATAAAGTATTAACAATCCAATGAAATTCAACTTATTCCTATGGTACAAGTTTCAATAAGTCTTATATGCTTTGTGCCATTGTAATCAAATTTTGTTGTTTTTTTCCTGTACATGTTGATTATACAGTGAATCTGAAGTGTGACATTTTTTCCTTTTGATAATTTTAAGGTACGTGTTTAATGTTTTCGGTGTCCTGATGACGCCATTAAAACTCCAACAGCCACGATAAACATAGAGAGCATGCCTGCGAGAAGCACATACGTTCTTCTTGACGATTTGCGGTATTCACCAAAAAAGAGCACACCCCAAAAGGTACTTACAAGTGGAAGTGCCTGAAATGAATTCACAAGAGGATCATAAGTTTCTTGGAATTTCATAAGTTTTTTGGAAATTGTATTCAAATGCATTGGTGGGTTGTACGGTACTATCTAGTAGTACATCCAGACACTACTAAGTGGGGTTTAGTCGGGTATAGGACATGTTTTGGTAATATGTCTCATACACAACAAATCTAAACCTCTAAAAAGTGGGTACCACTTAATTTAGTTTTACTCACAATATAAGCCATAACTTAACTAAAAAAACTGATAAATTATTTTATTTATTTATTGCAAACAAATTTGTTTATTCAATAAAAAGTTCTAAAATTTACGAAGACAAAATAAAGGCTAGTTTAAAGAAAACCTTTAAAACAATCATAAAAGGCTTGTTTAGTTTCATTATTAATAAAAAAAAGATTGTTTATTTTCTAAACCGAAATTTTTATTAAAATAATATTTTGTAGCCATTTTTAATACGAAAATTAACTGTTTATGTATTTAAAGAAAAAGAAAAAATATACCAGTTGCTATAAAATTTGAAAATATAATACACTTTCAATTAAAGTTAACATTTTTTTTTCTACCTGAACTGCATCAGCTGCAGCATAACCAGCTGCTTGGCCTCCCATAAACTGGAGACCATTCCCAAAACCACACAAAAAGCCAGCCATAAACGCCCAACCTCGTCCGTCCCAGTCATTCAAATACGCCTTGATTGTTGATCGAGGCAAGTTAAACGCAGGTCGGTAAAGGAGTGTAATGTTCAAGATTATGGCAATCACAAAACACGAGCATGAGAAGTAGAAAAAAGCTGTGTAGACACTTAAATGAGGGACACCATCATCCAACGTGTTCCATTGGTCATTGGTTGCAAGATTAAAAGCGGGCGAGAATAGAGAGAAACAAACACCTGCAAAGAAACATATGGCCAAACCAATCAAAGTGCTTTTTCCAAACACCTGAAATCCCAACAAAATGTAAAATGTTTAGCACAACTAAACATGTTAAATTTATGTTATATGCTTGTATATGATTGATAATGTGTAAAATAAAACATGTTAAAAGCCGCCTAAAGTGAATTAAAATGACCACAACCTCGTTCCCAACCTTTTAATAAAACAATTATGGGTCCTACTGTTTGCACCAAGCTTTTGCTTATTCCACCAAGTGATCTGACTTTAGTTAGTATATTTTCTGTGTTTACTTATTTGGTCTCAAGTGTTTACTTAGCCATCACCCTTTTGTTATTTTCTGTGGTGAAATAAAGAGAATGAATTAATAAGCGTATCATGTAGCGCATGACCTTGATTGCTCTTCGGCTTTCGAGCTCAATAAGAAAATTTGCAGTCCCTGCTTTGGCTTTCTCAACATTACCATTTCCATTCTCCAAATCTTTTTCTGAGAATTAAAAAAAAAAGCTTTAACTAATAATCAAAAGTAAAATTTAACTGTTTGAATTAGAAAAAAAGTTACAAATGTTCTTACTTGAATTCGGGTTTGATCCATTACTAATTACTCTGTCAAGTAACATGTAACAATGACATTAGAATTTCAAACTAAGAGTTGAAAGGTTGGTAAATAAATAGTCTCCAAAGAAACAAAATATACCCTTTTTCTCCTAATGTTTCAAGCTTTATTTGATTATCTTTGGCGTTGGATGCATGCACAAAAGAACCAAAACAAACCGCAATCAAGAAACATGCAACGCCTGGGAACAGTATCTCGGCTTTATTGATCTTGTCGTCTAAAAAGTAGTTCAAAGTTGTACCTAGCTCACCACAAAAAGACCAACATCACAATCCCAAATATGTTTTAAAATAGTTTTTTTATATCTTTGTTTCTTTAGAGATGATTAGATGAAGAAAATGATACCTATAACAACAGTAATACTTGAGGTGATCACTTCAGTTACTGATAAACCAACAAATGCCCATGCATATTGCGTTGACAGATTTCCCAGACTTAAAACCACCCCACCCGCCATTGCGAACAGAACGCTTGGCCAATTATTCTGCAACAAAAAGTACAGTAATTTACATCTCAATGATTAAAATAGTAAAATAAGCTTGGTTTGAAAAAGCACGCTAGAGGCGATCATGAAAACGCCTCAGGCTTTGAGGGCGGCGTCTCATTCAAATCTTGGGCCACATGAAAAGATTATGAAAGGTTTACTTGACGGAAACACTAATATGCAAAAGTTCTCAAATGCAACTTTGGGTTATACAACAACGTCTCACGTATCGTGACTCGGCTTTTGGGATCTAAAGACCTTGAAGTGCCTGGCTCTTTTTTAAACCAAGCAAGCAAAATATGGTTCTTTGAAGCATTTCGTCGAACAGTTTATGTGCATGAAGTTTACCTGAGAAAGCTGGACTAGAAAATTGGGTTTACCATCATTGGTATGGCCAAATTCCCCAAATGTAAAAGCAATTATGACAGCAGCCAGAAGATTGGTGATTGTGTAATCAAGATAAGTGTGTTGAGGAAGCCTGCCACGTCGTTCCAACAACGTTAAAATGGCGGGCCATGTTCCTAAGAAGAGCAGCGCAAGCAGCATGCATGCTATCGCTCCTCCTCTGCTTTCCACCACATACATCTTCAAAATTTGCAACCCTTAAGTGATCAAGAAACAATATTCGAAGAAACCCTAACACCAAAATAGCAAAAAGATTAAAGGGTGTTAGCATTTTTAAGAATCTTGGATGAATCTAGGCGGTTAGGATTGGTGGGAGAAATAGCAAGTTATACGGTATGGTTGACTTTATCAACAAGTCAAATGCAACAGGAACTTCAACTTATCTTTAAAATCACGAGTAATCCAGAATAATTGGAAATCAAAATAACAAAAAGGAAGCATCTTTCAGAATCCTGAGTAAGATTGGTGAGAGGAATTGCAAGTTATACGGCAAGTTGACTTTTTCAATAAGTCAATGCAACAGAAACTTCAAATTTGATGAGTTTAATGTAAAAGTTGAGACCTTATGATACACCAATCACCTATTTGAAAACCGAAATGACAAAAAATATATCATTTTTAAGAATATTGAAAATTTGAAACGATGTAAATGGATTGATTTGGGTAATTTTGTTTGTTAATTTGGGTCAAAATGACTTATCCAATTATGCTCACAATAGTCACTCTTATAGTCTTATTGAAACTAATCTTACAAAAATAAATTATTCAACAGAAGATAAAATTAATCACATGAATGAAAATAAATACAAATATCTTTAATCTGTAAAGGTCAGATATTTGACCAAAAAGTTGAAACCCACCATAAGATAGGAACTCGAATTAAAAACTAAATTAGTGACGGTAGATTCAAAGAATATAAATTTTACAAAATCATTCGTTTTTATAAATTATAAATATCTATTTCCCTTTTCCAAATAACATGAGGCTAATATGCAACAAAAAAAAGGTTAAAATAAATGTTTAAAAAGTCGATTTGAAAAGATAATATACTAAAATGATCACATATATGAACACATAAACAAGATGAACCTCCTAAATAATAAGATTCAAGATAGAGTTGCATCTTGACCAAAGAAAAAAAAATAAACCAACCAAAACAGAGGTACCTAACAATCACCAGATTCCACAAAAACACAAAAGAAAATAAAATAATACCAACCAAAATTAGGCCAAAAAGGTGGATATCAAAACAAACAATGAAGCCCTGTAAGCCATACAATTTATCCTGCCATATATGCAACTACTATGGTGGTCAAATTCATCAAAAACAGCAATATTAAAGAATTGGGACTTCAAAAACAATGCAATTTTGGATTATTGGACGGATGATTGATTACCTGTCAGAATGGCTTCAAGATTTGTTGAAGATGAACATGTAACGATGAATGAATCACCATTAATGGAGTCTTGTTCTTGCAGTTGCAGATCCTCAAAGATCCCAACTTGGTTCTCTCTGTGAAGTGAAGACAGAGTTTAAGAGATTAAATAAGGCTTTTTCTAACCACACACGGAATATTGCTAATTGGACCCGCCGCCGATCTATACGCCCTCGTATAGGGCAATACGAGGGCGTATAGAATTCAGTCACTGCCAACAGAATGCCACGTGTCATTCTCTGTCTGGCGGCTGGTCCAATACGTGGCGTATTGACCTATACGCAGCGTATGAGGCACGGGTTATATTTTTGCTTCAAAAGTTGGAAGATTTGGAGTTTATGAATCCTATACGTGGCGTATTGACCTATACGCCACGTATAGGTATTTTTTATTTAATTATATTTTTTTATTTATTTATATTTTGTTTATTTTTATTTTAATTTATATAAACATTTGTATATTTTATTTTTTTTAAACATTTGTTAAATTTTTAAAGTATAACCAAGCAAAATATTAAACATTACAAACCAAACAAAATATTAAACATTACAATCAAACAAAATATTAAACATTACAACCAAACATAATATTAAACATTACAACCAAACAAATAAACTAAACATTATATACATTACATCAAAAAATTAAATATATACATCAAAATGTTTTACATACATAACAACGAAAGAAACAAAATACAAATAAAAGAACTAAATCTAACCGTCTCCGCCGTCACCCTGACCGGCTCCGGCGTCACCCTGACCCGCCCCGCCCTCACCCTGAACGGGGTCGTCCGGATAATGACGTGGCGGTGGTAGTGGGGGTGGCTCGATGCCGGCGGCTCGTGACTGATTCACGAGCTGTCCAACCGCCCACATCATCAGGTCCTCCATGCGATCGAGTTGACGACCCTGTCGTCGTGAGTCGGCAACAAGGCCATCAAGCACTGCCTGGGTAGCCCTATCCAGCCTAACAGACCGACGTACGTGTCGGGGATGCTGTGGCGGATGCTCGTGGACCTGCTCGACGTGTGGCGGCTCGTCCTCAATCGCTATACCCTGTAGCGGCTGAGGCATATGCGGGTCCCCCTGTCCAGGCATCTGCGGCAACGGCACCGGGACCCAAACCTGGTCCTGGACGGCCCCTACGAACCGAAGTCCCTGCGGGAATCGGTGCGTGATGCGCATGCCGCTCGCCGTGCGACGGTCTAATCGGACAGGGGGAATGGCCGGTAACATCGCAGGCTCATGCTGGTCAAATGGTAAGACCGACCGCATGATATGCGTGATGAAAGCACCGCCATATAAAAGTCCGCGCTTCTGTCGCATATAGGCAGAAGCAAAATAAAGCGCCATGCTAGTGGACAGGTCGCACCGCCTCCCAGTAAGCAGGCAGAAAAGGAAGAAAAGATCTCTATCAGTGCACCACTCACGGCTTTTCAGACGCGGTGCGATCGACGTCGAAATAAGCCGGTGCAGATATCTATACAAAGGGTCTCTAATACCCGAGACCCTCCCCTTGGTACCCAACCAAGGACTATCTGAAATCAAGCCCCAAAAAACAAGGAGTTCCTCCTTGTCCACCTCTGTCACCGCCTCGGTGAAAAGCGGCGTCACCGTCTCAGGCTCGTAGTATAAGCCCGTCGTGACGGCCCACTGACTGAGGGTCTGACGGTAAACGACCCCAAAAATAGAAAAAGAAATACGATCCGGGTCAATATCCGGCGCCTCTCCGGGTAGAGGCTGCAGCCCAGTCTCTGAGTAGATGAACGTCGAAAGAAACTCGACGACCAGCTCTCGGTATGTCTCCGCAAAAGAAAGGTCAAAAAGACGCGACCATGGCGTGTCCTCGCCGATGATGGCCCTGGCTCGCTCGGCCTCTTGCACCTCCTCGAGGAGGGCCCAATCCACCGCCGTACCTGGACCCATCTGCACCTCCCGGAGCTTCTGGCAACGGGAAAAAGCCTCCGTATCGGGCGGAAAATCCAGAAATGGGTAGTGCGCAAGATCGTCTAGCTGATCCATCTCAATATCATTATGATCCGCCATATCTGATAATAATTAATTGTTTTTAATTTTTTAATTTAAATAATAATATAATATTGTTTAAATTTTAAATAATAAATAATAATATAATATTGTTTAAATTTTAAATTATAAATAATAATATAATATTGTTTTTAATTTTAAATAATAAATAATAATAATATATTGTTTTTAATTTTAAATAATAAATAATAATAATATATTGTTTTTAATTTTAAATAATAAATAATAATATTATATTGTTTTTAATTTTAAATAATAAATAATAATAATATATTGTTTTTAATTTTAAATAATAAATAATAATAATATATTGTTTTTAATTTTAAATAATAAATAATAATATTATATTGTTTTTAATTTTAAATAATAAATAATAATAATATATTGTTTTTAATTTTAAATAATAAATAATAATAATATATTGTTTTTAATTTTAAATAATAAATAATTATTAATTTTTTAAAAACCTATACGCCACGTATAGGCTTATACGTGGCGTATAGGCGGTTGCCGGGCAAAATAAGCCATACGCAGGCCAATTAAGCCATACGCGGCGTATAGGCGGCTCCATACACTTTTGCAACATTGCTTTTATTTGAAGTAGCACCCAGACGAAGTTTTCCTCCCGTTCTTTTGATATAAATGCATGAGCGACGCAAAACGACTGGTGTGTGGAGGTCACACCGACCACTTGGACAAATGGAAGTTTATACATGTTTGTTTTGTAGGTCGCGTCGATCATCAACACGTGCGGGAAAGCACGCCACATCTCGTACGATTTCGGATGAACAAAGAATATCTCCTCCACACTATTTGTGACAGGATCTTCTCGAGTATAGTAGACGTATTTTTTAGAAGAAAGCAGGTTTTCCAGAATCTGTATTGGAGTTTCACCGACTCTCGTTTCGTTTTTTATCTTTTGTATAGCATTATAAATGTCCTTTTTAATGCAACTACTCTCTGGGTTTTGTTCCCTTATAGTTGCCAGAATGTTTCGTGGCAACATGTTTTGCGAGTACAACTTCCCCACCAAAAGTTGTTCCGACTGACACAGTCTCCTTGCAAACGAGTGCGCCACAAGATGTTGACTAGGATCGTGGTTATGACTGTCATCCTTCACCGTTAATTTCCAATCACCAGTATTTTCTTGATACTCTCCTTCCAATTTAAAGGGACAACCTATTTTTTTGCTACCGGCACGTCTAACCGTGGCAGTAGACGCACGTTCGCCGTGACGGTCACACACAAGCCACACCTTGATAAACGGTTCCGTCGGATCGTCGCCTTTTCTCCTCGATCGTCGGGTGACAAGGACGTAACCATTCTCACGTCCTCTCCGCATAGCCCAATCCACCAACTGTTCACGAGACTGAAAATTCTGGTCAGTTTTATACGACACATTTTGATGGTTTTGTTCTTCGTCTTTGGAGTCGTCGGTTTGTTGTGTCGGGTAAGAGACTTCACCGCACACGAAGTTGTTAGTTTGTTGTGTCGGGGAGGAGACTTCACCGTATACGAAGTCGTTCGTGGGTTGTGTAAGGTAAGACGGTTCACCGTATACGAACTCGGGATTGCTCAGTGGCTCGTTCAAATCTGGAAGCCTTACCCGTTGATTAGAATAAACGTCGGACGAGACCTCCTCCCAGTTCACCTCTTGAACGCCAGAACTTTGCGGGTTGTTTTCCAGCGACTCGTTAGAATATACCTGAAAACCGTAGTTACCATCCCACCACCAAGACATGTTTATAATTTTTGAGAGATTGTTTGAAATTTTTTTGAACGATACGTTCGAATGAGAATTTTGCATGGTTAAATACACAAAATTTGGCCCCTATACCATCGTATAGGGCAATACGGTGCGTATAGGATTCGGGTCAAACCTGGTCAAACCTCGTATACGCATCGTATAGTTCAATACGATGCGTATAGCGTACGAGGTACTTTCTGCAACTAGTCAACATCACATCGCTATACGCTCCGTATAGATCTATACGTGGCGTATAGCGATGTGATGGTTGACTAGTAGCAGAAAGTACCTCGTACGCTATACGCATCGTATTGACCTATACGATGCGTATACGAGGTTTGAATGACCAGGTTGTACGAGGATGTCAGGCATGGGAAATTGTGAAGGGCTATACGCATCGTATTGCCCTATACGATGCGTATATGGCCAAGTCCATTTAGCAATTCCCGTGTGTGGTTAGTAGTCCCCTTAAATAATAGAAGGGTGCCTTGGAGAGAGGTTACAGGAGGTCTTTCGGTTTTATTGACTTTCTTTTTATTTAATAGATTCCATCTTAACATCTTATGATCTCATTGGATATAAAAATGTTCAATGTTATATGAACACCCCTCTCACAATCAAAGTAGGTGGATACACACCCTCTAATCATCACATCAATCCATCATTCGTTCATATAAGTATAATATTTTTAAATGGTTGTATACCTTTATATGCGTGTACGCCATCTCATTAGCTGCTCTATCCGGGTGTAGAGACTAGAGAGTAAAATGCGATACCTTATACGGAGGTATACCAACAATTCGTACACCCATATATTTGATATATGGTCGCATGGTGTGTGTATAGCCTATCTTAATAGGAAATTTTGGAAAAAAAGGTAATAATTAACTTGTTATATGATTGATATGAAATGAAATTGGAAGGAACTTTATTAGAATGTATGTTTGGTTAATGAATATATTTTTGAAAATAAAATGCTGACAAATATTCAATACTTGCTAGGTAATGGTTATAATTATACCACTAAATCTTGTTATTAGAATATATATTAAAATAGTAGTAGAACTAACTTTAAATATGAAGATGTCGGGACGGCTTAACATATTTTGATGTTTAAAATGAAATTTAAAGTTGAGGCCTTTGGTGATAGGTTGTTAAATCTATAATAAAAAAGAATTAAAATGTAATTTTATAAGTTTTTTAAATCTATAAAAAAATTAAAATGTAATTTTATTGACGGTTAAAACGTATAATGTTAATAAAAAAGTTGATAGTAAAGTAGTTTTTAAAATTTTTGAGACTCTTATGCTTTAGTTGCTTATATTGTCGAGCCGTCCATCTAAATATGGTAATAACATTTAACATTTTACTTTTATACTATAAGAACCCGTTACATATCAACTCACTTGGCATAAACTACTTGTTTATAATGTGAGCTCGTTTGACACATGTGATAGATAGGTAACACGACACATGTTTGAGTTACAGAGATCCATTTTAGTTTATTTTTTAACAATAACTTTTTACTCACATACACAAGTAGTGACTTAGCTAGAATTTAACTTTTCGAAAACAATTAAATAATTAAATTATATAAAACCACAATTAAGAAATTAACCATAGTTTTTATATGGCAGATGATTTGATTATCACACTTTTCTATTTTTATTTTGTGAATATATCTTTTATATATCTTACTCACATGGCATTTATTGTTTAAATCACCTTCGGTTTATGGGGGTCTATTTTGTCCTTTTCAAAAATAAAAGTCAAACATAACTACAACTTGTCAACAATTCAACTTTTTGAATCTTTATCAATGCGACAAAAGTACTAAAGAGATATTTCGATAATAAAATAAGGGTGAGTTTAATGGGCGTGAAAGAGGGGTGGTGTGATCCACGTGATCGTAAAATGGCGTGAAACATTACTCCCTTAGGTGTTATTAGGGGCGTGAAAGGGAGACGAGATTCAAATCAGAGGGCGTGGAGCAAGTGTTTATGTGTGTTATATGTATATATGTATAGTGAAATCATTACACACCTTAGTGACTGTGTTTAGTGATTGTCCTCCTACTGACTGGACGTTTTCCAGTTTTTAGTGAAATCATTACATATATCCTAATAGATACGTTTGTGTTTACAAGGGATGAGATCGGTACCGAAAATACCGAAACCGAATTTATGAAAAAATGGGTTCTGGTACCAAATATATCGGTACGGTACTGGTACTCGTTAAAAAGTGTTGATCTCTAGATGGTATCGGTACCGATGCCTAATTTACTGAAAAGTAGGTACCGGTACCAAATCTATCAGTACGGTACCAGTATCGGTACCAAATGCTTATTCTCTTGGATGTTTTCTTTTAATAAACGTGATAGAAAGTTTATAAAACACTAATTTTGGAAAATTTAATTAAAATTAGACTAAGATTGAAAATTTTGTTGATCGCAACCAATAATTTATACATTTGAGACAACCAAAGGTATAAGCTGTTATAGTTTACTTGTATGGATGTATATCTCTTTTTCACGTCTCTCTCATTTTGACTATGCTTTGATATATACATTATGAGAACCTATAAATTATTTTGAATGAACATTAACGGCATCATGAATATTTAATAAACAAATCAGTTTTTTTTAGAACGGATGTCGGTTAGGATATCGCTAACCCCACCTAGTTCGGAGTTCAAGTCCTGTCACAGAGGGTATTTCTGAAATTATGAAGTGCACCTTGTAAAGATTGAACCTGAGACCTCCACAGGAGGAAAACCATAAGACAAAACCCACTGACCACCAGACCAAAGGCCTGATATCAATAAACAAACTAGTGGTTATGGTTAAAACCTAAATAGCTTGGTAAGGTCCATTTAATGTTACTATATCAAAATATAAATCAAGTAGTAAAAACCCACCTAATGAATATTTGAAGACATGCCCCAATTAATTGTTGTCTTATGGTGTCACTTTTTGCACATGTTAGCATTTATTTTTATATGCATATGTTTATTGAACAATATAGTGAGCAATCAGCTCAATGGCTCGAAGCCATGAAAGACGAGATCTAAGTCTATGAAAGAGAATGATGTATGGGAATTTACAGAATTATCCAAGGGTGCTAAACGAGTATGGTGTAAGCGGGTTTTTAAAATTAAATTAGACCTAAATGGAAACAACAAACGTTTCAAAGCAAGATTGGTTGCTAAAGGGTATAAATAAAAGGAAGGAGTCGATTATAACGGAACTTTTTCTCCCATTTCAAGGAAAGAATCATTTAGGATTCTAATGGCCTTAGTAGCTCATTTTGATCCCGAGTTACATCAAATAGATGTCAAAACAGCGTTTTTGAATGGTGATTTGCACGAGAATGTCTATATGACACAACCGGAAGGATTTAAGACCATAGGTTGTGAGCATTTATTGTGCAATCTAAAGAACTCTATATATGGACTAAAACAAGCATCTCGATAGTGGTATCTTAAATTTGATGAGGTCATGAAGAAAAACAAGTTCATTAAGAACAAGGTAGATCAATGTATGTATCTTAAGATGAGTGGGAGTAACATCTTGCTTCTCTATGTCGATGACATATTAATAGCAAGCAATAATTTAGATAAAGGAAAGTACGTCGGCTGACCTGATAAAGTCCAGAGCCCACCAGACCGAATTTGATAAGAGGGTGTCATCTACGCTCTTCTCTCTACGTCATGATCGAAAGTAGGTTTCAAATGTATCATTTACCCCTGTTATACAGATAAACTTTTTTTAGTGGGCTACATGTTTTAAAAGAGTCTAGGCAAGCCTAGTACTGAACAAGTTCATGGTTTTCATGCAAAGTCAGCATCAACAACGTAAACACGACCCATGAAATTATAAAATCAGGAAATTAAGAAATATAAATTAAAGTCTAGGAATGACCCGAATAAGATTTAGAAATTAGAAGTAAGACGTGGTTGATATGAATTTACAAGTAACATTAAGTCTTGAGTTAATTACACAAATGATCCATGTGGTTTGCTCTTGTCACATCTTTAGGGTACAAATTTTAACAGTTGCGTTTTGGGGTTTATGAGGTTCTAATTTTGTTACAATATATGCTGTGGTGTAACAATAACTTTTGTTAAAAAATTCTTTTTTGTTAAGATAGGTTCAAACGACTATTTTAGAGTTAAACTCACAGAGATCAATTCAATTCTATTTGTTTGCTTACTGGGCTATTTTTATAATTTACTAAAAATAATAAAAGATAAAAAGAAAAAAATGAGCCCACCAAGTGTGACCACATCTTGGGCGTATCATTTCAATCCAACTTAACAGAAGTTAGCGTTAGACTATAGTATTGTTATAAAAATAAAATTACATAATCTAAAATACAACTTTTAAAGTTTTGACCCTAAACATGCGACTAGACTAGTTTGTACCATTTGTGTATCAACTCTGTATGCTGGAAAAAGCCCATCTGACTAGCCCCGATTTGCTATTGGGCTAATGATTGGCTATTGGGCCAATTACTTTACTAACTTTTGTCACAAAAAAAAGCCCATAGGACCAGCCCAGGCTTGCTATTGGACTAATTACTATTTGACAACGTTGAACCATTTTAGGCCCAGGATATTTAGGCAGTTAGGATATTTGGCAGTATTTTTTGTTTCAAACTAGAATTGTGCTCACCCGTGATACTGCACAATACGAAATAGATTAATGTCCTCAAAAACTTTTAAAATAAAGCAATAGAATAACTTTTTCCATGTTCTCGAAAGCTTTTTAAAATAAAGCAAAAATTTTAAGAATTTTATATACAGATATTTTTCACACCGTGTGTAGTACACGGGTTCTAAACCAGTAGATAAATAAAAAAAATACATAAGCTCAATTTAGTGGGTTTAGTATGGACTTAATAATTAATTTTCGCGGCATCGCAAATGAGGCCTTCTTAGGCTGATGCAACTGAGTTTTAGCCACGCTGATCCAGGGTTCGATCCTCGGCTCTCCCTCAAGCCCGGAAGGAGCCGTATTGGGTGAGATTTTTATTTGGAAGTTCTTAAACTCTAACGCCAAGTGGGCCCGGTTCAAACAACATATTGGCCGGAGTTAGAGAAGACGCTCCAATGTAACGGGGGTGCGACGTCACAACAATGTTCGCTTTTCAAAAAAAGTATGGACTTAATAATAATAAAAATTCTACATAATTTATTAGCAAAAACAAATGAACGGAAATAAACGGAATGGTTTATGAAAATTTCAAATTAGTTACGGAGTCGACCACAATAATGGAATTCCAGAAATAATCCTTCGACTTTCAAACAAATTTAAATAGACCCCTAATATTCTCGCACTCTTACCATTTCAACCTCTCGCTCAACAAATCAAAACGAGAACCCTAGCACCAGACTGCACTCTGATCACAATCAACCTAAAAAAATGGCATCAATGGCGATCTTAACTCGTAAATGGAGAGCTCTTTCCAAAACACTCAACCCCAAACTAATTACAACCTACTCCTTTCTCTCACAAGAACCTCAATTAGCTGAACAACCATCACCGCCGGCTTCCGCCACTCCACTACCACCAAATCCCGCCACCGGGAGCCCACTCTACAACGAAAACTGGCGAAACCCTATCCCGAACATTTCTTCTTCAACCTCCCCCTCTCTTATCCCCCTAGGGTTTTCACAACTACACTCCTCTTCTAGAATCGAGGCTCTTTCGCAAACCCTAGATGTTGCCGCGATCATGAATTTGTTCGCCGATTGGATGACGTCACAGAAGTGGTCTGATATAAAGCAATTGTTTGAGTCTTGGATTAGATCGTTGGATAACGAGGGGAAACCTAATAAGCCTGATGTTAGTTTGTATAATCATTACTTGAGGGCTAATCTTATGATGGGAGCTTCTGCTGGTGAGCTGTTGGATCTGGTTGCACAAATGGAGGATTATATGATTGAGCCTAATACAGCGTCGTTTAATTTGGTGCTCAAGGCTATGTATCAGGCTAGAGAGTCTGAAGCTGCTGTGAAATTGATCGATCGGTACGGGCACTGATGTTCTCATTTTCGATTGCTTTGATTCGTATGTTGATGTATTTGAGATTGTAAATATCTGTTTATGTGCAATTTTAATCACGCAGACATGAAATTGTAGTAATTAGGTTTGAAATTAACATATACTTTATCTGTTTATCATCCCTAAGCTGTAACTATAGAGTCTATTAGAGTGAATGTGAAATGAGGGAGTTTGCTACCCTACTTACAGGCGGTTTTGGAGGGAGTTTTTATGTTAGAGGGGGAGAGAGGGAGTGTTAGGTATCACGAGTCGTTATCGCAGCGGAATCACACACTCACACGCACACAATCGATAAACAGAAAGTAAGAGACACGAGAGATTTATAGTGGTTCAGCCCCGATTGGCCTACGTCCACTTTGCAACTAGGGTTCTTTATTATTAGGTGCTCAAAGATACAAGTTATATCATAGGTTCTATTTATAATACTAGGATTAGGGTGAATGACTTAATTAACAAGAAACTAATTACCGGGCTCAAGCCCATTAGGGCCGGCTCCCTCCTTATTTCCTGTGCAAGCCTACACAACCCAACAGGGAGGAGGGCGCTTTTGGCGGTGAGAAGGGCAATCTGGTCAGGTGGTGACATAGCGGAGTTTTTGAGAGGATCCATCGGAGATGCTCTTACAATGTGAACAGATATAAATCAAGTTAAAGTTTCAATATAAGTTTTATAACATCTGCATATAATTCTTTTTAAAAAAATTGTGGGTGTGGTTCTTTGCTGTTGTAGTTAAAAGGCATAAGTTGTGAAGGTATATATGAAAGAACAACTGGATATATTGTAGTTGATGTATGAATATGTTCCAAGTTCTGAAGAAAATAATTAAGTGCATTAAAAGGTACAAGGAGCATTGTAAATGCAAAAAGAAGTGATGTTAGAACCATAGAAGGATGAAATGATACTTATATTAGTGAATAGAATTATACAAGTTTGAGTCTCTTAAGATTTAAACCAAACTACTAATAGAGATTAGAGAGTGAAATGCCTTTTTCATTTTTTGAATTGTTACTTCTTGTGTTGAAGTAGCATTATGGATATAAAAAAAATCTGTGTTCAGGTTTTGAGGTAAAGTAAATAAGTATATTAAAAGGTAGAATAGTATTGTAAATGCAAAGAGATCTTGCTATTTAAACTGTAGAATGATAAAATGATAGATAATTTTTATAATATTGGTAAATGCAAGTTTGATAATCTATACATACTAATAAATAAAGGTTTTGGGGTGCCACATGTCATTCCAATGTTCATCCTCAACATTTTTTTCCCTCCTCTCTCTCCTATTTAATGATACAAGTTTCTATAAAAAAAATATTAAAATTTTTGTTTTCCACATCTCTCTCCTGTTAAATAATAATGATTTTTATAACTATTTTTATGAAACATTTTTTAATTAAAAAAATAGCTTTGTTCATAAAACATTTTTATAGTTTGAACATTTCTTTCACTCTTTTTATAAAATATTTTTAAAAAATAACTATATAACGTTTCTAAAATTTGTATTAAAAATTATTTAATATGTCAAAAATATGTAATATTAGATCTTTATTAGTAAGTATATATAACACTGCATTTATTCACCCTATATAATATACATGGTTTCTAACCTATATTATAATAAATGAATAACTATACTTGCTACGTGTCGACTTCTAATGAAAATCTAGATTTTTGTTTTTCGCCTTTCTCTCATATTAAATAATGGTGATGTTAAATAATTAAATATCCAACATATATTCTAATATTTTATTAAAAATTACTAAATCATAAGAAAGTTTCAAATATTTTCTTGTTTCACAGATGACTAATAACACCAAACATACAAAATCTTCATAGAAAATATTGTTTTATAACAAATTATATTTATTTAACCCATGTAAAACATGGGCTTTAACCTAGTAAAATATAAAGTAGGACCAGGACAACAAATAGAGAATGGAGTACTATTTAGAAACTCTATGTAGTTTCTTGTGTTGAAGTGGCATCAAGAATCACTAAATCATTATATTGTGATATTTTCTTTAGTTTTTCCCCCTCATTATGACTGACTTCCTATTAAAATTTGTACTTGGCATCTGATTATTAGGAAACTAGATTCTTCTACTTGCCATTTGATTATGTATTAATTCGATTTATATTTCATGTATTAGGATGATCCAAACTAGAAAAGAATCAAAGGTTGCTTTGCCTGACGACGAATCTTATCACCTTGTTGTTCGGATGCTGCTGACCCAAAATCAGATTGATGATGCATTGAAGTACATCAATTTAACCTTAAAATCTGGATATATGTTGTCAGTTGAAGTATTCACAGAGTGTGTGAAGAGCTGTGTTAATTCAGGAAGGCTGGATACTTTAGTATCTATAATAGAGAGATGTAAGGTATGTTTGTTTTTTTAGCATTGTAGTTATATTCGATAGAGGTGGCAATTTAGACCCATTTGCTTGTAAACAAGGTTTTTATCTCTAATAGTGACAATGGGTAGAATTAAAAAGTTATAGCTGAAAAGCAAACATGTCAAATGGGTCAGACGGGTCGAATGTCACCCAAATCATTGTATTGAAAAAGTTAAGATTACTATTGAACTAGTGCAATTTCTGTAGTATAATTTAAAAAGTTTTAATAACAAACAATCGATTTTGAAAAAAAGAAATAAAAAGATTGGATCAAATTGCCAAAACCGAACCATCAAACCGCTAAAGCCGGTCTGTCAAGCTAGCTCACCCAACCTGGCCGGTTTGATTTAAAATTTCTTGAAAACGTAGTTAGCGGTTCAACCCAAAATTTTTATCAAAACCAACCGAACCGGACCGTGAACACCCCTAGAACCGACCTTATTTGACCTGCTAAAAAAAGCTAATATTTTTTTTACCCCAACCCGTATTGACCTTTTATCAAGTCTGTCAAATCCGGCCTTATGATTTTTTTTCTAACCAATTTGGCGACTTCATTTATGGCATGTACTATCAGAAAATGGATCAAAACAAAGCCTTATGTCCACCCTGGAATTTATGCAATTACATCATGGATGTTGCAATGCACGCCGATAATAGTGAGTTGGCATTTTACGGGCTCGAGTTTTTGGCAAAATGGATTGCTCGTGGAGAAAATGCAAGGCCACCAATGCTACTTTCTGTAGATGAAGGATTAGTAGTAAATGCATTAGTAACTGCTGGTAGAAGTTATAACTCTAAGCTTTTAGATGGCTCATGGGCAATCCTTAAACGATCTTTACGCCAAAAAAAGGTCCCGAGCCCAGAATCTTATCTTGCAAAAATATTTGCATATACATCATTGGATAATTTGCAGAAAGCTTTCAGTACTTTGCATGAATTTGAAATATCTTATAAAGATTCTCCTAAAGAAACCGAAGAAGAATTGTTCTCTCCATTTACATCATTATATCCATTGGTTGTAGCATGCTCCAAGAACGGATTTACATCTTTGGATAATGTAAGCATATCAGTTCGTTTTTTTTCTTCCAACTTTTTTCTTCTGATTTGTTGCTGACTTGATGTTCTTATTTTATTTAGGTTTATTATCAATTGGAGAATTTGAGCCGTGCAGATCCTCCATACAAATCTGTTGCTGCATTAAATTGTGTTATTTTAGGGTGTGCAAATATATGGGATGTTGATCGAGCTTATCAAACTTTTAGTGCCATGGAGTCAAGTTTTGGATTGACTCCCGATATCCATTCATATAATGCTCTCTTGTGTGCTTTTGGGAAACTACACAAGGTTTAAATTTGGTGCAATTTCATGCAGATATGTTATTTAAAGTGTCACGAAAGAATTTTCCGAGTTATCATGCATGTAAATGATGTTTAATTTTTGCAGAGAGATGAAGCAGTTAAAGTTTTTGAGCACTTGGTAAGTTTGGGTGTGAAGCCTAATGCAAAATCATATGCACTTCTAGTTGATGCTCATCTCATCAAGCGAGATCTACAAGCTGCACTCTCCACAATTAACGACATGGTAATGAATATTTCTTATAGTTTTAAGTTATGATCGACTGATGATGTATAATCAAAGTGGCAATATGGGTGAAAAGTCAAAACAGGTTCTTTGAAACATTTCATTTTCTACTAAGGGTCAAAATGAGTCCAATCGGTTTGTCCCGCTAACACCTTTTGTCATCCTCTAACAAAGAGTTATAAAGTATTGATGCATTCATAATGAGTATAAAAACAATATTATTACAATAATAGTGGTAAGCATATAGATATTTGAATGGAATGATTTGTCTGCACTAAAAGTAGACTCGAGTAAAGTTTCAACTCATCCGACCTTTCTTAATTTGACCCCTTTGAGATAAACACAACCCGATTTGACCATTCATGAGTAAATGGGTTGGCCGAAATTGACAACTCTAACGTTACATGAGAATCAAATTTTGATATAATGACATCATGCACTGCAAGCAGGTAGTTGCGGGATTTGAACCAACAAAGGAGTTTCTGAAAAAAGTTCGTAGACGTTGCGTCAGAGAGATGGATTATGAAAGTGATGATAAAGTGGGCGCTTTTGCAAAAGATTTTAAAATCCGTATGGGTGCTGAAAATCGGCGAGATACATTATTTAACCTTCAATTTAGTACCGAATATGCATAAGAGGTGGCAGTTGTGCACAAGAGAGCTCCTAGTGCATCTATCCTTTTAAATGTAAGGCACCCTAATTATGTATACATTAATATACTCTTATATAGTATTTTTCTTAAAATACATGTATGTCTTTTCATTTTTTGCTTTTTTTTAGGGGGGGGAGGGGGAGGGGGAGGGGGTCCTTGGCATTTGTTGAGGGATTTTTTTGTGAAAAGTGAGAAAGTTGGTTTTTTATGATATTAACCATTTATTCTATCAGTATTTTCTAAAGGGAATAAGGGGGTGTTTGGATTTCTGTTTTTGAACTGATTATTTGGTGAATTATACATCAGTTTCAGAAAGAAAAAAACTGATTATGTGGTGTCAAAGTAGAATTAGTTAAATCAGACTATATGACAGTAACAGGCTTGTGAAAAATGAGTTGCAGGTATCCTCTGATGGCAGCATGGCAGTTGCCGAGTATATTTTTGCAGTTGGGCCATCTGGTAAGATCTGGTAAGATCTTCAAACCAGTGTAAGAAGTTGGTTTAATGCTCAGTTTGGTAGTAATTGACTAATGAGGATTATAGATTTCTTTTTTTAGTTTTCTTGTATTTCTTTGTGCTTATCAAGTGGCACGACACTATCGATTTTGTTTGGCAAAATAATCATAGGGCAATGCTAGTTTGAATTATTAGGGACTTGAAAGATGTTTTCTAATGTCATTGCTATGAATCATTGATGTTATTGCTTGTGGTATACTATACAAGAGTTTCTTATTTAATATGAAAGGAGTCTTGAAACATCTCAGTTCTAGTCTTCACTAGGCTCTTGCCTCCAAGTTGAGCTTTAATGAAGCAATTATCCTTGCTTTAGACATGTCGTAGACTCATAGTTATTTAAAGGAATTTACATAGGACCCGAAACAAAGTTTATGTACTCGAAAACGAGGTTTATGACTAAATATCCACCTGTTTGTGTGTGATGTCCATGTGAGTAGGGTTTTCAACCAATTTGTTTTTATATGGACCAGATATGAGATTAGTTTTAAATTTTGTTTTGGGTATGAGACAGACAGGTATAGTATCAGGTAGAGGTGTACAAAAAAACCGGTTTTTTTTTCTACCAGGTCCAACCGGCAAACCAGTTCTGGTTAACCTAAAACCGCCGGTTATGAACCGATTTAAAGCATTCTGAAGTCGACCGGGTTGAGGACCGGTTTGTGTGAACCGGTTCGGAAAACCGGTTTTTAAACTGGTTTTTTCGCTGAAAAATCTAGCCGTTATTCAACGGCTTTATAGCCGTGGGGTCGAATTTGACCGTTTTTTTTTTTGCCTTTTTCACCTATAATTCACTATAAATAGGTGGGGGGTGTTTAGGTTTAATCACACCTCTTTCTACACTCTCTAATCTCTTAAACCGCTATTTAAACGCTCAAAAACGCTCTCTAAACTCTCTCAAAGAAAATAATCATGTCAAGTGTTGGTGGTTCCTCAAACGAAATTATCGTTGTGGAAATTCGACCAACAACGAGAAATCCGGCAATTTGGTGCAATTACGATTTATGTTTGTTGTCAAACGGGAAGGAACGTGCTCGGTGCAAGATGTGTGGTGCGCTTTTTGAGAAAGATTCAAACACTAGTTTGAAAACGTATAAAGAAAAATTTTGCCCGTCCTTGAAGAGAATTCCAAGTGAAGGTCAAGCCTCGATGACAAGCGAAGGAGGAATTTGAAACTTTGATCCAAATATTGTTCGAGATCGAATGGCGAGGTTAGTGATTTAAGAAGGATTGCCGTTCAACCACTTTGACAATCCGCGCTTGACAAAGATGATTCAAGAGACACTCCAACCACGTTATCTTCAAGTAAGTCGCACCACCCTTAGACGAGATTGTATAAAAATGTGGAAAAAAACAAAAAAAGAATTAATTTTGGGTTTTGAAAATTTGAAAACCGGTGTAAACTTAACCACCGATGTTTGGTCGGCTACACATGGCATACCAGATTCGTACCTTTGTGTTACCGCGCATTGGGTTGATCCCAAAACGTGGCAAATGATGAAGCGTACAATCGCGTTTGACTTTTTTGAATATCCACACACCGACGAAAATTTATTTTATATATTAGATGGTGTTATAACCGAATTTAAATTACAAAATAAACTTTTTTCAATGTCTTTTGATAATGCATGTAATAATACAAATGCGGTTCAAAAACTAAAAATTAAATATAAACCGGTTTGCAACGGCGTTTTTTTCCATAGTCGATGTGTCGCACACATCATTAACTTGGCGGTGCAAGCCGGGCTTGCAATTGAAGAGGTTTAAACTTAACATATGCTTTTCGACTAATGCTTAAAGATATTTTTTGTAACAAAAAAAGATACCATGATTATATTAGATTTTGTCGTGAAACGAATAATCTTTGCTTAGGTCCGAATTGGGACGTCGAGACAAGATGGAACTCGACTTATAATATGTTTTATAGCGCTTTACAACAAATAGAAACTTTAGAACTATTTCATGAAATGCTTGCCTCAAAACCTCGTCGTAAAATTCTAAAGTTTCCGTCTACGAGTTGGGACATTTTAAAAGACGTAACCGAATTGCTTGAAGTTTTCAAAACCGCTACCACTTTTTTATCCGGTGTTTATTATCTCACAAGTCCATTAACTCTAAAACAAATATATTTAATGGCTGACAAGTTGTATGAACTTGAAAATAAAAGCACTCTTTTTACAAATATGATAGAACCGATGAAATAAAAATTAGTAAAATATTTTTAAGAAATGCCTCACGTTATAACTTGTGCTGCTGCGTTAAACCCTACCATAAATGTTTTCGGGGTTGAAACGTTGAATGATAGAATTACTTACGCTTTGAATTTGGATAGTGAAGACATACATTTTGCACAAGGCACAAATACATATTTTAACAAATGTTTACAAGATTTATTTGATGTTTATTTACATAAATATGGTACAACTCTGACTCCACATGGTACAATGGGTACATCATCAAGTGGTAGCTCGAGAGATGTTAATTTGAATTTATATAACGAAATGTTAAATGAATTTAGTAAACGCACTCGAGGTACCACCTCGAGTAGCGAACTAGGAAGGTATATTGGCACAAACTTTTTAGCGTTTATGCCTCATACCGTTATTGAGGAGTTTGATATTTTGGCTTGGTGGAAAAAAAACGAAGCTTCGTTTCCGATTCTTTCCGCCATGGCCCGTGATGTACTAACCGTCCAAGCTTCCACGGTAGCTTCGGAATCTGCGTTTTCTTTTAGTGGCAGGGTCTTATAGATACGAAGGACTAGACTCACCCCCCTAGCAATGGAAATGTGCATTTGCTTGAAGGACCATTTGGATGCAATGGATAGGATACAAGACCAAACTTCTCTCGAAGACGAAATTCAAGCCGAAGAAATCATACACAACAACGAGGTTGATCTTGGAATATCCGAACTAGTCACCGATGAAGAACTAGCCGAAGATGCAAGGCTACGAAGCTCCAGTTCCGAAGACAACACACAAGAATAATCAATTAATATTCCAAAAAATAAAAATATATATTGTCATTTGTAATGTTTTACAATTTTATAATTTTATCTTCTCATGTTTTTTAATTTCTGAACTTTTCAAATATTAATAAACGTTGCACTTTATGTTTTATATTTGTTATTTTTTTTATTTTTTTATTAAAAATATCAAATTTATTTGAATTTATTCGATTTTTTTATTTAAAACCGGTTTAACAGACAAACCGGTTTTAACCCAACCCTAACCGGTTTAATAGGTTAGGGATTTCCTTACCTCCAAACCGGGTTAACCCGAACCGGTTTAGGGCCAAACCGGTTGACTTTTCATTGACCAAACCGGTTCGAGTTGGGTTCGAACCAGTTCAAGTAAAAAAACCGTTTTGTTCACCTCTAGTATCAGGTGATTTCAGACCCGTTACCGAAAACATATATACCCTCGAACCATACCTATAAACATTTATTTTTTCTTTTTATTTTCTTTGTTGTTTGGTAATAGAGTAATTTACTAATCCGCTAACTTTTAGTTTTTACATTTGTAATTTTTATATTAACAAAATTATATAAAAATTAAAAGAGTAAGAAATGTATTTGAAAATTCTCACGGGTAATTTTTGACAAACTAATTGTTATACCCGATACCTGTCAGGTAATTCCAACGGATATGAGACTAGGCATGAGATAAGATTTTACGACATGAGACTGAGATCACTAGTATCTATCCCATTGTCATCCCTTCATAGGATGTTATTCAAAATACCATTAAAAGGGTAAATATCTCATCAAAATTTTAAACCATAAAACACTAAAGGATAAGCTTTGATACGCATAACATATAGGATAGATTTGTCATACATGTCAAAGGATTTTTGCTTGATGCTAGAGAGTTTAATGTCTGGATTTGTCCATTTTTTAAATTTGATGTTCCCAACATAAAAATTGTACACATGTATTTTTAACAATGACAAGTGAGATTGTGCAATAAATTGATTAAAAAACAAGTGAGATATGTGTTGCATAATTTAAGTGAAAGAACAACTTAATATATGATCTTCTAACCGTATGTCTTTAATTAAAATGATTTAAACAATCGTAAATATTTAATAAAAATTTCGATTTTCCAGGCTGTCTTGTTATCAATTATACAAATCGATTGATTAGTATTCATATGAATAAGTTAAAATTAACCGCCAACGATGGAGATACACTCTAAAGAATGGAGTATAGGGCAAACAAAAAGGAACATTTTTAACAACCTGAAAACACAGGCAAACAAAGCCTTTAATGTCCAAAGGGACCAAATCCCCGATCAGACATCAAATTTCCTTTTATGGAAACAACATTAATTGGGAAAAAGCTCTTATGAGAGATAGTAAAATCAACAAAATAAAACTCAAAACAAGATTCAAAAACCAGGCTGCAATTTGATAAAATCAATTTTAGTAGTTTTGATCACCCAAAACGATTGATTGATTGATTCTGTTTTGTATAAAAATAATGCCCAACTTTTCAAAACAAGAATACTTGTGAGAAAAGCTGGAAAATGCCCAAGTACTTCAATGCCTACAACCCGCAGTCACCTTGGGTTTAATATTGATCTCCCATCACTACTTCTCCTGAAAAACGGTTAGGTTGTATAATTAGTTGTTTGGACAGACACCTGTATAAACTATAATGTAGCCTTTAACACGCTTGATCCCATTGGTTAACAGAGTACGGATGGGGTCTAGGGGTGTAAACGAGCCAAGCCGCTCGCTGCAAGCTTGAAACGAGCTTAGCTTAGACAAGCTCAACTACTCGAGCTTAAATAAAGCTCGTTCAATAAACGAGCCCAAGCCCAAGTTTTATATGTCGAGCTCGGCTAGGTACATAATTTTTATTTAATATAATAAGTATATATTACATATTAAAAGTAATTATGTACATAATTATATAATAAATAATATATATTATTTTATGTATATAAAACTTCTGTTAGAAATATATATAAGAAAAATTAAATAACTAATAAATAAATAATAAACGAGCCGAGCTCTAGCTTGAAAAAATTCTCATGAACCAAACTCTAGCTTGAAAAAATTCTCATGCTTTGCTCGGCTTGTTTGCACCCCTAGGGTTCCATAACAGGTTCTCACTGTCGGTAAAAAATAAAAGCAGTGCTAACCTCTGGTTCAGCTGATTTGGATTCTTCACCCTTGGGATGGTTTTCGTCACCTGAAGACAAAATTCATGTTTTTTTTTATATCTATAGGTGGCAAGATAGGGAGGGTCAGCTAACGGGTTTGGGTTAAAAACGGTTAGTATTGATACCAGTCAAAACATTTTTGTCATTATTTTAAGAAAAGGCTGTGAACTATTAATTGCAAAAACAATATGCAAGAAGGATTTGCAGTACCTCCATCCTCAGGCAAGTCAGAGGTCCAAAGAGTGAGGTTGTCTCTCAGGAGCTGCATGATTAAGGTGCTGTCCTTGTAAGATTCTTCACTTAAGGAGTCCAGGTCAGCAATTGCCTCATCAAAGGCTTGTTTAGCCAAATGACAGGCCCTGCAATGGTTACTCAAATTAATTAAAATCAACTTGTACATTTCTTCAATAGAAAATACTAGGTTAAATAAAAATACCTTTCAGGGGAATTCATAATTTCATAGTAAAACACTGAGAAATTGAGCGCCAAACCAAGACGAATTGGGTGGGTTGAAGGGAGCTCTGTGTTTGCAGCAGCAGCAGCAGCCTAGAAGAACACAATAATGTTAAATAAAGGGGGTTAAAACTATAAATTACTTAAAACAGGAAAAAAAAATTAGTGAAAACATTATATAAATGACATTCATTACTTCATTATAAGAGAGAAGAAATAAAAAATAAAACATGCCTCGTAGCCCTTCAATGACTGTTCGGCGGCGTCCTTCCTTTCTTGGTCTGTCTTGAATTCGGCAAGGTACCGATAGTAGTCACCTTTCCTGTATCCACATTGAACATTAAAAAAAGAATTTAGAACTTAAAACTTTTAAATAAAATAAGCAACCAGCATCAAAGAAAATAGAACACATTGCGGCGTTCTTAATTTCGTGTAAATAACACAGAATGGTAAACTTAATTCCTAACTTATGATGTGATAAGAATTATACTTGCATGTTAGGAATTCAAAAGGTCAAGTGTGGAAAATCTGTGTATTTTTAGGTGATGGTTGGTTTGCACTTAGGAATCACTATTGGTATCGGTTTGATAACAAGATGGAATGGGAATAGGAATGGGTATGGATTTCTACACCCAACCCTTTCAATGGAAATGGAGGATACCAAATTTTATGGGTATCGACCTCATTCCTCCAAACTCAACCACTAAAGAAAACATACTCAAGCCATCAAGTCAACCAAACATCCTTTTTTCTAGATTGAATAATCAGCAAAAGAAAGACGGACAGCAAAAATCATATGTTAATAACTTTTTTTTTAAAGTACAAAACAGGCTGATAATTCAACACGACTCACATCTTGTGGTAAAAAACAGTAGCTTCCCCAGAGCCAGAAGAGGGTATGAGATGCTTATCTATAATCTCAAGAATGTCACTGCAAATTTTGGCGAGCTCATCTTCAACCTTTTTGCAATAGCCCTTAATTAGGTTAACATTGCTTTCATTTCCCTTTGATTCCTCTTTTTGTTCAATTGATGACATAATACGCCATGATGCCCTCCTTGCACCAATCACATTCTTGTATCCAACTGAAAGCAGGTTTCGCTCTTCAACAGTAAGCTCAACATTTAGTTTTGCAACACTCTTCATACATTCAACCATCTCTGAAATCAACAACAATCCATATTTAATTGTAACCATGATATTTACATGTGTAGACCGACATAATGAACATTCCAAATTTGTTACTTCATTTGGATTAAGCCTCCTTGTACTTCTTTGATAGATTCAAAATATATACAATTGTTAATAGGGCTAATATTGAACATGTACATGAATAAAAGAACTTCCAATTGATAACTTATTAGTTATATAACAAAAGAAACGCCTACAGAGATATGGATCATAACTACATTCCAAATTGATCTAACAACAGATATGAAGATCAGCCTGGCAATGCAAATGGATGCTGAAAACACACCAAATTTTCGAATGATTTTAATGATGTAAAGCATGCATACAGTGATACATAAGAAGGCAAGATATCTTACATTACAAACTCGCGATAAATACACTCGTGCATCCAAAATCAAAATATAAAGTTGATAGCAACACTTCACCCCTTTTTAACAACAAATTACTGATTCGTTGTTTACATCAAGCATACAGTGATGAATATCAAAAATCTAAACAACATTTGAAGATCCACAACAGGTGAAATTGATACCAAACTGTAAACACGATATTTTCAACTAACATCCATTTTTACATCATGCATTAAGCCATACTGATCAAAACAACATTTCAATCAACCCTAACAGCATCAGATCCATCTCACAAAACAAATGCACGATACACACACCGAATTTCAATTCGTTCCCTTTTACAGCTCAGATTTAGCAACAAGGAGTCACAAATTCACAACAAGATCAATCTCAGAACACAAATGTGCATCGAAAATAAACTCTCACGCATCATAAATCACCAGATGAAGTTGATACCTTCGTAACGCTCGGCTTGTTCGGCCAGCTTTGCCATGTAAACATGAGTTTCTCGTTCCTTTTCGTTGGACATTTTGCTGATCGATTCTGCGAGTAAAATCGACAGATTGAATCACGAAATAGTGAAGGAGCAAAATGATGATCTGAGGTTATTAGGGAATGAGGGTGCATATAACTGAATCTGGACCGTCGGCTTGGTTTGAAGAAATGGGGGAGAATAGCGCGCAAATCGTGTGGTTATTTCGGGTACTCCAGATCCCATTCTGTCGGGACAAATCAACTTTATATTTATTTATATACTTTCTGTCCCTTTTGTATTTTAAAATCTACTTATTTCACCCTATGTTTTTTTATTAAGGCAAACATTGAATATTGTGACGTTACACTCCGTCATATGTGAGAGTTCCGTCCAACTCCAGCCTGAGTTTTGCACATAGCTTTGAACTAGAGTTTTTTCAAATAACAATATTCCAGGCTAATTTTTGTTATTTGAAAAATAATAATTACCACCCATAACAGGCCCAATGCATATATCCATATCTATTATTAGCCAGGAATATTTTTCAAATAACAAAAATTATAAGTATTTGTGAATTGAGTTTTAAGGAAAAGAGAATTTTATTAAAAAAATTATCACATAAAAGAGTAATTATTCATTATTTAGTGAAAAAGGCGGAGGACTTTAAAGGATATGAATTTTATAAACCTGGTTGATAGACGTATACTGTGACATTTTGATTGCACAATTTGCACCACAGTTCCGTTTGTAGTTACTTTTGGAAACAATTGCACAGTTCAAATGTTCTTGTCTCAGCTCAGTAGTCTCAATGACTCAGTCTAGTTCGACGGTTCAAAAGAGACAATTGGCAAAATTAAAAAAATGGTTTGACTCGTGATAGACTTGCAATGGCCCGTTGGTTCAATTCAAGGGTTGTAGAAGTTCAAGTTTTGGTTCGAAGGGTTGCAGTTGGACGATTGAGTTCAGTGGAAGGGTTGAGTTGATATGTGCTCATTCTAGTTGTCATTATTTAGGGGTGTAAACGAGCCAAGCCACACCTTCATTCGCTGCCCTGTGGCGACAAAAACTTGGAGTATGATATCATCTTGGATGTTGTTCGACACATCCAAATTCTTAACTATCTCTGACTTGGCTAAACATATCAAGGACTTCAATGGGCCGGTATGGGTTAAAAAGATGAGTGTCCTCATTGGATATGCCACGTGTTGGGAGATATGGAACTCAAGGAACCGGTGGATTTTCTCCAACACTCGAACTTCGGTGGAAGATATGGTGGATGATATAAAAGTTATGTCTTTTAAATGGTTAGTGTCTCGAGGGTCGAAGTCTCATTGTAACCGGGACCAGTGGGTAGTAAACCCAATGGCGAGTGGGGGTAACTGTCATGTTAACTAGGGGTGTCTTGGTAACTTATCTTGTATTCTTGTTTTTGGTGGTAATGCCCTTGTGGCGATCATTGTATATGGGATCTTTGCTAGTTCCCCGCTAGCTTTTCTTTGAGAATTCTCATTGTCGCCGTTCAAAAAAAAAAAACTCGAAACGAGCCGAGCTTAAACGAGCCCGACGAGCCTAAAAAAAAGCTTGTTTAGTAAACGAGCTCGAGCCCGAGCTTTCACTTATCGAGCTCGAGCCGGCTCGCGAGCCTAAACGAGCCTATTTTTTATATATTTTTTTAAATAATATATTAAATATACATTTATAAAATAATATTAGTATATATAAAATTATGATAAAAATAACTAAATAATATATATACTATGTTATATAAAATTTTATAATAAAATTTATATAAAATAATTATATATAAATTAATTAATAAATAATAATTGAGCCGAGCTTGAAAAACTACCCATGAGCCGAGCCCGAGCTTTAGAAATAAAGCTCGAATCGAGCCGAGCTCGGGCTCGGCTCGGCTCATTTACACCCCTATTATTCATGAACTAATCGGTCTATATATAGCAGCGACAGTTACCAATTAAGAAAAGAAGAAACCCCTCCCACGCTCCACAATCACACCAACCCTTTCGTGTTTCATGACAGTAGGAGATTGTCTTCGTGTAATCTTTGGGGCATGCTATCTTCGTATTGTTAGAATGCATTTAACGTTTGGTGTTCTAGGCTTTGCACATAGCTTTGAACTAGAGTTTTTTTTGTGAACCACGATATATTATAAATTAAGACCGGGACTAGCAAGAAACTAGCACCCGAGAGGGTACACCAAAATTACATATTACAAATTACTTTAAATTTACGCCAACTATACCAATTTAACTTCTTTTTTTTGGTAGAGTACATGGCAACTTTGCCCTATTTTTAATCCAAAGGAACGAAAGTATTTTGGCATCCTCCATAATCCTTTTCAACACATTATCGTTCCTCGATTTCCAAATAAATCACATTGTTATCAGAAGGTTGGATATTGGAAGTTTATGTTAAAGTTATTCACAAGTGATGATCGAACCGGACTCAAACCTGACTCACGGGTTTGTAACCTGACTCACGGGTTTGCTCAACAAACAAGCGACTCTTTTGTGTTTTATTGACTTACGAAAAACAAACAAAGAACATTCATAAAAATAAAGCTAATTCCTAAGGGTTTATATAATACCCTCAATCCTATTCCTAAACGAATACTAAACAAGGAATTCAAAATTCAAACAGAGAAGAAAATAACTAAAGATAAAGATAGCTTGATAACAACGACTTGATCATTATCTTTTGACCTCCACCGCCGCCCCACGAGATCAAGCCTTCACCGCCTTTCATTTTCAAGTGTTGTATTCCATTTAATACTCCCTCTCAACACTTGCTTCCACTAAACCCATAGCTTTGCACTTCACTATCTTTTATTTCACAAGTGACTTAGTGAGTACATGTGCCACTTGTTCCTGTGTATTCACATACTTGAAGTCGATATCACCTTTAATTTCCTTCTCTCATATGAAATGATAATGTACTTCAACATGCTTAGTCCTAGCATGGAACGTCGTGTTTTCCGCTAACATTATTGATGATATGTTATCACCAAATAGTGTAACCTTATTTTCCATCTCTTGGTTTAACTCTTTTATTAACCGTATTAGCCATGTACTTTCTTGAGCTGCCATAGCAGCCGCCCGATACTTCGGTTCAGTTGTCGACAAAGACACCGTTGGTTGCCGCTTGCTACCCCACGAGACAGCTCCGGAGCCGATCATAAACACGTACCCGGTAGTCGATCAACGAGTACTTAAATCACCGGCATAATCTGCATCACAGAGTCCGACTAGCTTTATATTTGCCTCCCTCTTGAACAAGACTCCATAGCTAGGTGTGGATTTAATATAGCGAAGTACTCTTCGTACTAAGTGGGGTTTTCGTGGTGCTTGCATATACCTACTAAGAACTCCAACGGCAAATGATATATCAAGTCTAGTGAGGGTTAAATAAATGAGACTTCCTACGAGCTTTCTGTACATTGTTGCATCTTCAAGGATCCTCCCTTCATCAATTCTGAGTTTTGCATTGTTCTCCATTGGTGTTTCAACAGGCTTGCAACTTGCTATTCCAAATTTGCTTAGAAGATCTATTGCATACTTCCTTTGATGCAGTACCACTCCTTCTGTCACATAATTGATTTCTAACCCAAGAAAGTGTTTTGAGTTCACCAAGATCCTTCATGCAAAATCTTACGCACAGATTCCGCTTTAACTGATCAATTTCTTCGTATTAGTCACCGGTGATGATCAAGTCATCTACATACACGAGGATAATCGTCACCTTCTTTTCCTTGGTTAGTACAAACAGACTTGTGTCTGATGAAGTTGATATGAACCCATTCAACTCTAGGAACTATCCGAGTTTTCCAAACCAAGCTCTTGGCGATTGTTTTAATCCATACAATGCCTTTGTCCGTTTACATGTGCTTGACTTTCGAATCCCCGTGGTTGCTCCATATAAATTACATGGTCAATATCTCCATATAAAAATGCATTACTCACATCCATTTGAGATAACTTCCAACCTTTGCATGCAGCTATAGCGAGTAGGACTTGTACTGTGGTGAGTTTTGCAACCGGGCTGAAGGTCTCCTCGTAATCTAGACCAAATTCTTGAGAAAAACCACGAGCTACTAGTCGGGCTTTATATCTTTCGATTACGCCATTAGCCTTTCGTTTGATCTTGCATACCCATTTACAAGATATTGCTTTCACGTTTTCTGGTTTCGGAGACAGTTCCCAAGTTTGATTCCTTACAAGAGCTTCATACTCCTCTTTCATGGCACTCAACCATTTTTTTCCCCACTTGCTTGTTCGAAGGATTCGGGTTCAAGTTCTTCTTTTTCTTCTATCGTTGCAACATTGGCATATCGTTCATTAGGTTTCCTGATCCGGCTCGACCGTCTTAGTTCCGGTTCTTCATTTGTTGTTTGTATACCAGATCCACGACCATCCGGATTTTCTCCGGTTTGCCATGGTGTTCGTCTTTGGGTCGAGCTAGTTCCTTCGTCAACCGGATCTTCAATCATTGTTACTGGATCATCTAGGTTGAGTGCAACCCAGCTTTCAACATCTTCTCTTAAAACTTGTGAATCTGGCAAGGCTTTATGGTTTTCTGACCACCATGAGGATGCTTCGTCGAAGATGACGTCCCGGGATACATAACACTTTCTGGTTCCTGGTTCACAACACCGCCACCCTTTCTTTTCATTATCATAACCCACGAAAATACATCTTGTTGCCTTCTTTTCTAGTTTATGCCTTAAATATCCAGGAATAAAGACAGAGCACACGCATCGGAACACACGAATCTCAAATGGTGAGGCATAACTCATATTTTGTTGTGGAATTCTATTGGTAAGATAAGCTGATGTCTTCATAGATTCAGCCCAGAACCTCCCGGGTAGGTTTTTGTCATGGATCATACTACCCGAGAGTTCGGCCAACGTTCTATTTTTCCTTTCCGAGACTCCGTTTTGTTGTGGAGTGTTTGCACATGTAAGTTGCCGTCTGATCTTACACATCTTCAAGTAGTCATTGAATTCTCTTGATGTATACTCGCCTCCGTTATCGGACCGAAGACACTCCACCCCACACTTTGTCCTCTTTCGGCCTCACTTCTAAACTCTTTAAACTTGTTCAATGCTTCAGACTTTTCCTTCATGAAATACACCCAAACAAACCTTGAAAAATCATCGGTAAATATTATCATGTATTTCATACCTGTAATTGATGCTTGTCTAACGGGTCCAAATACGTCAGAGTGGACAAGTAGTAAGGGCTGTGATGAATGGTGTTTGGAACCTTCGTAAGGAAGCTGGTGAGCCTTGCCATATTGGCAACCAGCACACAATATCCCTTTTTACTTCAATCGTTGGTATCCCGGTGACTAGTCGATTTTTTTATCATCAGCTCTAGTTTGTCATATCCAACATGACCAAGACGTTTGTGCCACACATCAATATTCTGATTGCATTTAGTCTTTTCTACATAGGTCGTTCCGACCGAGAGTACATATACGTTATCGTTTCTTTTCCCGCGTAGAACCGGTTTTGACTTTGTCTCGAACTCATCGAAAACCATGACCTCCTTTGGTCCAAACAGAACATAACGACCTGTTTCAGTCATTTGTGGCACAGATAGGAGGTTTTTCTTCATACCCGGAACGTGATAAACGTGTTCTAGCTCTAGTCCTTGATTCTTTCCTGGGTGAAATCTTACTTCCCCAACATAGGCAATATTGTGTTTCGAGTTGTCTGCTATTACAACTACTCGATTGCCTTCATACTTCTTTGGATTCTTTAGTCTTGCTTTCTCTCCTGTCATATGATTGGAACAGCCTGAATCTACAATCCAATCATCAAGTGTATTACCTTGGTTTTCGGTTGTGGCAGACAAGGCAAAGATCGTTTCTTCCCTAGCATAGTGGGCTTCGGCGTCCCACGGCTTCTCTTCTTGTGTATTTGTTGTGTTTCCTTCTTCGTTTTTCTTAGATGGACAATCCTTAGCCATATGGCCACGTACACTACAGCTATAACACTTGAACGGAAATTTCTTTCCTTGGTACCGGTCCTTTTTCTCTTTGTTGTCACTATTGTTTACCTGTTCCCGGTAACTCTTTTGAAACTCTGGCTTCCTGGATCGATCATTGTGGTTTTTATGTCCCTGCCACTTCATTCGATGCTTCCCTTTGCTTCGATCAGCGTACAATGCTGTTTCTTCTTTCTTTACTGGGTCGCCAACAGTGACTCCGGCCATTTGTTTGGCAAACGCTTCTTGGGCTGCTAATAGATTTTCAAATTCTACTAGCGTGGGTTGCGTTGGCCAGCCTTGAATTGCAGCTACAAAGCTCCGATATTCAGGCTTGATTCCATGTATAATAATTCGCTTCATGCGTGCCTCTCCGATCCGAGCCTGCTGATCTAGTTCGCCTATCTCTCTTCAAAGGGATTTTACCTTGTGAAAATATTGCGGAATCGACTGATCTTTTTGGCTTATTGACAACAACTCGTTTTCTAACAACTGGAGTCTAGCATCGTTTTTCTTTGAGAATAGATCTGCCAGCATCGTACATGCTTCTTTTGGTGTTTGCAGATCTCCCGTATATACTCCAATAATTCTTCTTCGATTGTTGTTTTCAAGATGAACATGGCTCTTCCGGCTTTGACTCTCCACTTGTGAATTGCCCCATTAGTGTCAATCCTAGGCTCCACTGTGTTATCACCGTTGACAACCTCCCATAGATCTACGCCTTGTAGATACGAACTCATACACGTAGACCATGTGTTATAGTTCGAGTTATTCAACTTCTTGACACCACCGAGACCTTGGAGTTCAGCCATAGCTAATGGGTTAGGCTCTGATACCACTTGTTAAAGTTATTCACAAGTGATGATCGAACCGGACTCAAACCTGACTCACGGGTTTGCTCAACAAACAAGCGACTCTTTTGTGTTTTATTGACTTACGAAAAACAAACAAAGAACATTCATAAAAATAAAGCTAATTCCTAAGGGTTTATATAACACCCTCAATCCTATTCCTAAACGAATACTAAACAAGGAATTCAAAATTCAAACAGAGAAGAAAATAACTAAAGATAAAGATAGCTTGATAACAACCACTTGATCATTATCTTTTGACCTCCACCGCCGCCCCACGAGATCAAGCCTTCACCGCCTTTCATTTTCAAGTGTTGTATTCCATTTAATAGTTTACACCAAAAAAAGAACTTGTTCCCATACATCCTTAGCGAGCTCACAATTAATCAGAATGTGATCTACCACTTTTGGGAATTTCCCACGTATAGGGGATAAGGTAGACGGTATACCAATCCTCCGTTTTGATATTGAAGCCACAGCCGGTAGTTTATCCAAGATAGCTTTGAACCAGAGTCGATCTGACTATATTAACTGTAGTTGAAGATCATAGAGCCTCAACCATGGTCTTTACCAAATTGATACCATCAAAAGATGGGAACCTAATGAATTAATATGTTGTAAAAACATTGTAAATTTTATAGTTAGAAAAAGTGTCAAGATCCGTTAAAAATGTTACCTTTTTAGACAAAAAGCTCAATTAAACACTACTGGGGGAAGATAACGTGACCATGAACAGTCCTGCCTATTCACTCCAGTGATGAGATTCCATACAAAATGGAATCCAGGTTATAGAATGGATCAAGAATCGTGTGCGCGCGCACACATATATACATATAAAGAGAGGAGAAATAGGATGAATGAATTGCTAAGATTCCTTCATAGAAGTTTGGAAACAAACAAAACACCTCGACATTTCATGACAGCAAAACTTTCTCCAATCTACACATCCTGCAAGTGCTACGGTTTCAATCTCAAGCTTCCTTCTATCTACGCATCTCTTGCCAAAATATCGTGTAGAGCCTCGCACCTGACTTGTGCCTGCCACAAAGGGTCTATATTAGAGGTGTTAAAATGGAAGGGTCGGGTGACAGGTACTTTTGGTAGATACCCAAGCGGGTCAGGTTGACCTGGATTATGGCCCAAATTTATTTATATTTTTACCAAAAAAATTTGTGTGAAATACAAATACAAATCTAACTTTTGAATAAAATGAATTAAGAGACTTTACGCATTTGAAAATAGAAATACACCTCAGGTAAATTCGGACCTGTTTGACCTATTTGACCCATTCACTTTTTTTACCAACTACAGATAAAACATAAACCGAATCAACCAGATTTATAAGTAAACGGGTCAAAAATTCTGCATGATAGACGTATAGTTACCAGAGTTTATAACGATGCTCGGAGGAACATTGAACCTTGGATGGTTGCAGGATTCATCTTCTTACAAACGGCTTTTGGCAGACAAGTATTCTCTGGTCACTGCCGTTTTCAAGGTCAATGACCCTTGCTTCCCATCGAATTTGTGTAGCAATTGAACGGGCCTTCTCTATGGACCCCACTTCATCCGAAAGAACAACCCATCCCTGCAAGAGAAAGAAGCTTTGAGTTGCATTTTGTAGTATGGGTCAAAACAGTCTCGGTTGACTCGCATATATATATTTTAAAATTATTAGAAAAAATAATGCGCTAATAATTATGATTATAAAAGAATACTTATCTAAAATCTTTGAATAAATGAGTACGGGTATCTCATTTTAGCTAATTTTTTATTTGACCAGTTTAGACAAGAATACAAACGTTAATTGTACCAGGCTAAATGAGTAGGATACGAATACAAACGTTATTTGACCAGTTTAGACAAGAATACAAACGTTATTTGACCTCAGGGCGTAGGATACGATCCATCTCCAAAAGTAATTTTGTGATGCTGCATCGTTCAGAAATAAGGAATGAAAGGAGCCCCTTTGCATGAAGCATGTCATATGTACGTGGATAAGTGGGAAATGGCTCACACCTACAGTTCAATAATTTTCATATAAGCATATAGAACAAAGAGGAAATATAATTCTACAATAATTCCAGGTCCACTTAGTTTATGAAGTTTACAGAATTAAGACTTAATTATGCTTCCATTTATTGAAAAATAGAATTAGTGCTTAGAGTCTCAAATAAGTGCTACCTAAGTCTTTACATTTTCTTTATTTGGATTTAACAAAGAGATTGTTTCCATGATAGGCTACATATATGGTAGCAAATTTTATTTCCCATATAATAATACAAAACATCTTCCTGTATATATACAGATCATAAGAAGTAGAAAAACAATGTAGAAGCCTCTTGTGAAATCTTATCATCTAAAGCATTCCTTGAACAAATTAGCACATACTTGGTGAATTTACAAAGGTCATCTTAGGTCAGCAGATTGTGTAAAAGTATTGACCACAGTCAAATTTTCAAAAGTTAGAGGGAGAAGCACAAGTCAGATATACTCTGCATACCAGATTTTTGACATTTTTTTCTCAGAAGTAAACATTGAAACAATAATCGACTTTTTATGAGTAAACCACCACAAGCCACTCCTGGTATATTCATTAGAAGAATTGGAATTCATTTATTACCATACAATTAGAAAACTTTCTTCGTGATACATTTAAGGGTTTTTTTTTGCATACACTACCAACATATTTTCATTTTTGTCCGGTTTTAGTAATTGCACTATCTCTGTGGTCAATAATGGATGACTTTTTCTCCCGTTTGGTTCATTATAGCGACTTCTTGCAAAAGATTTTTTTCACATTTGGTACCCTATAATCATCCAAACAGAACAAAAAGTCGGCTTTAAATGACCCAAATCTACAAAAAAGAAGTACAATTACTAGATGGGCCAAAAAAATAGGTTAACATTTTATGCAAAAAGAACCTACGTTTTATTGTAAAGATTAAGCTATTATAATGTGTGAACGATGATCAAAACTGTCGAATATAGTTGATTTCTTTCCAAAATAAAGTTCTACAAAAACACAAGTTAATGCTAATTTTACCCGGGGAGAAATTAACATATAAAAAAGTACAAGAAACAAATTTCTTACCAATCATGCAGAACACCAGCAAAATCATGATCAAATATGACTGGGAGTGTATTACGAGCCCTAATAGGCACAACATTCATCACCCAAACAGCTTTTCCTTCTTCCAAAAATGCAGCATTCAAACCACCATAACGCGCATTCATGTCCATCACAGTTCTTATCATATTATATGGAGGTAATGGATCTTCATCACCCGGCCTTTTAGGGTGATCAGAAAAAATCAAGGGTGTAAGCAAAGACCAATAATTTCTTAAAGCTGATAATGAAGATTCAAAGTCTTCATAGAATTCATCCTGTTGAATTCCTGCAGAAGGATTTTAAGAAATTACATCAACATCTTAAGAGCAATAACAGTTTGGCTGGAGTTGTAAAAATTCACAAGAATAATACTTTCCATAAATTTCAAGCTCAGCGGGGTTAATGTGGGAACTGGAAGATCTGTTTTGAATGGGAACCCAGCGTTTGCTGGTAGTCCCTCCCACACAAGATGCAAGTGGCTGATAATATGACGGAACATCCTCCCTTTCTTCTCTACAAGGAGGAATCACACCCTGCACGCTACAATTGTAAACAAAATATATTTCAATAATAAATTCCTAAATCTTGTCCTAAAACTGGAACAAGGGTAGATAATAATAATAGAAGGTGAAATGTATTACTACTGGTCTCACCTAGATAAGTAGCATTTTGGATCAATGGTTTTTTGCCAGACGAAAGTTTCATCTTGCTGAGCTACGAAAGTCCAACAGATTTTTCGGGCAAATTCTTCGATTGGGCTGGCCATGCTTCCCTTCTTTGTACTTAATGAAGTTCCATGTAAAACAAAGTAGCCTCCAGGCTGAAGTATCCGGTCAGCTTCAATAAGTAACAATCCATCTGATTCATTAAAACATTTTAAGAGAGTAAGATAACACCAAACATATCAAATAGAAGGTGAATTATCTACAAACTGAAGTACCTTTTTCATCCCATAGAATACCACATTCTGCACAGTGAACCATGTCATATGACAAGTATGGAAATGGAAGCTGCCTAGAATTAAAGTTGCCGATTATTGCTGGAAGACCTCTTTCAAGAGATATTTGAACTTGGCTACCGGTTAACTCATATGCAGCCATGCAAACAGTCATTAGTTTCAATGAAAGCAAATGAGCCCCAAAGCTACCAAACCCACAACCAACATCAAGAACTGTGCGCACCTGTTGACAGCATTTGACATAAATTAGATCCAAGGATTCCTTGAAGTTAATCAAGAAAATCCCAGCTGGCATCATAAGACTTGCCTCTACTAACAGAGTCATTATAAATGTAATCAAGAAGGGCTGCAGGGTATATGTTAACACTTACGCCTGCTTGACGAAATTCCACATCATTCCCCAATCCTATCATCTCTGCAACTTGGTGGGAGTAATCTTTGACACCATCATACATCAACCCATCATCTGAGTGGAAAGAAATTTGGTTCTCTTCCATTAGCATTAACGTAGATAAAGATTGAGGAAAAAAAGTTTAAAAATGCATTAATTAATTCTCAAGATGTTAATGCATTAATGAGTGTTAGTCTAACTAAGAGGTTTGGGTTGTTAGATACTTAGGGTTCCAACTCATATGTTGAAGAATTAATTGATGTTTAGGACTAGCACTTGTTTCTAATGCATCCCCACCTGTAAATGAAGTTGTATTCACGAGGGAAATAACTTAAGATATCCTATTTTTCATCAATTCAGATCAAAATATTACCTTTTTGTCATGCTCCCAGAAGAAAGGAATTGATCTTTGGTTATCTTCACATTCTCATTCCATATTACATCTCTACCAACTGGCCAACTCAGGGGCGTTTTATAGTCTTTTGGAGGACGAACCAAACAAGAAGGTTCATCTTTTGAAACTTCACAATGGCGATCAAACTCCTCACCATATTTAAACCCAGTTAACAGATTAGCAGACACGTTGTAGCAAGGAACATAGTGCTCTCTTTCCTTTCCACAAAGCTTAAACTCCTTCAGTTCAGATAAACTAGTTAAATCCAAATAGTCGTTTACTGCTTGCTCTTTTAACCTCCGGTAATTTGCATAAATGTCTGGTTTCACAGTCAATCTGACAGACTCAAAGGAACTAGAAGATGAACCATACAAAACAATAAGCACATAAACACTAACATGACAGATGATTAACCATATCCTCGGAAATCTAGGGCCAAAAACCAAACAAAGTTTTTTGATCAAGTGCCTTCTCATATCCAATTGTGCAATCCACTTCCACACTAAACCTACCGTTTCACCTTATATTTCCAAAAGCTACGTACAGGTTGACGTGTCATAGCATTAAAGCTCTAATAACTATCACTTAGGAAAGTGTCAAATTTCACAGGCACATGTACGCTATCTACAATCATGACATCAAATGCACAATCTCATATCATCAAACCCTAAAATCGAGATTAAACACCCAATGACAACTACTGAAGCTTCAGATTCCTCAATTCCAGAAACCAATAGTTTCCAGTTCAATAAACAAATGAAGCAGAAATATCTTCAGATCAACCTACAATTATCATCACAACTTCGTATTACAAACCTAATATAACATGAAATTGCAATTTAACAAGTGGCACCAAAATTCAGACTTTTCACATAATCGAGACGGATCTGAACCAACCAGATACAACCGAATCAATCAATGCAACTGAAATATGTATACAGTTATGCGCACCAATCTTAACAGACGTTAATTAATGAATGCATTAACCACCACCGTAATGGCTAGGGTTTTCATGCAATTACCTGGCGGTTGAAAGTGGTGAATAGATACGGATGAAGGTGTTTACGTACATGCGTAGATTCAGTTAAGCTTTTTGGGGTATAAAGGTCTAGTTCTGATTCACCATTGACGATAGATGAGTTTCTCTGGGAGAAGATAAAATAGTTCATTAATTAGGTTAACCTTATTTTTTTCAACGTTATTCAATGTTACTTTTTAGGGTTAATCTTATTTTTTTTAATTATTTTTTATATTGTAAGCAGTTAGCTCATTTAATTTAGTTTATGATTATTAACGTTTAAAATAGTTCATTAATTAGGTTAACCTTCAACTTTATATAATACTATAATTAAATCTCACGCGTTAAAACGTGAAAAAAATAACTTTTTGCTAGGATGCAGTGATAGAATTTAAAAAACATTATGTTAAGAAAGAAAAAATAACAAAAAAAACAAAAATGTATAGTAGAAACAAAGGACATGTTGCTAGGATTTGAGTGACGTCTTGCTTCAAATTACATGTACACACATTTGCTAAATCGTCGTAACGAAGACTATTTAAATGCATATGTATTACTTTACGACTTTGAATGTGTTAAAATGCTGCTTAGAGATATTTTGACATTTTACCATATTATAACAAGCTTTTTTTCTGACGGAATTTACATAAACACTAAACTGATACTTTGATGGTGTCTTTTTGAAGACGTGTACTCATTTTAAGAAGGTAAATCCACTAACAATATTTTTATTTCTTGTACTTAAAATATATTCGGTTTGTGTTGGTTTTGGTTACTAATAATAATTACACAAAGGTTGTTGAACAGTTTCTAATCTAATATAATCATAAATATATAAATTTATAGTCACTGTTTCTTAATCCGTGTGGTTACAAGGAGTAATTTTAGTTTGAGATAATTACAATTATTGCATGAGATTATAATTCATTAGTTTGTTACTATATGTTTTATCCAACTATGGATAACCATATTTAGAAAAACGAAACACAAAAGCGCCACAACAGATTAGAGAATGACCGCATATTTGATCATTAATATTATCTCAAAAAAAAATTAAACCATGTTATAGCTAGTTTTGAAGCTCTCATCAAAAGAACGTAAACTCGTAAATTATTAATTATATTATATCATATACATATTCAACTACATGTATAAAAATCTTTCCGAAAATACGAACCTCATCCCAGAACAAATGTATTTTTCCAGCGCATAATGAATTTGAATATTTAATAACAAAGTTGTGAACACGTAATGATTACAACAATTAGCGGGTTGAGGCACAAGCTCTAAGAGAGTCGACAAAAATATCCTCCTTTAGTGACCGGCCTGCACAAGCCAAATAGAAAAATCTCAAGGGTAATCCATAGATTTGCTTAAAAAGCTACGAATCAGAGAAGTCTAGAGCTGGAAATAACAGGTTGGGCAAGTTATTTTCCGGTCTGGGTCAACAACCCCCAACGTTTTTAGGTCTATTTTTTAATTTATTAATAAACAATTTATTATATACAATTACAATAGTTATACTATTAAAACAATTTTATCGATTACTGGATTACACTTTAGACAAGTTTCAACTCATTTGACCCGTTTTGCTTTTAGAATATTTTAACTTTCATCTGTTTCAACTGTTTTAAGATAAATGGGTTGAAATTGTCATCTCTGATTCTCAAGTGAGAACCAATAAGAAGGGTAGTTAAATGTTTACCTATGAAGACAATTTTATTAGTTTGATTTTCTCCACTTCTCCATTTACGTGCAGGAACTATCTCATAGATCTCCCTCACAGCCTGCAAATTGAACTCATTTTTGTTTAGGCGTTTTTTAACTTGAAAATTTAATTGAAGAGATTGAAAAGGTTGTGTATTAAATATTACCTGTACCGTGTGAAGTTCATCAGAGTTCACAACACTCAGAACACCTTTGCAGCGGTACACATCCATGTCATGTTTCTTATCCCAAAGGATCTCTTCAAGCCATAACCGCACCTGTGAATATTGCAGATGCAAATATGAATTCTTATGGTAAAACAAAAAGCTCTACAATAGAGGTGACTATTTCAACCCATTTACCTATAATGGGTCGATTTTGAGTGATCAAATGGGTTAAGCTAAAAGATTTAACTAAAAAGGAAATGGGTTGGATGGGTTATAAAACCTCCATAAATTCTTTTCTATAAAAAGATGACTGTTATTGTAAAAATATGATTTTTGTAATCATATTTAACAAATAAACAGAAAATGTCCAAAATCAGTATAAAGATATCAACCCTAGCATCTATCAATCATTTAAACTAAGTGGTAAAAAATTGGTTTTCACAAAGCAGCAAACATGCTACGAATAATATGTGGCAGTTTTAACCATAGTTGTCAATTGCGCGCGCTACATAGCGATTCGATAAGGGTCCGCTATTTCCATTTCTCGACTACATAGCGACTAGATAGCGACTTTTGTTTTTTTTATGTTTTTAACCAGTTTTTTACTTGATTAATATAAATAGGGTTGCTAATAACCCTAATATATGAAGATTTAGATGATTATTGATTATAATTGCTACATATCCTACAAAAGTTGAATATAAAATATTTCTAAAACTTTCTACTAGTGTATCGCTAAACGTGAAATAGCGCCCGCTATTTACCGCTATTCGCTACGTAGCGTATAGGTGGCTTGTCGCTATTTACCGCTATTCGCTATTGACAACTATAGTTTTAACACGTTTAATTAAATTGGGCAAAAACTTCAGTTATGTTATGTTTCATCTAAAATGGGTCATATGATCCCAAATCAAAAAAACAAAACGTAGCTAAAAAGGGAACTGATTAAATGGGTCGCACCGCTTAAAAGTAGCCCAAAGTCTAATTTAACGCATACAACCTCGTATATCGTTTTTGTTCAAAGATTTGGATTATTGTTGTGATCACATCAACCAACTTTTAAGAAATGGATAAAAGAGTGTTGGAGTGTCACTGCGTCAACCCAACTTGACCTCAGCCCATTTTAACCCATACTAAAAAACAACCCATTTCAACCTGAACTTGATTAACCCATTACCCAACCGCTTTTTCCACATCTACTACAAATTACTGTTCAAAATACCTTATCAAGATCAACCTGGTGTGAATCAGAAATACACATCGTCCTTACACCACTATCATGAAGATCTTTAGTAGTTAGGTTCTTATTTTCCTCTAGTAACTGTTCCAAATGAGCAGCATGCTGTAATGCAATAGAATTCATGAGAAAAAATGATAGCCATCAAAAATAATATATAAACACTACGAGAAGATTAATTTGGAATGAAAATGGAGGTCCAATCACTAACCGAAGCATCATATGCTCTGCAATTTAATACAATGGATATATCTACTTGACACCTCACCGAATGAACAATATTAGCCAGTGAATTAATGCTAAATATCTCCTTCTCGAGTTCCTCTAGATCATCAGGAGAAACCAAATCAATCTTATTAAGAATAACAACATCCTACAACAAACATCAAAAGGCAATAAGCATATACATAATATGGTGACCAAACAAATTACGGTGAATGTTGGTAAATATTCGTGTGACAAAATGGGCGGCGTGGGCATGTTGGATTACAGTTTAATACATGTTTAGGTTGAAACAGGTCAGTTATTAGTGCAGGGTATAGGTTGGATTGACCTGCAAAAACTTCTTTGTCCGTTTTTTAAAAAAACCAATGAAATAATTAACGCTTTAATTATTACTACAAAAAACAACATTACGAAAATGAAAAGTAAGCCTTTGAACAAACAATTTATAAAGTTGTAAGCTTTACAAATAGACTTTAGGTAGCTTTCAACCCATTTGAACCATTCCCCTTTTTAGTACAAAAGAACTATTTGACCCAAACTGATAAAAGCACAACCCATATCATCTTAGATAATTGTGTTTCAGTTATCACTTACTGCAAAAGCTATTTGTAAGAAAGCTTCAGGAAATGTGGAAGAATCTTCATGCTTTTTGAGCTGAAAACGTAGATTCTTTGCATCAACAACCTGTCCAAGAATAAATTTCAGGAATGCAAAGACTTGAAGTAGTCATGTGTGTTTAGCATTTTCAACTTGTGGTTTGTATCTGAGTGTTTGAGTTAAACCTTCAATTAGGCTTCTAATATGAAGCTAAAATTACACATTTAAACCTACATTGGAACGAGAAACTTACAGTGATAATTGAGTCAAGCTTGACTGCTGCTTCCAGCTGATCATCCAGCCAAAGAATAGATGCAAGAGGAGCAGGGTTTGCCAACCCTGTGGTCTCTAATAATATATGATCCAGCCTATACACACAAATATATTGTAAACCAAAACTTTATTTTAAAAGTAAACATAAGGATTCGTTAGCAAAAACTAAAAAATTAAAGAGAAACCGCTTAGAGATTGCAGCATGCAAGTTAAAGACAGACACGATTACACAAATGCAAGCATGAATCTGAAGGAAGACCAAAAATCATAACAATTTTCTTATAATTTCAAATCCAAACTTGTGTTCAAACGGTAGGCGCGCCAATAATCAAAAGATGCTAAGTTTGTAATATGAATACTTTACATGCATAACTTTACATAAGCAAGTATTCCAAACATGATATAATGATGTCATTCACAAGTTGTTAAATAAAACAAAAATGCTTACAACAGTCACGAAAAAACAGACCAAAATAATATACATATAGACAACAAACAAGATTAACAGATTTGCTAAGTGAGCTCAAACGATGTCATGTAAAGAACGATTACCTCTCCTTCCTCTGAACAAGTTGTTCCAATGCTTGAACCAGGCTGTGTTTAACAGTGCAGCAAATGCAGCCATTTGCAAGCTCAACCCATTCTTCAACAAGTGCACCTCCTTCACCTTCGTTGATCATAGCTCTCTCAACCCCAATCTCTTCCCCAAACTCATTCAATATAACAGCTATCTTCTTTCCATGTTGTACATTTAATATATAATTAACCAGCTGAAATCAAATCAACAATTCCAGATCCAAAAAAAAAATCAACAGGAAATATCATCATCATCAATTATAAAAACATTAATATATACACACATCAAATGTCATTATAGTTCACTATCAATCAATCAATCTCACCATATTAATTGCTAGCATATTCTACATCAAAATCGCGAAAGCTTATTTCCTGATTATACTTGTTTGTTCGCTAATTAGGGTACGATTTGCATAACAGGAGGCGATTAGATACTATATAGTAGATTCTATACAGGGTAAGTGTTTTGTAACAATGGTAAATTGATAAAGATGAGTTTAGCAATAGTACAGTAGATTTGCCGGCGCCGAGATAGCCGGTGATGACCGTCACGCCGACCGGTGTAAGTTCTTCCGCGTTTTCGTGGTTTTGAAGAGAGTGATTGAACGATTGGCTGTCTAGGGTTTCTTTGATTTCGATGGCGAGCGGCGGGTCTTCGTCTTCGTCCATTTTCGTGTTCGTCTTGCGATTTTTCCGCCCAACCCAAAACCCCTTGCTTTTTCTTGCTACGTGCAAAACTCGGATATAAAAAATGACACTTAAATTAATCAATTATACAACTTTTTTTTTTACAGCAAGCAGAAATTAAATACCGCACCCCTCTTAGCAAGCCACTAAGAGAAAAAAATTGATACAAAGGGAAGAAACACAAACAGAACAAAACGGCACCAAACTAATAAAAAACAGAAACATCACAGTACACCCCTCTAAAGCAATTTCAATCTTCCCAGGTAATGTTCATGATCTTGGCTCTATTTTAAATCCATCAAAAAGAGTTCTTCTTAATATCTTCGACCATCTTGTAGACAGTAGAGGCAGCCCCATCAAAAACTTTTATGTTGCGGTTAGTCCACAGCGTCCACATAGTCAAGACCCGTGTACTATACGTTGAAAAATCAAATGCTTTAAATATGTTTAAAATACGTATTAATTAGAGGAGCCACCACCACCAACACAAAGAGCAGTGACGGAGCTTGAAAAAAAAAAGTAGCGGGGGCCGAAAGCCACGAGACCCAAATTTTTTTCCTATCGCTATGTTTCGGGTTACATGTTCGGGTCGGGTCAAACAAATCAACAATAAATAACTTTAAATATCTAATTATCTATAATGATGCGAGAGAAAAATGGTAAGTATCCGAAGAATTACAACTCAGTCCGACGACCTTCCCGAGAATTTGAGCAACCTAACAAATTTAAATTTAAAAAGATAATCAGTGTGTCAATATGATTAAATTACTAAATTATTCCAATAAGTAAAGTGACCAACACGGTCAAAATTTAAAATTAGTTAGGTTTCCTAAAAACTTACCCACATTGCTTCTGCCTTCTTCTCATCCTTCTCAAAATTAACTCGAAATTGAAACACCTAAAAAATAACACCCACAAATAGAGGTGCACAAATCGGATTTTTTTTTAACCGGATCCGGATCGGATAAGTCAACGTTGGTCAAGGACCGGATCCAGATCGGATCCGGTTTTGGGGTGTGAGGTTTGGAACCTATTGGAACCTTTTATCCGGTTTTATCCGATTTTGTCCGGATTTTTTGTGTCCGATTTTTGTCCGGTTCCAAATTTGTCCGATTTTGTCCGGTTTTTATCCGGTCCCTTGGAAAACCATATAATCGGTTCCAGATCCGGCGGTTCCAAAAATATCCGATCCGGTTCCAAAAAATCCGGTTAAAAAAAACGATTTCGGATAATCCATCGGATCGGATCCGGATCCGGTTATAATGCCCACCTCTACCCACAAAGAGAAAACATTAAGAAACCTCAATTGGGACAACAATGACCAAGAAAACACAAATTCTAGGTGTTTGGGATTTGCTTATTTAAACACAATTTCACACTCCATAAATCATACTTGAAATTATCAAATCAATGAATCATAATCATACTTCAAATTATCAAATCAATGTATCCATAAGTAAATCATACTAACTTACTACTTAGTACCTTACCAAGAAGGCAAGAAATCAAAAATTGTCTTGTTAGCTCCCTTTGTGACGTTTTTCTTGTTCATTATCATTTCTTTTCTCTTGTACATCATCAATTCTTTTGAAAAAAAGAACTAATAGTTAAACTTTTCAACTTTTCCATGATATGCCTAACAAAAAAAAAATAATAGGATTATATTAACAAACTTTTCTCTTGTTCATCATCGTTAATCAATAATCCTAATCATAATCCATTAAGTTTTTAACTTTAATATTTAACAAGAATTGAGTGGATATTAAGAATGCAAGAAATCAAGAAATTAGGGCTAGTATTCAGTAACAAACTACAGACAGCGGACTTACAACCGATTAGCCGAACACGGGGAAATAGGCCGGACGGCCAGGGGCGTCTGGCGAGCAGGTGGAGGCCGGAGCAGCGGTGGCGACTCAGGCCGGAGCAGCGACGGCGACTCAGTTCAGCTTTCAGCAGCGATTTGGGATTTTGGGGGAAATGGGTCTGGTTAAGTTTCAAGGTCTCAGGATGGATCGATAGATTTTTTTTTAGGGCAATGAAGTTGGGGTAAATAAATTTTGAATTTTTCATCCCCCCCTAAACTTACACATTTATTTGTTAAATGCACAATCTATTTTTTTATTTCGTACTCATAATTTATCAAATCAATTTAAACAGAGCAATTAACTAAAAATTTTAAGGATAAAAAATCAGAGGGGGCTAAGAATTCTTTAGGGAAAAAAATCATCGGGGCCCGGCTCAATACGTAAAAAAATTTCGGCCGAAAACGCAAAAATTTACACTACTAACGGAAAAAACGGGGGGGAGGGGGGAACCCTGGCCCCTTAATCCTTCGCCCCTGACAAAGTGGTTACTCTCTCTCTCTCTCTCTCCCTCTCCCTCTCAACACACACACTTATAAGGCACCGACTGACTAGAGCGTCACAGTGTCCTCGAAGACTAAGGCTCCTTGGACCCTCTAATGTAGTTTTCCAGTGTGGTTGCAGGCAACCTGACGACCGGAGAGGAATTAACCAAACCCATAGAAGAACCAAGATGAGGCTATCCTTATCTAAACTGTGGGAACATACATGAGGAGATTTGATTATACACACATGTTAAACATTTTTTATCGTTATCATTCATATATTTTTAGGGGAATGATGCCGCAACACCTTGGTTTACCATATTCATTCACCCTCGTCCTAAAATATGTGTCACCATGGATATTTAACACAATTTGCAAGTAATTAAAAACCAATTTATAAGAGAACCAAAATAAATATTATATTTTAAGTTAATATACTAAAATCACATGTACGTTTCGCATGTAAAATTCTCCACACGCATAGACTTCACATGTAAAAAATACTTCGTACGCTTTCTATGGAAAAAAATAAGTTTTTAATTTTACGTTTTATGCAAGCAATAATAAATTTAAAATTATAATCCTTGTGTTATTTATTTAGAAAAATGTATATTTTAATATAGAGATTAGATGTTTGTTAATTTTAGATAATGGAACACTCAAAGCAACCGCAACTACAAGTAGTCGTTTATAAATAGAAAGAAAAGAACATGACTCAAGCGACAAAGATGTATTCTTGGAATGTGACATGTACACAAGACGTTATTGTTAATGACGGAAAAACTTGAAGATAAATTCAGAGACGATCACAAAGTTTCTAATTAAATGTTTATATTTTAATTCAAGTACGATAAAATTAACGGAGCGATAAGAAAGATATAATAGTTTCATGATTTTCAATTGTTAATAATGTGTTATTTATTCGTTATAGGGAATAATCAAACTGGGTTCAAATTTTTGGAAATGCCTTCGTGATAATTTTCACATTGCAATGCGTCGGGTCGAATACCATAACCCCGACATGATATCGTACAAATGGAGTGTCATAAGATTTCAAAGTTTAACAAAAGGAAACGGGGAACATCTTCAAACGTCCCGGACTATAAATAGATTATTGATAAATTTGACTTGAAAATTAATAGATTACTCGGATTTAAAATACTCTTGATATGAAATACCTTGTAACTAACATCGACCATTTAACGAGGATAGATTGTGAACTCGCGGAATAGAGGAAAAAAGAAATTATGAACATATATCGCTAGTCAAAATTTTTATTATTATTATTTAACAAAAGTAGTTTTTTTTTGTATTGTATTTTAATTATTATGAAATTAATGTTTTTTTTATGTTCTATTAAGATTCTAGGCGTTTTTTGAGTCTACGTGGAGCAGAGACGCAGGAGCTGCTATTACAAGTAAAAACGTTCAAAAACGGATTACATTAGAGGGGGTAGAGAGGGAAAATGACGTTTTTTCCTTCTTTTTTTTTCTCTTCTGAAAGAGACAATCCATATATAGGTATCACATGGACGCATTTTTTTATAGGTTCCATTGTTCTAAGAGGTTATAGTGTGTTCTAGTTCTAGACATCTATTATAGAGTAGATCATTTTTTCCAAGGTTTTTTCATCAGTTATAATATATTATCATTATATTAATATTAATATTAGAAAGAAATTAGGTGTGAAAGCAACCAATAATAAATTCCAAGAAGGAAAAAAGGAAGATAAAAAAAGCAAGTTCTTATAAAAATAATTGACAAAAATCCCCTTCCTCGAAAAAGAAAAACAAACAAAAATAATAAAGAAAAAGAAACACATTTGAGTTGGCATTTATTTATTTTTAACGGCTAACACACCCTTATTTATTTTTAGCGGCTAATACATCCATCTACATTACATTTTACCTATGTTTAAACTCGAGTCTTTTTCAAAAAAGGCATTACCTTTTACTACTGGGTTGTCGGGTTTTATTTGATTCCCTAATTTTTAGGTTCAAACTTTTAATAAAACACACTTAGTATTTAAAAAAAAAAGTTATACATAGTACATTTACTTCAAACAACATCAAATTAAATTAATGAATTTGAATTCAAATATATCTTATACCTCTAATTGTTAATTTAATATTTTTTATTTCAATTATAAGTATGAATTTTATATTTATTTTACTATTTTTTGTATTTTTAAAGAGAGTGAAAATATGACTTCCTACATTCCAGCACCACTTCCTAGTTTGATCCCCCCCACTCCTTCTCTCTCTCCGCCGTCTGTTATAAATTCACACACACAACTCGGTGGAATACACCTACCAATTTGGTGAATCTACATTCCGGCCACAGTCTGGTTCTTCACGCGCCGCCTTCTACCACCACTTTCTTATTCAGGCGCATATACACACAACCAATACCTAGCTACTCACCATAAATAATGTTGTTGAGAATGAAAATAGTTGTACTATTGGCTTTTGGGATTGTACTTCTTCTTCCTGGATGTTTTGCTGATGTGATTAACAGAAAAAGCTTTCCAAATGGTTTTGTTTTTGGGACCGCATCTTCTGCTTATCAGGTTTTTTATTATTTTCTTAATTTCAATACTAAATAGTTTATGAAAATAATTCCACAATATAAATAAACATTTGAATTAATTATGTAATTAATTCATTTGTTCTGCTTATATAGATTTCTGCTAACTTTTAGATCAGATTAGTAACATAACTATGGGTTCGCTAGGGATACTTGGCCCAACCCAACCAGTATAATCGTCCTAAATCATTTACATAGTATTTATTTGAAAAATATCAACCAGAATGTCTAAAATTTGACGTGTATGTTTAATTTTATATGAAATTATGTGTGAAGAAACTATTTTGGGCTATCCAATCTGACGAATAGGATCCATTTTGTTTTTTTACCTTTTTTTAATATTTTTTATCATATACACCAAGATATTTAAAATAGTTATATTTATTAACATTTTATGATTTGGAAGGACATAAATTGCTGCTTTATGACTTGTGTTTATTTTATAGTTTAGAAACAACATTAAACGACGACGTATATATAAATTGGTAGAATAATACATTTTGATTGCATTGATTATTTTACAGTATGAAGGAGCCGTGAAGGAAGATGGAAGGGGTCCGGCTACTTGGGACAAATTTGCTCATACATTTGGTATTGCTTCTTTGGCATCCTCTAGAAGCATATAAAATATATAATATGCAATTTTCTCTTTTTAAAGTTACGATTAGCTTGATGGGTCTCGGGTTAACAGGTTAAAAAGATGTAACAAAACACGACCTATATAAATTTATGTTAAAGACATCAACCTTAAACCATACACACTTAAAGTCATGTAATTCGTTTATCTAAACAGGTTGACAGATTGTAAATGAGCTATAATCAAGTTGTAAACGGGCTGACGGCCTGTGAAGGGTCGTAATATATGGGTTGGCGTACTAACCTTGTAAAATATATTTTATACTCTAACGTTAAACGGCTCTACCTATTTAGTTAAATAGGTCACCCCGAACATGACATGTTTAATTAAACGTGTTAAACAAATTTAAGGTGATATATTTCAACACTCAATTTAAAATTACAATTTTGACCTTGTAATTTTGCAGGTAAGGTAACTGATTTTAGCAATGCTGACGTTGCAGTTGATCAATACCACTTGTATGAGGCAAGTAATCTTTCATTCGGTTCTATGTTTCATGGGGTTAAGTGTCATTTTCTAATTCATGAATCATGATGCAACAATATCTTCCTTTTAAGCAATTTGCCATTAGACTGTTGTCCATCCGATGGTGTTCTTCGGTTAACTAACGTACCCCTTGTCACTTGGTACTCGTCATGCCTATACATGTGTAACACGTTAATATATCGTGAAATCATAACAAACCAGAATTTTGTTGGGTTTTTACTGAACCCGATTTGAAGGTTTATTGTAAAAAGAATCAAAGGCTTTACTAAATTTGATGATGCAGGATGATATACAATTGATGAAGGATATGGGCATGGATGCCTATAGGTTTTCAATCTCATGGCCAAGGATTTACCCAAGTAAGGTTTTATTATTTCTTTTTAAATCTTTTTTTATAATCAAAGATTTTTATAAATTAAAAAAATAAGCTTTCTTGTTAGGACACTAGGTTGGTAACTTGATACCAAGTTTGGCTTCCAAGAAAAGGTATATATACGATAAGGTTGTTCCTTTGATGCATGAGGTACCAATCAAATATACTACTAGATTAATACAAGAAAAAGAGATTTTGAAACTAATTTGATAGTTGTATAAGACGAGCTCTAATACAAGTTAAAAGTAAAGAGTGTCTAATTCCTAACCCAACAAACGGCAAGGGTCAAGGGGCAGCACTAGGGGTGTAAATTGAACCGCGTCGACCCCAGTTCATTGAACTTAAAAGAAGTCAAACTTGATACGTTTCAAGCTTTATGCCTAAAGCTAGACTTGTGAGCAAAATTAAAAGCGTGAATTCTGTTCGGGCTCGGTTTGTTTATTATTCAACTATTTTATATTTTTATGCGTAATTATAATTGTTTATGTATTTATAATTTAATTTTTATATATAACATAATATATGTATTTATTTATTTTCACAAATATACAATAATATTTGTTTTGTAATTATACATATTTTTTGTATTATATAAATACTATAATATTTATAAGTAGTAGCTTCGTCTAGATTCGTGAGTATTGAGTACTAGTTTATTTTATTTCCAAAAATACATAAAGTGTGAAAATTTCACTAAAATAGTCATTCAAATAATAACAAAAGCCATATTGACAACCATTAATGCATGATGTACATAACACTTACTCTTTCCCCTCTTTTCTTTCTCAGGTTTAATTTCCCTTCTTTATTTTCTTTTGCATTTTTAAATTTTTTTATTTTATTATTATAATTAATTTTAAAGTTATTTTGTTTTTCCCTTATAACTTTTAAAATACGATATTTTATAAAAAAATTTGAATATACCGTTGCGACGTGCTTATTTTTATCTATGTTTCGATGTAAATTTAATTCGAAACGGAGTTGAGCGTAATAATGTACAAGTCATCAAAGATGCTTTAAGGTTTCAAATTTTTTATAGTTTTTTTGTTTTCCACTTACAAATTTTAAATTAAGATGTTTTATAAAATTTTCATAACATTGTTTTTAAACCAACCGGTTGTTTTAAACATCTTTTTAAACCTTCTGGCGCCCATCTCAAATTACACTATTGCAGTGTTTTTTTATCTACGTTTAACCCGACCTGCCATAATACGCCGCCGACGTGATTATTTTTATCTACATTTCGGTGTAATTTTTTTTCGAATAACTTCATTATCCAATATACCGCTGCAACATGTTTTTTTTAATCTCACGTTAAATGTGCCGTTGCAATTTGCTTATTTTTATCTACGTTTCATGCCCGCCGTGAAGCGCGGGTGGTAAGCCACTGGTTAGTTATTATAAATCACATGCGTAATTTCTTTGTTTTTCTATATGACAGATGGAAATGGTCAAATCAACCAAGCTGGAATTGATCACTACAACGCCCTTATTAATTCTTTATTGGCCCATAGTATGTGTATTTTTTTTAATATTTAATATTACATATATTATTATTTTATTCTATTATATTAAAAGTTTGAAATGAAACATTAGATATCGAACCATATGTGACCCTCTACCATTGGGACCTTCCTCAAGCACTCGAAGACAGATATAATGGATGGCTCGACACTCGAATCGTGTAAATATTTATTTATCTTTTAAGTTCATCTTATTTCATATGTGTATATTTTTTTAAAATGATTATATCAAACTTATTATGTAATCTTACATGTTATTATAACACAGACAAGATTTTGCAACATATGCCGAGACATGTTTTGAGAAATTTGGCGATCGGGTGAAGAACTGGATGACGTTTAACGAACCTCATACTTTTACGGTACAAGGTTATGATGTTGGCCTTCAAGCACCGGGCCGTTGCTCGATTCTTCTTAGGTTGTTGTGCAGGGCCGGAAACTCGGCTACTGAACCTTACATTGTAGCTCATAATGTCCTTCTCTCACACGCAGCCGCTTCCGACATCTACAAAAGGAAATACAAGGTAAATTCGTCATTAAAATTTTATATAAAAATAGTGTTTTTATTTTCATCATCAACGCTTTAAAAGAAACGTCCTTTTATTATTCAGGCCAAGCAGAATGGACGCATCGGGGTTGCATTTGATGTCATTTGGTACGTGTCGGGCACGAATAAAACCGAGGACATTGAGGCGACCCAACGGGCACAAGATTTTCAATTGGGATGGTACATTTATAAACCAATCTTATTTATAGATAATAATATCTTATAATTTTATACAACATTAGGTTTCTTGATCCTATAATGTTTGGAGACTACCCGACATCAATGAGGACAAGAGTAGGAGACCGGTTACCAAGATTTTCTAAACTTCAATCGACACTTCTCAAAGGTTCAATAGATTTTGTCGGTATAAATCATTACACGACATGGTACGCGTGGCATAATTCGACGAGCATCATTGGCACTTTCCTTAACGATTCTATTGCAGATTCGGGTGCTGTTACCCTACGTATGTCTTTTAAACATATACATTTACCTTAACTTTTGGTTAATCTAAACCCTGTTACAAAACCCTGACTTTTTAAATCGACAGGTATATTGTTGAGTTCTACCATACAACTCAACAATATACACGTAATCATTTATAAAAGTCTGGGGACTGGGTTTTGTACAAATTGTCTAAAAACAAATTTTTTTGCGTGTTTTTTTCAGCATTTAAGGACGGGAAAGCTATTGGTGATCGGGTATGCAAACATTTACGCGACTATGGGTTAACTTGTGTCGTCTTTACGGTATTAATATTTTGTATAATGCAGGCAAATTCAATATGGTTATACATAGTGCCAGGAGGGTTTAGAAGCTTATTAAATTACGTCAAGAATAGATATGGGAATCCTCTAGTCATTATCACTGAAAACGGTAAGTTTTTTTTAATCTTTTGTACCATCATTTATGCAGAGGGTACCACATGTAAAGCATAGTTGCTTATATGCTTTTGTTCTCACTAATTCCCACAGGGATGGATGACCCGAATAGCATACTTATCTCTCGCAAAGATGCACTAAAGGACGAAAAACGGGTCAAGTACCATAATGACTATCTCACAAACTTGCTAGCTGCCATAAAGTAAGCCCATTTGGATCTTTAGGGTGTTAAGCGGGTCATGTTCATCAATGGCGGAGCTTGAAAATTTTCGTAGGAGGGGTCGGGAATTTTTTTTTTCATATAGGGAGGTCGGAACTATAAAATTTTCGGCCGAATACATATAAATTAATATTACTGAGCGAAAAATCGACCGAATACGTATATATTAACACTTCTGAGCGAAAAATCGGGGGGGCCGGGGCCCCCTCGGGCCCCTTATATCCTCCGCCCTTGATGTTCATGGGTTGACAGTTCAACCCGACTCAAAAAATTGTGATAGACATATAAACTTCAACACGACATAAATATTCATTGATTGACATGAACATGACTCGTTTAATATAATTTTTTTATTTTTTCTTTCCTCATTTTAATACTTTGAATTGCTTTAAAACAAAAAACACAAACGTATATAAAAAGTCACGTTTAAATTATGAAATCTTATGTAAATTTCTCTTTTTAACTTTTAAATTTGGCATAAAATTCCCAACAATTTATTTATGACATGAAACACATATTTCTAAAAAATAAAACGGGAAAATGGGTCAATCCATGAATTTGCCAGGTTGAGCCGAACACGATCCGCTTAGCTAAATGTGTTCATACGTTCAACCTGAAATTGTTTATACTAACCCCAAATACGCAAATTTCGTGTTAAGTTTGCATCGTATCAGAAATTCACACCCCTAATGCATTAAAGTTTGTATGGTACAATTATGAATGCGTTAACTTCTTGTTTGGTGTAACAGAGAGGATGGATGCAATGTGAAGGGGTATTTTGCATGGTCATTGCTGGATAATTGGGAATGGGCTGCGGGTTTCAGCTCAAGATTCGGGTTGTATTATATTGATTATAATGACAAGCTCAAAAGATATGCCAAAGATTCTGCCATTTGGTTCAAGAATCTCTTGACTGCTGGCTAGAACAAGATTATGATTCTTTCGGATCATTTCTACATAATATGAATATCCTACCAGAAAATGAAAACATTACACGTAACGTAATTTATTATTTCGGATTTGTTATGTCCTATATGGAAAATATATACATTTTTATTTTATGTAACATACTTTTATTTTTCTAACAACCTTCCATATATAGTAGAATGCTAACGTTATGATGATGTGGTGCACCATTGTATAAAGGAGGCCATTTAGACCAAGGGGTATGGTTCCACACTCCACATAGTCATATCAGAACGACATCAGTTTCTACTGATTTTTCATGTCTTTTTACATTTGAGGGTCTGATTCCACGTTTTCACATTGTCATGTCATACTTATATTTTAAGTGCGAATAATAGTTTTCTGTTTATCAATTTGTAAATAAAAATAACAAAATAAATATAACTTAAATAAACGATTACAATTATAATTAAAAATATTACATAAAATTAATTTTAAAAAATACTAAAATATTAAATAACGAGTACTACAAACAAGATAAAAAAACAACCTGAGCCGTTTAAAAAAAAACGCAAACATAAAGTACAAAGCCATATACGAGACCATAAAATACTATAATTTGAATCCAACTTGGTTATCAAATAAACTTATACCGTAATGTTCATAAAAAAAACAACACTATGTATTTTTTTATAAATTATTGAGTACAAGTTATTAGTGAAAAACATTTAAGTTGCGTAGTTAATTATTAAATAAAAAGAACCATCAAACCGTAAAAACATGACTTGAACAAAAACATAATAAAAAGAAAAGTGAACACTTGGTTGTATAAACTGAAATTGAAGTTATACACAATGTTTTTAAAACCGGACCGGCCAGTCGGACCGGTCGGACCGGGAACCGTGACCTCCACCGGTCCAGTTACATGCTCTGAGACCGTTTGCTGGTTGAACCGGGCGGTCCAAGTGATTCAGCGGTCAAACCGCGAATCGGTGGTCGAACCGGGTAGTTTAATTTTTTTTTTTTTTTCTATTTTTTCATCTTTTTTATCCTATAGTCCTTCTACTTACTTCTATTTACAATTTTAACCCAATTTAGCTCTTTCCTTTTAACTTATAATCTTTTTTATCTTATAGTCCTTCTACTTACTTCTATTTACAATTTTAACCCAATTTAGCTCTTTCCTTTTAACTTATACGCTGCCATAGGTCCTCCAAAACCCTAATCAAAATTAAAATTGAAGATTCAAAAGAATTAAAATTCATACAAACCTACAATCCTCGTCCTTGACTCAAAATTGTTTAAATGGTTGTATATGTAGTATTTGGAATTTTTTATATTTTTATGAATATTTATATTATTTATTGCGTCATCCGGTCCTTGAATCCGGTCCGACCGGTGAACCTCTAAGACGTCCGGTTCGTTGTCCGGTCCGGTTCTGAAAACATTGGTTATACAGAGGCAATCCAAAAAAAGCCTGGGCTTTATTTTCGTTCAGAAAGAAACCATAAATTTACGTCTTTACCCCCATACAAATGGACACTCATGTTTCCAAGATTTTATGGATGACAACAAAAAAATAAAAGCAAGAGCCTAGTAACGGAGCATGTAAGTGCGACGGCGGAACCAGTTGTAGTCGGGTAATAGCTTCACTGGCCCAGATGCAGCAATTGCTATGTCCTGCAAATCAACAAAAATAAAAACTTAACATTCACACTAAAAAGTACAATTCTAAAACCAAACCAGTAACCATAATGCCGCTTTAATAAATGTCCCGTTTAACGCAATTAATTAAATGTGTTATGTGTGCCATAAACTGGTTAGGCAGGTTGAACCCGCTTAGACATGTTTTTAATCATGCTATTAATGTGTTTGACCCGTTTATGACCCAGACCCATTTAACTTTGTGTCTGAGTCATGTCAAAACTGCCAAGTCTAATATCATGTGTGAAAGGTGTGCAGAAAGAGGGATAACCTGGTCAAATATGAATCTGTTGGCTACACGTTTGATGGTGGCGGCATTGACTGCATCAATTCTGGCAAATAATTCAGCAAACGGGATTCTACGCTCATATGTAATCAACTGCAAAAAAGAAAATTATATTTAAAAGTGGTTAATTTTGTAAGTTAAATCTTCCATTCATTGATTATAAATTGATGCTACACTGTTGAATAATTTTATCATAGCATAATTTAGATAGAACAGAAATGTAGCGAGTCCCAAGTTACAATAGTTGGTATGTAGAGTATTACAAGGATAAAATATATTTTTTAATTATGTGTTACAAATAAATTGTTAAAGAAGAAAAAAAAGACTAGAATATAGTATTCTGTATCTGGAGTACCTGTCGTCCAATGTCTTCAGCAGTAGGGCTGGTTCCATCTATGTGGAGAAGCAAAGAGGATTTAAGCTGCAAACAGTTAAAACAGTTATTCAATACAATGTCAATAGATATATTGTTCCTATACATCATTAAGAATTATATATTCTGGTAACTTTTTATTTGATTAAATACTTATGGCATACTTAAGGCTAGGAAAAGTTAACAATATAACGTGAAGACACAGGAATAAGAAAATTACCTGATTTTGAGCACGAATAACATCATCGTCATTGACTCGGTAACATAGTTTGCTTATCTCCTTCATTATTGCAAAAGCCAAATCATCCAAACAATCCGGCTACAGAAAGAACAAACATCATTAAGTTGGCAATCAGCAATCATAAGAAAGCACTGATTAGCACATACGTGCTTATGTAATGTGTATGCTGCATAAAAGCAAACAACTTTAAGCAATGATTTTAAAACATACGCGATCATCTAAGCGTTGTCTGATAAAATATGACTTAAAACTCACCTTAGCAACAGCATAGACACCAAATAAGCCAGTGTCTTTATAGTTGGTGTTGAAAGCCATCATGCTCTCAGCAAGTTCACTAATCCCCACCTGCTGAGCAAGTTGTGAGCTGTTCATAAATACCAAAAACTGAAATATTTTAGTAAGTGACAGGACATGCCCAATCCATTAAAAGAGACCCAAACAACATACATGTACCATATGAAATAAGTAAAAGAAATCTATATGCAAAAACAAATCATTGTTTCAGCTTCGTATAGAACCAATCAAGAAACCTACAACACTACACCATTAACAGCAGTAGCAACAAGACAAATGTGCTAAAGTATCTTTTATACATAGATTTCTTTCAATAGTATATACTAGGTTTGCAAAAATAAAAAGTAAGTTAAGTAGTATAGCTTCGCATTTGTTATGGCTTGGCCCTTTTATGGCAGATATTGGGGCACAGACTCCTTTCTTCTATATTTTTCGAGAAAGAGAATTGATATATGACCTATTCAAAGCTGCCACCGGTATGTGAATGATGCACAATTTTTTTCGTATTGGTGGAGTCGCTGCTGATTTCATGGCTGGATAGATAAATGTTTGGATTTTTGTGATTATTTTTTAACAGGAAAAGAAAGGATACCTACCCCATATGTTTGCCAGCTCCTGCAGTTTTGTTCCATGATCCAAGCATGGCTTGTATGACCATCAAAGCAATTGAATCTGGATCTGTCCATGATGCTCCATTAAAGGCAACAGCAAATTGAGCAAGAGGCGTGTCATCATCCCTCATACGAATCTGATTATTTCACATTTTCAGTAACGTTTTAATTATTAATCAGGGGAAAACATTACATGTTCAAAAGTTAGCCTCCAAAATATCACTTTTTTACTTAAACCTGTTTGCTGCTTTTCAACTAAAATCAAATCTATACTTCAAAACTTTCAATTTTCTCATTAAACACATATACAAATTTTGACCTCCTCAATCTTTTTACGCGTTTTCAACCAAAGCTCAAAACTTTTCACCAAAAGATCAACCCCAAAACTTTAAAGTCTCTGTTTACATTATTACAACCCATCTCAAACAAAGAATAAAGATGATTATTTAAAAACTTTCAGCAACATTGCAAGTATTATCAGAAAGAAAAGCATTATTTGTTCAGATGTTAAAAAATCCAGCCCTCAAAAACTATAATACACACCTCAGAACCAGTGAATATTGCAGGCTCCTTTTCTACCAACTGTGTTGTAGTGATGGGATTGGCAGATAGTTTTGTGAACATCTTCTTCACCTGCTCTACAACGTCCTCATGCTTAACTGCTCCAGAGGCTGAAATCACCTGTGACAAATATATAAAGAATTTACATTTTTACGTTACATTAACATAAGAAAACTAGAAAAACAACATTTTCTTAATGAACTGCATTGATATTCAAGCTGAGTACCATTCTGTGGGCGGCATAGTGGGTTGAAATGTAATCTTGAATATCTTTCTTTGATATCTTCTGGATGTTTTCAGCAGGTCCAAGAATGGTCCTCCCAAGGGGAGTGTATTGGAAAGCAGTAGCATGCAAATGATCAAAAATTACTTCCTCAGTTTGTGCTCCCACCTGAAACCAACATTGCAAAAAAAACATAATAGATTTAGTAAGATAGCTGATATGAGACTATCCTATAGCTTTGGTGAAACGTTCAAATGTCATCATTAATAGGCTGAAAACAACTGCTAACATTCTTAATGTTTCCAATCTACTGAGGCGCCACATTTGTTTGACAACCCATCAAAAGTTAAACCTACATGAGAACTAACATAATAGGCATAGTTATATTTGGGTTTCTGACAAGTGCATGTTATATTCATTATTTTGGTATTTAAACACAATTATCACTTAATTTTCCTCTTCAATAAATTTTGTTTTGATAGTCTGATATCATTTTGTATTGTGTAGGCACGCAGAAAAAAACGATAGAAATAGTAAAGTTCAAAGGAGATAAAAGAGAAAATAGGTCCCATATTTGAAACGTTATCAGTAGGCTTTTTCAAACTTCACCCGGTCCTACTTCCAGCCCTTGATGATGTCACATATCCTAAAAACTTGCCTGAGAATACCGCCCATTTCGCATTTGGAATGTGGACCACTATTACACTGTACACACCTGTGTTTAAAAAAGCGCCGTGAGGCGTTGCCTTAAGCGCGAGGCGCCCGAGGCGCTGGGCAAAGCGCCTCAAATGGGTGAGGCGCCCGAGATACATGAAGCGCTCCGAGGCGCTTGAAGCGCGAGGCGAGGCGAGACGCCGCTTCATGTATTTTCACGTTTTTTTTTCACTGTTTTGTTATGAATTTGAGTTCCAATTGCAGTTCCTCTTTACTTAAATCAGTTTTTTAAGTTGTTTTTTGTGAAAATTACTCAAAGGAGGAGTTTTTAGACTGAAATAACATTTAGTGGGAGGTTTTAAGAATGTTACTAAATTTTTTATTACTTTTTTTATCTTAGCGTCTCGCATACGTGAAGCCCTCGCCTCGCGCTTGAGGCGTGGCGCCTCGGATTTTGGGACCGAAACGCTTCGCCTCGCCTCGCGCTTTTTTAAACCAAGGTACACACTAACTTTTAAACCCTGACAGCGTCCTTCCTGAACGACAGTGCCTCAGCAATGACAATGAGCCCATCCCTAACGATGATGGCCACTCCACTGGCGATGGCCGGCTAAATCTCTCTTGATCACCACCCAGAATAGGGTTTGGCTATGTATTTATTATTATCATATTACATTTGCATGATGAGATATTGATTTTATATTAGTGAGTACTTGGCCCTTATCTTGATATTATATGTTAATCTATTCGTAAGATTGTCTATATCACAATCTAACCGTCCATAGTAGCATAGCCAACTCCAACCTAGTCTAGGGATAGAACAAATTATGTGGAAAAGGATAATACCATGCCGCAAGCTAATTGATTTATCAACTTCGGCGGTTATGTCTACATGACTTCTGAAACAAATACAATATTTATCCATAAATCTAGCCAATACCCATACTGTTTTAATTCTAGAAGTAATTACTTTTCACTAAAACCTAAAAAAAGTTCACAGCTTTCCAACCAAAACTCATCTCTTTCACTCGAAGCCCCAACTTTCCAATGTTTTAACCATAAAGCTTCCAACCTTCTCACCACCCGATCTTTAACCATTCCTTGTCTAGGATGAAACCTTTTTCCATAAAGCTCAAACATTTTTCACTTACAAGTTAGAACCATTAAAGTGATGCGGTTCCGCAACTCCTAGAAATTGGATATGCAGAATAGGACCAGAGAATGTTTGGGATTGATGATTCAATGACCAAACACTATTCTTACAGTTCGAAGAGCCCGAAAACAAACAACGGTGCTTGAGATTGTAAGCTAATAGAAAATTTAACAGAATTTGAGAAAGAAGCATATAATTTGGGGAAGAATAAGAAAGAGATCTGGTGTTCCTTGTGACCCAGGTTCGAATCTTGCCCTCCCCATTAGTTTTTGAGGCATGCAAATGAGGCCTAGTTCTTAGGCTGATACAATGCAGGGTTTTACTCACGCCGATCCAGGGTTCGAGCCTCGGCTCTCCCTCAAGCCCGGAAGGGGCCGTATTGGGTGAGATTTTTCCTTGGATGCTCTCCAACTCTGACGCCAAGTGGGCCGTGTTAACACAACATATTGGCCGGAGTTGGAAGAGCTCTCCCATGTGACGGGGGTGCGACGTCACAACATTCAATGTTGGTCGTTCAAAAAAAAACTGACTTTAACTAACTACCCTTTTTACTAACTGACACATATCATAAAGTTAGTCTTTTTCATAAAATCTTAAACCTCCTTTATCCAACACACATTCATAGCTGTTCACAAATGCACAAAAGGATTATAACTCCCAGCAACTAACACAATGACAAATAATAGAGATACTAATTCAACTCAAACATGCATACCTCTTCCATCTCACGAAGAATGACACCACGCTCACGATTAATCAACCTTTCATCAAAAGTGGAATTCTGCAAAATATCAGATAAAATATCAAGCGCCTTAGGCACATCTCCACCCATCACTTTTGCATAATAAGTCGTCTGTTCCCTAGAAGTATACGCATTTAAATGCCCTCCCATATTCTCAATCTCCTCCTCCAAATCCCTAACCGACCTCTTTGCTGTCCCTTTGAATATCATATGCTCCAGAAAATGAGCAACGCCGTTAGTCTCCTCCGTCTCAAACCGCGACCCTGCATCGATCCACACCCCAACGGTCGCCGTCTGCGAGGCGAGGTTCGACTCAGTGGCGACACGGAGGCCGTTAGGAAGAGTAGTGACACGTGTCTCGGGGTAGGTGAGGATAGATGTGTGATCGGTTAGGGTAGGGTGAAGAGAGTTGTGTTTGAGGAACCTAGGGTCGGTGTTTTCGAGTCGTTTGAGCTTCGATTTGACTTGTTCGGAGACGCGATCGTAGATCATTTGGTTGGGATGTGGTGGAGATGGTGCCGGCGTGTCGGAGACGCTGGCGACGGCGGCGGCGGTTGAAGCGGGTCTGGTGATGGCGGTCAGCGCTCGATGCGAGCGGCGGGAGAGCTTGAGGAGGTGGCGTGTCGCCATGGTTGGTGTGCGTGGGGTTCTGTGATTCCAATCTGAAGTGAGATTGGGAGGTTATTAGGGCAAGGGGGAGGGGCTGCGCGTCAGATGGAGACGAAGATGATGAATAAAAAGACCAAAATAAGGCTAATAAAAGTTCTCCTTTTTATGCTCTGTGAAAAAAAAATGTAAAAATTGACTAATAATTTTAAATAAAAGAAAAAAAATTAAATCATAATAAACCGTTATACCATCAAAACCGAACAACCAAATCGTTAAACTCAGACTCGGACGATCCGATTTACTAGACTGATTTAGTTTATTGTTTCTCAAAACTAGCGATTCGACTCAGTATTTTTGATTTTTTTTAAAAGCAAATTTTTTTATTCTTGTGGAAGTGAAAATTGAAGCTATAACTTCTTAAACTTTGTGTTTCAAAAGGTTTTCCACTATAACCGGACCACCAACCCCAATAAGTTTAATTGGTTATTGGATATGATTACTTTCCAAATATATGATTTTTGTTATAAAAAGTTCATTTTTATTGTTTATCAACATAAAATATGATTTATGAAAAGCAATAAATTTAAGTTGACAAGTTGTCTAAAAGCAAGTTAATCCAAACACCTCTCAAATTTTCGTTTCTAACAAACAATGAATTCTAAATCAAATCTTAATTGTACAAAAAAGATTTCTGTTTTAAGGATACCAATGTATTCTTTTTCTTATAGTTTAACCCTTTAATTTATCTAATTTATCATGAGGGGGGGGGGGGTTAGTGTAGAAGGGTTCTATTACAACCTTGAACAACTCCATTAGTTCTTTCAAACCAATATATTAGTACCTTTCAAAGAATCAAAGGAACACCCGTAGAAATGCACAAACAAGCCGGTTTGGAAAAAATAAACCGGTTTCAAACCTATAACCGAACCAATTGTGAACCAGTTTAGACCAAACCAATTTGAAACTTATACATTGAAACCGGTTTAACCCGAACCGAACCGGTCAAAAACTGGTTTCAAACCGGTTATAAACCGGTCAACACCCCCTCTCAAACCGGTCCGGTTTGAACTCAAACCGGTTTTGACTTATTGTTGACCAAACCAGTCCGGTTTTAAACAGGTTCGGGTTAAAAAAACCGCTTTGTGCACCTCTAAACACCCGTGAGACCATGAGCCTCTTGGACCCCACGTTTTCACATAAGAAAATTACATACCCGTGATTATTTTTCTTTAAATTATTTGATTGAGATTTCGAGAGTACCATCAAAATACTTCAGCTTGAAAGTGAACACACGGAGTTAAGAGTATAAAACATGATAAAATTTATACTCATAAAATAAAAGGCACAACATTTCGGTTATATAAATCAAAGTCCAAATCTGTTAGAAGCTATACAAAAGAGCCTAATAACGAAGCATGGAAGTGCGACTCCGGAACCAATTGTAATCTGGCAATAGCTTCACTGGCCCAGATGCTGCAATTGCTATGTCCTGCAATCCCCATAATTTACGTTAACAATCTAACTCTGAATGATTCACAATATTGATACATTCTTCCATTTTGTTGAGTTTTCTCTCACAAAACATAGAACAAAGATATCGTTAAAAACAAGAAGTCCTGCACACTTTCTAATAACACATTAGATCCCTATTTATACCAACAATAAATGTCTCTACCATTTTATTAAAGAAAACACAAATAATTACAATTTACAAAGCAAATTGACAAACCTACCCTTCTAAGTTCTAACCCAATCAGATTCAAGTCGTTATTTGATAGATTTATGCATAGTTTTCTAGTCCTTATGATGCAGTAATTGAACTTTCTTTGAAATTATATTTATATATATTCATATCAAATTTGAAACTATATGTAGTTATATCACTTTGATTCGGGTCAAAACGGGTTCGGACTAAAATGGGCCCATGTTGAAAGGGTCTTTTTAGAAAAAAAAGAAAGAATCAAACTAGTTCACCAGCTATATTTGTTTTTGTGGTGGCTAGCTCTGACAGCGAGCAGAGGGGATGATGTGCAACAGAGGTGGTGGCGGCGGAGCCAGTGGCGATGGGTGGTACTGGTTATGGCCCATTTGCACCCCTTTTAAGCTTGCAAGTTTTATTAAAGTGGCCTATTTTGACCAATTTATTGACGAATGGGTCATGATTGTCAGGTGTACTTGAGGGAATGCTTTAAATCCTAATTAATGTGGAAAGTATCTTTCAATACTCTGTAAAAAGTGTAAAAAGAGGGATAACCTTGTCACATATGAATTTGTTAGCTACACGTTTGACGGTGGCAACATCCACTGCATCAATTCTGGCAAAAAATTCTGCCAATGGGATTCTACGCCCATAGCAAAGCAACTGCAAAAATAAAAATAATAATAAATTAAAATAAATTTCAACGATAAGTAAGAATTTTATCACTGCAGACTACAAATCAGGCATGCCCCAAGTTACCACTAAACATAGATGAGGATGATACAATGGAACAACAACTTTTTATATTAGTATCTTAAATTCTTAATTATATATTTTCAAATATTAATTACCAATAATATGACTTTTAAACAATTTAGGTTTGTTCTTTTTGTTCTCGCATTAATTTAGTTTTGTAATGAACCTCACCCATTATTAATGTGTGTGTGTGTATGTGAAAATTCTAAGTTAATAAGAATACAAGTATTGATATATGTAGAGCAAATACAAGAAAAAATAATATTCAATTTGTTTGCACAATTAGGTTCTTACGGTAGTAACCAAAACTGATCCAAAAACCAAAATAATAGTTTGGTCTTGGTCCATAGCGATCCAAAAATCCAAACCATTTGGTCCAATCCAAATTGTTCAGTTATATCCCAACTGTGAACCCCTCAACTAATTGGCACGTATGATGTTTCAAGGATATAGCTTAATTTGTGATTGTATGCAAACAAGAAAAATTGTTACACAAATCAATTCACATACTAGGGTAAATAATAAATGACGTATTATTATGTATATGGTGTACCTGACGTCCAATTTCTACAGCAGTGGACTGTTCTTTATACAATAAATATTTAAGCTGCAAATAGTGAAGAAACCGTAAAGATTTTAGTTGCAAATAGTTGCAGATCATCATACAATAAATCTAAAAAGATACATTGCTCCCTAGACATTAGGGATTGCCAACTTTGTTATTTGATGCAGTGAAAAACCAGATTACCATAACATACTGTTGGGTTATGAAAGCTATTGCGTTTGGGCCGGGCTGGGCTCCCCTTTGGGCCTGTTACGGCTGGAATTAAGGGGAATAGGGCAGCCAGCCCTAATGGGCTAAAACCCATTGTTACCTATTTTAGTTTAACCTAATTTTGTCTTATATATATCTCAGTCTTGTAATTGTAATTCTTGTAGCACCTATCAATAAAAGTAAACCCTAGTTGCAGCAAGTGGATGTAGGTCACCTTGACCGAACCACTATAAATCCTTGTGTCGTTTATTGCTTTCTTCTTTTAGTTTAAGTGTGTTTGTGTGTTGTGTCCGCTGCGCTACCGACTCTGATTCCTAACAACTGGTATCAGAGCTTTGGCTCGTTGTTACACACGGTTTTCGCACGGAAAAACGATCCGAGAGGCTGTCAGAATTGCGATTGGTGCTGAACCAATCTGCTGAGTTCTAGTTCGAAGCCGCAAGGGCTGCTGTTTCGATTTTTTGCGGCTGTTTTTGTCGCTGGAGATCTAGTCGCTGACAGTTGCTGCTGTTCCGTTTCTGTTCTGCTTCTGTTCGGCTGTAACAGGGCTGATTGGAGCCTGTTTTGGCTGCTAATCACTGTCGCAGGAAGGGAGGAAGTGTAGAGCGGGTTCGATTAGGGTTTTGAGGTAGCCGCCGGACAAACTGTTGGTCACCGGGACTGTGGTGGCTGGTTTTCTGGTAGCTGTTGATTTGGGTTGCTGCCAGGTTGATCGCCGATTAGGGTTCTAACCCTTGAGTCGACGGGTTAAGTTTTTTTTTCGTGTTCAAGTTCGTTTATCTGTTTTCTGTTTGCTATTGTGATGGCTGAGGACGGGAAGGTACAGATTGAGAAGTTCGACGGGACAGACTTTGCATGGTGGAAGATGCAAATTGTAGCTCTGTTGAGTCAAAGGGACTTGGATGTGGTATTGGAAGAAAAAACTGATAAGATTAGTCAAGATGTTTGGAATTCGAAGGACAAGAAGGCCAAGGCGGCTATTACATTGTCTTTGACAAGGAGTGTCGCGTTCAACATCATGAAGGAAACCACGGCTCGTGGCATGATGACAGCTCTGTCAAACATGTATGAGAAACCGTCGGGGGCAAATAAACTGTTCTTGTTGAGAGAATTTTTCTTGACTATGATGAAGGAAGGAGACGTTGTGACAGAATATATCAACAATTTAAATTCACTTTTGTCCAGATTGAGTTCTGTGGGAATCAATTTTGATGATGAAACTCAAGGTCTGGCGCTGTTATCTTCACTGCCGAATAGCTGGTCCGGAACGGTAACTGCTATTACCAATTCTACAGGGCCCAGTGGTTTTACATTTGAAGGGATGAGAGATTTGATTCTTGGAGAAGACGTAAGACGCAGGAAGCAAGGTAGCTCATCTTCTTCTGAATTGTTAAGTGTAAGCAGGGGAAGAGGGAATAACAGGGAAAGTGGGAGCAGGGGTAGGAGTGCATCCAGAACTCCTAAGACTGTCACATGTTGGGGCTGCAAAGAAGTTGGGCATTTTAAGAGTCAGTGTCCAAAGGCCAAAAAGGAAAAGTCTGCTGAAGTGAACACTACTGAGGTCGTCTGTTATGATGATGTACTGGTTTGTAGTGTGGAAAGCAGTGTGGGCTCTTGGGTCATGGATTCAGGAGCATCGATTCATGCTATGCACAGCGGTGAATCAATGGTGAATCTAAAAGAAGGTGATTTTGGACAGGTAAAACTAGGAAATGGTGAAACCTTAAAGGTTACGGGCATGGGAGATGTGAATCTGAAGACCCCATTAGGAACTGCATGGAACTTGCAAAACAACAGGGTAATTCCAGGTCTGATGATGAATCTTATTTCTGTTAGTCAATTGGATGAACAGGGGCTGGATGTCAAGTTTGGCGGTGGAAAGTGGAAAGTGTTAGATGGAAATCTCGTTATTGCTTGGGGAGAAAAACGAGGATCACTGTATTTAGTTGAGGTACCTGCTGAGGGATGTGTGACCGTCCCGGTTCAGAGTGATAAAGTCCGGTTCACTGAATCTCGCACTAAGAGGGTTCACTTTGCAAACGTGAAGCCTGGAGCTACTGAGATGTCAGTTGAATGTGTTCGGAGGGTGAAACCAGTCAGGGGGTTTGGGAACAGTGGGAGCACGGGACGTGTTCCGGGTACAGTTCCAAGAGTCCGTTGGGTTTTGAAAACCAAGAATCCGAATGAGAAAGTCTCTCCTGAGGATTGTTTGCTGAATTTGGAGAGTGATGATGGTCTTCGGTGCATCTCTGGAGCCGGCGGAACGTGCAAGTCGGTTGAGACAGAAGATGGGTCGGTGGTGGAGATAATCACGGCTGGGTCTGGTATGACTGGTTTTGGGTTGAAGCTCGGTGGAGCTTCAACGGGCCTTTCAGGTAACTGATGATAAGGGCCGCTGCAACTAGGAGGGTTTGACATGGAGTCTTAGTTTGGGCTTGGAGGACTTGATTATAAAGATTACTGGAGTTACTGGTGCTGAGTTGACTTGGATGGTTTGTATGGGCAAAGCTTTCAAGTGGGAGATTGTTAGGTTATGAAAGCTATTGCGTTTGGGCCGGGTTGGGCTCCCCTTTGGGCCTGTTACGACTGGAATTAAGGGGAATAGGGCAGCCGGCCCTAATGGGCTAAAACCCATTGTTACCTATTTTAGTTTAACCTAATTTTGTCTTATATATATCTCAGTCTTGTAATTGTAATTCTTGTAGCACCTATCAATAAAAGTAAACCCTAGTTGCAGCAAGTGGATGTAGGTCACCTTGACCGAACCACTATAAATCCTTGTGTCGTTTATTGCTTTCTTCTTTTCGTTTAAGTGTGTTTGTGTGTTGTGTCCGTTGCGCTACCGACTCTGATTCCTAACACATACCTGTGCATTTACAGGTTAATATTGCATGATCACTAACTAGTGCCCAAGTTACCTGATTTTGAGCACGAATAACATCCTCCTCTGCAACTTGGTAACATAGTTTGCTTATCTCTTGCATTATTGCAGAAGCCAAATCATCTAAGCTATCTGGCTATAAAAAGTATAGAAAGCATTAAGCTGGCAATCAGTAATAAGAAATTTAATCCTGATGAGTCATAAGAAAGCACTATTTAACACCTCACTAAATGAAATATAATCGATCTAATTAGAATATGCAGGTAATAATGAACTTGAGTTTGATCTAAACAATACCTTAAGTTACATCATACAAACAAGAAAAATAAATATTATGCACTTAAAAGTGTATGAATGAAACTAAAGCAAGTGCTAGATAAATATGCATAAAAGTAAAGAATTTATGCATTGATTTGCCCCTTCACATGCAAGTCTTTACAAGTTAGAACTCACTTTAGCAGCAACATAGACACCGAATAGCCCAATTTCTTTGAAGTAGCCAGTCACAGCCCTCACGTGCTCAGCAAGCTCATCAATCCCCACCATCTGAGCGAGCTGTGAGCTGTTCATCATTCCCAAAGAACATACAAGCAATGAAAAAATTAAACTCTACATGCAAGTTAAAAATATAAAAAAGAATTTGAACAAAACAAATAATTTTATTTTTCAATATTTAAGAAGATTAAAGAAAAGGGTACCAACTACCAACCCCTTATGTGTGCCAACATCTGTGGCTTTGTCCCATGATCCAAGCATAGTTTGCATGACCAACAAAGCAATTGAATCAGGATCTGTCCATGATGCTCCTTTGAAGACAATACCAAAATGAGCAAAAGGCTTGTCATCATCCCTCTTACAAATCTGATTAACTCACAGTTTCAGCAACAAGTTAATTATGAATTGTTATTCGTCCAACGTAAAAAATTCGTCAAAAATTCAAGCCCTCAAAAACTGTAACACCACCTCAGAACCAGTGAATATTGCAGGCTCAATTTCTACCAACTGTGTTGAAGTTATGGGATTGGTGGATAGTTTTGTGAACATCTTATTCACCTGCTCTACAATGTCATCATGCTTAACGGACCCTGAGGCTGAAATTACCTGTAACAGATCATATTAATAGTACAGAGATAACAAGAGGACTTTGGAATTTTATTAATGGATACCATTCTGTGGGCGGTATAGTGGGTTGAAAGGTAATCTTGAATATCCTTCTTTGTCATAAGCATGATGTTTTTAGGAGGTCCAAGCACGGTTCTACCAAGGGGAGTATGTTGGAAAGCAGTTTCTTGCAGACGAATAAAAATTAAATCATCTGCCTGTGCTATCACCTGAAACCGACATTGCAAGAAGTGCAAGATTTAAGAACCTCATGTAGTGAAACACTGGGTTAGATGCTCTCTTATTCATATTTAAACAAAGGAAAAGACTTCAAACCAATGTCCTCAACAAGGTCTTCAGCTGCTAAGATTGAAACGAAACAGAACTTAAGAGTTTTGCTAAGGCCATATGTTTGATACGGTCATACGGTTCCCTTAAAACAATTTCCGTCCACTCACGAAATTGTTTCCCATGGTACAACAAGAAGAAGCTGTTCGTACTGTCGAAGATGACCATCGAGGCACCGAGTCTGAATTTACATCTTAAAATAGTATATTTTATTTGCTGGAAATGTTGGTTCGTTTATGTAGAGATTGGAGATTGAGAGGTTTTGAGCCTAATCGTGTATTCTCTTTCACACGTTTAAGCCTCTTCAACTAAGGATTTTCCCCTTAGTTTTTATAGTCCATAATCAAAAGAAACCTCCAAGACATTTAACTATACTGAACATATGAATTAAACTCTATTAAGCGTTTCTAATAGCAACTTAATCGGATCAATAATCAGTTAAAACGGTTTTAACTTTTTAACCTCTGAGTGAAACTGTTGTGCATCAGCAGGAACTGAGTCGTCAGTAATAACAGAGCAGCAACAACCATGTTGTTGCCTATCAGTGGAAACTGCTATAGTAGTAACCAAGCAGCAGCAACCATGCTACTGCCCATCAGCCCATCAGTGGGAACCAAGCTCAACAGCAGCAACTGCTAGCAGCGGTAACTCAGTTCAGCAACAACCCGCAAGCCCCATCAGTGGTAAAAGCGACCACCACTGATGCGGTTACTAAGCGAGCAGCTCAGTTGTAACACGCATTAGCAGTGGGAAATGACGGTCAGTTGCAACCCGTCAGCAGCAGCAACCAAGCTCTCGAGGCATCAGCAACAAGTTACTGTTGTTGAAGCCGAACCAGCCTTCAAAAACATTAAGGCGGCTTGCGGTGATGCTGCAAAGTGAGCTATCAAAGTGTTTGTCACCCACGGTAAGATATCTGCAAACAAGTGCAAAATTTCATGAAAAAAGGTGCTAAAGCAAACCTCTAGAAGCTCATCCATAATCGTATTGCGCTCATCTTTAATCAGTTTTTCATCAAAAGTCGAGTTTTGCAGCATATCCGATAGAATATCAAGCGCCTTAGGCACATCTACGGCCATCACTTTGGCGATATAAAGTGATTCATCCCTTGAAGTATAGCCACTCAATTCGCCTCCCATATTCTCCATTTCCTCGTCCAAATCACTACCAGACCTCTTCGATGTCCCTCGAAATACCATATGTTCAAGGAAATGAGCAACACCATTGGTCTCTTCCGTCTCAAATCGCGAGCCTGTATCGATAGACACACAGACAGTAGCCATATGAGAGGCCAGATTAGACTCAGTGGCAACACGGAGACCGTTAGGAAGAGTGGTGACTCGTGTCTGGGGGCAGTTTAGGATAGATGTGTGATCAGTTAGGGTAGGGTGAGGAGAACTGTATTTGAGGAACCTAGGGTTAGGGTTTCCAAGTCGCTTGAGCTTCGATTTGAGTTGGACAGCAGCGGGATCGTTGATCATTTGGTTAGGAAGTGGTCGAGCTGGTGTCGGGATGTCGGAGACGCTGGATACGGCGGTTGAAGCGGACCTGGTGGCGCGGCGAGATAGCATGAGGAGGTGGCGCGTGGCTGTGGCCATGGCTGGTGTATGTGTGTTTCTGTGATTGCAGTTTGAAGTGAGATCGGCAAGTTAATGGTGTGATGATGAACAACGACAATAATAATATGTTGTAGACTCACCATTTTCCCTTGTCTCGTTCTCTTGCAGCCCATGGCCTGTCTCATTGAAATCGCCGTCAGTTAAATCGCTGCTCCCTTTAGCAGTGAAATCGCTTCTCTGTACATTACGATTTCTCAGAGCCTGCCTGTTTTGGGGAGTAGATGATAGAGGCAATAGAAATTGCGTACTATTTGAACAATCTTGAGCTTGCATTGTATGTCACCGGAAAACTTATGACCACCGCAACTTTTACGTAAAATGATCTACGGTACGAATGAAGAGGTCATCACTTCTCACGCCTGAGTTTGATTACAAGGGGACTGGGAGTGGAGCACGGGCCCGCCACATCCTCAACGGCTTTGGTGGGTATGGGTGGCGGGTTGGGTTAGCGGGTTCTTTTACCGGCGAAACATCGGAGAATATAGCCGTTTTAAAAAAAATAATAATAATTTAATTTACCCCTATGAATACATACTCAATCATTTTACTAACTACATAAAAAAATACATTCATTCTAAATATAAACCATTTCTTTTGTATCCACTCAACGAAAATATGAATCGTACGTTATACTTTCCACCCGATTCATCGGAAGATTCGCTCGATTTCGTGTTCGTCGACGATAGTATGTAATTTCTATGTGATACTGCCTCCCGAACCGAAGAGAAAGACACAGCTACAACATCAATGACGTATAAAATCAAGGGTTATTTACATATAACCCCTTCCTAACTTCATTTATTACATATTTACCTAACCCTTAATTTTAGTTACATATTTCTCCTTTCTAAAACATATATATTACATATTTACCCAATTTATTTAAAATAACTTATTGAATTACTATTTTACCCTTAATAAACCAATTAAAATAATATTTACATATATCCTTTTCTAAATATATCATTATTAGGTTTTAAAACATAAAAAGGTAAATAGGTATATGTATAAGGATTGAATAAATATATAATTGATTTTTATGATTAGATATATATGTTATTAAGAGCTTAAAAAGCATAAATATGTAAAAAAAAAACTCTAAAATCAAAGCCATGGTTTTGCGTAACGGCTTATTTCGCCCATGGAAATGTTGGTTATCTCCGAACCGGGTTTTTGAAGCTAGACCGCTCATGCTGTCTGCGATAAGCCGATAAACAAGAACCGTATCCAATCTCCCCTTTTCATCGTGTTCTTCGAATTCTCTCTCAGATCAAGCTTCAATCCATGTTTTCTTATTCACGTAGCCTATTGAATTGATTTGTTATCGTTCAATTGTATTGTACTCTATCAATTGATCGATTTTATTTCTCAATTCGCGTATCTTACCAAATTCTAGGGTTAGGGTTTGCCATCCATTGTTCAGATTCAAACCCGCTCTCCTCCGATCCGTCTTCTTATCGGAGTATTTCAATCTCTGTACAATACTCTACGTTGTTACTCCTTAAATTTGCAGATTTTAATCTAATTTATAATCTAGGGTTTTTAAGGCGCTCGGTTTGTGATAAATCGTTCTTTCTGTAATTTCAGCGAGGGATTCGGTAAGTTTACTGGTTAATGATGATTTCGTATTAATTTTGATGAAATATTTATTGTTTTAAGCACAAATCAACACTCAGGGCTTAATTTCAATGGAAAATTATGGTTTTTATCTCCTTACTTAATTTAGCTGTTGAAAAAGTGAAATTATGTAGTATTTATCTATTGATCTTGTTTAGAATTGAAAATTGAGGTTTATGGATATATAACTGGTAAATTTTTTACCTGTGATTTATTTAAACTTGTTATAATTTTGTTTGTGACGTTTCTTTTTATTCTAAAGTTTAGGTGAAGTCCCAGTGTCACAACCACAGCATTTTTTATTTTCTGTACTGCAGCCATGCATGCACTTGAATTACATGCAAACAAGTATATGATATATCTGTACAGCTGATGCATATTTGAACCGGCATATAACTGTAATCGACTGATTGTATTTTATTAGAATTTATCCTTTTCCGCCTTGACAAGCTGTGTACGAATCAGAATGTAGTCTCTTTGCTTGATTAAAAGCTATGCCTGGTAACACAACTTTTAGCAACTCGTCTGTGAAACGAAACCACGGGCAATTGAAACCAATTGACAAAAGTGTTTACTTGTTTGTCACTTGCTTAATAACAATGAAGAATCAATAGGTTACCCCACACAGGCATGCGTATACACATAGCAAGTACTTCATGGACTTGTTTATTAGTAACAGATCTCCTTCTGCCTTGCAAGTACAGTTTTTTTTTTTCGTGCATGGTGGATTAAGTTTTACCCTCTCTAATTATGTGTGAAATTACAGTCAAGAGATTTATAATTTTCTGAGCATTCTGTTGAAATTACATGTTGCAGGTTGTGATGGGAACCAAACGACCTTTTGAGGAGGACCTCCAAGAGTTTATTAAGCACCCGAAGCATCTTGAAAATGGGAATACGCCTGATTTGTTTGGAGAGGTTAAACTGTCTCTTGGGCCATCTCAAAATGTTGTAATTGCAGGTGAGAATAGAATTATAAATTGCTACACGTGTATTTTTGAATCCACTGCTCTAGTTGTCAGGGTTTTATCTGTTGGCTTTCGTCAGTTAACTTATACAATCGTATCAATTATTTACACAGTCAACACGCATGGTATCGTATTGAACTATACTATTAGTCAACGATAAGTTCTCTACTGTTTACATACAATGCAAAAAAAGAAAATAAAAATTTTTCAGTATAGATAGAGCACTTTATCTATCTTAAATTTCATTGTATAGGTGAAGGTGGTGAGAAGCTCATTGCTGTCCAAGATATGGTTGAAAAGGTGTTTGAAACAAGTGCTCCCTTACCTTTAGTGACTGGCATCCCTTGTCCTGAAGAAGCTTCTGCGCCTGGGCCCGGTCTCGGGTTTTGCCCAGGTCTTTTCTCTGATATTTTTGAATTCAACTTGCCTAGACGACCGCTAGTTCATTATGATGATACATATTCATCTTTATGGAATTGCACCCCAAGAAAAGAAGTTCCCATTGGACTAGAACATCAAGCTAATGTTCCTGAATTTGATTCAGATTCAGCTAGAAATTACATTTCCAACAACGGTAGAGAGAACATTTTGATGGGCATTTGTGTCATTTCGAACCAAGAGGGCGAGACGGTTATTACCCAAGCGGATTGCAAATGCGTGGATAATGTTTCTATTAGATGCGTGCAACAACATGTCAACGAAGCCCGGTTTAATTTAAAACAATCTTTAGGGCTCGAGAAATTTATCAATTTGGGATTTAATAACATGGGTGATGAAGAAGTAGCTGGTAACTGGACTGAAGAAGAAGAACAGCATTTTCAAGATATTATTTACTCAAATCCAGTTTCACATGGTAAAAGATTCTGGGAAGTACTTTCCATTGAATTCCCGACCCGTACAAAAAGGGAATTAGTAAGTTACTATTTTAACGTTTTTATATATCGAAGACGCGCTGTCCAGAACAGATCACGCTTATTGGCAATCGACAGTGATGACGATGAATGGTGGGGAACCAAAAAAGGGTCTCTTGGGGCTATAATAGAAGATGATGATCTTGTTGTAGTTCAACCTTTTGTTGACCATGGAGACCATGATCATGATAATGATCATGATTCTTTATCTGAAGATGGTGATATTGTCACTGGTGTTAAAGAAAATCAAGTGATGGATGCAAGTTCATCGGGTAGTATTCACGATGAGAAAGTTACAAATGAAAACGAGCAAGAAAAGCCCGTATCAGGAAACAGTTTCGGGTCAAAATCCGAATCATATTTGCATTGGGACCCGCCATATTCTACAATGGGTTCGACAATAGGTGTTGATCTCTTGCCTACGTGCAGCATGATTGAAGAGATCTTTGGCTCCTCCAAAACGAGTTAAAGCACTTGACGTTTTTTGTTCGCGCCATGGTCAACCGCTCTTTCACCAGGCTACTTGTTACAGATACAACAAAAAAAAAATCCCTCTGTATTTTATTGTAAATTAGTTTTGTAATTGGAATTGTATTTTGTTGTCGTCTTCCGAGTTTAGCATCTTTTATAAACGACCCACTGATGTTAGATTGTGTCAAATGTGTTGGATGGCAATTCTGGGCCTGTTTGGTCCAAGCCAGGCCACCGCCAGAGCCCTGTTTTTTTTTCTTTCTTTGTAATTCACTAATTTGTATCAACTATAAGAGGTTTACCCGCCTGGTGCAGTGGCGATGTTGTAATATGAGTTTTCATTGTGTTGACCACCTTTGATAACTTATAAAAGATAGAAGAAGTGTCGGGGGAGAGTCTCGAACATGTGACGTCTCCTACAAAAGTGTGAGAATCGAACCAACTTTAAATGGTTTTTTTTATGGAAACGTAGATACAAATTAGAACGTCGCAACGCTATATTCAGAATTTTATATAACATTATATATGAAAAGTTATTAACGAAAAGCTAAACTGTATTAAAAATAATGAAAAAAAATCAATTATATTTGACCCGAATCGTTTTGAATAAAATTTATATCAAAACGTAAATGACATCAATTTAGAAAAAAAAAAATAAAACAAAACAAAACGAAACCAAACGTTCTTTATGAACTTATACTTCAGTTACTTGTACATTTAATTAACTTTTTTTATAGCGTGCATTTAATTAACATGAATAATAGAAATAAGCAAAAGAACTTTAATAATAATAGCAAAAATAATAGAATTGATATAATAAATATAATAAAATAATAAATAATAGCATAATTAAGTGATTAATTAAATAATAACTATTACTGTATAATACTAAACTAAAACACACAACCTTAAATTAAAGCAACATATTACTACTATTAAAAGTTCCTGATCGGTTTCTACAGTAACTCTGTTACTTTTTTATTCGGAACTAGGTTAGAGACCCGTGTATTACACGGGGTTGAGTACTAAAAAGGATGCAATAAAAAAATCTGTAAATACTTATAAAAATAATTACATATGCCAATTCAAGATTCAACATTTTAAAACATCCATATGAATTGATTAGTAATAAAAGCAGCTTCTTTATTTCCAGGAGGTGCAGTTAGTAAGATTGAGCAGTCAACACTGATGGCTTGCACAACTCCTTTACCTTCTAGTCTTACCGACAATGTAGTAGCCAGCTCTAACACCTGTGCAACTAAGTCCTATTACCACCACATGAATTGTCTTTGCCTTACCAAAATTGTCACTCTCAGTAATTTTGTTAATTTGTCATTTACTTTCTGCATCACGATATATAGGGTAGCAATTTCAGCGGCAATTTGAAAATTTTGTAGATAATAAAGATAACTATGCGTATAAACCACTAATTTACCATGTCTAAAAACTTACAAAAGCATCATCCAGGGTCAAGAACGGTACTGCAAATCCAACAGCACCTCGTATGATATCAAGCTTAGGTTCAACATAAAAGAGGTAACTTTGAAATTGTAATTACTAAAAGAATAGAAAAAAACTGTAATTACTAACTCGATAATTGTTATGTGATACAAACACGATAATTGTCAACATATAGAGGAATCTTATGATCCATTTAAAACAAATAACATTTTTGTAATAATTACTCTTGAGCAAAGAGGTAACTTTGAAATTGGATGTTTTAGAAAAGAAAATGATGCCTTTGATATGGGAAATTTAGGATTATTGAATTTTTTAGAAGGAGCAAAAAATAACATGTATTGAAGTATTTAAATCAATTGAACATTTAAAAAAGTTTATAACAATTAGTAAACTAACAAATCTAATAATTAAAATCATACCAGTCCCTGCACATTTGGTTGGGTCCCATAATAGCCATGAAGAGTTATTCCATTTGAACTCATACTTTCCTATTGCCAAGATAATTTAGAATAAAGATTTAGTTAATCCAAACACAAACCAATGAAAATTGCAACATGAGGTGCCACTAACATTTCATTTGTCCACTATGATCCATAAAAACGCAATGATGTTGATTATTCCTTATTTTGACATCACTTAGTATTCTGACATTTGACTAATAGTCAAACACTCGCATTTACCTATGTCCTTCATAAAATTTGGCGGTTTTGACCCATTTACTTATGAATGGGTTCGTGTGCATTACGTTCGATCTCTAACAGGTCAAACGGGTAAATTACAAAAACCGCTATAAAGGAAACATGGCACATTTTTTTAATGCATTATGGCTCCTAGGTTAACTAATCTAATTCTTTGTAATATGATTTAACACGCTAATTGTATATAATAAATTTGAAATTTTAAATCAAATCAATACGTTCAGAACTGTTTCAACCCAAACCAAAATAACCATTTTGAACGGTTACCAACTGGTCCGAACCACCCAGTTGCCACATCTATTAGCACAAAAAATAGGATTACAACAAAACTAACCATTTCCCTCAAGCATTACAGGTTCAGGTTCTAATTGTACCTGCATATTTTAAACAAAACCAGCACGTTATTAAATATATAAAAATTCCATGAGCAACGGAATTTCTGTCGCCAACCTTTCTTTTCTTACTTACAATCTTTCTTTTACTCGTTTTTACAGAAACACACCCTAAATTCTCATCTTCCACATCATGGAACAAAATTGCTTTATTACTCGAGTCTTTATTATTCACATTTACACAACTAATAACCAACATCATTGACGGAGCATAGAACTGATAACCGATATCATTGTCGGTTGGCCTATTACTTGTGCCCATTCATTCTAGACAAACAAAAAATCAATTTAAAATAAGTATTAAGAGATTAAGAATAATGTGTATTAAAACTCAAGAGTATTGCTAAAACTAAGATACCCTTTTGGCCCAAAGCTTTTCAATGATGGGATCAAAGCTTTTTAAGCTCCCTATCAGCCTGATCAAGTTTAGCTTTCAGACTCTGGTCTTTCAACTGTTCAGTATTTAACAAAATAAACCGAGTGAAACTTTTTTGCTTCGGGCCACTCATCAGCAGCATCCGTTGGAAAGCTGGTCTGGGGTGCTTTTTCTACATGAACGGATTCACTCGCACGAGGACCAGATTCATTTTCACCAACATGCCCGTTAACACTGCCCTCTATCTTCCCGTTCTCAACGGACACATGCCCATTCAGACACAACACCATCAATAGCCATGATGTTTTCAAGATAAACTAACTTTAATAATCTTCAAAATTCAAAAACCATGAAGCACACAGAACACCGTAATCTGTCAACAACAGTTGTTAAATGATTTGATGACCAGGATCAAGCTTTATAAGCTACATAAACATCAATTTACAAATAATAATAATAAAATAAAATAAACTGAAACGTCAAGAAATAACTAATCTTGAATCAAGAAAGGAGCCTCTTTTATGTGGCCTGTAAAGATATTATTGCAATATTAATAAATTTTAATATATTAAGAAATAACTAATCTGATTGTTTGACAGATTAAAGGTCAATTTAATGGGATTTAAAAAAATTTAAGATGAAAGTAACTAATATCAATCCATCCCTAACTTTAATCAAGAGATTATATCATTCTAATTCTAATTTTTCAAATAACAATAATCACTTGGAATCACATATCCAAACAACTCTTAAGACAAGATACACATCAATTAGAGAAAACTAATTACAATAATTAAAATCAGCAATGTCTATCATCCATCCCCAACACAACAACTACATATCTAGATCCAGTAATCATCACAAATCACCGAACAGAATCAATAACATCACACAAGAGTTCATACGCATGCAATACAAATACCAAAAATAAACACAATTCAACACAATAAACCTACATCACATATCCGAAATCCGATATATAAACCAGGATCGTAGGTTGTACGATATTTCAATTTCACAAAACCTAGATCCGATTCATCAGGAATTGATACAGAATATCCATAAGATCAAGATTGATACAGATAATCGATGAAAACTGCGAGATTGAGAAGAAAATGAAACTGTAAAATTAGGTCAACGATGAGATCTGAAAACAGCGAAGGACTTACCAGAAATTGAAAGATAGAACGGCTGATCAATAGCATATATAATCAATAATAACTCAAACTGATAACCGATATCATTGTCGGAGCCTAAAAAATCACAAAGATAAAAGAGCACGAACCTTGTTGAATCCTCCATGGCAAAACGAACCTTGTTGCTAGCCATCGTTCTTGTACATCGTCAAATGATTTGTGAAGAAATTGGTTTGACGCTACAGATCCTTCCTTTGCATTTAACAATGATTTTGCATCCTCAGTTTTGACGGAGCTTCCTTCTGAATTCTCAATTTTGACCTAAAATCACGATTAGAAACGTATCATTAATACTAAAAATAAACCCTGCAAATTGAGTTTTGAAAATTGAAAGGCTTCCTAAAATAAGGCTAATTTGACTTGATTTTGAATTTGAGGACCAGTTGAAGAGAAACTGAAATTCTTAGCATGGGTTTCAACGGCTTTGATAATGAATTTGAGGAGTTATGATGAAAATTTGACCTAAAATAACTCCTTGTGAGTTTTGGCGGGAAAATAAGGTTAAAGTAATTCTGAGAGGCTGCCATGTGGCACCAAAGAAATTGATTTATTAGGGTAGATGAGTTTGTCTTTTTGTATTTTGTTTTCTAAAAGTAAACAAACAATTGAGTTTTGCCTGGTGGTTTAAGGCGTTTTCTCCTTCGGTGCCCGCGTCGGTTCGAATCTCTCCTTGCCCTTTCTCTTTGCTTATTGTATTTCATTGGATAAATTTATTTCCAGTCCTCATTTTTCGCTTTTGTGTTCATAGGATAAATTTATTTCCAGCCTTCATTTTTTTGCTTGTGTTTAATAGGAGAAATATTTTTTTTATATACTGTCATGGGCACATGATTGAGTTATTTACATTATATTTGTTTACTTTTTTTTTACTATCCCACTCAATTATAGATCGTTTATTGAATTTTGCATGGAAATTTGATCACAATTTGTTGTTTGATTGTTAATTATCATGATATTCGAGCTTTCAGGTGTTTAATTTGCTCACTAACACTTACGCTTCAAATATATTTTATCTCATTTTTTATATCACATGTACTGTAAAACTTATATTATATAACATAGAATGAGTAAAAATACACGATTTTAATTCTGATAGCGTTAGTTATTAAGAATTTAATAATCTAAAGACAACTACAAATTGAATATGCGTCAACTTACGTGTTGATAGTACGGGTGGTAAAACAAAGTATGTCAAAGACTTTGGGACGAGTGTGTAAATTTTAGAACCGGTCCCTTTAAACTATTATGTGTTTTAAGTTTCAAATGTATCGTTGTAACGTGCTTTATCTTTATCTACGTTGTTCCCAACCGAGATGTCGCTACTACAATTAAAACTTGTAGGGCGGTAAGCATGGTGACGTTTTATGCTTTATAGATTGGCCACCAAACTTTTACATAATTTTCTTCCCTCATACTATATGTAATTTACGTTTTTACCCGTTTAATTTTCGAATAATTTCGTTTTTCTGTAATAACTTTCGTTCGTTAATTTTTTTTTCAAACGAAGTGCGAGGCTATTTTTATTTTTTTTATCAACGTTCCGATATGTTTTTTTTTAACTGAGTTGTATTCAAATTTGAGTGTTTTTTTTTTATCGTAGTATATAGCGAGTTCCGTTACCGTAATCAATATTGGTACTATCGAAACCGGTATCGGTATTCGATCGCTTATATAGTTTTGGACGAGCCGTACCAACAACGACCAAACTTATGCCGCGTGTCGTGAAGGGAGAACAGCCAAACTCCCACCGCGAAGCACGGGTAAAAAAACTAGTTAGATTAAAAGACTAAACAATACATTCATATACACGTTCGGATCTTGTGTTGCATCAAGTCTCTAAAAAAAATCCCCCAATTTCGTTCAAATTCAAAGAAGTAGAGTAGACTGTGTCATTGGGGTTGGTGGCCCAATGGTAGAGGCAAAGTTTCTAGGAACATCTAACGGTTTGGAGGTCACGGGTTCAAGTCCTACTAGTGACAGGATTAAAAGAAATCCGCCTTTCAAAAAAAAAAGAAGCAATTATTTATGTTAATAAAGCATGTTGAGAAAAAGGGGATTCCATTTCGGCACATAGCCACAGCTGGGTTAATCATGGTGTTTTTCGTCTTGCAAAGAAAACACACCTGCAAATCTGCAATTACAATTGCCAGGTTTGAAGATAGACGAAACTGGGTGTCTTCATCCGGTTTTTATGAAGACAGACGGAATTAGATACGTTTAGACAAACTGTTAGACCATGAGTATAGATTTTCAAATGTAGAACTATACTTGCAATATGAACATACCATAGGAACCATCCATGTGATTAACTCTAAAACTTAAAATTGATTATGAATTCATAACATTAAAAATGACATTCAACTTGGACTTAGAAACTAAGTTATAAACCCACTTATATATAATAACCAATATAAATCATAACAATACTAAAAGTAGATTTTAAAGAACTACATCAAAATCTTAATATCTTACTACTCTAATTAATAAAAATCTTTTCAGGATACGTGTCACTCTCTGGTTAATCCTCATCTTTATTTTCATGCATCTCTCTCCTATTAAATATTATATTTTCTATTTCTCTCTCCCATTAAATAATAATCTTTATATTAATAAATCTAATTATGAATACTTATTATTTAATTATAAATATTTATTATATCATCAATCAAATGAATTTAATATGAACTAATATTTATCAATTAAATTAAAAAATTAATACTCAGTTGAAAAAAAGTTTTAAAAACTAACTTAACAGACCTTATAACTGTCACGACAAATTACATTTTTTAAAAACATATTTTGACAAATGTGTTTGTCAACAAATTATATTATATTTTATTCAACCGATGTAATATACTGGTTTATTCAACCCGTGTATTACACGGGTTTTTAAAAATATAAAATTTTTATTACTAAATATATAACATTTTATTTATTTAACACGTATAATACACGAGATTTTAACCTAATAATATAATAAATTACAAAAAGTACATGTTTGGGCCTAATGACCGGGCTGTCAGACCCTTTTAATTGGGCTTTTTACCAGTCGGCCTAGGACCCGTATCGAGCAGAAACACATTACATAATTGAACTTGTAGACCTATAAATAATTGGGCATTTGAGATCAATTTTTATTTCTCTGGCACTGCTTACCCTAATGCTGAACATGTGTGTACTTCAAAAGTATTGCAACTAGGAGTGTACATTAATCAAAATGGACTTGAATCAAATTCCAATTCGGGTTTCGATTATTCAAATCGGGCCCTTATTGCGAACCGAATTCCTAATTCGATTTTCGAAATCGAATCAATTAATTTGAACAGAACAGAACAGACCCGGTTATTTGAAGAAACAACTGGTTTTTATGACATTTTGAAAACTTAATGAATTTGGAAAGTTGGGTAGTTTTGATTATGATTTTTAAAGTTTAGTGACCAAATTTAAATAAAAACATGTCCCAATTAAATATTAATTACAATTTGGTCAGGGCATAGAGTCAACGTCGCATTGAGTCGGTCTCTCTTCCAAGTTCCAACAAGAGTGGGCTTTTATGAATTGACATATTTGAAAGAAAATACGAAAGAAAGCTGTTTTACGTACGATCTTAATTAAATAACGGAATTATCGGGTCATGGTCAAACTCAAAACTTTAATAAAGTTGAGTCTTGCGTACTATTTTCTACAGACCATTTCTCAACAATATCTTTTTTCTATAATATTACTATAAACATACAACAAGAATATAATAATTTATAATTATTAAGGTAAATTACATAGGATAAAAATTATTTTTTTATTTGTCTTATATTAGTGAGTGTATTTGATAAAAAAAAAAAGAAGAAGAAGAAAAAAGTCACTAAAAATGGTTTTTTTTTGTTCAACTTTAGTGCATCAACATAGATTTATATAAATTATTTTCCAAAGTTCGTTTAACTAAAAATTGTTTAAGATATAAATTGCATCTCATATAAATTTTATATTAAAACGTTAACAAAAATAAACACATAACAACAATGTATTCAAATTTTTATAGAACAATATCTATTAAAAGTTATAAAAAAAATTACACTTTGTAAACAAATGAGGAAAAAAAGAAGAGTAAAATGGTCATATGAACATTAACACGCGTGTTTGATAATTACAATGGCATAAATAGAATAACCTTTAATTTACTATTTTAATCTATATAATAACAAAGAAGAACCTCCCTTGTAATCTTTATGAATATGATTAAGAACCATAGGATCACGCAATACAATTTGTAATCTTTATTATATATTTATTCGATCTCAAACTAAAACACTTAAGCACTTAAAAAAATGATTTAAGCTTAAATTTTACAAGCAAAGGCGTCGTTTTGTTAAAGAAAAACAATTAAGGTTTGGACCGTACCAAGCCAGTTACTCACTGAAATCAGTTTATTTTTTTTTAATATTTGGTACGAAGTAAAATACCGAATTATTTAGGATTTTGCATACTCTAAAAGTATATTTTTTTTAATTATTTTTCATTTTTTCTTGCATGGTGATAGGATAGGGACGGGGCTTGTTGAGCGTTGGGGGCAATCAAAAGGCCACTTACGTTGACAAGTCGTATGGTGCTCATCGCAAAAGTTTGTTTTTACAAAAAAATTAAGAATTTTATTTATTGTTAATTAAATAATATATGTTTTTTTATAAATAAATCGGCTATCCTTGATCATTATTTTTACCGATTATTTTTTTCTTGTAATAATACTAAAACTATGTAAGGGCAAAGTAAACGAATTTGAAAGATGAAGTTATAGTTTTATAAAGATTAAAAACTCATGTATTACAAATGTTAAATGAAAAAAAAATATTAAATAGTAAGTAATAAACGGAAAAAAATAAAGAAAAAAATATTTTATAAAAAATAATTAAATAGTTGAATAATAAAAGTATTAAATAGTTAAGGAAAAATAAACAAACATTATGACACGTAGTACAACTATTTAACATTAAATTATATAAAGGTAGTTGTTAACAATGGTGTTAAAATTATTTTTTCTACGTCTAAAATTTAAAAGATGAACTTATAGGTTTTCTATGATTAAAAAATCATTTGTAATATTATTTAATAAAATAATGTATAAAAGTTGTATTTATTTAAATATATTTTAAACTACTTGTAACTTAATATGACAACTCTTCATTTTTAATTGTAAATAAGTTTTTAAACTTATTTAAACGATATAACATTAATAAAATCAACTCGTTTTTAGTAAATGTATTTTACATTATCGGATATCCATGGACGGTAAGACAAACCTTTTTCTTTTATTTTAAGATGTATTTTATATTTATACTAATTAACTTTTTATTTACTACAACTTAATTGTGTATAAGGAAGGAATCTTGATTAAAGATAATCATTAATATTAATTTATTATTTGGTTCGTTGAGTTCGTATTAGACTATGAGAGATTTTATTTATTTGATTATTTAATTAGTTTAATTGAGTTTGAGTTAGAATAGGTTTGAGTTTAGATTAGTATAAATAGATGGTATGGTTATTGTACAATTTACAGTTTTCAATATTAATAAAAAGAGTCGTGGAGAGTTCCACAAAATCATCGTGTTTGTGTGTTCTTGAGCCTGATTTTCAACATATAAAACATGAGTAGGCAAACATGAAAGAGGGAAATAGTCTACACGTCATATCTACTATGTTTTTTTTTTCTGAACGACGATATTCTAGGATAATTGGGTTTCCCCGGGGCAATACCTAGAACATCCAGGGCAACCCATCATAGGAGGAACCCCCAACTGAATAAACTCCCTGACCTGGCCACATACCCTTTTTTTGCTATGGTCACCAGATGACCAACGATTCATATCACTATGTAGTAGAGCCAATATATGGTATGCTATTAAACCAATTAATTACAAAATCGTGGACTAACTTTCATGTAAATTCACACGTATCTTGTCAATCTCCTCATATATGTAAAATGGAAAATTCCGTATATACCCTCATAAAACGAAAATTATATTTACCATTAATAGTAGCATTTAATAATATCAAAATTTGTGAAATTGGATGTATTGTTAATGGTAGTGAAATAGGGTTTTATGACAAGAGACCAGGAGTGTTTAATGGTTCGGTTTTTACATTTAAATCTGGTTGAATATTTTTTTTGAAAGGTAAATTTCTTGAGCTTCCCGTGACTTGAACCCAGGACCTTGATGTTAAGAGACTTTTCTCTTACCATTAGGCCACTCCAATCTGGTTGAATTAGTAATCGGTTTGATTTTATGAATGTATTTTACTTTTCGAACAAAGGTTTTTTCTTCTTTCAAATTGGACCGAATGATCCTGTTTACAGATGGTTTAAAAACCGTGTGATATCAAACAACAAATAAGAAATCATTTAATTATAATTATAATAGTGTTACATTATTATACTAAGATTTCTTATTCTTCTCTGAAAACTAATAAATGTCGATTAATATATTATAACTAGGTTAAAGCCCATGTATTACATGGGTTGAATAAATACAACTTGTTATAAAACATTATTTTCTATCAAGATTTGTATGTTTTGCGTTATTAGTTATCTGTGAAATAAAAATAATTGAATGTTTCTTATGATTTAATTAGTAATTATTAATAAAATATTAGAATATATGTTAGATATTTAATTATTTAACATCATAGTTATTTAATTAGAGAGAAAAGCAAAAAACAAAAATCTAGATTTAATCAGAAGTCGACACGTAGCAAGTATAGTTATTCATTTATTATAATACTAGGTTAAAATCTCGTGTATTACACGAGTTAAATAAATAAAATGTTATATATTTAGTAATAAAAATTTTATATTTTTAAAAACCCGTGTAATACACGGGTTGAATAAACCAGTATATTACATCGGTTGAATAAAATATAATGTAATTTGTTAACAAACACATTTGTCAAAATATATTTTTAAAAAATGTAATCTGTCATGACAGTTATAAGGTCTGTTAAGTTAATTTTTAAAACGTTTTTTTTCAACTGAGTATTAATTTTTTAATTTAATTGATAAATGTTAGTTCATATGAAGTTAATTTGATTGATGATATAATAAATATTTATAATTAAATAATAAGTATTCGTAATTAGATTTATTAATATAAAGATTATTATTTAATAGGATAGAGAAATAGAAAATCTAATATTTAATAGGAGAGAGAGAGAATGGAAAATAAAGATGATAAGTTACCAGAGAGTGACACGTGTTCTGAAGAGATTTTCATTTATTAGAGTAGTAAGATAAGTTAGAAACCCTGTATATTATACAGGGTGAATAAATACAGTGTTATATATAGTTAGTAATAAAAATCTAATATTACATATTTTTGACATATTACATAATTTTTTAATACAAATTTTAGAAGCGTTATATAGTTATTTTTTAAAAATGTTTTATAAAAAGAATGAAAGAAACGTTCAAACTATAAAATGTTTTATGAATAAAACTATTTTTTAATTAAAAAATGTTTTATAAAAATAGTTATAAAAATCATTACTATTTAATAGGAGAGAGAGGTGGGAAACACAAATTATAATTTTTTTTTATAAAAACTTGTATCATTAAATTAAATAGGAGAGAGATGTGAGAAAAAAATGTTAATGATGAATATGAGAATGACATATACCATCATAAAACCTTTAGAGTAAATTACAAATTGTGTCCTTTAACTATTATTCAAATTGCGAGTTATGTCCTTTGGCTTCATTAATTACACTGGATGTCCTTTTTTTGAAACCTTTGCACACATTTCGTCCTTTACACTAACCACCATCCACTTGAGGCGTTAAGTCATGTCATGTGCCCCTCATGTGAGGGGTATTACTGTCATTTTACACTCTTTTTTTGTTCAGACCTGAAAATATAAATAAATAAATAAATAAAAAATCCAAACCCTAAAATAAGTTCTCTCTCTAAATGCATCATCCCAGATTCCCAGCCCTGGTTTCAACATAACCATCGTCGACGGTGAATCCGTCTCCGGCGTATCCTTTGGCATCGATACCCCATCTTCTTCACCACCAAATTCACCTTCAATTTCTTTTAACAGACTGTGAGTCCATCACCCCATTTTAATTTTATACTCCATTTCATCACATTCACAACCATTTCTTCATCACACATTGTGAGTTCATCACCCACAAGATTGAATTTACAATTAATTTAATACCAAAAAAAGGTTTTGGTTGATTTTTTATTATGCTCTAGTGATGAACAATCCCCAATTTTGACAGGTAGAATGCTAAAATCAACCCTCGATTTGAACTGAAACAATCGACCCCAATGTTTGAAGATTACTAGGTTCATCAATTTTGACGAACCCCTTGTGGAACAAGGTTTTCTTCCTCCTTAATTCGCCAATGTTGTGGGGTTTTTCCTGCCGTTAATCCACCATAACGGTTCATCTTCTTCGACCAGCTTTTGTAGCCACCACCAACAATAGTTGTACCGTGAATACAATATCCCTCTTTCTCTTCATCTGCAAAATAGAAATTAGGGTTCCTTGAAACATTGCTCCGCTCACAGCTTTCAATCTTTAAAGCTCCATCGAACCCACCAACCCAACTCCAATGATAACCAACTCCAAGGAGTAATTCCGGCGAGACCTATCGGACCAAATTGGAACCACGACATCTGACCAAATTGAAACCCATATCCAAATCGAAACAGCTGTAAGTTCTAGTCTCTGAAATCCAAATTGAAAGCATGAGGGAAAGACGATGGCGGTTCAGGTCGAGCTTTTAACGACCGGTGATTTTAGGGCTGTAAATTGTAGGTGGGTGGGGAGTGTAGGGAGAGAGTAAGAGTAGATAGAGAGTTTATAACTTGTAGAGAGAGAGAGGAGGTGGCATCACAGTCTGTGGCCCAGCTCCGACGAACCAGGCAGTGGAAGGATTGGGTGTATTTGTGGGTTGAAGATGAGGATGATGGTGGTTCTGGGTTTTGGTTGGAGAGAGTGGGGGTATGTTGGATGAAGATAATTATATATTTAAAAAAAGTAGGGGTAAAAGGACGAAAATGCCCCTCATGTGAGGGGCACATGACCAGACTTAACAGAAGTTTTGGATGGGGGTTAGTTAAAAGGACTTAAAATGTGCAAATGTTTCGAAATAAGGACATACAGTGTAATTAATGAAGCCAAAGGACATAACTCGCAATTTGAATAATAGTTAAAGGACACAATTTGTAATTTACTCAAACCTTTATTTATTAGTATGCATAGATATTAGGAGTTTTAAATCAACTAAAACTCATTTAAAGAGTTACTTGTTTTGAGCTGATAAGTCCAACCCATAAAATCAAGTAGAAATCAATTCGTAGTGATGTTTTGGTTTAAAATTTTGACTTTCATGAATTAAAAACCTTTACTAACTGGTTTACTCCCATTTTCAACTAAATGTTGAAAACATATAACCAACATTGATACTTTTAAATATTAATATTCTAGCTTGTCTATGTCAACAATGAAATATACTAAATTCTTCTAAAATATTATTTCATATTTGTTCTTTAACAAAAAGATGATAATATATATATTTTGTATGTTATCTCTCGTATGTTATTTTCTTATGACATTATCTCTTTGTTAAAATGACAAAATAGTAAGCTATAGCATTGTTACACTATTATTTTAATGTTTTTTTTAATATTTATAGGAACCGAAGAACCATAATCCATCCATTGACATTTTATTATTTTCTATGGTTACGCACCTCTTTAATGAAACCCATGTTTTATTTATGTTCAAACAATATGAAATATTCTCTAGCAATAAAAAAGAGACTTTCCCGGGTAAATCACCACAAGGAATAATAGTTGTTGCTAGATACAAAGGTAGTAATTTATGCATCTTTTTGAAAATAAAGTAATCAAGTGGGATGTAATAGACTTAGAGTATGAAAATCGAACTTGACCGCAAAAGTTCAACCAACGCAGCCACCACCAGCCATTGAAGTGAAACCCATGTCACTCACATCTGTGTCACGTGGTGTCATGTGACGGCATTAGTTGGATGAGCCCACGAAAGCTTGATTGTGTTCTTATAGTATGTAGGGATGATAAAGATTTCAAATCTAAACATAAACAACATATAATCCATTTGGTGTTTAAGTAGTGATGTATGCATTTCCTTCTCATTTTCTTAATCTCCAACTTTTCCTTCCTATATTTTACTTTAGTTTTGAAAAACTAATTTTTTTTTATTATAATGAGTTTTAAACATGCATTAGAAATATACATCATGACTCATTAGTTTATCACGCGTCATTATACTCGAATCACAAATATTATTCAATAAAATTGTTAAATGTTTATAAATAACAATTTTAAATTGGAATGAAACAAAAAGCAATAATTAAAATGATTTAAATTAACATTTTTTTACTTTTAAATTAGCGGAAATTATTTATTTTGATCGCTACACCTCACGTGAATACTATTTTGCCCACTCACCATTTCTAGTCAAAAACTACAATTGTACCAAATAGTCTTTTTGACCTTTCTGTTGAACAACTGTTTATTTAATTGATTAAAGGTTATCACAACAGAATCCAAACATTACAGATTTTATTACAATTTTTTTTTTTTTTTTTTTTTTTTTTTTTTTTTATCATCAATGAGATTAACGGCAAGAAGTACCAAAATTACAAACTAATGGCAGGTAGACGGGCAACAAGCTGCGCCGCTACCCCCTTCTGAATAGCAAATCCTACTCTACTAAACACAAAGTTCCCCCCATAAATATATGCGGTGTTACTGCTGACCACCCGCTGAACCCGCTTAAGGAACCGCACCGCATCAGGGGCGAGAGCGCCAAAGGTGTCAAAGGCAAACGGTACGAACACGTGCTGATTCACAAGGCAAGCTTTTTCGTGCTTAGCTACTTTACCCGCCTCTGCCTTGTTTATCGCCTGACCCACCTTAAACCCATTGTCCCTTAACCCAACCAGGGGGGACACACCTGTCAAATCAACACATGCGTGTTTCCCTCCTTCCCATCCAAAAACAAGAATGTCAGCGGGCCGAAGGGTTGATCTCCCATCTAATGGGTCGGTCAAGAAGTTCACCGGGGCTTCCTTTTTAGCCGAGATCCCTGCCCTCTTAAGGACATCAAAAAGCACATCTCGAACTAGGTCGTGTCGGTATTTGAAGCCCGGTAATTCTCTGCAATGGACAGCATGCTCCCCAAAAGAATCCAAGCAAGCCTTCCGACAAACGGGACACGGGTCATCAACCGGGAAAAGGGGTACCATCAGCCGGTATTTGAGGATAGCCCGATATTCCACTGGCGACATACATTGCCCTAAACCTTCGATGGGAACAACTGACAGGAAATCCTGAGCATGGGGGGCTCGCAAACACTCGAGCACGGCTCGCTGCCGCGGGGACAAAGCGAACTTCTCTTCAAATGTCTTGACAATTTCACTATATAAAGCATTCGCCAAAATTTTCTGGGCTTTAAGAGGGGCGGTGTCTTTAATATAGAAACCGTCAATATCAAGATCGGGAAGAGAACTATGCAGAGTGTCCAACGCACTCCTGTAATCAGAGTCAAACAACCCACCACCACATTCGCGAAGAATGTGGTCTTGAAGAACCCAAGATTGGGCCCTTGAAGCCACAAAAGCGTAGGAAGAGGCGTCCCCAGCCGAGCAAATCCCAAGACCCCCAAAGCGGGTCGGGAGGGAAGCTAACCTCCATTGGAGGTCCCCAAAAAAGGCACCCCCACAAACAACAATGTCCTCAATCGTTTTCCGAAGACCTGTGTCAAAAACAGAGACGGCTTCCCCGACATAAGAAGGCTGACAAGTCCTGAGCCCAAACAGCAGTTTAGCAACCCCCATGCACGAACGAAGCAGGAGGAGTTCGCTCTGAGGGTTCCGAAGGCGTTTGAGGCATCCCATCAGGTCAACCGCACGTTTGGCTCTTTTGAGGGCCAAACCACTAATAAACTCCCCATCTCTGCTGACAGCACCACCTAAGAGTTTCACCCCATGCACCGGCCTACCAATTTCCCGCGGAAATAAGCTCTCTCGAGTCTTCACCCCGTCGCATGTAGGCCAAAAAACTTCAGTTTTTTTGATGTTGACAAGGAGGCCCAAAGATGGGCCCTCCACTCTAATGATGTCTAAAGCCTTGGCAACCTGAGTAGCATCTCCAATAAGGGTCCCATCATCCAGGTACCATGCGTGGAAAAGAAGCTTGCAGCGATCTCTGATCCGGAGGACAAGAGGGTGTAAAACAAGGGCAAAAAGGAGAGGCCCTAAGGGATCCCCCTGCTGAACCCCCGTGGAGGACCAAATATAATCATTCCCTACATAAAGTCTAGCTGGTTGGCCATATAAGAAATCAACCCAAGCAGAGATAGATGGACACATTTTCCTCACCTCATTTAAAAGAGCAGTTCTATCCACAAGATTAAAGGCATTCGAGAAATCGACGGTAAGCATAGCCAGCGACCCGTCTCGGTGGTGCGCATTCACGAACCTGTTCGCACTATGAAGAAAAATACAATCATTTATGTTGGGTAGTCCCAAAAAAGAAAATATTTTTATTTTCTTACTCAGTTTATTTATTTTTCTGTTCACTAGTCATTATTACTTAATATTCGTAACTTTAATGCTTGCATTTGCTTTTTCCGTAATAAAAATCGTAGTTAAATAATATTATTTTAATCTTATGAGGGCCACTTATCTAAAAAGTAATTTATAATTTTATATAATAAAAGTTATGATCAGTTTTACTATCTAAAAGAGGGTTGCGACGCAACTTGTTACCCGTAACTGTCACTTAACTGTAATCGTCTTTAAAGAAAATGCAACTCATATGTGTGCTTGGCAAAAATAAATAAATAATAATAATAATAATAATAAAAAAAGTCCTCGTGAATGAAAATTATACATATAACTAAGGGATTTTCAATAAACTCAAAGAGGGTTAACTCAAATAATTTGATAAAAAAATTACGAAATTACCAATATTTAAAAGAGGATCTAGAGATTAATAACATATGCATATTAATCTATATCGTTTATATAGCGGAGAGGATAAGGTCTAAACAAAATAAACCCTAAACAACATAAAATAAATCTTGATTAAACATGACAATAGTAAATTGCTCAATCAACCCTTAATGTTCTTGATTGGCATAAAAAGGCTATGACCGAAGAAGCGTAGGCGAAGCCAAAGAAATTGGAGGGCGAAAGCATGTCGTGCATCATTCTGTCCTCTTGGGAAAGACGAGTCATTAAGTCGTCGCCTTCCCTTGTCTCGAGCTTTGTTTATTTCTAACCTCATTTGTTTCCTTAACATGTCATTACCAAATAGGATCTTATTCTACTATGCTCAAGCATTTGATGAAGCCATCCATGTGAGATTTTCATCAAGCTCCAAAGGATCACTATGGGGTCCGATAGAACTGATGGTCAAAAAGGATTTACATAGTCCTTAAAGATTGGAATTGACATATTTATTACCTTCGTTCTAGACAATTCGTTTGGAATGTGTTTGAAGTTGCTTCATGTATGTTTTGTAAGCTTGGAGGTACATGGACACTCATTTGAATAGTGTAATTATCACTTTTAGACTAAAATAGTTTTGGTGATACTCCAAAATCTTTAATCAGATAAGATAAAAGAATAAAGAATAAGTATGCAAATTCTATTATGACAATATGTTCCAGAATTTGAATTGAATTAGTTTTTGATATGATAATTCAGACCAAAGACCATCTATTTGTAGGGGATCAACCCTCACAACATTTCAGTTAAGAGTTACATTTGACGGTTACTACTAACGTCGGTAGATAGTTACATCAGTATAAAGTACTCCAGCATAAACCTTGTCAGTAGTAACTAAGTTAATATTGATAACAAAGTTTATATCGATGTCACAATTGCTACTGCTACTGATCAACTTACTATTGATACCAATGATACCATTGAAGTGTAACACCCCAAATTTTAAAGAAAATAAATCTCGGAAGACGAGAACTGCAAATAAATCATAGTCCAAAAAATAAAGTTGAAACTTGTGAAATATTGGCCATGACGGACCGTCACCAAAGCGGTAACGGTTCGAGTCGATCGTAATGAACCGCACTACCTTGGTAACAGTCTGTGCCGCAATGGGGGGAGTCGGTTAGGGCAAGACTGGCAGGAATGACACGTAGCCCGTGACAGACCAACACGAGCATCGTAGCAGTCTGTGCCGCAATGGGGGAGTCGGTTAGGGAAAGATTGGCAGGAATGACGCGTGGCCCGTGACGAATCAACACGAGCACCGTAACAATCTGTTACATGGTAGAAAGGGCATGGCCGACAAGGGTTCGGTGACAGATCGTCACCACCCTGGTAACGGTTCGTCTCAGAGCTGAAATTAGCCTATAAATAGATGGTTTAAGCCATTTGGCTCTCACAACAAACCAAAGCAAATATTCCTCACTATTGAAAACGTTTAAGCATTGTGCGGCGCGTTGCGAGTGCGGTTCGGATCGGGTTAAGCGTTTAGTCTGGAAACGAACGTACCAAAAACCTCGAGATTAACGTAAGTACACGAACTATATTTAACTCGTAATATGGTTTCGAGTTATTAGGGAATGGTTTGTGCAGGTAATGCTTACATGTAACAAAATAAAAGACATGTTGTGCGTAGAGATAACGTCTATACATGGGTTTTAATAAACGAAAAACCAGGAGGCCATGGACTCACGTAGTCCAAAGGTCCCATTTGGGTGTGAAACAAGAGGCCATAAAAACTACGGGTTTCTATGATCTTGTGAAGGACAAACTAAGTCAATTGGTTAAACAAAAAGGCCATAGAACTTACGGAGTTTCAAGATTCTTGTAAATAAACTTTCGTGGTTACAAACCTTCATGGTTACACAAGAGGCCATATAACTTACGAAGTTCCATGATCTTGTAAATAAACCTTTGTGATAATGGATCTTTGTGGTTACACAAGAGGCCGTGGGATCTACGGATCCCATGATAGTGTAAGGGAGCTAAGACATCCCAGATAAATGATGAACCGAAATGATTTTGAAAGACGACGTGGTCTACTTACTTAACTAAAGCTAATGCAAAAACGTTTTCAAACATTTCAAGAAAAAAGACCCGGGATGGTTAAAGCTTCCAAGGGCGTGGCACATTTTCCCCGCGTATCTGCAGAATGTGACGAGTCGAAACAATTTTTGTATGTGGTCTTGAAATTTACTTCTCTAACTTGCGTAACTTATTCTTGAATCTATTTCTTGATATCAAAATCATTAAAACGTACTTTAAACAAAAGTATTTTGATAAATCCTAAAAGGATGTTTGAAATAGATTTTCTTGTTTTATAATTCACAACAAAGATTAATAATCTAAACCATCCATCCTATATAAAAGAGGATGAACTTTAAAAATGAAGTTATATCTAAATAAAGATAAATTCTAGAGAAAAAGAACCAAATAAATCAACATTCTTGAGAGGTGAAACATGCGTTACATAATATAATATTAATTCTTTTGAATTTATGATGTCATATTAAAGTCTTTATTATCTCTAAATACAATATTCCCTGCTTTTTTATACCCAACAAAGAGGAACAATTTGTTCTTCACTCAACAAATCATCTGCTGCTCTGCTGGTGCTGAACCCATGGGATCCTTCAAATTCGATCCAACTGAATTACTGACCGTCAGATCAATTAAACGAGCTTCTCTCTCTTGATTACACGTGTCACCCCCTCTCTTGTTAGTACTTTGCTTCCATGCATGAAATTCTCCCCGACTACAACTCATATATAGAGAGAGAAACAACATACAGATGAAACAGTCATGGAGTCTGTTTCTTACCTCCAATTGCTCCAATACTTGATCTTTTCTACAAAATCTTTATTTTTGTTTCTTGGGTTTCATTAATTTTTGCCAATTTTAAGTCTTACATTAAGCATATGTGATGTGTTGTTTCTTTCTTTTTTGCCTTGATCTTCAACTTTCCCCAAATTGAAATTAAAAAAAAAAAAGGTTTGATCTGTTGTATCAGAGACATGATCTGCTTGGAAAACTTCAAAAATCCCTGAATTTGATGAGCTTTTGGGACTACTTTTGATCCACTTTGAAACTTTCTGTTCTTGGGATTTGAGCCCTAAAGATGTTGGTTCAAGAATCAGCAAATGTAGTAAGCAAAAAAAAATCTTTTTCTTTTGTGGGTTATTAGAAACTGATCTTTCTTGATTTTTACAATTTGGGCTTTTCTCAAAATTTGATCTTGTTTAAAAAAATCAAGATGGTTGAAGATCATGATGAACTGAGATATGTGTGCAAGTTATGTGATAAAAGGTTTCCAAGTGGGAAATCATTAGGTGGGCATATGAGGTCTCATGTAGTTGCTACTGCTGCTGTTGCTGTTGCTGATGCTGCTGACTCAGATGATTCAGATGACAAATTTGAGCCCATGAAAGATAATGGGAATTCAATTTCTTATGGGTTGAGAGAGAACCCTAAAAAGACTTGGAGGGCATCTTCATCTTCAACTTTACCTTCCCCAAATGAGAGAATTTGCAAACAATGTGGCAAAGGGTTTCAATCTTTGAAAGCTTTATGTGGTCATATGGCTTACCACTCTGGAAAAGATAAGGGTTTGAAGGATTATGATTATTCATGGACAAGTGAGAATCTTGATGATGATGATGAGTTGATTGGGGATAGTCATTCTGATACCGATGAAAACGAGCTGCAAGATCCAGTTTTTGTGACAAGATCCAAATCAAAGAAGTACAAGAAGGTAGTGATTAAACCATATTCTTTGTCTTTAACCAATACTAATAGTACTAATAGCAATTATAACTATGGATCTTCATCGGTTTCTGAAATTGATGATTTTGGTCAAGAAGAAGTGGCAATGTGTTTGATGATGTTGTCTAAGGATTCCACAAACTGGGGTGGTGTTAATTCGGTTGTGGAATCCTCAGACAACAACTCGGTCAAATTGGAGACCAAATTGTCTTCAGTTGTGATGAAGAATAGTAGAAAGGAATGGAATTTGGCTAAGAATGGTGCAGAATGTTTCCCATTTGAGAATTCGAATTCCGGGTGTTGTAGGAATGGAATCAAGAAAGTGGAATCGGATGTTTCGGTTGAGGGGAAGGGCTTCAACTACAGAGACTTGTCTTATGAGGAAAAACAAGAAATCAGGCGAAATTTGTTTAGGGAATTCGGGTATGATAGTTCTTTAAAGAAAAGAATTAGAGATGATGATTCATATAAGAAGAGAAACAAGTATGAATGTTTGAATTGCAACAAAACTTTTAGTTCATTTCAAGGGCTTGGTGGTCACAGACCATGCCACAAAAAGAATAGTGCTTTTAAAGCGGGTGGAAACAGTTCAAAGGGTGAATATGCAAGCGATCAAAAGGCTCAATTTGAGAAGAAAATGAGACCAAAAAAGAACAAAGGGCACGAATGCCCGATTTGTTTCAGGATGTTTAAGTCAGGGCAAGCTTTAGGGGGTCACAAAAGGTCTCATTTCATCAATGGTTCTGAACATAGGATTGATCACATGGCAGCAATGGAACGCGCAGGTGCAACGTATACTGATATGATTGATCTTAATCTCCCTGCTCCTGAAGAGGATTAGGGTCATAAACTATGCAAATAGGGCTTGTTTTTGGTTGTTTATCAGAGGACATTAGAGAGGTGAGAGTTCTATCTTTCATCTTACTGTTTAGACTGTTTTTAACTTTTGAATATTTTCTCCAATTCATTCAAGAACATTAAAGTTAAATTCCCAGTTTTGTTTAAGCTGTTTTCAATATCTTGTTATGCTTCTTTTGTCCATTTCATCCAATTCTTGAATTTATGCCTAGTTTTGAAGAAAGTTTAGACTTTAGAGCTAACTTCGCGGTTGTGTTTTAGTTGTTTCAAGTTATTTTCATGCTGCTTCTTCACTGTAGCTGTGGTAACTTTTACCCAATCATCAAGATCTTGAATTTATGCTCAAGTTTCAAGAAATTGAGATATTATGTATTTTTTAGTATCCATGAGCACCCGTTACCAGAAAACTCACCGAAACCATCAATACCCTGTTAACTAATGAGATAAGGTAAAAAGCAACTTGCGTTGGACAAGTGGCCTTCAAGGGGATTAGAGGCAGAAAACCAGTGGAAGATGGTTGAGACCTCTCCCAGAGGGACTCAAGCGCTTACCACTGCGGCACCCCCTTGAAGGTGGGTTCGAACCTGAGATGTTCTGTTGTTTACTAAACAGTTGTTATCGTTTACTTGTTCCATTGGAATTTGGTGGCATCTGTTTTAGTGGGAAGTGCTACGAATAACGGTGATTTGCTTTTTGAAAATGCACCATGATTTCATGTTTCAATGTACATTATGTGTGTCTTAAAATGGTGCTTTTGTGTGTTTTAGTGTGTGTGTGGTAGGCAGCCAAAGGAAGAACTTTCTTGAAGTTGTTTTGAAACATAGCAACCAAATGGGCCCTACAGAATTGCTTTTACTTCCATAACTACAAAATGGTCAGTAATAATGTGAAATTTTGTTATGTTTGGTTTGCTTTGAATTTAATGACCTCTAAATTAAAGAATTAGTAAATAGGTTCTGAATCTTACAGTTGTCTATTTCATGTGAATGCTAGTAATTTAAGAGCTGTTTATTTGTTAGTATTCTGGGAAAATGTTATCATACAGAAATGATTTTGGGGAAAGGGGCCATGTTATACTACCCTAACCAAAAAGGTAATTGTTTTCAATTGGTCCTTTGCAAAATGTACTAGCACTTAAGCATGGAGTACAAACTGTGATGCAAGAAAGGGTCCACAAAGAGGGTCCATGGAGCTTGACTTATGAACTTTAGCTTTTCTTGCATTACAATAGAAGTTTGGGAGTGAATGACTGGCTAAGAAATGGAAATAATCTTCCAATTTACAACCAAATTGATTACCTTTAAATAATTTCCACCCAAATTTAAATGCACTTTTGATTCTTTAAACTTAACCCACCACATATTTTGTATTATGGTTTTGCACTCATGGCATGAACCAAGTGTTTGGTACCTGTGTCAAGTGATTTCGAGATTTTTTTTGGTATTATCATACATATTAGAGTTGGAGTGAGTTCCGATGATCAGAAAACTTTTCCAAATATACTAATTCTTTGCATTTTTATCAAAAACTTGAAAATTAAATGAATTTAAACCCTAAATATGGGGCCCCAAGCTTCAGTTTATCTCTTTTTACAGTCTAGTCGCAGTTGAGGTATGATTCGTGCTTTATCAAGTTCGAACAACTTTCCTCGAGCGTGGTTCAATGATAAAACTTTTTGTCAACTCGTATAAACTCATTTATGGATTATGTAGGTCGGACGTATAATGTATAAGAAACTTACCCTAATATTATAATTTTATTTATAAAACCACATATGTTGAATGTAATGTCACGATTTGTTTATTTTTATCTACGTTTTGAACCCGTAACGCGGGGTAAGCCACTAGTTCCACATTACAAGACACCATTCGTCTAATTAAAATCGGAAGGCGAGCATATCAATGGGCTTTTCATAGATGAAAATGGGCCTTAAGAACATTCTGTTTCGTGATAAATAAAAGTCATTTGGGCTTAATTGAGTGCACATGATTTGGGTTTGATTATGCACCTCTATCTATCTCTATGCAGACCAATTCTAGCACAATTACAGCTAAAGGCCACGATTGTATCATACGGTTAAAAGTCGCCCCATTATTTTTAAATACACACATACCCCTTATAAACTTAAAAAATACCATATATAGTCAACAAAAACTAAAAATATCATATATACCCTTACAAACATTTACTAATCCTTATTCTAATAAATGATTCCAAAGAATGCCACATGTCATCACCGTATTTTTTCTCACCAAAATCTTCTAATTTTTTTTAAAGTAAGTTTCTATTTTGAAATTTAATTATGTTAATGTTTTTATTTTTCAAAAAATATAATATAAAATTTGAATTATAATTATTACTTAATTAAGGAAACAATGAATTTTATTTCTTGTTTTACACATTATTTTAACCTTTTTACACATTATTAAACAGATTTAAAAATATGACAATTAAATAATCTATTTTAAGGGTGTGGTTGAGTTTAATGAAAAAGTTATTTGGATTTAAATTCTTGAAATTTTCTTTAAGATTAAGGATTAAGCCCGTAACAAATTGGTATAAATTATTAAAAATAGTTTTGATGACAAAAAAAATAAAGTAAAATAATCTATTTCAAATGGGTGTCGGCAAGTCATGATTTAAAAGGGTAAAAATGAAAAGGGTAAAAGGAAAGAGAGAATGAATATTAAATTGTGTCGGGTAGAGGGTTGAGATGTAGTAGTAAGAGAAGAGTCCCATAATCAAAAAGTTATGGGTTCTAACCTCATCCAACACAAAAAAAAAAAAATAGAATAAAAATTTTAAAAAAATATTAAATTGTGTCGGCACACATTTTTGAAGCAAGATAGAAATCCACCCGATATTGACACTTACATACCCATCAAACTACCAATCATTTCATTTCATGTAACTATTTTAACCCCATGCCTAACAACTAACCCTAGCATCCTTTTGACGAGGACATGTCCTTCTAAGGGTATACGGGGCGGAAGACTCGATCACATTCGAGTATGTGATCCGAGTAATCGAGTAAATGGCACACCGCCCCCATTGACTCGGGTATACCCGAGTAGGGTGGCCGAGTAAGGGTATTCGAGTATATTTACTCGATCAAGCCGTTGCATTTTTTTACCGTTGGTGAGTAGCCGTTGGTGGGGTGGGGTGGGGGGGGGTGGGTTGGGTGCTTTTAAATAAAAAAAATTTTTTTACCTATAAATACCCCATTCCACACACATATATTTTTACCTATCATCTAAATATTTTTCATCTCATCTATATATTTTACATTCTACAAAAAATGGAAGGATCATCCAAAAAGTTAAGAAAGCCTAGAAAATTTAGGCCAAATGTTCAATCTCAACCGCGACCCGAACGAACCCAAGCTGCTCCCCAACGAACCCAACCACCTCCTCAACGACCACAACCACCTCCTCAACCAATTCCAAGTTATTTCCCGCAACCTCAATATCCAAACTACTTCCCTCAAAGTTCAACCGATCCAAATATGGATCCTAATTTTTTATCTCAATTTTCGCTTGATATGGATCCTAATTTTTTTATCTCAATTTTCCTACCAATACCAAAACCAACCGTATCGTGATCCAAACGAAATCATCCGTTCGGAATCCGAAGACGAAGAAGATGAGGATGTTGAGGAAGAAACGGAAGAGGAGGATGATGATGAAGGAGAAGATGAAGTTGAAGATGACCGCGCTAAGTCGAAAAGACAACACAAAAACCGGTTACCACCAAAGAGATGGACGGAAGAAGAAGAAATTGCCGTGGTCCAAGCTTATATTCACAAGACACAAAATAAAAGAAAAGGAAATCAACAAAAAAGTGACTCGTTTTGGAAGAAAGTTCTTGCGCATTTTACCGATTTATTTGGTGAAAACGATCGAACCGTTGACCAAGTGTCTTGGAAGTGGAAAGATCTTAATAAAAAAATGACCGCCTTCAACGGGTGTTACCAACAAATGGTAAGATTTATTTTTCAAATTATATAGGTATTTTTTAATTTTATTATCTAACGTTTCAAATTATATATATATATAGAAACAAAGAAGGCCGAGTGGAACAAGTGATTTGGATCTTGTTGAAGCGGCTTTAAGCCATTACAAGAAAGTGTACAAAAGGCCATTCACCAACTTGAAATGTTGGGAGGTTGTACGCAACAATGCTAAATGGAAACCCATAGCATTGATGGGTGAGGATTTAGAAGGAAGTCAATCCTCAAAAAGAACAAAAACTTCTGAGTCGAGAACCCCATCTGAACCGGAGGGTTTTACAAACCTCTTTCCCGACATAAACGTGAACGCCGAACCGCAAGACGACACGACACCGACTAGGCCAAGACGTCCGGGGAAGAAATCGACCGAAAGTTCATCTAGCAAGGGAAATTTGTTAGACACAGTCAACGAATACAAGAATATGAAAACGTTGGAGATAGAAAAAAAAAGAAAGTCTTCGGGATAAGATGGTGGAAGCAAAATTAAAAGAGAACAAACGACGATTGAGTTGATGCTTGAAAAACAAAAGAATCGTGACATCAAAACATTCACCGAATCGCATGATCATCTCGTAGACCCGTACTTGTCGATCGTATTGCAATGTGAACGTGAAATTGCCGCAAAGTATGGATGGCAATGCAACTTTTAGATTTTAAAATTTTATTATCTAGCTTTTATTTATTTTGTAGGTTTTTTTATTTTTAATTATATTATGTTAATTTTTATTTTAATGAAATTGTCTTTTTTTTTAAATTAAATGTTTATTTAAAAAAAAAAAGTTTGTGAGTAAATGAGTAGGGTGTTTCCAATGAAATCTGAGTAAATGAGTAGTTTTGAGGTGGCAGAATTCTATTGGCCAGTTTTGATGAGTAAATGGATATTGGGGTTAATGGCCCCCAACACCCTAAAGGGTTTTGTCTGAGAACATCATCTTTAAAACAATTATATTTATTTGAGTAATTATACGGATGGTTTATGTGGTTTTTACCAAATTACGGATATAATTCATAACTTTAAGAAATTACGAGTTTGATTTCAACATACTTTCATTTTATTACAATGGTGGTCCCTGATTTTGGTTTCAACATACTTTGACATATCGACGGTATAGGCTGGGTCAGATGGAGGGAAATCTGGGTGCCCAATATTTCATTGGTAAAACCATAGGTTAATTTCATTTTATTTTATATATTTTTATTTATTAATTATTCGTGAGTAATTTTTGCTTTTAAATTAAAAAAATGACTTTACAGCAACGACATGTCGTCGGTATAAGCATTAATAAAAGTTGTCTGGTCAAATACCCTATGTCGACGACTTGTCGTCGGTATAGGGATCTTTATGCAGCCGACCTAACAGGTCTAGGCGTGAACATATCCAGAAAAACGCAGACAGCTTCTCATTTCCACCAAAAACCCACCAAAACTCTCCCAAACGCTTCTCTCCGTCGATTTCACGGTTGTCTATTTCATGTGAATGCTAGTAATTTAAGAGCTGTTTATTTGTTAGTATTCTGGGAAAATGTTATCATACCGAAATGATTTTGGGGAAGGGGCCATGTTATACTACCCTAACCAAAAAGGTAATTGTTTTCAATTGGTCCTTTGCAAAATGTACTAGCACTTAAGCATGGAGTACAAACTGTGATGCAAGAAAGGGTCCACAAAGAGGGTCCATGGAGCTTGACTTATGAACTTTAGCTTTTCTTGCATTACAATAGAAGTTTGGGAGTGAATGAGGGGCTAAGAAATGGAAATAATCTTCCAATTTACAACCAAATTGATTACCTTTAAATAATTTCCACCCAAATTTAAATGCACTTTTGATTCTTTAAACTTAAGCCACCACATATTTTGCATTATGGTTTTGCACTCATGGCATGAACCAAGTGTTGGGTACCGGTGTCAAGTGATTTCGAGATTTTTTTTGGTATTATCATACATATTAGAGTTAGAGTGAGTTCCGATGATAAGAAAACTATTCCAAATATACTAATTCTTTGCATTTTTATCAAAAACTTGAAAATTAAATGAATTTAAACCCTAAATATGGGGCCCCAAGCTTCAGTTTATCTCTTTTTACAGTCTAGTCGCAGTTGAGGTATGATTCGTGCTTTATCAAGTTTGAACAACTTTCCTCGAGCGTGGTTCAATGATAAAACTTTTTGTCAACTCGTATAAACTCATTTATGGATTATGTAGGTCGGACGTATAATGTATAAGAAACTTACCCTAATATTATAATTTTATTTATAAAACCACATATGTTGAATGTAATGTCATGATTTATTTATTTTTATCTACGTTTTGAACCCGTAACGCGGGGTAAGCCACTAGTTCCACATTACAAGACACCATTCGTCTAATTAAAATCGGAAGGCGAGCATATCAATGGGCTTTTCATAGATGAAAATGGGCCTTAAGAACATTCTGTTTCGTGATAAATAAAAGTCATTTGGGCTTAATTGAGTGCACATGATTTGGGTTTGATTATGCACCTCTATCTATCTCTATGCAGACCAATTCTAGCACAATTACAGCTAAAGGCCACGATTGTATCATACGGTTAAAAGTCGCCCCATTATTTTTAAATACACACATACACTAGAGGTGCACAAAAAAACCGGTTTGGAAATTCAAACCGGTTCGGAACCGAAACCCGAACCGTCCTAGAACCGGTTTTTGGTGAACCGGTTTCAAACCGGTAGGAACCGCCGGTTTATAACCGGTTTAAGTATTTTGCACGACAAGCGGTTTACAACCGGTTTTTTGTGAACCGGTTTAACGGTAATATTTCGAAACTAGCCGTTGGAAAACGGCTATATAGCCGTTAGAACCAATTTTTGACCGTTTTTTGACCCATTTTAACCACAAACACATTATAAATAGGTAGGGGGTGTTTTGGTTAAATCACACTTCTCAAACCCGTTCTCTACACTCTCGTTTATAAAAAAAGACGCTCAAAAAAACGCTATGGCCGATTCAAGTTTTGGTGTTTCATCTAACGAAGTTAGCGTTGTGAAAATCATACCAACAACGAGAAACCCCGCAATTTGGTTAAACTACGATCTATGGTCAACCAAGGATTGGCGAGCCCACTTACAAATGAAGAACTCGCCGAAGATGATAGACTACGAGGATCCACTAGTAACTCCGAGAATGACGGCGAAAATTAAACAAAAAAACTCTAAAAAAATATTATTCTTTTTGTCGAATTGTAATGTTTAATTTTGTAATGTTTTGTGATTTTCGAACTCCTACAATATGAATAAACGTTGAACTTTATGTTTTTATTTGTTAAATATTTATTTTTTTAATTTTTTTTTAATAAAACCGGTTTAAACCGGTTCACCAACCCGAACCGGTCCAGAACCGAACTTAACCGGTTCAACAGGTTCGAGATTTTATACTTAATAAACCGGTTTAACCCGAATCGGTTTAGTCAAAACCGGTTTAACGTTCGCGTTGACCAAACCGATTCGGGCCGGTTTGGAACCGGTTCGGTTCAAAAAACCCGGTTTGTGCACCTCTACACATACCACTTACAAACTTAAAAAATACCATATATAGCCAACAAAAACTAAAAATATCATATATACCCTTACAAACATTTACTAATCCTTATTCTAATAAATGATTTCAAAGAATGCCACATGTCATCATCGTATTTTTTCTCACCAAAATCTTCTAATTTTTTTTATTTTAAGTAAGTTTCTATTTTGAAATTTAATTATGTTAATGTTTTTATTTTTCAAAAAAGATAATATAAAATTTGAATTATAATTATTACTTAATTAAGGAAACAATGAATTTTATTTCTTGTTTTACACATTATTTTAACCTTTTTACACATTATTAAACAGATTTAAAAATATGACAATTAAATAATCTATTTTAAGGGTGAGGTTGAGTTTAATGAAAAAGTTATTTGGATTTAAATTCTTGAAATTTTCTTTAAGATTAAGGATTAAGCCCGTAACAAATTGGTATAAATTATTAAAAATAGTTTTGATGACAAAAAAATAAAGTAAAATAATCTATTTCAAATGGGTGTCGGCAAGTCATGATTTAAAAGGGTAAAAATGAAAAGGGTAAAAGGAAAGAGAGAATGAATATTAAATTATGTCGGGTGGAGGGTTGAGATGTAGTGGTAAGAGAAGAGTCCCATAATCCAAAAATTATGGGTTCTAACATCATATAACACACAAAAAGAAAAAAAAAAAATATTAAATTGTGTCGGCTGACACATTTTTGAAGCAACATAGAAATCCACCCGATATTGACACTTACATACCCATCAAACTACCAATCATTTCATTTCATGTAACTATTTTAACCCCATGCCTAACAACTAACCCTAGCATCCTTTTGACGAGGACATGTCCTTCTAAAGGGTTTTGTCTGAGAACATCATCTTTAAAACAATTATATTTATTTGAGTAATTATACGGATGGTTTATGTGATTTTTATTAAATTACGGATATAATTCATAACTTTAAGAAATTACGAGTTTGATTTCAACATACTTTCATTTTATTACAATGGTGGTCCTGATTTTGGTTTCAACATACTTTGACATATCGACGGTATAGGCTGGGTCAGATGGAGGGAAATCTGGACGCCCAATATTTCATTGGTAAAACCATATACCGACGACATGTCGTCGGTATAGGTTAATTTCATTTTATTTTATATATTTTTTATTTATTAATTATTCGTGAGTAATTTTTGCTTTTAAATTAAAAAAATGACCTTACAGCAACAACATGTCGTCGGTATAAGCATTAATAAAAGTTGTCTGGTCAAATACCCTATGTCGACGACTTGTCGTCGGTATAGGGTTCTTTATGCAGCCGACCTAACAGGTCTAGGCGTGAACATATCCAGAAAAACGCAGACAGCTTCTCATTTCCACCCAAAACCCACCAAAACTCTCACAAACGCTTCTCTCCGTCGATTTCACGGTTTTTGGGAGCAACTTTCACAAAGCTTACTGGCTTTAAGGTGAGTTAACTTCTAGGTTTTTAAAGTTTGTTTGTTTAATATTGTTAGGTTTATGAAGGTTTTCAATATTTCTTAGATTTTAAGATTTTTGAAGGTAATTACTCGTTTTGAATACTAATTTGTGATCAAATTTAGTTTAGATGTATACTTTGTATGTATGTATATATGTGTATGTATGTTTGTATGTATGTGTATGTTTTTTGGTTAATTAGTAATTTGTGATGAAATTAAGTTTATAGTTTAGTGATGAAATAGTAATAGTTTTGGTTAACTAGTAAAATGCGGTTAGTATTTATGATGAATGTTTTGAAGAAATTTGGTTTAGATGTATGATTTATGTATGTGTGTAATTTGTGATCAGTATTTATGCGTGTATGATTAGTTTATATGATTTAACATATATGTATATATGTGTATGTAAGTTTGTATGTATATGTATGCAATTGTGTAATTGGGCATTTATTTATGTACGTATGTTTTCAAAAACACCCATTACAAAGAAGGGACGGGTTGGGCAAACAAGACTGCAACATTAGATTACGTAAGTAAAATGATTTTGTTGTTAGAACATCAAATTGTAACTTTAAATGAGTCAAAATGACACAAACACACTTTAATAGACTTAGAACATTCAATTGTAACTTTAAACGGGTCAAATGATCCAAACACACTTTAATAGACTTAGAACATCCAACTGTAACTTTAAACGGGTCAAAATGACACAAACACACTTTAATAAACTTAGAACATCCAACTGTAACTTTAAATGGTCAAAATGACTCGAGCCCAATTGTTGGATATTTTTGCTAGTATTATTACTATTTGTTGTTATTAATGTTGGCTGATTGAAATTTGTGAATTGTTATCGTTTATGAATTATAGTTGAACAACAGTTATGCTGTCGAATTTTAATAAAATAATCAAGTTTATGTTTATTACATTGTTTAATAGGAGATAATTCAAGGGGAGTTTACAAGATCCTCGAACGAGCCTGGTGGTGATTAATCAGCAGTCGATGAGTTTGTGTGCATAGAGCCCGCATTGGGTCAAAGGCGTGGTCATATACTGGGTGTTGGTCGTGTGGTGAGAAATCCCACACCCGATGTGTTTAGTACCTCCCATCCACAACCACATTGGCAAGAAATGGATGAACGAATAACCCAAATCCAACAACATCAACAAGAACGAGAGTATCAATCACAACAAATGACGTTTCGAGCGCAACAAATGTTTGATATGCAAAGCCAAATGGAAGAAATGCGTCGTCTATGGGAAACGACGAACTAACAGTGATGATAATTAACTAGGAGTTGTTGTCTATGTTGTTTTGAACAATTTGGATGTTTGGTTTGAACAACTTGAATGTTTGGTTTGAACTATTTGGATGATTGTGAACAACTTGTGAGATTCAGATCTTAATTTTCATGTTTCAGATGGTTTGTATGATTTTTATGTGTTTTGAATGGTTTAGATGTTTGTATTTCCAGGTTCATGTTTTTATATATTTTATATTTCTGAAAAAAATTATAAAATTAAAAAAATATAAAAAAACAAGGTATTTAAGTTTGTGTTTTTATATATTTTATATTTTTGACATGTCGTCAGCATAGGGCATTTCAAAAAAATATTAAAACACAGAAATAAGAGTCGTGTGTCAAACCTCTCCCGACGACATGTCGTCCCTATAGATTTTAATTTTGATTTTTTTTACTAAGCCCTGTACCGACGACAAGTCGTCGGTATAGCCTACCCTCTACAGACGACACCTATACCGACGACTTCTTTGACTTATTGGTACGAAGCAATCCCGAGAAAACCTGTACGAACGACATGTCGTCAGGATATGTCAAATCACTCTATCCCGACGACATTTCGTCAGGAAAATGTGAGGATTTTTTGTTCCTGTAATGTAAGGTGTTACTTTAGTAGTGATACAAAGATAATATAAAAACATTATACTTTAAAAACGATGTACACAGTAATGAGTTCATAATATTCTGACATCCAAACATATTGCTATATACATCTTTACCAATAGCTCGTGAATGCAAACAAGTCAATAAAGAACCCATAAAATGTACACATGAAAAATGTATCCTAATATTTTGTATTTGATTAACTTTTATATCTTTTTGATTGATATTCTGGAAGTAAGAAATCATGATCAAAGTAAGAAAACTACAAACACTAAAACTTTTTTCATGGGAAAGAATTATAATACATGAATATATAAAGCAACATATGCAAGCTTTAGCTTTAGTGATCATAAAAGTGAAAAGTAGCATATTAGAGAGGGTTGGGTTAGTAGCCACTTGATCCAAAGAAGAGATAGAATAAACAATTATGTAGACTAAAATTATTCTAGTCAATGTGTCCCCATTAAAAGTTTGCAGTTATAATAAATACCTGAGAGGTTGATAGTCTTGGTGGATAGTCAGCTTGGAGTGCATATTCAATCTACCATCTGTGTAATAAAATAAAAAAAATAGCTTTCACCCATTAAATGCAGCCTTTGTGTCAATTTATATATATATATATATATATATATATATATAAATATATATGACATATTAATTTGTGTGTTTGTAACATGTGTGAGTACTAGAGTGTATTAATTAGTAAATAATGTGTACCAAACTATGCAACTTGGTAAGATGCCAACTAATATTGTATTGTGTAAGATGTTCATGAATATGGTTGGACATGAAATTACATGTACTTACATATAGAGATGCATATATTTTACCAGATGCAAGACTGAAATAATTAGTTTTCAAGTGTTGTATAAATGTTGAATCCTGAAATCAAATATTACAATTGACAATGTTTTGGAAATCCTATAAAGTCAACTTCAATTCATCAAGGTTTTAAAACAAAGGATAAAAATATCTTGGATGCTATAGTTTGAAGTCTAAATTTGATGATCAAGTTTGGTATGCTATAATGAAGAAGCATGTGAAGGTATAATTAACTTGGAGAGATCAAGACGCTGGTTCAAGTTCAAAGTAGCTAGAGGCAATAATCAAGAAAATGTTTGAAAAGATCAACCTTGAAAGGCAAAGGCTGAAAGGCATACTATTCGAAGACTCCGAAGTGAAATCTATCATGTATTGTACATAAGCAGCCTTGTAAGAGTGTTAAACGGGTTGTGTTCATGGATAGAATAGAAAACACAAACTTGAACAAAACTTGTTAATACACGAGATGATATAAACACGACCCGTTTAATTTAACCCAAATTTTTTTACATACAACTACTCTAAAAATAGAAAGTTTATAGCAAAACCACAATCTCTATCCAACACCACATTTTCTCTTAACTATAAATTTTGACATAAAGTAGCCACCTAAACTAAGTTATGACAAAAAATTACCATTTGAAAAATCGTACAAAAATAAACGAGTCTCATGGCTAAGTGTGATGTGATAGGTTTATGTCGTACTTCCATATGGATGAAGATGTGCACCACATTAAGCATATTAAGAGATACATGAGTAAGAAAATAACCAACCAATTTGATAAAAGATTTTTTTAAAAAGATCAACTAAAAGACAAACCAATTTTTCTGATTATCTATCTATTGATGCAATCATGTTAATGTGTTTGTTATCTTACATGTCATATTTTGAATCAAAGTTGTACCAGGTTAACCGGTGAAAAGATTGACACTATTCTTAAAGTGATGGGACATTATTAATTTCATCACCATCTTCATCATCCATGACAATGTACTACATATATATGTACCCGTTGTCCCCACCAAGCAAGCCCCTCTAGTGAAAAGATATGAAGGTAAAAACACAAGGAAAAGAAGAATTAGTTAGGCGAATAACATGCCAAAAAAAAGTATCCTTACAAGGCATCTAGCCCTAGTTTAGGTGCTAGATACATGTAAGAACACAAACAAGAATAAACTTCATCATTGCTAGACTTCAAACTAGACACAATAATGATTCATCTTAGTATGTTTTTAATGTTATATCTTAAGATATGTAAAACATATATGTACGTACATACATATATATACACATGTTTTTTTGTGTAACTAATTTTAACTAAAGAATTACAAGAATCACTTAAACAGTTGTATCAACCGGTCTTTATATACAGGGACATATGATACTAATGTATCTCAATTCTACCCTTACATCTAAAACATATTTATGGTTTTAATTCAAAATAACTTTTACAACTTTTATTTATTTATAACTTCTTACTAAATGCCTTTAAAATAAATAACTTCTTACTAAATACATTTTATATAGCTTTCTTCTTCCTTTTTATTTTTTATTTTTCTTCTGAAAAAGCATCAACTTAAGGGTGTTGGGGGCGGGATACCCACATGTGATCGAGTAGGGGAAATGGCAATCGAGTAAAGGGGAACACCGCCCCTAGTGATTCGAGTTGGTCCGGGTAAAAGAAATCGAGTAGGTTGAATGAGTTTATTTACTCGGTTTACGTTGGAGAGAGCCGTTGGTGGGGGTGGGGTCCTTAAAAAAAACTAATTTTTTACCTATATATACCCACATTTCACACATATATTTTTACCTATCTCATCTATATATCTTTCATCTCATCTATATAATTTTACACACTACAAAAAAAATGGAAGGATCATTCAAAAAATCAACAAACCTAGAAAATTTAGGCCAAAAGTTCAATCTCAACCGTAACCCGAACGAGCCGCTCCCCAACAAACCCAACCACCTCCTCAATGACCACAACCACCTCCTCAACGACCACAACCACCTCCTCATCGACCACAACCACCTCCTCAACCAATTCCAAGTTATTTTCCGCAATCTCAATATCCAAACTAGTACCCACAAAGTTCAACCGATCCAAATATGGATCCTAATTTTTTATCTCAATTTTTGCTTGATATGAATCATAATTTTTTATCTCAATTTTCCTACCAATACCAAAACCAACCGTATCGTGATCCAAACAAAATCATCCGTTCGGAATCCGAAGATGCAGGAGAAGATGAGGATGTTGATGAAGAAACGGAAGAGGAGGATGTTGATGAAGGAGAAGATGAAGAAGTCAAAGTTGAAGATGACCGCACCAAGCCGAAAAGACAACACAAAAACCGATTACTACCAAAGAGATGGACGAAAGAAGAAGAAATTGCCGTGGTCCAAGCTTATATTCACAAGACACAAAATAAAAGAAAAGGAAATCAACAAAAAGGTGACTCGTTTTGAAAGAAAGTCCTTGCGCATTTTACCGCTTTATTTGGTGAAAACGATCGAACCGTTGACAAAGTGTCTTGGAAGTGGAAGGATCTTAATAACAAAATGACCGCTTTCAACGGTGTTACCAACAAATGGTAAGATTTATTTTTCAAATTATATATGTATTTTTTAATATTCTTATCTAACGTTTCAAATTATATATATATATATATATATATAGAAACAAAGAAGGCCGAGTGGTACAAGTGATTTGGACCTTGTTGAAGCGGCTTTAAGCCATTACAAGAAAGTGTACAAAAGGCCATTCACCAACTTGAAATGTAGGGAGGTTGTACGCAACAATGCTAAATGTGATCCCATAGCATTGATGGGTGGGGATTTAGAAGGAAGTCAATCCTCAAAAAGAACAAAAACTTCCGAGTCGAGAACCCCAAGTGACCGGAGGGTTTTACAAACCTCTTTCCCAACATAAACGTGAACGCCGAACCGCAAGACGACACGACACCGACAAGGCCAAAACATCCGGGGAATAAATCGGCCGAAAGTTCATCTAGTAAGGGAAATTTGGTAGACATAGTCAAAGAATACAAGACTAAGAAAGCGTTGGAGTTAGAAAAAAAAGTCTTCAGGATAAGATGGTGGAAGCAAAATTAAAAAGAGAACGAACGGCGATTGAGTTGATGCTTGAAAAACAAAAGGATCGTGACATCAAAACGTTCACCGAATCGCATGATCATCTCGTAGACCTGTACTTGTCGATTGTATTGCAACGTAAACGTGAAATTGCCGCAAAGTATGGATGACAATACACATTTTAGATTTTAAAATTTTATTATCTAGCTTTTATTTATTTTGTAGGTTTTTTTATTTTTAACTGTATTATGTTAATTTTTATTTAATAAAATTGTCTTTTTTTTAAATTAAATGTTTATTTTTTTTTACAAAAAAAGTTGGTGAGTAAATGAGTAGGGTGCTTTCAATGAAATCTGAATAAATAAATAGTTTTGAGGTGACAGAATTCTATTAAATAGTTTTGATAAGTAAATAAGTATCGAGGTAAATGACACCCAACACCCTAATGGATATAAAATAAAAGGCATATATGGAATAGGATGGATGAATGGAATTGGTGCTCTTCCACTATAATAATGATTGTTCTAGAAAAGGGAATCAATCGTCTGCATCTTTGAAAATGATATCCTGCTAGCTAGTACTAGAAAACTTAACATCTGGGTTCCTGACAGGTGCATCCTTTTTTAGAGGGAAAGTAATTTTTATTACTTAAAAGCAAAGCATGATAAAGTGCAGATTATATAAGTGTTAACAAAGCAACAAAACTATATTCATCCATACATATACATATAATTATACATGTTTTACAGGTAAAATCACTTGGATGGTGAGAGTTAAGAAATACTAATCACATAGAAATTCAAAATCACATGATAACGTGTTACTGTTTTACACATTTTTCTTGAAAAGTTAAAAAAAATTAGAGCATTTATTTTTAGGGTCAAAGGGTTATATGGCTTGGTCAACATCTTCTTCTATTATGAGATAATATTAATGTTGATAGCGATAAAAGTTTGAAAGAAGTTTGAACACCTCCTCCTCCTCCTCCCCCTTTTTTTAACTTGTATTTTGCTATAGAAAATGAATAAATAAATGCATGGTAGTATTGAGTACTGACAATCATTATCAATCAATTTTCACTGGACCAGAGAACCATACTAACTGGAGGCTAAGCCTTGGTGGTCTAAACAAATATATATCATTCATGCAGTCATGCTTAGTGTGTTAGATGCCTAGAGTATGTTCTTAATGCATGTTGGATAAATAATGCACATGTATATAGAAATATTCGTGGTGTATGCACTTCGGCACTCAGAACCCTTAGCTAAGATTAACCAACCTATGAACAGAAGCCCCACGGAGTTTGCAGCCGCGGTAAGACACCGGGGTATGAGGGGGAGGAGTGTTCTTCGTCATCTGAGAATGATCGAAGAAGTCATCTCCACCCCCATGATCTTCCAAAACCAAGTCGTACCGTCTGGGTATCATGAAAGACTAGCGAATTAACCAACTCTGGTAAGGGAGCTAGAGACGAAGAAAACCAAACATTAAATGTATTTTGATATTTACGTGGACGGTAGTGCATGTTTGTACGGATCATATCTTGGACTCACCACTTGACAACACACGGTACTTGACGAGGCACTCCTTGTCGTTACGGCATTCATACTAAATGAGCTAGAGTACAATCAGTGTGCAAGCTAGTGAATTCATCACCATATAAATACACTCTGCAAGGAGAAAGATGTTTCATCTTAGGCTCTTTTACTCTACTCTCTCTCTCTCTCTCTCTTAAGGAGATCCTTTGTTGCAAAAACATCCATTCTTAAACTGCACTTTAAAAGAAGATTTCTTTGTTGCAACAAAAGGGGCGGGATATTTTGAGTGCCTAAAATAAACTTGAAATTGAGGCCTTTAAGTGAACGCTTTCTAACTATATGAAAAATTTTAAAATGTAACCTTGTCAAAACATATAATATTAATATCTGACCCTATAAATAAATCTGTATTTATTTTGTTATCTTTGCTCATTTATCTCTAAAAACATAAAAAAATGGTGGATTGTATATATTTCAGTTTAGAACATAGATTAAAGTAGTTTTAAAAAAATAAATAAAAAACTTTTTAGACTTTAAAATGATTTTTTAGTTACGTTTACTCTAGAGACGCCGTTGTGCAAGAGCATCCATTCTTAAATAATATTTAGAGCTAACATGAAAGTGGACAACTACTTCTATCAATTTAATGTGAAAATCATGACAAATCAATGTTCAGAAATTATCTATAAGAATTCATTGCCAACCACTTGAAGTGTAGTTGTTTTTTATAGAAATTATCAGATTATATAGCTACTGTCAAAATTGTTGATTTTATATTCAATTGAAGGATACAAATTAAGGTCAAACATACATCACCTCAATATATAAAGGATATATATGTTTATTATAATGGTTATATCACCGGTCAGGTTCCATGGGAAAACTAAAGACATCACTAACATGATCCGTCACTGAAATTGCCGTACGTGGTGATCCGTCAGCGATCATGAACTGTCGGTGATATAGATTGTTGATGTGTTTTTTTTTTATCAACAATCTATATCGCCGACAGTTCATGATCACAGACGGATCACCATGGCAATATAAGTGGCGGATCATTCACCCTCGATATCTGATATATACATGTGTATTTCCTCTGACCGGACTTCCCTGCAATATATATAATGGGATCGGAATCTAATGTCTGCATTTCCTCTGACCCTATAGGACCCAGTTACCACATAGAAGGCAAGCCTCTTGATTGAGCCCAGTATTGTTTTATTCGATTACTGTTTCTACTTCTTAAAGAGTGGGACCCTAACCATCACTTCAGAAGTAATTAACTATGCAGATTAATGCAGCATTCAATACACGTTTACGTAAATCCGTTATCCCCACCCAACATTTAATTAATGAGAGACCAATAATGCATATACATCACATCCTTACGTATAGGGTAAAGTTTTATACAAATGTAATTAATTAACTTTGGGTTTTCACCAATTAAAAGATAATTAATCATCAAAATGATGTTACACTCCATGATTTTTTCGAAAAAATGTAGTCTTAATTTTTGTGGGCAGAAATTAGTAACTAAAGATTGTTTTACCCAAAACAAAATTCTAATCCAAGTTTCAAATGCATACATTATGCATTTTTTGATCATTGTTTTAAAGGTAAAGTTTTAAAAGTTTGTATGTAGAAACGTACCGTAATAAACACTATCAGTTCCTCATTATTGGAGGCACAATATCCTCAAGCAACCCTTGATCAACAGAAGAACGTTGTAAGGAAGTTGGAGGTTGTTCATAATTAGAAATCTGGTGATCTCCAGCTTCACTAGATACTACTTGTGGCTGTGACCGAGAAACACCGCGATCACCCACTTGAGGCAATTGTGGTCTCAAGTAACTGAACTGCTGTGAGTTTGAAGAAGGCATCAATAATCTTGGATAGGACACTTCATGATGACTTATTAGTCCTCTTGGAAACCCTACAGTGTGATGACAGTGTTGGCCTTCATATGTGGTAATTACGGTTGTAGGATCTGTCGATGAACGCTCAACTCGTTTCTTCACTGTGCATTTGCTGTTCGTGCAACGGTAATAGCTCCTTCAAGATAATTGTTAACAAAAAGGAATACATTTAGAAAGAAAGGGTAATTAAATTTAATAAACATAAATTAAAAAGGGCATGCTATACATACACCATTAACAATCTACTATATACTGTTCTCAGACGGCCGTTTGAAGGTTATGGCTTACATCACATATAGCCCCAACTTTAAATGGATGTTTGTCAGCGGTGGTTTGAGTTTGGGGGTGGCGTAGGAATAGCATCCCTCAATTAAAAACATTAAATATCAATGAGTAGAGTTGGGATATGAAGTTTAATTAGGGAGTGAAATACAACCTAGGAAAAGGGCTATTTTTAACAGCTTTCTGTCCATATTTTCTCCATCTGTAACCATCTTCAAGATGATCAATTTCACTCTTGGTTATGAATGCAACCCGTTGCTGGCGAATTCTTTTCAGCCCCTTCTTTTTAATCTTACCCCTGGAAATCATTTCAAGCAGTTTAATTTGTTATATAACTTCAATCAAATCCAAGTTAATGATCAATGTAATAGATATGTGATCCCATCTCATGGTGTACTGCAAGTCACAGGAAAGAAGAATGCAAAAAATGTTTTCTTGATTATATATAAACTACAAACGAGTGAAGACAAAGAAATTTATAAAAAGTTCCAAGAAAAAAAGGAAGAAAAGAATAACATGGCATTAGATCGAGCAACTTTTGTGCAATTTTAGGGGCCATGCTTTCCGATTAAGGCTATTCACAATAATCCAAAAAGGCATAAAAATAAAAAAAGAAAACAAACACTCCCACATGTCTCTAAAAACAAAATTAAATTATTATAATTATTTGAAAAATCAGGTAAAAAGTATTTCACATATATGCACAGGTTCACTTATGTCATTTTATGTGGAAAAAGCGATACCACAAATTAAACAGCACGCCAAAGCCAGACCCACGCCATTTCCGCCGCAATAGCGGCGGTGTTCACGCTTACTAGATAATGGTGGAAATGCTACTTGGGTCAACAGCTTTTGCTAATGACAAACGCGCGAACAACGTGGTGGGAGCCCTGAAAGTGACGACTACGGACAAGGCTTTTTATATTCGTCTAAATTAATTAATTACTTTAAACTTTTTCAAAAAATTCAGCGCTTAATATTTTCATTTTCACAAAAATTATATAAAATAATTGCGAACCGCTAAATTGCACTGCCGGCACTAACTCACCCTGTCTCCGACGACGGCGGTGGTTTACCGCTACAAACGGCGTCACCGGAAGCGGCGGAAGACTCCGGTCGATCATCAGAATTAGAACTAGAAGAAGCCAACGGATTCAACAAAATCGAATCCCCTGCGATTTCAGTAGATCCAGTCCAAGACTGAACCGCAACCACACTGGTGGTGGTGGAATTAGTCTCTTCCGGCACGTCGGAACTACCTCCGGAATCGATCCGATCGAATTCTGGAAGAGGAAGATGGTTGTTGTTCCATCCGAAGTCACTCAATATGCTGCTGTCTCTATAATCGGTAACTCCAAAGAAACCGTAATCGTCGTGGAGCGTCCAGGTAGGGTCCGTGGAGAAGCCAGCGGTGACCGGATCGGCGGTGTTGTGATCATCCATAGAGCGAGAAGGTGGAGATTGAAGAAGCTTTTAGAGAGAGAAAGGTCTAGGGTTTTAGGAGAGAGAAATATAACGCGTAGAAAAAGGTTCTCTGGCTTGTGTGAAACGTCAAGTGAAAATGGAGGAAAAAGATGTGATTAAAAAAAATAGCAACCGTCATTCCTGTAGAATAGTACGGGAAATAAAAATTACGCGCGTAAATTCAACTTATGTAAATATAAATGATTAAAATCACAAAAAAAAACACCAAAATATAAATGATAGAATAACCTATATGTCCTTAATTAAAAAACTAAAAAAAGACACATGTTAAGTCAGAATTCTTCTTACTTTTTTTTAGATTAAATATATTTTTTACAATAACTCAACCCTTAATATATATTACACAAAAGTGAAAAATAGCTAAAAGGGATGGTCTTGTGGTAGTGTTGGGTTTTGAGGAGGATCCGGTCTCCGAGTCTTCTACGAGCTAGTTCAGCCACCAATCCAGCCAACATCACCTCGAGTTACACAATCATGTCTCGATTAGCGTCCTGTTCCATGCGGAGTGTTTGGAATAGTCTTTCCAACTCGTCATCAAGACACATTAAACAAATTAATGATTAGTTTGTTATTTACATTAAAATAAATACAATATTTACAAAAAAAATATTAAATACATGTGGATCCGTAGTAGAGACGTACAATCTCTCGGTGTTGTAAGTCCTCCGCTCACCGGTAATATCTTATATCATAATAAGGATTAGTGATGGTCTCTACCTCAAAGACACACCCCTTCTTCTGACGGTGTCCACCAAAATACCAAAATACCAAATATTAATTAAAAAAATGGATTTTAGGGAATTCCTTCGATGATTTGTCGATATATTTTTTACTAATTTGTCAATCGATAAATATCCGCCGGTGATACTCGGTTTTTCTAGTAGCGTTTGCTATGTTTTTAATATAATTACTTGTCATTGTAAAAAAATATTAATAAATCATAGAGTTAATTAAATAAAATTCAACTTTGTATAAAGTTTTATAATCAAAGAAGTTTACTTAAAACAAAAAATATTAATGTGATAGAGTAAATTACATTATTGTTAATACGATGATATATGATTGTAGATTTGGGTCCTTATTAAAAAAATATCATATCCTTAGTCGTTATTGTTCACATGTGTAACATCCGACCTCTCGTACCTATAATATTGTTCGTTTTGTCAAGCGGGAGATCATGCATTTGCTTTTGGTTGCCCGGGTAAAAATTTTTCAGGGGTCACCCATCTTTGGATTAATCCAACCCAAACACTCTTAACTGTGAAGTTCTCATTTCATCCACTGCCAATGCACCTAAAAAGTGTTGTTAATATTTTAGGCGGGTCAATGCTTATTAACCCAACATCTCTCATGTCTATGAACGATAAAGGATTTACCTAAAGTATTACAAATACCCCACTTTTGAACTCATCGTCCTTTGACGAGATTTTTCTCATCATCGGAATCAAGGATGTAGCACATAATTTAAAAGTTTGATGATCATCTATGTATTAAAATAGTACATTGGTTATATCAAACACAAAAGTTAAAAATGTTTGACGAAAGTTAGGGGTGTCTGGGATTGCTTATTGAATTAACTTATTATGGGGAAAATGAGTTTTTGAGAAGTAAGGGTGAACTTACTTCTTAAAACTTAAAACTTTTTATAAAAGTTAATAAAAAACTTAAAATAAGCAATCTCAAACATGCCCTTAAAAATGTTTTTGTGTTAAATGTAGGGGTGTCAATCGCGTCGGGTTAGCGGGTTGAATTATGCAACCCGAACACGACCCATATTTTATTCGTGTAAAAAAGTACAACACTAACCTAGATACACTTAAAGTCTGGTCAACTCGATACTGACCTGTTGAATCCATTTATCTAAATTAAAATCATAAACTACTAAATCCAAAATCTAAATTATTTAAGGTAAACCAAAAAATAATTGATTATTCATATTTAGAAAACAAAAAGAGAAAAAGTTTTGGTATAAATTAATTACTTTATGGTAAACACTAAATTTAAAAGTAATAAACAATTGTTTCTAGAAAGTGAAACTAAAAAAAATAAATTTGAAACCTAAACGGGTTAGCGGGCAACCTGTTTACTAAACAAGTCAACCCTAAACTGACTTGTTTTTTAAATGGGTCAACTCGAACACGGCCCGTTTTTTAAACGGGTTTTATTGTCCAACTCAAAACCTGTTTTTTTTTCGTGTTGGATTTAAGTCGAGTTCAAATTCGTGTCAAGAATTAACACCCCTACTTAAATTAAATGTCTTCTGTATAGTGTATTTATGGATAATGTAACACCCACTTTTTCTTATCGAATATGACAAAAAAAAAGTTGATAATTTAAATTCGAGGTGCACAAAACGGTTTTTTAACCCGAACCGGTTCAAAACCGAACCGAACCGGTTTGGTCAACAAAAAGTCAAAACCGATTTGAGTTCAAACCGGACCGGTTTGAGATGGTCCGTTGACCGGGTTTGACCGGTTTAAAAAACGGTTTGAAACCGGTTTGACCGGTTTAAAAAACGGTTTGAAACCAGTTTTTAATCGGATCGGTTCGGGTTAAACCGGTTTAAATGTATAGGTTTCAAACCGGCGGTTTGAACCAGTTTGAAACCGGTTTGGTATAAACCGGTTCACGACCAGTTCGGTTTTCGGTTTGAAACCGGTTTAGTTTTTCAAACTGGTTTTTTTGTGCATCTCTAATTTAAATCATTATAGCTTTTCACAACTAAAATGATATCTTCAAAATGACATAGTGGAATAAGCAAAACCAATAGAAAATTTTAAAATAAAAGATATGATATAAAAGTTCATCTCCAAGTGGTTCATAAAAATATTGTGCAACAAATTACAAGTTTATATCCTTTAACACGACGAAAAGTAAGCTAGTGATCTAAGTAAGTGATAAAAAACGGGTACGTCACGACCTTGACATCAAGGACTCTAATTCTTCATCTTAGATTTGAATTTGTATTCACCTGAAAGTATACATCATATCGTTAGCAACGATACACGAGTATAGAGAAGTTAGAAGCGAAATACTTAGAAAAGCGTTTTGATTTTTTTTTCTTTAAATCTTGTTATACTAGTGTAAGGCTACAATGCGTTGTTAAGTAAAGAACAATGTATGGTCAAAATATAACAAGTGAAAAGTTGGTCTATATTGTAGTATTGTGAATCAAATACATGATAAGTTTTCAAAAAATTAGTATCGTGTTCATAAACTTAACTAAAGAGTTGGTATTTTGAAATAATACTTACCCAATGGTTGCTCTTCATGAATAATTATCTAGGCTCACTACATATAAGCTTTTAGGGTGTCTGGTATACTTCCCGTGAGTAAAAAGGGTGAGGGGCGTGGAAAACCGCCCCCTTTCTTGTGTGAAAGGGGTGAGCGTGAGAATTCTCATGGGATAAAGGAGTGGTCAAGAAAGATGCCATTTGATTGGTTGAGAGGGGACGTGAAAATTTATAAATGCTGAGAACACCACCCCATTGTGTGAACATTCTCACATAAGTGAGTATACCGGATGCTTTTACTGGTGGCTTTCAACTTTAATTTGTAGATTTTGATCGCTTGAGTTTGGTTTGGGTTGATCCTCACATGAAATATCGAACTCTATTCTCTGTTTCTTTTCGAGAACCGATCGACTTCAAGGTCCAAATGATAATCCATGAAATCAAGTTCAAGCAATTGTACACAAGCCCCTCCAAGTATATTCATTTGGACTTCGACAACAAAAGTTGGGTAGTTTCAATATTAAACCTAGTTTAATATTTATTGACTTTCTAGAGATAAAAACATTACGCAAAGATTCATTCTAAACCCTAAACCTAAATGGGTCTAAATAACCAACTGAAAAAGTGATGAAAATAACATGAGGTATGTAGTTAGTTCTTTAAAGTCGTTACTCACATTTTGTGGAGGTCAAAGCGATTTAAGGAGTAGATCACGGCTAAGTTTATTAATTTGAGTTAAACTGTTATGTTTCCTTTGTTAGTTTTCGGTTATTTAGTAAGTTTTTTAGGATGAACATTTAAGTTAAGTATTTATTTTATTATTTTAAGAAATGACGAGTATAAAACTAGTCCATTTGGACTTCGACAACAAAAGTGGGGTCGTTTCAATATTAAACCTAGTTTAATATTTATTGACTTTCTAGTATAGTAATTTATATCATGGTTTTAATTTTTGTTGACTTTATAATACAAATTATTATAAATAAAAAATATGGAACGTTTTACTATAAAAAAAATAAAAACATTTTTAAATATAAAAAATATAATGTTACGAGTTTTATTTCTACTCACCAGTTCTATTTATCAAACTGATAAAAAAAGTTATTTAGAAAAAAATATAAAAGCATCAAAGAAATGTGTGTAATATTAAACTATATTTTTCTAAAACATTACTAATATCATTAACATACATTAAAATTATGAGTCTCTTAATATTTACACAATGTCGCATTACTGGTTCGGGTTGGTTCGTTGCACCGAGAGTAATCGATCCGGTTAAACATATTTGAACATTGTCAACTAGAACCATAGGCGGACCGGACCTACTTAGGAGGCATGGGGAAGTCGCCTTTCATAAAAAAAAATTAGTGGTATATACGTGTTAAAATCATGATCGCCCCTATAAAATTTTGAAATAGGCCCCCATGAAATTTTTTTAGTGTTGTATATGTGTTATATATCGCTTGTCAACTAATCCCAAAAATTTCCGACCCCCATGAAAACAATTTCGGAGTCCGCCACAGTAACAGGTTCCGCCACATGAAAATTTTTCTGGGTCCACCACATGAAAAGGTTCAACCAGTAACATGTCAGTTCTAGAGAACTGACTTGTTACTGGTTGAACTATTGAACCGAACCGGGTAGTCAAACCATATGTCGATTTTTTTTCTTCTATAACGCATTTATTAATTAATTACTTTATTAATTATTATTATTATTATTATTATTTATTCAGTGTGCTTATAAGAATGAGTTGAGTTGTGTTGGAGAGAGAGGTGTTTAACACACATGAAACATTTTCAGATGGATGAAAGCATGCATAAATAACAGAAGCAGATTAAGCTTGGTAACACACAGATATGCTAAAGTAACCGTAACGCTTTTGAGAACGATGTTCAGAAAGACATAATTGACATCAAGTTAATACAAGGACAGGTGAATCGAAAGATGGATGAGACTCATCTTCACATAAGTTTGAGGGTAAAATAAAGCTTGGTTAGCCAATCTAACATTCTTTTTACAATTTTTCGATAGATTACAAGTTGCATTTTTTTGGTAACTGGTCAGATTGCAAACCATATTGTGACGTGACAGACTATAAATTGTGTTTTGTTCGTAATATACACGTACAAAATCCTCGCCGCATCGCGCGAGCGGAAAATTACTAGTTTTATTTATTTAAGATTTTATATTTTCTTAAAATTACAATATATTACAAATATATTGTTTTAGATTAGTTATATGCATATATTTTTAACTTTTACATTGTTTATGATTTAATTTGGTTCGACCGGTCCGACAACCGTTTCAATTATAAAAAAAACTTTTGATTTACCTAAACCTCCATGTATTACGAAAATCCAGTTCTCTTATTCTTTCAATGTTATTTTAAAGCATATTTCTTTAGTTTACGACGTAACAATTTCATATTAAATTCCTAAATATGAATTATATTAGTAACGTTCATTTAAAACATAACTAATGTTGTAATTGTCTCGAACATTAATTACAATAAAGTAGTATCTACTCCCCTCATTAAGGATTTCATTACGTACTCAGCATTCAAAACTCATGCATTAACAAAGATATAAATTCCGGAGTGCGTTACGCTAGCGGGTCTTGGCCCGTGTAGCGGCGCAACTGTTGTCAAGTGGCAGCAGGCTCCATGGTTTCCCGGTGATAGCCGAAGCCTCTCGTTCTGAACCCGCGGGCCCGGTTCAGACAACGTAGTGGTCAGGTTGAGAGGTGCGGGTCTCCGATTTAGAGATGCGACTGCCACTTAAAAATGAAAGTTGCCTATCAAAAAAAAAAAAACAAAGATATAAATTCATAAGATATAAATTCATGTACAATCATTTCTATTTATGGATTGACATTGTATTTTTAATGTACTTTAAGTGAAAGATTAAAATGAACTAATTTCAAACAAAAACAACGTAACTCTTAACCTATACTAAATGAAATTGACGTCTACTTTTAGGTATTTTCTAATAATACTTTGTTTATATCCATTCAAATTTGGACACATAATTTGTTTTTATTTTTATTTTTAACCCTTATGGTATATATAATATACGTTTTAACCCGTTTTATTTTTTATTAGTTTCGTTTTCCTTTATTAACTTTCGTTCGATAATTTTTTCCAAAATACGGAGTGCGGGGTTGTTTTTAGTATTTTTTTCAACGTTCTAATATTGTTTTTTTTAAACGGAGTTGTATTCTGTGATACCCGACAAATTCAGGTTAATATCCATACCCGACTATTACTTGAATTCACGTGATTTCACTTGCATCATACTTAATTATAGAGTAATTAAGTACATATTTCATATAGCAAGTCCACTCGTTTCATTTCATTTCATGCATCGGTAATCGGGCGGATTACCGGGTCACACACGCGTCCCGTCACACGAACGTTGGTGAATTTTAGAAATAATATTTAGACATATAATTTGTGTGCAAAAATTATATGTAATACTGTGATTTAATATTTTATGCTTATGTGAATTTTTCCGGAATTTCTAGAGCATCTTTTATTTTAACGCTTTTTAAACGGATACGCGTTATGTGCCAACAACTTTAAATTGGTTTTTATAAAAATAATGGTTTTATCAATTGGGCTTGAAGAATTCAGCAACTTAACTAATTAAATCAATTAGGAGCCCACTTAATTAACAAAAAGCCCTAAATGAGTAAAAAGCTCAAAACCCATTTGCTTAACCCCACCCTTAATCCCTCATTTCTACCCTAAACCTAAAAACACTGCCTCCCTCTCCTCTCTTGCTCTCGGCCGCCACCTCTCACCATAGCCTCCATCCCTCTCAAACTTGCTCATACATTCCATGTGGTTCTAGGTCCATTCCAAGGTGAATCAAGGTGCAAGAAGCTAATTTCACAACCATTTCATCATCATACTTGAATTTGGTAACCATTCATCCCTACTTTATTTATTTTTTTTAGCCAAGTAGGGTACCCCAACCATCCAAACGATTTCCATGGTTAAAAGTGTCATTATACTTGTTTTCAATCAAAAGTTTTCATAATAGTGAGTTATTGATGCACATATGCACATTTTATGTTTTGAAATATTTGTTTAGGTCATTATTTGCTCGTTTCTATTTATAGAAACTTTGTTGGATGCATTTTTGCAAAACTTGATGTGTGATATGTTTGTTGGTTTAAATGGTACACATAATAGTGGAAAGATAGGAAATATAAATCTTTTTGGTTAAAATGTTGTTTTACACTCGGTTATGGACAACTTACTATTTAAGGAAACTTTAATTTTGCATGTTTTGTGTTATGAGTTTCTATTGGATAAAAACTTGATATTATGGTTCTATAATATATATTAAAGTAGTAAAAAGAGTTAATTGAGGTTACACATGTGCAATAGGGTCGTTTGGACCACTTTCCTAAAAAGGAAACTTTAATTGTTCATATTTGGCATGTGTAGGTTATAAATGTTTAAAATGGATTATATAGCTTCATTATCATATGAATAGATGACTTATGCAAGAATATGTAATTTGAAGTTGTGTTATGACATGTTTTGGTGAACCTTGCTAAATAAGGAAACTTTATTTGTAGAGAAAACTTCATAATTGCTTGAAATAGAAAGTAAATGCATAGGATCATGTTACTAGTATGTTAATAGTATAAATTCATGTACAACTTGTTTGTTTGAGCTATGACACCTTAGATGCACTAAAACCCTAATTATCAAAAATGGAAACTTTGCTATGTTAAGGACTATGAGTTATGAATGACATGTTATATTACTTATTCAAATAGATTAAAATATTATGGTTAGGTTATTAGTGTAATGACATAACCTATGTGAATGATGTGCTAAATGTATGAGCTATATGATAAGGATGTACAAATGCCATGTTACTTGTCACATGTTACTTATGCAACTACATGGAGTTATGTGTTACTAATTATGACATGAACATGTACAAACTATATGACTTATGAGAAGTTACTTACTTATGCAATTACTTAAAGCACATATGTTAGGTCATAAGGTGTTACTTATATGCTACTTATATGTTACTTATATACTACTTATGTGTTACTTACATGTCACCTATGTGCTACTTGCTCATGTGTTCACCATGTGTCACCAACGGGTCGTTGTGTCACATTAGTCAACATTAGTCAACATTGGTCAACATTAGTCAACATCGGTCAACATTAGTCAACATTAGTCAACATTGGTCAACACTAGTCAAACTTAGTCAAAGTTGGTCAAACATTGGTCAAAGTTGGTCAAACCTTGGTCAACTTTGGTCAACCCTTGGTCAAACCTCGGTCAACTTTGGTCAAACCTTTTCAAAACGTCAATGTAACCTTTCAACGTTGAGTCGTTTGGATGAATGTGGTTACATAAACCATATTTACATTTCTTAGACCTTATAGCCTTAACGTTTCTAGGGCTCGAATAGGTCGGTTATTCGGATCTTGCTAATAGGATTCTCGTGTTGCTTTTCATACTACTATCACCTCATTTCCAGGTGAGTTCTCACGGCCCCATTTTACTTACTTTTCCAATTGGGGGAGATACATGCTAAACCATTTTCTTACTTAGTCGTATGACAATTACTTTGATTTCGCTTTAATTTATATAAGTGGGTGCATTTCCCGCACATAAAGTCCTCTCATATTCGAACCGTTAATTATTACACAAAGCGAGGTGATTCATGAATAGTACTATTGGGTTTAACAACCCCCACCCGGGTTAGTCGCGCTAACTCTGACTGGGAGTCAAACGGGTGCATAATTGACCTAATCCATTGCGTGCTGGGCACGTAAGAGGCAAAATGCTAGTTTCTGCATTCCTTCGTTGAGCTTCGGTTTCGGTGTTGCTTATATAGTTAATGTTTATTGTCTGATCAACAATCGAATCAATAGTATACATGCGTACTGTTACACTGTTTTCATTTCTGTTTCTGTTACTTAAACCTGTGAACTCACCAACCTTGTGTTGACACTTTAAGCATGTTTATCTCAGGTCGCTAAGCATTCACGCACGGACTAGGACTGCATGTCTGGAGTCGCATATCATGTTTTCATTAGAAGCTAGGTTTATGGGAACCTAATTTGTTATGCTTCTGTATTTTGCTACATTACTATTGCTTCCGCACTTTACATTCCGCATTTTCAAACTCTGTATTACTATTTAATTTTGTATGATGTTCAAACGGAATGTCTTTTTGAAAACCAGTTAGAGGTCGTTCGAAATGACCGGGACTGATGATCCTTGACAGTCACAACCCGCGGGTAACCCGCTGTGGAATTTCAGGGTGTGACAGATTGGTATCAGAGCCCTGGTTATAGAGAACTAAGTTGTATTTAGTATACTTAGACTATAACTGTAGGCTCACATAGTTCACATCACATCATACATTCATTTTCATACATGAATACAATGGATTACTGGATAACAGGATGTCGACCTCATCGGAACCCATTGTGATCTCGGACTTTGAGGAGTACACACCGGCTACCCCATCATCATCAGTGGAGCCACTCACCCCACCTTCATCACCCCACTCATCCACGGATGAGGAGCAGACACATGACTCAGTGGATTTTGTAGAGTTGGATTCTGAAGAGGATCCTGAGGAGGATCCTGAGGAGGACCCGGAGGAGGATCCTGAGGAGGATCTAGAGGAGGAGGAAGACGACGCACCAGCCCTCGGAGGTGACGGAGACGCCGGCGAGGGGAGCGACTCGGGCGAGACGGTGCCCTACTCCGTACTACACGGGGACTCATCGTCCGACGACGGCTCCATACTACCTTCACCACCTCGTCTGGCGGACCCGACGCCGCCATCACCATTACTTGCACCGGTGGGAGCGAAGACCAAACTCACAGCTCGGAAGAAGAACATTCGCAGAGGAAAGCGACCAGCCCACTCCCCTGACATTGCTGGACCATCGGCCAAAAGGGTCCGGATTGCATCATCGGACACTTCATCTACGGGAGAGTCAACTGGACCATCCTATCCACCACCTTATTGGCTCCGGCCTACCCGGGAGGTACTACCGATACTTGCGACGCGCAGCAGGTTACATGACGCTGACATATCATCCCTCCAGGATGAGTTGGCATTGACAGACCAGGCACTACTGATAGTACGAGACCGGATCGAGGCCGCGGAGGAAAAGGCTCGGCAGACAGAACAGAGGGCCACAGCTACTGAGACTGCACTACAGGCATTACAGGGGCAGGTAGCAGGACTACTTGAGGATCGCCAGAGAGAGACGGATAGGATCACTGCACTATCCAGCCGCCTCCAGCAGACTGAGGAGCAGTTGGGGATGGCACACCAGCGAGCAGCAGTAGCCGAGCATCGAGCCTCACTTGCTGACTCTACAGCCTTAGCAGCAGAGCTTACGGCTAACACGGTCAGAGAGGAGTTGGTACTGCTACGATGGATAGAAAAGATCGAATCGGTCTTCAGTATGAGCCAATGCACAATGGAGAACAGAGTCATGTACGGAGCTGGGACTCTCGAGGGCCAAGCCCTCTCCTGGTGGAACTCTTATATCCAGACTCTGGGCCTGGATAATGCGAACGCCATTCCTTGGGAGGAATTCAAGGAAATGTTGAAAGAGGAGTACTGTCCTCGTAACGAACTCCAAAAGTTGGAACAGGAGTTTTGGAACCTAAGGATGGAGGGTGCTGACATCGCGGGATATACCGCAAGATTCCACGATTTAGCAAGACTACTACTGCACATGGTTACACCGGAGTACAAACGAATTGAGCGGTACATTTGGGGTTTGGCACCTCAAATACAAAGCATGGTTACTTCTGCAGAACCCACAATTATCCACAACACAGTGAGGCTGGCTCATAATCTCACGGATCAGGCAGTCCGTCAGGGACTGTTCAACAAGAAAGAAAGTTTTGTGAAAACCTTTGACAACAAGAGAAAGTGGGAAAATGCCCCTGCCAAGTCCTATGTGCCTAGTAACCAGAAGAAGCAGGAACCGGCCCGGGTGTTTGTGGCTAACCAACCGGATAAAAGGCCAAGAGGGACATACACTGGAACCCTACCTAAGTGCAACAAGTGCCAGTTTCACCACAATGGTACTTGTGAAGATTCTCGGTGCCAGAAGTGCAAACGTTTTGGACACACTGCCCAGAGCTGCCGATCAATTGAACAAGCCCCGGCGGGCGGGGGAAACCGCGGATGTTTCGGGTGCGGTGATCCCGGACATTTCCGCAGAGACTGCCCAAAGAACCGGAAACCTGGAAATACAAACACTCGGGGCAGAGCATTTGTTATTGGAGCCGGCGATGCTAGGCAGGATCCCAACATTGTTACTGGTACGTTTCTCGTAAACAACTGCTATGCTTCTATCTTATTTGACACGGGTGCCGATAAGAGTTTTGTATCCACTGAGTTTAGCTCATTACTTGGGATTACTCCCATCGCCTTAGATTACTTATACACGGTAGAGCTAGCAGATGGTAAGCTAATAGAGACAGAACAAGTAATTCCAGGTTGTGTCTTAACACTAGCCGATCATCCTTTCACTATAGACCTATTGCCAGTAACATTGGGAAGCTTCGACATAGTGGTCGGTATGGACTGGTTGTCCAAGAACCGAGCCGAAATCGTCTGTCACGAGAAGATAGTCCGCATTCCACTGTCGAACGGAGAAACACTGACCATTCAAGGAGAACGGAGTGGTGCTACGTTAAGGATCATTACCTGCATGAAAGCCCGAAAGTACTTGCGGAAGGGCTATCACGCGATCCTAGCACACGTGACGGAAAAGAAAGAAGGAGAAAGGAAGATTAAAGACATACCGATCGTCCGAGACTATCCGGAAGTATTTCCCGACGACTTGCCCGGACTTCCACCGCAGCGACAAGTCGAGTTTCGGATTGATCTCACACCCGGAGCTGCTCCGATAGCAAGGTCACCTTACCGACTGGCGCCATCGGAAATGCATGAATTGTCTAACCAATTACAGGAACTGTTAGACAAAGGCTTCATCAGACCAAGCTTCTCGCCTTGGGGAGCACCAGTCTTGTTCGTTAAGAAGAAGGACGGATCATTCCGTATGTGTATCGATTACAGAGAACTGAACAAGGTAACGATCAAGAACCGATATCTACTACCAAGGATCGATGACCTGTTCGATCAATTGCAAGGGTCGAGCTATTACTCAAAGATCGATCTACGGTCGGGATACCACCAGCTAAGGATTCAGGAAGACGATATTCCAAAGACCGCCTTCCGAACTCGTTACGGTCACTACGAGTTCATGGTCATGCCATTTGGGTTAACCAATGCACCGGCGGTATTCATGGACCTCATGAACCGAGTGTGCAAGCCCTACTTGGAAAAGTTTGTGATTGTGTTCATAGACGATATCCTGATATACTCACAGAACAAAGAGGAACATGTCGAGCATTTGAAGTTAATTATGGAGTTGCTGAAAGCCGAGAAATTGTACGCCAAGTTCTCGAAATGCGACTTCTGGATTCGCGAAGTACAGTTCCTTGGACACGTGGTCAACGAGAAAGGCATACATGTTGACCCATCCAAAATCGAGGCGATTAAGAATTGGGAAGCACCTAAGACTCCGACTGAGGTACGACAGTTCTTAGGCCTTGCGGGCTACTATCGACGATTCATCGAAAATTTCTCTAAGATAGCCCAACCTCTCACCACACTGACACACAAGGATAAGAAATACGAATGGAATGACAAGGCAGAAACCGCTTTTCAATTACTCAAACAGAAACTTTGCAGCGCGCCGATCCTATCGTTACCAGAAGGAACATACGATTTCGTGGTGTACTGCGATGCGTCACATCAAGGGCTCGGGTGCGTGTTAATGCAAAGGGAGAAGGTCATAGCCTATGCTTCTCGACAACTGAAAGTGCACGAGAAAAACTACACTACCCACGATTTGGAGCTGGGAGTGGTAGTATTTGCACTCAAGATCTGGAGGCACTACTTGTATGGCACGAAGTGCACAATTTTCACCGATCACAAAAGCCTTCAACACATCTTCGATAAGAAGGAACTTAACATGAGGCAACGTCGATGGGTCGAATTGCTAAACGACTACGACTGCGCTATCCGTTACCATCCTGGAAAGGCAAACGTCGTGGCTGATGCCTTGAGCAGGAAGGATCAACCCAAACCGCGACGAGTGCGGGCGTTACAGCTGACCATCCACACGAACTTGCCCATGCAAATCCGCGACGCCCAACTCGAAGCAATCAAGGAGGTAAACCTATGCCATGAGTCCTTACGTGGTATGGACAAGCAGTTTGAGGTCAAATCCGATGACATCCGTTATTTCATGGATCGGATTTGGGTACCAAGCTTTGGGGATCTAAGGGATCTGGTGATGGACGAGGCACACAAGTCCAGGTACTCGATCCACCCCGGTACTGACAAGATGTACCATGACCTCAAGAAACATTATTGGTGGCCTAACATGAAAGCCGAAATTGCTACCTACGTCAGTAAATGCTTGACCTGTGCTAAGGTCAATGTAGAGTATCAGAAGCCATCAGGGTTACTCCAACAACCAGAGATCCCACAGTGGAAGTGGGAACAAATTTCAATGGACTTCATCACGAAATTGCCCAAAGCCTCTAATGGCTGTGACACAATCTGGGTAATTGTCGACAGACTAACCAAATCTGCGCACTTCCTTCCCATTAAAGAAACGGACAAGATGGATAAACTAACCAGAACTTACTTAAAGGAAGTAGTCACGAGACATGGAGTGCCAATCTCCATCATTTCAGATAGGGATAGTCGATTCACATCCCGATTCTGGCAATCCTTACAGAAAGCCTTGGGTACTCGGCTAGATATGAGTACTGCATACCACCCCCAGACGGATGGTCAAAGTGAAAGGACCATCCAGACCCTGGAGGACATGCTCAGAGCTTGTGTGGTTGACTTTGGGAACGGATGGGATGCCCATCTACCGTTGGTCGAATTTTCATACAACAACAGCTACCACACTAGCATTAAGGCTGCACCATTCGAAGCACTTTACGGACGAAAGTGTAGATCGCCGATTTGCTGGACAGAAGTGGGAGATAGCCAACTCACAGGTCCAGAAGTTATTCATGAAACTACAGAGAAGATTGTATAGATACGCGAACGTATCAAGGCCGCGCGTGATCGTCAAAAGAGTTACGCTGACGTGAGACGCAAACCATTAGAATTTCAAGTGGGAGACAAGGTACTACTGAAAGTCTCGCCATGGAAAGGAGTGATACGTTTCGGAAAGCGTGGAAAGCTTAATCCTCGTTACATTGGACCTTTCGAGATTTTGAAAAGGATTGGTCCTGTTGCTTACAAACTCAACCTACCAGAAACCCTCAGTGGCGTTCATGACGTGTTTCACGTGTCAAATCTGAAGAAGTGCTTGTCAGACGAGACACTAGTCATACCATTGGAGGAAATTCAAATAGACGATCAGCTTCACTTCGTCGAAGAACCAGTCGAGATCATGGACCGCGAGGTCAAACAGTTAAAACAAAGCCGCATTCCCATAGTTAAGGTTCGTTGGAATTCTATACGTGGACCAGAGTTCACTTGGGAGCGCGAGGATCAATTCAAGCGTAAATACCCTCACTTGTTCAAAACTACATCGTCTATCAGTGACGCGAACTGAATTTCGGGACGAAATTCCTTTTAACAGGGGGAGTATGTGATACCCGACAAATTCAGGTTAATATCCATACCCGACTATTACTTGAATCCACGTGATTTCACTTGCATCATACTTAATTATAGAGTAATTAAGTACATATTTCATATAGCAAGTCCACTCGTTTCATTTCATTTCATGCATCGGTAATCAGGCGGATTACCGGGTCACACACGCGTCCCGTCACACGAACGTTGGTGAATTTTAGAAATAATATTTAGACATATAATTTGTGTGCAAAAATTATATGTAATACTGTGATTTAATATTTTATGCTTATGTGAATTTTTCCGGAATTTCTAGAGCATCTTTTATTTTAACGCTTTTTAAACGGATACGCGTTATGTGCCAACAACTTTAAATTGGTTTTTATAAAAATAATGGTTTTATCAATTGGGCTTGAAGAATTCAGCAACTTAACTAATTAAATCAATTAGGAGCCCACTTAATTAACAAAAAGCCCTAAATGAGTAAAAAGCTCAAAACCCATTTGCTTAACCCCACCCTTAATCCCTCATTTCTACCCTAAACCTAAAAACACTGCCTCCCTCTCCTCTCTTGCTCTCGGCCGCCACCTCTCACCATAGCCTCCATCCCTCTCAAACTTGCTCATACATTCCATGTGGTTCTAGGTCCATTCCAAGGTGAATCAAGGTGCAAGAAGCTAATTTCACAACCATTTCATCATTATACTTGAATTTGGTAACCATTCATCCCTACTTTATTTATTTTTTTTAGCCAAGTAGGGTACCCCAACCATCCAAACGATTTCCATGGTTAAAAGTGTCATTATACTTGTTTTCAATCAAAAGTTTTCATAATAGTGAGTTATTGATGCACATATGCACATTTTATGTTTCGAAATATTTGTTTAGGTCATTATTTGCTCGTTTCTATTTATAGAAACTTTGTTGGATGCATTTTTGCAAAACTTGATGTGTGATATGTTTGTTGGTTTAAATGGTACACATAATAGTGGAAAGATAGGAAATATAAATCTTTTTGGTTAAAATATTGTTTTACACTCGGTTATGGACAACTTACTATTTAAGGAAACTTTAATTTTGCATGTTTTGTGTTATGAGTTTCTATTGGATAAAAACTTGATATTATGGTTCTATAATATATATTAAAGTAGTAAAAAGAGTTAATTGAGGTTACACATGTGCAATAGGGTCGTTTGGACCACTTTCCTAAAAAGGAAACTTTAATTGTTCATATTTGGCATGTGTAGGTTATAAATGTTTAAAATGGATTATATAGCTTCATTATCATATGAATAGATGACTTATGCAAGAATATGTAATTTGAAGTTGTGTTATGACATGTTTTGGTGAACCTTGCTAAATAAGGAAACTTTATTTGTAGAGAAAACTTCATAATTGCTTGAAATAGAAAGTAAATGCATAGGATCATGTTACTAGTATGTTAATAGTATAAATTCATGTACAACTTGTTTGTTTGAGCTATGACACCTTAGATGCACTAAAACCCTAATTATCAAAAATGGAAACTTTGCTATGTTAAGGACTATGAGTTATGAATGACATGTTATATTACTTATTCAAATAGATTAAAATATTATGGTTAGGTTATTAGTGTAATGACATAACCTATGTGAATGATGTGCTAAATGTATGAGCTATATGATAATGATGTACAAATGCCATGTTACTTGTCACATGTTACTTATGCAACTACATGGAGTTATGTGTTACTAATTATGACATGAACATGTACAAACTATATGACTTATGAGAAGTTACTTACTTATGCAATTACTTAAAGCACATATGTTAGGTCATAAGGTGTTACTTATATGCTACTTATATGTTACTTATATACTACTTATGTGTTACTTACATGTCACCTATGTGCTACTTGCTCATGTGTTCACCATGTGTCACCAACGGGTCGTCGTGTCACATTAGTCAACATTAGTCAACATTGGTCAACATTAGTCAACATCGGTCAACATTAGTCAACATTAGTCAACATTAGTCAACATTGGTCAACACTAGTCAAACTTAGTCAAAGTTGGTCAAACATTGGTCAAAGTTGGTCAAACCTTGGTCAACTTTGGTCAACCCTTGGTCAAACCTCGGTCAACTTTGGTCAAACCTTTTCAAAACGTCAATGTAACCTTTCAACGTTGAGTCGTTTGGATGAATGTGGTTACATAAACCATATTTACATTTCTTAGACCTTATAGCCTTAACGTTTCTAGGGCTCGAATAGGTCGGTTATTCGGATCTTGCTAATAGGATTCTCGTGTTGCTTTTCATACTACTATCACCTCATTCCCAGGTGAGTTCTCACGGCCCCATTTTACTTACTTTTCCAATTGGGGGAGATACATGCTAAACCATTTTCTTACTTAGTCGTATGACAATTACTTTGATTTCGCTTTAATTTATATAAGTGGGTGCATTTCCCGCACATAAAGTCCTCTCATATTCGAACCGTTAATTATTACACAAAGCGAGGTGATTCATGAATAGTACTATTGGGTTTAACAACCCCCACCCGGGTTAGTCGCGCTAACTCTGACTGGGAGTCAAACGGGTGCATAATTGACCTAATCCATTGCGTGCTGGGCACGTAAGAGGCAAAATGCTAGTTTCTGCATTCCTTCGTTGAGCTTCGGTTTCGGTGTTGCTTATATAGTTAATGTTTATTGTCTGATCAACAATCGAATCAATAGTATACATGCGTACTGTTACACTGTTTTCATTTCTGTTTCTGTTACTTAAACCTGTGAACTCACCAACCTTGTGTTGACACTTTAAGCATGTTTATCTCAGGTCGCTAAGCATTCACGCACGGACTAGGACTGCATGTCTGGAGTCGCATATCATGTTTTCATTAGAAGCTAGGTTTATGGGAACCTAATTTGTTATGCTTCTGTATTTTGCTACATTACTATTGCTTCCGCACTTTACATTCCGCATTTTCAAACTCTGTTTTCATTATCGGAACCTGTATCGGTATTCATTTTTATCGTTTTCGACGACCCGAACCGGTAATATTTTTTCTTCATTTATTATTATTATTTAGTTTTATGTTTTTTTTATTAAATTTTATTAACGATTGGCCAACACCCGCTGCGGAGCGCGGACATAACCATCTAGTTAACTTCGTATTAATTACCAAATTCACTTTACTCACAAAATTCACTATTCATAAATGTACAAGCATAACAGCACATAGTATAAGAAAGCAATGCATTTTTTTTCAACCCTTATACTATATATAATATACGATTTTAGTCCGTTTCATTTTCTATTAATTTCGTTTTCCTTTAATAACTTTCGTTCGTTAATTTTTTTCCAGAATACAGAGTGTGCGGCTGTTTTTTTTTTTTTCAATGTTCCGATATAATTTTTTTTTAAAACGGAGTTGTATTCAAAATGAAGTTTTTTCGTATCGTTGTGTATAGCGAGTGCCGTTACCACTTTTTTTTTTTTTCAATTTCAACCCTTATACTATATATAATATACGATTTTAGTCCGTTTCATTTTCTATTAATTTCGTTTTCCTTTAATAACTTTCGTTCGTTAATTTTTTTTCAGAATACAGAGTGCGCGGCTGTTTTTTTTTTGTCAATGTTCTGATATAATTTTTTTTTAAAAACGGAGTTGTATTCAAAATGGAGTTTTTTCGTATCGTTGTGTATAGCGAGTGCCGTTACCGTTGTGGTACCATGCCGATTCGAACATATTATGAGCGAACAACATCATTGTTGGTATTGATACTATCGGAACCCATATCGGTATTCGATTTTATGGTTTTCGACGATCCGAACCGGTAAATTTTTATTTTATTTTTTTTCCTTTTTATTATTTAGTTTTATGTTTCTTTTTTTACCATTATTTTTATCATTACGTCTACGTCTTTATTTAAATGTTTTTTTTATTTTTTTTTTCAATTTCAACCCTTATACTATATATAATGTACGCTTTTAGTCCGTTTCATTTTCTATTAATTTTGTTTTCTTTTAATAACTTTCGTTTGTTAATTTTTTTCAGAATACAGAGTGTGCAGCTGTTTTTATTTTTTTTTGTCAATATTCCGATATAATTTTTTTTAAAAACGGAGTTGTATTCAAAATAGAGTTTTTTCGTATCGTTGTGTATAACGAGTGCCGTTACCGTTGTAGTACCGTGCCGATTCGAACATATTATGAGCGAACAACATCATTGTTGGTATTGATATTATCGGAACCCATATCGGTATTCGATTTTATGGTTTTTGACGATCCGAACCGGTAAATTTTTATTTTGTTTTTTTTCCTTTTTATTATTTAGTTTTATGTTTCTTTTTTATTACCATTATTTTTATCATTACGTCTACGTCTTTATTTAAATTTTAGTAACAATGAACACGACACCCGCCACGAAGCGCGGGTATAACCATCTAGTTTATATTAATTCACAAGTTAACGTTTTTATAACCGAATTGACTATTGAACCATCCATCTTACTTGTCAGATAAGTTTTAGAAAAAAGGTGACGTCTTAACTTTTGTAAAAATTAAAATTAGAGTAAATTATGTTTTTCTTGTTTAACTATATATCAAATTTCAGATATCGTCTTTAACATGGTTGGTCCTGAGTATTTAAGTGCCCTGGTGGAACCAAAAAAAAAAATTGTTCTACGAACAAAATATATAAACTAAATTTTTTTAAACGACGATTAACGTTATTCCAATAAACATAGACAAAATATAGGGCTCAATTAATCAACCATTACATATTTTTTTATAAAGATTAAGGCTCAATCATTACATGTATTACATTACATATTTCTTTATAAAAAATTAACAGATTTAGTGTTAGGGGCTGAAATGATTACAAAATTCAAACGTTAGGGGTTGAAATGTTAAAAAATTCATTTTTAAACTGAAAGGATTAAATGATCCAAACCACACTGACCAAAATAGTAATTTATTCTAAATTTTAATATAGAGTCCCTGATTTTATTACATAAAAATATTAATTCCTTTTCTACATTTGTAGTAGGTTATTCAATCTCGTCAATAAAGTTTCATGATGTACGGCTGAACAGGTCTTCGTGAATAGTGACTCTTCATAACCATTAACTATATATTAAATTTTTTAATAATATTAAATTTTAGAGTAAATTTTGGTTTTAGCTGATGTGGTTTGCCTTGTTTAACCCTTTTAGTTTAAAATATTTTTTTTTAATATATCAGCCCTTGAAGTTGTATTTTTACTACTGGGACTTACATTTATAACAAAAAGAGTTAATTACACAAATAAGTCATATGCTTTGGGTAAAATTACATGTATGAGTCATAAGTTTAAAAAGCTGCAAGTTTAAGGCTTGTGGTTTTGGTAAAATAACATGTATGAGTCATAAGTTTAAAAAGCTGCAAGTTTAGGGCCCGTGGTTTTAATTTTATAACAGGTTTGGGTACTAATACTATAATCCATTAAATTTTCTTTTAGTTTTAAGTAAAATGATTTTTTTACCCTTGACTATTAAAAAATAAAAAAAATATATTACAGGGACTAGTTTGTAATTTATTTAAAAAAAATAATAAAAAATATAACAATAGCAAAAAACTTAATAAAAAATACTCAATCTTCCCCATATCTCCTCCAGCTCCGTGTAATACCTCCGACGAATATCCGACGTCTAGTACGAACACCCATCTATATCTCGAACAACCATTTACGAGACAGAGATGGGTGTTCAAGATAGAGATGGGTGTTCGTAGTAGACGTCGGAGGTATTACACAGAGCTGGAGGAGATATGGGGAAGATTGGGGTTTTTTTGTTAAGTTTTTTGATATTATTATATTTTTAATTATTGTTTAAGTAAATTACAAACTAGTCCCTGTAATATATATTCTTTTTATTTTTTAATAGTCAATCATAAAAAAGTCATTTTACTTAAAATTAAAAGAAAATTTAATGGAATATAGTCTTAGTACCCAAACCTGTTATAAAATTGAAACCACAGGCCCTAAACTTGCAACTTTTTAAACTTATGGCTCATACATGTTATTTTACCTAAACCACATGCCCTAAACTTGCAACTTTTTAAACTTAGGACTCATAAATATTATTTTACACAAACCATAAGACCTATTTGTGTAATTAACTCTAACAAAAATGAAAATTGAGGTTATCATAACTATTTTTCCTAATATATATTTAAATTATTTGAAAAGAATTTTAGGTGGCCTAAGAGCATTCACAGCAGTGTCCTCATATTTTTGTGAGTGGTGTTTTCTATATTTTAGGGAGTGATTTAAAGTGGTTGTGAGTGGAGGAGAGAGAAAATGTATAAATTTTTTGTATATTTGGGAAAAACACTGTTCACCTGCATAAATTTTTTAATATTTTTTAAAATGGTTGTGAGTGGAGAAGAGAGAAAAGGTAATGATAAAGGCATAAAAAAAGTATTATTTAATTGAAAGGAGAGAAAAAATGTAGTGATTTTTAATGTAATTATAGAGTAGTTATAGAGATGGGGATGAAGAAAGAGATGGGAATCCTCTAAGATGGAATGGTTTCAAGCCCGTGGCCTATGATGTGGTCCCGGAAAACAACGGTATCCTTTTCTTTTTGCGCAACAAAGTTACACTTTCCAAGAAAGAAAAAAAAGGGGGTAATTCACTTTTGTTCTTGTAAATAATATATTTATTTTCTGCCTTTTCTTACTAATCACATTTTCTAATATATTTTTTAACGACAAATGAACATACTTATTCTAATATATCTTTTTTTTTTGGAAATATTTAACTTGCTTATCTACGATCATCCATTTTGTTTAAGCCCAAATCTACATTAATTTAGCCAAGCCTAAAAACAATGGCATGGAGGTCGATTAACGAACGAACTTATACCAATAACAAAAAACCTGAAATAACTAAAATATTAATTACATTTCTAATAACTTAAATCACCGGCTATGATTTGCTTATAGAAAACCAAACCTAACCTAATCGAACCATTCACTCCGTAACCTAAACCAATAACATTTTTAGTTGATGAAACATCTTTGATGCCTTTAGGTCAAACAATATATGCCAAGTTAATGTTGTGTTGGTCAAAACAACAGTTTTCCGCACATTTTTTTTCCAATGGTTAGAAGCTACGGCAAGTTTTACGACAAACATATAGCAACCAAATTCCATTTCTAATTTTGTTGATGAAGTGGTTGCTATGTCAACATTTTTTTAGCAAATAGATTTTTTTAAATGTAGATCTAAGAGTCCCTAACTACAAATAAGTCACTAAACTTCATTCTTACAACAAATTTCAGGTGATACAAACACTTAGTTTTTAGTGACTTTTTATCAGGCATACATCCTTTTTACGTACAACTAGCAAAATACGCCCGCACGTTAAGGCTGGTCGATTTTAAATAAAATATATATGAATACACAAATAAAATAAAAACAATGCAACAGTATTTTCGGAATGTAAGAAAACGTTAGGTTGTTGAGAAAAGTAGATGCTTTTAGTGAGTGACGGTTGATCTGATAAACCAGTTGAGTGGTTGGACTGTTTTTTTGAGAAAAAAAGGATTTCTTTCTTATGTTTTTTTTTTGGATTATAAGATTTTAAATTTGGGACCTTTTATACGCTTTAAAATGTTTGCCAAATAATCTAGAAAGAGAGTCGGTGTTGTATATTTTTTGGTAGCTAAATTTAATACTCTTACCTCCAAAAAAAAATCTTTTCATTCTTTTCTTTTTATAAAAGAGTATATTTGTGTTATTTATTTAAATATAAAACTACATAACAATATACCACTTAACTTTTAAATAATATAAATAAATTTTTTAAGATTAATAATGATGTCATCCAATTTTTAAGCCAGATCCATCATCCGACCAATGAACCAACAGAATGAACTTTTGATGATAAGTTCTGTTTTCGATTATAAGATCAAAAAGAACACTTTAAACAATGAGAACCAAATCTAATAAAATTTATTGTAGTGTCTCTTGCTGCTTTATTTGGTGCACTTAAAGCATCTCATGGTGTCATGGGTAATATTTTTATATTACATTCTATAAGAAAATATACCGTAAGTTTTGCCGACAAAAAATATACGTAATAACCATCATTCATAGTAAAGAAGGGGTAAGAACAATGAACCTTGTTGAAATGATGATTATAACCACTACTAGTACTATAGTTGGTATGATCTCATCATCATAAAGTTAGTGGTGATAAGATTATTGAATCTAAAACCACTATTTAAGGAAATCTTTGAAAATGAAATGTGTTGACATGTCCACGTCTTTGACTTCCTCTCATATGATTACATTACCTTTAACAAATCATCTTCATTTTTAGTGTACATATTTATACAAGCAAATTTTGCTTAAAAAGCTTTGAAAGAGATTAGGAGTTAACATGTATACACGAGTGGGTTTAATAGCGAGCAAAGATTATTTGCGTCCGTTTGTGTATGTGGGTTTATGACACCGTAACAAAATAGTGTAAAGTAGTATAACCGTACCTTAGTAATGCGTAATCAAACCCATTTTAGATCTGGGCCCACATCTGTACGATATAAATTTTTTACACACATGTCTATATTGTGTAAAATGAAATAACCACACAAGGTAAATAGAACAATTGCACGGTTATATCGCATAGTACATGACATCTTTAAAAATAATGTCATGTAAAAAAACATATAATAATATTATACTCGTATTAAAGAGAACAAAACTCTTAATTTTATGATTTAGCTTTTTACAAACTTATTTAACCAAAATAAAATTGATAGAACTAGTATTTGATTAAAAAAACCAACACAACGGACGAATTCTCCCATTTACCCGGTTACCTCTCTCGATCGTTAAAACTTCTAATTAGTTATGACATTGTCATCGCGCTAACTTTAACCGTTAAATTGATTTGATCAATGACTAGATTGTTTCCAACACTTTTTAGGAAAAATGACATTGTATTTTACCAACCCTATACACACACATTCTGTAAACATATCACCTAATGTCGTTTGAAGTGCACATATGTACATAATTGTTCTCATTTTAGTTTTTTTTTTATCTCTCATTTTCAATTAACAAACCCGAGTTGTATATTTAGCTCAACCTTGGAACTTGGAAGGAAAAGATTGAAGAATTAGGAAGTGAGAATATAAAGTTGAAGATAATGAATAAAGTTGCTCAGAATTAAGATTTAATTAAAGAGTTCAGAAGTAAAACTAATTTCACTAGATAAGAATAGTCATAAAGAAAACTAAAATCAAAACTTTAAATGTTCGAAACAGTCTCATCTAAAATCTAAATATTAACTTTTTAAAAACCTTTAAACTTAGACATGTTAATGGGCCATCACACTATTAAAATAATAGAAAATATTAGGTTGACTCGTTTATTAAACGAATTGTGTTTGGGTTAACCTTTTTATAAACAAACTATATTAGCCAATCCAAAACCCTGATTACTGACGGACACCACCTCACGTTTGCCGGATGCACATTAATTTTTTTTTTGTAGTTTTATATGCTTTTACTCCATTAAAGTTGTTTATCATCGACTAAAACTTACAATTTTTTTAAAATATGATTTTGTTAAGATTTATAGGGAAAACTTTACCAAATAGTAACTAAGTTTCTTAAGTGTTCCATTTAAATACCTCAAAGTTTTTTTTGTCCCTTTAATGTCACTCAACTTTCAGTAGGTGTTCCAATCTTATGTAATATTTTTATAAATGTTTAATTTTTTTAAAATTGAATTAGGCAAATGAAATATATATGAATATTAGTTACCAATAAGTGAAATTTATATTCCAATTAATCTAAAATTGCAGGTAATAGTGATAAAAAAATTTAACGAATAATAAACAACTTTCAAAATTGTTATACTTAAGTCGAATTGAAAAAAAAAAATTGCTAAATAGTAAACAAGATTCATATATGTTTCATTTGCCTCATTCAATTTAAAAAAAATAAATATTTATAAAAATATTACATATGATTGGAACACCTACTGAAAGTTGAGTGACTTTAAAGGTACAAAAAAACTTTAAGGTATTTAAATAAAACACTTAAGAAACTTGGTTACTATTATATAAAGTTACCATAGATTTATAATAGTTTCTTGCCATTTATTAGATTAAAAAGTAATATAAGTGAAAAATAATCATATAATATTGTTTTGAAAATATATTGCTTGTAAAAACGATGGAACCTCCAAATATGGCCTAACAAACAAATTACAAATCTTGTTGACGCCAACATGAATTTCGCAATGCCTCTCAATCATCTCCGTGATTCATCTCCACCTCAAAACCCCCAAATTTAAAACCTAATTTCGCATACATTTCTCAATTCATCGGAGAGAAGACCCTTTCCCTGTTTTCTCTCCCTCCGACCTCAAAACCCCCAAAATTGTTACTTGTTTTCTTATATTGCTTGGAATTTCAGATTCAGGTGATTTTGATTGTTAATCTTGTTTGTTTAGGGTGTGTTCGTGGGGTTGTTTAATAAACGATTCGTATTCGGGTTGAACTGTGTAATTAAACGGGTCGTTTTCGGGTTGACATGTTTAACCCGTTTAATTAAACAGGTCGAACGCTAACCTGTTTTCACCCGTTAACCCATTTTTCACAACCGATCAACACATTTACAACGTGATTAATGTCTGCCAACCCGTTTTAATTGTGTGCGGGTTATGGTTGATGTTTTTTACACGAATAAAAATATACGTGTTCGGGTTAAACATTTCAACAAGACAACCTAACACTATTGACACCGATGATAGATTAGTTGATATGTAAAGTAGATGAGACAGATGCTGCTTTTGACTGTATGCTTTGCAAGTTTTCAGGTATCACTTCTGACGAATCTAGCTTTAGGCTATAGATATAATCTAAATTTGGAAACATGTTGGGGTTTAAAAAAGCTTCGCCTGCTCCTGATAAGGAACCCGTAACAGATAAGAAAGACGCGCCCGCTAGAAGGACAACTTCTGAACCAGGGCTCCCCATGACAGACTCTAACAAGGGTTCTGGGAACGCTTTTAACGATGATGACGATGATGATTTTTTCAGAAAAGCGAAAACTTCAACACTTAAGAAAAAACCAAAGAGTAAAGCTGATCTAGATAACATGTCTACTCAGGAATTAGAGGGCTATGCTGTTGATCAGGCTGAGGAAACTACCAAAAGTGTAAATAATTGCTTGAAAATTGCAGAGGATATTAGAGAGGATGCTAATAAGACTCTAGATACTTTGCATGCTCAAGGGGAGCAGATTCATAGGACCCATGAGAAGGCTGCTGACATGGACAAAGATTTGAGCAAGGTTAGTTTTTGAAAATGTTTTAAAAACAAGACCGGTCATCAAACCGGCCACACTACTGGTTTATTGGTCGGACCGGTTGAACGGGGCTTAAAAACTGAATGACATTATAATTAATTTTGGTAAATATTTAAATACTATATTAGATGGGAGAAATATATGGTTTTCTTAAAAGAAAAAACACCACAAAGTAATGAAAATACAATCTTGAGAAGAAAAGAGATTAAAGGATTTGGGAGAATATTTTATTTTGATACTCAGGAATATAACATTAACATCTTCTTAGATTAGTTGGTAAGCATTTTCATTTGTATTAAAAATCAACTTCAAATCCTATAACATGCACACAAAAAACAGACATTTTTATAAAAGAGTTGGAGTTAGGATAGTATTTAGTTTATATATCAAGAAATAGAACTCTAAAATCTTCCTAGAAGAGTTGGCAAAGACTCTTTCATATGGGTCTTAATTTCAAATCATGTAAGCTATAAAAGGTCTTAAAAAATTGATTTTTTTTTATTCAAACTTGGTTCAACCGCCACCAGCCATAACCAGGCGTTCCAACCCTACCGAACAAACCGGCGTTGTGTCTGGTTCCCGGTTTGACTGGCCGGTCTGGTTATGAAAACACTTGTTTTTGCAATAAAATACTGTGATCTACTTCTCTTTTTCAGGCATGTGAAGTTAATTAGTTTTAAAACATAAAAGGAATATGTTTTTTGAATAAATGTTTATGACAGGGTGAAAAGATATTGGGGAACCTTGGAGGCATGTTTTCCATGACTTGGAAGCCAAAGAAGGGCAATGAAATCAAAGGGCCAGAGGCAAAAGGTCTGCACTCCATGCCCCTCCCCTCTCTTCATCCATAAACCCTCAAAGTGCATGCATATTATGAATCAGTCGATTTGAGTTATGTTTTATTTATGAGAAGTCAAATTGAGTAAATAAAATAATATCAAGAATCATTCGTTCAAAAAGGTTTCTCACTTAAATACTTTATTTTCAAATCATATTTGACACATTATTTATTTTAAAAAAAATGGGAAAAAGTGCTTAGCCCATACAACAACTTACCGTATTGACCCGTTACTCAACCTGTCTAACGCGCCCATTTTGCCCCTTGTATGTTAATGGGTGTATTTGTTTAACCAGATGAAGGAAAAGCAGGAAAGAAAGCAAGTAAGAAAGACAGAGAGAAGTTGGGTTTGGAGCAGCCACAAAAGGGAAAGAAGGTCTCTAAAGCAGCAGCTTCTGCTGAACCAAAGAATGCCATGCAGAAAGTTGATGTATGTGTTTCTTCATTAATACATCAACAATTTGCATAAAATTAGCATTTGTCCTTTTCATATGTTCCAATCTTTATTTAAACTTTTATGGATTTAAAAAAAATATATATCAGTTGGAGAAAGAAAAACAAGACGACGCGCTCGATGATTTAAGCAGTGTATTGGGTGATCTCAAGGGAATGGCTAGCGATATGGGAACTGAGCTCGACAAGTCAGTTTTTCTTTTTATCTTTATAGTACATATTACAATTCTGGTGTTAAATTTAAAGATAGCTAAAAATGAAACGGTTTCATCGAGCTAAACATGCCAAAGTCATCTAAAGCTTATTTTTAATACAAAATGCCTCCTAAATCTGGTATAATTATTGTAATCATATTTGGCATACTAACTATTAAAGAGGTTCCATATTTTTAAACAAAAAGTGAATTGGTTCAACGTAACCTGCCCTGGCCCGTATCAAATATTACCTGTAATAACATGTCACCTAATCTACAAGTTTTGTCACCTCTACTCTATAGTGTTCATTATATTGTTATTACCGAGTTCAATATCTTGATGAAACGGGTTAAATGGAAAAAAACATGACAAAAAGTCACCAGGAGTGTAATTTTACTGGAGAACACCTACTAAACTGATATAATTATTGTATTCATATCCGTCATACTAACTGTTTATATATAGTGCAATATTTTTGGACAAAATATTTACAGGTCAATCCAACCTGGTCCGACCCGTACCAAATATTACCCAATTTAGACATGTTACCTAACCTGCACAATTTTGTCACCTCTTCTTTATAGTGTTCATTATTTTTATTCTAACCGGGTTCAATATTTTGATGAAAAATAGACAAAACAAAGCTCTTGATAACTTTTCGGAGGATGTCGATGAGCTAAACTCCCGAGTCAAAGGCGCGAATCAACGTGCACGTAAGTTGATCGCAAAATAGAAGATGTGTCATCCAACTTCATCTCCATTCCATCTTGTTGTGTCTGTATTTTTTTGTATATGAAAAATTGCAATATAAATGCAAAATATTTCATCTTTTACAGAGCCTAGCCAATGTTGTATCTTGTAAGTTTAAGTTAGGCCCAAGACTTTACCAAAACCTAAGCCCAACTCAAGTCTCAAGCTATGAGCTCTTTGTATATTTTTAACATTGATCTTGTTTTATCATTTGTGGATTGATCTTTGCACCCCTATGATTATGAAACCACTCATCTCTATAAAGTAGAGCCGTAGAGGTGATAAAAAAGACATATTAGGCTCTTGGGCTAGTTGTGTTTTGGGCCAATTAAGTTTCCAACTATATGGCTATATGCAACGGTTTAACATTTTTTGTCCACTTTTAAAATTTTATAGATGTAGACTATAGTTTAATAAATATAATTATAAAACCATATTTTAAATAACAATATAGTTTGTTAATAAAACTATTTAGGTTGTGACCGTTTGAGTAAACTTTAGTTTTCTTTAGATCCCGTTAGGCTATTCTAACCTAAAAAGGTTGTTACACAACTTAGTCGCCTGATATCCACTTTTCATATAAATAAGTTGGAATTATCACCTTTACGCAATCTATGGTGAGAAAACAGATGGTTAATTTACGATGATCATCTCACGTCGACAAACTAAATGTGCAAAAACAACGATAAGTTTTATTATTGTTGATAAATTAATTGAAAAGGAAATCAATTCTTATCAAGATATGAACTCAATTAATATGTTGATTGGTTTCAACTAAAATGTAAACGATTCAACTCATCTTCAACATAAGGTGAATAGACCACCATTTTGTCGTCCTAGTATAATTAATAAGCAATTAATTTTATGATTTTGAAATTTGAAAGTTATTATCTACTATTGTTAGTCCATTTTTCTTCATTATTTTTAAATAATGATTAAAATATTAAATAACTTTTTTTACAAGCAAAGTATAATAACTTCTATTATTAGGCTTTCCAGGATAAAAAAACACCAAGACACACTTGAAGTTTATTGTAGAGTGAAACAAAATTTTTTCTAATATATCGTTACAAAACAAACAACAAAACTCAACTTAAAAGGCTAGTATAATGAGTAAGGGAGCCATTTGGATAATAAACCGCATATTTATTACTTATATAACCGATGTGAAACAAGTAACATACATTGCAATTGTTTCAGACCCACCTTAGTTGGTCCAGGCTGGTTTCTTTCAGGCCACCACTCCGAGTTTGGCTCTGATACCAATGTTAGTCTGACGGGTGAGGGAGTCATTTGAGTTATAAACCTCACATTTAATATCCATACAACTGATGTGAGTCAAATCACATACCTTGCAATGGTTTGAGTCCAAAACATACACATCTCACATTTTAATTTCGCTTTCACTAATTTCCTATCTTTAATCCTTTAACGATCACCTAATCGACGAAACTACTTTTACTTGATCATATTAGTTAGCAAGGTATTGAAATGGTTCTCGTGATAAAAAAAAATGTTTATTTTAAAAATCAAAGAAAATGTTACCCATCATATATATGTCATACTTATAAGTTTGTGGGGGGGCTATAATGCCAAATATCCTAAATTAAAGGGCATGTAATGTAAATCCTCTTTCGAATTGTCAAGTTAACCAGAGACACAACGCATGTAATCGCGTCTCCTTTAAAGTCTTAATAAACACCTCATCATCCATCACCTTCCGCCGTCGATGGTGTCGTCCTGCCGCCACCCCCACCGTTATAAATCCAACCACCACCACTCTCATTCCCTCCAAACCACAAAATGAAGAAATCTCCCCCTTCAATTCAAATTCAACCTCTATTACATATGTTAACAATATCTTTCTTCATCATCACCATCGCCGGAGAAACCTCCGTCATCACCTACCACCCTCACCGCCGCCACCAACTCCATGATCACAATTCTTGCTTCACCATCTCCACCCAAAAATACCCATCTCCTCTCTGTAGAATTTTTTTTTAGGAACGGTATATTTCAGCAAAAAATTTAGGTTAAAGGGGAAGTAAAAAAAAAAGGTTTATGGTGTATCCGCTATTACCAATAGCGGATTAGGAGGAAGAAACTTGAAAAATCTGACACAACTGCGAATGTTGCAGGAGTTAACATAAGCCGCTATTCATAATAGCGGATTAGGAGGAAATGGTTTAACCCCGGTTAACCCAGTAACCACACTCCATCCGATAACCCAACTTCCATTTAACAAAGTTAACTCCCGTTAACTTTTGTTAACTTTGGATTCCTTATTCCCCACCTCCCGTTAACGCCAGTAATACAGATAGACTTGAAATAAAATTACAGATAGACTTGAAATAAAATTATAGATAGAACGGGAATTAAAAAAACACTGTAAATTAGCGTCCCGGAACACAACGCCAGTAATACAACTGGTTGGCCATGTAGCGTCGGTAATTCACACAAGCCACCTCGACATCATCTTCTATCGGCAATGGTTTGTTTGTAACCAGTTTCTCCAACATCATACAAACAAGAACCCCTGAATTTGCAATGTTACCATTGCATCGTGGCAAATTCAACTCAACTAAACCAACTGTAATATCACACTTCGTGCGGTGTTTTGACCTAGACTAGTATTGAATACGGTCAAGAAACCATCCAAAGTGCAGGGGAACCACCTCCATATAGTGTGATGTTATACTTTTTTTCTCATTTCTCCATCGGTAATGTAACACCCTCAAATTATTTACTTAGTAAATAAATAAATAAATTAAGGTTGTAACAATTGGTAGCATTACACAACAGCGGAAGCTAAATAAAGACTTCTAAATATGTCGAACACTCTGCGTCTCCATCTTCTAAGGGCTTAATCCAAATGTTTAACCTATTCCAACCATGTCGTAGCTATGTATTACCTGAAAAACATGCTTAAAAATGTCAACGCAATGTTGGTGAGTTCACAGGTTTTAAATGAATACAATTAGGAAAACCATATTTACGAAATCGTTTGTCAAAAACTATTTATACGAAATCCTTCGGCAAAAACCATTTGCACGAAATTGATTGACAAAACTGTTTGTACGGGTACTATTGGCAACATCCTTTGCTCGAAATTCACTGTCAAGACCATTGATACGTATACCAATGGCAAAACCCGTTTCTCGAAATTGACTAGTAAATCCATTGGAACGTATACCATTGGCGAAATCCTTTGCTCGAAATTTACTTTATGCATATGATAAGCAAAACAAGTTAGCGGTTGATTCATCGTTGTCTAGCTAGCACAAACGAATTATGTGATGCACAAGCCTATAACCAAACCTTTAACGAATTCTTGAATTTTGCCCCAGCCCATTGTACATTTAAACAATGAGAAACAACAAGACCTAATATGCAATCATTTAACCATGCTGGTCGGGTTAGCACGACTAACCATGATTGGGGGTGTTAACCCGAATAGTACTATTCATATCGATCTACGGCTAAGTCCATAGCTAATGGTTATAGTTCGAAATACCGAGGACCTTTATGTGTTAACTCATGCACACAAGTGAATCATATGCTTGTTTCTCGTTTTCTAGTTATCATACCATTTGAATTTAACATGTTTTTCCCCCAAAATAGAAAACAGTAAAAAGGGGCCGTGAAACTCACCTGGTGACGGGTCAGAAAAAAATGACATCGTTCATGTAACAACGGGAAACCAAAGTCCACGTAATACAGTAGTAGCCGGTCTATATCCTTTCCGAGTCATACGATACCTGTAGGTACTTAATGAGCATTATAGACTAACCTAATAATGTAAAGCGAGTCTAAACTCGTGTTGAGTTATCACGTGTGCGGTCGAGCTCTGTTGATTCTTAACGGTATTACCGATTCGGTATACGATGTTCGTTTAATATTCGGTAATATTAGTTGTTTAATTCGAGTCAAGTTTTCAACTCAAATATGTTTCAATAGTTATATACAAAATACTAGTTTGTCGTGTACACAATCGAATGTAGCTATGTGCGCGTATAATTAGTAATAATAATTCATGTTCCTGCGTCCTTCAACGTAATATATGCGACTGTATGATTTAATGAAACTATTGTAGGACTTATAGTGTGTTCATGCGCGTGTTCATAAATATAAATATATACTTCTTTGTATATTTATATAGTTTCAAAAACTCTGAAATATAGTTGTATCGTATTGTGCTTTGAAATAACGTTCCTTAATAAGATTTGCTTGTCTTCATGTAAACATATAAACATATACACCTACCTTAGTATATTCGTTTATCATATTTCGTTTACTCGAGAACCCAAAATATAAATATATTTAACTCGATCCCTAGTGTAATCATATACTCATTTATTTTCCAATAAAACATATATTTATATTTTATGTACAAATATGTGAAATATTGTTTAAGACGAGTAGTGAAAATATATAATTACATATATATTTATACTACTTATTCATGATATTATATCGTGTTAAGTTTCACAACCGTTCGTTATCAATATATAGTCAAAAACCCCAAGTCATATATCCATTTATATTCGTATTTGAATATTATGTTTAGCAAATATCCGCCTGATTCTATGTAATAAGATTGTATGTATTTATTTTGAATGCATATATATATTCGGGTCTAAATATCTGATTATAAAATGTCGGCTTGATCTTATATAAAGAATACTATGTGTATATATAGGTGTGTGTTTGTGTATAAATATATATGTACGGATCTAAGTATTCTTTTTATAAAATAATTGCACTGTTTCGTATAAAGCGTGAAGGTTTATAATTATACATCTTTATACGAATATATTTATATCCATATACAAAAATATATTTGAATGGATTGTTGTTATTTGTCAAACCCTCACTTAGTTACTTCGGTTATATGTTTAAACACCAATTAATGACAAATAAATTAAATGTATATACATACTCATATATAAATGTACGTTTATAGAAAATATCAAGCGTTTGAAAATCGTCCCGATCGTACTTGTATCTTTTGTTATCGAAATTAAGGTATACGTTTATACAACACACTTGTTGTCCAATTCATCCCGAATAATAACCGGCAACTTTTTTATATATCACGTGTATTTTGTTTTGTAAACATATATATGACTAAAGTAATAATTATTATTCATATATCCGAATATATAACAGTTGTTTGTTGTAATAAAGTTCTCGTCTTACAAATTATATATTTCTCGTCTAAAAACATTTATCTCATTTGAGCGGATTTCTTTTGTCAACGCTACGTTTAATAGGATCCGTTTAATATTTAACGCTACGTTTTTAATTACTTTAATCGCTATCGAATCATTTGAACTCAACGTAAATCAACCGCACATACGTCTAACTTACGCGTAAATAAATATAACTAATTTAACACGTTTATATACATTTCCGTTCACTCGGTTCGTATACGCGGACCTGTTTAACTCGCGTTGACCAGATCTGTTCGGTTTGACCCCTTTCACCAAATTTGACCGAGTCTCGAGACCACCCAATTCACTAGATCTACAACGTATAATATCAGATCTGAAAGTTAGACAAATTTAGCCAACAAGAATGGGTTCGGTTTCGGGTTTTACCTCCGATCGTCGGATAAATGTACTAGAAATCACAGATTTGAACCGAGGTACACATAAACACTATTAGGTGGCTTAGGTTGGTGTTGGAATTCGTGAATCCGTCACCGGAATTCGACGAAACATGCTCCTAAACGCTAAGATCATCCCAAACAGAAATTTTAATGTTAAATGTGAGTAGATCTAAGCTTGACCGACACAAAACAGAGAAGAAAACTTACCGGGAAAACACATCCCGGCGGAAAAGCGATTTCGCCGGATCTGCACGGATCTCTCCAGGAACTGCCACATCCGCCGCCGTCCTTCGCCTGAATCGATACCAGGGTTCCGACCTGTTATCGCCGCCGGCGAGTGTGATTTCGTCTTCCTCCGCCGCTGCGACGTCACCACAGCCACCACCATCGTCACCCACAGCCTCCACCATCGTCGTCGTCTTCTTCTCTGGAACGCCACCGCCATGGAGGTTTTCTGAATCCGGTTGCTGTCGTCTCTTTCCACCACACAGCAGTCGCGTCGCCTGGGACTATCCCGTCACCCACGTCCTCATATCGCCGGAGGTGGAGCCCGCCGGAGTTGGCATGGCGGCTCCCCTCTCTCTGCATCCTCTCTCTCTCCAACCTATGTAAAGGTTTTCAAATGGAGCAAAAAAAAGATTGAGATGGTATATATAGCTAGGGTTTATGAGATGGGTTAATGAGGGTAGGTGGATACCGCGTTTTACCCAAATTTTACAAGTGTGACGTCTTGTAATCACGTCCTCGAGTATTAATTCTTGTTCCTAATAATTAATTTTTAAAATAAATTTTCATCAAGTACTTATTTTGTTAAAATTTTATTACCGGAGAATATCCGGGTCGGTACGGTTAAGGTCGCGTGACAGAATCTGTCTGTTACCCTTTACGTTTCGTGTTGTATTGATGTTATTATTTAAAAAAATGTTATACTAAGTATTTTATAATATTTGTCATACTAATTTGCGTATCGGTGACATTTACTGTATTAAAGTGGCTCGTTCACGTGTCTAATGTGATAGAACGTTTACGTACACACACTTCAAGTTAAATATTCTGAACAGCTTTCCCGGATGTATACTAATAACTAATATCAATAATTTGGTGTCTAAGAAATCGTGACGCTGAATATCCGGTACTCAACCGACGTCTGACGCGTTAAACGTTTAAAGTACTGGATCGTGTACGTACGTTTATTCTTTCTTAAGTTCCCATAATCTTGTAACTAGTCGTTAGGTGAAACCGAGTGATTAGTTTGATGTTCAGGTCATGTAAATTGGGCTTAGCCAAATAATTAGGTTTCAGATTTTGAAATTTTTTTTTTTTTTGCAGGTGTCACAGGTAATCAGTCCAGTATTGAGTTAATACCATGCTTCGCATATCAATGCTGATTAGTAGCCAGTCAGTTTCCCCGATCCATAAAGGAAGGTAAACAGTGTCAACCTCCCAAATTGGGGGATATGGTGATTTTCTTCCCGCCATATCAATGGCGGTTTGAGGGTTTTCATTTCTCATTTCATCATAAAAACAAGGTGGTAAGACCGTCCAACTTAGATTTGCACTTGGGTTTTTTAAAAGCTTTGACTGTCTAAGACGCATAACTCTTGCTGTCTATGCTTCAAGGTGCTGCACAATAAGAATTTGTTTAGTTATTTACATTATTCATTTACTATATGGTACCATGAATATAAAGGTAATACATTTTACCGTGTCCGTAAGTGAACGATTTGAATGACAACCTAATAGGGCACCCCAGAAATCTCTGTCTAGTTTATTGCTAATGAAACGAGTATAGCAAAATGGTGCATCTCCATTAGTATAAAAATCTACGACATCTTTGGACCAGTTTCTGGACTCGTCGATAGAAACAGCAAAGATTTTTTTTGGTGGTTCATTTTGTGGTTCATTTTGACCTTCATTTTGATGGGGATTCTCTGAAGACGATGCCGGAGTTTTTGACACGGATGGCCTTTTTAAACGTCTCCATACCAAATCTGTAACTCTTGCCGTCTTAGGTGGAGGTTGAGAACAGTAAAAACCGTCTTCATTATTTGCCATTTTTTGGAGTTGATAATGAGAATTAGTTGTTTGAAGGGTATTTATAGACTTTAAGGGTATTCATTATTATTATTATTATAATTTAAATATTATTCTAATAAAAACCACCAAAATAATTAATTGAATACAACAAAACTTGCAGGGAAAGTAAAAGCAATGCATGTGATGATGTGATGTTGCTGAAGCTTTGAAACACTGAAGGAATTCATGTGATGTTGCAGAAGCATGGTTGTATTTACGGACTAGGCCAGAACCTATCTGATAGGTTGTGATAATGGAGGTGAAGGAAAATCCAAAGTTAACGGTGGGTAGGTGTGGGTTAGTTTGGTTCAATAAAAGTTAACGGGGTTTGAACAAAGTTCAAATACCCACTTCATCATCGGTTCATCATCATCATCTCTATTTTCTATATAAATATCCATACCCTCCTTACAATCATCCCATCCTTCAAACACCCACTTCAAACTCATCTCAAACCACTTCAAACACCCACTTCAAACTCATCTCAAACCACTTCAAACACCCACTTCAAACTCATCTCAAAATGAATATGAACATGCATCTCAACCCGGGCCCAAGGGATGAAAGTCTACTGTACCTGGGAGCCGAACACCGGGCCAGAAAGTTGTTCCTGAATCCACAAGAGGGGGAGAACTGTACACTTGATTTTAAGCGTGGAGACGGTTCATTTTGGGAGCTGATTTATGACGAACACATTACTCTAACGGGTAAAGTTTTAAAGTACATCAGTTTATTTGGTTTTGGCGGTGTTGTACGATGTGCCTATAGGAGAGTTGATCGGGCGTTGATAGAAGCACTGGTTGAAAGGTGGCGGCCCGAAACTAACACATTTCACCTGCCTTTTGGTGAGGCCATTGTAACCTTGGAGGATGTTAACGTTCTATGGGGGTTACCCATCGAGGGCGTGGCATTAGTTGGAGCCGAGGGTTCGTACACCGAGGACGAACGCAGGCATATGTGCATAACTTACTTAGGTTTTGATCCAAAACCAACTGATTTTAAAAATCATATGCTAAAACTCAGTAACTTGTTAACGTTTATGTTAGATTACCCAATAACTGATGAATCAACAGATCAAGAATGTATGCAGCGTGCACGTTGTATTTGCCTAATAATGATTACTAACAATGTATTAGTAGATACGAATAATGGGTACGCATCATTACATTTATTAAGTCATTTGACTGACATTACTGTTAGTGGGCAAATCAGTTGGGGTGTTGCTGCCCTAGCGTCTCTGTATAGAGAACTCTATAAGGCAACCAGGCCAAAAACAAAGGCAGTGGGCGGCCCAATGTCACTGCTACAAATATGGGCATGGACCCGGATTCGCCCTTTAGCACCCGCAATTGTCAATCAACAAATAGATTGGAAAAAACCATATAGTGCAAGGTAAATACATACTATTGTAATACTTAAATATATATTATTATTCTAATACTCGTTATTGTCTTCGTGAAGGTGGGCGGAGCATGTCATTAGTAACACAGAGACTCCTTCGCACGTGATAAAGGCCCACCGTACAACATTACAAAATCTCCGAGAGGCCGATGTATTTTTTCTTTAACATACTGATTTTATAAATCAATGTTAAATAATAAATATTAACAGATTTTTATTTTAACAGTTTGATTGGATGCCTTATCGGAACGTGATGCGAAGACTCCCTGAAATGTGCAAAACAGGCATAAGCAGTTGGAAGTCACAATGTTTTTTACTTTATTGGAACATTGTTGAATATCATCCGGTGGAAAGGGTGATGAGGCAGTTTGGATTTCTTCAGGATGTCCCTGCCCCATTCCCCGTTTCACGCCAAGTGCTTAGCAATCTCCGTAAAACAATAAGGAAAGGGAGGTTAGAAACAGACTGGTCTGTTCATCACGCAGCGTATGTCGACAATTGGAACCATAGACACGAAAATGTTGTGGAAGGTGTGCCCACCAACATGCCTACGGCACACCATACTTACAATGATTGGTTTCATCGGCATACTGTTTTGTATATAAAGGACCTGAGGCACGTCCCCGGTGTTGTCCATGCTGGATTTGATGATCACGGTGGAGCTGCAACATACTTGGTAAGTATAATTACTAATGTAGAATTAAATTTAATAAATAAGTAATGCGTATAGCATTTAATTATTTTGGTTTTGCAGGTGGATGGATTAGGCTTCATTGGTCAAGAAGCAATCAGAATGCGAAACATGGGCCCTGATCATTACTACGAAAATTTTGGAGGGGTCCAAGGCATGGCTTCTCAACTGATTGGATCGCTTAATCAAATTGATCAGCCTTCGTACATACAGACTAATGAACCGGATCTGGGACCGGATAACACACTCCCTCAACGTGCTCCGCGTGGTCGGGGGCGCCGTGGTTGACAAAGAACACGGGTAAACCTCGTACCCAATGATGATGATGAGGGGGAGGGTACCCAACATTTTGGAGGGCCCCCACCCAACTATGGGGACGGTCCCTCAAATTTTACAGGGACAACACCCAACTATGGGGCGGGCCCCTCAAATTTTACAGGGGCAACACCCAACTATGGGGAGGGTACCTCACATGTTGGATGGCCAACACTAGATTGGCAAGCCGGTTATCAGCCTTCATTTGGAAATGTTGGAGAGGGATCATCAAACATTCAATTAGGTACCCAGTCGAATTTTAACAACGACGAACAAAACAACTGGGTATCCTCATTGTTTGACAACACTCCCTCTGGTAATATGATTCCTGCGATGTACTCAGACCAGCCGGGGCTCTTTCAGAATTACGATTATACTGGTCTTAGTGTACAACAGCCGCGGTACCAACATTTAAGTCCGGTTCAAATGAGCTTGGACCTACAGCTTAGTCAACCCGAAGGCTTCAGTCCACCAAATGATAATGAACCCGAAGATCCAGCAACAAGACGCGTACAACCACCGAGACATCCAAAACCAGTTGGTTGTGGCACCGGTGGCTGTCTGATCCGCTATCCGCATAGGCATTAAAACTATATGTACAACCAATCCGGATGATAAGGAAGGGTTTGCTTAAAAATATATTAAAAGAAAAAATATATTAACTAACCGGATTAGGGTTTTATTAAATATATTACTTTATGTAATCCGAGTTTCCCAATGGCGGATTAGGAGATATTTTAATGTGATCCGTCATTCCCAATAGCGGATTAGGAGTTATGTTTTTTTTCCGTCCCTGGTCATCGTCTTCCTCAAGAAACCCTAATCTCAAGCCACTGCCAAAAAAACAGCACCCCAACTGATCACTAAACAGTCACTGCCAAACCTTCAATTAACTATCACAAGCTTCATAGTCAACAACCCAATCCTTATCACTGCCAACCCAAGCCTTATCACTACAAAAGTAAAAGCTGGGTTTTAATGGGTCTTGCAGGTTTGCATGTGATGTTGCAGAGGGGCAGAAGCTAGGTTTTAAAAGCAGGGTTTTATTTGTTTGGTTGTGATAATGGAGGTAGGTGGGGTTGGTTTGTTTGTTAAAAACTTAACGGGAGTTAACTAAAGGTAGGTGGGGGTTGGTTTGTTTGTTAAAAAGTTAACAGGAGTTAACTTTGTTAAATGAAAGTTGGGTTATCGGATGGAGTGTGGTTACTGGGTTAACCGGGGTAAACCATTTCTTCCTAATCCGCCATTGTGAATAGCGGCTTATTTCTCCTAATCCGCTATTGTGAATAGCGGCTTATGTTAACTCCTGCAACATTCGCAGTTGTGTCAGATTTTTCAAGTTTCTTCCTCCTAATCCGCTATTGGTAATAGCGGATACACCATAAACCTTTTTTTTTACTTCCCCTTTAACCTAAATTTTTTGCTGAAATATACCGTTCTCAAAAAAAATTCCCTCTCTGTAATTCCGATTGCCACCACCCTCCTCCGCAGCACTGGCAACCATCGCCGGACGGTGAAGAAATTGATCCAAGATACGGCGTTTCGAAAAGATTAGTTCCTTCTGGACCCAACCCACTTCATAATTGACAAAACCCATTTCATTTCACCATCTAATTCAAGATTCTCTCTATCCATCAGCTCTTCATATTTTCTTGAACCCCATGATCAAAGCCATTGTTTTTGTTAAAGTTACTTCTTTTTCCGGTCACCGGATTTGGTTCTTTCAGGTAACTATTACTATGAGAGACGTTTTTGGATTTCTACAACTTTATTGAGGATTTGCAGGGGGTGAAAAGATGGAGGAGAGTGTTTTGTAGTAGTGTAGTACTATTAGCTATAATAGTTGTACCTTTGTTTATGTAGTATTGTAGGCAGGGATAAGATAAAACTAGTTAAGTTCATGATTTACATTAAAGTTTGAAGCTTTCATGAGGAAGATGGTAATAGTGTAATACAATATAGAGTGCGGAGGGTAAAAGGGTCTTTCTAGAGGCAAGGGGCTATGAAACATTGAAATCCATGATCCTTTCAAGTCACAAATGATGTAATTTCATTGTATTAAAGTAGCTAAATTCATTAAGGGGTGTTTAGGATTACTTTTTTGAAGCTACTTTTGACTTTTCAAAAGTCATTCCTAAAAGTAAGAATTTCTTACTTTTGGATTTTAACTTCTCCAATAAATTGTCCAAATAAACTTATAACTTATTACCTATTACCTTATTCCAAAAGGTGATAAGTCAATAAGTTGTTTTGAAAAGTAATCCCAAACACCCCTAAATAGTAAGATGTTTTTCAATTCTAAATTGTGATATAAGAGCATTCACAGTGAGTTCATGTATCCTTATAATTTAACTAATAAACATTATTTTCTAAATTTACCTTTTATTTTTAAAAAAATTTTACTTCCCATTCTCCATATCTATCTTTATTTAATTAAATTATATTTTTTTATTCTTTTATTAATTATTTTTTCTCTTTCGATTACTCACATAAACTCACAAAAAAATATAAAATAACAGATATGATGATTAGTTATGAGTTCTTAAATATGGGGCATTATTTTACTTTCTTCAAAGAATGTGAGTATAAGGTATGAGAATGGGAAATGTGTTGAAGTAAATTTTTAGATGATTTTGTTAAAATTTGACTTGAGTATAGGGTTGGGAATGGGGATTGGGTTCGGAGTGCTCTAAGAATGGAAGATAGAGTTTTGATTTTTGATTCAATATAGTATATTACGACCTCTTTAACAATAATGGTTATATTTTGTTTGTTTGAAATTATAATGTGTTACTTTTTTTCTAGTTCAAAACTTATTTGACTTGTTTTCTTTTACTTATGTACAGACTTTGTTGCTAGTTACGATTCATACTTCATGACCAAACTAGAAATCAATTCTACCCTTTTAAATATGAACTGGGAACAGGTTTTGGACGGGTTTTTTTTTTTCTGAAATGGTGTTGTTTGAGATTTTTATTTCACAAGTGGTGTTATTTTTTTTTATTTCACAAATGGTGTTTCCTAGTTTGCTAACCACGGATTGTTGATTTTGGTGGGTATTCGTGGTTGGAACCACGAATTGGTACAAACTCCATTTCCCAACCACGAATTGATGTAAAACCCCACCTCCCAACCACGAATTGGTTCAAACCCCACCTCCCAACCACGAATTGGTTCAAACCCCACCTCCCAACCACTAATTGATGTAAAACCTCACTTTCCAACCACGAATTGGTTCAAACCCCACCGCCCAACCATGAATTGATGTCATTTTAACTTACCAACACCGTGTTTGTCACACCCCGACCGACGGCGGAAAACGTCGGGGCGTGAAGCTGTGCAGACTGTTCATAGCTCATGGTTGCTAAAGTTTGAATAATTTAAACATTCATTTTCATTACACGTAGCAAGTTCATACCATACAAGAACCAAATGTAGCGATTACAAAATATAAATAGTTTAGATTAATTGCTAGGTCCAAATCCTATATGTAGCAGCTTGTAATACTTCAAACATTGTCACCTGAAACATGGTTAAAAACAAAGTCAACTAAAAAGTTGGTGAGAATACATAGGTTTTCGTGTCATGTAATAGAATATAGTGTTGTGTGTATACAATTCATACAAACATGGCAATTAAGGCATTTATGGAGAGATACCATCGTGTGACCTGGTAGTACAATCAAACCTTTGTAACTAGCATGCAAAACAAACGCGTGTTGGCAGTAACAGTCACCCTACCTGGATGGGTTTGTCAGACTCAATAGATCTATCACTGTTTACTGTAGGCTATAAAATAGTTAATGATTGCACGTGAATAGCAAACTGCGTGTTGGTCTACACACCTAGTACTCAAGCACAAAGCTCAAAATTGTAACACATGATTGTAGGGTGGAATTGTATATTGTGTAGTTTGTAAAAAGAGAACGCATGTTCCACCCCAAAAGTTTGTAAATAGAGTAAAAGAGGGGCTATGTAACTCACTTGTGTTGGAGCGTGTAGTTTGCACAGATCAACAAAAATACCAAGCGTGTTGTAGGTCGCTACGTTTGACCTATTGAATGAGGGTATAACGCGTGTCACTGTTTGTGTTATTTTGTGTCCAAAGTGGGTTCGTTGGTGGTTTGTGTGTTTAGGGTTGGTTTTGGTATAATAAATTAGTAGCGATATATATATATATTTATTTAAATAAAATTTAATTAAACGATATTTGTTTAAATCAATATATATATTTGTATAAATAAAAATGATTATATAAATTCACTATTTCATCGGTTTTGAAACTATCGGGAATTAATCGTTTTAAATTTCTAAATCAGCGATTTGGTATATAAATGATTCCCGGGTTTTGGGATTTTATAACTTAAATTTTTATAAACAAGTTTTGAAATGTTTAAATAAAAACATATTAAATTAAGTTTGAAAATAATAAAATTAAAGTTTCTGGTCAAGGAGCACGACCGTGCTCAAGTAGGGCACGACCGCGCTCGTTGCCGGGCGTGACCGTGGTGGTCTGAGCGCGCCCGTGGTCGAGTCAGAAGTCACTACAGAGGGTCTGGACATAGAGCACGACCGTGCTCGTATCTGGCACGACCGCGTCTAGTGTTTGTTTTTGGTCAAGACTTGTTTGCTCGGTAAGCACGACCGGGCCACACCTGGGGCACGACTGTGCTTGGTCAGGCACGACCGCGCTCAGGGATGAGCGCGACCGTGTCGGGCCTTTTTCAGACACAATTCGATCGATTCTTATATTAATAGCTTCTATATTCTTAGGGCTTTCACTTAGTGGATGATTACGAATGTTTCTACATAGTTTAATTGTATTTATATCATGTCTAGAGTGTAGTTCGAGTAAAATTTATGTTTCGGCTTTTTGGTTCAAAATCGGATCGATTTGAGTGTTTCTACAACGAATTGACATAGGGCTTTCGTAGTAGAGGTAGATACAAAGCTGAAGACGTGTTACTTACTTGCTGAAAGTGGGCAATTGAATGCGGTCGGCTACGGGTCGAGCGGCTTCGTTTCTTGGCGATCAATCGGACGACAGAGGTGTTGTGAGCGTCGAGTGAGAGTTCTGAGAGATTGAGTGGGTGTATATGAGGGTGTAGGAAGCGTGCAACTGACTCTATATCGACGAATTTGAGAGGCTCGGTTGTGGTGTGAATGGGATTAATTAATTGTGCAAATTGGACGACAATTGATGCGTGTTTTAGACGAATTTCAGTCGAGTATGGTCTGACGCGCGAAGACCGGCTTTTCTTTATTTTAATTTTCGCGAATTCAGAAGGTATGGTATGGTTTGACTTTCTGCAGTCAAGTGGGTTCATCAGCGCGACCGTGCCTACTTTAGGCGCGACCGTGCTTAGGTCTGCAGGCGCGACCGTGCCTAGTCCTAGGCGCGACCGTGCTTGCCTAGTTTTGTAGTTTTTGAGTTTTGTCAGTTTTGGTCCTCGGGGCTTGTGAGATAATTGCGTTTTTGTTAATTTGTTATTGTAATAGAATAGTTTGTATATGTAACTGTATCGTAGTTTGTTTGTACACGAATCGAAACTGAAATGTGTTTGTTTATTGAAATCAAACGATTACATGATGAAAATCAGAAATGTTACAGTCTCCCCTTGTTGAGGGGATTTCGTCCCGAAATTCAACTAGTTGAGGCTGCAGAATTGGTGAATAGGTGAGGATACTTGAGTTTCATTTGGTCTTCACGTTCCCAAGTAAACTCAGGACCACGTTTAGAATCCCAACGGACTTTGACTATAGGAATGCGGCTGCGTTTGAGTTGCTTGATCTCACGGTCCATGATTTCCACCGGTTTCTCGACAAAGTGCATCGTTTCATCAATGCGCACGTCGTCAAGAGGTATGTGGAGGTTCTCATCAGCAAGACATTTCTTCAGGTTGGACACGTGGAAGGTTGGATGAACATTGTTGAGTGCTGGAGGTAGCTCAAGTTTGTAAGCCACTTTCCCGATTCTTTCAAGGATCTTGAACGGGCCTACGTAACGAGGTGCTAGTTTGCCTTTCTTTCCAAAGCGGATCACACCCTTCCAAGGGGATACTTTGAGAAGCACAAGGTCACCCACTTGGAATTCCAAGGGTTTTCGTCGCTTGTCGGCATAGCTCTTTTGTCGACTTCTTGCTACTCGGATGTTGTCACGGATTTGAAGGATTTTGTCGGATGTTTCCTGAATTAACTCGGGACCGGTGATTTGTGCTTCACCAATCTCGTTCCAACAGATAGGAGAACGGCATTTGCGACCATAAAGAGCTTCGAATGGAGCCATGTTGATGCTGGTGTGGTAGCTGTTATTGTAGGAGAATTCAATAAGTGCTAGATGTGAATCCCAATTGCCACCAAAGTCTATGACACAGGCTCTCAGCATGTCTTCGAGGGTTTGGATTGTTCGTTCAGTCTGGCCATCAGTTTGGGGATGGTAGGCTGTGCTAAAATCCAATCGTGTGCCAAGTGCCTTTTGCAGAGATTGCCAAAATCTGGAAGTGAAACGAGCATCTCTGTCGGAGATTATGTTCAAAGGTATACCGTGTCGACTCACAATTTCGTTAATATAGATTCGGGCCAATTTCTCAACCCGATAGTCTTCATGGATGGGCAGGAAGTGTGCGGACTTTGTGAGACGGTCAATGATTACCCAAATGCTATCATAGCCGTTTGAAGTACGGGGGAGTTTAGTAATGAAGTCCATGGCTAGATTTTCCCATTTCCACACGGGGATTTCCGGTTGTTCAAGTAAACCGGAAGGACGTTGATGTTCGGCTTTGACTTTAGAGCAGGTTAGGCATTTTGCAACATAGAGTGCAATGTCTTTCTTCATACCAGGCCACCAATATTGTGGTCGAAGATTGTGATACATTTTATCCGCACCGGGATGGATAGAATACCGAGACTTGTGTGCTTCAGTCATGAGGAATTCCCGGAGATCATTGCGGTTGGGAACCCAAATACGATCCAAGAAATAAAGCAAGCCATTGTTTTTAGTCTCTAGTTGGAATTCAGCACCACACGACATTTCCTCATACATATTGCCCTCGGTAATCGAGACGTGTTGAGCTGCTAGAATACGGGTTTGAATGTCGGAATGAATCTTGACACTTTGGAGCATGACGCGTTTTTTACGGCTCAGCGCATCGGCTACAACATTAGCCTTACCGGGATGATAACGAATCTCGCAATCGTAGTCATTGAGTAGTTCAACCCAACGTCGTTGCCTCATGTTGAGTTCTTTTTGATTGAAGATGTGTTGGAGGCTTTTGTGGTCGGTAAATACCACACATTTCGTGCCATATAGATAATGTCTCCAAATCTTCAAGGCAAATATGACTGCACCTAGCTCCAGATCGTGCGTCGTATAGTTCTTTTCATGGATCTTGAGTTGCCTTGATGCATAAGCGATTACCTTGCCTCGTTGCATGAGAACACAACCAAGGCCTAGGTTAGAGGCATCGCAGTAGACGACTAGATCATCGTTTCCTTCTGGAAGAGTCAGAATAGGAGCATCACATAACTTCTGTTTAAGAGTTTGGAAAGCTTCTTCTTGTTTTGGCCCCCATTCATAAGGTTTACCTTTATGTGTCAAGGCGGTGAGGGGAACAGCAATCTTGAAGAAATTAGAAATGAACCTTCGGTAATAACCCGCTAAACCAATAAACGAACGAACCTCGGTAGGGGTTTGAGGAGCACTCCAATTCTTGACAGCTTCGATCTTGGCAGGGTCGACATGTATTCCCTTTTTATTGACAACATGACCCAAAAATTGAACCTCCTTTAGCCAAAATTCACATTTGGAGAACTTGGCGTATAATTGTTCGGTTCTCAGGAGATCCAAAACCAGTCTAAGGTGCTGTTCATGTTCTTCCTCAGTCTTGGAATAGATCAAGATGTCATCGATGAAAACGATCACGAATTTGTCAAGGTATGGTTTGCACATGCGGTTCATGAGGTCCATAAAGACAGCAGGTGCATTGGTCAACCCAAAAGGCATAACCGTGAACTCGTAATGACCATATCTTGTTCGGAAGGCGGTCTTTGGAATATCTTCTTCTCGGACACGCAGTTGGTGATAACCAGATCGAAGATCAATCTTCGAGAAACAAGTAGAACCTTGGAGTTGATCGAATAGGTCGTCAATCCTAGGTAACGGGTAGCGGTTTTTGATTGTAAGCTTGTTGAGCTCTCGATAGTCAATACACATGCGGAATGAACCATCCTTCTTTTTAACAAACAAGACTGGTGCACCCCACGGTGAATGACTTGGCCGTATGAAACCTTTGTCAGCGAGTTCTTGAAGTTGACTTGCAAGTTCTTGCAATTCGGAAGGTGCAAGCCGGTATGGAGCTTTAGCCACAGGGTTTGCTCCGGGTATAAGATCGATTTGAAACTTTACTTCCCGAATAGGTGGAAGTCCGGGTAAGTCATCGGGAAAGACTTCGGGAAACTCCCGAATGATGGGAATATCTTCTATTCTTCTCTCCTTGTCTTCTTTTTGAATCACATGAGCTAGGAAAACCATGCACTTCTTTCGAATGTATTTCTGGGCAGTTATGCATGACATTAGTTTGAGTCCTTTGCAAGGTTTCTCGCCAAAGACTTTCAATATGTCTCCCGATGGAAGAGGTACTCGGATGTACTTTTCAAAGCACATGACCTCGGCATGGTTTTTAGATAACCAATCCATGCCGATGATGACGTCAAAGCTTCCCAATGGCATTGGTATAAGGTTGACTGGAAACGTGTGACCATTGAGTTCTAGTGAGCAGTCATGAATGATGGAGTCAATAGTGATGGAGTTTCCATCCGCTACTTCAACGGTGAAGGTTTTGTCGAGTTTGGATCGTGTTTTTGCAAGTAAAGGTTCAAAGTTAAGTGACACAAAACTCTTATCGGCTCCGGTATCAAATAGTATAGATGCAAATTGTTTATTTACAAGAAATGTACCGTTGACCACATGATCGTTGGCTTGAGCTTCATTGGCGTTGATGTTGAAAGCACGCCCACGAGCTCCGCCCTGATTATTGTTCACAAGTTTTGGACATTGGTTTCGGAAGTGGTTCGGGTTGCCACATTCATAGCATGCCCGCCCATTTGCATTGATTGGAACCACTTGATTAGCTCCGGGTTGATTAACCGGGTTGGCTTGAGTAGTAAGTGCCTTTTGTCGGCAGATATTGGCCGTATGGCCAAGTTTCCCACAATGATTGCAAAGGAGACATGGGACAGTTTGTGGGTGATGATAGTTGCAGTTGTTGCAGAGTGGGTAGGTACCTCCATAAGCTTTCTTGGCTGGATTTTGAGCCAAGGGTGCAACTTGATTAATTGGGGAGGCTGGAGTGACTATTGCAAAATTCTTCGCCTTTCTCTTCCTGGTGTTTCGATACTGTTCGTTTTGAACTTCTTTGACATGAGTAGGAGGAGTTGTGGTGTCAGAAACTTTCTTGGCCCCCTTTTTGGTAAGAGTACCTGCTTTAACGTGATTATCGGTCAGTGTGGCAGCTAGACGAATAGCATCTTCTAGGGTTGCAGGATTTCTTCCCAGAACAGTGTCCTGGATTTGTCTCGGTAGACCACCGATATATTTTTCAATACACCTAGACAAAGGTGTAACCATGTGCGGTACCAGCATGCTGAGTTCGTGGAAACGGTTAGTGTACGCCAAGCTTTCACCGCTATCTTGGGTAAGATCCCAAAATTCCGCTTCCAGTTTCTTCATCTCATTTCGAGGACAGAATTCCTCGGTCATGATCCTTTTCAGCTCATCCCATGGCAGAGCCATTGCTACTTCTACTCCCCTTGTTCTCTTTTCCCCATTCCACCAGGTTAGTGCCCGTTTTTGGAAGACACTAGTGGCATGGCGGACACGCAGATTGTCCGGACAGTCACTATTGAGGAAGGTGCCCTCAATACTTTCAACCATTGAAGGAGTCCCGTGGCTCCTTCGGTACCATAAAATTTCAGGGGATTGCAAGAGTTGAAATGCTTGAAGGTACATTGTGGCGGGTTGGCACCACCGCCACCACCAGTATTAGCACTACCACTGGCGTTCCCATTGTTGTTGTTATTGGCTTGAGTTAGTTGAGTTACCAGCTGAGTGAGGAGAGCAGCAAGGTCGGTATTATTGTTGTTGTTGGCATTGCTGGTATTGGTGTTGGTGCTATCGTTGGCGTTGTCGGTGTTGTTGCGGTTGATGTTACGACGAGGAGGCATTCTATAAAAAGAGAATGATACAAAAGTGTTGTGAGAATTTATAAAAATCCGTTGAAATTTAGGATAGGAGGAATAATAACACATTTATTTCATAGTTCGGATTGTTTTCAAGTAATCACATTTCTACTTGAACACAATGACATATTAAGGTTAATTAGACTTATATAGTTTTCAAGGAGACGTGCTTTAGCCTATAGGTAAACACTCATCCCGGGAATTCCCAGGAAAGCATACGGATCCCTCGGTTGATTGGGATTTATATGAAATGCTTTCCTAGACAGAAAACCCAGAATACAGGTGTCACCCTTCCAGATTGCACGTGTCCTCTAATAATTAACAGAGTCTAAAACCTTAACGGGTATGAAAAATATTTTTGATAGGCATAGGTCCACGAGTATGAGTTTTTCCACAAGTTATGGCGATGATGACATAGAAGCAGTTAAGGAGGATATGCGGCTTAGGATACGGGTATGGATACGATTTATTTTATTATTTACGTATGCTTATTAAGTCTTGTAGTCTAAACAATTTAAGTATCAAATAACTAACACATAAGGCATGTGACATATAGCAAATAGCACGTATCACATAAAACATGTAGCATGACATTGTTGGGTGTCCTAAAGTTATAGTCTAGGTCAATGGTGTCTAATAACCTAATTCCCTATAACCAAGGCTCTGATACCAATCTGTCACACCCCGACCGACGGCGGAAAACGTCGGGGCGTGAAGCTGTGCAGACTGTTCATAGCTCATGGTTGCTAAAGTTTGAATAATTTAAACATTCATTTTCATTACACGTAGCAAGTTCATACCATACAAGAACCAAATGTAGCGATTACAAAATATAAATAGTTTAGATTAATTGCTAGGTCCAAATCCTATATGTAGCAGCTTGTAATACTTCAAACATTGTCACCTGAAACATGGTTAAAAACAAAGTCAACTAAAAAGTTGGTGAGAATACATAGGTTTTCGTGTCATGTAATAGAATATAGTGTTGTGTGTATACAATTCATACAAACATGGCAATTAAGGCATTTATGGAGAGATACCATCGTGTGACCTGGTAGTACAATCAAACCTTTGTAACTAGCATGCAAAACAAACGCGTGTTGGCAGTAACAGTCACCCTACCTGGATGGGTTTGTCAGACTCAATAGATCTATCACTGTTTACTGTAGGCTATAAAATAGTTAATGATTGCACGTGAATAGCAAACTGCGTGTTGGTCTACACACCTAGTACTCAAGCACAAAGCTCAAAATTGTAACACATGATTGTAGGGTGGAATTGTATATTGTGTAGTTTGTAAAAAGAGAACGCATGTTCCACCCCAAAAGTTTGTAAATAGAGTAAAAGAGGGGCTATGTAACTCACTTGTGTTGGAGCGTGTAGTTTGCACAGATCAACAAAAATACCAAGCGTGTTGTAGGTCGCTACGTTTGACCTATTGAATGAGGGTATAACGCGTGTCACTGTTTGTGTTATTTTGTGTCCAAAGTGGGTTCGTTGGTGGTTTGTGTGTTTAGGGTTGGTTTTGGTATAATAAATTAGTAGCGATATATATATATATATATTTATTTAAATAAAATTTAATTAAACGATATTTGTTTAAATCAATATATATATATTTGTATAAATAAAAATGATTATATAAATTCACTATTTCATCGGTTTTGAAACTATCGGGAATTAATCGTTTTAAATTTCTAAATCAGCGATTTGGTATATAAATGATTCCCGGGTTTTGGGATTTTATAACTTAAATTTTTATAAACAAGTTTTGAAATGTTTAAATAAAAACATATTAAATTAAGTTTGAAAATAATAAAATTAAAGTTTCTGGTCAAGGAGCACGACCGTGCTCAAGTAGGGCACGACCGCGCTCGTTGCCGGGCGTGACCGTGGTGGTCTGAGCGCGCCCGTGGTCGAGTCAGAAGTCACTACAGAGGGTCTGGACATAGAGCACGACCGTGCTCGTATCTGGCACGACCGCGTCTAGTGTTTGTTTTTGGTCAAGACTTGTTTGCTCGGTAAGCACGACCGGGCCACACCTGGGGCACGACTGTGCTTGGTCAGGCACGACCGCGCTCAGGGATGAGCGCGACCGTGTCGGGCCTTTTTCAGACACAATTCGATCGATTCTTATATTAATAGCTTCTATATTCTTAGGGCTTTCACTTAGTGGATGATTACGAATGTTTCTACATAGTTTAATTGTATTTATATCATGTCTAGAGTGTAGTTCGAGTAAAATTTATGTTTCGGCTTTTTGGTTCAAAATCGGATCGATTTGAGTGTTTCTACAACGAATTGACATAGGGCTTTCGTAGTAGAGGTAGATACAAAGCTGAAGACGTGTTACTTACTTGCTGAAAGTGGGCAATTGAATGCGGTCGGCTACGGGTCGAGCGGCTTCGTTTCTTGGCGATCAATCGGACGACAGAGGTGTTGTGAGCGTCGAGTGAGAGTTCTGAGAGATTGAGTGGGTGTATATGAGGGTGTAGGAAGCGTGCAACTGACTCTATATCGACGAATTTGAGAGGCTCGGTTGTGGTGTGAATGGGATTAATTAATTGTGCAAATTGGACGACAATTGATGCGTGTTTTAGACGAATTTCAGTCGAGTATGGTCTGACGCGCGAAGACCGGCTTTTCTTTATTTTAATTTTCGCGAATTCAGAAGGTATGGTATGGTTTGACTTTCTGCAGTCAAGTGGGTTCATCAGCGCGACCGTGCCTACTTTAGGCGCGACCGTGCTTAGGTCTGCAGGCGCGACCGTGCCTAGTCCTAGGCGCGACCGTGCTTGCCTAGTTTTGTAGTTTTTGAGTTTTGTCAGTTTTGGTCCTCGGGGCTTGTGAGATAATTGCGTTTTTGTTAATTTGTTATTGTAATAGAATAGTTTGTATATGTAACTGCATCGTAGTTTGTTTGTACACGAATCGAAACTGAAATGTGTTTGTTTATTGAAATCAAACGATTACATGATGAAAATCAGAAATGTTACAGTGTTGGTAATTGGTAAGTTAAAATGACATCAATTCATGGTTGGGAGGTGGGGTTTGAATCAATTCGGGGTTTTACATCAATTCGTGGTTGGGAGGTGGGGTTTGAACCAATTCATGGTTGGGAAATGGGGTTTTACACCAATTCGTGGTTGGGAAATGGAGTTTGTACCAATTCGTGGTTCCCAGCCACGAATACCCACCAAAATCAACAATCCGTGGTTAGCAAACTAAGAAACACCATTTGTGAAATCAAAAAAAAAATAACAACCACTTGTGAAATAATAATCTCAAACAACACCATTTCAGCAAAAAATTCGGTTTTGGACAGAAGGTGCACAAATTGGGTTTTTGGCCCGAATTGGTCAACACGGGGGACAAGACCGTTTGGCCAAACCAGGTCTGGTTAGAACCAGGTTTTTTTTAGGTTTGAAACCGGTTTCAAAAGCTTACTTATTAGTTTCTTTTACTCTCGCTCATGCACCGTCTTTTAACCCTCCTACCGCTAACTTATTATAGGTCTGCTTTTGAGCTTGGGCCAATTCGGCCCAACATACACAAAGACTTCTTATTTAGTAGCTTAACAAACACCACAAATTGTCAAATATTATAGTAGTCTAAATAAAACAAGTAATAACGTAACTGTTTTAACAAAATTTCATACCAACGAGAAATAAAATTAAAAAAAAAATCTAAAATAAAGACAGCTGCCTGTATGTAAGGATGATTGTTGCTGGTTGGGGTTCCAAGTCATTGTTGTTGTTGTCATGTATGTTGGATCCCTTCCAAGTTTTGGTTATCTTGGTAATTGGTGATGCCCATAAAGATCTTGAAGAAGGTGATACATAAGCATATAACTTCCATCCCACATGATGCATATATGACTGAATACACAATCCAATTGAAGTTTTTGGGAACGAATAACATCAACACAAGGGCGAGAGGTACAAGAACAAGTCCCAGCAAGCAAGTGAAAATATAAATGGACGAAGTCTTGTCATTACTAGAATATATACATGCAAATAATGCAACTGCGATCGCACAGATGACAATACCGACCAAACACCACATCGAGCTGTCTTTAGCTACCACCGTCGAAAGCGAGAAAGGAGCAACCATCGCGGAGAAGATAACAATAAAATTCAAAATGTTATCCCTTATTATGTTTGTACAAAACAAAATCCCAGACGTGACTTCAACCACAATTAATGCAACAATGGCAATGATCAAAAACACTTCGTTTCCGTTAATCTCAAAAGCAGATTGATTTTTGTTTGTCATTTGAGTTCGAATACTCGTTAATGCCAACATGAAGAGAATGCTATGCAAACATAGTCCTGAAATTAACAAGAAAGTTATTATCGCAGTAAGGAATTAAACTCTAGAGACCAGTCAAAATGGAACTTACGGGGAATTGGAACGTGATGGCGATGACTCCATGCTTATAGTATGGTAGCTTCTATACCTAACAAAATAAGAAAATCTTATATTAATAATACATACAATAATAAGAGAACTTCCACTAAATACCAAAAACCAATCAAAATAAAACACCAAAAAAGTCATTTGAATTTCACAAATTTAATAAAACATATATGTTTCTGCAAAAATATGATTACTTTTTAACTAGTTATATTTTTGCTGTTTTGCATAATATATATATAAGACCTTAATTCAATGGACACAGTTCACGTACACAACCGATACAAAAGAGAAGGAAACTAAACTAATTAAACAAGTAGTCGTATCATAAGCAGTGGACCTAAATAATAACCATAACCGGACCGGACGTTGTTTTACTGGTCAGATCGGTCGTCTGGATCAGCTGAGTTCAAGATCCAGGTCCGCCGTTGCAGTTCCTTCTTCTTTTAGATCCGCCGGTGACCACTACAGTGCCCGCAAAACCGGACGGTTTTTCAAAAACAGACCGATTGGTTTATCAAAACCATGATAATAACCACCTTTCCAAATTATTATGAGATTACGACTCTTCAAATACAATAAATCACTAAAGGTACATATCTATACTATATAATAAATAAAGGTTGTCGCCTCCATATTCATTCTTATAATTTTTTTCCCGTATTTTTCTCTTATTAAATACGTTTCTATATTTTAATAATCTATGTTTTAATGATAATATATCTTTAAAAAAATACTAATTATACTACTAAAACATATTTTTTTTAAATTATCTTTTATTATAAGAAAGTTTGAAATATAATTATGTAATTTTTATTTTGAATCAAATAGTAATGAAAGTCAAATTGAATTAAATAGTAATTAACGTAATTTTGAAACTCAATTATATATTAATTTTACATATTTTGAAATTTGTTTTCTATCTTTCATATATGTAATACATTTTTACAATGTAAAATATATACATAAAAATTAAGAATTTTATGTATTGATATTTTTCAGACCGTGTGTAGACACAGGGTTCTAAGCTAGTGATTTATGAAAAAAACCGTTAATAGTTTATTTAAGGGAAAACATCACAGAATAGTAAGTTTTAAAAGTTCAAATTAGATCACTTACCATATTATACCCAAGGGTATATCTACCTTGTAAAATACGTATTAAGTGACCTAATTGAAACACGTTTAAAACTTAGTTACTATTTTATAAAGTTACCCGTTTATTTAATATATATCACTTTGCCTTAGGAAAAGGAAGTGGCCGGGTTGAAAGAAAATAATTATCAATTCTTGTGACAATAATAATTTGTTTTTGTTCGATAGTAATCTTATTCAAACAAACACAAATTTCAAACTATAAAGTACGGGTTCGTGGTCTTACCTTGGTCTGCTGCTCTCGGTTCCAAGAAGGTCCGGAGGGAGAGACAATTATAAATAAACGGAGGCTGCGTGGGGAAACTTAAATCTTGGTGAAATCGGAAGCAATTGTTGTGTTGATTTGGAAATTATTTTGTAGATTCTAGGTAGGGAAATTTGGAAAGTCAAATCACAACTTTATATAAAAAAAAATACTCTGTAAAATATTCTTCTGCTTATGGGTAGGTATATAAATAAAACTTATATTTTCATATTAATTAATTGATCCAATTAACTTCTTCAAATCGTAATGTGAAGATAAAATAGTTTTTTCAACAATATTCACATCTCGACATACACAGCAGCTGGTTTAATAGCCATAAAGTGAATTTTGGTATGAATTTGGATATACATAAGCGATGCCACATACGCAATCAAGCATCGTAATGTCATATACAAGGAGCTTGTTTAATAACCAAAAAGTGACATTTTTTTCTCATTACTGTATAATCTCTACAAACCTTACCTTTGCTTTAACTAGATTCTTCGGGGCGGGGTTAGACTTGGCCTGAAAAAATATTACAATATACTTGTCATTATTCAAAGTAAACATAATCAGAATTCACAAGTGCAAAACGAAGAGTCATTTTACCTGATGAGGCAAAACAAGTTATTATACCGTCAAATCCCAGAGGCACCCCAAAAACATGGACTCAAAAACCTAAACCCCCTCCACCTGCACCTCCAAAAACCTAACCCCCCTCTAACCCCACTCCAAAAAGCCTAAACCACCACATCCCAAAAAGCTAAGATGGTAGAGTTTGACGAGACGGTTCCAACGTCGCCGAAATGTTTCTTAACGTTTTGATCATTTATTAGATTTCTTAGCAAAAAACTACTTCTCATATTATCTACGACCTTCATATTCCAAACAACACTTTTAAATAAAACATCACGTACAACAATCAAACGGTATCATCTCTTTATAAAAAACTTCTATATAAACAACATTACCAAAGAATTGTTCCATAGCAATCCAAATCACACTAAAGAATTGAATTATAATACAAGGATATATAAAGAATTAACAAAATGTCAATTACCTAAACATTATAGTACATTTAATATAACAACTATTGAAGAAAAACTAACAAAATAAACGCCAGATATATTGAGCAACATAAAAAACTAACCCGGTTACGTCTCTAAAAAAACAAATAATGGTGGAACTGACACCTGCATACATATATTAAGTAACTAGGTTAAAGTCTCGTGTCTTACACGGGTTAAATAAATATATATTATATATTCAGTATTAAAAAATTATTTTTTAAAAACTCGTGTTTTACACGGGTTAAATAAACCCGTGAAATACAATATAATCTATTAATACATAAACTCGTCAAAATATGTCAGAAGATTTATTAATATAAAGATTATTATTTTATTTAAAAATATATTATTATTATTATTGGATAGTGGTGTAATTAATAAGAGAGAGAAGCGAAAAAAAAATAATTAGAATGAATATGAAGACGACACGTGACATAGAAATTTTTATTTATTATATAGTATAGATATGTATAACATGTGATGCCTTACTTATTCCACATCGAAAAATACGAATTCAAAGACATCAGGATGTCCATAATGCATCCGCACTCCACAATATAAACCATTAAAGCAGGGGCGGCCCTTCGGTCAGGACCCATTTTTTTAAAGGGCCTAAATTTTTATGTGTTTTTTTATGAAATTTTTTATATAGGTTTTATATATTGAGACCTTTTTATAAAAAATTATAAATATATTGGGCACTTTTTATAATTGTTGGACTCTTTTTAATCTTTATAATGTAACTAGTTTTAAATCCCGTGTAACACACGGGGTGAAACGTTAAAAATATATTGATAAATATCTTAACACATTTTTTATACAAATTTGATATAAAACTTAATTAAAAAACTACTAATTAAATATTAGCAAACTTTATTTTAACACATTTATTTAAAATACAAAAATAGTATTTTTCAAATTTTATATGTAAAATTAAAATTTTGGTATTTTATTGATAAAATTTAAAAACTCGCTTAATATTCTATTTTTTTATTCTTGTTTTTTTTTATATTCACTTTTGATAATAAATTTAAAAGAAAAATGTGAGTCAATGGTTATAATGATAAAATTTGTTTGGTAAAATATTTATTTATGTAGTATTTTTAAAAAAAGTTAAATATGGAAATATTGGATAGATGATATAAATGTGATTTTAGGGGAAAAATGAATGTGAGGATGAATATCATGTTGACGAGTGGCACAAAATTTAGTTTTTTCTATTATAATAGGGATGATTGGGTCCTTTTTAATTTTTATAATGATTGGGTCTATTTAATCTTTATAATGCAATGGTTGTGCCTCTTAAATCTTTATAATGTAATAGTTGGGACCTAATCCGTTTAATTTTTATAATGTAAATATGTAATGGTTGGTTGGTCGGACCCTAATGCAGAAATCCATTTAATCTTTATAATGTAAATATGTAATGGTTGGGCCCTAATCTTTATAAAGAAATTAGAAATCATCGGCCATTAGAATGAGTGAAAAAAAAATGGACGAATTGAATAACAGAAGAAAAAGGGCCCTAATCTTGCTATAATGTTAATCGTCGTTTTAAAAAAAATTAGTTTATATATTTTGTTCGTACGGGTCTTTTTTCCGGTTCAACCAGAGCACTAAAATTCTCAAAACCGACCCTGCATTAAAGTAAAATATTAAAATGTATACTGTAAAATGCATTAGAATGAGTGATATATAAATGTGACAACATGAATGTAGAAAACAAATTTATATATAATATAACACATCTTTTGCAACTAAGACAAAATGCACACGATAAATCAACTGCTATATATGAATTGGATTGAAAATTATTAAAGATTATGAATGCAAAGATATCCTCAATTTGCAGTTTATAACCTGAATGGTTGCTGCTATCACTACGTCCAACAATGTATTTGTAGTGTAATTGTTGGATTGCAGCCTTGTACGCCTTGGCTCGATGTTTACAGAACTCGTGGACCAAAATGCAAAGGTAGATGAGGCATACACCTACAAATAAACATGGAAAAAGCCCTATTAAAATGAGGGGGAGAATTATGCAAAACCTGAAACTGGGTAGTTGATGGTCGAGGACCAACTCGCCATATGTACCGTCACTTCGGATCGGGATCGACTGGTGTCAATGGCAATAATCAATGCAGGAAAAATTGTTTGCAAAGACCCACTTTTCTTTGTCCCCCATTTCAACATTGTAACCCTCCATTGTGGTTCCAACCTTACTACCACCACTGCTAATACCAGCCACCCAACACCAAGCGACACTATTTCCGCCATTTACCTGCGTCGGTCAACACTAAATGCCTCAGAATGATACATATATAACTGTTTTGAATATAAAGAAGTACTCACCTTGTTGAAAGTTAGGTCAAAACTGAGAAGACATCCATCTAGTGTTTGATGCCAGTTAATTAATGGATGGAGTTTCCTCATTTTTGTTTGAATCTAATGATACAATATCCTGAATGTTTTGACCATTCACATCCTCACATAACAAAGGAAAACACAAAATAAGGATCAAAGCTTTATTTTCATTGCACAAGAGCAAGTACCTGATTTGGGGAGTCTAGAGAAACATATATATTAGCTGATTTAGTCCTCTCTCCAAACTAAGCAGGATACCCTCTGATAGAACCCCATTTTACAATTCAACCCACAATAAATGTCTGTTTTGTTGGATGTTACAACATAGCCATCACAGTTTAACAAAAAGCCTTGTTCTAACCTAGTACCTTCTTGATTCAATCCATAAATAATGACATGTGGCATGGAGAGATTTTTATTTATTACGTTAGTAAGATAAGATTTAATTATTTTTATCATAATTTTGTATATAATAATATTAATATATTAAATAAAAGTTACGTAAATCAAAAGCTCGTTCCGCCTCTCGAGCTTGCTTATTAAATGAGCCGCTTGGGCTTGGTTAAGCTCGTCTCGATTAGAGTTTTTAGCGAGCCGATCTCGAGTAGCTCACGGCTCGTTTACGCCCCTACCTTCCCGAACCAAAAACCAAATTTGTTTAATGTTTAAAAGTTTGGGATTCATAACATGCAAAACATAAAAGCTTACCACAGCCGAATGCGCCAGTCGACTCTATTGATGTAGATGTACATGCATGATCAGCTGCTGCTGTAGAGGTGGTACCAGTCTCACCGGGGGCAGTGGCGGATCCAGGAAAATTTCGAAGGGGGTTCACCCTATAATATTTTAGGGGGTTCACCCCAGTTTTTTTACCTACCGTTACACTAAAATTTCGAAACTCGGGGGTTCCTGTGCACCCCCCGCTTCACTTAAGTCCGCCCCTGACCGGGGGCAACCTTCAAGCATCCAAATACTGTGACGACAACAAAATCCAGGTTTGTTAAACTAGGGAGCTTCAAGCAGGCAATCAAACTACGCACACACAAGAATTGATCCAACTAGATCGACTCTTTTTATTATTGAATTGGAATAATAAGGAATACAAACGAGACCTATCTATTTATACTATGCATTACTTGACTAACAAGGACTAATCCTAATTTGACTCTTAACCTACTTATTTAAAAATCAAATTACGAAACTAATTTATTTTCTCTCCTCCAGCCGCTCCTCACAGAGATACCATACGCCCCTTTTTTACGAGGCATGGACGGCGGTTTTTCGATGTGCCCTATCCCTACCATTAACGTTCGCTTCCCTACCGTGAACACTCAAAGCACTGAATCAAGGTACTTTCACATTATTGTGTTTAACAAGTATTGACTTCTTTTAAAATAATTTTTTTTGGTGTAATAGGCGTGTTGCAAGGTTTATGCATATATATGCGAGCATGTGGTTTAGGTTCACTGTTACGTTGTACTATCTTGGACGCCTGCAAGCATCCACATACTGTGACGACAACAAAATCCACCACCACCCAAACCCGCACGCTAAAGATCCAAACTATTAATGGATCCTAATAAAATTATGTAATGTTCGTACAAAACGAGTTTATCATGCAAAATAAACTAAAATTAATTTCTTTAACTATGATCAGTGGCGAACCTAAGAATTTTTTTCCCCATGAGTCGGGTCACATAATAATAGGATTAAAACAAATAAAATTATAAATGAATAATAATACGATGTTCGTCATTAGAAATGCATAATCAAAACACAATATTCTTACGATTGCTCTCTACGGTTTTTCATTTTTTTAAACCGAACCATTACATCATCTTCACACTTTTTTTATGCATTGTTGTGCCCGCTATTTACACCCCCACATGACGAACCAATATATTTTTTTTATATCAATCATTAAAGTTATCGGTAACAAACACAATTTTGTGATTCCCAAATAGCTTCTTAAACAAGTAGCAATACAAACAAAATACTCGATCAGCTTTAATATTATACTTTAACCAACTTGCATTAGTTTCAAACCAATCACTATTAAAACGTCATGCCTCATGACTAACCATTATTTTTTGGAAAACCATGAATTTTTTGTTGACATGGTCATTTAGTTAGATAAGTCATTCTAATTTCGTCTCATTGGTTAGGGTGATAAGATGAAATTAAAAGCTTTCAAGACTTGGAAATTTTGAAAAATTTGATTATATTGTGTAAAATTACCCATTTTTTCTAATAGTTTTATTAGTTTTAAATGTTTAAAATGGGTATTAGGTTGGGTTTGTTTTTTATGGGTTTAAATTGTTTATTGAGTTTTTTTTTTAACTTGTTAGTTGGTTATTGGGTTAAAGACTTAAATGTTTGGTTTAGTTATTTAAAAGATTTAATATGTTATGAACTTATGGGTCAATCGTATTATTTATAAAATCTAAAATTTTAAATTATTTTTTCTTGGCGGTCAGATCAAATATTTATAGGGGTCGGTTTCAAAATTTTATGGGGGTCGGTTAGAAAAATACCACACATATAACAAAAAGAAAAAAAAATTATCGGGGTCGGCCGACCCACCTCTAAAGAGGTAGGTCCGCCAATGGCTCTATATATAAACGATTGTGTTTTTTAATCATATCTTTTAAATATTAGAAGGTTTACACTCCCTTTGCTTTAACCTAATTTACATGCCATGAAAAGGCATGTCACTAAGCCAAAGGAGGTCATGTGGAAGACAGTTCGCCATTGTTTATTCTCTGGTAGCGAAAGTACAACTACTTAGGGTCCAAGAGGTGTTTGTTATTTGAATTTAAGCCGTAACTAGGGCTCTGATACCAATTGTTATAATTGGACATCAATTATCCAATATGAACACCAAAGAATCATCATGCATACAATTGAATCGAATAATTGAAGGTAAAATCAAACGATTTCCCTTTTTTGTTAACCAAACGATCACAAAAGAAAATCCGCAATTTGGGAGAGAAAAATAAAAAACTAACCGTTGAAGATCAAGTCTTATACCTAAGAAAGGAAAATACAACTCTAGTCTCTGAGCTATCAATGAGATAATAATAATCATTGAACTTAACATAACCTTAAACTATAAGAATTAGTAAGAATTAATAATAATAGATTTTAAAAAAATTATAATAATAAAACATAATTATTTTAAATTATCTCTTATTATCAGAAACTTTGAAATATAATTATGTAATTTTTATTTTCAATCAAATTGTAAATGAAAGTCAAATTATATTAGATAGTAATTAACGTATTTTTCAAACTCAGTTATATATTTGATACATTGTTACACCTGAAAATATAAACATAAAAATTTTAAAAAAATATGTATTGATATTTTTCAGCCCGTATGTATTAGAAAACGTTAACTACTATGGAATAAAATAAACATTTTGAGAAAATAGAGTTTATATCTGTCCACGAGGACATCAGGCCAAACTTATTACGCGTTTTCTCATTGCTGAAATTCTCTCCTTACTCTGAGATCTCACTCGCATACTCTGTCTTTGATCGGCATCCCTATCTATCTACTTGATACATACATTCATACATGCATACATAATACGAGCACTTGAGAGATTGATTGTTCTTAAAGCAAGCAATTCCAAATCGACATCAGCAATGCTCCGTCTTCGAGTATCTACACGATTTTCATTGGTTATACTACTACTTTGCGTCCTCAATGTTGCTGTGCACTGCAAAACCCTAAAAAGAGACGGTAGTTTCTCGATTTCAAACGATTTTCTGTTGTGATACATGATCATATATGTTATTATCCATACCTAGATTTAGAAGATACGATAATTGCTCTAGCGTTTGTTTATCTTTTAATTTAGCATGAGGTTTGTGACAATTGCTCTTAGATCTCGGTATGTGGGAAATTTGGAATAGTTTGTTTATTTTTGGGATGATTTAGCTGATGTGGATTGATTTGACAACCTTTTTAACGTATGGTAATTTGATTGATTTGAAGTTTTGATCCAATTATAATTCCAAGCTACCGAATTAAGTTTCAAAATATTCCATAAATTAGTAGAGGCTGGCTTTCAGCATTTGTATGACTGTTATATGGTGTTTTTGAATCTTATTTTTGTTTAGTTTGAGGAACTTTGGTAGAAATATTTTAAGGAGTTGTTTGTGAGAATTTGATCCGGAAGTTATGAAAATGATGAATGTTAGTATGATTAAGGTGTACTTGAGTGAGTTATTGATATCTATTATTATCTGCAGTGAAAGCTCTTAATGAAATTAAAGCTTCTCTTGGATGGAGGGTGGTGTATGCATGGGTGGGAGATGATCCATGTGGAGATGGTGATTTACCAGCTTGGTCTGGTGTCACTTGTTCCACACAAGGTGATTATAGAGTAGTTACTGAACTGTAAGCGTCACTTCTTTATAGTTCATACATTCACATAAGGAACGCTCATCTCTATGTGTCATTGAATCTTGAAATTTTACAACCAATCTGGCATTTTCTAAAATTGTTTACTTCAAATTGAACTACATTGCAGGGAAGTGTATGCGGTGTCAATTGTTGGTCCTTTTCCTACTGCTGTAACTAACCTGCTGGATCTTACTAGGCTGTATGACTCTCTGCCCTACTAAATTGCTGATATTTTTTTTGTTGCTTAATTTGTTCAGTTTGCACCTGAAATTCTAAGTTATGGTTGATGGTGATTGGTGAAGTTACTTAGTTGAGTTTTGTACTAGCTTCTGAAGTAGTGATTTGGCTTGGATTTGTATTCTAAAGTTTACTTAACTTTGTTGGCAGGGATCTCCATAACAATAAGTTGACTGGACCAATTCCACCTCAAATCGGGCGTTTAAAGCGGCTTAAAATACTGTATTATGCTCTACCTTAACACTTTATATCTTTGGTGCTTCTGCATATACATATTGCTTCATATTGTCTAGTACTTTTCATGCATTGTGGTGATTATTAACGTGCCTTGGTGTACTTGATCCATCACCCATGCAATGATCATGTGGCAAATCTTGTCATTGTGATTCATGATTACATGGATCAAAAACGCCATGAGCCCGCAACCTGCTTTTAGCATCTTCAAATGCTATGCTTTTATGCCACTAGGCTTTAATATTTGAGAGATCGCCAACCCTCTAGCTTTGCTAGTTAATCTATGGTTTGGTTAGTTCACTGGGTATGGTAAATTAAGCTCCAATCATATGTTAACTAGAGGTGCCAATATGGGTGGTTTGGCCGGTTGGGTAACAGATCAGAAAACATGTACACTTATTGCTTCATTCTTTTGTATACAGTTAGTGTGTTGTTATATAGTTACAAAACTATATTAGTTCAATAATAATCTGGTTATTTAATAAAATAATAGGAGGTTTTATACATAGAAAATGCACTTTAGGGGATTTCTGGCCCGTTTGACCTGTTTCCTTTTTACTTTGCCTGATTGACTTGATAAAGATAAAACATAGCTCGAATCAACCCATTCACAAGTAAATGGGTCTAAATGACCACCTCTAAATTGTTAACTCATTAATGTTTCTAGAGTTTGAAGTCGTGGTTAGATTTCTTTTCAACATTAAGATTTGGGTTGTTAGTGATGTTACTAGTGAATAGATACAGACAACAAGATCTGGGTCGTTAATGCTGTTGTAACTAGTGAAGAGGTATAAACAATATATGTGAAATTTAATTTATAGTTATTTAAAGAAAAAAACCTTACATTAACAAATAGGAACCACTAAATTTATGTTCAAAGTTTCTCAATTTATTTGAATTTTTATCAATTGGAATCCTAATCCTGTACCCTTAACAAGGTAAGCATCAAGCAAATATAAATCAATTATGTTGATTTTTTGTTTCTTTCCAGTAATTTGAGGTGGAATAAGCTGCAGGATGTCATTCCTCCTGAAATTGGTGAGCTGAAGAAATTAACGAACCTGTGAGTGTTTTTTGGGGTAAATATTGTTTTTGAACTATTTATGAGACAAACATGTGATTGGATTACTTAATTCATATGGCTACAGCTACTTGAGTTTTAATAGCTTCAAAGGGGAAATACCCCGGGAGCTTGCTAATCTTCCCGAGCTGCAGTGTCTTCATCTGCACCAAAATCGGTTCATTGGACGTATTCCCCCAGAATTGGGCTCCTTGCAAAATCTTCGCCATTTGTACTGTTCATCTTTCTTACTATCGCTTTATGTGTTAAATTTTTAAATCTATATCCCCCTTATGATCTTAATGAGAAACTTTCTTACTTCGCCATTTGGTTGGAACTATTAGGGAATTGATAAGTATAGAAGGATGTTTTCCAGCTCTGCGAAACCTGTATGTCCATTTATATTGCTACTTAAAAGTCTTTCCATTCAAGTACTAGTTCCATCTAGATGGGTCAAGCTGGTTGAGTAACAGGTCAAATGGGTCGGGTCAGGTTGGCTGGAAACACTGTTTGTTCGCTTTCTTTGTAAACATTAGTCTGCCAAATATGATTACAAAAGTCATATATTTCAATAACTAGGTTATATACCCATGTATTACATGGGGTTGTTTAATAGAAAAATAAAAATACAATAATGTGTAGGGAAAATTAGATTTCAAATTTTATATTAAATTTCAAATTAAGTAATAATTAGAATTCTAAATCTTATATTATTATTTTTTTTTTTAAAATAACATTAACATAATTAGATATTAAAATTCAAAGTTACTTAAAATAGGAAAAAATAGAATATTTTAATGAAAAAAAATATGATGTTGCCACATGGCATTAAGTGGAATTGTTTATTAGAAGTAAGATATTATACTTTTGTATAAAACTAGTAGACGAAAACCCGCGCGTTGTGGTGGGGACGTTAATAATACTCGTAACTTTATATAAAAAAATACAAAAGCGAGGATGTAAACCCGTGCGTCACAGAGAAGGCATTGATACTATTCGAAACTTTGTATAAAAAAACGTCTCAATACTTGTCAGCTGTGGGTTATTTGTTTTTAACATATAAGAATTTTAATAAAAAATGAATAAAACTACTGTCAAGGGAACAGTAAGGTACTCACGTTAAAGGACAACGCCGCCGAAGTTTCTATTTGTATGTATTACTAATGATTTTGGAGGTTTCGTTAAAAGTACAATTTGTGTAACATTAGCCACGTTTCCTTGTAAGCCAAACCTTTTAATTTCATGTTAGAGATAAAACATATCCTAAATCAGCCCATTTGTAAGCAAAAGGGTTGAGATTGCCACATCTGTCAGTGTTGTTTTAACGATTTTATTTACCCTTGTAATGTGATTTGCAGTTATCTAAATAACAACTATCTGACGGGAGGTATTCCTGCACAGCTAGCAAACTTGACCAATCTGGAAATTTTGTGAGTATTGAATATGCAAATATGTTTTTAGAAACTGAATTTCCCTTTGAAGCTGTTATCTTTAAAACTTATGCTAATGTAATATTGCATTGGTTTCAGGCATTTATCTTACAATAAAATGTCTGGAATAGTGCCACTTGGACTCGCTCATATTCCCAAATTAACTTACTTGTAAGTGTGCTCATCTCTCACAATCTATCAAACATATTTTGGCAGAGTATGCAATTTTTTTATCGCGCTGTCAAAATTTCAGGTACCTGGATCACAATCAATTTAGTGGGAGGATCCCTGATGCATTCTACAAGCATCCTTATTTGAAAGAATTGTAAGTTTACTCTTTTCATACCCTCCTTCCAATTCTCCATTTCTTTAATTTACATATTAAGAAATTTTGTAGAGGTTTGAGCCCGGGCCCAACAACTGTGTAAAACTTCCGGTAAAAAAATGTTCCAAGTCAAAACCCAAACCCGACCCCGTACAAAAACAACATATTACCCAACGCGTACAAAAATTACATATAACCCATCCCGCTCATTGTGCCACCTGGTGGTATTCCCAATTTTTAAATTCATACATATTGTTTCTCATTTAGTATTATTGTATATGGGCTATGGCAGGTACATTGAAGGAAATTCATTTAAACCGGGTGTGAACCCAATTGGTATTCACAAAGTACTTGAACTCACGGATTCGGATTTCTTGTTTTGATCGACTTCATTACTTGATTTGTATCTAGTGAATACGTAGCTTACTACACGCCCTCACAAAACGACCGTGTTTGTGACTCTCCTTGATTATTACAAGAATTTCCAAGCCATGTTCTAGTAATATTTTGTAGCCCAGCATTAAAAAACTTGATAAACATCTCAAGTTCCAAAGAAATTTAATTGTATAGGACATTGTTTTAATTACTTTTCTATATTTAAAAGGATTCTATCAATGCATTATACTGCTATGAAACATAAAGGGTAGTTACTCTGGTATGAAACATGAAGGGTGTAAATCTTTTAACAAAACGTGTAACCAATACAATGTTAACCTAAAAACCAACATCTACATATGTATAATCAATTATTTTGCAGAGATGTTATTTTACAAAAATAAAAATAAAATTGATCTTATTAAAACTTATAGCAGCTGAGAAAAACCAAACAATATGGCTGGTCAAAGTTCTAAAATGTTTGTTATATGCCCCTTTTCTTACAAAAAACAAAACCATTTACCTACCATGTGCCCAATTTGAAACTTGCACGTTGTTAGATGCTTAAGAAGATGGATTCAATGAGAATATTCCACCACAAACGTACAAGCTTAATTTCTAAACCTGTTTTATATTTAAGATTGATTAGTGTTTAAACCTTGGTAATGTTTATGCTTGGATGATTAAGTTATCTTTTTTATTTAGATTTTTTGTAATTTCTATATTTTTCATTTTTATATTGATATAACATTATTTGATAACTAATCTACATTTATATGATTTTGTTTAAAAACAAAAAATGGTTTGAATTATTTTGTCAAAAATAATATTACTATATATATTACAAAACATTTCAACCTAACATCTTAAGGAGTCTTGCTGAAAAACCTTTTATCAGTGCTATAATCACTGGCAATCGAATTACAACAAATATATTACCTATTTAAAGAACAACTAGCATAAAAATTTTTTTGTATTATGCCAACTTTATTTTAAAACTATTATTATTATTATTATCAAATATTAAAATTCTTGTGTAACACCCATAACTGGAACACAAATTATTAAAAACATTAAACACACGCGAAAACTTTTATCCCATATTTTTTTTATTACACCTCCCTTCGCGTACCGCGAGGGAGCTCCAAATCCTTGCCCGGAAGACAAGTCTCTAGCGTACCGCGAGGAGACTGAGTAAACAGAAAGTTTACTCGGCTATCCAGTTTTCAACACTTAACCATTTTTCAACAATTTTCAATTCTACAAGACCACAAAAATTTTCCAACACTTGGGTATTGACCAAAAACATTCATACCACACTTTTAACACCAAACTACATGATTCATGTACCAATTTACACCACAATTTAAGGGTTTTCCTTTAAACCCCAAAAACACCAAAAACGTATACGAGAACCCTTCAACGCCTTGGACTTTACTTTGACTTATATCGGAGCTTTTCCTACATAACCACATGAACAAATCACCGTTAGTAATGAAGATAAACATATCAAACAAGTAATTACATCTTATTTTCACCCATTCACCCATTTGACCCATTTGCAACCAAATTAGTCAAAAGGCTTCTTATCACTTGCATTACACCTACAAATTTCATTCTCTTCATATAACATTCATATTACACTTTTTCATTTTCATTATGGCACATAGACCATAACCTTATTTCCATTATGATACTTAGATCATAACCTCATATCCATTATGGTATTTAAACGATAACCTCATATCCATTATACTTAGATCATAACCTCATTTACACATATTCATTATAGTATTACGACTATAACTACATTCATTCACCTCTATACACATTCTTAACACATAACATATTATGCATAACATATTGCATATATCACCTTATATCACAAGTTAAATCTACTTGTTTTTACCCATTAACCTATTTGACCCGTTTGCACCAAAATAGTCAAATAAGCTTCTTAACACTTGCATTTCCACTACAAGTTTCATTCTTTCGCATAACATTCATAATCCAACTTTCCATATCCATTATGGCACTTCGGTCATAACCTCGTCTCCATTATGACACTTAGATCATAAACTCTTATCTATTATGATATTTTAACCATAACCTTATATCCATTATGATTCATAGATCATAACCTCATATCCATTGTGATTCTTAGATCATAACCTCATTTACACATATCCATTATAGTATTACACTATAACTCCATTCATTCATTGCACATATCAATTATAGCATTCAACTATAACTACATTCATTCTTTTGCACATTGCTATTATGGTATTACCACTATAACCACATTCTTTCATTTGCACATATCCATTATAGTTTTATGACTATAACTACATTCATACATTTTCACATTCTAGTTCATGCATAAACATACACTCTCATTTCAACACATAATATGCATCATCACACATATACCACCCATTTATCAACATTACTAAGTAAGTGCATAGGCACTTACCTTTTGGGTTAAAAGATCCCGCACCACCTTCTCGATTCCTAATTTGATTACCTCTAGTTTAGTAATCTAACATATATCAAAAACACATTACAATTGAGTTCACAACCCAATTTCCATTTCCAACCCAAACTGACCCGTTTGGGTTATTCCCATAACCAAACATCCTCTTTCAAACCAAACTTACCTACTTGAGTTTCTTTCCAATACTTTGACACTAATTCTTCATTCAATGATTTTCATTAGGTTAATTTAGTGTTCATTCAAGTGTCTAATACCACATAAACACTTAATCATCACTAATTTAACATTTTAGCATCATGATCCAAACACCCCTAATTTTCTCCATATGAACCCTAACTTCTCATAATCAAAATCAAAGGGTTCTAGGATGTTATTCACCACTCTTTACCTTTAGTTTAGCTAGATTATCCACAATCTAACACCAATTAACCACATGCATTCATAATTTTTGGATTTCTACAAAACCCACCAACTAACACATTCAAAAGTGAAATCAAAGGAAGATAATCACTTACTTGATGTTAGGAAGATGTTGTGTGAGCCAAAAACCTTCACAAATCAAAGCTCAAATGCACGATTTAGGCTTCAAAATCGTTTTCTCCTTTTCTCCTCTTGGAATGAAGGACCCCAAACACCAAATGAGCTCAATTTTGACTTTCACTAGTCAAAATGGCAGATTTTGTCATTTACACTTTTGATCCCTCAACTTTCATAACACCCATTTCATTCCAAAACTAGTTAAAAACTAGTATAACCCCATTAATAACTTGAAACCCACTTGTTTCAACTTATTTATAAAATATTATTTTCACCATAATATTATTTAGAAATATTTATTTATTTGAAAACGAAACCCGAATTTTGGTTCGTTACATCTTGTAATCTTGTAACTATAGGTCATAAGAAAACTAATTATAACATTTCAAATTGAAGTACAAAACTTTATATTTTGTGTATTGAAGCAATAAGACTCTCGACAATTAGTTATTCTAACCTACAATGTAGTGTTTCTGCCACTCATGGACGAGTAAGCCATGGACATCTACGTGTATGGATATGTCCTTGGTCTTTTATGATAAAGACGTTCACGGATGCGAACGTGGTGATAGGCAAGTTTGTGGCCCTCTTTCAATTTTTAATTATTTTTTTCATAAATAATAAAGTTTATAACAAACAATTTAATCATAAAAAATACAATAAAAATAATGAATAATATCTATCATGAAAAATGTGGTATAAAGGGAATAAATAAAAAGATGGAGGGTGATTCCAACAACATGCATAAGCCGCAGTCGAAAGCCGAAACTACACAAAAAGAAATTGAAGATTCGGTTCGGGTGTTTTGATTCTAAATACGGTTTTAGTTCGTGTTGTTTGACCAAAATAACTATTTTAGTCAAAAATTTTAAATTTAACTTTTTTAGTCCAATAGTTTTATTTTTGTCTCAATTGTAGTCTAGCCCACTAACCTTGTTAAATAATTCTGTTAAGTATTATATAGATAGACAAAAATACCCCTTTTAAATTAAAAAATAAACAAATAACTAAATTACTTAATAAAACAAATGTGCATTGAACATTCCAGGGCTCCATCACTATCAGCTAGCACCATCTACGACCTCAAATTAGGGGTCTTCTAGAATCGATTGAACAACGAGATCATCCCCACACACCAATCCACCAAATCAATTTTCGGTTAATCGGAGTCCATCACCCACACATATGCATTTTCACAGATAAGGATTTTGTTTTCATTGATAGCGGCGGAGGCTGGTGCTGGGAGGGAGGCGACCGGCTCCATTGATGGAGGTTCAGGTTCACCTAGGCGTCGACCTCTCCACCGTCGGCTCCGATCTGCTCCATTACCCATACATCAACCACACATCGTCGGTTTTCACCCCAATCTCCAGCATCGCCACCAAGTTTTAGGGTGTTTTGCTACGCCGCCGCAAACTGGCCATCGTTGTCCGGTGTCGTCCACCACCACTTCACTCACAATCCTTTTCAATCGCAGCTCACCATAATCTCCACCATGTAAACCCTTGAAAACCCCCTAAACGATAGTTAAATCAATAAGTGGTGGCTGCCGTTGGTTTTCAGGTGGTGGCCGGTTGACGATTTTCAGGTGGTGGGTTTGACAAGATTAGGTTTTGGATGGAGTTTCGGTGGTGATCTTCTAAGAGAGTGAGAGAAGACAGAGCTATGTATTATTTTTTTTAGGCAAAAGGGGTATTTTTGTCTTTTTGTATAATATTTAATAGAGTTATTTAATAGGGTTGGTGGACTAGACTATAATTGAGACAAAAGTAAAACTATTGGACTAGAAAAGTTAAATTTAAACTTTTAGAGTAAAATTATTATTTTTGTCAAATCGACTAAAACCGTATTTAACTCTTTAATTTATATATATTTTATTTATAAATAATTTTATGTAATTTCACACAAGCTCCACCATGTCCAGCCAATAATTGCCTATTTCTCTTTCCCCAAATCTCTCACCGATTAGCAGGTATGAATATCGTAATTTTAGTTTATGCGTCTTATATGTTCGATTCAGTTGTTATAATCTAAAAATTTTCTGAGTATCTGATTATTTATTCAATGTTTTCGTATAATTACGATATGACGCGAAAATCCGTCTCATTTTGTTAAATTTATCGAAAATATTGAAATTTCAATTGATAAGTTTTGAAATAGCGAGCGATTGAGGATTTTTTTTATGATATCCTTTTCAATTTTGCGTGAAATTGATTGATTGTGATGTAATTCTGCAATTTGTTCATATCCCTAGTTTTCCCCAATTTACCCTAGTTCATATAGTTTGTAGGTTTTTGGGGGATTATGAGAGAATTATTGTCATCACAGTGTTTTGAACTTATATGAGGTTTTAGGGATTGATGGGATGATAATTGTTACGATTTTTTTTTTCTGGACGAAGGAGGGCGGTGGAGATTTGATTGGAAACTAATGTACCGGCATATGGCGGAAACCGCGACCCGTGGTGGACAGCCCGCTGATAGTGGTGATGCTGTGGTGACTCTTGATCAGGTTCCTAGATGGAGTGATGGAGATTTTAGATATTCTTATGAGATTGAGGATCCTAATTTTCCAAACATGCATTTTCCTGATCCGTTAGCCTCGTCTTCTGGGGAAGAAAATAGTGGAAAAGTTTCTAGGTTTCCTGTTGATCATGAAGTTAATTCGAAGATTTATCTTTGGAGAGGAAATCCATGGAATCTTGAGGTGGATGCGGTTGTCAACTCCACAAATGAGGTGAGCAGTTAATTCTTGTGAACATCTAGTATTTGATTTGTATTTCCGAAGTCATATTTGCACATTATTACCAATTTAGTGTAAATAAGTAAGTTATGACCTAATTTTCATATAGTTTAGTAGTCCACATACCGGTTTTCTTGCTACATATTTATCACTTATTCTTTTTCATGTCTTCTTATCGGTTTTGTGCTTGTTAATCCTGGATAAGATTGATGTATTTCTCATTCATAATGCTGTTATATAACTTCTGTTTAGCTACCTATGGATATTTATGAGCTAGGGGAATTAATGAGTTTTATTAATTTCAGATGAAAAATATCAAATAAACTGATCATTATTTACTGAAATCGGTTTTATTAATTACAGAACTTGGATGAAGCTCATTGCAGTCCTGGTTTGCATGCTGCTGCTGGGCCTGGTCTGGCTGAAGAATGTGCAACATTGGTAACACCATATTTCTATTTATAGTTATGTTTTAAATGAAAAGATGTATTCTCTATGACATATTGTTGATTTTTTAAAAGAATCAAAGAACTTGGTATACTCATTTGTGCCACTATATTATAATTGAATCTCTTAATGTAAAATTTCTTTAACCAAAAGATGTGCATTTTTTCGGCTCACAGGGTGGCTGCAGAACAGGGATGGCGAAAGTTACTAATGCATACGATCTTCCTGCAAGGTGAGCTGTTTTTTCTTGTCAAATTGTTGTTTGTTTAAGGCCAAACTAATAAGCGTAAAGACATTTTTATTTCTGTAAATTTCGTTGGATACATTTATACATAAAATGGAAATAACTGTTGCTCTGTTTCTTTGGTGTATATCTGTACCTAAACAAAGTAGGATACATATGAGCCTTCCATATTTAGAACTACATGTTTTTAGTTATAATGGTACTATTATTAATAGTGTTTTCAAGGATCATAATATGTTCATATACTCCTATATCTCCAAATTCTTCACTGACACACTAAATTATATGTTAATGTTTCTTCTTGCAGGAGGGTTATACATACAGTGGGACCCAAGTATGCTGTGAAGTATCATACTGCAGCAGAAAATGCTTTGAGTCACTGCTACCGTTCTTGTTTAGAACTGTTGATAGAGAACGGGCTTCAAAGGTTAATTATACAATCATTTTATTTTTATCCAGTTTCATATAATGTGCTGCATATTTGGTAATATCGGGCTTACTATTTACTGAACTCTGTGAGTGCAGCATTGCAATGGGCTGCATATACACAGAGGCAAAAAATTACCCAAGGGAACCAGCAGCTCACGTGGCAATAAGTAAGTAGCTTTCAAGGAATATGCAGATAAGATTGTGTACTTGTATATGGTTTAGAGAAGTTGTATTATTTTTACATTTTTTTGTATCTATGTCCATATGATATTTGTACTCAGCTGATACTTTATATTTACTAATGCTTATTTCTACCAGGAACTGTGCGCCGGTTTCTTGAGAAACAAAAGGATAAAATTACAGGTGTAGTATTTTGCTTAATGACAGCAAATGATACTGAGATATATAAGAGGTAAGCTGGTTGATGTGTTTCTTTTCTCTATGCAGTATAAGTGGCAATTTCGACCCTTTTACTTATGAATCGATTTGGATTGAGTTTTATCTCAAACGGACAAATAAAAAATAGCTTAAAGGGGAACATGTCAAATGGGTTGAAAGTCGTCTGAACATCTATTTTTAACACATCAATTACATATAAATGGGATAATATATGTGGAGGCTTCCAAAGTATTTAACTTTTTGCATTTAAGGTGAGGTGACCGAAGTACATATTTGGTTTCATTTGTACAAATCCTGGCCTAAAACTTCTTGGATGATGAAAATGCCCTTAACTTTTTTGAAAAGACAAGAGTTTCAACCTATAATAAGTTGACGCCTTATCAAAGGAATTTTTACTCTTTTCATAAATTTAAGGGCATTTTCATCACCTGACTTGTTTTTATGGTCCAAATTGGTACAAGCAAAACCACACATACATACTTGGTTGGCCCATAAAGTAGCTTATACCACACATACATACTTGGTTGGCCCATAGAGTAGCTTATACCACACATACATACTTGGTTGGCCCATAAAGTAGTTCAATAAATGGGTGGTCTTAATGAGAAAAGTTGAATACTTTGGGTTCACATATATTATCCTCTTTACAAAAATTAAACTGAAAAGAGTTTGCGGGTCAACACTCAACCCAACCTGACCTATTTTGACCACCGCCCTACCAGCTCATCCTGCCACCTATATTATATAGGCAAGCCACAAGACAAGTTTTCAGTGGGCGGGCACAAGTGATTCTTCTATTGAAATGGCATGTAATTACGTGCACTTATATTTGTTTTGCAAATGTAGACTGCTTCCACTCTATTTTCCCCGTGATAAAAAAGAGGAAGAGATCGCCATTTCTAAGCTTCCTGCTGATGTTGGAGATGAAAATGGGGAAACAGTTATAGACGAAAGGAAAATCAGAATAAAACCATTACCAAATGTCAAAAAAACAATTCCTAAACCTCCTCGAGCCTCGTTAGATGTTCCTGTTGGTGATCAAGGACTGGCTAGACGGTTAGTGACCTGTAAAACTCATTTTTTAGCAGTTTAATATTAAAGCAAATCCCTTTTATTTTGTGGTTATTGGATTTGCGTTCTAGAACTGATTGTTTGACTATTACGATGGTCTAATAGACAAATTCTTCTTCTGATTATAAGTTTATTTATGGATCAAATAATCAATTTCTTAGCAACAACAAAACTGATTATCTAGGAGTAAAATAAACTTACCTGCTTACCCTTCTTTTAACCTAATTTGTGGAAGTTTTACTTCCATTTCACAAGAAGTCTACCCTTTTTTTCCTTATTAAAATGTCATATTTGGTCATTTTAACTTTTAGTTCTTTAGAAAATAAGAAATTGACAAACTGTCAAAACTGTTTTGGGTTATCTTAATATTACAATTTCAAATATCCAAACATTATATCCTACATCCTGTTTGATTACAACTGATCATCTGATAATTTGATTATACATTATAAGATAACCACTTTCAAAGCGGCCTCATGCTTTCCTTTTTGTGGGTCCCACTTCATGTGAGAAGAAATAAAGAATAAAATCTGACATTTTATGGATTTATGATGATGACAGGAACTCTTCATATCTTGAATCATATTTAGATCCTGCTTTTATGTCCATAATTAAAGATCCTGATCAAAGGCGCCAGGAACAATGGGAAAGAACTGCTCGAGCCCAAAATGGGTTTAACTTTGCAAAAATGCTAGGATTTGGTGATCTCGGGGGCCCACCACTGTCTGCTTCAGAGGAATACTCACTCCATTCTAGATACCTGGCTAAAGCAAATTCTCTTAACCTTTCTGAAATTGCAGAAATGAAGATTCTGTAAGTAGCTGTTGGGTCTTAATTCAAGGTGTTCTGTTTTTTGAATTACAAAATTCTTGAGGTAGCAAGTTCAACCCATTTTATGCATAACTGGGTTATTTGGTTTTTGTTTAATCTCTAATGGGTATAATAAAAAAAAGTTTAACTAAAAAGAAACATGCCAAATGGGTTGAAAGTCCCCTTTTGTAGTGCATGAAACCTTTAAATCATTTTATAAAAGTAGGATTCAAATTCATTGAAAAAAAACATTTTTGGTTGTATTTGCTGCACTAATGATTATGTAATATATCGATTTTTTTGAGACAAACGCGTTCCGGCTCAATCTGACTCGACCCAGCATAAAGATAACTGTTTCACTACATGCCCCATTTTGAGTGCTTACTAGCTGTACTTATGATTCAGGTATCGGGGAGGAGTAGATAGTGAAGGTCGTCCAGTAATGGTTGTAGTTGGAGCACATTTTCTCCTTCGGTGTCTTGATCTTGAAAGATTTGTTCTTTATGTAGTAAAGGTAAAAACGGTTCTTGGCATACGTTCTTCTAGTATCCTAGTTTTTTATCAAGTGAAACTATGGTCAACAGTTACTGTACACATTTTTTGTATATAGAACATTTATCAATGCTTGAAATTGTTAAATTTCAGGAGTTTGAGCCCTTAATCCAGAAACCTTATAGCATTGTGTACTTTCACTCTGCTGCATCTTTACAAGTGTGAGTTCTTCTTGCTTTAGCTTACCTTAATCTGTAAATCCATATTTAATGATTTTCAATCATATATATACTGGATTATTTAACTTATGAGTATACTTTGTAAATTTCATTTTATGGGTTTAACAGGCAGCCAGATCTAGGATTTATGAGAAGATTGCAGCAAATACTTGGTAGGAAAAGCCAGAGGAATCTTCATGTAAGCAAATAATCTAAAATATCATTCAGCAAAGATAAATAAAAAAAATCTTGTTTCTAAAAAATCTTTCAATGCTATCAAATTAATACGCAATGATGATAATAGGCAAGTAGGTAATAAAACTTGTAATCTTTTCAAAAGAAAAGAGACGATGCATGAAGAAACACAAGGAAGGTTTATCTTTATAATATTTATTATTATCAGTAAATCAACTAGTAATTGTTTGATTCTTTTATGCGTGTATTTCCCACACGTGCAGGCAATATACATCCTCCACCCGACCTTTGGACTGAAGGCTGCCATACTTGCATTGCAACTATTAGTGGATGGCATGGTATGTAATATGCACAACATGCTTGAAATTCCTTGCATCTTTAGAAAATTGCAAATTTTGATTTTACCTAGTTTAAATGTTCTATGAATTGTTCATGAAACCACTGTAATACCATACCCATTATTAATGGCAAAATCGCTTTCTGCACATCTAAAGTTTCTATTTTATTTTTTTAATTTTTTTAACAGGTGTGGAAAAAGGCTGTGTACGTTGATCGACTTCTTCAGCTTTTCAAATATGTTCCTCGTGAGCAACTAACCATTCCCGACTTCGTGTTCCAGTTGAGTCTTAATCTTTCTCTCCTTCAAATTCTACTTTTTTTTATTTACTATTTTCCGATCAAACCCTTAAATTTGTCCCTTTTTTTAATATGTAGGCATGACTTAGAAGTAAATGGAGGGAAAGGGCTTATTGTTGATCCTAGAACAAAATATGTATATCATCGACCTTAGGACTGACATTGTTCTTTCACGCTGGACCGCTTCACCAACGCTCTTCAATTTAACCAGGACCGGGGAGAGAAGCCTTCTGCAAAGAAGCTGTTTTTACTTAAACCCAAGTGGCTCCAAGATTCACACGCTCGATTGCAAGGTTTCTGTTGGATTTATTCCGAGTTTTGTTGTTTTAAAAATATGTAAGTTGTGATGTATTTAATTTTTGTGATTCTGTTTTCTTTTCTCCTTGTAAAGTGTTGAACTTTAGCTTGTTCTTGTATGCAGATCCGTATAGGAAATTTGTTATTGTTTGGAATATCCATGTTGAATAAATGTGAATGGTAATGCAGTAAACTTTTTTTCTAAACCGTATTTAATATACGTATTTTTGTATTTATTTATTGAGAAAATATATATTTTTATGGTCTTTAAAGAAGGTTTTTGTGCTTAAAACTTGAGGGTTAAAGGTTTTGAGTTGATTAGTTGTTAAAGCACAACAATTTTAAATATAAAGTCATCGTTAAAGACAACTTTTTTAGTCACCATTATCAAAACCCTTGTATTGTTATTTAGGGAGTGTTTGGGATTGCTTATCGAAACTATTTATTAACTTTTATAAGTTAAAAAGGTGTTTGGAGAAGTTGATTTTTCTTAGTCCTTTTTAACTTTTTAAAAGAGGGAAAATGAGTTTTTAAGAAAGAGGAATTTACTTCTAAAAACTTATAACGTTTTACAAAAGTCAATAAAAAGTTTAAAATAAGCAATGCCCTTATTATATAAATGCAAAGAGAGATGCTAAAATATATTGAGAGTTATTTTAGAAAAAATATTACAATTTCTTTTACTATAACTTACATCTATATCAACATCCTTTATCTTTCTACATGTTAGCCATTGTGAGTAAAAGGAGAAAAAAAAAGTTAGTTAATCAGTCTTCATAGTTGATATATAAGAATCAATCTTCCTTTGTATTACCCTTTTCTCATTTGTGTCATAACTCATAAGGATGTAGTATGTTTGGTATATAATCCAAAATACTATATTATATCATACACTAGGTTAAAATCCCGTGTATTACACGGATTAAATAAATGTAATGTCATATATTTATTAATAAAAAATTTTAATTTTTTAAAAAACCCGTGTATTACATGGGTTGAATGATTTTACGGGACGATTATAAATTATGTTAAGTTAAAATTTTAAAACATTTTTTTCAACTCGGTATTAATATTTTTTTTATGTAATTGATAAATGTTAATTTATATTAAATTCATTTAGTTAATGATATAATAACTATCTATAACTAAATAATAAGTATCCATAATTAGATTTATATTAGATATTTAAAAGTATATATTATTTTAATATAACTATTTAGTAGAAGAGGGAGGTGGAAAAAATATACTAAGGATACACCACAAAGTGACATGTGTCCCAAAAAACCTTTATTTATTAGTACAGATTACTACAATACATTTGATGCAAAATAGTATGTTATCTCTATTTACTTTATTTTTTTTCTTACATGATCGGTTGCCAGTAAACTCACGGGACCCGCTAACACATGCTAATAATCTCCTTTTACTTTTGTCAAACTTGTATCGCAAGATCATACCATATACAATTATACAAAAGAATTACGAAAGTAGCCATTTTCCTAGATGTGCTACCTCTCTACTCTTGGGATCAACCTCTTTATCCAAAAGGATTATATTAGTACCATAAAGTTACAAAGAGAAACTAAACAACATGAAACGTATCTAATAAAAGAAACACTAGACCAGTGGCGGATCTAGGAAAAAAATCTAGGGGTATCTAAAATTTCGTTCAGGGGTATCTGGATACATAAAACGGTAAAAAAAAAAAAAAATTCCCGCTGCGCTTCGAAAATTCCCACTACGCGTCGAAAGTTGAGGGGTACCGACAGGTACCCTTGCCCTCCACATACATCCGCCCCTGCACTAGACTACAAGGAATAAGAAACGATGAAAACGTGTAAGTGATGTAACATAGAAACACGGATCCAAAAATTCTACAATCTGAATTAAGCAACAACCAAGAAGTTCTCGTATTTGTATTCAATTTGGCATTTTTGAAGTAACTAGTGGACTGTAAATTTCCTACGCATTTCAAAACTTTGGATAAAAATCTTGGTCAACTGATGTTCTTTCAAAGTTGGTGGCCTCTAGAAGACATAATCAACTGGCTTAAAAAAGTTATGTAACTTGATAGGGGGGCTGCGCAGCCATACATATTTTTTCATTTTAATTCCAACAAATTTAAATTATGCCATAAAACAAATTTTAAAAGAAAATAATAAAAATAAACATGTCAACCCGTGAGGTTGATCATCCGACCCGTTTATCTAATCGTGTTCCCGGTCAACCAAGATCCAAGACGTTTATTTTTTTAATCTTTATATCCACCTTTTTTTGAACCGCGAACACCCTTTAATATTTACTCATAAAATCCGCCTATTGCCTATTTTGCGGGGCTTCACACCACTTTGATATGGATAAATACCAGGTGCCACTAGGTATTTATACAATTAATTGGTTGTTGAAGCCATTCTAACGGTAGAATGGTTAGACACTTGCACTAGATACCGGTCTGGTTTCTCAAATACTAGGCCTTTGGACTATAATACAAAACGCATTCAGGGTTATATAATACATGTTTTAGATGAGTAGTTAATTGCTATTACCCTTTTGTTTTTCTGTTCAACATTTACATCATACTTTTTCAATTCAAACTTCATGTCTTCCATTGAAGAAGTGAAGCACCTCCAGATTCCTCTCCAAGAATTATCAGACGCAACTAACGCATATTCCAAACAGAATTTCATTGCAAGGGGTGGATTTGGGAAGGTCTATAAAGGCGTATCTGTTAAACATGGCAACATCGCCGTAAAGATGTTGGATCCTCGGCTAGGCCAAGGAGAGCATGAATTTAGAACAGAGATTGCTTTACTTTCAGTTTATAAACATGAAAACATCGTCTCACTTGTCGGATTTTGCGATGAGGTTGAGAAGAAGATACTTGTTTATAAGCATGAAAGTAATGGGAGTCTGGACAAACATTTAAAAAATCCAGATCTAACCTGGATCCAACGACTTAAGATTTGCCTAGATGCTGCCCGTGGGTTACAGTATCTTCATAATGATGTTGGACTTCAACATAGAATTCTCCACCGTGATGTCAAGAGCTCCAACATTCTTTTAGATGAGAACTGGAAAGCTAAAATCTCAGATTTTGGGTTGTCCAAAATGGGCCCTGCGAATATGAATTCTACCTTTCTTCACTCGAAAGTTTGTGGCACATTTGGATATATTGATCCAGAATACTCAAATTATGGTCTGCTCACGCAAAAATCTGACGTGTACTCTTTTGGGGTTGTATTGTTTGAAGTTCTGTGTGGAAGGCTCTCGCGTGTTAGAAAGTACAAGGACGAGCGTCAACATTTAACTAACTTGATCAAAATACATTGGAGAAGGAAAACGTTAGATGAGATCATTTATTCTGATCTACAGAAACAGATAAAGACGGCTTCCTTACTTACGTTTTCAACCATTGCCTACCAATGTTTGATGAGCGGAAATGAACGTCCTACAATGAAGAAGGTCGTGGAACAGCTGCAGAAAGCTCTTGATAATCAACTAGTAAGTGGCTGCAGTCGCATACGGGTTTACATTTTTCTTTCTTTTGTTAACAAAAAACACTACTAGAAACATATATATTTCCTACAAAAGTTTTCGACAAATTTCCAATAAAACAAAAACAAAAAAGTAACTATAGGATTTCCTACAATTTTTCGACAAATTTATTAAATAAGTTAACTTATTTATTTACTATAATCATCGGAATATTGTCGGAAATTACCGACGAAAGACTTTTGTCGCTAATTCGTCGGAAAATTAGTTGGGACTTTGTCGGAAAAAACATTTCCTACGGGTTTTTTTTCCAACAAACACTTTTTTGTCAGAAACTTGTCGCTAACGACCAATTCCAACAAATTTCCCACGAAACCTCACTACTAAAAAAATGAAAAATTTGCGACAACAGTTTTATGGAAAATATATATGTTTTCTAGTAATGAAATTCAAATTAACAAATTCCATAGGGCTAACCTCTGGAATCCCTTTGTTTGGTTGTTTGTCACAGGCACCAAGTGGTCCATGGTTGGACAATAATGACTTTGCAGCTCATCACCAAGAACAATCTGCACGGTATTTATTATTTTGAACCTCATTTTCATGGATTGGTTTCTATACTAATTCCATACAACTCAACAGGTCACTGGCATTCTCTTCTCAATCCATTTCTTCATCATCTTCTTCTCGGTCATGGAAGTATGACGTCTATATAAGTTTTATAGGGGAAGATTACTGCAAGACATTTGTAGATCATCTCTACTCAAATCTCGTACGTCGACAAGTCATCACATACAAGGACGATGGAGAACTTCCTCGACGGGTAACCATTAGAAGATCCCTCCGTAAAGCTATTCAAGTGTCACGGATAGCCATCATCATATTCTCACCAAATTATGCTACTTCTTCTCGGTGCTTGAGTGAACTTGAAGAGATTATGAGGAATAAGGACGCGATAGGCCAAATCGCGATACCTATATTCTATGGAGTGGAACCCTCGGAAGTGAGATTACAAACAAAGTCTTATGGAGAAGCGCTTGCCATGCATGAGTTAAACATGAATAGCAACAAGACTATTGAATCTTGGAGAGAAGCTCTTGTGAAGGCATCTGACCTTTCTCAATGCCACGCTGGATGGGACGCAGCCAATGGGTAATTTTCTTTTTTTCATTTCTTCAAATAAAATTATTATAACCTATGAATAAGTTATATTTATAAACGCACACTAGTCTATAACAATCTCAACTTTCCTTTATAATTTATCAACACAAACCTGCTTCTCAAACCTGGCTCTGATACCAAATGTTGGTTCAGGCCCCAATTAAACACACAATAAACACAAACACAAACTCATAATTTATTATGTTATTGAGTTTTTTCACAATTTTTTTGCAAAATTCATTTACTTTAGAAAATCATTGACTAATCTAAAAGTATGACTTTCTTTTAGGTTTTTCCTACATGGTGATCATTATAAAGTACTTGTGTTATTGAAATTTATCATCAAGTAATGTTCCAATGTGAAGTCTAGGATGCACTTTGTTTTGAAGGGAAAGGGTACTTTACACATATGAGTGATAGTGAAGAACTCAAGTGTACATTTAAGTACTTCATGTCATATATGCTTCTTTTTGTGAGTATATGAGCTAATGATCAAATTTATGCTTCGTGCAGGAATGAATTGGAATATATCCAAAAAATGGTTGGTAGGATTTCAAATGAATTGCTTGGCGTGATGCAACATTCCGAAGCAAGTGCTGAAACAAATGCCAATACAGACCTAATCGGAATAGAGGCCCGAAAGCAAGAGTTGAGACTACTTCTTGATGTTGGTATCGGTGGGGTTCACAAGGTTGGAATAAGTGGGATGTGGGGCAGTGGTAAGTCTACTCTCGTATCTTCTATTTACGATGAAATAAGTAACGAGTTCGAAGGTTGTTGCTTTCTCAAAAATGTTAAAGCTAGATCTAGAACACATGGCTTGAAAACGTTACAAGAAGAAATTCTCTCAAATGTTTTGAAATTAAAAGTGACGTTAACGAACCTTGAACAAGGAATATACATGATGGAGAGAAGGTTATGTCGAAATAGTGTTCTAATTGTCCTCGATGATGTAGACCATGCTGACCACCTAGAGATGTTAGCCGGATCAGACAAATGGTTTGGCAATGGGAGTCGAATCATATTTACCACAGAAAACCAAGATCTGGCGAAGGCTAGGAGTTCTGTAACACATAATGTCACAATGTTAGATGATAAAGAGGCTATTGAATTGTTTAGTAGGCGTGCATTTGGGAAAAGTGAACCTTCACAAGGTTTTGAGGAGGTTTCACTAAAAATAGTTTCTAAATTTGGAGGACATCCATCAGCACTTATACGTTTGGGGTCTTTTCTACATGGCAAAGACATGAGTGAGTGGATGAGTATCTTGGACAGGCTTGTAGGTAGACAAGTTGATGAAATTCTGAAAGAGTTTGAAATTTCTGATGATGGACTAGCGAGAAATTCTTTTCCTCGGTTTTTTACTTGAGGGGTCTGGAGTCATGTCACCATGACGTTTGTGTTGGCCAAATTGATCTAGATTGAATGATTACATAGAATTGATTATTCAAATAACTAACTGATTTCTGTGTATTTGAATAGCAAATTGTAAGAATGAGAGCGTAACATTGAATCGTTTACAGACATAGTATATATATACATATGTTGAATCGACGCGACACAACCCTAATTTAAAACAAATTAACCTAATCACATAATAATCCCGAGTCGGCGAGGGGATGGGTCGGCAAAACTAAAGAGTCCCATTGAGGAGGAATAGGATGCTATTGTTTTTAATTCTAAAAGAATACGTATTGTAATTGGATATGCTAGAGTTAGTAGTCGATTTAAACCGAGTCAGGGTTTATTATTGTAATCAAATTTTTAAATAGTTTTCTTAATATCAATAAACGTGTGACCGCTAGCCAAATCATTGTGTGTTAAAAATCATATAAGTAGTTTTATTTCTTCTAATCCCACTACCTCTGACAATGGTAGTGGTGGCGATGGCAGAGGAGGTGGTGGCTTCACAACCACAAGTTAAAGGCTGAAACTTAACCTAATGCAGGTTTAGGTAACAATTTAATGCAACACAAGTTGAAGGAATAAAACAAAACAAAGGTGAAGGTTGAAGCCGACTTTGTTTATTTTTATTCTTATTGTTTCAATAAGCCAATGACTTTATGATAAGAACATTTTAAAAATCATATATAAGCTTGGATCAGTCTCCTTTTCTTGTACGTGTTAAAGGTGAAAGAGTAATACATTAACCATATAAGTTAGGTGTGGCCAGCCAGATAACGTTAAGATAATAAAAAAATTTGTAGAGATTGGGACGGTTTTGGAGATCCCACACTATTGTAAAAAGAAAATTTACTTTTAAAGATAATATATTCTATTTTTAATATTCAAAATTGTCTATCGGTTTAAATCTAATACATAAGACGGACTGCCTCCCTTTTTGTGTCCTGCCTATTGTATTTAACTAGTAGTACATACAAGTGTTTATAACGATTCTCATGACTTTTTACTTAAAAATAGTTTTGTTTTGTATTTAACATGTTCATCGCTTTTATCTCATCCCGACCCCTATAATAAGAGTGCCATCTCTCTTGAGATTCAAAACCATCATCATCTCTTTCTAAGCTTTTAAATTATTGCTATTACTTTTTTGTGTGCAAGATTTACAATATATTCAAATCAAAGTTAATGTCTTCCATTGAAGAAGTGAAGCACTTGCAGATTCCTCTCCAAGAGTTATCATATGCAACTAATGGATTTTCTGAACAGAATCTCATTGCAAGGGGCGGATTTGGGAACGTCTATAAAGGCATATCCGTAAAACATGGCAACATCGCCATCAAGATGTTGGATCCTGGGCAAGGGCAAGGAGACCATGAATTTAGAACGGATATTGCTTTACTTTCCGTTTATAAACATGAAAACATTGTCTCACTTCTCGGATTTGCGATGAAGATGGGAAGAAGATACTTGTTTATAAGCATGAAAGCAATGGGAGTCTCGACAAACATTTAAACAACGTAGATCTAACCTGGGTCCAACGACTACAGATTTGCCTAGACGCTGCCTGTGGATTACAGTATCTTCATGATGATGTTGAACCACAATGTAGAATTCTCCACCGTGATGTTAAGAGTTCAAACATTCTTTTAGATAAGAACTGGAAAGCTAAAATCTCAGATTTTGGGCTCTCCAGAATAGGTCCTGCTAATATAGAATCTACCTTTCTTATCTCCAATCCTTGTGGTACATTTGGTTACATTGATCCAGAATACACGAGTACCGGTTATCTCACACAAAAATCTGATGTTTACTCTTTTGGGGTTGTATTATTTGAAGTTCTGTGTGGAAGGCTGGCACGTCTTACAGAGTACAGCGACGAGCGTCAATTTTTAACTGTTTGGGTCCAACTACATTATAAAAGGAAAACATTAGATGAAATTATTCCTTCCTATTTACAGAAACACAGCTTCCTTACTTACGTATTCAACAATTGCCTACCAATGTTTGAAGAACGGAAATGAACGTCCAACAATGAAGAAGGTGATGGAACAACTACAGAAAGCTCTTGATACTCAACTAGTAAGTTGTTGCATTTGCACGTTTCTTTTCTTTTTCTTTTTTTTAGCGTTAACGTCTTTATTAATCGCTTTTAATTCAATATAATCCGTAGAGACATCAGTGTTTTCTTTTACATCACAGTTTTTCCCACCTACCCAATTATTAACGACAAATTAAAATTAATTCTGTATGTCTGAACTTTGGAATCCTTTTGTTTGGTTGTTTGTCATAGGCACCAATTCATTTATGGTTGGATGATGATCATGGTTTTGCTGCTCATCACAAAGAACAATTAGGGTATATAACTTTTCAGAAACTGACATTAGTGTGATTACAATAGATGAATCTTTAAGTCTTGTTTTTTTTTTCTTACGGAGAAAACAAGGGGGATTTCCTCAACTATTTACTTCATTTCATTAATTTATTGAGGTACAAAGTCGATCACATCGATTTGAACCTCATTTACATAGATTGCTTCTACACTAATTACAAACAACTCAACAGGTCATTGGCATCCTCTTCTCAGCCCAATATTCCTTCCTCTTTTTCTCGGTCATGGAAGTATGATGTCTTTGTTAGTTACAGTGGAGAAGATACCCACATGGCTTTTGTGAATCATCTCAACTCGCTTTTGTACGACAACAAATCTTCCCTTACAAGGACGATGAAACACTTCCCCGGACTGCGTTCATTGTTGGTCCATCCCACAATAAGGCTATTCAAGAATCAGAGATTGTCATCGTCATATTCTCAAAATTTTATGCTTGGTCTTCTTGGTGGTTGAATGAACGTGCATTTATTGTAAAAAACATGAAAGAGAGAGATCAGAGAGTTATACCTTTGTTCTATGATGTGAAACCCTCAGATGTGAGAAGGCAAACAGGGTATTATGCACAAGCGTTTGACATGCATAAGGTGAAGAACAACAACAAAGTTGAATCTTGGAGAAAAGCACTTCGGAATATAACTGATATTGCTGGATGGGACGTGGACAAAGGGTAGTTTTCTTCTCACATTTATTCAAGTGAAAATTCCAAAAACAAACAATTTACTTTTCAAATTCCTTAAAACAAACAAAGAATTTTCCACTTACCCAATATAAACATCAAAATTTCCCCGGAACATTAATTAAAGTCGACGAATTCGCTGACTTTGAAGAATGTTCCAGAGATTTTGATATTTATATTGAGGAAGTGAAATTTTTTTGTTTGTTTTAAGAAATTTGAAAAGGAAATTGTTTATTTTAGGAATTTTCCCGTATTGTTTATTTACTTTAGAAAAAAGTTAAGTTAAACATATTTTCCTACATGTTGATCATCAGACCATCCGTAGTGGTGATCTGATCCACCTCACCATTTTCACGCCAGTGAACACCACCCCCCTCTTGGTGAAAGGGGCGTGAGGGGTTCACGGTGGAGAGGGGCAAATCATATTTAACACTTCCAATCAAATGTTTACACCTCACTATTTCTTTTTCTTTTCCCTTTTAATTAAATATTTAGTTTATGATTTAATTTGTTTATTTTATTTTTCTGAAAATTCAGGTATAAATTTTAGGGGCAATTTCATATATATCCCTACAAACTTGAAAAATATCATATATATATATATATATATATATATATATATATATATATATATATATATATATATATATATATATATATATATATATATACCCAACAAAACCTAAAAATATCATATATACCCTTACAAACATGTAATAATATCATATATACTCATTTCATTAAAAACATTTAAAAGATGACCATTTTACCCTTATTTCTCTAAACTTTAAAATTTCCTATTTTCCGATTTTTAACATTGAAATTTCATATTTACACATTTTCAACTTTATAATGTTATAACCGTAAAAAATAGTTTTCTCAAAATACTATTTTGAATTTTTCTTATTTTTTTATAATTTTATCAATTTTCTTTTATAGCATTAGCGTTTCGTAACTTTCTCGCAATTATTCCGTCTGAAACGATGTATTCTGAATGGATTTGGAGAATCGAGATAGTCGCCATCAAGAATAGGATAACGATTAATCTTTTACGTATTGGATAAAACTAAAAAATTAGGATATATAAAAAAAATATAATAGATAAGGGTAGAATGGTCATAAAGTAACAAATTATTTAAATTTGGCATATATGATATTTTTAGTTTTGGTTGAGTATATATGATATTTACCCATGAAAACGGAGTTGTTTTAAAAAAAAACTATTTTTTGTCACGTAAGTGTTTTTTTAACGTGTTTGGATCGACATATCAACTAACAAATAATTGTTTTAAAAATTAAATATAAATTAATATAAAAAATTAACAAAATAAAATATAAAAATTCACTCATTAATGCGGGGTGTGAAACCACTACGCACCTTAGTGATTCTGCGCGTGAAAGACAGGGGCGTGAAACCACTGCGGATTGCTATATAAAGTACACCTGTTATTGACTTTTTTTCATCAAGTTCTGTTTAACGGGGATGCGTTTTGTTTTGAAGAACTGAAGTGTATGTGTACTTGAAGGCACGTATGCTTCTTTTTGTGCGGATATGAGCTAATTGTCCAATTTATGCAATGTGAAGGAACAAATCAAAAGACATTCAAAGGCTGGTTGACCGGATTTCATCTGAATTGCTTAGCTTGATCATGGGACCTTCCAAAGCAAGTGTTGAAACAAGTTCTGATACATACGTGATCGGCATAGAGACCATCACTTCTACAAGTTGGATCAGGAATGCATGGCTTGAAAATGTTACAAGAAGAAATTCTCACAAATATTCTTAAATTAAAAGTGACGTTAACAGACATTGACCAAGGAATATACATGATGGAGAAAAGATTATGTCAAAACAGTGTTCTAATAGTCCTTGATGATGTAGATCACCTAGAGATGTTAGTTGGATCACACACCTGGTTTGGTATTGGTAGTCGAATAATATTCACCACTAGAAACAAAGATCTGGCAAATACTCCAAGATTCCTAACACATAATGTCATGATGTTAGATGTAGAAGAGGCTATTGAACTCTTCCGTAGGCATGCCTTTGGGAAAAGTAAACATGTACAAGGTTTGGAGGATGTTTCACAAAATATAGTTTCTAAATTTGGTTCTACATGGCAAAGACACGAGTGTGTGGATGAGTATCTTGGAAAGACTAGCATGTAGACCAGTTGATGAAATTTTGAAAAAGTTTGAAACTCCTGATGATGGACTAACGAGAAATGTTTTGCTCTGTTTCTTACTTGAGGGGGATGGTCGCCGTGATGCTTATGGCAGCTAGTTATATATTCAGATGTTTGTGATATTCAACAGTATGTTTGAGAATGAATTTGTAAAGCCCCGAATCCGGGAGATCTCACGCATTAGATTTACTCATTCACAACTTAGTTCAAAAACTAACATAAAAGTTTAAAACATCATTCACTACATTCATAAGTCTTGCGGAAATAAAACATCATAACATTGTCTTTTAAATCTAAAATAGAGAAACGGGATCTCAGTCTTTGGTCAGGTAGCCTTCACAGTACGGGTTCTGGTAGCCCAATAAGCATCCCACTTTAATATGCTCTTAACATGAAGTGCATATCAAAAAGTCAACTTTGTTGAGTGAGTTCTAGTTTAGGAAATCAGGCATAACATCATTTACATAACACATAATCAATAAGTCCATAGCTTCATAAACATACATCGTATCCTTTAACTTTAGCAAATACAGATGATCATCTCATTTCATCCGTTTGTAACAAAGACAACCGTACGTTTCTTCAAATACTTATGCATAAGATGTTTCTAATCTATTTTTAATATTTCTGTACTTTAGAAAATAATTAAGCTAAAAGTATCACATATTTCCAACATGGTGATCATTATAAACACTTTCGTTATTGACTTTTTTTCATCAACTTCTGTTTAATGTATAATCCATGATTCATTTTGTTTTGAAAAACTGCATGTATGCTTCTTTTTGTGTGGATATGAGCTAGTTATCCAGTTTATGCAATGTGCAGGAATGAATCTAAAGACATCCCAAGACTTGTTGACCAAATTTCATATGAATTGCTTAGCTTGATGAAGCGTACTGAAGTAAGTGCACATGAAACAAGTTCAGATACATATTTAATCGGCATAAACACCCGCGACCAAAGGTTGAAATCACTTCTAGAAGTCGGGTCAGGTGGTGTTCGAATTGTGGGAATAAGTGGGATGTGGGGTTGTGGTAAATCTACTCTCGCGTCTTCTATTTATGACGAAATAAGTCATGAGTTCGAAGGTTGCTGCTTTGTCAAAAATTTTAGAGCCAGATCACGAATGCATGGCATGAAAACGTTACAAGAAGAAATTCTCTCAAATGTTCTGAAACTAAAAGTGATGTTAACAAATATGGAGCAAGGAATATACATGTTGAAAAACAGATTATGTTAAAACAGTGTTCTAATAGTCCTTGATGATGTAGACCACATTGACCACCTTAATATGTTAGTTGGATCCAAAAACTGGTTTGGTGATGGGAGTAGAATAATATTCACCACTAGAAACCAAGATCTGATGAATGCTCACAATGGTATCACACAATGTGTTGATGTTGGATGACATAGAAGCTATTGAAAACTTCAGTAGGTGTGCATTTGGGAAAAGTAAACCTGTACAAGGTTTTGAGGAGGTTTCAGTACATATGGTTTCTAAATTTGGTGGGCATCCATCAGCACTTATAAGTATGGGCTCTTTTCTACATGGCAAAGACATGAGTGAGTGGATGAGTATCTTGGATAGACTAGAAGGTATCCCGGTCGATGAAATTCTAAAAAAGTTCAAAATACGTGAGAAATATTTCTGACCGGTTCTTTTTTTTTTTTTTGAATAGCAAATGTTACTCCAACTCTAATTTACACTAATAATTCTAGAACCTGTGTGAGAAATATTTTTGATCGGTTCTTTTATTTTAAATGCAAACGTTACCACTACTCTAATTTGCACCAACCTGTCTGTAAAGGCAATGAGACATGTGCCTCTGCCACAACTAGAATAGTAATCATCCATCCCTACCAAAATAGCCCACTATCTTCATGTTTCACTTTCAACTACACAAAATGACTGTCAAACCATCAATGACAAACTAAATGTGGTACAATTATTGATTCCTCAAATATACAAATATATATGACAAGCTGATGTATAAATTCTTGATTTTTCATTTGAGTCTCTAAGTACAGGATTTTAATTCAATAATTTAGGTTATACTGAACAAGAAAGAGCTTCTTCCGTATAGGATTTAAATTCAATATTAGAAGGATTTAAATATTGTATGTCACGGTTAAATCACGGGTCGGTTCAATATTTCTAAGCATACCAAGTTAGCATACGAAACACAGACAAACACAGGTCAGGTCGGGTCAGGTTGGGTTGAACCCATATTTTTGGGATATGACAGACAGAAAAACATGTACAATGGCAATATCCACAACAATTTCACTCTCAACAAGCCATAAATAAGCTTTTCCTAAATTGATTTTACCTCCCTTTGTAAATCAGAGTTCATGTAGATATAATAATCAATGCACAAAAATTACGTTAGCGGGACCGCCGCAGTAGTACCCGCAGCACAACGTTGTCTCCGAGGACGTCTAGTCGTCTTCCCCCACCCCGTTAGGCTTCTTTCTTCCAATCCCACTACCTCCGATAATGGTGGTGGTGGTGATGGCAGAGAAGGAGGTAGTGGGGAGGTGGCAAGAGGCGGTGGCTCCACAACCACCGCCACGGACTTCCGCCTTCCTCTGGTTCCGTTCCTTCTTGTCGGTCCTACATTCCAAGAATGCCCTGTAGCTCTCATTAACCCACCAAATATCTGAAGATCTTCGGTTACCTCGTGTCTTGAAAGGGAAACCAGCCCGGGAAGGATGTCCCTTTGGAAGTCCCTCCTGGGCCTACCTCGTCTAGCTTGACCTCTTCTGGGTCGGGTTGGGCCCGATGACGGGCCCACTTCATCAGGCTCCTGAAAATCAGGAGCCAAAGGCTTCGGCATGTAATCTTCTTCTTTAGTCAACTCTTGTTGCAAAATCAACTCTTCGTATTCATCCAACTCATTAGAGACAAAACCTGTGTTTTCAATTACCTGAACAAACCACAGGAGGCTGTTATTGTCATCAGAACAAACCGCCACCTCAGATGTGGACCCCACTTGATCATGCTGACTGGATATCCCGGTCATCGCAACAATTGCTTCAACTGCCACCTTGGCAAGTAATTCATCATTACAGTCATCAATTTTCTTCACTTCATCAATGGCTTCTTCTTCATCAACTGCAGGAGATTCTAAATCTATCTCCACTGCCATCTTCTTCAATTTATCACTTGAGCTTTTAACAGACTCTGGTACTGAAACATCTTCAACCTCAGTCAAGCAAGAATTCAAGTCAAAATGATTCTTGATTTTATCGTTTTCTGTGTCGGGTTTTTTCTCGAGGTTACAATCACCCACATCAATCTGCTTGTTTGCAGGATCATCCCAAGCGACGTTTATATCAAATCCTCTGTTTTCCATTTCAGTTTTTATCTTTCCATTTTCACGAGGGCAACGAAGTGATGCTGAGGTGGACACAAGTGATGAAGAATCATTTCTTGAAACACAAGAATTCCCAAAAACCGGAAACCCGAGAATCTTACCTTTTTCCCCATGATCATCACCGCGAGAACCATTTCTACATATATTTGGTTTTGCTTGAAGCCATGGCAGCACTGTTTGGTCACATTTTCTTGAACTATTGCTGTCATTATTCAAGTCAATGCCTTTAGTAGTATCAGTCAAATCTATAAAGTTTGAACCTTTGAAGATCTTTTGTGTCCTATCAAGATTATTGCTGTTCCGATGATCAAACCCGCCAGAAGGCAAACGGGCAGATGGATCTCTTGACCCAGATGGCGACCCGTGATAAAATCCATTTGGTGTATAACATCCGTTCATACGCCACTTGTCTCCAAAAACCACATTGCTCTGTGGAGATGGTAAAAAAGCTGGTTGTTTCTGAAATGAAGTCAACTTATGACTCAAACTACCATTTGACTTTCCCCATGAATTAACCAAATCTGTGGGATTCATATATGGATATGAAGTAGATGTACATGAATTCGGAAAGGGCAAAAGGGTAAAACGGGAACTTTCTTGAACTCTTGTAGAAATCTCAGGATAAGTTCCTGGTGTGAAGTTCATGTTGCTTCTACTATTCCCTGTTAGGAGAACAAGCATACCATTTAACTCAACATGCACGTACAAAAATACAAATAATTGGCACCGTTTATGATAATAAAACACACCAGAAAAGAAAAAAATACTAAAAATTAAAAGGGTTACACGGGTAAAATAAAAAAATAATAACAAAAAAGGAATCAGATCAGATGGGATGAAAGTAGTCCAAAGTATGTCAAAATACTTACAACCTCCTAAATTGTTTTATCAAAAGAATAACATTGTTGTTCTGATATTATAGCTTTTGTAATCATGTTTACTACATTAACTCTTTATATAACTCAAAACACGGGCAGGCATGTAAATTTATTTCCATCGAATAAATTGTGATAATGAATTCAACACAAAAGGAAATAGTAATACTGCAATCTGTATAGGATATAAAAAAACAAAAAATAAAATCCAGCTTTTATGGGACTCAAATAACAGGTTCATATTATGTTGAGATGCCTACAAACTAGATATTATTCAATAACTATATAACTAATGATTACGTTTAGCAATTTATATACAACTCGTATCATATAAAAAAACATGAGTTGCAAAGAACAAAAAAAATTGCATAAACGTTACCTGTTTCACGAGTATTGGACAACCAATCTCTCCCATTGCCTTTTCCCTCGAGCAATAACGGGTTATATGCACCATTTTGAGACTTCTCAAATAACTCACGGGTCGAGCCAAGAAACGGCAACCCTTTTGGTTTAGCCGAGGGTCCAAGCCCATCACCAGACCCACGAGCCATCGATTCATCAACATTAATAGGTTCATTAAGATCAGCCAATCCATTTGACCCCCTAAAACATCGACCAGACGAAGTATCTTTGTAACTTGATTCTTCGGATGGCTGTTTACATTGGACTTCCTCATGTTCGTGGTCAATGTCGTCATCTGGCGGGAGTTCAAGATCAAATAACTTTTTTCTTACTTTTGAAGGTCTACTTGCCATGATTTCACAATCCTTTGAACTATTATTATTAGTATTCCCTTTTGAACAACTTAAAGGAGAATTACTTATATCTGCTCCAAAAATTGATGGTCTAGCAGAAGAGTTGACCAATGGGGAGTTCGGTATTTGCCATTTTTGACCATCTTCATAAGGCTTTTGTGATGGTAAAAGGCTTGAAGATGACGATGTGTCAATTGAAATACGGTGTTTGTGGTACTCATTTCTTTTAACTTCTTCCATAATGTCTCTTTGTCTTCTATAAAGACGATGAAGTTCATAAACCTGGTTTTTACAACACAAAAAGAAAAAAAAAAGCAAAATAAATTATAAAGGAAATGACTTTGACTACAAAGATTTAAACCTAGTACTTCTGGTTATTTAATAATACGAATAAAAAGAAATCTTTTGTGAAAAAAGGAGATATGTTTTGTGAGACAGGAAAAAGTCTCATGTGATGTTAAAAGGAGTAGTTAAGAACTTATTTTACCATTTAATAACCACTTATGTTGCAGCATGGTGTTCAACTGATACCCTAAATAGTTAGATAATCAGAAGCCAAATCTATTTATCTAAACATTAGATCCGGTTATCACAACTACAAGTTTCAACTTTCAATAATCAAATAATCAGTTTCAAAACGCGATCCAAACATCACATTGATGTGTATTCTCGGTTTTGTCTACTCGAACAAGATAACTCTTGCCTATTTTAGTACATGAAAATTACATATTTGACACTCAATAGTCCAAATGTGTCAACTTTTTTTACCTGATTCTTGAATATTGCTTCATGTTCAAGCATTCTTTGCTTTAATGCATCCTTATCACACCCTGGATCTGCATCTGCAATGATCCTTGGTATAAAACCGTTGTAATAATGGCCATTAGTCAAACCTTGTTCTCCATAAAAAAGAGGCCAATTGCTACTATTTGAATCCTCATTAACATCCCTCATAGAGTAATACCCTTCAAAAGAGCTCTTGCAGTGTACTTCTGTTCCCATTCCTGTTGACCAATTATATAGAAGTCAACTTTATTACCAAGAATACTTCACAGCTCACAAGTTTATTAGGCTAAAAGTTATATAAAGATTTCATTTATTTCTTCATATGTCAAATAAGTAGGACCCGCAATTCGAAAATGTCAAAATAGCAACAAATAGAGCAATATGAACCATACTCATAGATTTTACCATGAAAAGTGCAATAAAAGCTTTTCCTTCATCTAAATATTTTGTAATTTAGGTCAACGGTGTAGCAAAATAGTCATAATTTAAAACGATAACAGGATTTCACATATCTTTTTAGAAGCTAAAAAAAGATGTCACAGACTCACAAAATCAGTTGAATATCGATAAGAAATTCATTGCATTCATTTCAACATGGTATGATCTAACAGTAAAAATTGAACATCAATAAATATCAAACTGATTATTTATAAATCCCCTACAATGAACGATATAGCTTACCAATTTAAGTGAAATACGGTTTGTAACTACAAACACCAATATCTAACAAGTTCTTACATCAGCTAAATTACATGATTTATCGTCCTAAAAACAACAATAATAGTTGTTTAATCCCCAAAAAAGGTCAACTTTACAATCTTTCTAGTCACAAACAAAAGAAGTCATATTTCAAATTCTAACATAATGTATAATTCATAAAGATAAATATAATTATGCTGAGGTAATCAAATACAAGATTATGAAAAAGTTTGCTTTAAATAACCACAATTAAATGCAGTACTCAATCACATTCTACAAACATTCAATAAAAAAATCAAATTATCTCATCAGATTAAACAAGAATTACAATACTCAAATATACATAAAGTTCTGAACAAAAGGAATATTATTCTTCAAATCCGAGATTAAATCTACTGCAAATTCAAACAATCTTGAAGCACAAATTAGCAAGAAAACTTGTGAAATTTGTCAAAATTTTCCCCTTTTGCAACTTAAAATCAACGGAGAATCTAAATTAAAATAAATAATAATAAAGAACAGATCCGGAATAGTAATCATCATTCATATCAAATGCTTAATCTTAATTACCAAAATCCCAAATCAAGAAATTAAATAAAAAAATATTATTAAAACCCCAAAAAAAATATGTAACAAAATCAACCCCCAAAACCCACCACAAATCTTGAAGCTGAGAGATTGTAAGCAAGAATTTACCTTAGACCCACATCCTTATTTGCCCTGTGCTTCAAGAATTCAAGATTGACCAAATCATTGACCAGTTTCTTTAACAAGAACACAAGAATCTTGAAGCAAAATTGACAGGTGGTAATGAAAAATAATAAAAAAAATATTTAACAATTAACAAAAATAATTGTTGGAAGAATAAAGAAAGATACATTGAAGGAGGTTAGATCATGAGTTGATGAAAAAGATGAACAAGATTTTGGATCTGCTGGGCCAGTGAAAGAAAGAAAGAAAGGTTTTTTAGAGAGAGAGAAAGCTTGGGGTGTTTGAAGAGAGAGAGAGAGATCCCAGATAAGAAATCAATCTTCACACAAACAAAACAAACGACCTTCTAAGAACAGTGACATGAAATTTGTCAACATCCGGTCTCCTTTTTATTCTCTGCCTTTTTTCTCAATCCTCACACACAAACACTCATTTCTTTTGCTAAATAAATAAACAATTTTCTGTAGGTTTTCAGGAAATGAAAAGAAATCAGCATTTCTAGATTCTCTCTACCTTGCTTTTGGTACAGACATTAATGAAAATTTATTATCATATACTAAAACTGTCAAACATGCATTAATTTGTATATTATATATAATTATTATATATATTCATATAACATTTATATTGTTTGGGCTGAGACATGTCATTCTTATGTTTATTCTTAACTTTTTTTCTCCGCCTCTCTCTTCTATTAATGCTAAAATTTCTATAAAAAAATTTAATTTTTGTTTCCCTCCTCTTTCTCCTATTAAATAATAATAATTTCTATAACTATTTTTATAAAATATTTTTTAATTAAAAAAATAGTTTTGTTCATAAAACATTTTTCTAATTTAAACATTTCTTTCATTATTTTTATAAAACATTTTTAAAAAATAACTATATAGCGTTTCTAAAATTTGTAATTAAAATATTATGTAATATGTCATAAATATGTAATATTAGATCTTTATTACTAAGTATATATAACACTGAATTTATTCACCTTGTATAATATACATGGTTTCTAACCTATACTATAATAAATGAATAATTATACTTGCTACGTGGCGACTTCGGATAAAATCTAGATTTTTGTTTTTTCGACTTTCTCTCCTATTAAATAATGATGATGTTAAATAATTAAATATCTAAAACTTATTTTAATATTTTATTAAAAAATACTAAATCATAAGAAAACTTTAATTATATGTTATTTTAAAATACAATTTTATAATTCTTAAATCTTCATTATTTTTATTTATAATTTTTAAATCTTCATTATTTTTATTTCACATATGACTAATAACATCCAACATACAAATTTTCATGAAAAATATTGTTTTATAACAAATTGTATTTATTCAACTCATATAAAACATTGGCTTTAACCTAGTTTAACCTTATACATAATTGTTTGGATGATTTGGAAGGTGAGAAATTCCTATTTATTTTGAAGGGAGAATCGATCCTATTTAAAATGACGGATGTTATTATGCTTATTTATTTTAATTGGATAAAAAATAGTTCTAATGTTTTATGCTTATTACCATTACCAAAAAGCTTTAAAGGAGAAAGTCTTAGTAACAGTGTAGGTTTATTTATTTTAATTGGATAAAATATAGTTCTAATGTTTCTAATATTTCGTGGATCGAAGTGGTGTTGTTTTCTGTCATATTTTTGTAGCTTATAATGTTTGTCTTTTGTCTAGCGGCTCGCTAGCCTTTTTAAACAATATTGCCTTTGTTCTAAAAAAACGTTTAACTTTGTCTAACTCATAGTTATGGACAAACCAGGTATATAGGGTGTGGGGTCAACATATTTTATTGTATGTAATGTATATTACGGTTTTTCGACCGACCCTCGAGATTTTTGAACTTACTTAGAAAAGATTAATCTATACATGTTTCGGTTGAGAACCAAGCTAAAAAAAATAAAATAACAAATTAGTAGTGAATTTGATTAAGTACTTTAGTTATCTTTCTAAGTGGTTATTGAACGGTGCGTTGCTTTTTTTTAGTCATTATTACCTAAAAATCCTAATTGTAGCTCTTACTTTATCAGTTGCAACGGTTATTATCATTATTTATGTGACCCCAGTCGACCCGAACCGAAAATTCAGACAACGAGTTAAGAGGCATTCAAACACCCTAAAATCAACCCTGGTGGAAAAAAATTGGGCTTGTCATCGTTCATAGTATTTTATTTAAAATCTTATTCAGATATTATATAAAAATAAAGTGTTATAAAATATTCAAATTAATCTTTTTATATACAAAACTTATGATTATTGTTTATCAATAGATGCTAGTAATTAAAGTTTTCATGATTTGTTGATATTCTATTTAGATGTTATTTGTATCCAAGCAAGGAAATATATGTAGCCCCAAAATTAAAAGTGTTTATTCTTTTATTTATGAGTTGTATTATTCAACACGAAAAGATAAGAATATATTGTAGGGTTAGAAAAGAAAATGTCTATTAATAATAACAGTTAAGTTTATTGTAATGAAGTCACGTAAACTTTATTCTCTATTTTAAAACCAATCTAGTTTTAACCCTTTTTTACGAGAATTTTCAAATCCGTTAAAAATAAGTATTAAGTGAAATAATTATTAAATTTTGTTACTGTTTAATAACTTTTGCTGAATTAAAATATTAGTAAACAATCGCCTAATTTTATAACTGTTTAATTCAGACACCCGATTTCAAATGGTTTGAAAATTCTAAAAAACTAGGTAAGAAAAAAAATTTAAGTGATTAATTTTTTTTGGGTCGTGCTTTACACCCCCTTTCACTGATTTTTATTTGTTACACCCCTTCTAAAATTTTAAATTAATATAATTCAAACCTTTTTTTTTACTTTTGTCTTTTCGTTAACTATCATTGTTGGTTAACAGTTATTTTTAATGCGGGTGTGTATAGCTAACTCATTTTTTATTTTATAAAAAGCGTTTTAAAACATAAAAAACAGTTTTATAAATAATGATTATTCGAATAGAGTAAAATATGGGGGATTACGATAAGTAGAAGGAGGGATGGGGAAGGGTATACATTTTATTTATAGAAAGTGTTTTTAAACTTAAAAGAACGGTTTTAGAATTCAAGTTTAGTTGAACACGAACTCAACTCGCCTGATTTACACCCTACTCCCAACGAAGATTAGTATTTTTTCATCATGTTTATTTTTAGAAATATAAAAAAAATAATTTTATAAATGTGTATAGAATGGATGGCCTAAACCCATATTTATGACTTTTCTTTTTTGCATACTCTAATGCAAACTTGTAATATAAAACCAATAAAAAATGACATGTTCCCATGGTGTTAGGTATACCCAAACAAATTTGGCTATCAAGTGAAAATCACATAATATATTCAATTCCGTTTACAAAAATTATATAAAATAAAATAAATAAAAAATTATTTATTTACACTTTAACTTAGTAATAATTATATAATTTTATATCCAAACTTAGTAATTAAAAAAATGGTAGTTTTGTTTAGTGATTAAAACTTCTTTCTTTGTCCTTACCTAGGCAAGGTCAAATGATTTTTTTTCTATGGAGAATCTATAGAGACCACATATCATATTTTGGTTTCTTACTTCCTTTTGTATGTTGCAGTGGCGGATCCAAAAATTTAACTCAGCAGGTGCATAAAATAGGTCGGAGCAAATATAAGTCGGGTAAAAAATGGGTCGGGTCATCATCAATCAAGTAACTTGTGTTTTTTGTAACAAATTATTGGTTCTCGAAAAAAAATGTGTGCGCGTGTGCAAATATATATAATATGCATAAATTATAAGGTTAGTGTATAATAATAATCTCTTTTATTGGTGTAAATCTATACTATATAATAAATAAAGGTTTCTCAATGCCACGTGTCACCTCCACATTCATTATTAAAAAGTTTTTCCCGCCTCTCTCTCTTAATAAATGCACTACCATACTTTCAATAATAATATATTTTTAAATAAATTATTAATTATACTAATAAAACGCTTTTATTTTAAATTATCTCATTTTATAAGAAATTTTGAAATTTAATTACCTATTGCATGTTTTCAATAAAATAGTAAATGAAAGTCAAATTACATTGATTAGTATATAATGTATTTTTGAAACTTAATTATATATCAATTTTTACATAATTTTTTTGATTTTGTTTCTATTGTTACTATATGTATTATATTTTTTTACCTATAATATATATATATATATAAAGATTTAAAAATTTATGTATTAATGCTTTTTCATTCTGTGTAATACAAAGGTTCTAAACATATAAAATAAACATGCAATTTTGTTAAACTAAATTAAACAAATTAAAAAAATAAAAAATAATAACTTTAGTAAGTTAAGCTTTTGACAGAAGCGTCTTTAATGATGTTGACCAATATTTTTAGACGGTAGACTTTTTTATTAGACTAGCCCAATTACAAAAATGCCCTCACAACTTATAGTATTTGCTATTTACCCATCGTCTTCTTCTTCATAAAAATGCCCTCACAACCCCTGTAAATGCCTAACAAATCAGAAAAGGTTTCAGATGAACGAAGAAGGGACCTTGTTTGATCTGAGTTTCACAGAAGGTGCCTGTATGAAATAAGTTTTGGTGCCTCATGAAATTTTTGTCTATTTTTTCACTCGTAATTTTTTGTTGAGCGGGTGCCTCGCCACCCTCACACACCTGAATGAATCCGCCCCTGGTAGGCTGTCTAGAATCCATCCTTTTTTTTGTTAATTTTGGTAGTGCATAGCTCCCTCAATGGCTTAAGGAAATGAAGGAAAGCTATTCACTTGATTTCAATGACTGCTATCTAATGTATTTGGAAATCTTAAAATGGCATGGTCTTATTACCATTATTATTTAATTTTTTTATTTTTACTATTTTAATTATTATTACCATTATTATTAGAACTTTTTTTGATTTTTTTTTTGGATTTAATAGTGTTATAATTATTATTTCCATTAATGAAAGTCACTGTTACCTTCACTGACTAATGGAATGACAGTCTCAAAACCCTTTTGTGTAATAACTTATACTATAATCTATGTAAAACACGTCTTAGTATATTTTTTATATTTTTTGGGCATGTTACAGTTTATGTTTTAGTTTCACTGGACATCGTTTATCTCATTAATCCTAATACTAATGTAAATAATTTTTTTTGTTTTGTAAAATACAGATTTTCCGCCGCTCTAGAAAATAACCATAACCATTGAGAATTAAATTAGAGTTAATTACACCGTTAGTCCCTGTGGTTTGTAAAAAGTAACAAGTATGGGTACTAAGGGTTTCAAGTTGCAAGTATGGGTACTATACTTTCAAATTTGTAACAATATTGGGTATTAAGACTAACTGGTGTTAGTTTTTCTGTTACATCTAAGGACAATTAAATCATTTCACATTATGTGAGCTAATTATGTAACTTTTCATATCTAATGGATTAGTTATGTAATTAACTCTAATTAAATTAAAAAACAAACAAACCAACCAACCATCTCCCCCTTTGACGTCTTCACCACCGGCCACCACCGCAACCTCCATTCCAAAAAACTCGATTAATTCAAATCTTATATAAATATCACAATCGCTGCCAAATTCCAACCCTTTTCAAGGATTCACTCCTGCTCGATCAAATCGTTCTTCACTTGGAATTCGAGCGATCGATTGAAACATTCTTCAGTTGGAACTGGACTGATTGATTCCAATGGAGCAATCTCAATCGAAAATCTATTAGGTAATAGCAAAACTCTTGGATGGAAAATCAAGAACCTAAATGTCGAAACCCAATAATCCCAATTTCGTCCATCAAATCTCTAATCCAAAACCTTACATCCATCCCGATCCACCACCAACTCATGTTATCCAACGGCAAGGGGGTATTTGGATCGTTAATCCGTGGAGCGGCGACGATAGTTGGGCAGAAGAAAACAAATAAATTTGACGCATGTGTGGGATGAGGTGGCGGTAGTGGCGATGTTGCTTCAGACTTTTTTCCTGATGATCTGTTCTTGGTGGCCGACCGTAGTGGCGGAGTGGATCTGTTCTTGGTGTCCGACTGTAAAAGTACTCAGATGGTGCCGACGGAGTGGGGCTGTTTGTTGGTGTCGGCCAGAAAAGTTAAGAGAGAAGATGTGGTGTGGTGGCATTGGCAATGACGGAGTTCATACGAGGTGGAGGTGGAGGTGGATGGCGGAGGTTGGCGGAGGTTAAAGAGAGAAGGAAAAGGGGAAATGGTGGTGGTCAGAGAAGGTGGCGGCTAGCGGACGGTGGTGGGGGTGGTGCCGGAGATGAAGGAGACGGTGGTGGGGCAGTTGCGTTTGGATGAACGAGACGATGGTGGGAAGTGTTTGTTTGTTTTTTTATATTAATTAGACTTAATTACATAAATGGTCTCTCATATATGAAAACTTACATAATTAACCCACATATGTGAAATGACTTAATTGCCCTTCAACTTAACAAAAAAACTAACGAAAGTTAGTCTTAATACCCATTATTGTTACAAAATTGAAAGTATAGTACCCATACTTGCAACTTGAAACCCTTAGTACCCATACTTGTTACTTTTTACAAACCACAGGGACTAACGGTGTAATTAACTCATTAAATTATAAAGGATTTAAATTGCAATAGTTCAAAGTAAATTTTTGTAAACACGTGATTAAAAAGGGTAAAGGGGTGTAAGCACTTTTCGATGGTTGTTGAATATAGATTCCCAATGGAGGAGTAAATGCCTAGGCAGTTTTTCTTTACCTATTGAATGAAATACTAAGACTATGTCGTATACTCAAGTGAGTGAGAGTTTAATGAGAGGAAAAGTAGTTGTCATGTGACATCACGTCGTCATATTTTTCAGTTCTCACACCAAGTGAGAGAGTGTAGGGAAATACTCAAGTGAGTGAGAGTTTAAATGCATTTTATAATTATATATTAATTTTATATAAATATAAATATACAATTCTAGAAACACAAATTACTCAAGATGTCATCTCCTTCCGGTGAAGTCTCACCCACCCTCTCACACCATCAAGGGGGTGGTGTTACATACCCTCTCGCATCGTGAGCCATGCTCGCAAGACCCTCTCACACATGTATACCACATGCTCTAAATGTTTTTTCTTTATAAAAGTATACAGTAGAGTCAAATATTTAAATGTTTGGATGTGTTTTTCATAATGTTTATACATAAGTAAATTATTTGTTGTAAATTGACTACACAACCTAACACGATTAGGAGTGTCCATTGAATTAATTATTCGGTTACTAGGTTATAAACCCCTTGTATTACACGGGGTTTATTAAATGTAATGTTATATAATTATTAAAAAAACTTACATATTACATATTTATGAAATATTATATAGTTATTTTAAGAAAAATGTTTATAAAAAATGAAAGAAATGTTTTACGAACAAACCTATTTTTTTTATATAAAAACGTTTTGTAAAATTAATTATTGAAACTCATTATCATTTAATAGGAGAAAGAGACAATAAACAAAAAACTATATAAACAATTAAAGAAATTTGTATATTTAATAGGAGAGAGAAGCGAAAAAAAAATGTTAAGAATGCATATGAAGGTGACAAGTGTCCACCAAAAACCTTTATTTATTAGTATAGATTTGAATTGAGTTATTAATTTTTTTTTTCAAATGAATTAATTTAAGGGGGAATAAACTGAATTATAAGAAAACAAATAGTACGTAATAAATGTGTGTGTTTATTAGAGTTAATCACATAAATAAGTAACACCTTTGAGTTTTAGCTTAAAATTTAAAAAAGTTTATTTTGGGGATATGAAGTTGTTATTTTGTAGCCAATTTATCTTTATATATATAATATCCAAACATCTATGATATCTTTATATATAAAGAAAAAAAATGTTTCAGGATATTTACCACTTCAAAAAATTCCAAATTCCAACTATTTTACTTTACAAATTCAATTTTTTTTATACTAATATTTGTCTTCTAAAAGCCCAAACTCTATAATCTTTATGCAATCTTTGTGTCTAATTAAATTATTCTGTTTATTAAACTAATAAGTAAAGTATTTATTAATTAAATTAAAAATAAATTACGTATTCATAACGAGCATCTTTGCCTATAAAAGAGAAATATTATTTTCTCATACAAATTTAAGACTGTTATTCACTATAAAAGAGAAATATTCATACAACACCTACTATTTAATGTTTTATAATTGCATACCTAAAAATTTATTCCATTCATGATATTTAACGAGTGGTAGTTTTTTCATCAACCCATGTGTCATAACGCCTATTCATAAATTTATTTTTGCGTAGTGTTAAAATATTAAATTGTGTAACAAACAAAAATACTTATAAATGATATAACAAATAATGCTTTCAAAATAACTATCATGAAAACATAAGTTGCCCCATAACATTGATTGCTTTTTAATCCAGATCCATTGCAAAAATACGCAACCATCAAAGTAGGTTTGACAAATCACGTCCTAAAGTTTGTTAATCTCAATCCTAATTTAGTGTTCATCATCAATTAACAATTACTTTCAGTGGCGAAGCTTGAAGAAAAAACCCTGTGGAGGCCGCAACGGAACTTTATAATTTTTTTCCTATCAGGGGGCCGGAACTTAATACCTATAAAATTTCTGCCCGAATACGTATAAATTAACATTTCTGGGCGAAAAATCAGAGGAGACCGAGGCCCCCCGGGCCCTCACTAAGCTTCCCCCATGATTACTTTTTTAAATGTCATATCTCTTTACCCTAGAAAATTTTTTTAGAGTAAATTGTATTTTACGTCATTTAAATATTATCAAATTTCACTTTACGTCATTAAACTAAGAAAATTAAAGATTTTGTTATTTATCTTTAGCAAAAATTTGCACGTTTCATTCTTTTGACTAATTGTGTGTCTATTTCAAATGTTATATGTGATCATGTGCCACCCACATGAGGACAAAATGATTTTTTTCTTAAAGGGACGATATGTGTAAAGTTGTAGTGTAAGATTACAATTCCAAAACCCCAATTTTAGTTATTTCATTAGTTTAAGAACGTAAATTAAAATTTGGCAATTACTCAAAGGACGTGAAGTGTAAACTTTTTTTATTTTTATTTAAACATATGTTAAAGACAAATTTTAAAAAGAAAAAAAAGAGATTTATGAGAGAGAACCCAGTGTTTGAAACACGAATTGCCATATTTTGAAAATAAAAACTTTTTAAAAGTCATTGGGATTATTGATGGTTCAATGGTAGAAACAAAGTCTCCTCTAGAAACATCTAAAGGATTTTGAGGTCACAGGTTGAAATCCCATTTGACTATGTGTAGGGTGAAGGTGAAAGTTTTTCTATGCCACATATGCGCCACATAGACAGTGGTTTTCCTCACCCTCCCCTTCACCCAGGTGTGTAATGGTGAGGGATGAGGGTGACCAGTTTTGTAATAATTATATAACTATTGTTTTTTTAATCTAAATAATTAAATAAAATAATACTAAAAACATTTAATAATAAAAAAACAAACACAATAAACCCTACATAATTTATTGTGTAGAATTCCTTCGCTTACCCAGTGGAATTAGAATTAGAAAGGAATCGATTCAAAAGCCCCACAAACACAATAAACCCTACATATTTTCTTCTACACCGTACCTTTGTCTACATCGCTGTGGCAATTTTTGAGAAAAGCCCTAATTCCAAAGTTGAAAACGGCGATGATGGGAATAGCAAGAAGAAACGAAAGAGGAACAAGAACGAAATGAAGAGTTTAGAGAGAGTCTGATTTGGTTTATGGCAAGCAAACCCGGATCCCCGCCCGTGAACACCACCACGCCCCCACCCGGCGCGGTGTTTCACGTCCGTGATGGGTGAGGTGGCACCATGCCCCAGCCACCATGCTACCATTACGTTCCATCTTAGTGACAGAGTTAAAAGAACCTTTCTAAAAAAATGTTAATTTAAAAACTACTCTATTTTTAATAAACTCACATAGGGATGAGGTTCGTTCATGAGGGTTTTATTTATTATGCCTAGCCCCACTTCAAGCGTTAATTTAATACCATATAACATTATACATGTATTCTATATTCATGAACCATATTCCATGGTACATTTTTTATTGCTCTAATTAAGTACCATCTTTCTCTTGAATCTAGTAATATTTTAATTAATTATATGATTAAGATAATATTTGACTACTAACTGAATGTGAAATGAAAATAAAAATAACATGTATTGCTATCTAAATAATATTTTCTTACGAAGGTTGTTTTTTAAAATCACATATTATAATGGGTATTACTCAAGATACGTTTTAAAGTATTTAGGCATTTAAAATAAAACTTTAATATCAAAAGAGCATCTTCAATTGATGTGCGAAAGAGTTGCTACCGTAAGAACAAGTAAAAACTCCTTCCCTCTCTCTTCCTCTCCGTCCTCTTTTAAGGAATCTGTACGGGGACGAGTATTAACGGACGCCCCTATCTCCTCCACATCTGTCACCATCTCATTCACGTCAACCACGGACATTAATATTTTTATAAAAATGCATTAACATTTTTATAAAAATTCAATAAAAATAATTATTTTGGTTATTTTTTTTGTATGATTTACGATCTTAAAATGTGATTGATGGATGAATTAATATTTTTATATAAACCCATCACATGTATTATTAAGAAAAACAAAAAGGAAAGAAAAGGATTACCCTGGAAGTTGGTGATAATTACAAAGGGTTTTGTACTTGTCGACATCTGATTGATGGATGGATTGATACTCTGTCACCAACAAAGAGTCTATAATTTATGTGTGTGAGAGAGTACTATTTAAAGGTATAATATGATTTGCAGATGTTATGACACGTGTCCTCACACTTTTTTCCTTCTTGTATAAACGGGTCCCACATACAGATACCATGTACCTTAGTCATTATCTTTATATAAAATACGCCATTTTTTTATTAGACATATTATACTTTTTTTCTTATAAAATTTATATTCTAATATTTGCAATTTTTTTATTTTACTAATTTATAAATATGTGTAATATTCGATTCTAATTAGGGCTGTTCAAAAAGCCCGCGGCTCGTGGCTCGCTCGAAGTTCGCTCGAAAAAAGCTCGGAAAAAGCTCGGCTCGGGAAAAGCTCGGTTTTAAACGAGCCGAGCCGAGCTGGCTCGAATTCTAAACGAGCCGAGCTCGAGCTAGGGTTGGCTCGGCTCGGGCTCGGCTCGTGGCTCGGCTCGTGGGCTCGGCTCGTCTAAATAACTAATATATATATATATATATATATATATATATATATATATATATGTTATATATGTGTTATATTTGAAATATGATGTTTTGATTTTTTAAGTTAATTTGTTTTCAAGAACTCTGAGTTTTGGACTAAAATTTTACTTTATCTACAATTGTATTTACTCTTTACTTTGTAAGTTTTGGGTTATCTATGTTTTTTTTTTATTTTATATATTGTCCCTTCCATCTATTTAGTTTTTTGAAGACAATCAACTTCAAACCGAGAATAAAATATTTTTTTTGTTGTTTATATATATATTAATATGTAAAAAAAAAAAAAAAAAAAAACGAGCTAGCTCGACGAGCCACGAGCTGGCTCGAGCTTTTTACGAGCCGAGCTCGAGCTCAATTTTTCAGCTCGGAAAAAAAATCGAGCCGAGCCGAGCTGGCTCGTTTAATTTCGAGCTCGAGCTCGAGCCAAGCCTGGCTCGGCTCGGCTCGTTTACAGCCCTAATTCTAATACCCATTTATCACAGATTTCTAATTTTCATCATTAAATTTGCCTTTTAACTCAAAGAATATTTAAATTTGTGTTTTTTAAATTGGATTTTGTATAAAAAAAAAATACATATTTTAAAAAGGAATAGAAAGCCATATTATTTGAATAAATAGTCAATATTCGAATGATGATTTGATAACTGATTCATTCAACAACGGTGATATTATAAACCTATTTAAAATGAAACTGCTTAGAAACATTAATATATTAATTTTTTATTAAATCAACCTTTTATATAAATAAATAAAATCATAGGTTTTAAACAACTAAGCGTGTTGACCGAGTGGTAAGTTTCCCTTATAGTTCTATTTTAAGGTGGTAAGTTCTAGCTCGGTTATCTGCTACCTTAACAATATTTTTTAAACTTTTTTTTTGTTTTGATCTTTTTTTTTTAATTTTTTTTCTTTTGATTTTTTTTAATTATCAGGCGCAATGTGAGAGGCATAATACATTTTTATATCTATGGTTAGATTTTCAAAACAGATCCGTCTCAAATTCGTACGTTACTTTTATGTACTTACGTTAGTGTCAACGCCAAAACTTTTTTTTTTCTTCTTTTTTTTTCATTTTTTCAGGGTTAAATGAGTAGCCATAACCTCATATGTTTTTTTATATACCTGACTATATTTCTTTTTTAACCGCCTTAACCGTTTAAGATTCGCTTCACGCCGTGTGACTAGGGAATTCGAGTTAGGCTATGTTTTGAAGCCGTTGCAACAAATTGTCTTTATACTAGTTATTATTTAAACATAAACAAATTGTGTTTATACAAATTAAGTTGAATTGTAGGTTTGTTTTTTTCTGGGTTTTAATTTTGATTAAAAATAATTTTGATTATAATTTTATATTGGTTAGAGCATTCACATCTTGTTCTCTATATCAACTCTATCTTTAAGAAGTTAAGGGTTCAGATACTACAAAATGCATGTCTATGTTTAAGAAGATTAGATTAGGAACTGTTCTAAAAAAGTTAAAAAAAAAAAAAAAACTCTATCCTATAACTTAAGCATGACGTTTATCAAGCAGTCAACTATTCCTGATAAGTTTATCGTTACTCAACTATTTGTAAGTCGTAACAGTCATGACATTCGAGTCGTAACAAGAATACCATCACATGTTTTGCATATACATCAGTTGAACGTTCATGGCAGAAACGATCAAATCAAACTCACTATTGTTATGATTAGCATACTTAATTGTGCTTTAGGTATATTTACTCATGAATAAATTATTTTACCTATAATTATTTGGTGGAAACAACGTCACTCGGCTCACGAAGCTGCTAATTATTACTACAACTGGTATGCAATGCGTGAATGGAATCTTCGAACGAGAATAGCATTTAATTCTCTATTCCTATGTTTAAATCTACTGACAAGGTGTTTTATAAGCATGCTTTAGCAAACACTTGAATAGCAAACAACTGAATGTGTATGGCAATGTTGTAGTTTACCTCATAGACATACAACATTTCATAACCCAAAACACAAAGTTTTGAAATAAAAGACTAAAATACCCTCACATGTTTTGCACATTAGGGGTGTTCATTTTATCCGAAACCCGAATACCGAACCCGACCCAAATTAACCCGAACCCGATTAAGATGGAACCCGAACAACCTGAACCCGTTTAAGATGGCACCCGAACCCAAAGGTAGTATTCGGTTTGGTAATTGGGTTAAAAAAGGTTAATCGGGTTAACCCGATTAACCCGAATAATAATAAAAAAGTATTTTATTATTAATATTTATTTATAATCTTAGCTCAGTATACATCTAACCATTTTTAATGCTTATTTTATTTCACTTTTTTTTTAATTTATGATTGAAAACGTACGAACGGACATGAATGTGAGAATTTGAAGAGTGAACATTGTTAACGAGTTTGTTGGTTGATACGATTTGTCATTTTTTTTAGTTTATAGGATTGGTTAATACACTTTAGTTTTTTGATTATTTTATTTGGTGTTTTTTTAGTTAATATGTGTTTAGTGCATGAGTTTGAATGAAAAATCATATTGAGACGGTTTTTATTTGACATTTTGTGCTTATTATTTAATAAATATAATATTAAGTTAAATAATAAAGTATGCGTTGCAACTTGTATTTAAAAACCCGAATACCGATTAACCCGACCCGAATAAACCCGAAACCGAATAACCCGAAACCGATTAACCCGAATCTTATTTGGGTCGGTAAACGGGTAGGATTCTAATAACAAAAAACCCGAATAACCCGAACCGAATATACCGAAACCCGATTAAAAAACCCGATGAACACTACTATTGCACATATATCGTGAGTTAACTTAAAAAAACTAACATAGTTAGTGAAGGATGAAAACTGAAAACAAAAGGATACGTGTAACGAACCAAAATCCGGGTCTCGTTATAAATAAATAAATAATTCTAATAAATATTATGGTGAAAATAATATTTTAGAAATAAGTTGAAACAAGCGGGTTTCAAGTTAGTAACGGGGATATACTAGTTTTAACTAGTTATGGAAGGAAATGGAAAAGATTGAAAGTAGAGGGGCTAAAGGTGAAACATGGCAAATCTGCCATATTTGACCTTTAGAAGTCAAAATTTACTTCATTTTGGAGTTGGGTCGTTCAAGAGAAGAGGAAGAGAGGAGAAATCGGTTTGAAGCCAAAATTCGTGTGTTTGAAGCTTGTAACTTGAAGATGTTGGCTCACACATCACCTTTCTAACATCAAGTAAGTGATTTCTTCCTCTTTGATCCACCATTTATGGTGTTCTTGTTGGGTTTTATTGAAAACCCGAAATTATGGTTGCATGTGGTAAAATGGTGTTAGATTATTGATAATCTAGCTAAACTAAAGGTGTAGGAAGGTGAACAACACCATGGAACCCTTTGATTTTGATTTTTGAAAGTTAGGGTTCATATGGAGGAAATTGGGGGTTTTGGGGTTTTGATGAAAAATTGATAAATTGATGATGATTAAGTGTTATAGAGGTGTTAGACACTTAAACAAACCCCAAATTAACTTAAAGAAACTAGTTTGATAAAAATTAGTGTCAAGGTATTGGAAAGAGAATTCTAGTGGTTGAGTTGAGTTCTTGATTAAAGGGAGTGTTTGGATATGGAAATAACTCAAACGGGTCAATTTGGGTTGAAAATGGAAATTTGGGTGGTAAACTCAATTGTATGTGTTTTGAATGAATGATTAGATTACTAAACTAGGTGTGTATGTTTAGGCAATCAAAATTGTGGGTCTAGAAGGCGGAGCGGAGTCGTCTAACCCAAAAGGTAAGTGCCTATGCACTTACTTAGTATTGATGATAAATGGTGAATTTTATGGATTATGTGTTATGTGATTGTGTGCATACTTGTGATATGTTAAATTGTGAATGATTTAGTATGTGCAATGAATGAATGTAGTTATAGTGTTAACCTATAATGGTAATGGATCATGTGTTGATCATAAATGAAACGGAGTTATGGCCTTGTGCTATAATGGTAATGGATCATGTGTTGATCATAAATGAAACGGAGTTATGGCCTTGTGCTATAATGGTAATGGATCATGTGTTGATCATAAATGAAACGGAGTTATGGCCTTGTGCTATATTGGAAATGGATCATGTGTTGATCATAAATGAAAAGGAGTTATGGCCTTTGTGCCATAATGGAAATAGATCATGTGTTGATCATAAGTGAAACTTGTAGTAAGGGTGCAATAATATGTAGCTTAAATGACAATTTGGGTGGAAACGGGTCAAATGGGTGAATGGGTGAAACAAGTAGGAATTTACTTGTTTGTTATGAATTTATCTTCATTACTAATGGTGATATGTGTGGTGAATGTAGGAAAAGCTCCGAGGTAGTCAAAGTCAAGTCCAAGGCGTTGGCGGATCCTCATATGCATATTTTCATGTTTTGATGATTTGGTGGAATTCCCCTTTTTGATTGTAATTTGATAAACAAAACATGTTTTTGGGTTGTGATCATGTTGTTGAAGGGGTTTTTGGTTAAAACCCATGTGTTGGGCAAAATTGTTGTCTTGTATTTTGGAAAAAGTTGGAAAAATGGCTAAGTATGAAAACCTGCTGAAATCTGAGAAACTTTCTGAGTTTTTGACTCCCTCGCGTATCGCGAGGGAGGAGGCTTGTTTTCTCGCGCTACGCGAGATGAAAAAAAAATTCATGGGTTAAGACTTCCGCGCGTTAAAGTTTTGTTTTTTTAAAAGTGGTGTGTTTCAACTTGGTATCAGAGCAATGGTTTGAGGGATTTGGTGTGGGTGGCACCAAACTCAAACCGGATGCTCTTGATATGGGGGGGGATGATACGAGAATCCAAGAAGGACTTGACTAAGACTCGGAGCTTTCGGAAATGAAAGGTTAGTAATGATTTAATAAGTGATTATGTATATATGTTGTAAATGCATATGATTGATTGAATGACAAAGTGTTATGTGTGCCGAAACTTGTCTTGTGAATTGTTATATGCATATGATAATTACACTTGGGCATAACGTATTATTAAACATGTCTGGTAAATATGATTAATAAGACGAGATGTGCAAGAGCTTTTATGATAACCATATGACAATGAACATTTGCAAGGATTAGGTGAAGGTGATAGTATATGTATGTGTATAAGTAGGTAAATATATATATATATATATATACCCTAGGTGATTTGAAGGTATAGGAATGTTTAGGTGTTTTTGGCACTATTTCTCAGTTAAGAGATGACGGACGAAGGTGACCACCACGAAAATGTTGATGTGAACGAAGAACCGTTGGATCCAAGATATGATAAAGGAAGAAGTGGCCAAGGCGTTTGAGCAAGCCACAAATCTCTTGATGGAGGAAATGAGGGGAACTATTAAGCTCTCTCTTGAAGAGGTCATGAAAGAGAAAGATAAGGAACCTCGAGGTTGTACTCTCAAGGATTTCATGGTGATTAAACCGAAAGAATACGACGGTCAGGTAGACCCGATACTTAGCCACCGGTGGGTGGTGGATATGGAGTCGAATTTCGAAACGACTAGATGCAGGCCCGAGGATAGGGTAATGTTCAGTGTGCCTCTGTTGACTGGGAGGGCAAAGGAATGGCTGTTGAATCTCCGTAGAGAGAGAGGTGTTTCTGGGGTGACCTCTATGTCTTGGGAGGAATTTAAAGCGGCTTTTCTGAAATACCACTGCCGCAAGCCGCGGTGAACAGGATGACTGAGGAGTTTCTCCTCATGAGACAGACGACTGAGTCAATTGACGAATTGGCCGGCGCCTTCTTTGATCGGGCCAAGTTTTGTCCGGATGTGGTATCGACCGAAAAGGGCAAGATTGATAGGTTCTATGCTATGCTAACAGTGGAATTCAGAGATAGCATATCTCCATCCTCATTTACCACGCTTGTTGATTTAATAAACAGGTGTCGGGAAAGGGAGGTGGAGTTAAAGAGGCAAGAGGCTAGGGGTGAGAAGAGAAAAAGGGAAATTGTGGAACAGGTGGTGAAGAAGATAAAGGGCGAGAGCCCTAGTAAGAAGCCGTTTGTTAAGCCTTCTTCGCAAGATTGTAAGTTATGTGGAAAAGTGCATTTTGTGGAATGTAGAAAGGGTTCTTCAAGATGCTATAAATGCGGAAAGCCGGGGCATATGGCTAATCAATGCCCAAGCCAAGTCCGTATATGCTACAACTGTTACAAGCCCGGGCACAATAGGGTGGATTGTCCCGAGTTAAAGCAGCAAGGTGGAAGCGGGGTGAAGGTTGAGACGCCAAAGCCTAAGGGAAGAGCCTTCCACATTTCGGCGGAAGAGGCAAAGAACAACGCGGATGTAGTGTCAGATACATTCAAGATTAACTCATTACCTGCACTAGTTCTTTTTGATTCGGGGGCTAGCCGTTCTTTTGTTTCCTTAAAAATTGTTAAGCATTAAGTAACAAGTTAGATGAACCCTTAGAAATCGAAGCGGCTAATGATAAGAGTTTAATTGTCTTTGACATTTTTAGAGATTGTAAGTTGAGGGCGGGGGGCGAAACTTTCTTTATTGATTTGATTCCTATGGCTATGGGAGATTTTGATGTTATTGTGGGGATGGATTGGTTGTCAAAGAATAAGGCGAGTATTTTATGTGGACCGAAGGCGATCCAACTTGTTTCCCCGTCGGGAGAGTGCATCTACATAGAAGGTGATAAAAAGGGTAAAGTAAGGTTGTGCACTTATGTGAAGGCGACCAAGTATGGCACTTGGGTGCAAGGCGTTCATGGCTTGTGTCGCGGATGTGAATGAAAGAGTAAAGGAGATTCACGATGTACCGGTCGTGAACCAATTCGTAGATGTGTTTCCTGACGAGTTACCGGGGATTCCGCCGGATAGGGAGATAGAGTTTGGAATTGACTTGATGCCGGGTGCTAAACCGGTAGCTAAAGCGCCTTATAGATTGGCACCGCCAGAAATGAAAGAACTCATGGAGCAATTACAAGAGTTACTTGACAAAGGTTTCATACGCCCAAGTGTTTCACCTTGGGGTGCGCCCTTTCTCTTCGTCAAAAAGAAGGATGAGAGCATGAGAATGTGTATGGATTACCGGGAGTTGAACAAGTTGACAGTGAAGAATAGGTACCCATTGCCTAGGATTGACGATCTTTTCGACCAATTGCAAGGGGCGTCATGGTTTTCTAAGATTGACTTGAAGTCCGGGTATCATCAGTTGAAAGTGAAGGAAGAGGATGTTCATAAGACAGCTTTTCGCACTCGTTACAGTCACTATGAGTTTACGGTTATGCCTTTCGGTTTGACCAACGCACCTGCGGTTTTCATGGATCTCATGAACCGGGTGTGTAGACCGTTCCTTGATCGTTCGGTCATTATGTTTATTGACGATCTTCTCATCTATTCAAGGAGCGAGGGTGATCACGCTTGTCATTTGCGTGAGATTCTTGAAGTCTTGCAAAAGGAGAAGCTTTATGCTAAATTCTCCAAGTGCGCATTTTGGATGCGCGAGATCCAATTCTTGGGTCGTGTGATTAATGAAAGATGAATTACCGTTGACCCATCCAAGATTATGGCGGTTAAAGAATGGTCATCACCGAAGACGCCTTCGGAGATTAGAAGTTTCTTGGGGTTAGCGGGTTATTATCGGAGGTTCATCGAAAACTTCTCTCAGATTGCTTTGCCGATGACGAAGTTGACTCGTAAGGAGACAAAGTTTGTTTGGAGTCCCGAGCAAGAATCTGCCTTTCAACTCTTGAAAGAAAAGTTGACTAAGGCGCATGTTTTATCCTTGCCGGACGGGACCGAGGATTTTGTTGTTTATTCGGATGCCTCGCATTCGGGGTTGGGGTGTGTTTTGATGCAAAAGGGGAAAGTGATTGCCTATGCATCTAGGCAATTAAAGACTCACGAGGTGAATTACCCAACCCATGATTTAGAGCTTGCAGCCGTGGTTTTCGCGCTCAAGATTTGGAGGCATTATTTGTATGGTGCTAAGTGTACGATCTACACGGATCACAAAAGTCTCAAATATTTCTTTGACCAAAAGGACCTCAATATGAGGCAAAGACGGTGGCTTGAATTGGTTAAGGATTATGATTGTGAGATACTTTATCATCCGGGTAAAGCGAATGTTGTGGCGGATGCGCTTAGTAGAAAGTCAAGTCATTCACCTATCAAGGTGAAGTCATTTAAGATGACAATTTCATCATCTCTTATTGATGAAATCCGGGAGGCCCAAGTGTTAGCACTTGGTGGCGACTTGAAGAAAGAACGGATGATTTCTTATGTTGATAAGCTTGGTGAAAATAGCATGGGTTTGAAGACATGCTTTGATAGAATTTGGATACCTAGGTTGTCAAGTGTCTTGACAACTATTCTTGACGAGGCGCATAAATCCAAATATTCTATCCATCCGGGGGCCACAAAGATGTTTTATGATTTGAGGTGTAATTTTTGGTGGCCGGGTATGAGGCGTGATATTGTTAAGTATGTGGAGAGGTGTCTCACCTGTTTAAGGGTTAAGGCGGAGCATCAAAAGCCGTATGGAAAGCTTCAACCGCTTGAAATACCGCTTTGGAAATGGGAAAATATAACCATGGATTTACTTCTCGTTTTTGGAAGAAATTCCATGAGGATATGGGGACTAGATTGAATCTTAGCACCGCTTATCATCCACAAACGGATGGTCAAAGCGAGCGAACGATTCAAACGCTCGAGGATATGTTGCGAGCGTGTGCCTTGGATTTTGGTGGTAGTTGGGACGACCATTTACCGTTGACGGAATTCTCTTACAACAATAGTTACCATTCTAGTATTGGTATTCCGCCTTTTGAGGCATTGTATGGGAGAAAGTGTCGAACACCCGTGTGTTGGGGTGAGATTGGTCAACGGGAGCTTGGTAGTGTCGAAGTGGTCAAGGAAACTAATGATAGTATTGACCAAATTAGAGCACGCTTGAAGGCGGCTCAAGATCGCCAAAAGTCTTATGCGGATAATAGGAAGCGGCGATTGAATTTCAAGTGGGGGACTTTGTGCTTTTGAAAGTCTCTCCTTGGAAAGGGGTGATACGGTTTAGGATACGGGGGAAGTTAAGTCCTCGTTTCATCGGGCCGTTTAAGGTGATAGCAAAGGTGGGTACGGTAGCTTATCGATTGGAGTTACCGGAGGGACTAAGTAGACTTCATAACACGTTCCATGTGTCTCATTTGCAGAAGTGTTTGGCGGATGAATCTACTTTTGTCCCTTTGGACGATATCGAATTGGATGAAAAGTTGAATTATGTTGAAGAACCGGTGGCAATCTTGGATAGGAAGGTGAAGAAGTTACGTAATAAAGAGATTAGCCAAGTATTGGTTAGATGGAAGCATAGAAAGGGGGCGGAAATGACTTGGGAAACCGAGGAAGAGATGCTCAAATGCTATCCGAACCTTTTTATGTGAAGTCGGGTTTCGGGGACGAAACCCAAATAAGGGGAGGAGATTTGTAACGAACCAAAATCCGGGTCTCGTTATAAATAAATAAATAATTCTAATAAATATTATGGTGAAAATAATATTTTAGAAATAAGTTGAAACAAGCGGGTTTCAAGTTAGTAACGGGGATATACTAGTTTTAACTAGTTATGGAAGGAAATGGAAAAGATTGAAAGTAGAGGGGGCTAAAGGTGAAACATGGCAAATCTGCCATATTTGACCTTTAGAAGTCAAAATTTACTTCATTTTGGAGTTGGGTCGTTCAAGAGAAGAGGAAGAGAGGAGAAATAGGTTTGAAGCCAAAATTCGTGTGTTTGAAGCTTGTAACCTGAAGGTGTTGGCTCACACATCACCTTTCTAACATCAAGTAAGTGATTTCTTCCTCTTTGATCCACCATTTATGGTGTTCTTGTTGGGTTTTGTTGAAAACCCGAAATTATGGTTGCATTTGATAAAATGGTGTTAGATTATTGATAATCTAGCTAAACTAAAGGTGTAGGAAGGTGAACAACACCATGGAACCCTTTGATTTTGATTTTTGAAAGTTAGGGTTCATATGAAGGAAATTGGGGGTTTTGGGGTTTTGATGAAAAATTGATAAATTGATGATGATTAAGTGTTATAGAGGTGTTAGACACTTAAACAAACCCCAAATTAACTTAAAGAAACTAGTTTGATAAAAATTAGTGTCAAGGTATTGGAAAGAGAATTCTAGTGGTTGAGTTGAGTTCTTGATTAAAGGGAGTGTTTGGATATGGAAATAACCCAAACGGGTCAATTTGGGTTGAAAATGGAAATTTGGGTGGTAAACTCAATTGTATGTGTTTTGAATGAATGATTAGATTACTAAACTAGGTGTGTATGTTTAGGCAATCAAAATTGTGGGTCTAGAAGGCGGAGCGGAGTCGTCTAACCCAAAAGGTAAGTGTCTATGCACTTACTTAGTATTGATGATAAATGGTGAATTTTATGGATTATGTGTTATGTGATTGTGTGCATACTTGTGATATGTTAAATTGTGAATGATTTAGTATGTGCAATGAATGAATGTAGTTATAGTGTTAACCTATAATGGTAATGGATCATGTGTTGATCATAAATGAAACGGAGTTATAGCCTTGTGCTATAATGGTAATGGATCATGTGTTGATCATAAATGAAACGGAGTTATGGCCTTGTGCTATAATGGTAATGGATCATGTGTTGATCATAAATGAAACGGAGTTATGGCCTTGTACTATATTGGAAATGGATCATGTGTTGATCATAAATGAAAAGGAGTTATGGCTTTTGTGCCATAATGGAAATGGATCATGTGTTGATCATAAGTGAAACTTGTAGTAAGGGTGCAATAATATGTAGCTTAAATGACAATTTGAGTGGAAACGGGTCAAATGGGTGAATGGGTGAAACAAGTAGGAATTTACTTGTTTGTTATGAATTTATCTTCATTACTAATGGTGATATGTGTGGTGAATGTAGGAAAAGCTCCGAGGTAGTCAAAGTCAAGTCCAAGGCGTTGGCGGATCCTCGTATGCATATTTTCATGTTTTGATGATTTGGTGGAATTCCCCTTTTTGATTGTAATTTGATAAACAAAACATTTTTTTGGGTTGTGATCATGTTGTTGAAGGGGTTTTTGGTTAAAACCCATGTGTTGGGCAAAATTGTTGTCTTGTATTTTGAAAAAAGTTGGAAAAATGGCTAAGTATGAAAACCTGCTGAAATCTGAGAAACTTTCTGAGTTTTTGACTCCCTCGCGTATCGCGAGGGAGGAGGCTTGTTTTCTCGTGCTACGCGAGATGAAAAAAAAAATAATAAATAAAATAAAATTTCCTGGGTTAAGACTTCCGCGCGTTAAAGTTTTGTTTTTTTAAAAGTGGTGTGTTTCAAAACGTAAGGGATGGCTAGTGTGGTTTTTAAACGTTAATGATGTTACCTGAAAGTAGAGACACATGTAAAGGATGTATTCTACAATTTTGTCTAAATTATACTAATTACACAAACAGTCCCTCACCTAAGTTACATAACTAGTCCTTTTAACACCGGTTATTCTTAATAACCAATATTGTTACAAAATAGAAAAGAATACACATACTTACAACTTCAAAATTCTTAGTACACATACCTGTTACTTTCAAACCACAAAGACTGTCTATGTAACTAACTTTTTTAATTTATAAAGAACTAGTTTAGATCCCGTGTCTACACACGAGGTGAAAACAAAAAATACCAATACATAATTTTTTAATCTTTATGTATATATTTTACAAGTGTAAAAAATATATTGTATATTTTAAAGATAGAAAAAACTCAAAATATGTAAAAATTAATATATAATTGAGTTTCAAAAATACGTTTCGAAAATGTAATTTGACTTTCACTTACTATTTGATTTAAACAAAAGTTATATAATTAAATTTCAAAGTTTCTTATAATAAATGATAATTTAAAATAAATGTGTTTTATTAGTATAATTAGTATTTTCTTTAAATATATATATTATTATTAAAAGATAGAAGTGCATTAAATAAGAGAGAGATGCGAGAAAAAATGATAAGAATGAGTATGGAGGCGACACGTGATAGTAAAAAATATTTATTTATTATATAGTATAGATGTTTTATGAGAATGAAAAAAATTATTAGTTTATGAAGCAAATTAACACATATGGGAAACATACCCGAATTGTAACGTGGAAGCGGATCAACCAATTGTTTATTTCATCGGTTGGGAAGATAATTACTTGCTGGATCAGAGAATTAATAATTAAATATATCTACCAATGATAGTTGCTAAAAAAACTACCTAGTTGCAGTTATGTTTCGTGGAGGGGTCGGATCCAGTGGATCCAAATCAAATATTTCCAACAATATAAATTGGATGTAGCTCAATGGTAGAGCACTCACTTTACTAGTGAGAGGTAGGGGGTTCAAACCTCACTATCACCAATTTATATGGGAGATATGAGGGATGACCCTGGCTTGCCAGGGTTCGAGTCCTGATCTCACCCGGTTTTACCGGCAACTCGCTGCCATGCCGTTTGGCGGGCGTGGGGGTCGGGTTTTATCCGGGGAATCCCTCAATTGGTGGACCGCTAGGGGCTCCGTCCGTCCGGACTCGTGGCCGGCTCGGGCTACCTTTAGCCAATGGGGGCTGCGTACGGAGTACCCGGCGTTAATTAGTTGGTCGTTCCAAAAAAAAATATTTCCAACAATTTATCGAAGAATATCATTATAATAATATGATATTTAAAAATAATATTAATTTTAAAGATATATTTTTCTTAAAACGTGGTTACATTATTTAAATACAAGTGTTTTTTATTTCAACAATCAATTGGCGGCATCTTGGTCAATATTAATGCTAGCATCTTCAAAACACTTTATCTTTTGTCCCCTTTCTTCCTACCTTTTCATAAAAAGTTTAAATATAAAAAAAAAGTTAAATAAATATTATTTAAATTGAAGATAATTTATATATTATAATTTCATACTGAATTTTTAATTTAGTGATATGCTATGTAAATTTGATAGTATATTAGTTACATCTCCTTCATTAGATCCTAAACGTATTTTAATTTAATTGTAAAAAAATTCGTATAAGGTTTTATCATTTAAATATATTTAAGATGACTTTTAATTAATTTAAGCTTGACTTTTTACCTTTATTAGTCTACAGTTTAACCGTTGGAGATAAAATATAAATCAAATCAAGTCGTAGTTAAAGTTTACCTGATATGCTATCACCAGTCGATTTTAAATTAATCTAGAAACTAATTTAAAACCTAAAATATAATTCTACTATTTTTAAGTTTTCGGTGCTTTAAAATTTTTAACAATTTCAAAAAGTTTACTATATGATAAATACTATATACAGATTATCTTCTTCACGATTCACGATAAAAATGTTTAAATAACACAATAACTGTAACAAGGCCAAAGCTGTGTAAGAAAACAAAAAAAGACATATAAGTTTAATTATATATAATATTTTTTACATAATATACATAATACTGCTTTTAATATATCTTGTTTCAGTGCCGTAAACAATTTGATATTCATCTCTAAGTAATTGGGTCGTAGATCATCTAATACCATCTCATTATCTTTATCTGAATCTATAAAAAATTTAAAACTGATGTGATATACGATTTCGTCCCTAAAAACCCGATCCTATCCCCGCCTTGATTATATTGGTTTTCGGGTTTTTCTATCGGATTTAAGTTTTTGTTACTTCTCTAACTTTAAGTATACCTTATAGAGAAAATTTAATCAGCTCTAAATTTTATGAAAATGCATTATTTTTATCTTTATAAATAAAATAATGGAATCAACATTCAACTCAAATTTTATGAAATTGTATTATTTTTATCTTTATACATAAAATAACGGCATCAACATACATAGTTGGTACTATAAATCAAAGTTTAACACATAAAATTAGTATACACATCATACTATAGAAGAAACAAAAAAGTACCGATTAAAATTAAAATTATTTATTGCAAATAAGCATTACCGATTACTAAAAAGTAATATGTAGTTACAAAATATTTTCAAACAACTAAAAATATCTTATATTTTTAAGATTAAAAATGATAGTATTTATTATATACCAAATCATAAAAATATGCGAGTGTTTTTGTGTTCCAAATAAAATATGTGGTCCTGGTCACTACACATATGCTAGGTTGTATAAGTAGGTGGGATGTGTCGTCCTTTTTATTAACTCATCATGAATATGTAGAGCAGGACCAAAGTATGATAATACGATTGTTTCTTTATGAGATCGTATTTCTAGTATGATATAAAATAAAGACAGAATAACACATATTAAAAAAAGAGATCGTATTTCTAGTATCATATAAAATAAAGACAGAATAACGCATATTAAAAAAAGAGATGCAATGTATGATACATCTTCATTTAAATTTACTAACCCTTAATGTCAGCCAATGAATTGTGTCATACGACATTGCCTTTACTTTAAATAAATAAAGAATAGCACCCGCAATCGGATGTCGCCCTTGGTCCTAGTGGTGGCCACTCCAAGGTCAACCAATTGACGTGGTTTGAAACCGCCTTTGCCTGTTTTTTTTACCATGTGTTTTTTCATTTTTAAATAATATACGTCAATTTTTTTTAAATTTTCTAATATACCCCTCAATTGTTTTTTTCTTTTACTTTTTTTATATTCGTTGTAAAAACTACCTTTTTATATTTCTATTTTATTTTGACATTTAACTATCTTTTTAGCCGGAGACACAATTTCGTGGCGGGCGAATATTTTTAGGGGAACCATGTAAAACCAGGGGCGGACCTACAAAACCCAGAAGGGGTTCACCGGAACATCATCGAGTTTCAATTTTTTTTAGAGCGGTATGTAAAAAAACTGGAGTGAACCTCTAAATAAATTATATGGTGAACCCATATACAAAGTTTAACAAGTGGTGTAGTGGTTTAGTCTTTGCTTTATAACATAGAGCTAGTGGATTCGAATCTCTCCACTGTTATTTTTTTAAAACCGTTTTTAATTGATTTGGCCGGTGGTGGATTGGTGGATTCAAAAATTATTTGGCTTAAATACAAAAGAAACATATTATTACGGTTTTTTAATAAATTAGCTTTATTGTAATTATACATCCCGGTTTAACTACCTTAATATTCTCGTTGATTTATATATAACATATCGTTGAAGGTGTGATAACTACATTACATAATTGAGTATAATGTTCTAGATATGTGAACTACCGAAGGTTACATAACATATAATTGTCATAAATTAGCTTTATTGTAATTATACCTTCCGGTTTAACTAACTTAATGGAGTAGACAATAACAACTTACATTGAACATGTTGTTAACGGTCAAACATATTTGCCTCATGTTAAGTTGACAACTTTTATAAGTTAGTTGCTATGATGTTATTAATTTAGAAACATCTACAATATAACCTTGGTGATACAACATGGCTCGGATGTATTGCATGTTTTACCGAAGTAAGAGATACATGTCATTGGCAGAGGACTAGATAAAATAACCGTCTCATCAACAATAATCCATGTACGAGCAAATGATCATGAAAGTGTAGTCACAACAAGCATGAAACATCGCACATTAAAACAACAATAAACATGAAATTTGAGGTTTATGTTTATGCCATTATGTGTGTAGGTGTTGATGCAAATCCCGACTGATTATTGAGTCAGGGTTGATGCTTCAATAACTCTTCTCTGGTTAGCTAATAACTCGGCAACTGCAATCTTATAAAAGTGAGATCTCCGTTTTTAGTTCCTTCATTGCACAAGTAACAACCGCATTAAAGCGTCACGGGGGAGGGGTAGCCCCTTAACCACCCTCCGGTGTGAGAATCAATATTCATCGGAGGAAAATGGAGAAAGGAGAAGATTTTCATAGAAGAAATGTTTTAGTGAGTAGGTCGAGTCTTCATTTTCTCTTCTCATATATACCTTTTAATTAGGGTTACTCTCTCTTCTTTCTGTTATTTGGCGGGCCCCATTTGGGGGCATGGAGGTCACGCGTCTTGGTCAACCTCATTTCCCATTGGTGGACGCCTGGCGGGTTACTTGGGGTATCTTTCGGGTCGGATTCACTGTGACGGGTTACTTGGGGTCTAAGCTGGAACAGAAGCCTAAGAAGGCTTTATATAGGCAATGATAAGAGGAATGAAAGAGGTTATTGTGTTGACAGAAAGATGGAGCAAATAGACTACAAACAAGGGATAGTGGTGTACATGCATGGTCAATAAAGGAGACAACTCAAATTTCGCATGCGTACACACACCTCAAAAAATAGCATCCGTTAGTTTGTTTTTATTTTTAATTTTTTTAAAATAAAAGTTCATACATTTTATAAAAATAATCAACAATCCATTTAAAAAATTGTGAAACAAAATGAGAAATTTCGATTCCATTAAATGGTTCCCAACAAAATACCATCTAAAGTAGAACGGAATATAAATTATTAGAGTTTACAAGGTGTAAAAAACTTGAAGTCGAATTTAACAATACTTCATAATAAGTGTCACAATACGTACAAAAGGTGTTGTGGAAAGTTATAAAAAGTACTCTCGCTACAGATTTAGCAACAAAAGCATTTCTTCTACGGCCATTTTCACGTCGCTAAATCCATCGTTAAAATTGTAGCAGTCACATAGAATTGAAACAAAATAATTTAATTCAAAATTGATTCATTAATTTAGTTTATTTTTTTTCTAGTTATTTTGAATATAACTAGGTTACTTGAATTTTCTATAAAGAAAGAGACAGTATACAAGTATTTATCGTTAGATATATATTTCTTAAAATGTATTTTTGAAGGGAATTGTAACATATTCTTAATAACTCTTTTTTCATTTTATTTTTCTATGCAAAAGGCGGTATTAAAAATTAAAATTATCAACATAAATAGTCACAATTTTCAATCATATATTACTATTAGATTTATGGTTAAGTTTATAAGTTTTAATAATGTGAAGTTGAATACTTGAATCACGCATCCATAGTCACCGTCACAAGGAGAAGTGTGCAACTTTTCAAGTCACTGAAGATTTGGTTAAATTGATATGTTTTGTGGGGCCTACATGCAAACTCAGTTCTCACCAAGTCTTCTTAAACTACATTTATTTTTAGTTTTTTACCTTTTATTTTTTGTCACCATATTATGACATGTATAAATACACAAAAATCTTTAAAAATAGATGCAATTAAGGTAAATAATACTATATGATATTAAAAAAAAAAAGACATGTGAAACATAAAATTAGTTAACAGTAGTTTATTGAAATTCAAATGATTAACAGTAATTTAAGAATGGTTTTTTTTCTATAATTTTATTTAAAAGATTTAAAGAAGAATTTGGTGTTAATATTTTATTAATTTAAAATTTTATTTTTTAATATTTTTATAAAAAGTAGTAGTAATATGTTTGTAATGATCCGAGAGGCCAACGGATAGGGCCGTAATCCGGAGCACGGACAGAGAGCACCAAGGGGCAATGATCCGAGAGGTCGTCAAGGTAGCTGATGGCCACCTCCTTATAAAATTATGACACACGAGAAAGTGATCGAGTCTACTCATTTGGCTTCCATCCTTTGCGTATCTAGTGAAATTTCTTCCATCCATCTAGTATTCCAATAATCATAGATAAAATCGTTCAAGTGCCTAGCCCCAAACGGGCAAAATAAAGTATTTCACCCTTCGGGTTGAGATCTAACTTCGTTGAAGTTTCCAAAGAGAACCCATGAGTTGGCAAGAGAAGATTCTTTCATCCGACTATTAAAGTCAAACCATATCAAACCTAACACTTTGACCAATATGAATCGTTTGCATCTTCCTCCTCTAGTAAACCTTCTTGATTGGTAGGAAAGACAACATCCACATCAGAAATTGGATCCGAATGGGGGCAAAATGAGGGGAAATGAATTTAAACCTATCGGCCACGACAGTACATCATTTGCAAAAGTACAACGATATGGTAAAATACCGTTAAATCTCCAATGGAACAATAGTGATGGATGGGGGGTGTTTTCTAGAAGATGGCTTAAGTGGTCTAGGATTACGGACGGGTAAACTGCTTCTATAGCAACGTCAGTTGGTTTGGAATCACATGTTCTGTTTGTAAGATCGAAAATGGATTATAGATGGCTCGATGCTTCTCGATCTACTTGTAGATCGCATTATCAAAGGGAGATCATACGGCATGGGGCGGTGGCAGATTAGTCGTTTGGGAAGATGGATTTTTCTTTTGGCAAATGAAAGGTCTAATGTAAAGGTAAGCCTAGAATAATGGCCCCTAAAAATTTAGAGGCCCAGACTAGTTGCTTTACTTGTTGATCATTAAACCTAAAAACATATTATATGTGAGACGAGGGGTATCAAAAATTAAAAAAAGTACTAAAAATTAACTATACATTACATCTTTTACTTGTTAGTCGTTAAACGTAAAAACATATTATAACACACTTATTAAAACATTAAATACAGAAAATAGAAAACAAATAAACATACCTAAAGAAGACGTATTTCAAAAATAGAATCAAGTAGTTGGACCCAAAGTACTCAAAGGCTCAAGGCGCACTCAAGGACCGCCTGGCACAAGGCGCAGAAAAATTACCATTTTTTAAAACAAGCTGTTTTGACCCGTAGCCATTACCTAAACTAAAATAACCATTTTTAAAACATCCAATTTTGACCTGAACCTGGTACAACCGTTAGTACACCCGTCCTGCCCATTTGCAAGGAGTACCAGAATCGAACAACTTTGATTAAACCAAAATATAAATCAAACCAAAATATAAATCAAACCAACTAAGAGGTTTATTCGCAATCAAAATCAACAGGAAGATTAAAAACCAGTGATGGTGGCGGTAACCATGTACACAAACCGTCGATATTCTTCTATTTTTTGTGAATTATAAAAAGACAGTTACTTGTAAAATACTATAACCTTAAACATGTTTTTCTGCTGCATTGTACTTCCTTCTAGTTCAATTTATCTTCTCTTCTTCAAAGCTTCGAATAAAACACGAAGAAGATTAAACCTCTGGTTCTCTTCTTCAAAAAAGCTTCAAATAAAACACGAAGAACATTAAACCTCAGGTCTCTTCTTCAAGTGGAGATATTGGTAACCGTCTCGACACTAACCTAAAAGTATATACTTCATGAAAAAGAAACGAGAACCTAGTTTTAGAGCCGGACACTTTCTCTATTTTTCATCACCATGGATATCAAGCATCCAATTGTAACAGGGTTCAAATCTTTGAATAAAAACAGCTAAGCCCGTGTTCAAAAACATTATCTGAACTAGAATACAACAAGATACAGAAGTTAAGAAACAACTACAGCTAGGAATCATTACTTCATGTCTGCTTCTGTTTGTTTAGATAATATAAATTATATTGGAAGCCCAAAATAGCCTGAACCAGATGTCGAAAACCAATTTCGGGCCACAAAACCGATGGTGAGCACAAGAGACAGTTACTGCTTTGCCACAAAAGAAAATTACTCAAACGGGTCTCACCAGATGTCCGGATTATAATATCAGGGTCAGGTGCAACCGCCATGTACATATGCCTTTCAATATCTAAAACACTAATGATATCCTTTTCATGTTTTTTATCATTCAAAACTTTGATTTCATCCCATTTTTCTTCACAAGATTCTTCAACAGAATGCAAAATTTCATCAGTGGAAGTATATGCAATACAGATCAATAATACTGCCTTTGAGTTTTTAGCAGTTGCATCCATAGCCCGTGCTGCAGCTAACCGTACGGACTTGTTTAACAGTTTAAGGTTTCCAATGAAGTAAACCCTAACCCCATATTGGTTAACTAAGCTCTCTTCTTTTATCAACCCTTCAATTTTTTCCTCCATTAAGTCCATTAAAGATTGGACTTCTTCCGGGCTTCTTTTGAAATTTTCTATACTAAAAGCATAAACCGTCACGTACTTCACCCCCAGCTCATAGCAGTATCTAAGCATCGACATTAATGACGAATATCCAACCTTATGTCCTTCCCCATCAACCAAATTATGCTGCTTTGAGTATCTTCTATTACCATCCATTATAAAGGCAATGTGATTAGGTAATGTAGCTACTGAAAGGATGCCAAAAATACATTTTCTCGCAAAACTACTCAGACTCGTGTACATTTGAGTTCTTTGTTTAATATCCATAACAAATTTCCAAGAATTCCAAAATCCCCTTATAGCCTATTACACCTGTTAGTTTAGATAATATATTTTAGTCAAACCAAGACATAAGAGAAACAAGAATCACACAACAATTTAGGGTTATTTCACTCACATTAGCAGCAAAAAGTCAAAAACAAATTCAGCAAAAATTGATCCAATTGAAGTGATCAAGAATCAAACAGTAAGATCTAATTGAGATTTTATAATGAGTAATTGACCATGCAATAAGAGACTACTAACATAAGAGTAAAAAAATTTAGGGTTTATACCTGATGGCAAGTTGCAGCACGTTAAAAGCAAAAATCATGAAAAATGCACAACCAGACAAGAACTTTACCAAATGATCTTTCCAATCAACATCAAATTATATTCGGATTTGATGGTCACATAAAATAAAACAATCAACATAGTAAAAAGGTGCAATAATCAACTAATTGAGTACGATTCTTAATGAGATGAGATCAATTGTCAATGGATGATTCTAAACAGTGAATAGAGAGATGGTAAAACTGACCAGCGATTAACGAGGGGATGGATCTTCAAGGACGAATGTTTCTACGGAACGGAATGAAGCAGACGGTTGACGGAGATTGGGTGGTCGCCGATCTCGGCGATTGATGAGTATTGGTAGGCGGTATGAGCAAGGGAGATCAGGGTTTTATAGCGACTCGATGTTTAAGATCCTGTTTTCATTCAACGGTGGCTTATTTGAAGGTTTGGTGAGTTTTTTTTTAATCTTTGAAAAACTTATTATTATCTAAAATGAGTACAACCACGAGCTTAGCCTACAGGTAAAAACGTATGTCCAACACTTCACTAAAAATAGTGAGGTCTTGAGTTCAAGTTCCACTTGTGACGAAAAAAGGGGTCCAAGTTGGTCAGGGGGTTTTTCTCACCTATTGTGGGTTTCTTTCTAAGAGGGCGGAGATGATCGGGTGGGTCAGTGGCTCGTCAGTAATCCAAATTGTCGTTCAAAAAAAATCTAAACGAGTTATAACTTACAAACGAGTGGGATAATAAAACCTAATAAAGGCTGAAATAGTTACAAGATCATCCCTTAATGTTAAACCATTCAAACGCCGGTAACGCATCACGTCTAACTCTCGCATTCATTCTTTAAAAAACGTCCATTTTTTCTTTATCGTTAAATTTTGAGTAAATTACAAATTTCAACCTTTATGTATATATCCATTTTCAGGTTGGGTCCTTATTTTTCACTAATTACACTAAACATCTTTAATGTAAGTTATTTGTAATAAATTACAACCTTTTCACTAACTAGTATTATATTTTCTGTTAAAAAAAGATATAAAATGACGAAACTACACTTACTCAAATAAAAAAATCATGGGACCCACTAAATAAAACCTAAGTGAGCTATCCTTCTACCACACTTCGGGTGTTTGGGATTACTTTTTATAATCTTACTTTTGGATAAGGGCATGTTTGAGATTACTTTTTGAGTTTTTTATTAAGTTATTTTAAAAAGTCAATAAGTTAAAAGTTTGTTTTGGTAAATCAAAAGGAGATGAAAAAAATAGAAGAGAATAAGGAGTTTTCAAGAAGTAACTCCCACTTACTTTTCAAAACTACTTATTAACTTTTTGCAAAAGTTAATAAGGAGTTTTCAAAAGTAATCCCAAACACCCCCTAACTCATTTTTAAAAGTAAGTAGCTCCTTATTTTTGGATTTTAAATTTTCATCTCACATTTTACATCTCATTTTGAATTACCCAAACAACCTTTTAACTTATTAACTTTTTAGAAAAGTTAATAAGAAGGTTCCAAAAGTAATCCCGAGCATGCCCTTCTTCTTCCTCCCTAAGCTTATTCTCCAACCCATATGAAGTGGCTATGATCCAGGCACCAAATTACCATATATTGGGTAAACCAATTTTGTAGATATTGAGTCGAAATCAACCAAATTAGAGGTTGGATAAACCAAATTTTGGTGTTTGATCGGGCGTGGGGTTCACGAAGACGAAAGGCGGATGACCAGGGTAAAGCTCCATAAGCTAGATAACAATCGTTCCGATTTTGACAAATTGTAAATACACCCTTATGAGAAAATCTTTTGGGGCTCGTTCCCCTTTCGAAACCACTGTCAGTTTTATTTTTACTTGTTTTGCTTTTTTGTTTTATATCTAAGTTCTCCATGTATTGACAGGTAGAAGCAGTTATGCCTACGGTGACCCATGATGGAAGAACCTTTTTGAGGTCAAATTTTAGTGTTATCAACATACATGGTGTATTGGATTAATTTGTTTACCGAGAAAATAACGTTATAGATTAAACGAGCTGGGTGACGCCGGAGTGTGGTCTCGATCTAATCCAAATATTTTTTGATTTTGTTATTTAAATGGGCTTTATATTAAAATTATTGGGCTGCTCATTTAAATAATTAAATGGACTTGATATTAAAAGTATATATGGGCTTGTGAGTTAACCTTTTGGGTCTTAGCCCATTTCCTTTAATATAATAGATCAGATCAGACTGAATGGGAAGGCAGATCTATTTTTGCAAAAAATGGCTTTATATTCAGTAACCTTTTTATGCCATAAATTAAAAAAGGAATAGACGCATACGGAAGGAAAAATGGGAGACGCACGGTTACAAGGTTCCTGGGTATGCGATCCTCACAGGAAACAACAAATCCTATTTCACGGAGAAGAAATTCTCTGTCTAATCCAATAAATCATTACGTGTGACCCCCAAATAGGTTTATCTGATAGTGTTTCACGATTTAGAGAATAATCCAAGTTTCATTCATCGTTCAAGATCAAATCCAGTTTCCAGGTTTGTCTGTTCATTTATTTTTCGTATTCCAGACCATGAGTACAACAAATTCGATACGGTAGCTCGAGTTTCCTTAAAAATTCAGGTTCTTTTCGTAAGTCCAGAAGACACTGAGATTCCTTGTGGTTGAATTATACAAAATCCAACAATTACAAGTTTCTTTATTATGCAAACTAGCATTCTAGGTAGAGTAATTAACCAAAGAAAGTGAATTCCTGATATTCCGACATATGCTCGAATAGAGGATCCCATTCTTAATTGTAATACAAGTCACACTCTACGGAAACATGCTTTAAAAGATGGAGCGTTCTGGTTTTGGAATTAAAAAGGCCTAGAAAACCAACAACTGAGTTGACCAACTGGAAAGCAACCTTTTTGGTTTTATTTTTATTTGTAAGGCAGTTTGGTCATTTTTAAAAAGTTTAACGACACTTAGTGTAAGGATGTAATTTGTTATAAACTAGTATTATCTCCCGCGCTTCACAGCGGAGATTTTTTGAAAATCTTAGTGTTCCATCATATCATAGATTGCGGTAGTTTAACATACATTAAAGTATGTTATGTTAACATACTAACATAATCTGTTTCCTAAACACACTTCCATAAATATAGCAAATTATGAATGGTTTTGTTGGTTTCTTATATTGGCAATGACAGTTACAATTGTCATTTGATATAGAGTGCAAAATGTTATCAAAAGCAAGCACAGCTGGTAAATTCTGATCTTTGCATGTTCTTCATCAAAAGCTTGTCTTCCAGATTTTCTTCTTGTGTACTAATATGAGTACCTTATTTTCTTCGTGTCACTTATCCCTGTTTGTGTTGTTAAAATTATAAGTTAGATTCTTTTTATTTCTATGTATCAAATCTGAAAGTAGTTAACAATTGTCATTTAGCATTGGAAGGGCGGGTTGTTCCAGGTATTAAGCTTGATATTTCTGTTGTTGTTGTTGTTGGTGGCTGTGTTGCTGACAGCGGCTGTTGAGTTGGTGCCTTGAGAACGCGATTGATGGTGAAGTCGCTAGAGCTGCTGGTTGGATATTTCGGGTATTGTATTTCCAGCACCATTGTGTGACTTATTGATAAATTAAAAAAATTATAAAGAGAAAAAGATAAATTAAAAACTAAATCAATCAAAATGCCATGGTTTATTTGTAAATAAAAAAGTTTACAAAAGAAAATGAAAGAGATGGTATTATCTCCTACCACTCCTTACAAATTTCAAAGACAGCATGATATCAGTCTCATTAAGTAACAAATTTTTTAAGACTTTGACTTTAACATTGCCATGGTTTATCTATTTGACAAAAATTAAAGAAATGCAACAAAAAAAAACATATAGCAAAGGAGGACATATACATACCAGCAAACAGAAAGTGCAACAATCAAACATGCACAATTACACAACATGACCCTGCACAAAACAAAAATCACACAACCAACAGACAGACATTAGGTGTCTAAACTAATATACAAAATGTGCGTAAGACAAAATTCAAGGAAGACTCTATGGGTTCGTCTCACTTCAAGACCGGTAGCGATAACACTAAACCCCAAAAATAAGCACCTCCTTTGAACTAATAATCAAAACATAACCCTTCCACCCAGATACCAATCACAATTGTTTAAAAAAAAAGGCTAACTGAAATGACCAAAACCATAACAATAACCATAAATTTAGACAACTGATTGTGTTAATTAAATTCATTAATTCAGAAAATATGTCTAATCGAGAGAGTGATAACCATGAATGAGAATTAGCTGCCAATTATTCCAATTCTGGTTTCAAATATATGCATTTCTGCACGTCTGCCATCCTATGAACACAAATAACATTAGTTAATACAAAGATTCTGACTAAACATAAAGCATTAACCAATAAGATAATGATCCTGAATAGAAATTGCATCAAAATATGATGATCAGTATGCAAGAAGAATGCAAACGTGTGAGAAGAAACATAATTAGTTTCACATTCTATTTTTCTAGTATCTTGAAACAATCTTTAATATTCTTCAGTTTTATAGACACCCCTGAAATCCACGACCACCTCCACACCACCGCCACCTAGGGTTCCGTAAAACCCGACAACAACGATCGGTAAAGGCAAGAGAGCATAGAGTGAGATAAAAGAACAACTCACCACCGTTACTATGGTACACAAACAAATCGCAAGCCAAACAAACGCACAGAGCAAACAAACCACCAGAATCTAGGGTTCCGGAGCGACAACTAACCGATGTACCCAGAAAACGAACCGACCAAACTCACCGGTACAGGGGACGAAGATCTCAAAGGCTGTCGGTGTGGCTCTCTCCGTTCGATCTCTTCGATACAGAGATACGGAGAAAGGTAGGCAGCACACACCCATATGGGTTCCCAAGCACACGCCAGGAAGAGTTGCAGCTCCGCCGAGCAGGTTGAGGTTGAAGAAGACGATAAGCAGAAAAGAGCATGTAGCGAATCTTTGTGGGCTACCTTCTGGAGTTGTTTGCCAGGTGAAAGGCGTTGGTTGGCTGGCCGCCCAAACCAACTAATAGGACATTAGAACTGTTCACACTCTCGTAACTTCATTTTAAAATGTAAGTTATCTAATAACTTACATAGAATAAAACTATTGTAATTAATGAATATTAAGAACCAATTTGAAAGTGAGTATTTACATAAAGGTTGAAATTTGTAATATACCCTTAAATTTTTCCAATAATTATATCATAACCTACTTTTACATTTATTTTTATAAACTAACTTTTTTATATAAATAAAAATCGTTTGTCTAAGGTGTCAAATTAATTTTTATGAAATGAAAAAGAATTCGTTTGTCTGAATGTGTCAAATTAATTTTTGGAATAGAGGTGCGAGGAAAATATTACTCATATATTACACGGTTGAATAAATGATATATTAAATAATTAGTAATAAGCGAAAAATAAACGAAATAGTTGAGAAAGTAAATATTAATAAATAATATGTTAAATATTAAGGCCTTAATCTTGACCCGCTAAAGATAAAACATAACCTAAATCGACTCGTTTATAATAAAATGGGTTAAAGTTGTCATATCTACAAAACATATATTATAAGTATAAGGGGAGGATCAAGAGAAAACCACAAAGTTAAGCGAAAACCAAGAAAACCACTAAAATAATGTGTAATACTATGGGTTACGTATACATAACCACAATTTTTTTGTTTTCTGTTTACATATACGTAACACTATTGTTTACGTATACGTAAGCCAATATTTAAATGATTTTTTGGTAAAAATATGTAATATTACATTGATACTCTTATAAAAAATAAAAATAAAATAAAAAAATAAATATTATTGTATTATTGGTTAAAATTGATTTTTAGCGGTTTTCTCGGTTTTTGCCTAACTATGTGGTTTTCTCTGGAACCCTCACCTATGAGTATATGCAAAAATCTAAAATAAGCTAAGATGTAAACTCACCTCAATAAAAGCCTCAAATTGTAATATCCAAGATTTTTCGATCTATACTTTCCTAACCTTTGCACGTATTATTAATTCAAAACTTGAAATCTTATCAAAACTATTTTCTTGAATAATAAATATTGATTTAATGGATATATATTTAAGAAAAACAATAATACTTTTATATATATATATATATATATATGAGACTTATTTAAGAGTATATATCTTATAAATAAACTATACTAAATTCTTAAAAACTTTATGGATTTATAATTATATAAATAAAATAGTTTATAAACTTATTCTAAAATACTTAAACTTGTAAATCATAAATCTTAGAAATTATTTTATAATTGTATAAAATAAAAAAAGAAATAAAACTTATAAAACTTATTTAGTTTAAAAAAAATAAAACATATTTGTTTTTATAAAAAATCCAGGGACTGAAACCTTATGTTTTAACATAAAATGATAAAAACTTAAAAGTACAAGGGCCTGTTTTGCAATAAACCCAAACTCCCGAAAACAAATCCGGTCACGAGTTCGATCCCAGCCAACCCCGGTTTCGAGCTCGATTTATCGAAAACGCGTTATCCAGCCAAATCCAATGAACCTCGAGTCTCGCCTCAGGCGTGCGACCAAAGCCCGATGACAATCAATGCCTAAATTCAATTTTAACAATGCATAATTTGAATTTAAACCCGTTTTAACTCAACCGTAACCCCCCTAACCGTTTTTGCATTTAATCTTGAAATTGATTATAAATACCTACGGGAATGCATCCACGACAACACCCTCAACCTCTCTAAACAATCAATTCCATCGTATCATACCTGCATTTGTCGATTTAGACCTGTGACAGCCGACTCTAAAGTCCAGAACCGTTCTCATTCATTTCGATATCAAGACAGGTAATTCGAATGCCCAAACTCTTCGTTATTGCTCATAGATCAATAGCCCTCTGTTAATTTGCATAAACAGAGGGTTAATCGATATGTATTTAGTGAAACTTGGTTCTAGGGTTCACACGGGGGAACAGAGACGATTTGGAATAATGTTTAACTTTTTCTTTTTCTATATTAAACACCAGCGAACCTGTAGCCGGGATGGTTAGGCGCGTCTGTGTGTGACTCGGTTGGCCCGGGTTCGAGCCGGCCAACCCGAGCTTTGCCACTTTTATTTTTGTTTTATCCTTTTTAAACAATTTTAAATACTGTAAATATTTTTATAAAATCTGTTAAAGATTTATAAACTCGAAAATGATTTTATTTACATCTTTACATTTTGGAATTATTTTAATTAAATTAAATTTGATTAAAACTTATAAATATTAAATCTTTAAAATTAGTTTTTAAATTCTTAAAAACTATAAAAAAAAATTCCTTAAAACTTTATGAAACTTATACTTGTAACAGAACCACTTTATAAAAATCAGAAATATAAATTGTTATTATTTTCTGAAATAGATGAATCTATTTTGTTTTAAACTTTAAAATTAATTTATAAAGTTTCATTTAAACAGAAAACTTATATAAAGTATATAACTTATAAACTTATGCATTTTTATGAAATCTATATGCAAGACTTATTTAGTTATTTAAGACGGAAAATAATTATACAATTATAAACCTTAATAAATTACAAACTTACACATTCTACAACACTAATAATTTATATAAATAAAAACCTATTTATTTAAAACAAAAGGAATAATCATACTTTATTTATTTATAAACTAATAAACTTTAAAACTTATAAATTAAAAAAGTAAACTTTATAAAAATCGTCATTTAACATATTTGTTTAAACTTGTAAATTCATTTTACTCATTTAAACTTATAATCACATTATTTAATTAGAAATTATTTTGTAATTTCTTAATACTTGAATACTTTGATAAACTTTAAGTAGGGTAGTTTAATTATTTAAAATGGTAGATAATTATTTATCACTAATAATCATGTATACTTTAAATAATTATTATATACCCTTAATATAATTATTTTATTCTTAAAATAACTACTATTAATCTTTAATCCTACTTTAATAAATATTATTAATCTTTAATACCCATTTTAAATAATTATCAATAAACCTTGAGTATTACCTATTCTTGAAATAATTATTTCTAAACTTAATAATTATTTATTCTTTAAATAATTATTGTTAATCTTTAAAATATTATTTAGTCTTTCATTTAACAATTATTACAACTCTATTTATAAATACTTAGAAGACTACCTTAAATAATTATTTACCTACTTTGTGTAATTAAAAAAATTGTAAGACTTTTACATAATTATTTTAAGTAATAATTATTGTAAAACTATAAATATTACTTAACTTTGGTATACAAGACTTGTGTCATTCATTTAAAACCCTATTTAAAACTTGATTCAAACTCTACAAACAAAATCATTCTCGTCCATCTTTTGGAACCCTAGTTAAACTTAGAATTTTAGATCCTTTGGCATAGACTTATAGGAATCAAAACTTGAAACTCTAGACTTGTATTGTTAGGTTGTTGTGAGAATATTTTCCTTCAAAACTGTTACTCTTAATATTTGTTGGACACTCTTCATCATCCAAGTGAGTATACTTAGCCCATTTTTGTTTTACATTGTTTATAAACTTGGGGTGAAACATGTATCAACACTTATACAATTCTTATACAACTATGTCATATGTTTATTCATGTGTTATGCTTGAAACTTGCATGCTTAAATTAGATTTAATACTAGCATATCCATTAACTTTGATCAAGCTTATGGTAACAATGATAGATCTATTATATTTGACCAATCCACCTAGTGAAACACACCACTTTTAAAAACAAAACTTTAACGCGCGGAAGTCTTAACCCAGGAAATTTATTTTTTTTACCCTCTCGCGTACCGCGAGATAATCCTTCCTGGACTCTCGCGACACGCGAGGGACCCTTTTTCTCAGAATGTTTCCAGTTTTCAGCAGGTTTTCATACTTAGCCATTTTTCCAACTTTTTCCAAAATACAAGACAACAAATTTGGCCAACACATGAGTTTTAACCAAAAACCCCTTCAACAACATGATCACAACCCAAAAACATGTTTTGTTTATCAAATTACAATCAAAAAGGGGGAATTCCACCAAATCATCAAAACATGAAAATATACATACGAGGATCCGCCAACGCCTTGGACTTGACTTTGACTACCTCGGAGCTTTTCCTACATTCACCACACATATCACCATTAGTAATGAAGATATATTCATAACAAACAAGTAAATTCCTACTTGTTTCACCCATTCACTCATTTGACCCGTTTCCACCCAAATTGTCATTTAGGCTACATATTCTTGCACCCTTACTACAAGTTTCAATTATGATCAACACATGATCCATTTCCATTATGGCACAAAGGCCATAACTCCTTTTCATTTATGATCAACACATGATCCATTTCCAATATGGCACAAGGCCATATCTCCGTTTCATTTATGATCAACACATGATCCATTACCATTATAGCACAAGGCCATAACTCCGTTTCATTTATGATCAACACATGATCCATTACCATTATAGCACAAGGCCATAACTCCGTTTCATTTATGATCAACACATGATCCATTACCATTATAGGTTAACACTATAACTACATTCATTCATTGCACATACTAAATCATTCACAATTTATCATATCACAAGTATGCACACAATCACATAACACATAATCCATAAAATTCATCATTTATCATCAATACTAAGTAAGTGCATAGGCACTTACCTTTTGGGTTAGCGACTCCGCTCCGCCTTCTAGACCCACAATTTGATTGCCTAAACATACACACCTAGTTTAGTAATCTAATCATTCATTCAAAACACATACAATTGAGTTTACCACCCAAATTTCCATTTTCAACCCAAATTGACCCGTTTGGGTTATTTCCATATCCAAACACCCCCTTTAATCAAGAACTCAACTCAACCACTAGAATTCTCTTTCTAATACCTTGACACTAATTTTTATCAAACTAGTTTCTTTAAGTTAATTTGGGGTTTGTTTAAGTGTCTAACACCTCTATAACACTTAATCATCATCAATTTATCAATTTTTCATCAAAACCCCAAAACCCCCAATTTCCTCCATATGAACCCTAACTTTCAAAAAATCAAAATCAAAGGGTTCCATGGTGTTGTTCACCTTCCTACACCTTTAGTTTAGCTAGATTATCAATAATCTAACACCATTTTACCACATGCAACCATAATTTCAGGTTTTCAACAAAACCCAACAAGAACACCATAAATGGTGGATCAAAGAGGAAGAAATCACTTACTTGATGTTAGAAAGGTGATGTGTGAGCCAACACCTTCAAGTTATAAGCTTCAAACACACGAATTTTGGCTTCAACCCGATTTCTCCTCTCTTCCTCTTCTCTTGAATGACCCAACTCCAAAATGAAGTCAATTTTGACTTCTAAAGGTCAAATATGGCAGATTTGCCATGTTTCACCTTTAGCCCCTCTACTTTCAATCTTTTCCATTTCCTTCCATAACTAGTTAAAACTAGTATATCCCCGTTACTAACTTGAAACCCGCTTGTTTCAACTTGTTTCTAAAATATTATTTTCACCATAATATTTATTAGAATTATTTATTTATTTATAACGAGACCCGGATTTTGGTTCGTTACAAATCTCCTCCCCTTATTTGGGTTTTGTCCCCGAAACCCGACTTCATATAAAAAGGTTCGGATAGCATTTGAGCATCTCTTCCTCGGTTTCCCAAGTCATTTTCGCCCCCTTTCTATGCTTCCATTTAACCAATACTTGGCTAATCTCTTTATTACGTAACTTCTTCACCTTCCTATCCAAGATTGCCACCGGTTCTTCAACATAATTCAACTTTTCATCCAATTCGATATCGTCCAAAGGGACAAAAGTAGATTCATCCGCCAAACACTTCCGCAAATGAGACACATGGAACGTGTTATGAAGTCTACTTAGTCCCTCCGGTAACTCCAATCGATAAGCTACCGTACCCACCTTTGCTATCATCTTAAACGGCCCGATGAAACGAGGACTTAACTTCCCCCGTTTCCTAAACCGTATCACCCCTTTCCAAGGAGAGACTTTCAAAAGCACAAAGTCCCCCACTTGAAACTCAATCGCCCGCTTCCTATTATCCGCATAAGACTTTTGGCGATCTTGAGCCGCCTTCAAGCGTGCTCTAATTTGGTCAATACTATCATTAGTTTCCTTGACCACTTCGACACTACCAAGCTCCCGTTGACCAATCTCACCCCAACACACGGGTGTTCGACACTTTCTCCCATACAATGCCTCAAAAGGCGGCATACCAATACTAGAATGGTAACTATTGTTGTAAGAGAATTCCGTCAACAGTAAATGGTCGTCCCAACTACCACCAAAATCCAAGGCACACGCTCGCAACATATCCTCGAGCGTTTGAATCGTTCGCTCGCTTTGACCATCCGTTTGTGGATGATAAGCGGTGCTAAGATTCAATCTAGTCCCCATATCCTCATGGAATTTCTTCCAAAAACGAGAAGTACATCTCGTATCACGATCCGATATAATCGACACCGGCACACCATGACGTGACACAATTTCTTTCACATACATTTACGCCAATCTATTCGAAGAATGCGTTTCCTTTATAGGAAGGAAATGTGCACTCTTCGTCAACCGATCCACTACTACCCATATCGCATCATAACCCTTTCGAGTCTTTGGTAGTTTAGTGATCATCCATGGTTATATTTTCCCATTTCCAAAGCAGTATTTCAAGCGGTTGAAGCTTTCCATACGGCTTTTGATGCTCCGCCTTAACCCTTAAACATGTGAGACACCTCTCCATATACTTAACAATATCACGCCTCATACCCGGCCACCAAAAATGACACCTCAAATCATTAAACATCTTTGTGGCCCCCGGATGGATAGAATATTTGGATTTATGCGCCTCGTCAAGAATAGTTGTCAAGACACTTGACAACCTAGGTATCCAAATTCTATCAAAGCATGTCTTCAAACCCATGCTATTTTCACCAAGCTTATCAACATAAGAAATCATCCGTTCTTTCTTCAAGTCGCCACCAAGTGCTAACACTTGGGCCTCCCGGATTTCATCAATAAGAGATGATGAAATTGTCATCTTAAATGACTTCACCTTGATAGGTGAATGACTTGACTTTCTACTAAGCGCATCCGCCACAACAATCGCTTTACCCGGATGATAAAGTATCTCACAATCATAAATCCTTAACCAATTCAAGCCACCGTCTTTGCCTCATATTGAGGTCCTTTTGGTCAAAGAAATATTTGAGACTTTTGTGATCCGTGTAGATCGTACACTTAGCACCATACAAATAATGCCTCCAAATCTTGAGCGCGAAAACCACGGCTGCAAGCTCTAAATCATGGGTTGGGTAATTCACCTCGTGAGTCTTTAATTGCCTAGATGCATAGGCAATCACTTTCCCCCTTTGCATCAAAACACACCCCAACCCCGAATGCGAGGCATCCGAATAAACAACAAAATCCTCGGTCCCGTCCGGCAAGGATAAAACAGGCGCCTTAGTCAACTTTTCTTTCAAGAGTTGAAAGGCAGATTCTTGCTCGGGACTCCAAACAAACTTTGTCTCCTTACGAGTCAACTTCGTCATCGGCAAAGCAATCCGAGAGAAGTTTTCGATGAACCTCCGATAATAACCCGCTAACCCCAAGAAACTTCTAATCTCCGAAGGCGTCTTCGGTGATGACCATTCTTTAACAGCCATAATCTTGGATGGGTCAACGGTAATTCCTCTTTCATTAATCACATGACCCAAGAATTGGATCTCGCGCAACCAAAATGCGCACTTGGAGAATTTAGTATAAAGCTTCTCCTTTTGCAAGACTTCAAGAATCTCACGCAAATGACAAGCGTGATCACCCTCGCTCCTTGAATAGATGAGAAGATCGTCAATAAACACAATGACCGAACGATCAAGGAACGGTCTACACACCCGGTTCATGAGATCCATGAAAAACGCAGGTGCGTTGGTCAAACCGAAAGGCATAACCGTAAACTCATAGTGACCGTAACGAGTGCGAAAAGCTGTCTTATGAACATCTGATCGGTGTCGAAGGGACCGGTCAAAGATAAAGAAATAGAGTGTCCTAATCACCTTAAACTAGTTAGGGTAAGAAGGGTGTCGAACCACGAAGAGTTTGTGGTCGGTGCTCAACTTCAATTAACAATGTAAATTATGAAGTTACAACGGGTCTTTCTGACCAAACACAATCAATGATTTAAGTGAAAACTTTATAAACTCAACAAACAAATCAAGTACCAAACAAAACGGTTTAAGTTGTAAACAATAATTAAAAAGGGTATCACACTCGGGTTTCAAGTTCACAAGTAATTAGGGATTATCACACCAACATTTGAGTTCAAACAATCGAATGGTTATCCAAATCTAATTAACCAAATCTAACCAAGAACATCAACATTCATACATCATCGGCAAATAGTGTAAAACAATATTCACGAATGAAATCGAGACAAATGTATGCAATATAGAATTAGATTAATCAATAGATTCAACATAAATCAAAGTTCATAGCAATTATCATCTAACGGGGTCAATGGTGCAAGAATTTATCGACTCCCGTGAGTTCATAACCATACTAAACACAAAGATTCAAGTGTTTCAAACCAAACGATTACAAGAATTGTTTCTCAAAGCTAGCACATGATAAAACCCTAAAACTTACAAACAATCCACCCGGGAATGATTACCGGTGGATTAGCCGATCATGGTGGTGGAAATCATCTTCAATCTTTCAATCGGATGTTAGAATCGTGCTCTTTAGCCTCCAAGAACTCCAAAATCGCCCAAGAACTATGGTGTAAAAGATGGATTCGAATTTGGGGAAGAAAAACCTAATTAAACCATTGAAAATCGGCTGTAAACCCGCGTCTGAAACGCACCCAGCGTAAGCTTACGCTGGGAGGGCGTAGGCTTACGCCGGGACTCTGGAAGCTGCTGTGAAGAAATCAATTAGGCGTAGGCCTACGCTGTAAGGGCGTAAGCTTACGCTTGTGGCGTAGGCTTACGCCAGTAGGCGTAGGCTTACGCTGGAACTGCATTTTTGCCCCGTTTTCTCCGTGTCTCTTCCGACTCTCTCGTAATATCTTCAAAGATCACATTTTAAGCTTCCAACACCTGCACATGCATGACTACACAAAACCTTTGTATTCCACATATCAAATTGCATAAATATAACATATTACACCCTTTAATACATGAAACTTTGACCACTTATCATATCTCCATACTTGAGTTTTGCTTGCCCTCAAGCAAAGTCATTTGCTTTTAAATTCACATTACAAATTCTTAAATAATTGTTTTCACTAAACATAAGTTAAAGTCCAAGGTCATGCAAAATTCATAAAAATTATACTCTCAACAGCTTTACAATCCAACAAACCATCAATAAATTTTTAACAAAAGGAAAATATTGGAACGTGCTTAACTCATATCTAGTTATGGCTTTGCATGCACACACCCCTCACAATCAATCACTCCACTCGGCTTCATATATGGACTAGCGATGATGTGCTAGTATTTTTCACTCGAAACCAAACAATGAATCACATTATTATATGCTTGCATATTGATCACATCTCCACCTACTAACACAACTAAAACGCACAAATCAAAAGGTCTTTTAAGGGTTGTAATGTAGGCTAGGGTTACGAGTATGGATAAGGATTTTTAAAGTGGCTAAAGGTGAGTGGAATTCAACTAATAACGTTACAAATCAACTCTTAAACCTTCAACATTCTACCATGGGTATAAATGACCCATCAACACTAAATTTCTTATTTCTTCGAACTATCAAATGAAACTTGAGTTAAACTGACCCAATAACATCTTTTATTGTAGCTCCACTAATATTCAAGACCTTTGGGCACATGTTGACCCAATACTACTATTTTTATTTTTTTTTTGTATTTCTTTTTCATTCATTTTTTTTTTCAATGCAACTACACCAATCTAAGTTAATTGAATTCCAACTCACGGGTTTAAAAAGAAAAGGCTAAAAGGTGAATGGGTGAATGTTGTGGGTTTTGTCAAAAGAAAAGGTATAGGCTCAGAATGGGTATCTAGTGGATATTAACGGGTAAAGGCATAAAAATGGCTAAAAATAAAAAGGTTTCTCCTAATGTCTTTATCATTTTTGCACAATCAATTGGTTCAAGGTTTCAACATGTATTAACAATATGCAATTTCTAAAATATGAAACAAAGTGGCTAAACACTCAAATAAGAGAATATATATATATATATCAATTTGGCTCAAATTCTCACAGAAACGGTGGAAAATAGGTTACCGACATGTGCATGCAAACCGTCACCTTCTACTTTGTTACTCCCAATTCCAACATTTCCAATTTATTATATATATAAATATATATATATATATATATATATTTTTATTTGTTGGAAAAACTTAATCGAGTAACTTAATGAATTAACCATGACCAAAGACCTCTATCAAACATTTTGTAAACAATTTTCAAAAAATTTGTATGGTTTCTAAGATTTTCCACATCCCCACACTTGAACCTTACATTGTCCCAATGTAAATAGTTATGAAATGTAAAAGTGCGGTTAGTGGGTGTAAAAATAACCAATACCCAAAAACTCTCAATATCCAACTCAAAGATTCTCATAACCATAAGCACCAACCCAAGCATCACCCAAGTTCTTGCCAAAACAAAAGCAAAACAAAATATCAAAATAACCTAAAACACACAAAGCACACCAAAACAAAATATTTTTTTTTATATATGCAAGAAAAAGGTAAAAGTATGTGGACCTGTTCGAAATGCCCAAAATCAGGCAAAGCTGTCCTCACTGTTTTGTTCCTCATCCTCATCTTCATCTTCCTCCTCATCATCGTCTGCATCATCATTGCCTGGCTTGTAAGGCCAGTATGCCTCCGGCCTAGCATCATATGGCTCCTGCTGTAAAGGTTGACCAAAAACTGACTCATATAAAGATTGAGTCATATCTCTCATGTTATTCAGACCTCCTTGAGCCGTTCCACTCGAGCCTTGCCCACTTGTATCCGGTGTCGGGTATGGCGCCACCCACTCAGAATGATGACTTTGTGGGTAGCGCTGGTATGTGTCACCCATGTCGTACGGATTCAAAGACTCCCATTCAGTAGGGGCTGGATGTGAAGAATAAGGTGCGCCCTGATGGTAATCATTGTAGTGGCGCACTTCTTCATTGTCCCTAAAATTTCTGTTAATTTCCTCCTCTTGTCTCCACATCATCCCCCTTCTATACCTCCTATCTTCCTCCAGATTCTGCGTTTGCCTATCAAACATTAAACGCGAGGCCTCCTCCCAATTAGGATAACTTGCCGGGCGAGCCTGCTCTATTAGTTCCGTGAAAGATTGACTATAATCAGCACTATACCCAAACCCGTGCTCAAACCCATAACCTGCACCACTTGTCCCCATGGTTGGTCCTGTGGGACCAGCTTCTTCATCTTCCAGGTTCATTTCTTCTTCTTCCGACACATCACTTCTTAATTCCTCCAAGAACCTCGCAGTGGTGGTATCAGTCAACACATGAGTTCTTGCTGTCAACTCATATCTCCAACTTCCTTACTGCAAGGACCTTAAGGTATAAGGTTTATGTTTTATTTTTAATACCGCCGGTCTTCGTGGCAAAACCTTTGCCCATTTGAGGAACTTTGACAACAACCGACAATGAGGGATGACCATCCTCTCTCTTTCCTCCCGTGACTCCCAAATATTCCACATGATCAAGTGTTTAGATGACATAACTGGGTAACCCGTCAATAGTGCATGTAAAACCGTAACTTCATAAAAGCGCACCTTTGTCTTATCCCCCGTTCTTGGGACCACGTTCAATGTCACAAATACCAACATCAATTTGGGAAGTGGCTTCAGCATATCTCTTCTCAATATCAATCGGAACACATCACAACCTTCATCCACCACAAAGAGGGCTCTGATCATGTTTTCCCACATTGTTTCTTGGATCACGTGAGCCTTCAACTTATCATCAGCTACATATTCATAAGGTTCATTATTTTCTGCTCCTGAGTCAAAGTGGGCAATCTTGTCAATAGTTTGAAATGACAAGTTTGCTTGTTTCCCATTCACTGTACCCCTCAAAATTGTCGTTTGGGGCGGGTTATCTCCTTCAATTCGTTGAAGGGTCGCCATCCACTCAAGAATTGCTTCACCATACACATCATCAATTCCATCATAGTGGAAAGCAAGGCTCTCTTCCCAACCAAGCCGTCGAAAACAGTTAACCACTCCATACCTCTCGAAATCCGGCTCGTGGATCTGCTTTTCACAAGTAAATAACGATTCAAATCCACCAGCCGGGCTTTTCACCTTGTCCATGTATAAATCTTTCTGCTGTGGATATGGGAAAGATGACAATCTCACTGGTTTCTTCTAAATTGTGGGTCCAAGTTCCTCTTCAGATTCATGGGCACTCTCTTCTTCACTTGTTTCGCGCAGAACAATAGTGTTTCGTGCCCTCTTTGATCTACTCCGTGATGAGGACTCACCCGCTTTTTCTTTACCCTTGTGAGACTCTTTCGTTCTGACCATTGTTCCTACAATTTCAACAAGCACACATAAATCAAAGAATTCACCAAGAATCAAACTTGTAACAATTCTTCATTAATAATGCTAATTGAATTCACTCCATATTAACTCTTTATCATGTGAAAACAAAATTTCTGTTATTTTCATCAAAACAAGTTTACATGTTGTTTTAAAATTTCAAAATTTCTCCCAAAATTTTAATCAAGTTCTATTCAATTCATCACTAACACAATTATTTCCAATGCTTCAACAATGTCATCATTCAATCTTCTAATTCTAACTTAAACCATCCTTCTCAAAGTACCCAACAACACAACTACAAGGTAACATCAATTCTTATTCGACAATATACCTTCAAACAACCAAGAATTGTAATACAAACGTACCTTTTGGGTTTAGACGCTTAAATATCAAAGAGTGATGACTATTCCGTCCACTTCACACAAAAGCCCCAAAAATTTTCGAAACCCTAGAATTTCGGGTCTCTCGGGTATGGTTGATTCATTGAATTCCGCTTGGTAGGGTTTACTCCTCTTGCAAAGTTATGCAAAAACCCTCAACCAATTTTTGATTTTTATCAATAGATGGTAGATTAAGGAGTGGAAGAAGATGAAGGTAAAGGGAAATTTTTAGAGAAGAAGATGGAGTAGAGAGATAAGAGGTAGGTGATAATGAGGAGAGAAGGAGAGAAAAACGTTTTTTAAGATTTATTTATTTATTTATTTATTTTTTTTCGGACTTACCTGCGACATTTTGCGTGAAATATCGATCCAGCGTAAGCTTACGCTGAAGGGGCGTAGCCTTACGCTGAGCCTCTGACGCTTCTGTTTGAAAAATGACCCGGCGTAGCCTTACGCTGAACCAGCGTAGCCTTACGCTGAGTTCATTGGCGTAGCCTTACGCTGATATGGCGTAGCCTTACGCTGAAGGTCTGATGCTTCTGTTTGAACTTTGCCTTCTGCGTAGGCTTACGCTGATACAGCGTAGCCTTACGCTGACCTGCTTTTGGTCTTTTTTTCAGCTCCCAACTTGAATGTGTTTCGTCCCTGAAATACCGACATCCGCTGTAACCTCATACTTCACGCCTTCCTTTGATTCTTGCACATAATTTCAACAAAAATTAGCTAAACGAAGAAAAATAATAAAACATAATTTAATTAAGAAGATCACATAAGCCGGGTTGCCTCCCGGTTAGTGCTAAGTTTATTGTCCTCAGCCCGACACTTCTTCATGGTATTACTCATGCTCGTTCGTCACCAAGCTCAATAAGAATGCTTCTGCTTGGTTTGTTGGCCCATTAATCTCGTTGAGTTCGAGATATGGCTTCAATCGGTGACCATTCACAACTTGCCTCAAGTGGTCCTCACAATCTTCAATCTCTATATCTCCATAGTTGCCAACTCGTGTGATCACAAATGGTCCCGTCCACTTGCTTTTCAATTTTCCTGGAAAGAACTTCAACCTTGAATTATAAAGCCAAACTCTTTGGCCCACTTCAAACTCCTTCTTCCGAAGCTTGGCATCATGAACCGCCTTCATTTTGTCCTTGTAAGTGGATGCACAATCATATGCCTCACTTCTCAATTCTTCCAGTTCATTTAGACTCAACTTCCTTTCTTTTCCTGCAACATCATAATCCACATTAACTTCTTTGATAGCCCAAAACGCCCGGTGAGCTAACTCTACCGGTAAATGACAATCTTTTTCATAAACCAACCGGTATAGGGTCGTGCCAATAGGGGTTTTATAAGCCGTTCGGTAAGCCCATAAAGCATCAGTCAATTTGGTTGACCAATCTTTTCGGTCCGCCCGGACGGTTTTTTGTAAAATATCTTTTATTTGCCTATTAGACACTTCCACTTGTCCGCTTGTTTGGGGGTGGTAAGGAGTTGCTATTCTATGATCCACGCCATACCGTTTTAGTAATTTGCCAAATTTAAAGTTTTTGAAATGAGATCCCCCATCACTTATAATGACACGGGGGATACCAAATCTTGAGAAAATATTTGTTTGGACAAAGTTACACACAACGGTATGATCGTTCGTCTTAGTGGCTATCGCCTCGACCCATTTAGATACATAGTCGACCGCCACCAAGATATACAAATTGCCAAATGAGTTTGGGAAGGGTCCCATGAAATCAATTCCCCAAACATCAAAGATGTCAAGGACGAGAATCGGTTTCATGGGCATTTCGTCTCTTTTGGAGATGCTCCCTAACTGTTGGCATTTGACGCAATGTTTCGCAAACTCAAACGCATCCTTAAACAAAGTTGGCCAGAAAAGACCACATGCAAGGATTTTGTGTCCTGTCTTTTGGCCACTGAAATGGCCTCCACATGCATAAGAGTGCACATGTGCTAGCACACTTGGAATTTCTTCATTTGGCACACATCGTCTAATCATTTGATCCGCTCCCACTTTAAATAACTCCGGTTCTTCCCAAATGTATTGCTTTACTTGGGATAGAAAGTGGGCTTTCTTCTTCTTTACCCAATGACTCGGGATTGCACCTGTTGCCAAAAAATTTACAATATTAGCAAACCAAGGTACAGATGAAACAGACATTATATGCTCATCAGGGAATGATTCATTTATCACTGTCGTGGACTCTTCATCATCAACCATGATCCTTGATAAGTGATCGGCTACTACATTCTCACTCCCTTTTTTATCACGGATCTCCACGTCAAATTCTTGCAACAACAAGATCCACCTTATGAGTCTTGGTTTAGCATCCTTTTTCTCCATGAGGTACCTGACAGCACTGTGATCAGAATATATAATAATTTTGCTTCCCCATATATAGGACCTAAACTTGTCTAACGCATATACTACTGCGAGTAATTCTTTTTCGGTTGTGGTATAATTCAATTGAGCATCCGAAAGAGTTTTACTTGCATAATATATGGCAACGGGTTTCTTCTCAATCAGTTGTCCCAACACGGCCCCAACCGCATAGTCACTAGCATCACACATGATTTCAAAAGGAAGTGACCAATTTGGCGATTGTAAGATTGGGGCCTCCACCAATTTTTGTTTCAAAATGTTAAAAGCATGGCTACATTCATCATCAAAAACAAACGGTGCATCTTTTAAAAGTAAGTTACATAATGGTTTCGTTATTGAGCTAAAACCCTTAATAAACCTCCTATAAAACCCCGCATGCCCCAAAAATGATCTAATGCCTTTAACATTCGTGGGATGAGGTAAAGTAGATATAACTTGAACTTTCGCATGGTCTACCTCAATCCCACGACTCGAAATCACATGACCCAAAACTATTCCTTCTTGGACCATAAAATGACTCTTTTCCCAACTCAAGACCAAATTGGTTTCAACACACCTTTTTAAAACTTTTTCCAACTGGTTCAAACATGAATCAAAAGATGTACTAAAAATGGAAAAATCATCCATAAAAATCTCTAAAGACTCCCCCACCATATCTGAAAAGATACTCATCATACACCTTTGGAAGGTGGCGGGGGCATTACATAGTCCAAACGACATTCGCCTAAATGCAAAAGTGCCATATGGACAAGTAAATGTTGTCTTATGTTGATCCTCGGGATGTATAGCAATTTGATTATAACCCGAATAGCCATCAAGAAAACAGTAATATTTCTGACCTGCGAGTTTTTTCACAATTTGATTAATGAACGGCAATGGGAAATGATCTTTTGAAGTAGCTGCATTTAATTTCCTGTAATCAATACAAATCCGCCACCCGGTTACCGGCCGAGTGGCTACTTCCTCACCTAAGTCGTTCTTGACGACTTGAATACCCGCCTTTTTAGGCACGGTTTGTGTTGGACTCACCCATGTACTATCAGAAATTGGGTAAACAATACCGGCGTCCAACCATTTGAGCACTTCCTTCTTTCCGACTTCCCGCATATTTGGATTTAACCGCCTTTGTGCATCGTGGGATGGTGTAATAACTTGATCCGTGACAATCCTGTGCATAACAATCGAGGGACTAATACTCTTCAAATCCGCAATACTCCACCCAATTGCCGCCTTATGGGTGGCTAACACCTTCATCAAAGCCTCCTCTTGTTCCTTTGTCAAATTTGATGCAATGATCACCGGGAGAGTGTCGTTTTCTCCTACAAAAGCATACTTGAGGTTCTTTGGCAAATCCTTCAATTCGACCTTTGGGGGTTGCTCCAAAGATGGCTTCAACTTTGTGTCAATGTGTTCGGGCAAGCTTTCCACTTGGTGAGTCCACGGTGGTCTCCCATCCTTAATTGCCATTGCTTCAACCATCTTTTCTTCTTCTTCTAGTTCCTTGCTTGTCTCAACCTGTAACCTGTCACATGAAAAGCATGTCTCTGTGGTGCTATCCTCGTTTACAATAATATCGCAAAGAGGGATGTACCCGTCAACAATGTCCGCCATAAAGCATTCATCGTTGACCAGAGAGTTAGATATATGTGAAAAAACATTTAATCTCAACTTTCGGTTCCCAAATGTCATGTCAACCGTTCCATTTCGGCAATTAATTTGGTCATTTGCGGTTGCCAGAAATGGCCGACCAAGGATAACCGTAGGTTGTTTTGTTCTGTCGGAAGAGACATAATCCAACACTAGAAAATCCACTGGGAAATAAAAATCTTCCACCTTCACAATAACATCAGTCAATATTCCTCGGGGAAGCTTAGGGGTTAAATCGGCCAAAACCACGGTAGTGTCGGCCTTCCTAAGAGGGCCAAAATCATATTGGTCATAAAGGCTCCCTGGAATAATACTAACACTAGCTCCAAGATCTAGGAGTGCCCTTTTTATTTTGAAATCACCTACTTGAATAGATATAATAGGCGCCCCCGGATCTTGTAGTTTAGGTGGAAGAGCACCCGATAGAATGGCATTCACATTAGCGGTTACATCAAGTTTCTTTGGGAATTTATGATTCCGCTTTTGTGTACACAATTCTTTCAAGTACTTCGCGTAAGCTGGAATTTGTTTAATGGCATCCAAAAGGGGTATGTTAATTTTGACTTGTCTAAACATCTCCCACATTTCTTCTTGTTGTGGTCCTCTTTTATTTACCATTTTTGCTTTAGATGGTTCAACTAGTGCCTCCGGGTAAGGAACGGAACCACCCGTCATATCCTTTCCTTTAGCAATAGGTGACTCATCTCTAAAAACCGGTTTAATTTTTTCAAGATTTTGATTAATTGGTTTTTTACTATTAACAAATTCCACTTCACCTTCACTTTCCTCACCCTCAATAACATCCTCCACCACTCCTTCAACCAATTGTGGTGGAGACTCAACTTTATTATCGATAACCTTACCATTACGAAGAACCGTAACTTTACTTACATTTGCATTGGTTGAAGTCGACCCTTGATGTTGCGGGTTTAATGTAGTGTTACTCGGTAGCCTCCCACCACCTTGCTTTAGCAAAGATATTTCTTCGGCCATTTGACCCACTTGTCTTTCCAATGCCACAAACGACTTGTCCCTCACTTCATTCTCCTTCTTTGATTCTTTCATCATCTCTAATAATGCATCCAACTTTGAGTTAACCGCATCATCTCCCCCTGATGACCCATTTTGTTGTTGGTGATCTTGATTGTAATTCCTTGGGGGGTAATTTGTGTTCCGGTTATTGTTATAAGAACCCCTTTGATAACCACCCGAATTGTAGTTCCCTTGTTGACGCGGTTGATATGAGGTTGATGAGGTGTTTTGATTCGCACCTTGAAAGTTGGGGTTCATTTGGTTTGCGGCGTTCCCATACTTGAAGTTAGGATGGTTTCTCAACCCCGGATGATAGGTGTTTGAGTTCATGTCATATTGTTTCCTCTCACCATATACTTGATTCACCTCTTCTTGCCTCCCTTCTTGAAATGGGCACTCCATTGTTTTGTGACCTATATCTCCACAATCTTCACAAACGTCGAATCGAGCTTTTACTCCCGCTACTTCTTTCTTTTCGCCTTTCCTCAACAATGCCAGTTCTCTCTCCATGGATGCTAACCTTTCTTTTGTATCATAATCCGGGACGGACTTAGAAATTGCGTGTTTGGCTCTTCGGCTAGCCGATGCCTCGGCTTTAGAACTTTGACTCATTCTTTCTAAGAAATCCCAATCATCTTCTTCAGGATTAGACAACAATGTCCCATTACTTGTGGACTTCAAGTACTTCCTTTCCTCTTGAGTCAAACCATCCACAAAACATTTTACCAATTCCCACAACTCAATTTGATGGTGGGGGCATTTCCTCAATAACTCCTTGAAGCGTGTAAAAGCTTCATGTAAAGGCTCACCCGTTTGTTGTTGAAAGGTCCGAATCTCAATTCGGGAGTCATCTGTCTTCGCAACCGAATAGTATTCATCCAAAAAGACTTGTTGCATTTCATCCCATGTGTGGATGCTATTGGCCGGCAATGTGATGAACCACTGCTTTGCTCGATCTTTTAGAGAAAACTGGAAAAGTCTAAGTTTGACTTCGCTTTGATCAAAATTCTCATCCCCAATTGTGCTACAGATGGCAGCAAACTCGGCTAAATGGGTGTATGGTTCTTCGGTGACCATACCATGAAAATGTGGAAGGACATTGATGTAATTCGGTCTTGACTTGAACCTCCTCATTCCTGGAATTGGTGGAACAATTGGAGAGGCATTCTCCGAAATAGCCGGTCTAAAACGACCATTAACTCCACCCATAGGGGCTACCGGTTGTCTTCGGTTTTCATTATTGTAGCCCCCAGTAGCTCTCCTCCCTTCTTGTCTAGGAGGATACCCAAATCTCTCTGGTCGAACTGTTCGACCCATTGGTTGTCTCGCCCTTTGGTGAAGATAATTCACCTCTTCTTCCTCTCCAAATTCTTGCCCCTCGTTATACTCTCCATATTGGCTCCTCTCACCATCCTTATACTCGTAATCGCCAAACCCTTCACCATTCCCAACATCTTCATTATCGTCATACCCAAAATATTCACCATCTTCATCCTCCTAACCCTCGTTCTCATTGTTTCCAGGAGGGGTTTGATTTTGTTGTGGTCCCCTTCTTCCTTGGTACGTGGGATTGGTACGGATGTTAACGGGTCGGTTTTGTTGAACTGGACCCGACCCACGGGGTTGGTTGTTATTAATAGGTATAGGTGGGGTTTGGGTTGCGGTTCGGTGAGGTGGAGTTGGTGGGCGGTTAGGGATAGGGCCTCTGTTTGGAGTTGGGCCACGGCTTCTCATGCTAGATCCAGAATGACTGCTTCGACCATCCATTGATGATGGTTCCGATGAAATAGGTTGTAAATTTTGTTGTTGTTGGGTTCGGTTTTGCCTTGCTATCCTCTCAATTTCTGGTTCAAACACAAGCGGTGAAGTTCTCCCGGATGAACGGGTACGCATGCACTAATCTGTCACCTGCACACACAAACAAACACCACGCGTAACACAAAAATAGAAGAAGATTAACTAAACAAAACAAGTAACAAATAGTCACAAGAGTCGACTAAAATAAAACACCAAGCGCACACACTCCCCGGCAGCGGCGCCAAAATTTGATCGGTGTCGAAGGTACCGGTCAAAGATAAAGAAATAGAGTGTCCTAATCACCTTAAACTAGTTAGGGTAAGAAGGGTGTCGAACCACGAAGAGTTTGTGGTCGGTGCTCAACTTCAATTAACAATGTAAATTATGAAGTTACAACGGGTCTTTCTGACCAAACACAATCAATGATTTAAGTGAAAACTTTATAAACTCAACAAACAAATCAAGTACCAAACAAAACGGTTTAAGTTATAAACAATAATTAAAAAGGGTATCACACCCGGGTTTCAAGTTCACAAGTAATTAGGGATTATCACACCAACATTTGAGTTCAAACAATCGAATGGTTATCCAAATCTAATTAACCAAATCTAACCAAGAACATCAACATTCATACATCATCGGCAAATAGTGTAAAACAATATTCACGAATGAAATCGAGACAAATGTATGCAATATAGAATTAGATTAGTCAATAGATTCAACATAAATCAAAGTTCATAGCAATTATCATCTAACGGGGTCAATGGTGCAAGAATTTATCGACTCCCGTGAGTTCATAACCATACTAAACACAAAGATTCAAGTGTTTCAAACCAAACGATTACAAGAATTGTTTCTCAAAGCTAGCACATGATAAAACCCTAAAACTTACAAACAATCCACCCGGGAATGATTACCGGTGGATTAGCCGATCATGGTGGTGGAAATCATCTTCAATCTTTCAATCGGATGTTAGAATCGTGTTCTTTAGCCTCCAAGAACTCCAAAATCGCCCAAGAACTATGGTGTAAAAGATGGATTCGAATTTGGGGAAGAAAAACCTAATTAAACCATTGAAAATCGGCTGTTTCGCCCAAAACCCGCGTCTGAAACGCACCCAGCGTAAGCTTACGCTGGGAGGGCGTAGGCTTACGCCGGGACTCTGGAAGCTGCTGTGAAGAAATCAATTAGGCGTAGGCCTACGCTGTAAGGGCGTAAGCTTATGCTGGTGGCGTAGGCTTACGCCAGTAGGCGTAGGCTTACGCTGGAACTGCATTTTTGCCCCGTTTTCTCCGTGTCTCTTCCGACTCTCTCGTAATATCTTCAAATATCACATTTTAAGCTTCCAACACCTGCACATGCATGACTACACAAAACCTTTGTATTCCACATATCAAATTGCATAAATATAATATATTACACCCTTTAATACATGAAACTTTGGCCACTTATCAACATCCTCTTCCTTCACTTTCAACTGATGATACCCGGACTTCAAGTCAATCTTAGAAAACCATGACGCCCCTTGCAATTGGTCGAAAAGATCGTCAATCCTAGGCAATGGGTACCTATTCTTCACGGTCAACTTGTTCAACTCGGTAATCCATACACATTCTCAGGCTCCCATCTTTTTTTTTTTGACGAAGAGAACGGGCACACCCCAAGGTGAAACACTTGGGCGTATGAAACCCTTGTCAAGAAACTCTTGTAATTGCTCCATGAGTTCTTTCATTTCTGGCGGTGCCAATCTATAAGGCGCTTTAGCTACCGGCTTAGCACCCGGTATCAAATCAATTCCAAACTCTATCTCCCTATCCGGCGGAATCCCCGGTAACTCGTCAGGAAACACATCTACGAATTGGTTCACGACCGGTACATCGTGAATCTCCTTTACTCTTTCATTCAAATCCGCGACACAAGCCATGTACGCCTTGCACCCACGCGCCATGTACTTGGTCGCCTTCACATAAGTGCACAACCTTACTTTACCCTTTTTATCACCTTCTATGTAGATGGACTCTCCCGACGGGGAAACAAGTTGGATCGCCATCGGTCCACATAAAATACTCGCCTTATTCTTTGACAACCAATCCATCCCCACAATAACATCAAAATCTCCCATAGCCAAAGGAATCAAATCAATAAAGAAAGTTTCGCCCCCGCTCTCAACTTACAATCTCTAAAAATGTCAAAGACAAGAAAACTCTTATCATTAGCCGCCTCGATTTCTAAGGGTTCATCTAACTTGCTACTTACAAAAGAAGAATGCTTAACAAATTTCAAAGACACAAACGAACGACTAGCCCCCGAGTCAAAAAGAACTAGTGCAAGTAATGAGTTAATCTTGAATGTACCTGACACTACATCCGCGTTGTTCTTTGCCTCTTCCGCCGAAATGTGGAAGGCTCTTCCCTTAGGCTTTGGCGTCTCAACCTTCACCCCGCTTCCACCTTGCTGCTTTAACTCGGGACAATCCACCCTATTGTGCCCGGGCTTGTAACAGTTGTAGCATATACAGACTTGGCTTGGGCATTGATTAGCCATATGCCCCGGCTTTCCGCATTTATAGCATCTTGAAGAACCCTTTCTACATTCCCCAAAATGCACTTTTCCACATAACTTACAATCTTGCGAAGAAGGTTTAACAAACGGCTTCTTACTAGGGCTCTCGCCCTTTATCTTCTTCACCACCTGTTCCACAATTTCCCTTTTTCTCTTCTCACCCCTAGCCTCTTGCCTCTTTAACTCCACCTCCCTTTCCCGACACCTGTTTATTAAATCAACAAGCGTGGTAAATGAGGATGGAGATATGCTATCTCTGAATTCCACTGTTAGCATAGCATAGAACCTATCAATCTTGCCCTTTTCGGTCGATACCACATCCGGACAAAACTTGGCCCGATCAAAGAAGGCCCCGGCCAATTCGTCAATTGACTCAGTCGTCTGTCTCATGAGGAGAAACTCCTCAGTCATCCTGTCCACCGCGGCTTGCGGGCAGTGGTATTTCAGAAAAGCCGCTTTAAATTCCTCCCAAGACATAGAGGTCACCCCAGAAACACCTCTCTCTCTACGGAGATTCAACAGCTATTCCTTTGCCCACCCAGTCAACAGAGGCACACTGAACATTACCCTATACCTTCAAATCACCTAGGGTATATATATATATATATTTACCTACTTATACACATACATATACGATCACCTTCACCTAATCATTGCAAATGTTCATTGTCATATGGTTATCATAAAAGCTCTTGCACATCTCGTCTTATTAATCATATTGGCCAGACATGTTTAATAATACGTTATGCCCAAGTGTAATTATCATATGCATATAACAATTCACAAGACAAGTTTCGGCACACATAACACTTTGTTATTCAATCAATCATATGCATTTACAACATATATACATAATCACTTATTAAATCATTACTAACCTTTCATTTCCGAAAGCTCCGAGTCTTAGTCAAGTCCTTCGTGGATTCTCGTATCATTTCCCCCATATCAAGAGCATCCGGTTTGAGTTTAGTGTCTCGCACACCAAATCCCTCAAACCATTGCTCTGATACCAAGTTGAAACACACCACTTTTAAAAACAAAACTTTAACGCGCGGAAGTCTTAACCCAGGAAATTTTTATTTTATTTTTTTTTTTACCCTCTCGCGTACCGCGAGATAATCCTTCCTGGACTCTCACGACCCGCGAGGGACCCTTTTTCTCAGAATGTTTCCAGTTTTCAGCAGGTTTTCATACTTAGCCATTTTTCCAACTTTTTCCAAAATACAAGACAACAAATTTGCCCAACACATGAGTTTTAACCAAAAACCCCTTCAACAACATGATCACAACCCAAAAACATGTTTTGTTTGTCAAATTACAATCAAAAAGGGGGAATTCCACCAAATCATCAAAACATGAAAATATGCATACGAGGATCCGCCAACGCCTTGGACTTGACTTTGACTACCTCGGAGCTTTTCCTACATTCACCACACATATCACCATTAGTAATGAAGATATATTCATAACAAACAAGTAAATTCCTACTTGTTACACCCATTCACCCATTTGACCCGTTTCCACCCAAATTGTCATTTAGGCTACATATTCTTGCACCCTTACTACAAGTTTCAATTATGATCAACACATGATCCATTTCCATTATGGCACAAAGGCCATAACTCCTTTTCATTTATGATCAACACATGATCCATTTCCAATATGGCACAAGGCCATATCTCCGTTTCATTCATGATCAACACATGATCCATTACCATTATAGCACAAGGTCATAACTCCGTTTCATTTATGATCAACACATGATCCATTACCATTATAGCACAAGGCCATAACTCCATTTCATTTATGATCAACACATGATCCATTACCATTATAGGTTAACACTATAACGACATTCATTCATTGCACATACTAAATCATTCACAATTTATCATATCACAAGTATGCACACAATCACATAACACATAATCCATAAAATTCACCATTTATCATCAATATAGGCACTTACCTTTTGGGTTAGACGACTCCGCTCCTCCTTCTAGACCCACAATTTGATTGCCTAAACATACACACCTAGTTTAGTAATCTAATCATTCATTCAAAACACATACAATTGAGTTTACCACCCAAATTTCCATTTTCAACTCAAATTGACCCGTTTGGGTTATTTCCATATCCAAACACCCCCTTTAATCAAGAACTCAACTCAACCACTAGAATTCTCTTTCCAATACCTTGACACTAATTTTTATCAAACTAGTTTCTTTAAGTTAATTTGGGGTTTGTTTAAGTGTCTAACACCTCTATAACACTTAATCATCATCAATTTATCAATTTTTCATCAAAACCCCAAAACCCCCAATTTCCTCCATATGAACCCTAACTTTCAAAAAATCAAAATCAAAGGGTTCCATGGTGTTGTTCACCTTCCTACACCTTTAGTTTAGCTAGATTATCAATAATCTAACACCATTTTACCACATGCAACCATAATTTCAGGTTTTCAACAAAACCCAACAAGAACACCATAAATGGTGGATCAAAGAGGAAGAAATCACTTACTTGATGTTAGAAAGGTGATGTGTGAGCCAACACCTTCAAGTTACAAGCTTCAAACACACGAATTTTGGCTTCAACCCGATTTCTCCTCTCTTCCTCTTCTCTTGAACGACCCAACTCCAAAATGAAGTCAATTTTGACTTCTAAAGGTCAAATATGGCAGATTTGCCATGTTTCACCTTTGGCCCCTCTACTTTCAATCTTTTCCATTTCCTTCCATAATTAGTTAAAACTAGTATATCCCCGTTACTAACTTGAAACCCGCTTGTTTCAACTTATTTCTAAAATATTATTTTCACCATAATATTTATTAGAATTATTTATTTATTTATAACGAGACCCGGATTTTGGTTCGTTACACCTAGTTTGATTGACCCTTCGGGGGGATCCCAAGGTGATTGTTACCGAATTTAAACTTTAACCTTTTAAGGGTAACCTGCGGGTTATGCCTAAACTTGGTTGGAGGATTGATATGCACAATGTTTAAACTTGTTTGTTCTCACACTTATACTATAGAAAACATGGCATAGTGAATTGTAAACCTTTTCAAAGACTTTGTTAAACTGTGTCAAAACTTTCGTATCTCACCAACTATTTTTAGTTGACAGATTTCTTCACATGTTTCAGGTACATCAACATGAGACTTTATTGTGATCACTTATGATGCTTTGGACCTAGATTACTTATCAAATAAACTTTGTATCTTGTTATGCTTTGTTTGTTACTTGTGTTGTAAACTTGAAAGTATTAATGAAATTATTTAAACTTTAATAGTAACCTTGTGCTTTTGAACAACCGTGTCCGCCCCAACGTATAATCCGTCGTCGGTTGGGATGTGACACAAATGCCACTACGGTATATATATTCGCCAGCAAGGTATTTAAAAACATAGCAGGTCTTTTCCAACCCTCTTCAATTCCATGTAGATTTTGGATGCCGTTAAATTCAGTCTAAAAAATTATATTAAAAATGGATTTTTATTAATTTAAACAGTCTGTATATATGAATTTATACTTATAAAAAAAATATCAACTATTAAAGAGAAAATCTGAATTAGAGGCATGTATAATTTCATATGTTGGGTTAATCTTGTTATATAAGTATCAGTATTCTTAAGCTTTTAAGCAATATTTTTATAATCAAACCGGACAACGAACCGGTCATATTATAGATATGCCAAGCGTTGGTTAGAATATGGTGTTTACAATTTATACACGTTAAATTAAAATAATAGCCAAGTCAAGTTTTGACCTTTAAGATCCTTTAGTCAAATGAAAACCGTGTTGGCCATGGCTGAATAGAATTGTTCCAAATTATGATCAACTTCCCTTTCTTTCCATCCTCACATTTCAACTTAAGACTCAAATTATGAAGTTTCGCTAAACAGCTTATATAACATCCCTTAATATCCTTTAAACTCTCATAACAAAACGAAGGTTCAGCCATGTCGTCCTCTGCCACCCGAACAACCGAAAACCGCCGACACCTCTACCGTCTAACAAACCGAATCCTCAACTTCCATTCCCTCCATTTCATCCCCATCTCTCTCCTCTTCCTCCCCTTCACCTTCTCCGCATCAGCCGCAGTTCATTTCTACTTCTCCTCCTCCTCCGGCACCGATCTCACCACCATGTTTGATCCATTCAACCTCTTCCTAATCAAAACCATAATCGCCTGTTCTCAAAACCTACTCACTGTCAAAACCCTAATTACAGCCCTTGCCTTCTTCTGCTTCGTCATCCTTCCCACCGTCGCTGGCGTAGCGTTAATCACCTACAGCACAAATCAGGCCATCCACCATAAACCTCCCACCTTCTCCTCCACCGTCAAATCGCTCTCGCATTCATACATCCCTCTTCTTTACACACTCCTCGCAGGATCGATAAAACTAATCATCCTTTTCATCCTATTTACACTTTTACCAGTCGCCGTCACCGAAGCTATTAAATCGTTAGGGTTCCGTTTCGATTTATTCTCCTTTTCGATCTTCATAAACTTAATCGTTTCGTATGCTTTAGCAATCACTATAGTATTCTTCATAGTAATATGGGGATCGGCGGCAGCTATTACAGTATTGGAATCAAAATCAGGATTCGAAGCTCTTCGACAAAGCGCAAATCAATCGACTGAGTTTCGACGTGACTCGTTTTCCATAGTGTACGTCACAGGATTCATAGTCGGCACAGCGCTGACATATTCTTCAGTTTCTCAAAACTTCGGACCCTGGATGTCGTTTTTACAAGTCGGAACCATATATTTGCAGTCGTCGTTAATGATTTTGCTATATGTGGCGGCGAACACGGTGTTGTATGTGCAGAACAAGGTAGCAAGCGGGGAAGAGAATGCAAAGACGACGGTAGAAGGGAAGCTTTCCGGGGAGGATGTTAGGCTGGTTGTGGATGATGAAGACAGTGAGGTTTTCCATGAACTGGCTAAGGAGGAGGCTTATGGAGCTTTTACTTATATGTTGGGTTTGTTAGCAATAGTTTGGGTAATTTTATTATGTGTGCAATTATATTATTTGTTTAACAAAATATACTGAGAGTAATTACTTCGTTTTTTATACACTGTAATTTGTTTTTTATTCCATGTTTTTATATAACTTAGTCGGTTAAACTCTCGTGTATTACACGGGTTAAATAAATAAAATGTTATATTTTTAGTAATAAAAAATTTGTATTTTTAAAAACCCGTGTAATACACTGGTTGAATAAACCAGTATATTACACCGGTTGAATAAAATATAATGTAATTTGTTAACAAACACATTTGTCAAAATATGTTTTTAAAAAATGTAATTTGTCGTGACAGTTATAAGGTCTGTTAAGTTAGTTTTTAAAACATTTTTTTTCAACTGAGTATTAATTTTTTAATATAATTGATAAATGTTAGTTCATATTAAGTTCATTTGATTGATTATATAATAACTATTTGTAATTAAATAATAAATATTTGTAATTAGATTTATTAATATAAAGATTATTATTTAATAAAAGAGAGAAATATAAAATCTAATATTTAATAGGAGAGAGAGGCGAAAAAATAAAGATGAGGAGTAACCAGAAAGTGACACGTCTCCTGAATATATTTTCATTTATTAGAGTAGTAAGATTAATTCAACAAGAATCTATTATCGATAATTCACCTACTTGTCAAACTTTCTTTTGAGAGTGAAAGCAATATTTTCAAACCGGACCAAATATTGAGTTATCCCGTACAGTTTAGATTAGATGACATTATAAATAATATAAAACTAAACACTCTCTCTATATATATATATTTCTAATTTAAAATAATAAAATGTAAAGCTTGATAAACTAAATTAATCATGAGATTTTGAAAAGAATAAAATAAAAAAGAATATTAAAATAGAATTCGACCATCTGAACAGCTGGGGCAAGACAAATCACGAGCGTGCGACACTCCAACTATTAAAGAATTGGTTAGAAATTAAAAATTAAAAAATATACTTTTTAGATTAATGATGAATAGTAAAACCATTATACACTCCTGTAGATGTACCATTTACCCAAGTCAGACAATGAGGAGAAACCATGAGAGCACTATAAAATAAATGTGTTTTATTTTTATAAAAACTAATTAAGTTTTATTATTTTATAACCCTATAAAATAATTTATAAAGTTTATCTTATAATTAACTAATAAGATTTCATGTTTTAAGAAATTTATTGTATTATTTATACAATAAAAATCATATGTTTTGTTTTTTTTTTATTCATTCATTTTTTTTTTTGAAAATGTATATATATATATATACTTTCAAATAAGTTGTATATATGAATATATATATATATATATATATATATATATACATATCAAGTATAAGGTTCTAAGAATTTAAGTTTTAAACGACAAACCATACAAGGGTTTTGAAAAGGTGCGTTGGGAAAAATCCTGAGTATTACACAAAACCCGATGACAATCAATGCCTAAATTCAATTTTAACAACGCGTAATTTGAATTTAAACCCGTTTTAACTCAACCGTAATCCCCATAACCGTTTTTGCATTTAATCTTGAAATTGATTATAAATACCTACGGGAATGCATCCACGACAACACACCCTCAACCTCTCTAAACAATCAATTCCATCGTATCATACCTGCATTTGTCGATTTAGACCTGTGACAGCCGACTCTGGAGTCCAGAACCGTTCTCATTCATTTCGATATCAAGACAGGTAATTCGAATGCCCAAACTCTTCGTTATTGCTCATAGATCAATAGCCCTATGTTAATTTGCATAAACAGAGGGTTAATCGATATCTATTTAGTGAAACTTGGTTCTAGGGTTCATACGAGGGAACATGGACGATTTGGAATAGTGTTTAACTTTTTCTTTTTCTATATTAAACACCAGCGAACCCGTAGCCGGGAAGGTTAGGCGCGTCTGTGTGTGACTCGGTTGGCCCGGGTTCGAGCCGGCCAACCCGAGCTTTGCCACTTTTATTTTTGTTTTATCCTTTTTAAACAGTTTTAAATACTGTAAATATTTTTATAAAATCTGTTAAAGATTTATAAACTCGAAAACGATTTTATTTACATCTTTACATTCTGGAATTATTTTAATTAAATTAAATTTGATTAAAACTTATAAATATTAAATCTTTAAAATTAGTTTTTAAATTCTTAAAAACTATAAAAAAAAATTAAAAAAATTCCTTAAAACTTTATGAAACTTATACTTACAACAGAACCACTTTATAAAAATTAGAAATATAAATTGTTATTATTTTCTGAAATAGATGAATCTATTTTGTTTTAAACTTTAAATTAATTTATAAACTTTCATTTAAACAGAAAACTTATATAAAGTATATAACTTATAAACTTATGCATTTTTATGAAATCTATATGCAAGACTTATTTAGTTATTTAAAACGGAAAATAATTATACAATTATAAACTTATAAACCTTAATAAATTACAAACTTACACATTCTACAACACTAATAATTTATATAAATAAAAACCTATTTATTTATATAGATTTAAAACAAAAGGAATAATCATACTTTATTTATTGTCCTAAATATTTATAAACTAATAAACTTTAAAACTTATAAATTAAAAAGGTAAACTTTATAAAAAGCGTCATTTAACATATTTGTTTAAACTTGTAAATTCATTTTACTCATTTAAACTTATAATCACATTATTTAATTACCAATTATTTTATAAATTCTTAATACTTGAATACTTTGATAAACTTAAGTAGGGTAGTTTGATTATTTAAAATGGTAGATAATTACTTATCACTAATAATCATGTATACTTTAAATAATTATTATATACCGTTAATATAATTATTTTATTCTTAAAATAACTACTATTAATCTTTAATCCTACTTTAATAAATATTATTAATCTTTAATACCCATTTTAAATAATTATCAATAAACCTTGAGTATTACCTATTCTTGAAATAATTATTTATTCTTTAAATAATTATTGTTAATCTTTAAAATATTATTTAGTCTTTCATTTAACAATTATTACAACTCTATTTATAAATACTTAGAAGACTACCTTAAATAATTATTTACCTACTTTGTGTAATTAAAAAAAATTGTAAGACTTTTACATAATTATTTTAAGTAATAATTATTGTAAAACTATAAATATTACTTAACTTTGGTATACAAGACTTGTGTCATTCATTTAAAACCCTATTTAAAACTTGATTCAAACTCTACAAACAAAATCATTCTCGTCCATCTTTTGGAACCCTAGTTAAACTTAGAATCTTAGATCCTTTGGCATAGACTTATAGGAATCAAAACTTGAAACTCTAGACTTGTATTGTTAGGTTGTTGTGAGAATATTTTCCCTCAAAACTTTGTTACTCTTAATATTTGTTGAACACTCTTCATCATCCAAGTGAGTATACTTAGCCCATTTTTGTTTTACATTGTTTATAAACTTGGGATGAAACATGTATCAACACTTATACAATTCTTGTACAACTATGTCTATATGTTTATTCATGTGTTATGCTTGAAACTTGCATGCTTAAATTAGACTTAATACTAGCATATCCATTAACTTTGATCAAGCCTATGGTAACAATGATAGATCTATTATATTTGACCAATCCACCTAGTTTGATTGACCATTCGGGGGGTCCCAAGGTGATTGTTACTGAATTTAAACTTTAACCTTTTAAGGGTAACCTGCGAGTTATGCCTAAACTTGGTTGGAGGATTGATATGCACAATGTTTAAACTTGTTTGTTCTCACATTTATACTATAGAAAGCATGACATAGTGAATTGTAAAATTTTTCAAAGACTTTGTTAAACTGTGTCAAAACTCTCGTATCTCACCAACTATTTTTAGTTGACAGATTTCTTCACATGTTTCAGGTACATCAACATGAGACTTTATTGTGATCACTTAGGATGCTTTGGACCTAGATTACTTATCAAATAAACTTTGTATCTTGTTATGCTTTGTTTGTTACTTGTATTGTAAACTTGAAAGTATTAATGAAATTATTTAAACTTTAATAGTAACCTTGTGCTTTTGAACAACCGTGTCCGCCCCGACGTATAATCCGCCGTCGGTTGGGATGTGACACAAATGCCACTACGGTATATATATTCGCCCGCAAGGTATTTAAAAACATAGCAGGTCTTTTCCAACCCTCTTCAATTCCATGTAGATTTTGGATACCGTTAAATTCAGTCTAAAAAAATTATATTAAAAATGGATTTTTATTAATTTAAACAGACTGTATATATGAATTTATACTTATAAAAAAATATCAACTATTAAAGAGGAAACCTGAATTAGAGGCATGTATAATTTCATATGTTTGGTTAATCTTGCTACATAAGTATCAGTATTCTCAAGCTTTTAAGCAATGTTTTTAGAATCGGACCGGCCAACGAACCGGTCATGTTAAAGATATGCCAACGTTGGTTAGAATATGGTGTTTACAATTTATACACGTTAAATTAAAATAATAGCCAAGTCAAGTTTTGACCTTTAAGATCCTTTAGTCAAATGAAAACCGTGTTGGCCATGGCTGAATAGAATTGTTCCAAATTATGATCAACTTCCCTTTCTTTCCATCCTCACATTTCAACTTAAGACTCAAATTATGAAGTTTCGCTAAACAGCTTATATAACATCCCTTAATATCCTTTAAACTCTCATAACAAAACGAAGGTTCAGCCATGTCGTCCTCTGCCACCCGAACAACCGAAAACCGCCGACACCTCTACCGTCTAACAAACCGAATCCTCAACTTCCATTCCCTCCATTTCATCCCCATCTCTCTCCTCTTCCTCCCCTTCACCTTCTCCGCATCAGCCGCAGTTCATTTCTACTTCTCCTCCTCCTCCGGCACCGATCTCACCACCATGTTTGATCCATTCAACCTCTTCCTAATCAAAACCATAATCGCCTGTTCTCAAAACCTACTCACTGTCAAAACCCTAATTACAGCCCTTGCCTTCTTCTGCTTCGTCATCCTTCCCACCGTCGCTGGCGTAGCGTTAATCACCTACAGCACAAATCAGGCCATCCACCATAAACCTCCCACCTTCTCCTCCACCGTCAAATCGCTCTCGCATTCATACATCCCTCTTCTTTACACACTCCTCGCAGGATCGATAAAACTAATCATCCTTTTCATCCTATTTACACTTTTACCAGTCGCCGTCACCGAAGCTATTAAATCGTTAGGGTTCCGTTTCGATTTATTCTCCTTTTCGATCTTCATAAACTTAATCGTTTCGTATGCTTTAGCAATCACTATAGTATTCTTCATAGTAATATGGGGATCGGCGGCAGCTATTACAGTATTGGAATCAAAATCAGGATTCGAAGCTCTTCGACAAAGCGCAAATCAATCGACTGAGTTTCGACGTGACTCGTTTTCCATAGTGTACGTCACAGGATTCATAGTCGGCACAGCGCTGACATATTCTTCAGTTTCTCAAAACTTCGGACCCTGGATGTCGTTTTTACAAGTCGGAACCATATATTTGCAGTCGTCGTTAATGATTTTGCTATATGTGGCGGCGAACACGGTGTTGTATGTGCAGAACAAGGTAGCAAGCGGGGAAGAGAATGCAAAGACGACGGTAGAAGGGAAGCTTTCCGGGGAGGATGTTAGGCTGGTTGTGGATGATGAAGACAGTGAGGTTTTCCATGAACTGGCTAAGGAGGAGGCTTATGGAGCTTTTACTTATATGTTGGGTTTGTTAGCAATAGTTTGGGTAATTTTATTATGTGTGCAATTATATTATTTGTTTAACAAAATATACTGAGAGTAATTACTTCGTTTTTTATACACTGTAATTTGTTTTTTATTCCATGTTTTTATATAACTTAGTCGGTTAAACTCTCGTGTATTACACGGGTTAAATAAATAAAATGTTAAATATTTAGTAATAAAAAATTTATATTTTTAAAAACTCGTGTAATACACTGGTTGAATAAACCAGTATATTACACCGGTTGAATAAAATATAATGTAATTTGTTAACAAACACATTTGTCAAAATATGTTTTTAAAAAATGTAATTTGTCGTGACAGTTATAAGGTCTGTTAAGTTAGTTTTTAAAACATTTTTTTCAACTGAGTATTAATTTTTTAATATAATTGATAAATGTTAGTTCATATTAAGTTCATTTGATTGATTATATAATAACTATTTGTAATTAAATAATAAATATTCGTAATTAGATTTATTAATATAAAGATTATTATTTAATAGAAGAGAGAAATATAAAATCTAATATTTAATAGGAGAGAGAGGCGAAAAAATAAAGATGGAGAGTAACCAGAGAGTGACACGTGTCCTGAATATATTTTCATTTATTAGAGTAGTAAGATTAATTCAACAAGAATCTATTATCGATAATTCACCTACTTGTCAAACTTTCTTTTGAGAGTGAAAGCAATATTTTCAAACCGGACCAAATATTGAGTTATCCCGTACAGTTTAGATTAGATGACGTTATAAATAATATAAAACTAAACACTCTCTCTCTCTCTATATATATTTCTAATTTAAATTAATAAAATGTAAAGCTTGATAAACTAAATTAATCATGAGATTTTGAAAAGAATAAAATAAAAAAGAATATTAAAATAGAATTCGACCATCTGGTCCGGTTCAACAGCTGGGGCAAGACAAATCACGAGCGTACGGCACTCCAACTATTAAAGAATTGGTTAGAAATTAAAAATTAAAAAATATACTTTTTAGATTAATGGTGAATAGTGAAACCATTATACACTCCTCTTGATGTACCATTTACCCAAGTCGGATAATGAGGAGAAACCGTCAGAGCACTATATATGTTCCTATAGGTTCAGGTTACTACATGAGTTCATATAACCAGGGGCGGATGTAGTGAAGCGAGGGGGGGTGCACAGGAACCCCCCGAGTTTTGAAATTTTAGTGTAACGGTAGGTAAAAAAACTAGGGTGAACCCCCTAAAATATTATAGGGTGAACCCCCTTACGACGGCGCCCACTGCTGCTCGCTTGATCCGGTTGTGAAGCTATAAAACTAAGAACTCTTTCTTGAACTAAATGTGTGTTTTTGAGCATTCATATGATTAGAGGTAAAAAATTGATAGAAACAAATAAGTAGATGACTCTTAAATACAAATTAGTTGATTTTGTGAACATTTGAAGCATAATTTTCATGTTTTTTTCTTTGCTTTAGGCCTCCAAAAATGGTTGAGCCGCCCCTGCCCGACCCGACCCGACCCGACCAATCGAACCGAACCGAAAATTTTTATGTCCGGCCCTATGAAATTGGATCATCTAAAAACAGTGAACCCCCTGAAAAAAATTCCTGGATCCGCCCCTGCATATAACGATGGTAACCTCATTCCATCACCTGTTTCGGTGATACCTACACCTACACTAGTACTGACACAATATATGTACTTGTTTCCACACCTTCTACTGATGTACTGTCTACCCAAGCTACAACTTAGGAGAGGGTTCCTACTCCCATTTGGACAGGTCATTCGCAGCAGCCTTGCTCTACATTTGAGGTTGGAGGACCTTCCACTCCAGCTACAGCTATGCTGATAGTGGTCTTATCGGTTGAGGAGGAGCCGTAGCCTGTTGATGATCGGGGTGTGATTTCTGTTAAAATTGATGAGTTAATGGAGTCCAGCTATGCCCATGAGATGCGTCTACACCAGCATCAGTTGGTTTGGAATCGCATGTTCTGTTTGTAAGATCGAAAATGGATTATAGATGGCTCGAAAATTCTCGATCTGCTTGTAGATCGCATTATCAAAGGGAGATCAATGAGCATATGTTTGTTTATCCATACGGCATGGGGCGGTGGCAGTTTAGTCGTTTGGGAAGATAGATTTATGTTTTGGCAAATGAAAAATAGGTCTAATGTAAAGGTAAGCCTAGAAAAATGTCCCCCAAAAATTTAGAGACCTAAAGTAGTTGCTTTACTTGTTAGTCCTTAAACGTATAAACATATTATATGCGAGACGTGCGGTATCAAACTTTAAAAAAGTACTAAAAATTAACTATACATGACATCTTTAACTTGTTAGTCGTTAAACGTAAAAACATATTATAACACACTTATTATAACATTAAATACGGAAAATAGATAACAAACAAACATACCCAAAGTAGACATATATTTCAAAACCAGAATCAAGTAGTTGGACCCAAAGTACTCAAAGGCTCAAGGGCTTCCTAGACGCAAAGGCGCAGAAATTGCGCACCATATAACCAGGTTATTTTAGACTTGTTTTGGGCAAGTTTAGGATGTTTTAGACTGGTTTTTTGCTATTTAGGCTGGTTCAGGCATGTTTTCTACATTTTTAGGCCATTTTTTTTGCTATTTTTTGCGGCTTGCTATAATATCGTACACACCACTAAGAAGATTATACGTTCTTGGCTTGTTTAGACTAGTTTAGGCCGGTTCAGAAAGTTGTATAGATATATTTTTCTTTCACTGGACCAAAGCTGTGAAGAAGACACAAAGGTTTCTAAAATGAAACACACAACAGTACCCAACTTATGAATTGTAAACTATAAATTGTAGATATGTCAATCTTTGGTTGCAATAATAAGGTAGTTATAATGTACGGACATTAATTGAAAGTAATAACTAAGATAAGTTAAGCTTTGACCTTTTAGATCCTTTAGCAAAATGAAAACCGTGTTGGTCATGACTGAATCACTGAATTGGTCAACATCCCTTCCTTTCCATCCTCACAATTCAACTTATAGACTCCATTAATAAAGCTGAGCTTAACAGCTTCAATAACATCACCTCTCCTTCATACTCATAACAAAACGAAGGTTCAACCATATCTTCCTCCGCCACCCGAACAACCGAAAACCGCCGACACCTCTACCGTCTAACAAACCGAATCCTCAACTTCCATTCCCTCCATTTCATCCCCATCTCTCTCCTCTTCCTCCCCTTCACCTTCTCCGCATCTGCCGCAGTTCATTTCTACTTCTCCTCCTCCCCCGGCACCGATCTCACCACCATGTTTGATCCATTCAACCTCTTCCTAATCAAAACCATAATCGCCTCTTCTCAAAAACCTACTCACTCTCAAAACCCTAATTACAGCCCTCACCTTCATCTCCTTCGTCATCCTTCTCACCATCGCCGGCGTAGCGTTAATCACCTACAGCACAAACCAGGTCATCCACTGTAAACCTCTCACCTCCTCCACCGTCAAATCGCTCTCGGATTCATTCCTCCCTCTACTTTACACACTCCTCGCAGGATCGATAAAACTAATCATCCTTTTCATCGTATTTACACTTTTACCAGTCGACGTCACGGAAGCTATTAAATCGTTAGGGTTCCGTTTCGGTCTATTCTCCTTTTCAATCTTCATAAATTTAATCGTTTCATGTGCTTTAGCATTCACTATATTGTTCTTCATAGTGATTTGGGGATCGGCGGCAGAGATTACGGTATTGGAATCAAAATCAGGATTCGAGGCTCTACGACAAAGCGCAAATCAATCGAATGAGTTTCGACGTCACTCTTTTTCCATAGTGTACGTCACAGGATTCGTAGTCGTCACAGGATTCGTAGTCGGCAAGCTCTGTCATGTTCTTCAGTTTCTTCAGGATTCGGACGGACGGCAAACTGGATCTTGATTTTACAAGTCGGAGCCATATATTTGCAGTCGTCGTTGGTGATTTTGCTATATGTGGTGGCGAACATGGTGTTGTATGTGCAGAACAAGGTAGCAGGCGGGGAAAAGATTGCAAAGACGACGGTAGAAGGGGAGCTTTCCGGCGAGGATGTTAGGCTGGTTGTGAATGATGAAGACGATGAGGTTTTCCATGAACCGGCTGCTAATGGAGCTTTTAATTATATGTTGTATTTCACAACTATAGTTTGGGTCATTTTATTAGGTGTGCAATTTTATATCTTAGCTAGCTGTAGTTTAGTGTAAAATATAACTACAAATATATCTTAATGTAAATATAATTATTTATCTAAAATTTAAACTTAAATGGCTTTCAACCGATCTGTTTTATTTTTAACCGTTTAACCCACTAGAAATAAAATATAATATAAATTGACCCGTTTAACATAGGTTAAAGTTATCATATCTGTAAAAACATATAGAAATAAAACATGATATAAATCAACCCGATCTATTTAATCATTTTTTATGTATTTATATTTCCTTATTTTTTTATTTATTTTTCATTCTTTTATTCCGTAAAAAATATTATTTTTACTGAACTTAAATTTAATAATATCATCACTTCTCTTATCTTTTTCTTTCATAACTTATAAAATTCTAAATTTAATTTCTTTCTTTCATGTAAAATTTACTTCATTTACATTTATAACTTTTATTTATTTAAAAAACAAAATAATTTATCCATTATATTTGTGGTCGTTACACGTCAAATGGTCAAAATCATGCCCTACTTCCCTTCTCTTCACTTCCACTTGGACTCCATTAATGAAGCTTGTAAAATATCACCTCTCCGGTGACCGGCATTCCTTCATGTTCATGCTCCCATAATACATAACAAAACTAAACTTTCAACAATGTCTTCCTCCACCCAAACAACCCTCAACCGCCAACAACTCTACCGTCTAACAAATGGAATCCTCAACGCCCATTCCCTCCATTTGATCCCCATCTCTCTTCTCTTCTTCCCACTCACCTTCGCCGCCGTTAAACTCTACTCCTCCTCCTCCGGCACCGACGCCACCACCAAAATTATTCCATTCAACATCCTCATCATCAAAACCATCACCGCCTCTTATCAAAACCTACTCACCGTCAAAACCCTAACTACAGCCTTCACCTTCAGCTTCTTCGTCATCCTCCCCACCGTCGCTGGCATAGCGCTAATCACATACAGCACACACCAGGCCATCCACCATTAGCCTCTCACCTTCTCCTCCACTCTCAAATCGCTCTCGCATTCATACTTCCCTCTTCTTCACACACTAATCGCTGGATCTATAAAACTAATCATCCTCTTCCTCGCATTCACACTTTCCTCAATCACCGTCACCGAAGCGGTTAAAGCGTTAGGGTTTGATTTCGATCCATTCTTCTTTTCAACTTTCATAAACTCAATCGTTTCATATGCTTTAGTAATCACTATACTATTCTTCATAGTAATTTGGGGATCTGCATCAGCGATTACAGTGTTGGAATCGAAATCAGGATTCGAGACTCTACGGCAAAGCGCAAATCAATCGACTGAGTTTCGAAATCACTCGTTTTCCATAGTGTTCATCACTGGATTCGCAATCGGCATGTCCCTGTCATACGCGTCCGTTTCGCAAAATTCCGGACCGGTATCAAACTGGATCTGGATTTTGCAAGCCGGAGTGATATATTTGGATCCGTTGTTGATGATTTTGATGTATGTGGTGGCGAACACGGTGTTGTATGTGCAATGCAAGGCGGCAAGTGGGGAGGAGGTTTCAAAGACGACGGTGGACGGGGAGGTGGTTAATGGAGGTTTTAGTTATATGTTGTATTTGTTTATTGTAGTTTGGATAATTTTATTATGTCGGCAAATATATGTTATTTTTATGTTAATGAACAAATTATAGTTAGAGCAAATTATATTCTTAGAAGTTTTGTGTGATAAAAAGATATTCATTACTCTATATGATGTTCTTAGTATTTTGTTATAGAATTTGTATTAATTAATTCATGAAGATTATGAAAAGCATATTTTACAACTGAGGATCAAACTCTTTCCAACCATTGAGCCTTGACGTTATTTGTAACCGGAGAAAAACACATCGACGGATACGAAAGAAGTAAGGAAAAACATAACAACAACGTGTATTTAAGGCCATGACCCTCTATCACTCGACTATCCATCTACCCACTTGGAAGGATTGAGAATGATTTTGAGTTTTTGATCGTTCTAAAATGGTTCACACGGCTTCGTTATTTACTGCATTGTCTTTAACAAGTTGTCTCATTATTTAGTGCATTGTCTTTAACAAGTTGATGATGATTTAGTGAAAATGTTAATAATGAAATTATAAACTATCTTAAAAAGTCTTTAAAATTGATTACTTATACTATATAGAAAATCTACCTAATTCTTTACTTTGAAATTAGTTTTGACCGATTTATAGAATTTTAGAACCTTTTTAATAATATATTTAGTAAGAAAAAAAATTAAAATCACATGATGGCAAAACTTAAAATAAAATTGTACTAGGCTTGAAAATTCATGAAACATGATACTAGTTGTTTAAAGTTTATATTCAAGATTTATTTGAAGAGTCAATTTTTTAAATTTTTGGAAAAAGTTACATTTAGAAAGTGACATTGTTATAGATTATATTAAAAACTTTAATTTTTTAAAGTACATATATTATCCTAAGTCATGTTAATTATTCATTTAAGAGCTGGTTTTACAAAAAAATAAGGGGTACCAAATTAATAGTAATAAAAAATCACTTTAGGATCTATATCATTACAAGAAAAACAAAATCGATTGACTATTTATTCAAAAAACTTATTAGAAAAATAAATTAAAAAATTTATTAAATGATTTATATCAATTAAAACTAGAGTAAGAAATTTCCTCGTTTACCTTAAATCCCATATCAAAATTCACTCGCTTGAGCTTGAGGGACGACGTCGTTGCGGGCAATTGTGCAAGTAGATGTAACAGTTAACGGAGCACATTACTGTTGACGAGTACTGAAATTACCAACTCGTTTCGCTAACAAACCCTAAACCAACACCGAATACACGAACCCCCAATCGAAGAAATTGAGATCGAAAAATGGCGATTTCTGGTGATTTTAGGGTTTCTGCTGCATTAGGTCCTTCTCCTACGAACCCCCTCCGCATCAATCCACCACCTAAGGTCTGACTTCTAAAACCGCTCTCAGTTGTTTGGCTTTCAATTTTGTTTGCAAAATTCAAAGACCGTATGTTAATGGTTACTCTAAAACTCATAATTGGATCCATGTTTCTGTATTGTTTATCTTACTGCTGCTTTTGGTACTTTATTGCACGAATTTGAGAAATACATGATGCAATTGAAGTATATACATGGTTGGTGTATCTATATATCCTGTCAAAGTTAGGGGTTTTGCCGATTTTGATCCATTAATCTCCAATTAGCACCTAGGTTTATATTTTCAGTAACATTTACAGTTTTTTATAAAATCAATGAGTATTATTTCTAGTGAGCTCTCAGTTTTTATCTGCAGTAATTTTTAATTTTTATTTTACACTTTTTATGGAAGGCAATGAGCAAAACCTCTTAGACGATGATTTCGCGGAAGTAATGCAAGTGAATTGATTTAGTTTAGTTTTGTATAAAATCACGCGAGGGATCGTTCATTCTCAATTTTAACATTTTGGAACAGAAGCAAAGTGAACTGGTCAACTTTAATTCACATTGGTTTGATGGTTTAATATTTCAATCAGAAGAACAAAAAGAACCTGCGATGCATTGCCATAGAATTGGACTGATGATTTAGTTTATTTAGCCAAATATATTGTTAGTTAAAGTTGCTATAATGATAGTGCAACTTATTGCTTACTACAAATCGCACTTAAAGATGAATGATCGCCTATCTTCTGTAGTTAATCTTCTACTATATGTCTATATATTTATTTATGCAAAAAAGTTATAAGCATAACATTTAGTAATACATGTTTGTCACAGCTTATCGTCCTTATGTTTCTGTATATATGTATATGTTTACTGTCAACTTGATATTCAGTTCTCATAGTTAATAAAAAAACAGTGTTCGAAATCTTCCTTTAAAGTTAAACTTTAGCTAGAAATTGTGCTCAATGATAAGCCTATAAAACATTTCTGTCTACATTTCACAATTTAACACATTTATATGCCTATAGAATGCGTATCTTTCGATACAGTTTAGCACAATTTTCATGTATGATCCTATTTCTTGGAAATGACCACCGCTTAGATATTATGTTCTGGTGAAGTGATGTGTTTTTCTAGAGGAGGAAAGATGGGTGGGTCTGACGGGATGGATGGCAAGTCAAATGGGTTGGGTTGGGTTAGAATGTTAGATAGACTTGTAAATACTTTTTTGTCCTTTTATTTGATAAATAATTGATTAGTCAATTATGATTAAAAGAACAATTTTATTAACTACTATATGTAAAAACTGAATATTTGAATATGTACTTGTATGCATTAATAGACCTTTGGCGACTTTCAACCCGTCCCCTTTTTAGATATTTTTCTTACTTGACCCGATAAAACACAACCTAAATCGGCTCGATTATATATGTAAGTTGGTCGAGATGACTAGTATTTCTCAAACATATATATACCCTTCTTGAATACAGGTGGATTCCATTAGTTTCCTAAATGGCGGATCAAATGTTCCTGAAAATACGGCTAAATGGTCAGCTTCGGTATCACATGTGATGAGCAAACGGTGCCATGCTAGACGACCTTTGGGGATCATTAGTGACTATGAAATCTCCACAAGCTCCATTAACCAAGATGCAGAAAGCTTCCTGTTGAATGCCATAAACATGAATTTCTTTGAGCGTTTAAACTTAGCATGGAAGATAATATTCCCATCTTCATCAATGATAAAGAACTCAAATGCCTAAACAACGGTTGAAAATGATTCTATTTTCTGACCGGTGTGCAGTCAGTGAAGAGGCGAAACAGAAGATAGTCAGCAATATAGTCAACGCTCTTTCGGATTTTGTCGTGATTGAATCTCAAGACAAAGTCCAGTTCAGTGTCTCAACGGACGCTGCACTCGGGACAATTTACTCAGTTACCGTGCCTGTGAGACGTGTGAAAGCCGAGTATCAAGAAGAAGATGGGGAGGGAACGATTATGAATGTGGATTACAAGGACAATGGGGTGACTTCTGGTTCGATGGATGTGAAGTTTGATTTTTATGTTCCAAGTGAGTGATTGATCAGAGATTGTAATATGGAAAAAGAAAATCTTTAATTTGTTTGGTCTAACTTGGTTGGAGATGCTTGAAATTTGTTATAATTTATAGCAAACGATGTAAATATTTAATATTGCTTGTTAGATGTTTTCAATTTGATGTGCCTCTTTTGCGCTAAAGAGATTGAAACTCTTGAACATTTATTTGGTACGTGGTACATGCCGTATCGCAACTATTTCTTGGAGGTCTATCATGATATGGTTAAACATTGTCGGTCCTACAGTTGTGAAGTTGAACGATATAGTTACTTCGATCGGTTCGTTAAAACTAAAAAAAAAACTAGTGGAGGGTATTATTTTCACATATTGTTGTATTGGTAGGTGATTTGAAATACTCAGAATCATAATAAAGCTATATTCAAGGCTAATGATTTGAAAACGGACCTTATATTTAATTCGATTTCTCATTTTTCTCTTTTGTGGATGGTTAGTCGGAACAATAAAATCAAATTATCCTGAACCAAGTCTTTAAAAAAATCCACTCTTTTTTATTTTATTTTTATAAACAGTGTTAAGTGTTAACTGGATCTACTAGTAGTTTAGGTCAAGGCTTGAAAGTTGAAACCATAAAATGGAATTTCGTTGTATACACATAAAATTATTTGGTCATTCTATTTTATTTTCACGTATAAATAGAAATTTCTTTGAATATACAAATTTAAAATATATTTTTATTTATACACCAAATTTTAGTTAGTTATCATCTAACTACTATAATTTTTAAAAAGATAAGTTAGTTTGTATAAGTCAAAACATTTATTTATCTTTTTTTTTGGTATTCTTCCTAGGCGGTGTTCACGTCGAAGACCACTCTAGGCGGTGTTCACTGGCGGCCCCTCCAGCCACCTTATCCCTTCCGTGACATAGCAGTGTCCATACTGCATAATCTAAGGGTAGGCATCCGGTATACTAGCTCATGTGAGAATTTTCACGCTCTTTAACACGCGGGGGGGGGGTGTCTCACCATGTGAAAATCTTCACGCCCCTCTTAATCAATCATATGATATCTTTCTTGGCTTAAGTTTTCTCCCGTGAGAATTTTCACGCTCACCCCTTTCTTTCACATAAGAATGGGACGGTGTTCAACGTCACTTACCTCTTTCACGCCCCTCTCACGGCATGGGGTGTACCGGATATCCTAAATATACCGAGAAAAAGCCAAAGTTATTATTGTCAAAATTTTTCAAAAAGAAATTACCGCCTACCAAAGGTAATCTAAACGAACACTCATAAAATTACTACCGGTTTACAATTCTACCCTTCATCTTTAATAAAATTACACCGGCGGGAAATACACCCACTTTCAAAAGTCTAGTCGTTCCTTTCCTCCTCTGGCCGCACCACCAACTCCACTAGCAACCACCCTCTCCCTGTTTCAGTCCCAGTCTCCTTTCCTACTCCCTGTGTGACTCCAACTGCCGCCCGTAGCCACCTATCTATCTCCGGCACCGTCGACTACCGACCTGACCAAGCATAGACAAGCAACAGGTATGCAGTTCTTTCTATCAGTGCAAAATCCTCCATAATTAGCTCACCTTCCCATCGATTTAGGGTTTCTGAATTTAGTTTAGGGCTTTGGTTTGAGTTTGGAATTTGAAAAACATTAGAGCAACACAAATTTCGAAATCACATTCAGATCCACAAACGGGAACCCTAACTTCGTCGATTTAGTTCGATCTTCATCGACCAAGCAATTAATATGTTTATTTAATTAACTGAAGTACTTAGAAAAAGGTGTTTATATTGAAGTACATGGAAATTCATGTCCCTAAGGGATATCCGGGTGGTAAAGTGGAGCACTCCAAACCAAATGGTTGTGGGTATAAATCCTGCCAAGTGCAGGTGTGGTGATTTTAGGAGTAGAGTAGATAGTGTGTTTGTCGGAAAAAAAAACTTGGAAATTCATAACTGATGGAAAGGATAAGATATAGAAATCAGGAAATCATTGATGCAATGATGCATTTTCCACTAATTCTTTTCAACAAACATTGTTGGATTTGTTTCTAGATTTAGGGTTGATTTTGGAATTTCTTATCTGTGTTTATGTGTTCTTGGTGAATTCAAACATTTATGTACCTTAGGGCTCAGTGATTTCACCTGTTTTCAGTTAACGAAGATGAATAGAAGGTGTTTAAAGTTTGAAAAGAACTCCATTCAAGATGCCATTTCCAGGATTCGCTTCGCTCCAGCATCCAACAATCTTCTCATCTCTTCATGGGATACTGTAAGTAATCGTTACTATTCCAAGTTCGTGTGTGCACGCGCGTGCAACTCTTTATTCTACATAATAACTATTGGATTATGAAATACTGTAAACAGAATCTTAGATTATATGATGTGGATGGATCTAAGCTGACTTTTGAAGCTTCTGGGGAAGCTGCGCTTCTGGATTGTTGTTTCCAAGGAAAGGCAGCTGCATTTAGTACTGGTTCTGATTGTTCCATTATTAGGTTTGTTTTCAGGTTTACACTGTTCAATTAAAACTGAGTTGACAAGTTAAATTTAAGGCTCGAAATCTAGAAATAAAAGCGTTATTGGGTTCTGATTTTAGATATGCTTTAGGGAAATGCATAATACTGATGATGACATGCGTAGATCTTATGGCTGTCTTGAATGCTACCGAGTCGATTTTCAGTTATTAATGTAGGATTTATCATTTATCTGTTTGATCTTATGGCTGTCTTGAATGCTACCGAGTCGATTTTCAGTTATTAATGTAAACTTTATCTGTTTGATCTTATGGCTGTCTTGAATGCTACCGAGTCGATTTTCAGTTATTAATGTAAAATTATCTGTTTGATCTTATGGTCCGTCTTGAATGCTACTGAGTTGATTTTCAGTTACCAATGTAGAATTTATATGTTTGATCTTGACGGTTAATGTTCAAGTGTTCTATGAAAAGTAGTGAATCTTGTGGCTGCATCATATTTTCGATATTCAAGTGACAGTAACAAATGCATTTCTTTATGATATATTTTGGATTCAAGGCATCATAATATCTATATTATGTAACTTCCATCAGTAGATATCTTCACTAATAGTCTAATAAGATATGATTGGTTTGAACTTCACATTTTTTCTTTATATACTTGGTGAATACTCAATAATGAATATTGAACATGTATTTTAGGTGTTAAGCTGCATAGTTTTTAGTGATTATGTACTCTTTTGTTACACCATTCACTTTCATCCATCTCATATCCATTTTACTTCATTCACTTTTAATTAAGCAACACTCCTTGATTAATTTTATTTTGCAGGTATAATTTTGATGTAGGAATCAGTGAAAATTTTGGAAATCATGATGATTTAGCAACTTGTGTTGAATTTTCAGAAGAAACAGGTAAACCTTCAGCAGTTTTTACTTTCAATTTAGCATTTCTGTATCACATAATTGAAATATGGTTACTACCTGTAAAAATCATCATATTTGACATGTTTTTGTACTTACCTTTTTTTGCCTTTTGTATATGGATTTCTTGAATTTGGTCTTCTTTTTTTGCAGGTCAAGTTATTACCTGTGGTTGGGATAAAAAGATAAACTGTTGGGATTCCCGCTCAACGAAGGCTCTTACTTCTGTAAATACAGTTAATGTGGCGGTAGAATCTATGTCCATAAGTGGGTTTATTGTAATGGCTGCTGTTGGATCGTCGGTTAATATTTACGATTTACGCAAGTTCAACAACTCATTTTATAGCAAATGTGTGGACATCCAAATTAAGTGTGTTCAGCCATATCTAGATCAAGGTAATCCATTAATAAATTTTCTTGACCCTTGTAGTAGTTATATACTGATAAACCTTTTATAATATAGTACGTTGACTGAATTTTTGCTCTTTTGTCTTCAACTTGGTGGAAAATTTATAAGGAAGTCACTTCTATGACATTTTATGTACTTACCGTTCTCTGTATATGAAAAGTTTTAGCTGGGATTATATAGTGGTGGCATGATGGGTGGGCCGGGTTGAAACATGTTCTTTTTAGTACGGGTCAAAACAGGCCAGGCCAGGCCAGGTTTACCGGCACACACTTTTTTGTCCATTTAGTTTTTAACAAATAATAAATGTGTTAATTAGGATTATGAATACAATTTTATCACAAAGATAATTTAAATTTTTCAATAAAAAACTTTGAAGGCTATATGCTGATTCCTTTGACCCGTTTCCATTTCAGCTGTTTTTTTTAAATTTATTTACCCATTTTCGATAAAAGTATAAAACACAACACAATTTGATCCATTCATAAGTAACCTGGTCAAACTTGCTGCATCCAGTTTATTTATTTATCTATTTCAATGCAGGATTTGCAGCTGGATCAGTTGAAGGTCGTGTAGCGTTGAGATATTTTAATCCACCTGACCAAAACAACAATGGGTATGTTTATGTATCATGATCATACTCTACTGAAGCACTAAAATAACATACATTTTCCATCTCAGTATTGTTATCATGTTGATAATTCAGTATACCAAAATTGTAACTATATGTTGCAGATATGCTTTTCGATGCTTTCCAAGGGGAAAGGAAAACAAGCATAATATGGCTTCCGTGAATGATATTGTTTTTAGTCCATCGTACGTTTCTTTAACCACTCATTAATCTTGAAAATTCATAAAAGTTTATACCACTAAAGTAATAATCTTTTTGTGTTCAGGAATTATGGTGCCATTATCACTGGTGATTATGACGGTTATGTCACCATATGGAACGCTGAAAGCAAAAAAAGAGTATTTGATGTAATTTCTGCTATAAAGACAATTTTAACACATTTTTTCCTCCAAAAAATAAAATATTTATGGGATTTAACACATTTTTTACTTTGCTATCATCTCAGATGCCAAAGTTTGAAAATAGTATTGCCTCATTATCATACAACTTTGACGGACAACTTCTGGCAGTTGCTTCAAGCTACACATACCAAGAAGCAAATGAATTGTTAGTACATCTTGACTCTTCTTGATTGTTTTTTATTATTTATTTTCATCCATATCTGTCAACTAATATCGTAAGGTTTTAAAGTTGAAGTATATTAATATTGAAAAGACTTTACAGGGATATACCTCCAAGGATATACATACATGAAATGGATGACCAATACATCAATTCATTTTCAGAAGGAAGTTCAAAATAGACGGTTTTTACATTAACACAAAGGTCAAAGCTTTAAGACTTTAATGTTGTTTCATTATATTATCTTTTTTGTTTGATCAAAGAGGACTTGCAAGATGTCAAGTATATATCACGTTCAATACATAACCAATCTTAAGTAGAGAACCACATAAGCACTTGTATGTAGTCCATACACTATTTAGTGGGAGAGAGACAGAGAGGCGAACGTATCACAGTTAAAGCAATATGTACAAGTGTGCGTATATACATGCATATATTGTTCTAAGCAACTAGTTTTTATTGTTGCAGGTTCATGTTCACTCTCTTGTTGGAGACGAATGATATCTTGTACACAATTCTTGGCTTCGTGCTTTTTTTTTGTTGTACTTGGTTTCAACGACTAATAGTAACAATCTAAATCAAGTTTAAGTTAACTCATCTGTTCCATCTTTCGAATACAAATTCATGAAAACAACACTCACCAGTGTGTATTTGTTTTTCGTGTTTCTTGGTGGGTAGTGGATATACTCTTTGATTTTGTAGTGTTGACTTTATTTGACTGATTTGTTTTTTTTTGTATAGATGAGAATTGAACTTTGAAGCTTTAAGAGAAAGGCTTTTTGCTTTATATTTTATGAAACAAATGATTGAAAAAGTCTTCACCTTTTTTTTTCTTTCCATTTATTTGATTCTAAAATCTGATTCCAACCAACGATTTGTTGGAAATGAAATGTAACGTAGTCACTCACTAATTATAATTAATTACCAGATGACCCTTGTAGAATTTGAATGGCTGATTTTACTCATCGTACCTAATTATATACAAGGTGGTTAATTCATACAAATTTCACAATTCCATAATTTACTTATACGTTTCTCTATCATCACGTTGAAGTTCTATGATGATAGTGACATTTAGCTCCGCCTAATTAATCTTTTGCATAATCAAAGTTCATGTAAATCAAATATTCAAATGTCTCTAAACCTCTATTTTACATAATTTTGATTAATAACAATAATAGTTGTAAATAGCATATTGATCATGTTTATGTCAAAATTAATCGGCATAATGTATATTAGATTGCAATTGAAAATCTTGTAACTATATTAAAACTCAGGTATTTTGATTATACTGATCATGAATTAAATAGTTATGTAACTTTATAACAGTTCTCGTACCGAATTACAACACTTAAATCACTGTAGCCGAGAAAGAAATTCCTTTTGACATGATGAAAAGATTCTTTCACAACCCTAATTCAACTCATGTCATTTTCAGATGATGCATAAACCAATAAAAAAAATAAAGCCTAACAACAATTATATCGAAAAGATAGGGGTGTAATATGACAGAGTTATAGGTGAGAGGCATTTTAGCAATAAAACAAGAAGCACAGGGGCATTATCATAATAAAAAACAATTTACTCTAATCCAACGACTGCAATACAATCTCAAAACCATGTAGTTTATCTCTGTACGGCTGCTTTAAAAAACCCTAAACACACCAAATTCCCCCAAACCTGCAAATCTTCAATCTTCGTCACTTTCTGTGTGTCAAATTTCAAAATATGTCGGACGAAGAGCATCAGTTTGAGTCAAAGGCCGATGCCGGAGCATCAAAAACTTTTCCCCAGCAAGCTGGTACTATCAGGAAGAACGGTTATATTGTTATTAAGAATCGTGCTTGCAAGGTATCGGTTTGTTATTGTTATCGCGATTGTTATTCGAATTATAGATCTGATTTTTATTTATTACTGTTAGGAGTTGCTATTGTTGATGTAAATTTTTTACTATTGATGCACATCAGTTTTTGGGATTTGATAGAGTTGATTGTTCAAAGAATTTTTTTTTTGTTCTATCGAATTAACTTATCTATGGATTCTGGTTATTGATCGTTTATAAATATGTTAATTTGTTAACTGATTGTTATGGTCTTATCTGTGATGATTATTGGTTATATGTTGGCATGTTGGAATAAATATAGATTAATCATCATCATCATTATCCATCTGTTCCAGTTATTTAATCTAGGAGAAAGTTTAGGCTTATCTTGACTAGACACAGTATTCAAATTTTACCTTTTTAGAAAGACCAATTCTGAAAGATAAAGCAAATTATGTTTATTTTAGTTTGTGTTTTTAAATAAAATTTCATGTTAATAGTAATTAATCTCTTTTGTCTGAATTGTTTAAATTCTTTTTGCAGGTTGTGGAAGTCTCAACTTCAAAGACAGGCAAGCATGGTCATGCTAAATGTCACTTTGTTGCAATCGATATCTTCAATGGAAAGAAACTTGAAGATATTGTGCCTTCTTCCCACAATTGTGATGTATGTTTTATGCACCTCAGTGATAGGTTTTGTGGAATTTCTTTCGTTTTTGTTGACGTTTTCTTTTATTGCAGGTTCCACATGTTAACCGTACTGATTACCAGCTCATTGATATATCTGAGGATGGATTTGTACGTGTATTTTATTATTTTTTTTGTTTTTTTTCACTTTTATTTTTTGATATAAGTGTGCATATTCTGATATTTTGCTTGATATTTGTATAGGTGAGTTTACTGACTGAAAGTGGTGGTACTAAGGATGACCTCAAGCTTCCAACTGATGACACTCTGCTTACACAGGTTTGTTAGCTTGATTATTTGTTAAATATGCTAATTACATTTTAATAAAAACAAAATTTTGCGCGTACGAACTAATATGTGTGCAGATTAAGGATGATTTTGCATATTTATATGTTTTCTTTGATGCATATTAACCGTAGTGTACTAAATGTGTGCAGATCAAGGATGGATTTGCTGAAGGGAAGGATCTTGTTGTGACTGTCATGTCTGCCATGGGAGAGGAGCAGATCTGTGCCCTCAAGGATATTGGTCCCAAGTAAAGTAACTAGTAGATGTTTCTGGAAGCAATGCTTGGTTGAATTGAGATGGTGACTTATTATTAGCTTTCATATAAAGGTTTTTATGCTGTTTAATGGCTGATTCAGAAGCATATGCTGGAACTATGGTGGTGGTTATTTGAAGATTTCTTTTAGGTTTCTGTTTTTTATAATTTTTGTTTTGTTTTCTTGTGGTTTCTATTGATGTGTTAAAGACTAACATTTTGGTTGTTTGGGGAGAGGGATATGTACACTTGCATCTCATTTGTTGGGAAGCTGACTTGTGTGAACTTAAAAAATGCCTATTTTGTTCCTTTTCTGCTATATTTTCTTTTGTTTGCATAAAGCATCTTTTATGTTTAGGGTGAGTTTGGTTCCAAAATGATTTGGAAGGAATTGGAGTTTGAAAAGAGTTGTAATTAATTCCTTTAAAAGCTTGTGGTGTTTGGTTTTTAAGCTTTGTTAAAGGAATTTATACTATATAATAAATAAAGGTTTTTGCATGCTACGTATCGCCTCCATATTCATTCTCATAATTTTTTTCCTGTCTCTCTTTTCTATTTAATGCACTTCTATCTTTTAATAATATTATATATTTAAAGAAAAAATACTAATAAAACATATTTATTTTAAATTATCTCTTATCATAAGAAACTTTAAATTTAATTATATAACTTTTATTTTTAATCAGATAGTAAATAAAAGTCAAATTATATTAAAAAATATTAATTAACGTATTTTTGATCAATTATATATTAATTTTTACATATTTTGAATTTGTTTTCTATTCTTACTATATGTAATAAATTTTTACATATATAAAATATATATACATAAAGATTTAAAATTTATATGTATTGATATATTTCACCGCGTATGTAGACACGGGATCTAAACTAGTTAGAGAATATTTAAAAGATTAAATGACAAAATTCAACACATCGAAGTGTGGGTGTAAGGTGTTGCAGACTTGAGGAAAAGTGGTGTAGAAGGCAGGAACAACTAATATTGTTTTGGGGCAGTTATATCAAATTTGATGAGGAATTCAAACTTCCATCAAAGATATGGAAGGAGAGTTAGAGGTGTACAAATCGGGTTTTTTAACGAAACCGGTTCGGGTTTAAAACCGGTTCGGGTTGAGCAAAACCCGGTTGGACCGGGTCGACGTACAACCCGGTTCGGGTCACGAACCGGGTTCCAGGATCATCGAACCCAACCCTACCAAACCGGATCGGACCGGGATGAAACCGGGTTGGATACTAAACCGGTTCGGGTCCCAAACCGGTTTACCCGGATTTTAAAAAAAAAAAAAACGTTAATTTTTAAAAAAATTAACCGTTAAAGATATTAAATTAACTTAAAAATTACAAAACATACAAGATAAAGTTTAGAAATTACAAAACAAATAATTAAAAGTTTACAAATTAAAAATACATTAAATATAAAAGTCTTCTTCGTGGATATATTGAAAATCCGGGTAGTCGGTACTAGTCGGATCCCGAACTCCCTCGTAGGAGGTCTTCGCCGATTGCTTCAATCAATCCTCCTTCCACCTCGTCCTCGTATATCTCTCCCTCGACTTCGAGTTCGCCTTCAAGGGAAGATATATGTTGTATTCTTTCCGCCGCGTCCAAGTAATCTTTTAAGCAAATGCACGTTTCCACCGATGGCGGAGTTAGTCTTGTTCTTCGTAAAGAAACAACCCTGCCACTAACAGAAAAAGCAGATTCCGAAGCTACCGTAGAAGCTTGGACGGTTAGTAGATCACGGGCCATAACGGATAGGACGGGAAATTGGTTTTCCTTCCCTTTCCACCAAGCCAAGATATCAAATGTCTCAAAATCATGAGCATTCATACCGGTTAAAAAATCTGAACCGATATATCTACCTAATTCGCTACTTGGGGTATTACCCCGTTGACGTTTACTATTTTCATTAAGTATAGTATTAAATAAGTTTAACATTGAACTCCGACTAGTACTTGCACTTGATGGAGCGTTTCTAAATTGCTCATGAACGGTAGATGTTGTACCATATTTTTCAACATAAACAGTAAATAAAGTAGACAAATTTTGGAATTGTGTGGTTGAACCAATACAACCCACACCTATTTATACAAGTTATATGGGCTCCAAAATACAAAAAAAAACGGTCAAATAGCCGTTGGAACGGCTATAAAGCCGTTAAAATCGAAAATTCCAACGGTTCGGAACCGGTTTGAGAACCGGTTCGGGCCCGAAAACCGGTTTGAGGGTGAAACCGGACCGGGTCGGGTTAAGAACCGGTATCCAAAAAATTTTAAAAAACTGGTAAAACACCTACGGTTTGGATCGGGTTTCGGATCGGGTTGGGTGAAACCGGTTTGGTTGTGAACCCGGTTCGGGTCGGGTTCCGGGGACCCGGTTTGAAACCGGTTTTTTTGCCCACCTCTAAGGAGAGTTAAATTCTCTACGTGAAGGAATTTGATGAAATAAATTACATTTTAATTTCATGCTTTGATAATCCAAACATGTTTTCTAATGGAATTAATTCCGGTTCCAATGCTCTGTTTGGAGTTGAAGACCTAGAAAAAAAATTCGTTTATTTGCAAAAAGGAAAAAAAATCCCATGATCCTTGATTTAAGCATACCAACTCTACATGAATCTTATAACAAAAAAGGAGAATTTTATCAAATTACAAGCAGAGACGAACTCAACAAATATAAGCCGGGGAACAAAGATTGCGTATAAATTATCTCAAAAGATCGCGATTATTTCCGAGTCAAATTGCATGATACAACAACAAAGAGCCTCACAAAAGAATGAAGTTGCAGAACAAAACATGTTTTATGAAACATACGGGATAACTGTCCCAAGCCAGTCTTCAGGGATCTTCTCTCTCAATTTACCACTTAGGGCTGTCAATGAGTGTTCAGTTGCTGCCTGTAAAGATGAACATTTTCATAGTGAAGTAACTTTACATAAAAATCAGGTTATGAATGATAAATACATACCTTCACAATATACACGTCAATACCAAGTTTCGCGATCATTGCAGCTTCTGATATTTTGGTCACCATCCCTCCTGTTGTATCGTGCGATGCGACACTAATTTCAACTGTTCAATGGAAAATCAATTATAACTTTTTTATTTATATTTTATAAAAATTACAAATAGTTTATACTCTGCGATATCTCCCTTTCTTAGATGGTTAAAAGCTACTAACCTTGCTTATCTGAGTCTTCAAATGTTGGGTTTACAACAGACCAGCTGCCATCTTCACGTACGGCTGTCATGGCCATCATTTTAATCAAGTTAAACAACAATATAACCGTCAATTATAATATTGTTGTCTGGATGAAGCTCGTGCTCACCAATCTCCCTGAGGAGAACAGCATTCGGTTCTGAAGGAGGGCGATCATATACCCCAAAAACATCAGTCTACGTTACTTATTGTATAGGAACTTGCAGATAACATGATTTGTAAAAAACAAGCATAAGAATACTAAATTCTAGCAGAAAAATCTGAATCCCTTAAATCTTATATCCATTATATAAAATGATATTTACTTATTACATTCGTTTAAAGCTATTTATAATGCAGAAAAATAAAGCATGAGGATACAAGGAAAACTACAAATTGAGGCTTTAAATGTGCTGCTAGATGACTTATGATTACATCTCCACTTAATATAGTGCAGCCCTGAAACAATATTAAATAACATTTATCAGACGCTAATCATCATCTACGGCATAGAAGAACCCTCATGCTACATACCAGTGACTCGTCAAGAACCGCATCACCATGCAAAACCTACATGGCAAGTACCGGTTAAAAGTGACAAAATAATCTCCTTTAAAACTTTTCAAGGTCATTTACGCAAAACTTACTGGAACAAAACCAGAGTTAAGGGCTTCAACCACGGTTGACACATCAGCAGAAGCTATCTGTAAAAACACCAGACTTTCAGTGTTTAATTGTTCATGTGTAAAAGCTGTCACAAAACTTAAACAAATCGGATTTTATGCTCATCCTAACATTTCTTTCACGGGTTGACCATCCACATGAAAATGGAGACATTGCAACTGACGGAATACCCTCTGCAACAAATATTTAAACAGAAATCAATAATAATCAACGCCATGTCTTCAGGAGTAGCTTTTTTTGGTAACCGTGTCAGGAAAAACTCATGGGCCCCACCAATACGCTGGTAACCAGTGGGACCACGTACAACACAACCTACGCTAGGCACATGGCCTTCAAGGGGTTAAAGCAGGAAACCAATGGAAGCTGATTCGAACCTAAGACCTCTACTAGAGGGGAATCAAGTGCTTACCCCTTGAATAATGAATGACGAGAACACATCTATAAACAATTATACACGTCAAAAGATAGAACGAGCCGTACAGATAATTTATTAACTATAATTCTACCTCTTGCAAGTGCTCTAACTATTTCAAGATTGAGAGAAGTCACCTAATAAAATGAGAAACAACAGATATAATAAAACAAGAAACACAGATTATAAGATATAATACAAAGTCAAGTTTAAACAACAGTAAAGCTTACAGAAATACGCGTAGCAACGAAACCAGACTTCACAAGAGGCTGATCCAATCCTCCTCTATGAACACCTGATTTGCTAGCTTGAAAGTGACCAAAAGAGCCTAAGACACAGAAATACTAATTGAAAAACCAAAACCTAATTCACAAAGAATGAATAACTAGCAAAGACACTAGTTAAACTGACCTGCTCCATGAATAACAACAAAACTGTTGTAATCTAAAACCTGTTGTTCCTTAAAATCATCAAATTTAACTGGAGTTTCTGAAACTCCAGGGCGTTTGTTCCAATCCATTTCAAGTACTGATCCACATGAAGATCCAAACATCATTGCTTCCCTTAATTGTGAAGAAACTGTAGTAAGATTGGCTTCATTTATCTTTTCAAATTCATTCTTGCATGTGATAGCCGCGCCTCCTGTAAATTCATATATAATCACTAATCAGTATGGGATCTACAAAAATCACAATTTAATGGAAATTGAAGAGAACGATCAATTTATAGCAAAATATTAGGGAATTAAGTGAGGAAGTAACAAAATTAGGGATTTTGACCGAGTTTGATGATGCAACGAATTGGGGTTTTGAGTTTGATATCAGTTTGCTTCGTCTCCATTCTTCTTTCGTGTGCTGCTGCTGTTCTGTGATTCTGTGAAGTTGAAGAATGTTGGTAGTTGGTACTTTTGATTTGGAAAGATTATATAAAGGCCCCTTTATCTTTCACTTAATTACATGTTCATCTTTTTTACGTTTGAAAAAGAACTTGTTAACATTTTCAAACATATGGATTATTGTAGGGTCATGTTTACGTTTGAAAAAGAACATGTTAACATTTTCTAACATATGGGGGGTTTGCAATTTAGGGTTCATTGAGTTTCTAATTCAAAGTTTAAACTTATCTTATTTCTGATTGCGCGAGACAGGGGCGATCTGTTGTTCGATTTTGATCTAAATTCGGATTAGGGTTAATCTGATTTTGATTGGACTTTGTTGGTTTGCTGTTCTCTACTTCTCCAGATTCCAGGTATTTCTAGTCTTTACCGTGTTTATGTTGAATCTGTATTTTTTATTGATATGCTTGTGGTTTCTGTAATACAAATTTTGTGTGCTAGGAGCTAGTGAAATTAGAATTTTGCGGTCACCTGCTAGTTTAGTTGGAGATTTAGATGGGTTGGTCATTTGTTTATTTTATCTTTATATTTGATCATTTAAGATGCTAATTGCTAAACATTGAAGGGATGGATATTTTGTGTTTTTTTGTTGAAGTATATGTAATTTTTAGTAAATGGTGAATACCGTAACCCCGACAAGATCTCTAGTAAATGGCGAGACTATAATCGCAAGCTTGCCAAATTTAACAAGTTTTATAACAAACACTACAACAATCGTAAAAGTGGTTAAAGTGACCACGGTATATATTTAGAAGCTTGTGATGGTTACAAAGTCGTAGTGGGTGCGGCTTTTAATTATAATAAATAGTGGGAGATTATTAAAAAATATTCCAAGTGGGGCCAAGTCCCGTTGATATCCCAGTCGTCCAAACGAACAAAATTGTCATCGACCGGCGATTATTTGCCCGTTATCATTTCAAACATTAATCTAAATGATACCGATGACGAAGTTGAAACACCGGAAGAACATGTTTGTCCGCCCTGGAGAAACAAAGGTAAACGGGCTGCTTCTTCGTCTGCACCGGACACCCGGCTTGAAAAAATAGACTCGAATCTTGAAAAGCTACTCTATTTTAGAAAGGATAAACAAAAACTACGAGATATCAAGTTTCTAACTATGAACTTCGACCACCTTATCGGAGGTTTTTGTAAACTAGCGGAGAGGCGAAAAAAAGAAATATACGAACCCCAAAACATAAACGACGAGTAGTTTTTATGTTTATTTTTTATGAATTTAGTTTTTTTATTTTATGAATGTAGTTTATTTTTGTTTATTTTATGAATGTAGTTTTTTATTTAGTTTTATTTTATTTTATTGATATTTAGTTAATGATTAAAAATTAAATGTGGGGCGTGAAACCATTACGCACCTTAGTGATTCTGGGCAGTGAAAGCCCTTGTGTTGATTTGGCGCTGACGTGGCGGGGTGTGATCGCTCGGAAAAAAGCTCACTTGAAATCGGCTTGTTCGTAAATGAACCGGCTCGACTCGGTTTGTAAACAAGTCGAGTTCAACCCAAGGTAAACTCGGCTCATGGCTCGCTAGTTTGGCTTATTATTATTATTATTAACTCTATTTAAGAAGAATGGGAATGAATAGTAACACAGTGATGTACAAAATTAAAAGCCCAATGTACAACTGGTAACAGGTGTTGGTTTTTTTTTTTATCACTGAAACTCTTTTATTAGGCCATGCATCTTTTACTCTCTTCTGCGAAAGAGAGATGAGAGAGAGATGGTTAGGTTGGTTCATCGGCTCCTGATGATGGTGATGGTGAAACCTTCATAACCGAACTCCTCCGATGTGGAGAAGCCCGCCTATAGAAAAACGATGGTTCCGGTGCCTCCGCCTTGCTGCGATCTTCTTCAGTCGGTAAGTTTTCTTTAGTTTTGATTAGGTACTTGGCCTTCGATAGAAAGGGTTTTGGGTTGCAATGTTCTTTTTCTTCACCAATTCTCATCGATTCACCTGGTAGTTTCATCTATTCAAAACACTAATTTGCTATGTTCTTTTTCCTCTGTTACCAGGCTTTTTTTAGATTTCTTTACGTTTGTTTAGATCCCTCACCCTTCCTTGTTGGGTAGATAATGCAACACTTTCCATTTATATAGCTTTATTTTAGGGAGGATACTATTAAATTGCATAATTCACTCCTTATTTCCAGCCATATACTTAGCTGTATCCCTCGCATGTTTAGTTGTATTCCATTGCTTATTTTAGCTAGAGTCAACCCCTTAATTTTAGTGGTTTCCTTGGTTGTATTATTCAAAAGGGTCATTTACATATATCCCCTTCCTAACTTCATTTATTACATACTAGTTTAGGTCCCGTGTCTACACACGGGGTGAAAAATATTAATATTTAAAATTTTTAAATCTTTATGTATATATATTTCACAGGTGTAAAAATATATTACATATACTACGGATATAAACAAACTCAAAATATGTAAAAATTAATATATAATTAGGTTTTGAAAATACGTTAATTACTATTTAATGTAATTTTACTTTCAATTACTATTTGATTGAAATAAAAGTTACATAATTAAATTTTAAAGTTTTCTTATAATAAGGGATAAATTAAAATAAATGTGTTGTATTAGTCCAATTAATACTTTCTTTAAATATATATTATTATTTAAATATAAAAGTGCATTAAATAAGAGAGAGGCGGGAAAAAAATGGTGAAATTGAATGTGGAGATGACACGTGGCACTAAAAACCTTTATTTATTAGTATGTATAGATATATATACTAGGTTAAAGCTCATGTTTTACATGGCTTGAATATTTTGTTTTTTATTTTATGATTTTCATCTGCTAGATTAGAAATCATAAAGAAAAAAGAATGCTTTATAGAAATTTGTTTTTGCAAGATATCCCTTCTTTAACTGCTGAAGCTGCAAAAGACTATCTGGGTGTATATCATATATGATAACTGCACCTCTTGGACTACATCCACTTCTTGTGGTATGGATATCTTTAACTAATTTATCGATTATGTAATGTTATATAATTTCTTGATTACACAACCATCAACCAGTGTTACTGAAACACTTGCTGAAAGTTTTGATCTTTTATGATTAATTTTTAGACTTCTGTTGTGCTTTCAAACCTATTTTCATTTTACCAGGATTTCAGAAATTTCTTCTTTGGTAAGCCTTTTTTTTATTCTTTAATCTTGGTTTGTTGCTTTCTAATTGTTTTTTTTATTCTTATTCAATATCTTTTTGTATCAGGATGCAGTGGATGACAAAATTAAACATTGCTTAAGCCATGTAGCTGGAGATGCAGATGAATGTGCAGGAAAGGGAAAATGTCATCTTTGTTGATTTTTTTAGATGTAGGTGTTATTGAAATGTTAGATGAAAATTTGTAAAACATCAGGTTGGGTTCCTGGTATATTGATTGTTTATTTATTATTTCAACACTTTTTATTCTCATAAAAGTCGTCAAGGTATTATTCATCAGGAGTTTAATTATTCCTTATGATTCCTTCTAAATGCGGATTCTTTGTTCTCATTGTGTATTCAGAGGAAGTTGTATATTGTCAAATTTCATGGTTTATAATTCTTACATAAATTAATTTATCTTTGGTTTTTTTACTGGTGTATTATTTTGCAGGGAGGTTAAATCGTTGAAAAGACCTTAAAGCATCTTCAGGCTGACAGTAACAAAAGAGATGCATAAATCTACACAAGCATGATTCAAGGAGTGGCTAAGTATTGGTCTATTTAGACAAAGGTTGGAACTTTTGATATTGTTTTATGATATTGCTAATTAAGGTTAGTGTCAATTCTATCTTCACCCAAAATATCACAAATTACACAAGCTTTTATTTTATTTTTGAGAAATTCATATTTAAAGTATAATTTTGTTTCCTTTTTATAACATTTAGAAGTTGATAGTGTTGCATCTAAAAGATGACTGAAGGCCAAAGTCAAGCTTTTCGTGATGGGTGTTTTGTTGGCAGCGTGTAACTGATCTTATTATCAACTGGAAGATGACTTCCACACACTTATATATAGAAATGACTAAATTTGTGGGTCAAAAGGGTCAAAACATTTAATAGTTTATGCGGGTGGGTCAAACGGGTCAGAACATTAAATAATTTATGTGGTAATGCTACTACGAAACATTGACCAACAAAATGTTAAATTCACTTATGTCAAATGTTAAATAAATATGTAAATGTATATATTCTTGTGTAAGGAGTAATATTAAAAATTTATGTAAATGGTGTTCTGGTAATGCTACTACGAAACATTGACCAACAAAATGGTTTGTGTAATGGTACTAGGTTATATGTCATATCACTTGGTAAACGTGTTATAGAAGTTGAGATAATACCCTAAGTAATATTGGTACTTGAACATTTTTTCCAATAATTAATCTGATACCGTCAGATAAAAAGATCTCTTTCAAGTACCAGATAAGACAATTTTCACTGTCTATATGTTTTGCAATGACGATTAATAAAAGTCAGGGTCAATCATTATCCAGAGTTGGTTTGTATATTAAAAGAACCAATTTTCACTCATGGCGCTATCAAGAGTAAAGAATAGAGATCGAGTAAAATTATTAATATTAGATAGAGATGGTAAAGCTACTAATCAAACAACAAATGTTGTATACAAGAAAATATTTAGAAATTTATAAAAAAATATTTAGTTTTGTGAATGTTATTGTAATATTATTTTTTTTATGTAAATTTAAATTTTATTTTATTTATAAAATTAAATTTTAGATAATTATTAATGATATATGTTTATTTTATCAACTGTGTAGTACAAACTATAAAGATGAAAGTATTTGGCGGGTGTAGATTGGAACATGTCGTGGGCACAATTACGTAAGAGAGTGGGCGTTAAGATGTTGGTTTCCTTGGATTTTATTTAACAATTGCCAATTGGCAAATTTGGGTTCTCTTCTGAAATATGTTTTCTTATTTTACCCTTCTAATTTTCACTTTTACATAGACAACCATTTGTAGTCAATGTGTTACATATAAGCCCCTAAACAATCTTGGAGGCATATTATTCGCAAAAAAAAAAAACTGAAAGAAATTTAAATTAAATAAAATGAAAACTTGTATACTTTTTGGTTTGTAAATTTATAAATGAAATTGAAAGGTTAAAAAAAATTAAAATGACAATATTATCTTATATATTCCCATAATCTAATTCATCGCTCCTTCCCTCACTATCCACCTTCATCTTCTTCTACGGTTCTGAATCATCGTTCCCATCATCGATTCCATTTCCTGTAAAAAAAACTTTATGTCTATTAATGGTTGATGGTTTAAAAGCCCTAATCGATTTATGCAATGGTTGTGCGACAAAACCCGATCGATATTAGTCATATTCGTTCTTGAGTCACCTTCATGATTCTGCCATACATAAAGGCCTCATGGCCTAGCTTTAAGTGATGCAATCAAAAAAGTTTTTCTTACATGAGGATCCCCCTCCCCCTATGTTGTAAACAACTTCGAGGTAGCAAGCAATAGAGTGGGGATATATGAAACACTAGCATGATGTCACACCACCATACATCTTGCTTTAACTTTTGAATTTAATTCTACTTCTTCCCATCATTTTCATATCTCACTGAGTAATATTTTTTAGTCTATTTTCTCACTTGACATGATATCTAAATAAATTGAAGAATTTTTTTGGATTCTTAAACTCCACCTGTGGGTGCAATTATTTTTCAAGTTTAATGGCTCGTAATGATGGCTTAATTCGTAAGCTTTTCACCTATTTTGTGAGTCACCTAAGGCGGATCCTAAGGTTGTGACATTTTCGTGATAAAAGTATTTAGTTTACTTACGGTTCCAATAATGACTTACTATTACTACTGGATTTAACGTGAGCATAAATCACAAATAAAATCGTTGTATTGGAATCATGACAATATTTGTATGCTAATATAAGTGAAATCAAGAAAAAAAAATCACATATATTCATGCTAATTAACTATAAATTATCCTTTTTGAATGTTAAAAGAAGCTAATTTGAACAATTGACTAATTCAAAAACAAAAGTTTACCATCGTGTGATATGATACTGAGATGGAATAATGCACAACCCCTAGCTGATTCCCTTCGAGAACCCTTAGCTTATTCACTTCCACAACTATTTCTACTGAATAACCATCCTTAAATTAAAGAATATTCTTATTTGTATCACCAACTTAAATAGTTAAAAAAAAACCATTCGCATAATTTAATCGTAAATCATCACAAACTTCACTTTCTTTTATTTAACTAATCAACTGAACACTCGAAAAATCTTGGTTTCATGACCAAACATATATTACTTATGTTGGAGTAGGTTCAAATAAGAAGTAGGTTTTCGCTAAAAAATCTAAGAAATAACCAAAACGCTTAGAAACGATATCAAACGAACTCCAATTGAACTCATTTCAGCGGCGTTGGAACCGTCTCGTCGAACTAATGCAGTTTTTAGAGGATTATTTTTTTATATGTCATTTCAGTCATATATTAGACGAGAATAAGCGTTACCTCATTTGGTGTGTGCGTTGTTTACTTAGGCGAAAAACACGGGTTCGAGTCCCCCTACCCCTCTCACCGCCCGACGACTTCAGGTCACTACTAGAAAAAAAATGCTTTGCTACAAACATGACAACTTCACTGAGTAAGAGGAGAAGATGATTATTCATCTTCAAGCCCTTATTGGTGTCAAAAACATGGTCAGATCTATTTACTCAAGAAAAAATTGATAAGAAATTACAACCAGAAACTAAACAAGAGATCATACAACTAGTAAGACCAGAAGGAAGATCATCAATATGATGAACTTACCATACAATACAAACAATACACTGCTACAACTAGTAAGACCAGAAGGAAGATCATCAATATGATGAAATCACATAATAACATATAACTTCATCGTATAACATCCTGAATACAAATGCAATTTTGTGAATTAATGAACGGTGATCGTAAATTTGGTGGCAATAACACTCCGAATACACAAACCGAAGAAGTGAAGTCAATTCTCATTGTCACTCATGACGAGAACCCTAATCCCTAAATACTTTTTTAAGAGCCCCTAAATTCCAAGAGCTTAAAATGAGAGGTTTTCTCATATAAAATTTCTTTTCCTTCAGGGACGGTCCTTGGCTAATGACTTTGTCTTGAGAACCTTCAAAATCCTTGTTCTCTCTCCTCCATGTGGCCTCCACGTCAGCATCTTTGAATTGAAAAAAGAAAACCTTTGGGTTCTAAACTTCTAATATAACTTCAAAGATCGTAAGTTTTGGATCTTCAAAATTAGACTCCATATGAAGGGAGTAAAAAGTGATTAATAGTAAACAAGGGAGTGAAATGGAAATAGACGAAACATGTGGGGAGCAAAACAACACCCAAAACTAGAAACATTTTCAGAAACCCCTTTCCGTATCTGCTCCGTGGACTTTTTGCTGATTTTTCAGATCCTCTTAATACAGACACCAAAACAATCCCCCAAAACACCGCGTCAGAGATTCCCATCCCATCGCCGGCGAAATTAATTTCCACCTCAAATGTCCTTCAACTTCAATTAGCCACACAACCTTAATATTTCAAAACATGGATGAAAACAGGGGTTCGTCGTTGTCGGTGCCGTCCACACGGCCGTCGATTACGCTTCCGGCACGTTCCACCGTCGAGAACTTGTTCACCGTCGGAGGCGGCGGGACGGATGGCAGTCCGGGACCGATGACGCTAGTCGCAAACTTCTTTTCTGAGAACGATCCGGATTCAGGTTGTCGTTCGTTCTCTCAGCTTTTGTCCGGAGCTATATCATCACCGGCGGAGATTCCTGACCGTACTTATTCTGATAAAGAGGCGGATATCGCCGGAGGAGGTGCTGGTGGTGGGAACGTTGACTTTCAGTTTATGAACAATGGACGGCCTTCGAGTTTGATGGTTACTCAGCCGCCGGTGTTTACTATTCCGCCGGGGATGAGTCCGGCTAGCTTGCTCGATTCGCCGGGATTTTTTCCTCAAACTCAGGTTACAAAATATTATATTTGATTCTAGTAATTAATATTCATTTTGGATGATAAATTAAATAGAGTGGATGAATTATTTCTTTGCCATTAATGAGTTACCTATTGAATGATTAATGTATTGTTCATGTATGGGAAATAAAGTTATGATGATTTAACAAAAAAGGTTAAATTATTAAGTTTTATTCAGAAGTTCATGTGTAATTGCGCCTAGGAAGGCCTTGACTCAATGAAATGTGTATATAAAAACTAAAAACACTCTTTTGTTCTTGACTAGTTCGGCTTTTGCGTCGGCACTTTGTGTTATAATCACACATTCACACCACATATGGAAATGAGCATTTGGAGTCTGCCGTATGCTAATTCAGTTTGTTGTGGGATTCGATTATGATGTTCAAAACATATATACATACACACACATGGGGCATGTTCAATACAAAATTAATTTTAAGTAGAGAACTGCGTAAGCACTTGTATGTAGTGCTAACCAGATATAGTTGAAGAGAGAAAGAGAAGCGGTTATGGGGTTACATAACCGCCTTATGTATCATTGTTAAAGCAATAGGTACAAGTGTTTATGCTATTCTTGTTGTTTTCTACTTAAAATTTGTTATGTATTGAATGGTCCTCTATGTATATGTGTATATTTTCTTTATAATAGAAAGGAAATCTTGGACATTAGTTTTGTCCCTTCTTAATTTCTTGGATTGGCATTCTAAATTTTTCTACGTGCTATCTAAATGTGAAGTGTGATATGGTCCAACGCATGTACGATGAAAAAGAAGTCTTGGTAAATACTGTTGTCACTTATGTTTTTTTTAGTAACCATGAGAATCCGTTACCGAAAAACTCATGGGACTGCCAATACCAGTGCTAAACAACTGGATCACGCAAATCGCAGCTTGCGTTGGGCAGGTGGCCTTCAAGAGGCTATGGCAAAAACCAGTGGAAGGAGGATTCGAAGCGGAGACCTCTGCTAGAGGGGAATTTGTCGCTTATGTTTCCTAGAACTTCGTTGGAAAAAATATTTGCATAGTTAAATATGAAGATCTTTCATTCTTTTCTAACATATTTTCACTTCTTTTTCATGAATGCGAGATCTTCCAGAACAACCTGGTTTGGAAACTGATTTACCAAATATGTATACTTCTAGATCAACAAATGTCATGGTGCTCTTCTGTTTGATATTTTTTTTCTGCATAAATCATATATCTTGCATGTTCATATATAATACAACATCGAATCCCTTCTTTGAGGCGATTACAAACTGCGGTCTAATATCTTTTCTGGGCATGTTTGGATTTTTTGCTTGATTTTGAATTTATAGCGCTCTCAAAAGTAACATTTTAATGAAGTATCACATATCTTTTATGAACTCACTTCTAGTTTTGTAAACAGGGCGCACTTGGAATATCTCACCAACAAGCATTAGCTCAAGTCACAAGACAGGCTGCACAAGTGCATACTCAATTACCACTAATTCATTCTTTTAATTCTAAAGGTACCACATACCAGCGACCTCCACCTGCTATCCCGGACCATAACACTACACAGGAAATGTCTAATTTACCCCCGGTAGCAGTTGATAAGCCTGCTGATGATGGCTACAACTGGAGGAAGTATGGGCAAAAACAGGTTAAGGGCAGTGAATACCCTCGAAGCTATTATAAATGCACTCATCCTAATTGTCCTGTGAAAAAGCAAGTTGAACGGTCTGTAGAGGGTTTAGTGACTGAGATTATTTACAAAGGCCAGCACAACCACCAACCGCCTCAATCCAAGCGTGGAAAAGATACTGGTAATGGTAATTCAAGCCAATATGAACAAGGGTCCGAGGGGCAAACAAGTAATTTTGGCCATTCTAGAGACGGGAGATCAATGCATGCATTGGCCTTGAAGGATCAAGAATCTAGTCAAGCTGCATATGAACATTCGGGATCGAGTGACAGTGATGAAGTTGGTGATGATGTAAGTAGAGGAGATGAAAGACATGAAGACGAACCTCAAGCAAAAAGGAGGTATTTTTGTATTTACTAACATATAACACCACTGCAAAAAATAATTAATTGCGAATGCGGTTTGAAAAAATATTTTCAGACTTATGAACATGTAAAAGATTTTGACATTTATAACCGCTAGCATTTTAATTTACACTTGTGAGCGCGAAAATTCTTATTACTTTATATTTCTTCACTCTTATAAATGTAAACATTTTACACTTATATAACTGTGAACTTGACAAAAATCTACACTTTTCTTAAGTGATATAGATTGACAAATCTGTGTGCAAGCTAGTTACATATATGTTGTACTGTTCTAGGTGATGAAAAATGTTGTTGAACAAAACTGTTATACTAAGTTGTTGAAACAATTGGCATTTTTAATGTGTAGGAGCACAGAGGGGAGGGGTTCAGACCCGGTTTCATCTCATCGGACAGAACCTCGAATCATAGTTCAAACAACAAGTGAAGTTGATCTTCTTGATGATGGTTATAGATGGCGCAAGTATGGACAAAAAGTTGTTAAAGGAAATCCTCATCCAAGGTTAAATTCTAATCTTAATTGATTGTTTCTGATAATTGATGTTTAAGAAAATATATTATAGAGTAAATTACTATTTTCGTCTTTTAGGTGTATACTAGTTTGCAATTTTCGTCCTTAAACTTCAAAAATTACACTAATCATCCTTTATGTTAATTTGTTGTCACACATTTCGTCATTTGGTCTAATGGAAGTTAGATTTTAAGATTAAGTGCTTCACATAAGCGGTATTTTTGTCCTTTCATCTGAAACTCTAGTTCATGAGTTTTATCTTTTTTTTGTTTGAAGAACTGGGGTTAAAAGGACAAAAATACCCCTAACATGCAAGGCACATAACTGCTCTTAACCCTTGAATTTAGCGCCCGTTAGAACAAAGAACAAAATATGTGACAGCATATTAACATGAAAGATGGTCCGTGTCATTTTTAAAATTTAAGGACGAAAATTGCACACTGGTATAAACCTAAAGGACGAAAACTGTAATTTACTTTAAATTATAAAATATCTTTTGATGTTATATGGTCCAATAACAACCACAAAATGATACTCTATATGCAGGAGTTACTACAAGTGCACCAACCAAGGTTGTAATGTCCGTAAGCATGTCGAGAGAGCTGCAAGTGACCCAAAAGCCGTAATAACAACATATGAGGGGAAACACACACATGATGTACCAGCGGCTAAAAACAGCAGCCATAACATAGCCGCCACTGCCAGTCAACTTCAGCCACCCAATTATGCACCTGCAGGAGCACACTCCCTAATCCGAAGACCAGAATATCCAAACCGTCAACAACAACCACCATCCACCGCACTTTTACAATTTAAAGAAGAACAAATAACATAGTGAATTCAAGTTCGTTACAAATGTGTAAGTTTTCGTTTGATTAAAGTTTGTTGTTATAGTTTCTTTTCAGTTAAATCGCATCAAACAACAGTGGAAAAAAGTAGAAGTTAGTTGAAAGTTCATATCATATACAGTACCAGAAATAACTACAATGTTGTAAATTAAACAAAAGTTGGTTGGTGTGCCCCAGAACCAGTGGCTGATGTTCTTTTCAGGCTTCTGTTCTATTCACTATAACCTTTTAAGATCTTTGTATTGATGTTGTGTTGTACCATGAGTTTGAAAATTGTTACAAGGAAGGTTCTTTTGGCTGAACCTGGTTGTGGATTTATAGATTTCTTTTTGTGCATTTAAACTGTTTTTCCAATTAAGAATTTACAGTTCTAAAAATTAATATATCCTCCTAAACTTTACCAAATAACGTTTATGCTTTGGTATTCAAATGTGAATTTAGAGGTGTAAGGCTATGCGGTGTACATAGAGGTGCTCAAAAGAACCGGAACCGAATCCGATCCGATGGATTATCCGAAATCGGATCCGTCTAGAACCGGTTTTTTTGGGACCGGACCGGATTTTGTGAGAACCGGCGGATCCAGAACCGGTTCTGGTTTTTTTGACGGACTGGATAAAAATCGGACAAAATGGAACCGGTTTTTTTCGGACAATTTGGAACCGGTTATAGCCGTTGGAAGTAAAAAAACGGCTATATAGCCTTTTTTTGGCTGTTTTTTTTGTTTTTTTTTTTGTTTTTAAGGCTTGAAACTTAGTATAAATAGGTATTGGGTGTATGGGTTAGTTCACCACAACATTCTAGCTCTCAAAACTCAAAAACGCTCTCAAAACGCAAAAAAAACGCTCACTTTACGCAAAAAAAAACGCTCTCATGCCTTCCGCTTCCGCAAGCACTCAAAATTCGGTTGGTGGTTCTACTAGCGATGTCACGGTGGTGTCAATACTTCCTTGCTCCCGAAACCAAGAGATATGGGCTTATTTCGATTTATACGAAATGTCGAACGGTTCGCAAAAGGCTCGTTGCAAACGTTGTGGTAGAATTTTGGGTGCGGCGGGAAATAGCACTTTGAGGAAACATATTGCTAGTCACGCAAAACACACTCAAGGTGAAGATCAAACTCAAATTGGTAGGGATGGAGGAGTTTGGCAATACAATGTCGAGAGGGTTCGTGAGAGAATGACACATTTCGTCATTCAAGAAGGATTGTCTTTTGATCACTTTGATAATCCGCGCTTGACGAGGATGATACAAGAGACGTTTCAACCGAGTTACACAAATGTAAGTCGTTCTACTTTGAGAAGAGATTGTTTAAAAATGTGGAAAAGAGCTAAAAAAGAATTAATTTTAGGTTTTGAAATTTTAAATACCGGCATTAACTTAACAACGGACGTTTGGTCCGCTCCACATGGTTCACCCGAATCGTACCTTTGCGTTACCGCACATTGGGTTCAACCGGAGTCGTGGCAAATGATGAAGCGTACGGTTGCGTTTAATTATTTTGGATATCCACATACCGGCGAAAACATATTTTATATTTTAGACTCGGTAATTCAAACTTATAAAATTCAACCAAAAATATTTTCAATATCTTTTGATAACGCTTCAAATAACACAAACGCGGTGAAAAAATTAAAAATAAAATATGAACCGTCTTGTAACGGTGTTTTTTTTTCATAGTCGATGTGTTGCACACATCGTTAGCTTGGTTGTGCAAGACGGTCTAAACGTCCAAGAAATAAGAGACGTAAAAGAAAATTTTAAAGTGATGTTACGTGAAGTTTTTAGCACAAGCAAAAAAAGATATATAAATTATAGAAACTTGTGCCAACAAACGGATTCCATCTTTTTAGGTCCGAATTGGGACGTACCTACTAGATGGAACTCGACATGAAAAATGTTTGAATCGGCCTTAAGGCAAAGAGTTACTTTAAAACATTTCCATGATGAACTTGTACAAAAGAAACGTTGTTCACAAAAATTTGATAATATAAGTTGGGATATGATCGAGAAACTAACTAATTTGCTTCAGGTTTTTTAAAAATGCAACTATATGTTTATCGGGAGTTTATTATCCTACATCTTCGCTAATACTTCAATAATTATACTTAATATGTAATAAATTAAAAGAGTTTGAATATCACGGCCCTATTTTTGAAAAAATGGTAAAACCTATGAAAGCTAAATTTAAAAAATATTTTACGAACTATGTTAAATCACTTAAAAAAAGCTACAAAATAAATAAAACATGTATTTTATAGTGTATCTTTGTTAATTTTTTAATTTTTTTTTTAAAAAAAAAAATCCGGTGGAACCGGTTTTTTTTGTCCGGTCCGGTTCCATAAATCTGGTCCGGTCCCAATAGGTTCCAAGTCTCCACTCTCTTAACCGGATCCGATCCGGAACCGGTTCCATTGGATCCAGTTGTTGACCATCGTTGACGGAACCGATCCGGTTCCGGAAAAAAACCGGTTTGTGCACCTCTAGGTGTACATGCCTCCTGCTTCACCGTGGCGTTGTTGATGTGGAGGGAGGGGCCGCGAGGAACACCACTCACTTTATCCTTTTTGCTAGAAAGATGATTTGCGTGGAGAATCTCACGCTCAAACCATCGCCGCTAATACCATATTTTTGAAGGTTTATCTGATATTTTTGGAGGGAAACATAGAGTATAGTATTTTCTCGGTGGAGTGGAGGGGAGTGGGGTACTGAAGTGGAATAGAGAGTGATGTGGTAGTTACATGACAGTTGACACATAGTGAAAGGGAATCAATGAATGAAGTACACCCTTTAGCCTAAAAGACTGGATGCTTGGTTCAATGTTTGGCTTGTTAAATTTTAGAGAGTTGAAGATCGACTTATTTAAAGATCTATGTCTGTAGCTTGTTAATAACTTTTTTAGTTTGAGTTTTACTCGTTTATTATTTATTAATTATTTATTTATGTGTGAATGTAATTATTCATATACATATCACACATATATCATATATATTAATTAGTTATTTTTAACATAGTTTTATATATAATAATTTTTATTATGTAATTATATATTATTATATTAAATAAAAATTATTATATTTACATAAATAACAGGTCTATTAAGGCTTGCAAACCTAATCAAACTCGGTACGTGAGCTCATCCTCTAACTCGTTACTTAAATGCGCTCTAATTTAGACTCAGTTGAGGCATAAGTTGTTTAAACTTTACTTTCTTTTGAACAACTTTTTTCACAACTGAATACAACCAACCTTGCTTTGATGTTTTAACGAGCCGATCTCGAGTAGTTCACATACGTTTACACCCCTAATAGTATAAATTCTATGCTTATTTCAACAATTTTCAGCATTCATATCAACAATTAAAAAGAAAACAAATAAAATTCTCCATCTCCAATCACACATCAAAAGTGTCAATGAATCCAAATGTAGGGTGAATAGGTAATAACAAAAAGAGTAAAAACTCAAGTGGTTTCATAAGTATACATCCATGAAGTGTGGCCAAAAAGCATGATGGTAAGGGTAAATAATATGGACATGGTCATAATTAAATGAGTCATGTGATTGTCTAAAGTCACATTATTATGAACCACACCAACCTCCTCTCACTTCTATTTTTGTAACATCCCAAAAATAATAAAACGAATAAATATAGCAAGACCGGTGATTTAGTTGAAATATTTAAATAAAAAGGGAGCGGGCCTGGGCCCGGCTTCAATGGGCCGAGGGAAGCCCATGCGCATAAGAGGCAAGGCAGCCCTCTTCCCTGCTCATTTCCCCAACTCACGCAACTTTTAGAGAGAGAAAGGAGAGCTCGGGTCTAGAGAGAGAAAGTGACGGATCAACACGGGAATTCAGGAGAACGTTGCTGCTGTTCTCGTGATCATATCCTCTTAATCAGAAATCCAATCCAGGTAATGATTCGATCACATTATGAGTTTTTGTTCGTTTTGGGTAGTTTCGGGTTTTGGCTAAAAGATAACGATTTTTGCGGATGAAACTCGAAAGTGAACTTAGGTATAGCATCTAGAATGAAAAACGAACGTTTTGATCAAAGAAAACTTAGATATCGACATGATCAGATTCGCATGCAGAACATTCGGATTTTTGGGGGAAGGCGATGTGCAGACCCATCGAAACTACTTAGTTTCGATATGTGCAGACCTATCGAAACTACCCAGTTTCGATATATGCAGACCCAATCGAAACTACCATAGTTTCGATATGAGCCCCCGATCCGAAGCTAAGATAATACATATGTTATCTATCGAAACTACCTATCGAAACTATCTATCGAAACTACCTATCGAAACTACCTATCGAAACTACAAGTTTCGACAGAAGCAACCTATCGAAACTACAAGTTTCGACAGAGGCAATCTATCGAAACTATCAAGTTTCGATATAAGTAAACCCATCGAAACTACTAAGATCAAGTATAGTAATGTCTAGTGTCATCTAGGAGCACCATCTTATGTGTATGACTTTATTATACAGATCGTGAGTGACATTAGTGAAGCTCAGTAGCCAGCTTAGTGTATTACAGAAACTACTCATCAGGTGAGTTCTATGTGCCCCCTTCTGTGTTATGTGCAAATGATTTATAAATGTTTTGGGGCTGAAGTGTATACACTAAATGAATAAACGATATGAATGTCAATGTGATCATACGTGATATATTAAGGTATATGTGTAGATACATATGAAAAAGGAAGTATGAATATTAAATAAAGAACGAAACGTATGTTTACAAAGAATGAATGAAAGAATGGCATAACGTAAATGAATGAAATCTTGCTTTATAAATATATATTGCATGTTATGAATGTATGTATACGTTATGGACGGAAACGAAGCTAACGACTACTACGGTAGACGGACGACCACTTGACTATTATGCAGCTTGAAACAGTAAGTCTAGAAAGGTAGACTAAATAAAGGCCACTACGGTGGAGTAAGTCGCTATGTCAATAATTCGGCTGTATAATTAGTTCAAGTGGGAAACGGATGCCTTATGGCAGACGGGCGATTATGTCGGACGACCGAAGGGTGGCCGGACCTAAAGTTATTTCGGACGGCCGAAGGGTGGCCGGACCAAAAGTTAAGGCGGACGGTTTCTAGGACCGGACGAGTAAAAGGGCTACGACGGTAGCTCAAGGGCGTATATCTTTGTGATATACGCAGTAAATGACGGGTTGATCACCCATATGTGTATGACCAATAAATGGTAAAGAAAGTAAAGGTGAATGCATATCTATGTAATCACATAAGAATGTTGAAGAAGGAATGTAAAGAAAAGAAACGGGTGAATGCATATATATATATGTAATCACAAAAATAAAGAAAAGAAAGATGAAAGAAAAGCAAAAGTTATGAATACGTATTTATATGAATGACCTTATAATAATTCATACTTATAAAGTAAAGATAAGAATGTTTATATCTAATCGTATTAAACTAGAACTCACCAGCGTTAGCTGACTTTTAGTATACATTTCAGGTAACAAAGGCAAGGGTCGTGCGAAGGCGTGAAGGCTGCCCGGCGTGTGACTGACATCCCACCTTATGTTTTGATTAGACAATGGTTAATGTTTTGAATGTTAAGACTTCCGCTGTAATATACTTAAATGTTGAATGTTTCCGCTGTGTTTGAATGTTTTTAATTAAAAGTTCAGTAATTAATGACTATGTTTATGAGTAAATCCAACAAGTGAGGTTACCTCGTTTTGGGGCTTTACAAGTTGGTATCAGAGCAATAGTTTGAGAGATTCAGACATCCCTAAATGTCTGGACTCAAACTGATAATGGGACCAACGCATGGATGTCAGTACGGGTAGCCAACGCCAACGCTAGCACGGTAAGTAAGTAATAAAGTTAATGCTCTTGCATAAGAATAGATACCATAACTTAGAACAAATAGATGTTAATGCCATGACTGATTTGAAGAGTTTTGAACCCGAAAGGCAATGTAAATTAGTAATCACAAACCGGTCACTGTAATTAAGAATTTGCCTTGCTCGTACTGTTCGAAACTACGATCTGAAGAAATGACATTGATGTATTCCCTCTTTAACTATCAGGAAATTAAGAGCTATGGCTGGTGGAGGAAGAAAAGGACCTCGTGGTGGTCGCACTGGCCGACGGGGTAGACCTCCGTTGAACCAAAGAATCGAAGAAGAAGAGAGTGTGCACGCAGAGCACACCGAAAGTGTGCACGAAACAGAAGTGACCCCAGTTAAGGACGACAGTCCAGGGCCGATACAGTTGGAACCTGAAGTCAGGGATGCTATTGCCCGTGAAGTTGTGCTCACTTTGAGGAAGGTATTGCCTGATCTACTATCCGAGGCAATAAAGAAAAGTAAAGAGGAAGATGAAGGGGACAAGGAAGAGAAAGTATATGATAGCGATGGGGATGAAATAAAGATAGGATCGAGCAACCGTGGGTGTACTTACAAAGGCTTTAAGAACGGAGACCCACCCAAGTTCGATGGGAGCAAGGATTCAGTGGTAACACTTGAATGGATTGAGAGGATGAATGCGGTAATCAACATCAGCTAGTGTCGACCAGACCAGGCTGTTAAATACGTTGCTCACTCTTTCACCAACGAAGCACTAAGTTGGTGGAGGAATATTCAGAGAACTAAGTCCCCAAATGCTATAAACAGAATGACATGGGACGACTTGAAGAAGCTGATCATCCAAAAGTTCTGTCCACAGAACGAAATTGATCGAGTGGAAAATGAATTCCTAAACCTCAAGGCTGGAAACAAGACGCACCGCCAGTACACTTCGAGATTCAATGAGCTAGCTCAACTAGTCCCCCACCTGGTAGAAACTGAAGACCGGTTGATCAAGTACTATGTTAAGGGGCTGCCACAACGGGTCCGTGTTCATGTAAAAGCTAACCTACTCTCGACCTTCGAGTCGGTAGTAAATCTGAGCGGAATCGTCTACGATGACTACGCCAATGAGGACCCGGCACCTGAGACACAAAAGAGAAAATGGGAGAACCCGTCCAGAGGCACCGGAAGAGGGAACGTAACAGCTGAAACTAAGAAGCCAAGATTTGATGAATATGAAACTTGCAAGAAATGTGGAAGGCAACATATTGGCGAGTGTCGAGTCGGCACCACCACATGCTATAAGTGCGGGAAGCCGGGGCACTTCTCCCGGGAATGTATAAGAAACGTCAAGTGTCAAGTATGTGGACTTTTGGGACATCTGACAAAGAACTGCACGAAGGCCGGCCAATCTGGTTCGGGAAAAGATAGGGAGCAAGAACCGCAAAAGGCAAGGACTCGTGCCTATGCCTTGACCGAGGAAGAAGCAAGAGGAAACCCTGATGTTGTGTCAGGTACGTTCCTAGTAAATGATGAAAATGCTGCTATTTTATTTGACTCTGGTGCTAGTAAAAGCTTCATATCAACTGCATTTAGTCGTAAGCTGGATTGCACTATCAACACCATAGTAAAGGCCTTTAGCGTACAAACTGCCGTGGGTAAAAATTCGGCAGTGTTCCAAGTTACAGAGGATTGTATCATAGAAATAGAGGGTCATAAGTTTCCTTCTAGGTTGTTCCTCCTCACCTTAGGAGGATTCGATATAGTATTGGGTATGGATTGGCTAGCTGCCAATGAAGCTCAAATCATATGTAAACGTAAAAGAATACACCTCAAAGCTCCAAGCGGCAGTCCAATTACGGTTTATGGGGATTGGAATTGCACTATGCCGAACGTCATCTCGATGATTAAGGCCGAAAGTTACATGAGGCGCGGTTGCGAAGCTTATCTGGCGTATGTTATTGATGATAGAATGGAAACGAAAGAACTCAAGAATGTACCCGTGGTGTGCAACTTTCCGGAAGTATTCCCTGAAGATCTACCTGGGTTGCCACCCGATCGGGAAATAGAATTTCAGATTGACTTACTGCCAGGAGCAGAGCCCGTTGCCAAAGCCCCCTACCGATTGGCTCCGTCAGAAATGAAAGAATTGATGTCTCAACTAGAGGAACTAACCGAAAAAGGATTTATTAGACCGAGCATCTCACCATGGGGCGCTCCGGTACTATTTGTAAAGAAGAAGGACGGCAGCATGCGCATGTGCATTGACTACCGCGAATTGAACAAGAGAACGGTAAAGAACAAATACCCACTGCCCAGGATAGACGACCTTTTTGATCAACTACAAGGTGCGAATTGGTTCTCAAAGATCGATCTTAGGTCGGGTTACCATCAGTTGAAAGTAAGAGAGGAAGACGTACCAAAGACCGCGTTTCGCACGCGTTATGGGCATTATGAGTTTCTCGTGATGCCCTTCGGATTAACTAACGCACCAGCAGTGTTTATGGACTTGATGAATAGAGTATGTCGACCCATGTTGGATCGATCTGTGATAGTTTTTATAGACGACATACTGGTATATTCGAAAACCGAGGGTGATCACCACTGTCACCTAAGGGAGGTTCTGGAGGTGCTAAAGCAGGAAAAGTTGTACGCAAAATTCTCCAAATGCGCGTTCTGGCTTAGGGAAGTCCAATTCCTAGGTCATGTAATAAACCCAAACGGCATCATGGTGGATCCTGCAAAGATCGAGACAGTAAAGGAATGGAACATCCCAAAGACACCAACAGAGATACGAAGTTTTCTAGGATTGGCAGGCTACTATCGAAGGTTCATTCAAGATTTCTCAAGAATTGCCTCGCCACTAACCAAACTGACACGGAAGGAAGTAAAGTATGATTGGGGTCCAACCCAAAACAACGCGTTTGAGGAACTTAAGACACGACTAACTCAAGCTCCGGTCTTAACACTACCTGAGGGAAATGAAGACTTGGTAGTCTACTCTGACGCTTCAGGGCAGGGTTTAGGGTGCGTACTCATGCAAAGAGGAAAGGTAATTGCTTATGCATCGCGGCAACTAAAGATTCACGAGGTTAACTACCCAACACACGATCTAGAACTAGCAGCAGTAGTTTTCGCGTTGAAAATATGGAGACACTATCTGTATGGAGTTAAATGCACCATTTACTCCGATCACAAAAGCCTGAAGTACTTTTTCGAACAAAAGGAATTAAACATGAGACAAAGAAGGTGGTTAGAGCTACTGAAAGACTATGACTGTGAAATATTGTACCATCCAGGCAAGGCAAACGTAGTGGCCGACGCTTTAAGTAGAAAGGAAGAATCGGCACCTATCCGAATCAAAGCGTGTCAGTTGATTATAACACCATACTTAATGGGTGAAATATCAAAGGCACAAGATGAAGCATTGTTAGAAAGAAATGTGAAACGGGAAAGAATAGTTGGACAACAAGGGAACTTAGATGCGAATGCATACGGAGTACGAACTAGGTTTGGCCGGATGTGGATACCTAAGATTGGTGAGCTTAGAGCCAAAATACTCGATGAGGCCCATAAGTCTCGCTATTCTATCCACCCCGGGACAAACAAAATGTATCAAGACTTGAAGAAAGAATACTGGTGGCCTGGCATGAAGAATGATGTGACAAGATACGTGAGCAAGTGCCTAACGTGTTCTCTAGTTAAGGCCGAGCACCAGAAACCATGCGGTAAAATGCAACCTTTACCAATACCGGAATGGAAGTGGGAAGAGATCACAATGGACTTCATTACCAAGCTACCGCGAACAGCTAAAGGCAATGATACCATTTGGGTGATCGTCGACCGTTTGACGAAAAGTGCTCACTTCTTGCCAATACGTGAGTCTTTTTCGTCAGAAAGACTAGCAGAAGTATTTATCAAGGAGATTGTGAGCAGACATGGTATGCCGCTGTCAATTGTGTCCGACAGGGATACTAGATTCACATCAAGGTTTTGGAATAAATTCAATGAAGCAATGGGCACTAGACTGAACATCAGCACCGCTTACCACCCTCAAACCGATGGACAATCGGAAAGGACCATTCAGACCTTAGAGGACATGCTCCGGGCCTGTATCATTGACTTCGGTGGGAGTTGGGACAGCCATCTACCATTGGCAGAATTTTCATATAACAACAGCTATCACACAACTATTGGCATGCCACCATTTGAAATGTTGTATGGGAGGAAATGTAGGACCCCGGTTTGTTGGGGGGAAATTGGACAAAAGGATTTTGCAAGTCTCGAAGTGGTCAAAGCTACTTCTGAGAAATTTGATCAAATCAAGGCTCGAATGAAAGCCGCAAAAGACAGACAGAAATCATACGCGGATAAGAGAAGGAGGGATTTAGAGTTTCAAGTAGGGGACATGGTACTGTTGAAAGTATCACCATGGAAAGGAATCATCCGATTCAGGAAGCGTGGCAAACTAAGTCCAAGGTTTGTCGGACCTTTCAAGATTTTAGCAAGAGTGGGTCAAGTTGCTAACAGACTCGACCTACCCGTTGAGTTTAGTGGAATACACCCTACGTTTCACGTGTCGCACTTACGCAAGTGCCTAGCTGACGACACAGCTCACATACCTTACGACGAGATCGAAGTGGATAACAGTCTAAATTATGTAGAAGAACCAATAGCCATTCTTGACCGAGCTGAAAAACGACTACGCAATAAGTCGATACCGTTAGTCAAGATACAATGGAAGCACAGAAAAGGGTCAGAAGCTACATGGGAAAAGGAAGACGAGATGAGGGGACTATACCCTCAATTGTTTAACGTATGAACAGTTTCGAGGACGAAACCTCTTTAAGGAGGGTAGACTTGTAACATCCCAAAAATAATAAAACGAATAAATATAGCAAGACCGGTGATTTAGTTGGAATATTTAAATAAAAAGGGAGCGGGCCTGGGCCCGGCTTCAATGGGCCGAGGGAAGCCCATGCGCATAAGAGGCAAGGCAGCCCTCTTCCCTGCTCATTTCCCCAACTCACGCAACTTTTAGAAAGAGAAAGGAGAGCTCGGGTCTAGAGAGAGAAAGTGACGGATCAACACGGGAATTCAGGAGAACGTTGCTGCTGTTCTCGTGATCATATCCTCTTAATCAGAAATCCAATCCAGGTAATGATTCGATCACATTATGAGTTTTTGTTCGTTTTGGGTAGTTTCGGGTTTTGGCTAAAAGATAACGATTTTTGCGGATGAAACTCGAAAGTGAACTTAGGTATAGCATCTAGAATGAAAAACGAACGTTTTGATCAAAGAAAACTTAGATATCGACATGATCAGATTCGCATGCAGAACATTCGGATTTTTGGGGGAAGGCGATGTGCAGACCCATCGAAACTACTTAGTTTCGATATGTGCAGACCTATCGAAACTACCAGTTTCGATATATGCAGACCCAATCGAAACTACCATAGTTTCGATATGAGCCCCCGATCCGAAGCTAAGATAATACATATGTTATCTATCGAAACTACCTATCGAAACTATCTATCGAAACTACCTATCGAAACTACCTATCGAAACTACCTATCGAAACTACAAGTTTCGACAGAAGCAACCTATCGAAACTACAAGTTTCGACAGAGGCAATCTATCGAAACTATCAAGTTTCGATATAAGTAAACCCATCGAAACTACTAAGATCAAGTATAGTAATGTCTAGTGTCATCTAGGAGCACCATCTTATGTGTATGACTTTATTATACAGATCGTGAGTGACATTAGTGAAGCTCAGTAGCCAGCTTAGTGTATTACAGAAACTACTCATCAGGTGAGTTCTATGTGCCCCCTTCTGTGTTATGTGCAAATGATTTATAAATGTTTTGGGGCTGAAGTGTATACACTAAATGAATAAACGATATGAATGTCAATGTGATCATACGTGATATATTAAGGTATATGTGTAGATACATATGAAAAAGGAAGTATGAATATTAAATAAAGAACGAAACGTATGTTTACAAAGAATGAATGAAAGAATGGCATAACGTAAATGAATGAAATCTTGCTTTATAAATATATATTGCATGTTATGAATGTATGTATACGTTATGGACGGAAACGAAGCTAACGACTACTACGGTAGACGGACGACCACTTGACTATTATGCAGCCAGAAACAGTAAGTCTAGAAAGGTAGACTAAATAAAGGCCACTACGGTGGAGTAAGTCGCTATGTCAATAATTCGGCTGTATAATTAGTTCAAGTGGGAAACGGATGCCTTATGGCAGACGGGCGATTATGTCGGACGGCCGAAGGGTGGCCGGACCTAAAGTTATTTCGGACGGCCGAAGGGTGGCCGGACCAAAAGTTAAGGCGGACGGTTTCTAGGACCGGACGAGTAAAAGGGCTACGACGGTAGCTCAAGGGCGTATATCTTTGTGATATACGCAGTAAATGACGGGTTGATCACCCATATGTGTATGACCAATAAATGGTAAAGAAAGTAAAGGTGAATGCATATCTATGTAATCACATAAGAATGTTGAAGAAGGAATGTAAAGAAAAGAAACGGGTGAATGCATATATATATATGTAATCACAAAAATAAAGAAAAGAAAGATGAAAGAAAAGCAAAAGTTATGAATACGTATTTATATGAATGACCTTATAATAATTCATACTTATAAAGTAAAGATAAGAATGTTTATATCTAATCGTATTAAACTAGAACTCACCAGCGTTAGCTGACTTTTAGTATACATTTCAGGTAACAAAGGCAAGGGTCGTGCGAAGGCGTGAAGGCTGCCCGGCGTGTGACTGACATCCCACCTTATGTTTTGATTAGACAATGGTTAATGTTTTGAATGTTAAGACTTCCGCTGTAATATACTTAAATGTTGAATGTTTCCGCTGTGTTTGAATGTTTTTAATTAAAAGTTCAGTAATTAATGACTATGTTTATGAGTAAATCCAACAAGTGAGGTTACCCCGTTTTGGGGCTTTACAATTTTCCATGATTAATTGCGTTGGACCCCATCCTTTTCCACTATTGCCCACACCTTTTTGGATATGAATCTAACTAGGAAATTTGCCCGTCTCACATTACGGCGGCGTCAAATTAACGTGATGGAAATTTGGTAATTATTGATTCGGCTCGAAAGATAAAAAACACTCAAAACGCTAAAAAAAACCGTGCATCCCATTTAAAAAAAACGTTAACAAAAACTATTATTAATGCCACTTGAATTCCTAAAGTTTTGTATCAAATGTGTAAATACACAAACTTTTGTGTCAATTTGAAAACCACAAACTTGTGTGGCCAAAACATAAAGCACTAAAATGATTTTGTGCCAATTTGAAAATCACAAAGTTGTGTGGCCAAAACATAAACCACCAAAACTATACTATGTGGCTAAAACATAAACATTTTTGTGCCAATTTGAGAAAAACAAAGTTTTGTGGCCAAAACACAAATCACCAAAAGTTTACTATTCATTTCACTTTGTAATTCCATATTCTTCTACAATACTAAGAAGAATAGACAAAATTGCTTAACCAATTTTATTCAAGAGGTTGATATGTATTTAATTTAGAGTAAATGTCATTTTTGTACTTTTATTTTAGTGACTTTTGGTAATTTCATGTAAAAAATTAATTTTCTTTTATTTATTCTCATGGTTTATAAAACTTGTCATTTTTTTAGTTAGTTAACTCGTTTATATTTTTACGTTAAATGATGAGTATTTAGTTCTTTCTTTTTATATATTTCTTTACTTTATCAATTTTTTAAACCCTTAATTATTTCTCTAATCCCCTTAAACCATATTAACCCTATTTTATGTTTCAATCCTTAATTTTTTAACATGACCTAATTTATGTTTCAATCCTTAATTGTAAGTGAGCATAGCAGAGTTAGTACCTTGTGAGCTTCTAGAAACTAGCTCACTAAAAACTTAAATCAAGCTGAAGTTAAACAAATACAAGTCTAATTGGAACTCATTTAATAAAGAATTAATTACGGATGGCCCCTGTGGTTTACCCATATTTCATTTTTAGCCCCTGGGAATGCTAAATTACAAGTTTGGACCAATAGTTTACACACTTATTTCACTTTTGGCCCCTGAGTTGGATGGAGGTTAACTTTTCTGTTAATTTTGTAAAAAATGACCAAAACACTCTTCCCCACACTCCAGTCCGGGACCATCTCCACACTCCAGTCCGGCGGCCCAGATTCACTCCCCTCCGCCCTCTCCAACCGCCAGGTCCAGTCCTCGTTAAATCCAGTGTTCATTGACCGAGATCCAGAGATATTCTCCGTCCTACTATCCATCCTCCGCACCAATCGCCTTCCTTCCCCTCTTGCCGGTTCACAGAGCAAGAACTCTCCGATGAAGCCTCCTACTATGGAATCGAATCGCAGCTCAAATCTGTTATGCTTCCTAATCCACTTTCCGGCATCGACGCTTCTATTGTTGCCACAATCCAACCTGCCTGCGACGGAATCGTTTTCGCCTTCACCGCAATCGACGACAGATCGGTATGGATAACACGCAAGTACTAAACGGACTCACCTTGACTCCATAACTTCAATTAAACAAGTCACGCTGTCGGCGATGGCGGCCATCACGTGCGATGTCGCCTCCGGTATGCATTTCTATTACTTTGCTAACGGCTGTCGAATCGGCTCCGTCGAGTGGATCTATCCTACCGATCCGAGAATCTACAAGGCTTGAGTCACCGCCATCGCTGACTCACCTGACTCGGTGTTCTCCGCCTTCTATTCAAACCACAAGGAAAACTGCATACTCGCAATCGACAAATCAACGCTCCAGGTGACGTCGGAAATCGGTCGCCAATCTGGAAATTCTTCAAAATCAATCGTTCCTGGAACCCTAACCTATGTTAACGATCTCGTACTTCTCTCTGTCACCGCCGTAACGTCCGGAGCCTGCAATTTCATCAAATTAAGCAACAATTAGTACCGGAGAAGATGAACAAACAGCCACCAGGTCTTCGTTTGCGGCTGATTAGGTCGTCGGAGATGAGAACACAGACGCCACCATAACAATAGCAGCTTCTGCTTCACCTTCACCTTCATCAAGTTCCGACTTGATTTCTTAAATTCCACAGAAAAAAGGTAACACTATTCCTGTTACAGGGCGGAGATGGCGGTGGAGGTGAGGTGTGGTAGGATGGTCGGAGACGGCGGTGGAAGGCGATGGAGGTGGAGGAGGTGTGAGAGGGTGGAGATTATGGTTGGAGGTGGAGGAGGTGTGAATGGTTAAAGGGGGTTTGACACTTTTGTTCAGAGGGGTGTTTTAGTCATTTCACATGCACTTAACTGAAAAAGTTAACCTCCATTCAACTCAGGTGCCAAAAGTGAAATAAGTGTGCAAACTATTGGTCCAAACTTGTAATTTAGCATTCCCATAGGCCCAAAGTGAAATCTGAGTAAACCACATGGGCCATCCGTGTAATTAATTCTTTAATAAATAAGCTCGAGCTTGAACTTTATACACCAACTTAATTAGGCTCGTGAGCCTAAACATGTTTATAAGTTTTATATAATTATAATGGATTAGGTTCAGGTAAAAATGATTCTAATTCTAAAAAGGGTGAGAAGGATTTAGAGCCACCAGATCAAATTGTAGAAAAGATTTAATGGTTGAGATTAAATTGTACGAGAAAAAACTGTTGGAAGGGTATTTTAGTCTGGCCACTTTTGTTGACTTTTTATCAAGTTTCTCCCCTCATTTTTAAACGTTTATAACTTTTACATACGACATTATTTTTTCAAAAAACTTACACCATAAAAGCGAGCGTTTTTTATCTTTAAAACGAGTATAGTGTCGTTATAAACAAGAAAGAAAAAAAAATTATGTTTTCCAGCTCATTGTGTAATACAAGTTCATTGTGTAATACAAGTTCAATGTGTAATACAAGTTCAATGTGTAATACTAGTTCATTGTGTTATATGTATTTATCATTGTGTTTTACGTTTTTCAGCTCATTGTGTAATTAGTCAGGTCATTGTGTAATACAAGTTCATCGTGTAATACAAGTTCAATGTGTAATACAAGTTCATTGTGTTATATGTATTTATCATTGTGTTTTACATTTTTCAGCACATTGTGTAATTAGTCAGGTCATCGTGTAATACAAGTTCATTGTGTAATACCACGTCTGGTCATTGTGTAATTAGTCAGGTCATTGTGTAATACAAGTTCATTGTGTAATACAAGTTCAATGTGTAATACAAGTTCATTGTGTTATATGTATTTATCATTGTGTTTTACGTTTTTCAGCTCATTGTGTAATACAAGTTCATTGTGTAATACCACGTCTGGTCATTGTGTAATTAGTCAGGTCATTGTGTAATACAAGTTCATTATGTAATACAAGTTTAATGTGTAATACAAGTTAATTGTGTTATATGTATTTATCATTGTGTTTTACGTTTTCCAGCTCATTGTGTAGTTAGTAAGGTCATTGTGTAATACAAGTTCATCATGTAATATAAGTTCATTGTGTAATACAAGTTCATTGTGTAATACAACATCTGGTCATTGTGTAATACAAGTTCATTGTGTAATTAGTCAAGTCATTGTGTAATACAAGTTCATTGTGTAATTAGTCAGGTCATTGTGTAATACAAGTTCATTGTGTCAAATATTTTTCATCATTGTGTTATATGTTTTCATCATTGTGTTTTACGTCTTCCAGCTCATTGTGTTATTTGCTCAAATATGTCAAGTCATTGTGTAATATGCTTATTGTGTAATATCAGGCATGATCATTGTGTAATATCAGACCTTGTATTACACATTGACCTGGTGTATTACACATTGACCTGGTATATTACACATTGACTATTATGCCCTCTCTTTATGAAACACACCACTTTTAAAAACTATACTTTAACGCGCGGAAGTCTTAATCTCAGATTTTTTTTTTTTTTTACCTCTCGCGACCCGCGAGAAACATAGGCCACCCCGTCGCGGCCCGCGAGGAAGCCTTTCTCACAGAAAGTTTCCAGCTTTTTCTGCAGTTTTCATACTTAGCCAAATTTCCATATTTTTTTTTTCAAACCTTCAAGACACTAAAAATTCCCAACACTTGGGTTTTGACCAAAAACAAACATATGACATTTCATATTCACCAAAACATAAATCAAGTGTCAAACACACCACTTTACAAGGATTTTACATAAATCCTCAAAAACACAAAAATTGCATACGAGAATCCTTCATCCCTGAACATTGACATAGACCTACCTCGGAGCTTTCCCTGCATAACCACAATAATATTTCACCATTAGTAATGATATAAACATATCAAACAAGTATTTACAACTTGTTTTCACCCTTTTCACCTATTTAACCCATTTGACCCGTTTGCGTCTATTTGGTCAATTATGGTTCCATACATTAGCATTTCATTAACATATTACCATAGTAATGTGCTAGACTTAACAAACAAGTATTTACAACTTGTTTTCATCCCTTTCACCCATTTGACCCGTTCACACCCAATTGGTCAACTAAGGTCCCTTACACTTGACTTATATACCACATAAGTCAATTACACCACATTCACCATTATTCCACAATGGTTTGACTTATATACCACATAAGTCCATATACGCCAATCTCACCATTAATTCACAATGGTTAGACTTATATTCCGCATAAGTCAATTTACACCGACTTCACCATTTTTCCACAATGGTTAGACTTATATTCCGCATAAGTCAATTTACACCGACTTCACCATTTTTCCACAATGGTTGACTTATATTCCACATAAGCCACTTTCCTCAAATTACTACATTTAGTTTGACTTTACACCACATAAGTCAATTACTATACTTTATCACATACCACATTTTAGCTTAACTATATACCACATAGTCATTTACACCAATTCAACATATTCTACATTTTAGTTTGACCATATACCACATAGTCAACTACATTATGCATACAAACTTGGCTTTTACCACACAAGTCAATTCTTACACCATATAGGTTTATTAACTAAATTCATCCACATACCAATAAACACCTATAAGATATTTGAATAACCAACATGAAATTCAAACATGATCAACACCACCACCTATCATTACTAAGTAAGTGCAAAGCACTTACCTTTTGAGTTAGAAGATCCCGCAACACCTTCTAGCTTTGCAATTTGATCACCTAAACAAATTCACCTAGTTTAGTAATCTATCATACATCAAAATTCCACTACAATTGAGTTCACAACTCAATTTCCACATTTCCAACTCAAATTGACCCGTTTGGGTTATCCTCATAACCAAACACCCTCTTTCACCACAAACTCACCCACTTGAGTTTCATTATCTTAATCTTAACACTAATTTTTCTTTCAAAAATTATTATTAAGTATATGTGGTGTTTGTTCAAGTGTCTAACATCTTAAAAACACTTAATCTTCATTAATTCATCATTTTAGCATCATGATCCAAACACCTCCAATTTCCACCATATGAACCCTAACTTCTCATAACCAAAATCAAAGGGTTCTAGGATGTTAATCATCATTCTTTAACTTTAGTTTAGCTAGATTATCAATAATCTAATACCATTTCATCACATGCATACATAATTTCGGATTTCACCCAAAACCCACCAAGAACACATTCATGGTGAAATCAAGAGGAAGAGAATCACTTACTTGATGTTATGAAGATGTTGTGTGAGCCAAAACCTTCACAAAACAAGCCTCAATTGCACGATTTATGCTTCAAACTCGATTTCTCTTTTTGCTCTCTTGAGATGAACGACCCACACCAACAAAATAACTCAATTTTGACTTCACCAAGTCAAATATGGCAGATTTGCCATATTTACAAATTTAGCCCCTCAACTTTCATTTCACCCACTTCATTCCAAAACTAGTTAAAAACTAGTGTAACCCCATTACTAACTTGAAACCCACTTGTTTCAACTTATTTCATAAATATTATTTTCACCATAATATTTATTAAATATTTATTTATTTATTTGAAAACGAAACCCGGATTTTGGTTCGTTACACTTTAAAAACAATAAAATGACACATGTCAAGCTTAGAATCCTTCTTACCCTTCTTATTTTTAAAACCCTTTTTACTATAACCTAACCCTAATTATAATATTATTTATACAACATACTATATAATTCCTTAATAATTAATACATATAATTATTATGAACAAAATAATAATAATATATTTTATGTTACATATAATTATAAATTTATAAAAAAGTTAAATAAATAAGCATAAAAATAACAAACAATGAATAAATAATAGACGGGTTCTAGCTCAAGTTTATCGAATTACTCACTGGCCAAACGTAAACTTGTCAAATGAATTAAATTAAAATTTACTTAGACTTGTACTTGACTCATAATAGGTTACCTATGCTAAATGAATATAACAAAATGTCTAAAGTACTGTTTGGTATGTATGAATATATGATGGAATGAAATGTGTCTTTATGATGAAATGAAAAAAATATGTTTGTTAATCACAAAGAAATGGAATGGACCATTACATAAGGAATTTGATTTTTTCCCTTCTAATGATTTTCATCCCTACTTTACTATACTACAGTTTAAGGTAGCTAGGGATTAGATTAAATATTGTTTTGGATCGACCTAAACGACATCGATCAATAAGTTGAAGGTGATTAATTAGGTTTAGGTCACCCAAATCATTAATCCACCAAAGTATAAAAAAAACCATATAAATCTCAAACGACAACTTGCGTTGGTTAGGCAATCTGACCAGTTTCAACATTTTAAGAACACCCCTGCATTTTTTAAAGTAACATTAGTTAATCCCTATTTTGGGATCAAACGTTAGTTAATAACAGTATTGTTTTGTTAATAGTTATATGACAAAAGAAAATGACATGAATACATGAACATTCAAAGTAGTTTATGATATAAATTAACCAAACCAACTAAAGCCTCTTTTACCTATTTCTTGTCTTCGCTGTCAAAGATTTGTGGTGTCGTTACCTACCCGATTGTTGCCATTCTGCTTCTTAAATAATCGGAAAGCTTGTGTGTACTAACATTAAAGAAGAACAGGTAAAACGAATAGGATACATGTGAAATCATACATGCGAGTGGATGGGAAGGCGTGGACCCTAAATAATAGCTACTTTGGATGCTTGACCGATGATGGAAACGATTTTGTGTGCTTCTCCTGAAACACTTTTACCCTAAAATCGGACGAGAGGGTCTTGTGCTCCGACGAAAACTCTTTTTGAACGCCGTAACCATCGATGTCGAACGCCGGTGACGGAGGCGGAGCCGGACCGCTCTTGATCTCATCTTCTTCATATGTTATCTGAAAGAAGGAGACGCCGACGATGTAGGGGTGAGAATTTTGAAGAGAGAGAACCAAATGATTTCAATGGGTAAAGGCAATGGGATCTCTGGACACGTGGATATACTGCACACATTAGCAGTTATACATTATGTCATGGAACTTGTACGTTACTATTCATTCATTGCTAATTGTTTAGATAGTATATCAAAAACGTGAAATAATAATTTATTTCATTCCTATAAAATAACTAAACAGAATAATTGGAATGATACTGATCCATTTATTTCCTTTCTCTATTCCATTCTAATACGAAAGACCCTAAAAAATTAGTCATGCAATAGATGATATCATTATGATATTTAGGTTTTTGAAAATTAGGGGTAACAATTTGTATTATATACAAGTGTGCCACTGGCTTCAATCACATGAATACAAGAAACACCAAAAGCATTCCAACAACACTAAAGATAAAAACAACTCTCCATAAATATATCAAAAGGATGCTTCCAATATAAGCCATATTCAAAATCCATAAATATATTTTCGTAACGTCTTTTATTGGGAATCATCTACCAAAATATACGACTTATTCATTTGTGTTCATAACAAATATTAAAAAAAATGGTCTACCTTTTAGTTTAACTTTGTCTTATTAATGAGTGTTTTCTGATTATTTAATTACGAGACATATACTTGTTGGATTAGATTATGTATCAAATTAAATAATATATTTATTATAAGGAAACATGTAAATTTAATTGATTTTTTAAAACAAAACCTTTTAAATAGACATAAAAATATACATTAATAACATATATTGAGTATTCAAAACCATAAAAAATGACAATATATGATGAGGAATAAAAAAAATAAAAACCAAACTTTAGTGATATGAGCCAGAAATAACTTAATATATAATTATTAATTAATTAACTTTTTTGACATTGGGATGGTTTGTCCTTAGCCCAATTTCTTCTGACACTACTTCACGGGCTTTTTGGGAAGAAAAAGCAAAATGTAATGTACACAGAATCCCCATATGTTACGTAACAATAACACTACCCAACAAAGCTCCACACAAACCTACAAAACATTCTTCTACCGTAACAAAGTAACCAATTCACTAAAAATAAGAAAAAAAAATGTTTTTAAAAGAAAAAGGAGTTAATCTTGATTTTAAAAAAAAAGAGGGGTCGGTTTGAAAGAACGTGAAAGTTGAAGGGTGATTCGAAAATAGTTAAATAATTAGTATTTAATTAATATTTGAATGTTTAGATAAAGTTATATTTATCTATTAGTTTGTTGGAGTTAGTTCAGGATTACAATTCAGTATTTGAGTAGGATTAGTAAGGTTTATTTATTATAAATAGATGGTTAGGATTTATGTAAATCGCAAGTCAAGAATTAATAACAAGAAAGAGTCAGTCGTTTGTTGAGATCAAAGTTCGTGTTCGTATTCTTGGGCCTGGTTTCCAACAATTGGTATCAGAGCTTGGTGTCTGCGGTTTTGAGAGTCGTGTTTCGCGAGGGGAGCAACCCTTTGGCTGCGGGGCTGAAGAGAAGCAAGAAAGTTTTCTTGGAAAGAAAGAAACAATACAGTCAAGAGTCAGATCTTGAAAGGTAGTCAAGAGCCAGATTTTGAAGTAAGAAGGTAGTCAAGAGCCAGATCTTGAAAAAAGAAGGAAATAATGAAAGTAAGAAAGAATGAATGAAGGAAGGAAGAGTTTCAATTTCGATGATGACGGCGCTAACCCCGCTTCAATCCTGATCAAATAGTATTCGAAGAGTTCAAAGTCGAGATTGCAACTATGAGTTCCTGAAAGAAAGAATGTGGAAATAGTAAGAAGCAAGTCCAAATCAAGATTAAGGGGGAGAATGAAAGAGTTAATCTTGATTTTACGAAAGAAGAGGGGTCGGTTTGAAAGAACGTGAAAGTTGAAGGGTGATTCGGAAATAGTTAAATAATTAGTATTTAATTAATAATTTGAATGTTTAGATAAAGTTATATTTATCTATTAGTTTGTTGGAGTTAGTTCAGGATTACAATTCATTATTTGAGTAGGATTAGTAAGGTTTATTTATTATAAATAGATGGTTAGGGTTTATGTAAATTGCAAGTTCAGAATTAATAACAAGAAAGAGTCAGTCGTTTGTTGAGATCAAAGTTCGTGTTTGTATTTTTGGGCATGGTTTCCAACAATAATCACAAGCAAAGCAAGACGATCTCATACATTTTGATTTATAATTTAGAATCTGACATGTCAAGTGGTAAATACTTATAACGTGGGGTGGATTTATGTTCTAGGTTCGTAAAAAAATTATGTTTTATATTTGTATTTAACGGTGAAACGATATCATTTTAAGACAGTGACTCCGTAAAGTTTAGAGGGATTTTGAAATTGTTTTGGGATTTTTGTATAAACTTAATCGCAGCTTTGTTTATATGATTACTATTGTGTGTATTCTTGGTTATAAAGTTTGCATTATTATTGAAATTTTGGTTAATTTCAGTGACCGGTCAGGTAAAAAAAATTCTTAGGCATTTGAAAACTGAAACATGATGACAATGTTAAATAGTTTTCTGTGTCTGTCGTTGCCCCGCCAATCATGTTTGTTCGTTGAACTTGTAAACTCGTGAAATTATTTGATGTGGTTCTGTTAGAAGATAACATTTCTGATATTTATGAAAAAGTTAGCCAACAAGTAAGACATGGTTTCTTTATCCCTTGAGTTAATAGTTTTATTCATAATGTTAATTTATATTTTTCCCTCTTGTTTCAAGTTTGATTAAAAAAAATATGATCCAATCAAAACGGGTGTTTAGAGAGACATTATTCTTTAGTGTTTATTCCCATAATCTATAAGGAAAACAAATTGTTCTTGCACAAGTGTTTATTTTTAAAGAGAACTTAAAAAATGGTATGAATTATATTATGTTTTTAATGGTTTTTAGTCTGATTATGAATTATCATGTATCATGTATTGTGGAAACTATATTTTTGTTTTATTTTGCATTATTGTTTTGTCATCTTATTGAATCTCCATCGTTTGGGTTTATTTCCAAATAAGAATAAATTTGCCAACGAGAATGATAAAAGAAGGATATATGATAGTAAATTTTGCTCAAAATAAGAATAAATAGGAAATATGAATCTTTGTTACATCCATTATTTTTGGGTCTATTGAATTTAGACTATCATGTTTTTTGTTTAAAATAAGAAAAAGTTAGAAATTTTGTTTGAATGTGTCAATGTTAGGATTTTTTGTAACTACTTTTTTTTAACATTGGATAATGAAATCATAAAATAAAAAAGTTGGTATAGGGGTTGTTTTGGAGGTGTGTGGAAGCTAGTAAATTAGATTATAGTAAATGCCCTTTATATTTATTTAAGGAGCATGCTTGAAATTAACTAGGGATAAGATCGGTACTTTACTGGTATCGAATTCATGAAAAAGTGGGTACTGCCGGTTCGATAAGGGTACTCGTTACAAAATGTTCATTTCTAAATGATATCGGTACCGGTAAAAATGGGTACTGGTATGGGAACTCGGTACCAAATGTTCATCCCTATAATGAACATATTACGAGATAATATATTAGGTTGCGAAGAAGTTTATTTTATAAAGTTGATTAGAAGTTGATGTGTTTTCGTCTGTGACTCTTAGTATGACATCAAGAATCTATACATTATTTTAACATTTTATTTGCAATAGAAGCTAAAAAAGGGCTTCAAAACTTTTTAAATTCTTTCATCAGTGACTTCATATGATGTTTCAAGAAATCGTTAGAAATGCATGATGTCTGGATTAGATTGATGTCCCTTATTGCAGCAAAGTGCAATATCTGAACAACATTTGACCATCAGATATCCTTGTTTGTGTGTTAAATGAGTTATGAATAATTGATACTCATATTTCAACTTCATGCTTATATAGCAAAACTTAATATCGGATTGCAACTGTCTCATCATATATGCCAAGAAAACAATAATACGCGAGTTCATTTCACGTATAAATTGAATTTTGCCAGCTAACAACTACCGAAGATACGTTGAACGATGACACTTGGTTGAAAGTCTAATATGTAAGAACGGATTCGTGTAAGATATGATTTTAAGCGCACATTAATAGAAACAATATATATAAAACAACTAGAGACTTCATTTTTCTCTGTATATTATCACACTCGAAAAAGATACTATATTTTGTGATTTTCTTTTCTAGGGGGTGTTATTTAATGCACATGTTTGTTTGGATGGATGGAGTCTAGAATCTAACATCCTTAATATGGCAAGAAACTTTACTTAAATGATTGTTTTAATACTAACAAAAACTACAAAAGGACTAAAAGTGACAATTGTACTAACCTGAGGACATTCTGGTAGTTTAACTTTTAAATTTTAAGAGGGAAAAATAATTCAGAAATGTTAAAAAGAGACAAAACAAGAAAGATGAGAGAGAAGAAAATGAAAGGAGTAAAAGAGGTGATAAAGAAGGGCTTTAAATATGTGTAGTTTAGAGTGAATCCAAAAGCAGAAATGTACAACTTGCATTGCTAGTGACCTGTTGGAACACATGATTTGCCCATGAAAAAGGGACATCCCTCCCAACAATACCAACAAAACTGAAAAAGAAAGAAGATATGGGGGCAATTTCGTCATTTCACCATATTGCAAAAAGTAAAAACAGAGTCCCTTATTACTGTCCCTTTGAACCCCCTTCTCTCTCCTCTTCAAGAATCAAGAAAAGAACCCATATGTCTCTCACTATGATTGAGTAAAAACACAGATTTGTACCAAATTTCATCTTTCAAGAACACCAACATCCCACCAACAAAGATTTGCAGAAAAATTCACCAACTTAAGATATTTGTTAGTGAATTTCACATGGGTTTTTCATCTTCTTTCACTAGATGATGGTGGTGATGATCTTGAAGAACAAAGATCCCCTTGTATAGTCTCTGATGAACCATTAATGAAATGAGGAGATGTGAAAGAAAAAGAATTTAACCCAATTCAGAAAATAGCAAAAAGAACCAAAAAGTTGAGATCTTTTTGCAATTTCTCACATACCCAGAAAGATTTTCTTCCTAATTTCAACATTGCAAAGATGAGGAAACATGGATGGCAACTTCCTTACCATCCTCTCCAGGTATTTGAAAATTTCACATCTTTTGCGTATCATAATCTAGTTTTTCTAGGGTTTTGAATTTTGAATCAATCTCTGCAGGTGGTAGCTGTTTCTGTGTTTTTGGCATTGGGTTTTGGTTTCTATGTGTTCTTTGCTCCTTTTGTTGGTAAAAAGATGTACCAGTATATTGTAATGGGGATCTACACTCCTCTTGTAAGTTCCCAATTCTCAATTATCAATCTTTATTATGTTTTCAATTTTAGTGTCAATTATCAGAGATCTGTCTATTATTTTGTGTTTGTAGTTTGTATAATCTGATTTTGATTGGAAAGTCAACTAATTGTATGTTATTCTTGATGTGTTCTTTCTGTTTTTGTGTTATTTGCGAACAATTTTGCTAGATTATATCTGCATTCGGGTTGTATATATGGTGTGCTGGTGCGGATCCGGCAGATCCGGGTGTTTTCAAGTCGAAAAAGTATAGTAAAACCCCTAATAAGAAAATGAGTGGTAGGGTTAAAGAATCTAAACTTGGTGGGGAGTCGACTTCATCGATACAAGATGCAAATGCTGCAAGTGTTGGAGGTAAATCGTCGATCAAGAACACGAAGAATCAAGATTCGAGAACAGAAGATAATGTGTCTGAAACTGTAAAAAACACATCGAAATTGCCTTGGTTTTTGGCTTTGGTTCCTTGTGCTTTGATATGCCATTGCTCGAGTTCAAATGAAGAATCTTCTGAACTTCAAACCAGCGAAGATGGCATGTTTTACTGTAGTTTGTGTGAAGTTGAGGTAAATTTCTTGCTGCAAAAAGTATTAAAGAGTTAATCCCACAAGTAAACTTTAAAATTGGTATAAATTCTTCAATTTTTAACAAATAACACACATAATGATGTTAAACTTGTAATATAGAAAAAGGCGGGTTGATGGGTTAGTGGTTGAATCAACGAACCTGAACGCAGCCCGTATATTTATTCGTGACAAAGACATCATCCCTATCCGGACATACTTAATATCGTGTAACCCGAACACTACCCGTGTAACTCATTTCTCTAAACATGTGAAATGGGTTGGCGGATTTACTTTATAATATATATATATTATAATTTTAAACGGGTTGACGGGTCAACCCATTTTAATAAAAAGAGTTAAACAAATCAACCCGAACACAACCTGTTTATTAAACGGCTTAGAAATGACAACCTAAAATCTTATTACTTTCGTGTCGTGTCAGGTATAGTCCCCTAGAAAGAGCAATTAACTTGTGTAAAAAATATTCAGTCTTTTTCACATAAGAAAGAATTAAGACTTTGCATAATTTACTAATTTAGCATCTAATAATATGTATATGATGGTTTTCTACAGGTTTTCAAGTACAGCAAGCACTGTAGAGTTTGTGACAAATGTGTTGATCGATTTGATCACCATTGTAGGGTATGTAGCAATTAAGAATCATGATTTTGTTAACACTCTTCCCTACTTCTTGGAGAAGACATTTGACGCGTTATTATTTTGCAGTGGCTTAACAACTGTGTAGGCAAGAAGAACTACAGAAAGTTCTTCACTCTTATGATCTCTGCTCTTCTCCTGGTAAAGACCAAATCTCTCTATTTTATGATCATGCTGACTTTTTTAGTCAAAGTTTCTCAAACAGTCAAAACTGACACGTTTTATTACTTTTGTGATTGAAAAATGTAGCTTGTACTTCAATGGTCAACTGGGATTGTTGTGTTGATATGCTGTTTTCTTGATCACAAGAGATTCAGTGTAGACATTGCTACCAAGCTGGGAAGCAGTTTCTCTTTAGTGCCTTATGTTATAGTCGTGGTGGGTGCTTCATTCTTTTAAGTCAACCGTGTTACTTTATGAAATCTATTTGATGCGCGTATTCAGTGTTGTAAAAATCACGCCTAGGCGCCGATTAATCGCTAGGCTCTCGGCTAAGGAGGAATTTTGGGCCTAGGCGGTCCTAGGCGGGCCTAGGCGGCCAGATTCCGGTGAACATTCCGGCGAACATTCCGGCGAAAACCTGAAATTTCCTGCGAAAACCTGAACTTTCCGGCCAAATTCCGGCGAAAACCTTTGGTGTGGTTTAAAAATGAACATTTTTATAAAAATTACATATAAAAATGTGTGTATATATATAAAAAACTGAAAATTACATATAAAAATTATAATCCGATTAATCCCGCCTAGGCCCCGATTAATCCCGCCTAGGCCTAGGCCCTACCCCACCGCCCGACTAGCGCCTAGCGATTTTTACAACACTGCGCGTATTAAAACTCATATAACATCTATATTTTCCAGGTTGGCATGTTTGCTATTATAGTTTAAAGTAGTTATTAGTATTTTCTTGAAAAATGAAAACATAACAAATTTACACATTAAATTCCATGTTTAAAATTAAAAAGTCAATTTTCAATGCATCCTTTCTTTACATGTTAAACTTTTCAACTTCATTTATGCAACACATGGTTTTAGAAAACTGTTGACCGTCAAATGTCTAAAATAACCTTCACCAACAACAAAATTAGGAAAATTTTGTATTGTAAATTGGTAATTTGAACTTTATAAGGTTTCAAGAAATGAAATTTATCTAACAAGATTTATCTTTAAATTTTGACAGGGAGTGTGCACGATTTTGGCTATGATTGCAACGCTGCCACTAGTTCAGCTTTTCTTCTTTCACATTCTTCTAATAAAGAAGGTGAGTTTCATATTCTCCTTAACATTTTTGAAAAATATTAATATAATCAAAATCATTAATTAAACTACAACTATGTCATGTGGCAGGGAATCAGTACATATGATTACATCATAGCATTGAGAGAACAGGAACAACAAGGCATGGGCGGTCAACAAAGTCCTCAAATGTCACCAGCAAGCTCTATCACCGGTTTAAGCAGCGCCAGCTCATTTAATAATTTCCGTCAAGGAGCTTGGTGCACGCCACCACGTTTGTTTGTTGAAGATCAGGTATTTCCATGTTTTGACAAAATTACTATAAATAAAACTAGTTTTTTGATTGGGCAAACTGCATGAAATAGAAACGTACATCACACTTTTTTCATAATTTAAGCGATCCACTCCACTGACTAAAATAGACATTATATAGAAATCAACTAGCAATTCATCACTGACTTTAGCAACTGACCTGTTTGAATTGATTTGCCTTGCAAATGATTTGCCTTGCAAATTGATGAATGGCACTTTTTGAAGTCATTCCAAATGCCATGTATGCCAAAAAAAATTACATGTTTGAAAAATGATATTTTTTAATTCATATTTCAAAGTAATTATAAAATATCACAGATGCCATGTGGCATATAAGTATACACTGCAATGAAATAGCACGCGTCAATAATTTTTGAAGAATCAGCAAAAAGACAAGGCATTCTACCAATTGAAGAGCTCACTTGTTGCTACAATTGGTAATAGAATGTAGTTTGGTTGCTAAAATCATTAACTGAATGTAAAATGATTTTTATTTTGCTTGTAACTTACAGTTGGTTGCTAAATCTGGGAAAAAGCGTGAAGCTTGCTTTTATTTCGTGAAGTTTTTGCCCATTAAAGATAAAAACATAACCCAAATCGACCCGTTTCTAAGTAGAAATAAGTTTGTTGATAACATATATCTTTTTGCAGTATGATGTAGTTCCACCGGACACTGGTTCTGTTAGCTCACTGGGTAAGAAGACAGCCGACGAGCCCATGAAGAAAAAGAACCCTACAGCCGTCAAGATCAGCCCGTGGACATTGGCCCGTTTGAACGCAGAGGAGGTAACAAAAGCTGCAGCAGAAGCCCGAAAGAAGTCCAAAATCATACAACCCATTTCAAGAAAAGAAGCCCAGCTGTCTGGCCCATACGGGCTCGAACGGGATAACAGTGTCGGAAGCAGTGAACGGAGGTTATTCTCAAAGCTTGACAATAACCGAAGACGAGGAAGCAAGCGGATCCGTCTTCCGGAACCCTTGCATCCCGTGGAACAGGCATCATTGCACCACAATATGATAAATGATAGGCTAACGGGTCAGGATTTCTCGAGTTTGGTCCCATTGCAGCTCGAGGCACGTAGTGTTTTCCGGCCCCTGGGTTCAACCGGTATTGTTGAATCCTCACCCGACAGTAGCTTGGACTCGCCTGATATTCACCCGGTTAGGATCTCTTCAGGAGCCGAAGAGGCCAGGAAACAGATCTCTGAGGCCCATGAGAAGCCCGGGGTCATACCGTTGTCTAGATCCACTAGTGACGGTTATGATGCATCGGGTGGGGAAGATAGCGACCGGGTCCCTTCTCGGTTGGTTCAAAGGTCAGGAAACTGGAGTGCGCGGTTATTTATCAGTGAACAAGATGAAAGGATTGCAAGATTGAAGATGGCATCTTCTTCAAAATCAACATCTAGTTATGGAAAATGAAAGAAAGATATGAACTTGAAGATGCTAATTTTTGCAATTTTTTAATTTGTTAGGATTGGAATGTGGGAAGTTGGATTCTGGGTTTTATGAAGTGGTAGGTGGAAATCAGAAAGTTAGATTCTTAACCAGTTGTTGTGGAAATGTGGATGGAAGGAAGAAATGACTACTGAGAAAGATCATATGCATGTAAACAAGATTGCAGGCTATTTCTCAAGTGATTAGCCGCGTTTTCGCGAATATATTTGCTCAAACTGATATGTGAAACCTTAAATTGGAGTATGATTTGTTCAAAATCCTGAAAAGATAACTTGTATTGATGAATATATCGTTGGAAATCTGGTCTAAGAACACGAACATCGAATTTGATCTTTAAGCACAAGATCAAATCTTTCTTCTATCAATTCTTGACACACTTACAATGATCCATAATCTATCTATTTATACTAAAATAAACCATTCTAATACTACTACTCTAAATTATAATCTAATACTAACTCACATCATTATTTCTAAACTTTAATCTAAATAAATATAAAGATTCAAACTATTAATTATATACTAATTGATTAAACTCTTCCTTTCGAAACTGACGATTAAAACTAACATATGTTATCCAACTCACACTTGGATGCCTAGAGAAGTTCAAATTTCCCTCCAAAATGAGTTTGAATGCTTATAACCAGTTTTCCTCCAAATACACTTGTCATATAAACACGTTTAGGATCATGTATGATAATTATCAGGGAGTTTGGTTCATGAAAAGTTTAGAATTTGGATTGAACTTAAATGAAATTGGAATCAATTCGTTTGAAAATTCATGTCTTGTTAGGTTTATAATTTTTTTAAAAGAATTGAAATGGTTAAAAAGTTAAATGACTAAATTCCATTAATTGAAGGAAAGAATTATTGTTCTTACTAACTAAACACGTTCTTACAAAATTAATTTAAATACAATTTCTATGAATTTAGCGAACGGAACAGGGTCTAAGACCAAGTTTACAATTTGAACATTTGCCATGGTTCATGCTAATACTATCTAGTTGGGTTTCTATAAAATTCAAAAGTATTTAGATTGTTTCAAGTTTCAGTTAACATTAATGTGTTAGATAACATTAGAACATTTGCAATGAGTGGTTATTTAATTTATGTACGTAGACATGAAGGCTGTTGGGTTTTCAAGACAAAGGTCCCTCGCTACAAACCTGTGTAATGGTGTTTGGCGGCTTGGCGCCTCACTAATCTAACGTGGGCTTGGGCGCCAGCCCAGTACACGTAGTGTGAGATAGAAGGTGAGAAATTCTGAAGGTATTTCACTTGGTGAGGTTTTGGGGAAAAAAAAATTACACATGATCTTAGTATTGTTACAATTATGTGGTCTTTAAAAGATATGTGACTAGTAGTAATGGAGTAAAAAGAGTATTTCTTACCTAATATTAGAAATATTTATATTTATTTTATGTATATAGACGTTATTGAATTTGTATTCTGAACATGTCAAAAATTAAGTCGTTGTAGTATAGTGGTAAGTATTCCCGCCTGTCACGCGGGTGACCCGGGTTCGATCCCCGGCAACGGCGTACTTTTTTTAAAAAACAATTCACATTCCATCAGCTGAAAGTTCAACACATCATCTTTCTTTCTATTCATTTATGAACCCAATTCTGCAACGGATTGATTGTACATGAAGATCAAAACAACTATAACTATATTTTCATACCACAACAATCAAGAAACTACATATCTAACTCTAACTCCAAACAAAAACAATTTTTTTTTTCCCAAAATGGAATTTTTTTCATCAAGGATAGAAGTTAAAAAGTTGTTTTTGTGTCTTACTGCCTCTACTAAAACATTTTACTGTAAATAAAGTCAATTAATGTTGAAAAGAATGAACAATAACAATAATAATGTTACGTTTAATCAATCATTTACAAAGAAAAAGAGGTGACTTCATTAGTTCAGTGTCCCACATCGTCAAGGAGATATATATTAGATGATATGCTCGTTATATAAATAGGGAGAGAAGGCAGTGAGAGAAGTACTTACCTGGACGGGGTCAATGGATGATCTAGAAGGTCCATGGCCTAGGTTGGTGACCTCCATTGCACTTAGGAGGGGTGCCCGCCTAAGGTCGGCCCAAGTGGTCGAGCCTACGTCATAATTTGTGGCAGTGGGGGCTTGCGTTCGCGCAGCCCCTACCCAGTTCTCCTATCAAATTTTTTGAATATTATTTGACACGATAAGTATCATTGCAATGTTATTCATAAGATTGAAATAAACAATTGAATGAATGGAAGATGGTGTATTTCTCATTTATATTATAGGTTTATATATACATGATGATTCTATCAATAAGAAACAAACTATAGATAAAGTAGGAGAGATATATATCTGCATTTATAACAAAGATCACTTTTTAAGCTTGAAATTGAACTTTATTATGGACTTTGATGATTAAGGGGCTGTTTGGCGAGTGGAATCATTAAGAGCAGTTTTTCAGCTGAACCATTAAAGGTAAATTGAACCATTAAGAGGTGGGCTGTCAGCGAAATAAACACCCCTTACCTCTGAACAATCAGAGATAGCATCTTAATGAAATCATTAACAAGCTACCAAACAACCCTTAGACTTTAGGTATGTTGATTAGAGGTGGTTAAAGTCAGTGGGTCATAACCGTTTTAATTTTGAGTTATGATTAGGTGAGTTTTTGCTTTTTAGAAAAGTTAACACAAGATTATTTTGCTGCATATTTTTCCAGGATCCACCACTATATATATGAATTTAAATTTTAAAGCATGGAAAAGTAACTTGCACTGGGATAGAGACCCAAAATATGCAGGTTTTTTTTTATCTCTGCTGCAAACTGGTACTTACTTTAAACATCTTAATAACCACTTATCAACAACTAACTATTGTTAATATCCAAACTGTGTGGATAAAACGGGTGATTGTTTTCATCTTAATTTCTAAAGAAAAAACAGGAATTTATTTTTGGCCTATGTGGTTGTATATACATAAGCATATGCATGTATGTGAACAATGTAACTAACTGATATTCAATATTTAGTTGAAGTTTGTGCTTACAGTTTGAGCAATGGACACTTTTGGTTGTATAAGATTATGGGTGTTAATTTCAGTGATATAATAAACAACACAGAAAAAAAGAAACAGATGAAGGATGTCTTGATCTGCTGCAAATTTGGGGAATCTTGTAATTTTAGTTGCTTTTGAACATTTTAATAATCCATTATTCTAACACTAATTACTGTTAATCATATCGTCAACTAAACATTTTACGACACAACAAGTCTACGGCAAATAAACAATCTGGACACAGTTTTTTCGACGCGTTTTTAATAAATGTGAAAACTATTTTGCATGTTATTCTCATTTTTATAAGCGAGTAAAAATATAGAATGTCACAAGTTTCTCAAACCTTATAACGTATATATAAAAATGTTGTATTTATAACACATGCTTATAGGTGCAAACATTTTTTTGTAGCAATTATGATTGCAAAAGTTATGGTGATTTTCTATATCTTTTTGCCCTTAACAGTATTCTAAATTTTGGAAAATAAGTCATGTGGTTCAATACAATTTAAACGTCAAAGATAATCATTTCAAGGAAAATGTAAATTTATTGAACATTGTTTCAGTAATATTATTGAAAAAAGTACAATGAAGTTTTATAAAATGATAAAAGTAAAGTTTATCGTGTCCCTGGTATTCTTTCTAATAATAAACCTATTATAGATATAATTCATTTATATTTGTTAAATCTAGTCACATAGATGTAAGAGATTCGAATATTTCTTACCTATTAATTTGAAATGTTTTCGTACAGCAGTTTATAATCTAAATTAATACTTCAACAGGTCGTTGTAGTATAGTGGTAAGTATTCCCGCCTGTCACGCGGGTGACCCGGGTTCGATCCCCGGCAACGGCGTAAGTTTAATTTTTTACACAGTTTTTATTTTTTTAACTTTCAAGTAGAAAAACAAACATTTGCTTGAGCAGACTTTAAACAACTAATCAAATATTGAAGATAACAAGCTTTTAATTGCTGCACATCTTCATCCGCCTCGAAAAACAAGTTCATAAATCTATGACTTTCATATCCTGTTGATGTTTATTGCTCACATAATCATACAACTTACCACTTTTATCATTGAACATCTGTAGCTACAGGTGAAACAGTTACAACCTCTAAAACCGACTGACACTCGATACTAGACGCGTTTTCCAAACTGTAGGACTTGCAACTGAAGAAAAAAACAGTAATCATCATAAAATCAATAAGCACCACAAAACTATACATCACCACCAAAAGCGGTCCTTCCCATATCCTTGAAGACCCATAACTCAGTTTTCACACGATGCTCAAACAACAAGTACGTGGAGACGATTCGCTTCCGGATCTTTCTCATAATCACGTAAAACTTTGAGGAATCGAATGTTTTTCCGTGAATAAGTGCTGCTTTTGAAAGCAACAACAATGTGATGTACAAAGGGAAGCACAATATGGTTGAAATGGCTGTTTCTGAGAATTTTTGGCAAGAATGTTCAACAAAAGGTCTTAAAAGAAGACCAGAGGATTTTGCAACTAATAACAGTCTAATTGCAAGTCGTTTGACTATGGATTGGTCAACTAAAACATTTGATAATAAAACAACTGAAACAGGACAGATTAACATTGCCTCAATTGCCATGAATCCACTAAAAGTTCATACCTTAATTAAGATGGAGATAATAATGTTATTTTTAATCGTTTACAAAGAAAAACAGGCCTCTTCATTAGTGACCCACATCGCCAATGGGAGAAAGATTAGGTGAGCTAACCTTTATATAAAGAGGGAGAGAAGGCAATGGGAAAAGTACTTACCTGGACTGGGTTAATGGATGATCAAGAAGGTCCATGGCCTAGGTTGGTGACCTCCATTGCACTTAGGAGGGGTGCCTGCTTAAGGTTTGCCCAAGTGGTCGATCCTACATCATAATTTGGGGTAGTGGGTGCCTGCGTACGCGCGGCCCTTACACATTTCTCCAGTTAATTTTTTTTTTAGATTCGTTATTTCCATACATGTTAATCCGCCCATGCCACGCCGCTCAGCACGTGAGAAGAAAATCTAATTGATTCAATGACGATGAAGGGTGTCAACCACAAGGATCAAACACCATACCTACATTCTGTTTAGGGTGCAAAACACTTCACCTTCCAACTGAGCTACGCGCCCGGGGTGATTTAGAGCTATTGAAGTGACAACCGATTATTTTTATTCATTTAAAATTGTATCTTGAAACTCCCTTGTCTACCGGTGACGGCTTAACCTTCCATTCCTTCACTCAAGAACTAAAGGTAAAAGCATCAAGAAAAGGTTGCTTGCTCCATACCATAACATAAGTGGTTGATGGCGGTTTTACGCCGTCTCCCTACTAATGGCGCATTCGACCAATTAAGACCTTTATACCGTTTAGTCGGTTTTAAGGAGTCTTATTGTTTTGATTTAAAGTCAGCAACCGATAGATGGCCTCGGTCATTTCAATTACATATGCTTGGATTAGAAGACCTAAAATGAAATAAAAGTTTAAAGCCCCTTTTGAAAGACATAAAAAATCAATCTAACAAATCTGTTTTTAACAAGTGTCTCACTAGTAAATCATTTAAGCAAATCTTTCAATTGAAATTATAAACAAGTCTCTCCACAAATCATTTACTTATAGTTGTTATATGTAAAGGAAGAAACACATAATTGTGAACTGGTATACATATATAGTACAAAATAAAAGTAGAAAGCAACTTACTTGACGAAAAATCATCGACTACGTTTAGTCTCTTTAAATTATTGGATTTTAATATTTAGTCCTCAGTGTGGATGGTATGGGAGCGGGGCGGGGTGAGGGAAGGGTTGGTACCGTTGGAACATCGGCCTGTCCTCCTTCGTACCGCAAGTATTCAATCCCAATCGTGGTCACCGCACTGACGGCATACCATCTCTCTCTCTCTCTCTCTTATTTATTTAGTTCTTTTACAAAATTGTTTAAGGATGGAGAAAGATGGACACCGTGGGTTTAGGGAAGGGAAGAGAACAGATGTAAAACATCTGATGTGGTGCTGACATGGAGGAAAAAGAGCTTAGAGATTGGAGAGTTGGAAAAGATGGATACCTCCACTCACAACTAACCTCAAATAGTAGTTCTTGAACAAGTAACATAAATAAGAATTCTGTTCTTATTTGATGGAAAGAAGATATATTTATGGAACAAATTTATAATTAGACAATCTAAATATACTATTAAGATATAAACCAATTTTATTAATTGTTGGAAAACATGAAGAGCATGTAATTTAAAAAATAACCATATGCTCTAATCCAATAAACAAAAATATTGGCAGTATGGAAGACTTACCACCAGACTACACCAATCTCAGTAAACAATTGAATCAAACTACATGATAATATTCAAATTTAATTTGCGCTCCAAAAATTTAAGATTGAAGTTACCAAGCTTTTGAATGTTGCACACTTTCATCCACCTTCAACAATGACTAAAACAAGCTGCTGACACTGCCGGTAAACTAAGAAATGAACCGATTATTACAGGGCATACTAACAAGTATGTGGTGATGGTTCACATCAAAATCTTTATAATAATATGAAACTTTGAGGAACTGAATGTTTTATATTACTTGGAGTTTTGAGATAAAAGGGGAGAGGGATAAGGCCATGAAGATGTTATATGGGCTAATAGGAACAGTAAGTTTAAAATGTCTATCACGAGGTCTAAGAACGATGTTATAGGGGCTACTTTCATGACTGTTTGGTGGGTGCTTTGGAAGTTCCGGAATGATATTATCTTTGGTAATAACAACGGTGCGAAGGAAGACAGTATTTTTTATTCTACTGTTACTTTTTCTTTTTTATGGTGTTCTAATAGAAATGTCTTGAATCGAATGGATTCAAAATCCTCTCATGTATTTGTAACTGAGATTTTTTCTTCTCGGCTAGTTTTGTTCTAGTCGGGTAGTTCCTTGTTATGTATATTCAGCTATTAAAAAAAGGCGATCAAGTAACGGTAGTTGGCTTTTAGTATCCTCTCTGACTCGGAGAGGACGTGGCTTAGGTTCAGTCAGGGCGCCTGTGGTGTTTCCATGGAGGTGGTAGATCACTAAGACGGTCAGTGGCAGCGTGAATTATTGGTAAATTGCCAAATGGGTACTGCTAGTACTTTGCGGAACGGCTTCGGATTCTTCACTGCATTGTGGAGTGGCTTCATCGTCGTCTTCGTTGTCATCAAGGTTGGTATTGGTAGACAGGCCGCTTCAAATTGAGACGGATTGGTGTTGCCTTGAAAAGAATAGACTGGCCCAAAATTGACACAGTATTAACGTGAACATTAGGGCGAAAACTTTCTTCATTTGCTGCTAAATAATACACAACTTGCAAACTTTGGTCGTTAAAGATTTAAGATATATTACAATACCCTTGAAAATTGTAATATAATTTGAACCTCAAATTATATAATTCTTTTTCGACTTGAAGAGACAAATAAAATAAATCAATAAACTTTTGGTATGAAATTTGTTGTTGAATGTCATAAAACACGGATGAACGCAGAAAATACCAGAAAATATAACTAGAGAAATACAAACCCTAAACCAGATTTGTGACCTTCAATAGAAGAATTAGCCAACTACAACAATCAACTAATTACCAGATCATCTATTCAATGATCTGAGATACAAAACCCCACAACACTCAATTAGAATCAACAATATGATGAACCCTAATTTTATGAGAGAAGACGATGATATTTAAGAAGCGGCTTCTTGAACAAGACTTCTCTCTCTAAACAGAAAAGAAGCTGGAATATATAGAGACAAACAAACTGAGGCTCCATTCTGCACCAAGCTCCGCATCAAGCCCACGAACAGCTTTAAGCTCACGAACAGCTCCAAAGCCCAGAACAGCTACACAAGTCCATTTGCCTATTTTACTCCTCATTCCAGTAACATAAAACAAAAACACATAAAATTGAATTAGAGATATTATTATTATTTTTAACACCCCCCGTCAATTTTATAGACCAAATACATTGTACATACCTAGAAGATTACACAATATATCATGTTGAGTAGCAAGTAAACCCTTTGTAAATATATCAGCTCGTTGTTCATCTGATTTAATAGACTCAGCCTTTATTACTCCAGCTGAGATTTTTTCCCTTAGAAAGAACAAATCTATCTCAAAATGTTTCGTGCGATCATGAAACACTGGATTTTCAGCAATTGATAAAGCTGCAGTGTTATCACAATATAATTTCACCGGTATAGGAACTGCAACGCCTAGTTCAATTAATAAGTTTTTTAACCACAACACTTCACAAGTTGCAGCACACATGGATCTATACTCAGCCTCAGCTGACGATCTTGACACAGTACTTTGTTTTTTACTTTTCCAAAAAATTAAACTTGATCCCAGAAATATACAAAAACCAGTGACTGACCTTCTAGTACCAAGACATTTCGCCCAGTCTGAATCTGAATATGCTGTTAAATCAAGTTGTTCTCCTTTCCTTATCATAATACCATTCCCTGGTGCCCTTTTTAAATATCTTAACACCCTTAATGCAATTTGCAAATGAGAATTATGAGGAGAATGCATATATTGACTTAAAAAATGTACAACATATGATATGTCAGGTCGAGTATGAGACAAGTATATTAGTTTACCAATTAACTTTTGATATCCAGTTACATTATCTAAAACAGAATCATGTTTTTTGGAAAAATTTGTAACAACATAATGTTGCTCAATAGGTGTATTAACAGGCTTACACCCACTTAGACCAAATTCTGACAAGAGTTCCATGCAATATTTTCTTTGAGACAAACAAATTCCATTTTCAGATCTATTACTTCTATACCTAAAAAATATTTCAAGGAACCTAAATCTTTTATTAAAAACTTTGTTTTTAAAAATTCTTTGATATTATTTATCTCGGATAAACTATTACCCGTAACAACTATGTCATCAACATAAACCAAAAGTATAGTAATAATGGATTCATTGTATTTAATAAACAATGAATGATCACATTTACTTTGTTTGAAACCAAATTCGAATAATACACCAACAAGTTTTTCATTCCACATTCGTGGAGCTTGTTTTAACCCATATAAAGATTTATTCAATTTACATACTTTAGTTTCATTTTTTGAAAAAAAAACCTTCAGGCAAAGACATGTATACCTCTTCATTTAGACTACCATATAGAAAAGCATTGTTAATATCAAGTTGATACAACGGCCAATTCTTGTCAACAACAATAGTAATTACACATCTAACAGTTGTCATTTTTACCACAGGAGAAAAAGTTTCATCAAAGTCTACTCCTTCTCTTTGGTTATAACCCTTAGCTACAAGTCTTGCTTTATATCTCTCAATTTCACCATTAGATTTATATTTAATTTTATAAACCCACTTACATCCTATGGCTTTTCTACCCTTAGGTAAATCAACAAGACACCAAGTATTGTTTCTATTTAATGCTTCCATTTCCTCATTCATAACATTTATCCAATTTTTATCTTGTTTAGCCTCATTAAAAAACCTGGGTTCTATAGATTTATTTAAAATGGTTGAAAAACATTTATTTTCACCGGATAAGGTTGAATAGCTGACTACTCTTTCCATACCATATTTAACTTTTCCTTCTACAACAAAATCTTGTAAAGTTTTTGGAAACAGAGTATTCCTAGTAGACCTTCTGACTGAAGGAATTAATGGATCATTAATACCCTCAGGAGAATTTATTTCATCACTTGTCCTAGTGCTACCTGCCCCGCTAGTTTCATTTCGCAGTCTGGGAGACTGCTGTATACCACCAGTCTCAGTTTCACAAGATCTTTGATATAGCTGCTGATGTGCAGACTTATCTATTTTAGATTGACCACTGGACTGTGGAATACCAGCAGAATCAACATCAGACTGAATCTGACTACTAGACTGCTGATCACCACTAGGAACTATGTTTTCTCTTATAACTCTCCCCTCATCATCGGGATTTTTACCATTAGAGTCCTTAAAATGATTTTGTTCAAAAAAATCAAAGAAATTTAATGTATTTAAATCCGAGTTAGATGTGGAAACAAACTCATTTAGACTTTTATTTTCTTTAAAAGGAAACACACTTTCATAGAACTTTACATTTCTACTAAAGAAAAAAAAAATTTTGTCAAGACTCCACAACTTATAACCCTTCTTTTGAAAAGAATATCCTAAAAAAACACATTTTTCAGCTAAGTAAGACATTTTATCAGACTGATTTAAAACTGTACTAAAGCCGAGGCAACCAAAGACTCTAAGGTGATTAAGAGAGGGTTCAAATTTAAACATGTATTCATAAGGTGTTTTTCCACTTAGCACAGAAGAAGGAGTCCTGTTAATCAGATAAGCAGCAGTTAAAACACACTCAGGCCAAAAATTCAAGGGAACACCACCTTGAAACAAAAGACTTCTAGCAACATTTAGCAAGTGTCGATGTTTTCTCTCAACTATTCCATTCTGTTGTGGAGTATAAACACAAGAGGTTTGATGAATAATACCATTGTCTCTTGTAAAATTCGACATTTGACTATTAATAAATTCTTTCCCATTATCACTTCTAAAAATCTTTATTTGTTTTCCAAATTGAGTTTTTATCAATTTTGCAAAACTTTCAATGTTATAAAAAACTTCATCTTTATGTTTAAGTAAGTATACCCAAACACATCTTGAGAAATCATCCACAATAGTTAGAAAATATTTGTATCCTTCCCTACTCTGGACTTTATAAGGCCCCCATACATCCAAATGGACTAAGTCTCCTATATTAGTGGACTTATGTTCACTCAAGGGAAAAGGTTCTCTATGTTGCTTAGCTCTATGACATATTTCACAAGGAAGTTCACTCATTTTACTTGTTATTTTTAACCTATCCTTTAAAACATACAGTGCGTTTTCAGATGGGTGACCTAACCTAGAGTGCCATAGTTTCATTACATCATGGCTATTAAAGCACACCTTTAATGGTTTAGAAGCATCCCCATCACACATATAAAGGCCATCAATCTGGTTACCAGTCACCAGGGTTCTCTTTGTGTACAAATCCTGAACATAACAGTTGTTTTCATCAAAGGTGACACTCATTTTATTATCCCTTACCAACTTATATACAGACATGAGATTAACATAATAACCAGGAACAACGAAAACATCTGATAAAATAATTTGATTTACCAGTTTTAGACTTCTAATTTTTGTTACTTTAGCATTTGTTCCATTTGGGTGTTTAACAGAGATATTATAATCTGACACATCTATAGAATTGATCATACCCTCATCAGTCATAACCATATGTTGGTTAGCTCCTGAATCAACAACCCAACCAGAGGAAGTATCAACTAGGTTACTTGAGAAACCATAAACCCTTTTGTTTAGACAGTTTAAAAACGACAAACAAGATATACCTCCAATATTAGCAGCATATGACTCTTCAACCTTCTTCTCACTCAATAGGCTAAGAAGTTGTTGTATTTGATCTGATGTAAGAGAAGGAGAAGTAATAGGAGAACTAGACACAGAACCAGCAGTGTTCTTTATAGAACCAGAATTATTAGATATTACAGGTTTTGAACTTTGATTAGTTTGGACTCTATATACAGGAGGGTATCCAATGAGTTCAAAACATTTCTCAACGACATGTCCCAGTTTGTTGCAATGAGTACATTTGAGACCAGGGTTAGGTCCTTTGTTAAACCTTTTCTTATTGTCAAAAAATTGATTACTTTTGGATACAAAACAAACATTATGATTTTTTGACAAAGCATTTGAATTTATGTGGGACTCTTCCCTGGATATTATTGAGAAAGCATTTTTTATTGTGGGAAGAGGATCTTGGGTTAAAAACTTGTTCTAACCGGTTGAAAAATATCATCAAGACTCATAAAGAATTGCATTAGCTTGATTAAGTGACTGAAATAATTAAATTCCTTTGAGGCTTTGTAAGTGCAAGAAGGTAATTGTACCATTGCATCAAATTGTTTCCACATTGTATTTAACCTATGATAATATTCGGACACAGATGTACCATTTTGAGATATAGAGTTAATCTTTTGATATAAACTAAAAACAACAGATCCATCCACTCTATCATAGGTTTCTTTTAAATCAGTCCAAACTTCAGATGCAAGTTTAGAATAGACTTGTCCAATGTATAACTCACAAATAGAATTTAAAATCCAAGATAAGACCACAGAATTACATCTGTCCCATTGCATAGCCAGAACTTCATTATCAGCAGATTTATTACAAGTACCATCAATAAACCCTACTTTATTTTTTGCTTGTAAAAACAGTTGAATAGTGTTAGCCCAGACCGTATAATTTTCAGTCCCTTTTAACTTGATGTTAACCACATTAAGACAACTAGAATCACTAGGATGTAGATACAATGGATGACTAGCATCCAACTTACTAATAAGTGTCTCAACAAGAGGTCCAGATTCCTCCTCCATAGTTAACAGGAATAGCACAACAAAATGATCTCAGACAAGCACACGCACAAAAGACCCAACCAAGACCAGAGCCAGGTATTCACATCCACTTATAGTGGCAGATCAAGGATTAGTCAGGAGGTAATGCAAGGTTCACACACAGTATAATCGAGAGCACATAGTGATGCACAGAGAAAAGAACAGATCTAGAAAAAAATATCCAACAATAGTAAAAGCAGCAAACAAGTAGAGATGTGTCTCCCTGTAACAAGATACTGATGGTGGTCTATCTAAACCAGCCAAACATGCCTACGCATACAAAAACGAGAGACGAAAAATTAACAGCAGAAAAGTAAGATTTACGTTGGAACAGACTCACCAAACACGCGCCCAAGTTAGGGTACTCCTTCCAAGGTTCAAGATCCGGAACCTTCACTTAGGGTTACGAGATCTTGAACAGAAAAAGCTCCAAGGGGATTATGGACCGTGAATACAACGTGAGTGTCAACGTGATTCAGGAAGAACGCCAATCGGTTCTTCAACCAGAGTAGCAAGGGGTCACACCACTTCAGAGAACAAGATCCCCAAACTTCAGAGAATATGCGGAAACTAAGAAACCAGAACCAACCAGAATACCAATGCAAAAACCTGGCTCTGATACCATGTCATAAAACACGGATGAACTCAGAAAATACCAGAAAATATAACCAGAGAAATACAAACCCTAAACCAGATTTGTGACCTTCAATAGAAGAATTAGCCAACTACAACAATCAACTAACTACCAGATCATCTATTCAATGATTTGAGATACAAAACCTCACAACACTCAATTAGAATCAACAATATGATGAACCCTAATTTTATGAGAGAAGACGATGAGATTTAAGAAGCGGCTTCTTGAACAAGACTTCTCTCTCTAAACAGAAAAGAAGCTGGAATATATAGAGACAAACAAACTGAGGTTCCATTCCGCATCAAGCCCACGAACAGCTTTAAGCCCACGAACAGCTCCAAAGCCCAGAACAGCTACACAAGCCCATTTGCCTATTTTACTCCTCATTCCAGTAACATAAAACAAAAACACATAAAATTGAATTAGAGATATTATTATTTTTAACATTGAAGAATAACTGTAGTGCTTCTAGTATTATTATCATATAAAATAACAACATTTCTAGTTGAAACATCACCACCCCAATATAGCTAAACAATAATTGGATCAAACATATTAAACGTTTTTTTTTACAAGTGAAGTGGTTCTGGTTTATAAAATTGGTTCATGTAGTAGATATTAATACAACTTGGATAACCTAAAATCGAATAAATGTTAATATAATAAGAGAATTGCCAAACAAAACAGGGTCTTGCCCTTGTGAATGGCGATTTTCTAAGAAGACGAAGACAAGAAACATTATCACGTTGGGTTTGCTTTAGCAGTGACAAAATCATACAATTGTGAGGTTAAGAAACTTGCCACTATGAATGGCGAGGTTCAAATAGGAACAAGACACAAAAAACAACTTAAAGTTTTTCAATTGATAAGACAATGCACTTTGATCTCACCATTGCTAACGACAAGGTTCATGGAGATGATTGAAGAGTGTGGGAAACCCTTTAACCGATGATACTAATGGCGCCATTGCCAATGACGAGGTCTAAAGAAGTACATATTATCATACAAGACACCTGATAAATCACTAACAAGTCTAGACTTTAGAGTTCATTACCATTGCTAATGATGCGGTGCCCTCTTATGAAAGTGTTTCAAGATAAAGTTCTCATATGAAACAACTATAAAAGATGGACCCATTTATAAAAAAAAATCTACACGTATACATGGCTTTAAAAGCATTTTAATTTTATTTATTTTGTTAAAAACTTTAATTCATTAAACCAAAAATCATAGAAAAGTCAACACACCGACACGCATCTTTTTCCTTCGTCCTCAATCTACAGACATCTCTCTTTATCATGTCTTTTCAAATCTCACTCAATCGATCTTCATGACACAAACCCTAACTCACGTGTTCCTCCTTCTCATCATCACATTTCCCAGATCGATCTCCATTCGTAATTTGGTACACACTTCCTCCATATACACGTTTCTGCACACATATACAAAAACCAGAAGCAATTAGCTTGATTTCAAGCTCAATCACTCTGCAAATCATGTTCTTGTATTAAATTTCCCAAAATTACGTTTAATTTTGGTTCAATTATGGAATCCCCAAAAGGACCAAGCCCTAGGCTCAACACAATTGCATTACACAAAGAAACCCTAGATCTTCACCCCTTCGAATCGGACCATGCTACTCGCTCCGATCACGTGTTCCAATCCAACAGTGCGTTGGAAATCCTGAGAGAAACAATCAGGATCTTAAGGTATAATCTCAGTGGATTCATGGCAATTGGTGCATTGTTAATCTGTCCTGTTTCAGCTGTTTTATTATCAAATGTTTTAGTTGACCAATCCATAGTCAAGCGACTTGCAATTAGGCTGTTATTAGTTGCAAAATCCTCTGGTCTTCCTTTAAGACCTTTTGTTGAACATTCATGCCAAAAATTCTCAGAAACAGCCATTTCAACCATAATGTGCTTCCCTTTGAACATCACATTGTTGTTGCTTTCAAAAGCAGCTGTTGTGTACACTGTCGATTGTACCTACTCGCGTAAAACATTCGATTCCTCGAAGTTTTACGTGATTATTAGAAAGATCTGGAGGCGGATCGTCTCCACATACTTGTTAGTATGCACTGTAATTGTCGGGTGCCTCACTTTGTTTCTTGTTTCACTCGCGGGTGTCAGCTGCTTGCTTTCTGTTATTGGGATTTCCCCAGATTTAATTGCGTGCGCTGGTATCATAGTCGGGCTGCTTTTCTCTGTCTTGTTCGCGAATGCTGTTATTGTTTGTGATCTTTCTATGGTGATATCGGTGTTGGAAGATGTGTCTGGGTCAGAGGCGGTGTTGAGGTCTAGTGTTTTGATCAGGGGTCAGACTCAAGTTGGGTTGATGATCTTCCTTGGGTCGACGATTGGGATGGCGTTTATCGAGGGATTGTTTGAGCATCGTGTGAAAACATTGAGTTATGGAGACGGGTCATCGAGGATATGGGAAGGGCCGCTTTTGGTGGTGATGTATAGTTTTGTGGTGCTTATTGATTTTATGATGAGTGCTGTTTTTTTCTTCAGTTGCAAGTCTTACAGTTTGGAGAATGCGTCTAATATCGAGTGTCAGTCGGTTTTAGAGGCCGTAACTGTTTCACGTGTAGCTGCAGATGTTCAATGATAGAAGAAAGTAGTAATTTGTATGATTATGTAAGCAGTACATCAACAGGATATCACATTCATAGATTTATGAACTTGTTTTTGGAGGTGGATGAAGAGGTGCATCATTCAAAAGATTGGTAACTTTAATCTTGGATGAAAAAGTTTTCATTTTGGGGAAAAAAATTGTTTTTGTTTTCTTGATTGTTGTGGTATGAAATTATAGTTATAGTTGTTTTGAACTTCATGTACAATCAATCTGTTGCAGAATTGAATTTATAATAATAAATCAATAGAAAGAAAGATGATTTATCAAACTTTCAAGTATCAACTTAAGGAGACAAGACAGAGAATATAAATTGTCCTTAAGGTCCTTCTCTGAAGAGTTATTTAAGTTAAAAAATAAACGCCGTTGCCGAGGATCGAACCCGGGTCACCCGCGTGACAGGCGGTAAAACTTACCACTATACTACCACATGAGCTATTTTCCAAGATTTAGAATACAGTTAAGTTGCATAAACATTAACTAAACTTTGTTTAAGAGAATAATCAAGATGATTAACATTATGAGACAGTGGCTATGGCAACATTGTTTTGAATTTTCTGTTCCGATGAGACTATGGACTCATATAAGTCAATTGGTCGATATTGTTGAGCTTCGATTCGAGAATAAAAGATTTATATTAAGAGCTTGTATCGATCTATATTGATACAGTTGACTTATGGTCAACAGTTCCACTGAAACTAACCAGAGTCCATTTTTCTATCCGGGTTCCTTCAAAATGGCCACCTTACTGAGATTGATATTCTTCTTGAAGAAATCACAATGGGTCAGATTCTTTATTTTTAACAAAAGTAATAAAACTAAACTGGAGAATTATGCAGAGGCCGCGCGAACGCAGGCCTCCACTGCCACAAATTATGACGTAGGTTCGACCACTTAGGCCGACCTTAGGCGGGCACCCCTTCTAAGTGCAATGAAGGTCACCAACCTAGGCCATAGACCTTCTTGATCATCCATTGACCCCGTCCAGGTAAGTACGTTTCTCATTGCCTTCTCTCCCTATTTATATTACATGCCTGTTCACTTAATCTCTCCCCCTATGTCGATGTGGGACACTGGACTAATGAAGCCATAAACTATTACACAGAACAATATTATTTCTTTCTTAATTAAGTAAACTTATTATTATTCCTTATTTTTTATCCTGAAATGTGAAACTGAATGATATAATCACAAACTATTTAATCAAATTAAAGATTGACTGGGAAGCGAGTTTTCTATCACGCTGATCCGAATTTCTACATGGGCGTCGGTGCTAGCTCTCATATGACATAACCTATGCGGTCTTTTTCTCTAATAACATGTTTTCTTTGAATCAAACATTATAATGGTTGGAACTCATGGTACTACGAGTCACTCACAATGGTCATTCTGTTACTAGCTTACACTAATGGTACTACGAGTCACTCACAATGGCCATTCTGTTACTAGTTTACACTAACTTACTACTTAAAAAATCTTGTTTGACCAAAACTTGATTTATATTCTTCAGTTTACCATTGATAATCTAATGATAATGAATAAACTCGGGTTATATATAGCAATTATATACACTTAAGGGCTCAAATTTTTTGTTTAGAGGAGTAGAAGGTACTCGAGGTGGGAATTTAAGTTGTTTGGATTGTTAGTGAATTTAGTGTCAACAAGATCAAAAGAACATATATCGAGGCAAGTTAGGATGTGCGGAACGCATATTTGATCAAGACTATTCTAAGTTCTAGTTCAAAAGAACCTCGGTTTTCAAGGGGGTGAAGCTCCTAAGACCACGAGGGGTCCAAGGCAGCACCCCTGTTAGCAAGGTCCAACAAGCAAAGTCCCCGGTGGCTCCATGAAATAATATTTAGACATGTTTGTTATACATCAGAAGTTGCTTCGGGTTCAGATTATTGGTTAAAGGTTGCTTGAAACTTATAGGCGGCAGAAAACTTATGTCCGGTAGCAACTTTGTACCTCGGTATTTATTTGGTACTTAGGTAGCAACCGAGGATTGGTAGGAGCTAAACAATCAGTAGTAATAATTTGTCACTACTAATGGTGTTTTCTTCTCATGTTACTACTGATAATTTGTTCGTGTCTCCATCCCTCGTGAAGCGAGCCAAATGAACCGGTGTACCGAACTATCACGTCAAGTCGTGATATACCATATGCAATGCCTACGGCCAGGTGCCTCCATCAAAACCGCCACACCGCCCTTCAGCGTGCGCACGTAGCACCCTTGAGGCTCCACCACATGTTCCTAGCTTGTTGCTAAGGAACTAAGTTCCTTCCCTATTTACATCTTATAAACTCTTCATGGGTTTTTCCTTCCTCCTACGTGGGAGAAACTATTTCAAAACTCTTTCATTCACATCTTAAGACTCAAAATACTTGACTAATCTTTTCAAAAATAATTACCCAACAATCCCCACCATAAATAATATGAAATTATAGTCATAGCATAGTTGTTTTCATAAATTAATAGAAAGGATAGTTTATTGAACTTTCAACTGATGGAATGTGAATTGTCCTTAATGCCCTTCTCTGAAATGTTAATTAAATTAAAAATATAACGCCGTTGCCGGGAATCGAACCCGGGTGACCCGCGTGACAGCGGGAATACTTACCACTATACTACAACGACTTATTTGATTACTCTTCTTGTTTTATAATATATATTTAACAAATATACATAAATTAAATCTATAAAATGTTTGTTATTAAAAAAATTATACGTGGGGCACAATAAACCTTATTTTTATCATTTTATAAAATTTCATTGTGTTTTCTAATAATATTACTAAAACAATGTTTAATAAATTTACATGTTCCCTAAAAGATGATCATATTGGTCGTTTAAATTGTATAGAATAGTAGAACCACATGACCTATTTTCCAAAATTTAGAATACAGTTAAATCAAGGGCAAAAAGATAGAAAATCACAATAATTTTGGCAATCATAATTGTTTGAAAAAATGTTTGCACCTGAAAGCATGTGTTAATTAATTTATATACAACATTTTTGATATAGAATATAAAGTTTGAGAAATCTTATGATATTCTGTATTTTTACTTGCTTATAATATGAGAATTACATACAACATAGTTTTCACATTTATCAAAAACATGTTGAAAAAACTGAGTCCAGATTGTATATTTGTTGTAGACTTGTAGTGACGTAAAATGTTTAGTTAACGATATGATTAGATTAACAGTAATTAGTGTTCGGTAATGGATTATTAAAATGTTCAAAAGCAACTAAAATTACAAGATTCCCCAAATTTGCAGTAGATCAAGACTTCCTTCATCTGTTTATTTTTTCTGTGTTGTTTATTATATCCACTGAAATCAACACCCCATAATCTTGTATATCCAAAAGTGTCCATGGCTCAAACTGTAAGTACAAACTTCAACTAAATATTGAATATCAGTTAGTTACATTGTTCACATACATGCATATGCTTATGTACAACACTACAAGTTACAACCACATAGGCCGAACATAAATTCCTTTTTTTTTGGGAAATTAAGATGACAACAATCAGTAGTTCTGTTGACACTTTTTATATATTAAAACAAACTAGTTGTTCTTATACGTATTCTGGGTATCAATTCCTTCAGTACGAACTAGTGGGAGTTACTTTCTATGCTTCGAAATTTGAGCTAGAGGCGGATCTAAGAACTCTTGTCTTGGATGAAACGAGTCAGGTAAAATATGCTGAAAATAATCTGGTGTAGTTATTTTTTATTCAAAAGAAAAATTACAATTTTCTGTTGACTCACTTGATCACAAACTAAAGAAAAAAACACATTGGTTTTTTACATGACCCGACCCATGCCCTGTTCGATACACATCAGACTTGTGGGGTGTTATTAGAACTGAATCACATCAAATGTGCCAAGCTAAATATAGTCAGATTATTCTTCACCCTCTTACACCGTAGCCCTGTTCATTATTCATCGAAAAAACTTAATTTCGACCCGAATTCAAATTCAGGTTTCAAATATTCGAATCCAGTTAGCATCCAACAATATACTCTGTAATTGGTTTTCAAATCGAATCTGTTTAAAGCAATATAGAATGTTTAAATTCAAGTTAAATACAATCTAAGATTATTTAAATTTGAGTTATACATAGTATAATATTTTGCTTTTCCAATAAAAAAATAAACATTTTTCTTGTTATTGTATTTTTACATTACTGAATCAAACCCATAAACGTATTATAAAAAAACACTTAACTGAAGAACTGGGAAGAGGCTGCGCGAACACAAGCCCCCACTGCCACAAATTATGACGTAGGCTCGACCACTTGGGCCGACCTTAGGCGGGCACCCCTCCTAAGTGCAATGGAGGTCACCAACCTAGGCCATGGACCTTCTTGATCATCCATTGACCCCGTCCAGGTAAGTACTTCTCTCAGTGCCTTCTATCCCTATTTATATAACGAGCATATCATCTAATCTTTCTCCCATTGGCGATGTGGGTGTAGAACTAATGAAGTGACCTTATCTTCTTTGTAATTGATATCACAGAACATTATTATTTCCTTCTGATTTACAGTAAAATGCTATGTATTCCTTATTTTCTATCCCAAAATAAGAAACTTAATGACATAATCACAAACTATTTAATTAAAATTATGATTGAGCTGGATGCAAGTTCTCTAAAGCAACACTAATATTGCATTACTATATGAACCAAAGGTTTCTCTTTTATATTTGAAGATTGGTAACAGAGGTCGAACCCAATGATCCAGACAATATGTGTTCCGGAGTATTAGACCATACGCGATGACGATCTCCTACCTTGCATTCAACTACTATAAATATAAGATTTATCTGAAGATGTAGTTGAAATTTGAAATCACTAGTCTTGAGATATATTGTCCAACCACATGAGTATGTTATGTTTGTTAGATCAACATACAATTAGATAATAATTTAAAGTTATAGTTTTATCCCAGTTATCAGGGGTGGATTTACCTTAAGCCCAGGGTGGGAAGGCACCCACTCAAAAAAAGCTTGCTAGTGTAAACTCTTTATTCATGTATCATGTTATGTTTGATTTTGGTCTGTTCTTACTGTAGCCGTGGTTTGCTTTGTATAATTGATCAGTCCTGTAAAGGGGGAAGGGACCTCATGCGTCAAGTCTATCCGAAGTCAGTCGCTTTCTTAGCAGGATTCTAAAGCCAACTAAAAAGGTATATTGGAAGAGGAATATGGAGTGTGTCAAACCATTTATGAATCTAGAGTTTAGTTTATTGATAACGGGTTAAAGAGAAAAAAATCATAAAGCTTATGTAAAAAAGAAGCATGTTAAACAATTTAAAAGTTGCTTAAAATATACTTGTAATGCCTATAAATTTCTAATTTGCTTTTTTAAAAGGTTTCATAAATTATAACTCTTGCATTACTTTAATTGACTGTTATTTGTAATCAATTTTCACTAATAACATCGCAATCATGATTATAAGCTTTTAAATTTTACTTTCTAAACATAGTACTTGCCGATTTTGGCGAGCCCTTGACATGGTTGTGCCGGTGTGATCATTTTAAATGAACATATACCGAAATCCCCATCCCACACACCCTCTTATACAATATACACTACTGCATACATTTAATTAGAGGTGTAAACGAGCTGATCCACTCATAAGCTCCTCAGTCAACTTACTAAAAGCTTGAATCAAAGCTTAAATGAGTTTGAGCCAGTCGAGCATATATTTGGAGTTCATTTAAATCATTTAATAAATGAGTTCAAACCCGAGTTTCACATATGAAATTTGACTAGATTTGGAACCTAAACGAAATTACTCTTTATATAATCATTATTTAAATATTATATATATAGGGGCCGGTTATCGTATAAAGTGTTTTAACGTACTAAACGTACGAAGTCACCAACATGCGACACGTGTTCAGTGGGCGAGGGGTAAATGCGTCCGCGTTATAATCACGCATGATTTATAATAACGTATGACCATAATAACGTAATCACGCATGTTATAATCATGTAATCACGCATGATATAATCATTACCATAATCACGTAATCACGCAATCAAGCATTTAAAACACATGATCATAATCACGTAATCACGCATGGTATACGCACATCACATCGACCTTTTAAAAAAAAATCGTTTTTTTAATAAAAGTATAGCAAAAGTATACTCAAATTAAAGAGAATAAAATGCTTGATTTTATGGTGTAATTTAAAAAATAATAATAATGTCGTATAAAAAAGTTATGCTTGTTTAAAAAAAAACGGGGAACTTGTAAAAAGTCAACAAAGGTAGGTTATTCCAATTTTACAATTTTTGGAATCTTTTCACGCTTAAAACAAACGCATTTGATCTTAACCATTGATTTCCTAGATCAACGCTTCAAAATAATTCTTACGCTTCTCACATTAAAAACATTTTGTATTTAAACCATTCCCTATATATATATATATATATATATATATTATATATACATAATAATTATTGATATATATAAAATTGTGATAAAATATCTAAATAATTTTCAGTCGTGGAGTAAAAAACGGATCAGGTCATAAATCCTGACACAGTCCGGGTTTAGGGTGAACACTAAACACCCACTCGATGGGTGATGCTGATTGGCATGGGCCAATCGGGTCAGATATTTCGGGTTTCTCAGGCTGAAATTACGCAGCTCATAGTATAAGCTCCACACTGACCCCTCTAGAACCTCCATCGTGAAATCTACACTTCACCATTCTCATGGACAACGAGTGGGACACAATTCAACCATCCACCTCCGATGAAGACGACGCCGACGCCGTGGTCGTCACCAGACCATCCAATTTCAACGAACCCCCGATTTTAGCCCCAACCAACCACGACGCCTTACCCGTTTTCCCCCAACCACCACAAGACAACCACCCCCAAGAACCACCTCAGGAAACACCGTCACCACCGTCATCATACTCGTCTTCGACAACGCCGTATGAGATAGTCGAGGGTGAGCTGCCGCAGCCACCGGAAGTGAGAAACACCCTATTAAAGGCGAGTTTGGGGATTTTGAGCTCCTGGGTTGTGAGGATTGTTTATGGGATCCGTAGCAGAATTGGATTTTGGTCAATTGCGTCGGTGGCTGCATTTGCCGGACTGGTAGTGTACGCAAGGCGTCGACAGCGGTGGCGGAGGCTAGCGGAGAAAGATGAGATAGATAAGTTGTTGCTTTTCTTAAATCAGAAAGATGAGGTCAGTTTGGTCTTTATTAATTTATCATCTGTCATATGCCACCAAGTGTTTGATAATATGTCAGTTTGGTCTTTATTAATTTATCATCTGTTAAAAATTGACAAAGCTACTTGATAGACTAGTGAGTAAGAAGCGTAAGTAACCGAATAACCGCCTCTCCGGTTGCTTGAGTATGATATGTATCGATGGCAAGATCATAGTCTGTATGTGTCAAAGATATTATCATGGTTCCAAATTGTATAACAACCATACGGAACTTGCAACACGCTCTCGCGTACCGCGAGGATTTGGTCACCTCCCTTCGCGTACCGCGAGGGAGTGCCAATTCGCCTGACCGGAAGACAAGTCTCTCGCGTACCGCGAGAGACCTTGCTCTATTCTTCGCGTACCGTGAGGTGGCTGAGTAAACAGAAAGATTACTCAGCTGCCCAGTTCTAACACTTAGTCAAATTTTGCCATTTTTCACCAAAACCACTTGACACCAAAAACTCCCAACACTTGGGTATTTGACCAAACTTTCAAATATAGTTTACACAACTCTTATAAACATCAAAATATCATTTCAAGAATCATTTACACCATTTTACAAGGATTTTCCTTAAAATCCCCAAAATACCAAAAATGCATACGAGAATTTCTCCAACACCTCGGACTTGACTTGGACTTACATCGGAGCTTTTCCTACATAACCACATGAACATTTCACCATTAGTAATGAAAATAAACATAACAAACAAGTATTTATCACTTGTTTCCACTCATTCACCCATTTGACCCGTTTGACCCGTTTGCACCCATTTGGTCAATTAAGGATCATAACACTTGCATTTCTACTACAAGTTTCATTTCTTTCATTTAACAATCATTTCCATCATTTCATATCCATTATAGCTCTTAGGCCATAACCTCATATCCATTATGATACTTAGATCATAACCTCTTATCCATTATGGTATTTTAACCATAACCTTATATCCATTATGATTCATAGATCATAACCTCATATCCATTATGATTCTTAGATCATAACCTCTTTCATACATATCCATTATGGTATTGCACTATAACTACATTCATTCATTTCACAATTTCCATTATAGTAATTCAACTATAGCTACATTCATTTACATAACTGTTATAGTATTACCACTATAACCACATACATTCAATTACACATATTCATTATAGTTTTATTACTATAACTACATTCATACTTATCACATACTAGTTCATGCCATCATCATGCATATTCAATTCCACACATAGTATGCATACGTATCACACATTTCACCCATTTATCATCAATACTAAGTAAGTGCAAGACACTTACCTTTTGAGTTAGAAGATCCCGCACCACCTTCTAGCTTTGCAATTTGATTACCTAAACATACACACCTAGTTTAGTAATCTAACATACATACATAATCACATTACAATTGAGCCCACAACTCAATTTCCATTTCCAACCCAAATTGACCCGTTTGGCATAACCAATCACCCTCTTTTAATACAAACTCACCTACTTGAGTTTTCTTTCCAATACCTTGACACTAATTTCTCATTCAATAACTTTTATTAGGTCAATTTGGTGTTTGATCAAGTGTCTAATACCACCTAAACACTTAATTCTCACCAATTCCTCATTCTAGTATCATGATCCAAACACCCCCAATTTTTCATCATATGAACCCTAACTTTTCAAAATCAAAATCAAAGGGTTCTAGGATGTTATCCACCTCTCTTTACCTTTAGTTTAGCTAGATTATCTACAATCTAACACTAATTTACCACATGCATACTCAAATTTCGGATTTCTCCAAAACCCACCAAAATCACATTCAAAGTGAAATCAAGGGAAGGAAATCACTTACTTGATATTAGGAGAGTGATGTGCAATCCAAAACCCCCTCAAATCAAGCTTCAAATGCAAGTTTTGCTTCAAAAATCGTTTTTCTCCTTTTCTCTCTTGCTCAAGAACGATTTTAACATATGTGACAAACCAATTTTGACTTCTTTTAGTCAAAATGGCAGATTTTCCATATTACAACTTTAGTCCCTCAACTTCCATTTTACCCATTTCATTTCAAAACTAGTTAAAACTAGTATAACACCATTACTAACTTGAAACCCACTTGTTTCAACTTATTTCTAAAATATTATTTTCTTCATAATATTTATTAGAATATTTTATTTATTTGAAAACGAACCCCGGATTTTGGTTCGTTACACCATCATTTGTAAGAAACACTGGCAAAAACAGGACAATCCCTAATGACATAGTCTAGTACTCTAGTGCATAAATGACACCATGAGACCGTCTCCTAGGCATTTCATCATTAAGCAGTTAATGCGGTAAAATATCGGATATCGGTCAAGGACCGATATTTGAGATATCGGTTATCGCGGTGAGATATCGGTGGGATATCGGTAACCATAAATTTATATAAAAATTATATATTAATCATCAGATTCAATAGTGATAGACTAGAAACATAAAATTTGCCCTAACCGATTGCATTCAACAAATCATCCAATTACGTGTATGAGTACTTAAAAAGATATCCTATTATCCTGCAATCTATATACATGTTATGAATCTCTAGCTTCCTACCAGGGGTGGCTCGACTAAACAAAAAAAGTATCTCCCGCTCAGGGCCCCCATTTTTAAGGGGCCTCTAAATTAGAATTTAACTTCGTTTAATTTTCAGGTTTTAACAAGGAGAATATAAAATCAGTATACTTAGAGGAGTTTTCTTTGTAGTAAAAACTCACTTCAACTTTAATATTTGTGATTGTGTGCATTTTAAAATTTGTACACAAAAAACACAAATCATTATATTCCCATGTGTTAGTATTTTAAGCAAAAAAATGTTTTTTTTCTATGAAAGGGCCCCAGTTTAGAATTCGTTTTGGGCCCCTATAAAGGTTGAGCCGAGCCTGCTCTATGGGGGTGTTTGGGATTACTTATTTACCCTACTTATTAACTTATATAAGTTAATAAGATGTTTGAGAGAGCTAACTTATTTACCCTACTTATGCCATTTTCAAGAAGTAAGGGGGAGCTTACTTATGACTTATAACTTATTAACTTATATAGGTTATAAGTCAATAAGTAGATTTGAAAATGAATCCCAAACACCCCCTACATGTGCTTTGGGTTTTAAAAAGTGCGCATGAGGCACGCCTAGGCCGAGGCGACCTAAGGCGCCTAGAAGATTGCTTCTGACTAGGTGAGACGCAATACATACAAAAAGCGTGCAAGGTCTTGAGGTGCCCTTCTGGTAAGGGGAAGTTTTTGTGCATCAGGATGTTGTACATATATATAGGTTATTTATATATTAAACCATATATAGAGCTTATTCATGTCTAAATAAATGGCACATCGCATACCAAAAGCAGTGCGCTTTGTGCCTTGCTCCTCGGCTCATAATCTTGAGCAGTTGGATGTAAAAACTACTTTCTTGCAAGATTATCGCCTCGGTGGGCCTTGCGCTATTTAAAACCAAGCATGTGCTTCCTAGTAACTGTGATATCTTTGACATGTATATTTATATGTAAAATACAATTCATGAGTTTACCAATCTATTTTGCAGAAAATAAAACAGCTTCTGCTCCAAATAGACCGAATGAATGAAACCATATCAGCTCGACGAAGGGTTCCAGTGCTACGGGTTGTGGTTGATAGCCCACTTCCAAGGTTCAGCCGAATACCAACCTGACACCCGCCTGTAAGTTTCTTCACATTGCAATTTCATGGTTGCGGAATTATAATGAGGTTAAGAGTTGGACATGGTGCATATTGAATGTTCATTTCATGATCCATGTAATCTATATGTTGTGCATTTGACCGTATGTATATGGTTTACAATTACCCTTTGGAATCGAGTCGTGTTGGATACCTTCTGTATAAATGTATTTGTACGGTCAAATACGATCTTTTTTAATAAACTAAATAAAAGGAAAAGTTGGATATCTCAAATAATTTTTTTTAATTATCATTTTTGTAAAATATTGTTTACATGGCAACTGATATGATCGTATAAACGTAATTTGGTAACTATATAGTTGTTATCTAGAAACATACTAAAAGTTTCAATTTAATAAAAAAAATTATTAATTGATAAAAAATAATTTGTTTCTTATTTCATGTGGAATTTAGACACAAGCTGGGGTATATCTTTTATGCAATTTGCACTTAGAGATACGTTCTCTCTCTCTTTCTCTATTGATATAAACATTATTATGGATTTTAAACATACATATTTGCAATATGTACATATATGTGGTATTGACTTGATTGTTGGAGGGTGGTCTCCCGTAGAGGTGCACAAAAAACCGGTTCCGGAAGACCGGGCGGTTCCCGGTTTCGGTTCCTACCCGGTATGGTCAAGACCCGGTTTGGACCCATTTGTACCCGGTGGTTCCTACCCGCTTTGGGGTTTCCTATACGTGACCAGTTCGTACCCGGACCAGACTAGAACCGGTTCTAGCCGTTAACTTGTTTTAAAAAAAGTCATTTCTTAACTGCTATATAACTAGGTGTGAATTTGACCCTTTTTCTTGTTTTTAGCCCCCTAAGTTAGTATAAATAGATGTTGCATTAATTGGTTGAGTACCCGACTTGAAAACGTTAAACCAAGCGAAAAAAAAGCAAAAAATACTCGTTTTACTCTCTTTCCCGACTTTCTACTCTCATTATGGCTCACTCGCAATCACAATCATCCGTTGTTCAACCGTCAATCGTTGTTTGAGTGACACGTATCCCCCAATAATTTAGATTTATTAGTATAAAGATATTGTATTAACTATAGTAATTATAAAAGTTAATTACATATTTTTATAAGCATGTAATTTATAGGAATAAACCTAACATTTAATTACTTGATGTATTGGTTACGTCTACAAAAACGTGTGTCCCGTGTGCCTTGCGGAGGAAGTTATAAAGTTATAATATATTCCCTTGTAGTATTCACGTCTCTTGTATTTGGTATCAAATCGAGTATATCAAACAAGAAATAGGTTTTTTTTACCTACACATTATTTATTTAACCACTTGATTTTCTTTAATCTTTTTGAAACAATATTAAAGTAGCCTCAATGGTTCGCTTCGCTACTTCCCATGTCGGCCGTTTCATTGGAAATACGGATTATTATTCTAGTCTTAAAAGGTTTGACGCCAATAAATGTGGTAATATAAAGTCAAACAATGTAATATTTAACCATTGAACACATCCAATCCAAGATTTAGAATAATTTTCATTACAATTTACAACACAACGTTAAGATTGAATAAAGATTGTATAAGAAGTAATTAAATAATTTTTTTTTTCTTTTTGTCATCAGGTCTTTGGTCTGGTGGTCAAGGGGTTTTGCCATTAGCCTTGTGAAGGTCTCAGATTCAATCCTCACAAGGTGTACTTCATAATTTCAGGAACACCCTTTGTGCCAGGACTTGAACTCTAGACTAGGAGGGGTTAGCATCATCCTAACCGACATGTCGTTCTAAAAAAATTATGAGTAAATTACACAAATCGTCCTTTATGTTTATACAATTTTTCATTGTATGTCCTTTAGCTCAAAAAATGTCAGAGATCATCCTTTACGTTTACAAATCTTGCACATTACGTCATTTGCCCCTAACCTAGTTAATTTTTTCCGTTAAGTATGGTCATATGCAAGACACATGAGGGTACTTTAATCTTTTTAGTATTTTATTTAAAAATATTTTAATAGTTATTTTAATTAAAAATTTAATATATATAAACCTAAGTTGTATCTCCCTCCTCACACACCTGCAAGCATACCACCCCAGCCACCATTCATCTTCCTCCTCACACACCTGCACCGGCACCACCACCTGCAACTGCCACCAGCCGACCAAACACCACCACCAGCAGACCACCGCACAACCCCCTCATCCGATTTGAGCACCACCACCGCCCTAGCATCACCACCACCATAAAGCACCAAACGTTACTTTGGAGACGTTACCGGTTTCGAACTGCTTTTATTCGCCGGAATTTAGGATTTTTCTCACGTCCTGTTAGGGTTCATTTCATTTCTCTCATCCAATTTCCGTTTGCTCGCTCTCGGGATTCATAACATCTGATTACGGTCGTCTTTTTGGGGAAAAAAGTTCCATTTTCGTCACTCTTTTGTGACTGTAGATTTAGGATCTGCAATTTTGCGAGGGTTTTATAACTCCTTATCTGCAATCTGCCGGACCTACCTATTTCATCAAGAAATTGAAAGGAACAAATGGCAAAAAATGTTGGTGCGATTTAATCAAGTCGGCGAATGACTGGACTTGCTGTTTGATTTGATAATTTTAATCCACCATTGATGTGCTGACACAAATCCCTTTTTAAAGACAGCCCCAAACGTTTAAGAACCCTATTCCTAAACAGAACTCTATTCCTAAAAAGAACCCAGAATCCAAAATTTAAAGATAGCCCCAAACGTCCACTCCGTCGTGAATCAGAATATATGTCAGAAGATCAACAAAATGCTTCAGAAGATCGAGCAATGGAATGATATAAAGACGCAAAAAACAAAATGGGAAACGCAACTCACAATAAACGTACTTGCCGGAAGTTTTGTTGGTAGGAGGTGGTGCCGGAAAACTGATGTTGCCATTTCCAGTGATTTACCCCCAGTTTAAAGTGATGCTGCCGTTGACGGTGTCGTCGGAGTTGAAGATGAACCAGGGGGCGATGGTTCATATCGAATAGAGGGATGGGTAGGGGAATGCCACTAGAATTCCTCCATTATTCAGCTATATGCATGTGCAAGTTTTAAACCCATTTTGACCCAGGCGATGGGATGGTGGCGGGTTTCATGAAGCTTGGGGGGCTATGGTGGGTGGTGGTGGCAGATGGTGGCGGCGGCGGTGTTGATGGTGGGTCGATTTGAAGGATTTGAGGTGGTGGATAAACATAAAATTAGGGTTTTAAATTTAAATTTGTGGGTAAAAAAATCAAAACACCCTCGTGTGCAAGGCATATGACTGGAGTTAACTGAAAAACTTAACGTCTGTTATGCTAAAGGACGTAAACCGCAACAAATTTAAACTTAAAGGATGATTTCTGACATTTTTTAGCCTAAATGATATACAGTGAAAAATGGTATAAACATAAATGACGATTTCTATAATTTACTCAAACATTATTTTTTAAATATTGGAAATATTTAATTATTAACACATTTTTTTTAAATGCATAATATATTAACAAGCTAGAAAGAAACTAACAAAAGATGCATAAAATAGGAGAAAAAATTACATAGCAGGTTTCACCATAGAGGTTGAAGGAATACCATTTTGTTTGTTCTTTAGTTTTGTTTGGCCTTGGCCTTTTTGCTAGTTTCTTTCTAGCTTGTTTTCTACCAATAAAGCTTTGTTCTAAAATATTTTTGATGTGTGATTTTTAGAAATTTCCAATAAATTACGTCAAAAATTGCAATAGCAAGGTTGTTACACTGCTCAATGGATGATAACATGGTTTTGTGCGATACAATAACCATTAGCCTCTTTAGTGTTTATAAGATATTGTTTGTGATCCAATTCTAACATGAGAGTAAGTAACAATCTGAATAGATGAAAGTTCTATTCTTACATAGAGTAAATGCTTGAGAGTCTTATTTACCGAGTTGCTCCTTGTATTACTAGATTGGGTAACTTTATTAATGATGAAAAACGTAGCAAATTACAAGAGTTGTTCTAACCGCATCTAATGCATCAGGTAGTCGACAAAAAAGTAACACAATGAATACATGCTTAGACCGTTGTCAACTTTCGCAGGGTATGCATGTGTCACGATATATTTGATGTGTACTTCATATCCGACACATAATTTAGGTAATAGTTAAGAGTCCGTCTCGACTCTTGATCCAAATAAGAGATTAAACCTTAGCTGGATTACACGTCATATACTCTCTTTTACTAAGACTTAAAAAAATATATAAAAAACACAAGTATAAGAATTTTAGAAGTTTTTGGACTTTTAGTCTTTGCGAACAAACCAATAAGATTAGTTCACTAAATGATTGTGTTCCACTTGTATTGTACGACATTTTTAAAGACTAATTCATGAAACTTTATTAATTATTTTTTAAAATAAATTTATAGAAAGTTATTTGGTGTTTTGACTTTTAATACATTATCCTTATCAATAACATTATCCTTATCAATAATGGAAAATATATTATTAAAATTATTATTTTTAATCAATTAACCCATCCATGTTTTAAATTATATTATTGTTCGGTGGTATATCATGTTATCGAACGAGTGTCCGTCACTCAACGCTGTGAAATACGTTCACTGTTTTTTTATTAATTAATATTTAAATTCTTATAAATCGGTTGAGAAAGTAACCCAATTTATATGCATCGTGTCCACTGCTTGAACCCAAAAAGTAGCGAATCAAATACTTAACCTCAATTTCACATCTCTGATCAGAGAAATTGAATGAGCGGCAGCGAGGGAAGCTCGGGGCATTCGGCCGGAGATGCGCCTCCGGCCGCCTGTAAGAAGAAGGACAAGGCTAAAGTGAGCCGGACGTCGTTGATTTTGTGGCACGCTCACCAGAATGATGCCGCGGCGGTGCGGAAACTATTGGAGGAAGATCGGTCTCTGGTTCAAGCTAGGGATTATGATAATCGAACTCCGCTTCACGTCGCTTCACTTCACGGATGGATCGAAGTTGCTAAATGTTTGATCGAGTACGGTGCAGATGTTAACGCGCAAGATCGCTGGAAAAACACGGTAATCATGTTCACACTGTACGCAATTGGAATATAACATTTCTAGTTCTTGTTTTTATCGTCAGATTAAATTAGGTTTAATTTCAGTATATCATTTTCTATACTCAATTTTATTGTAAATTCGTTGAACAATTAAGGTTTATATAATCAATGATATGTTCACAATATAAATTCTTGTATAAACGCATATTGTTCATATTTTCATCTACATGTCAGTATATCATATGGACAGCTTAATATTGATGATTTTTATTTCTTTTTATTTTACTATTGTTTATTCATTAGTGGTTACCAAGTAGGCTTGACTGGCAATTATAAAAATATATAGTTCTTATAGATACAGTGTATCTGTTTAAGTTAGCAATAAGCTCATTCTGGAAGCATATATGGTGCTGCAAACAAACCTAGATTAGGAGAGTTTTGCTTGAGTGATCCATCATCCATCACCTCATTGTACACTTGTGTATATTTTAATATCAACAATTGTGTATATTCTAATATCAGCAAATATATGATTATAATATTCAATAAACATGCCTGATTGCTCCTTTTATTCAAATGTTTTTTGGTAGTAAAAAATATTCATTATCTTCTTGATACATGTAGTAATCTCCAACCATTGGCTTATTTTTAGCTTTCATCTAGTTCAATCAACTCACAATACTTTATATTGTTCATGACAGCCTCTAGCTGACGCGGAAGGAGCTAGAAAACATAACATGATTGAGTTGCTAAAGTCGTATGGTGGCCTGTCATATGTAAGTTTCAACGCCTGACTGCCTGGCACTCTCATGTGATTTAGAATTTATTCTTGCTACTTTATTTTGTGGTATAGCTTTTTGATGCATTATAGTCAGTGCATTCTTTAATTCAGTTAAGATTGTATGCACCAATACACTATTCATCCTTTAGGAATTTTATTTATAGGATCCTCTGTCTTCATTATCCTTTTCGAATTAGGACCCACACTCCATTTCTTTTCAAGGAATATATTAGAGTTTATGCTAATACACATTCTTATGGTTTATTGGTATGCTTTTATAAGTTTCAAAAGTTTATCATCTTTTATGCAGGGACAAAATGGAAGCCATTTTGAACCAAGACCTGTGCCACCACCCCTTTCAAATAAGTGTGACTGGGAAGTTGACCCTCTAGAGCTGTATTTCACAAACTCTCACTTAATAGGCAAGGTCAGGATTCTTTTGCTAATATCTTGTTAATTTAATGTTTAAATGTAACAAGTCAGAATGTAGATCCTTTATCTAAAGTTTTAAACCATTAATGAATTAGTGACTATAACTATTTATGCTGACAGGGATCTTTTGGTGAGATTGTAAAAGCATGTTGGCGTGGAACACCTGTAGCTGTCAAACGTATACTTCCAAGTCTCTCAGATGACAAATTGGTGATGTGAGTGTTATTATATTTGGTCAACTAATAAACTACTGTAAAATATCGTTTATGTACAGTAACCTTTACCACCAAAATGGCTAAATTTTCTTATTCTTGTTTGTGTTACCAATCCAGTCAGGACTTCAGGCATGAGGTGAATCTGCTGGTCAAACTTCGCCACCCTAATATAGTGCAATTTCTTGGAGCTGTTACTGAAAAGAAACCGTTAATGCTGATAACCGAGTATCTGCGAGGGGTAATTTATAAAAAAAAAATCTAGTTACTATGAACTTAGAAATGAAAAAAAGAAGCAATAACAAATTATTTACAATCCTGTCATTTGAACATTAATATATGAATGCAGGGTGATCTTCATCAGTGCCTAAAGGGAAAGGGTGCACTAAGCCCAGCAACAGCTGTAAACTTTGCTTTAGACATTGCCAGGTACTTTACTTTTTATATTGTTTAAAAATACATCTTCGGTTGGTTAGTTCCTAAATTTTTGTTTCTTTTTCATTTATTTTTCTTCGTGTGTTTGCAGAGGCATGGCTTATCTTCACAATGAGCCTAATGTTATCATTCATAGGGACCTAAAACCAAGGTTTGTTTATTTACTGTATTCAGGATTCAGAATACAAAGATTATTGGTTTCTTTAATGTGTACATTAATTTTTTTAACTTGGTAGTAACACAGTTCTTTTTTATTCAGGAATGTTCTCTTAGTCAATTCGAATGCAGACCATTTAAAAGTTGGAGACTTTGGACTTAGCAAGCTTATTAGGGTTCAAAATTCTCACGATATTTACAAAATGACCGGCGAGACTGGCAGCTGTATGCTTTATATCCTATATACTATTTTCCATTACAATTTTAGCATTATATAATCATTTTTTCTGAGTTTTTCGTGGTATAAATACAGATCGTTACATGGCTCCTGAAGTCTTCAAGCATCGTAAATATGACAAAAAGGTTGATGTGTTCTCTTTTGCAATGATATTATATGAGGTAATTGCTGGTGGAGTAAGTTTTGTGATAAAAAGAATTGAAAACAAATAATAGGCATTTTGATAATGATTTTTTGAACTTCCTTTTTTAGATGCTTGAAGGTGAGCCACCATTATCGAATTATGAAGCTTATGAAGCAGCAAAATATGTGGCGGAAGGACACAGGCCTATATTTAGGGCAAAAGGTTACACTCCTGAACTAAAAGAGTAAGTCAACTATCGGTCAAATGTCCAAAATATCCACAACATTTACAATAAGCAAAATAGGTTGAATATTGATGATATTATCTGATGTGTTTGAATTTAATTTTGTTAGGCTGACTGAGAACTGCTGGGCAGCAGATATGAACCGGAGACCGTCCTTTTTGGAGATCTTAAAGAGGCTTGAAAAAATCAAGGAAACAATACATCCAGATAACCATAACCATTGGCATATATTTATATCATGACCAATCATTGCTTGCCAGTTGGCTGTCATCAATCATGTCCAACAAATCATATTTTTATGAACATATTCAAGTCAAAATCCTGATTTTGATGAAGATGAATGCAGTTTTAGGAAAATGAGTTTCCTCAGTTTTTTCTTCAGGTTAGTATTAAGGAATTTCAAGAAATCTTTGATTTTCCTTGATTCAAATAATGAAATTTTAGTGTTAGTTGCAGCTTGGAAACACATTTTTTTGCCTGCTTTGTTCTCTGACTTTTTATGTCTTGTTTGTACATGCTATATTTTTACATTTCTTTTTTCTCTGAAAGATGACTGCTAATGTGATAATTGATAAATGAGTTTTGCTGTGACCAAGGTTTTAATAACTAGTCATTGCGGGTAATTTTTCAATGCGTTTGGGTCAATATGGAACTGTTTCTGAAAAAACGGGTCAGAATGGACATGACATTATGATGTTACGTTTTGAACGGGTTGAAATGGTCTATTGTTTTCTGCCCAAATAAGCTTCATGTAAAAAGCTGTCCAGAGATGAAGTTAGGGGGAATTTATCACATATATGTAAAAAATTGAAAATGTTCTAAACTACTAGTAGAACATACTGAACACACCAAAAGTCACCACCACAAGCTTCCAATCACCGCACATAGTTCCAACCACTGCCACTATCACCATTTATCGTCTACCGTCGTTGAAGACTAAAAGGACAAAATTTTCAAACTTCATAATCAGAACTTTAGAACCACACTTGCAGTCATGTACTTAGCAGCCTTCATCTACCATAGTTTCGCCTTCGTCTACAGTCTTTGATTTTGGAGAGAGGCGTCCGTTGGGTTTTGAGAGTTGTAGGAGTTTTGTGTAGAGATAGAAACCAACACTGTAGGTAATTATCTTGTGATAACTCAGTTGAATGTATCACTGTGCAATTTACTTCTTTACCATTTCTTTTATTTATAAGTTACTAAAATATTTATCACTCTGCGATCTGCCTTTATTTGATTACCATTCCAGTTTACTTCTTTATTTTATAAATTATTTAATTTATTTTAAATTTGGGTTATTTTAACTGGCCACTTACACATTCATGGACACATAATATAAGTTGATAAAGCTTAATACTTCTTTTAAAAATGGCCAGTTTTGACCTGCATCCATTTTAGTCAGAACAAGCGCCAAGATGCCATTTTGACATGAACCGTTTTGACCCATTCAACCGTTTTTGCTAGGAGTATATGGGACATTCCTTGGAATGTACTACAATAAATGTTGTATATAATAGCTGTCACACGTTGTGTCGCCAAATAAGGTGGTGTTGGACTTGCCAGCTCGAGGAATTGTCCACCGGACCAAGCCATTAACCATAGGTTCATGTGTCAGTGATCGGCGTCGAAAAAAAGCCGATAAAGTTCTATTCACCTAAGCTAGCTATGGTAAGTAGGGTGTCGAACCAGAAAGAGTCGGTGGTTGGTAAGTAACAAAAGTGGATTGCAAGATGTGATGTAAAATTGATTGTTAATTTCATGTGAATGCAGAGAATTACAATTAACCAAAGAATTAGATAACAGAAATATGAAAAATGAACACAACCAAGCTTAAGTTTGATCACACAGTTAGTAATTTGAGTTCGTTCCTGGATTAGAAGATTACATACGCATAATCTTGAATGAAACAAGTGATGTATAATGAGGGCCTGCAAGTGTACGTCTAAACATGTAACGAATAAACACCGATAAAGTTAAACAATACGAAGTGATCTCTAGCAATTACCAATACAATAACAAAACCTTCAATCATATATCTCAACATGCAACGATCACACACCGATGTATAAGGATACATGATGTGATACTAGTCATTGTACTTTTAGACACAAACACATGAAAACACCAAAGTTGGAACTCAAATTGAACTAAATGACTCCCACAAACTTTACACCTGGTTGTGATCACGGGTGTTTAGCCACACATACTTATAGTGGATGATGACATAACACGATCTCGAGAAGCAATTGATGTGAATTTGTGATTAGAACACTTTGTCACTGAGAATTTTTGTGGGTTACCCTTCTTCAGTATGCATGTGGAGAGCCACTAATCCACTATGTCTGTTTATCAAGTTCTCTTGTTTTAATTATGTTGTGATTCACAAGCTAGTTCCTCATGTGAACTGCTTTTCTGTAAAACTTGTTAGCTGACCCAAGCACTGCACCCCGATGCTGATATAGCAGATAGATTAATTAAAAGATCAAAAGAGTTGAAGGTTCCAACATCATAGGATTATGCAACACCATCTAAATGAGATTGTATTTCATAGTTTTTACATGGGATACTGGATATGTTACATATAACAGTAAACCATGACCTACATAAAGGTCAACTGATGACTTCATAAAAACAGTCACGAAAACTTCACAATTCCAGACTTAAATGAGCTTCTTCTTTTCAAAAAACGACTTCAAATGCCATACTTGTAAACCTGCCACGGACAAGCAAACAAACAGTGAAATAAAACTCAACAGCACCATTCTCGAGTTCGTCTTGCGGTTAAGTTGTTGCATATCGTGTTCCCTGTAACAAGCATACAAAATACGACATTCGGTTAGTCACTCCCTTGTTGACCCGTCACAACATTTGACTTTGAAAAGTCAAAAGGACTACTTTATGAAGTAAATAGCTCATGAAAGATTGTTCATTTACCTTTCTCGGAGATAAAACATCTCTTCATGGATGGAAGTGATGGTATCTTCAAGCTTCTTTAGCTCCAATTCCATTGCCTGCAAAACAAACAAACAAAAATGGCATTATAATATTTCATTGTTTTCAGAACCAGGCCGGCCGGTCACACCAGAAACAAACTACAAAACCGGTCTGTTTGAGTGCTTTTGAACCAATCCACTTGAGGGTCTAACATGTGGTTGGACCGGATTTCAAATTTCTCCTTTTTCACTTTTTCCCTACCAAAATTCATTTTTTTTACTTTTATCTTCCAAATCTGATTTACTGATTAATTTACTACTTCAACCTACATATTTTGTTAACATTACAAATCCATACCAAAAGATAAAAACAGTTTCATATTTTGTTTTAAATCAGTTTTTTATATTTTTAATTTTTAAATTATTTATGATGATATCCGGCTTTTAAAACAGGTCCAAATGAAGAGTAAGGCCGCCGGTTCGATGGTCGATCAAGTTATGAAAACATTATATTACGTTGATCTTGAAGATTTTGGGATCCTTTTTTACATCAATTTCTGCAGACTGATAAAATATTTCATAAATTAAGAAACTTACATCTACAGAACCTTTTTTGGCAACACTAGACCAATCCTTAGCAGCCAAACCAGACCTCCAATCAAAATCAACAGAAAACTTAATCAATGGATGATGATCAAGGGCAAAAAAGCAAGCCACGTAATCTCCACCCTCAACAACCTGAAATGAAAACTGTCCTGATTGCACATGATCGGCATAATGATACGAATTTCCGTACACCGATGTCACCTAAGTCAAATCACCACCAAAATTCTCAAAAAGATGAACAAATTGAGTCCAAAATCACACAGACAGAAATGATGATTTACCCTCAAAGTGAGTTTGTGGGATTCAGGTAAGGGGTGTTGTTCATTGGGATTAACGACAGAATAGTGACCAACTGTCATGGAATTGGTTTTGATGTCTTCTGATATGCATTTGGTACGGCCTGATTCGATCTCGAAACGAACCGATTGGGCGATGGTGGATAGGATTACGATTGCAGAAAGCATAAGTTTTTGAAGCTCCATGGTTGACTTGTCTTAGGATTTGGTTTAGCTATATTCGAGGCGAGAGAGAGGACGACGGTGTCGTTTTGGTAGCAGCTGCTTCAAAGAATCAAGACTCCGACGGAACCAAGAGACGACTCCGTCTTGCACAATATATTTTTTTCGATAAAATCATATACATAAACGACTAAAACTTGTGAGTTTCATGATAATTACACATCTGACCCGTAACTTTATATAAAGGAATGATCAGGATTATCCTAACAATCACCTCCTTAATCACGTTCATGTTATAGAAAATCTTTAACACCAAGTAGTTCCCCCATAGTAACTTAACTCTTGGTAATGCATTTGTTAGTATGCCTGCTCTTTGAAGTTCTTCACTTATGTGTTCCACATTAATCTGTTCCTTTGTAATGCATTCCCTTATTAAGTGATAACACATATCAGTGTGTTTGTTTTCACCATGAAACATGAGATTCTTTGTTAATGCAATAACTAATATGTTGTCCACCATTATGGTGACCTTTATCTTCTTTTCAACCTGTTATTTCACCGAGTAGTCTCTTTAACAACAATGTTTTGACATACAGTTGTTGTTGCCTTGAATTCAGATTCACAAGATGATAGTGCTACAGTCATTGCTTTTGAGTGCACCAACTAATGGGAGAGTTTCCAAAATAGAATACTAATCATGTAGTGCCTTTTTCCTTATTCAATATGAACTCCATAACTACTATCACTAAAACCAAGTATTTTGCATCCACCACTCTTGTGATATCTTATACCAAAATCTTTAGTTCATTTAATATAAAGTTGTACTTGTTTGATAACTTTCAGATGATGCTCTTTTGGTTCTTGTATAAAACAACTTAATAAGCAAACAGAGAAACTTGGTTATGTACTTTTTATAATTTGTTAGAATTTCATTGAAAATGAATATTCCGTTAACGTTTTAAGCTCCCGGCGAATGTGAACAACACCTTACCATCACTTGTATGGTTCAGCGTGAAATCAAAATCACCCTTCACAAAAAAGGCCACCTCAAAGAATATAAAGGTTAACCTTCATTTTCCAAATTACAATTAGTCGTACTGCTCGTTTTCCAGCATGTACAAATGGAGAACAAGTTGGTATAGGAGATTGTTACATGTCAATTGTAGTTAACATGTTAATTGTAGTTAGTTAAGTACAAGGACTTGTTTGTCAATATTGTAAGTAGGAGGGTGTAAACTGGAAATTAGTTACTTTCAGGTTCAAGGTCGTTATATGTTCGTTGTAACCGAACTGTAAGAGCATCTCGATAATGAACTGAATTCGTTCTTCTTCTTATTCGATTCTCTTCAATTCTTATCGTAACATTGGTATCAGAGCCACCGATTCTCATCGGAGCTCGAATTTCGTTATCTCTATTCTTTGCAATTCTTCTGGTTATCTTCGATTTTGACCTAATTGAGCTATGGTGACCGAACAACAAGAAATGGAAAGGTTAGAGAAGTTAGCAATGGCTAATACAAGTTTGATCGAAGGACAACAAGCTATTCTGGATCAAAATTCGGAAGCAATTAAGATGTTACAGATTATCATGACTACTCTTGTTTCTCAAATGTCTGATATTAATAACAAATTGGATAATGATAGAGGCGGAAATCATCATGAGCAGAGGATAGTTTGCACTAGCCGACTGTATTTTCCTAAATTTAGTGGTACGGAAGTTGAAGGTTGGGTGATTCGCTGCAATCATTTTTTCACGGTGGATAAAACACCTGAAGGTGCAAAGGTGTATTATGCAGTAATCAATTTGGAAGGCGCAACACTTGAATGGCATCAAGGTTATGTGGATAGTCAGAACCGTAGTATGGAAGAAATTACTTGGGATGAATATTCTCGATCTGTAATTGCAAGGTTTTCTGAACGCTTATCTGAAGATGCAATGGAGGAATTAAAGAACCTCAATCAGACAGGTTCTCTTTCTGATTACACTAAAGCATTTGATTCATTGCTTAATAGAGTCAAACTGATTGATGAATATGCTGCTAGTTTGTATGTTGGTGGTTTGAAACCTGAAATTCGTTGTTTAGTAAAGATTTTTAAACCTATAACAATGAGGGATGCTATAGCCATGGCTAAACAACAACAGGTGGTTTTTACTACCCTATTTGGAGATAAGGATGTTAAGAAAATTGGTACTAATGCTGTGTTACCTAGTACTCGCTCTAAGTTTGGTAACTCTGCACCTACTAAAAGTCTAGTCAATAGTAGCAGCACTTTGTCCTTGTTACTTACTCCTTCAGTTGATCAAATGAATAAGAATGTTAAGAGAGTCCCTACTAAATTAGCTGAAGAAAAAAGAGTCAAAGGTGAATGTTTTTGGTGTAATGAAAAGTATTCACCAACTCATAACTGCAAATTTAAACATTTGTATGTTTTGGAAATACATGGAGATGAAGATGTGGAGGATACTGGTTGTCCAGCTACTAATAATGTTCAAGATGACACATAAGCTCAAATTTCTGTGTATGCTATGACTGAGGTCAGTTCTTTTTCAACCATGAGGGTGGTGGGTACCATTGGTACTAAACAAATCCAAATTTTAATAGATTCTGATTCAACTCACAATTTTGACAATGCCAAATTAGCATTTAAACTGAATTGTCCCACTAAAGAAGTACCTGTGATGAAGGTTTTATTTGCTAATGGCAAAGAGTTGGACTGTCATCAATTATGTCCAGATTTTCAGTGGTTGATGCAGGGAGTATGGTTTAAAACTGATGTGTTATTACTTCCATTGGACAACTATGATATGGTTTTGGGTATTCAATGGTTACAATCCTTAAATTATATTATGTGGAATTTCAAGAAATTGACTATGCAATTCACTGTGAATTCAAGGGTCATGGAGTTGAAAGGGATAACTAAGAATGGTGTTTCATTGTGTTCTATGAAGAAGTTATCTTCTATGTTGTGTAAGGATAATCCTATGATACAACTGCAATTGTTTAGTATGCAAGAGGGGTTGAATGGTTCTTTTCAGCATCAAGCTAAAGTAACTAGTGCTCAACAAAATGGGGATATTAATGCATTATTGGCACAATATGAAGATGTATTCAAAGTTCCTGACAGTTTGCCACCGAACAGAAGTTGCAACCATGAGATTCATTTGACTGATGAATCTATCACCATCAATCAAAGAGCTTATAGGTACCCAGTGGGACAAAAAGATATCATTGAAAGTATGGTGCAAGAAATGCTTGATATGGGTATAATAAAACATAGTGTTAGTTCATTTGCATCTTCTGTGGTGTTGGTAAAAAAGAAAGATGGCACTTGGAGGTTATGTGTTAACTATAGGAAATTAAATGATCATACAGTCAAAAACAGATTTCCTATACCATTCATTGAAGAGTTATTAGAAGAATTGGGGGGTGCTGAAGTGTTTTCTAAGTTGGACTTAAGGTATGGTTATCATCAAGTTAGAATGGATGAAAATGATATTCACAAAACTGCTTTCAGAACACATCAGGGCTTATTTGAGTTTTTGGTCCTTCCTTTTGGATTGACTAATGCACCTGCCACTTTTCAAGGTTTAATGAATTCAGTTTACCAGAAATTATTGAGGAAATCAGTTCTTATTTTCTTTGATGATGTACTGGTTTACAGTCAGAATTTGCAGCAACATGTGTCTGATCTGAGAGAGGTTTTACAACTGTTCAGGGATAACCAATTGTTTGCCAAGAAATCTAAATGTAGCTTTGCTGGTTCTCAAGTTGAATATTTGGGACATGTTATTTCAAAGGAGGGAGTAGCTACTGATCCTTCTAAAACAGAAGCAGTTAAGAATTAGCCCATCCCTACTAATATGAAACAATTAAGAGGTTTTTTTAGGATTGACTGGGTATTACAGAAGATTTGTTTCTTCTTATGGTGTACTTGCTAAACCTCTGACCACCTTGTTACAAAAAAAATGCTTTCATATGGTCTGAAGAAGCACAGGAAGCATTTGAAACCCTGAAGTTAGCTATGATACAAGCTCCTGTTTTAGCTCTTCCTGATTGGTCTCAGGAATTCATTGTTGAAACTGATGCTAGTTTAAAAGGGTTGGGAGCTGTGTTAATGCAAGGCTCACACCCTATTGCCTATGTAAGCAAAGCTCTATCTGCTAGGCAATGTGCATTATCAGTTTATGAGAAAGAATTACTTGCCATTTTGTTGGCAGTTAAACATTGGCACCAATACTTGATTTTAAAACACTTTACCATTAGAACAGTCAAGAAAAGTTTGAAGCATTTGTTGGAACAAAAGATCACTACACCTTTACAGCATACATGGTTGAGTAAGCTAATGAGGTATGATTACCATATTTTTTACAAGAAAGATGCAGAAAATAATGCTGCTGATGCTTTATCAAGGGTACATAGCTCTTCTTTATTCAACATGGTTGTGTCTTCATATGATCCTATTTTACTAGAGAGGATCAAGTTACACTGGTCACAAGATGCAGCAGCCCAATCTTTAATTCAACAGTTATCTCAAGGGGTCACTATTAAACACATGGCTTGGAATGGTTCTCTGTTGACAAGGAAAAACAAATTATAGATTGGTAAACAAGATGATTTAAAAAGGGATATTTTGATGCTGTGTCATGCTTCAGCAGTGGGTGGTCATTATGGTATTCAACCTACATTGCAGAGATTTAGAAATCTGTTTTATTGGAAGAGGGCTGATAAAGATATAAAGAAGTGGGTTAAGAATTGTGATGTTTGCCTTAAAGCAAAATATGAAGCTGTAGCCACTCCAGGGTTATTGAACCCTTTACCTGTTCCTCAATCTGTTTTCACTGATGTTTCTATGGACTTTATCAGTGGATTACCTAAATCTGGTGGTAAGGATACTATTTTGGTAGTTGTTGATAGACTCACCAAGTTTGCTCACTTCATTCCATTAAAGCACCCTTTTTCTGCTGTTCATATAGCTCAAGTAATGTTGGATAATGTCTTTAAATTACATGGTTATCCTATGACCATTGTTTCAGACAAGGATCCAATTTTCATGAGTTTGTTTTGGAAGGAATTTTTAAAACTTTAGGGCATTGATCAGGCATTATCAACAGCTTACAGCTTATCACCCACAGTCAGATGGGCAGACAGAAGTCTTAAACAGGTGTTTAGAGACTTATTTGAGGTGCATGGCTATGGCTGATCCTAGCACTTGGTTTAAGCGGTTATCTTTGGCTGAATGGTGGTACAATACCACTTGGCATTCTGCCATTAAAATGGATCCTTTTAAAGCTTTGTATGGGATTGATCCACCTTTAAATTTACCTTATATTCCTGACACTAATTCTGTGGCTTCTTTGGATGAATGGTTAAGTACCAGAGATGACATGATTGCTACCTTGAAACATTCTTTGGAGAGGGCCATAAATAGAATGAAACAATTTGCAGATTCAAGGAGAAGTGATAGATCTTTTATGGTGGGAGATTGGGTATATCTTAAACTGCAACAATGTCACACCCCAACCGACGACGGATTATACGTCGGGGCGGACGCGGTTGTTCAATAGCACAAGGTTGACTATTAAAGTTTCAATATTTTATTAATGAATAATTTAAGATTCAATACAAGGAAGAAAAATACGAATACAACATTTAATTTAAGTAGTCTAGGTCCAAAGCATCCTATGTGATCACGAATAAGTCTCATGATGTAAACCTGAAACATGTGAAAGAATCTGTCAACTACAAAATAGTTGGTGAGATACAAAGGTTTTGACACAGTTTAACAAGTATTTGAAAAGAATTACAATTCACTATGATTTGTGCGTTCTATAATGTAAGTATGAGAAAAAAAGCATGTTAGACATTGTGCACATTCAATCCTCCAACCATGTTTATGCATAACCCGCAGGTTTAAAAGTTTGGTTTAGTAACAATCACCAAGGGCTCCCCCTGAAGGGTCAATCAATCAAGGTGGATTGGTCAAATGCAATAGATCTATCATTGTTACCATAGGCTTGATCAAAGATAATGAATATGCTAGTTTTAAGTTTAATCTAAGCATACAAGTCTCAAGTTTAACATAAGAATAAACACGTAGTCATAGTTGTACAAGAATTGTATAAGTTTAAGAACTTTGAACATGTTTCACCCCAAAAGCATAGAAAGAAAAAAGGGGCTAAGTATACTCACTTGGATGATGAATAGTATCTGACACGGATAAGTATTTGCAAGACTTGGAGGGAGAATATCCTCACGATAAGCCTAAGTATGCAAGTTTAAAGATTTAAGTATGATCCTATAAGTCTATGGTAAGGATCTACGATTTCAAGATCGACTAGGGTTCCAAGTGGGAGATGGGAATGATTGTGTTTATAAAGTTTAAGTCAAGTTTTAATAAGGTTTTGAATGAGTCATACTAGGCTTGGATTTCAAAGTTTAAATAAGTTAATAGTTTAAAATAATTATTGTTTAAAATAATTATTTAAGATAAGAATTAAAGATAAATAATAATTATTTCAAAAGTAAAATAATTATTAAATACAAGGTATTTAAAGACTAAATAGTGATTAGGGATAAATAATAATTATTTAAGAATAAATAATTACGAAGGACAAATAGTTATCCAAAAGAATAATTACTTTATCTAAAAATATAAATCATTTAAGATTCGAAGTATTTAAGAATTAAGTATTTACCTTAAAAATGTGGTTATAAGTTTAAATAATAATAAGCATTTATAAGTTTATAAAATGTTAAATAGAACTTCTTATAAAGTTTAAATTATACGTTTAAAGTTTAAATAAAATTATGAGTTTATAGATGTCTTAAATAAAGTTTCTTATAAACATTTTAAATAAAGTTTACAAGTGTTTTAAAGTTTCTACTTTATTTTATGAAGTTTATAAGTTCATAAAGAAAATGAATGAAGTATATTTATTTTCTTATGATTTAAATAAACAAATGGATTTCTTGTTTATATAAAATGTATAAGTTTACAATTTATTAAATTAAAGTTTTAAACAAAAGTAAGTTTATTGTATATAAAAAAAGGGATAAGGAATTAAGTTTCGTATTTTTATAAAACGATTTCTAATGAATGTCCAAGTTTTATAAATTTCGGAAGTATTCTTTTAAATGTTTAAAACTATTTTAATAAATTTATTATTGTAAGTTTTAATTAAGATTAATTAAATAAAATGTTTTCAGAAAATAAAAGTGTAAATAAAATTCATATTCACGTTTATAAAAGTATCACATAATTTATAAAAATTATTAAAAGTTTTAAACTATTTAAAATGATATTTATAAAATAAAAACAAAAACCTGGGGCCAGACCGAATCGAACTCGGGTCTGCCCCGGGTCAACATCACACACAACCACTTAACCATCCCGCCTACGGGTCTCGGTGATGATATATCCGAACAAGAATTACTTAAACGGAATCCCAAACTAACCCCAATCCCCGTATGAACCCTAGATCAAGAGTCCGTAAATTCGATCCGTAAATCCCTCTGTCATTGTAAATTGACAGAGGGCAAATGATTATGGAATGAATACGAAACTTTTGGCTTTCGAATTACCTGAAATGATGTCGTAAAGAGGGATAACGAGTTTGAGTTTTGAAGTCGGCTGCCCACGGACCGATTAAGCAGTTGCAGGTGTGAAGTGATGAAATTTGGAGTTAGAGATGTTTGAGTGTGATGTCGTAAGGTGTTTACAACTAATATTTATAATGGATTTCGTCATTTAATGTCGGATTAGTTGGGGAGATGACGGATGCATGAATTGACCGCGAATTCGAGACCACGGGTGTTTAAATTTGAAATTGGGCATTGAAGTATCTTGGGTTACGGTCGCACGCGGGAGACGAGTTCGAGGTTCAGTGCATTTGGACGGAAATCGCGATTTCGCGTGAAAAGGGTCAAGAACCGGTTGATGTGGGACTCGAAACCGTGACTGGTTTGGGTTTCGGGTGTTTGGAAAAATGGCAGAACAGGTCCTCAAAGTTTTACTGAATTAACACTTTATGTTTAAAAGTAGAATTTTAGTTTAAAACAAGTTTCATTACTTGGCAGATTTAGTCCCTGAACTTTTATAAAATAGATATATTTCCATTTTTATAAATATCCAAATAAATTTTATTATTTTAAAACTTTACGAGATATTTTATAAGATTATTAGTTTATAAGTTTAAATATTTAGGATAAGTTAATTATAATTATAAATCGTAAGGTTTTAAGAGTTTAACATATTCATATATGTATACTTTTAAATAAGCCTTATATATATACATATATATATATATATACATATATATTCCAAGTATAAATGTTTTTCCTTAACTATATATAAATTAATATTTATTGTTTAAGGAATAGTTTTAAAACGAATTCGAGTTTTAAATAAATGATATGTGCAAGGGTTTAGGAACAGGTATGACGAAAAAATCCTGGATATTACAAACCATATGTGCAGTCTTCTCTCAGGTTACACAAGTATTTCAAAATTTCACAAAAGTATTATGGACCATTTCAAATAATCAAAAAGGTGGGTGTAGTTGCTTATACTTTGGATCTACCTGCTGATTCCCAATTACATCCCACATTTCATGTTTCACTCCTTAAAAAGGCTACTAGGCCACTTATTCATCAAGCCACTTTATCTACGGGTCAAGAACAACTGTTGCAGCCTCTGGCTATACTTGATAGAAAGTTGGCTAGGAGTGGTAATCGAGCTATTGTGAAATTTTTGATTCAATGGAATCAGTTACCCATTCATGATTCTACATGGGAGGAAGCTGAAGCTTTTATGGCCAAATATCCTGATTTTCAGATTGATTCTTGAGGACAAGAATGTTTAAATGGAGGGAGTTTTGTTACATGTCAATTGTAGTTAAATAAGTACAGGGACTTGTTCTATCACATGTTAATTGTAGTTAGATAAGTACAAGGACTTGTTTTGTCAATATTGTAAGTAGGAGGGTGTAAACTAGAAATTAGTTACTTTCAGGTTCAAGGTCGTTATATGTCCGTTGTAACCGAACTGTAAGAGCATCTCGATAATGAACTGAATTCGTTCTTCTTCGATTCTCTTCAATTCTTATCGTCACAGAGATTAAACAAGTCTTAAAAGTCAAAGCTTGAAATGTGGACATATGTTGGCACAAATGCCCTTATTTAGTTTATACTTAATTTCTAATTGCAGGCCCTTTTTTGTCATTTTCCCCTTTAAAGCAAGACCATTAGACGGAATCTTTTTAATGTTTAAAACACTCTTAGTTTATTTGAAGTGTTTAAACCTGCTAGTTTAGGAAAATCACGTGAACAGATTTTTCTAAACCCATATTCAAAGATTTGGTTTAAAAATAATTTATTAATGGCAATATTTTATTTAACAGTAACCAAATTTTTTAAGTCTACTCATACATTTTTATTATCACAATAACCACTTAATTTTTAATATTATTGTATTATTATAAAACTTTTTATAAATATTACTTTTTTTTTAAAATTAAAATATCCAATATATGAAACTAGTTGTTATTTAGTTATTTTTTTCTAAATTTAATATGAAATAGAAGATAATCATAAAATAATAAATACTTTAAATAATAAACAAATTTTATAATTATTTATTTTAGTCGACTTAAAAAAATAATCACTAAATAAAAGGTTTCATTTATATTTCATTTAAATCACTTATTTTTTTTTAAATAACTTTTATGAAAAATATCATAATAAAATAATAATAGTAAAACTTGAGTAATTTTTATAGTTAGAAAAATCTATTAAAGCTTGTTATTGCTTCATGAGTTTATCCATATATTAAACTATTAATAATACATTGTAATGTTACATTATATTAAAAGTTTTCTTATTACTCATGTAATTTTTTTTCTTTTTTACTTAAACTTTTCTTTTTCATATCATAGTACTAACACTTCTACGTTTATGAACTCATATTAAAAATTATCTGTCATTATAACATGATATAAAGAATATTCTTTTTGTATTATTAACAGGACGCGACATACTATTAAATTTTACATTATTGCAAAAATATAAAAAGAAAAACCTTTTTTATTTAACACATTTTAAATAAATTAGTACCATAACAGAGAAATATGAAATTTGATTTCACAAATTATTTTTTGTTTGTAGGAAATAGTCCCACCACTTCTAGATTCATATGACCTAGCAATTGCAAATTTGTACCACACTCCTCCTCTGTCACTTTCATCACATTACATCTCCCTTTCACATCCCTTTCCCCCAAATTTTCATACACAAAAAGCTTCATATCATTTTGATTTTGCTACCCTTTCAAATAAAAAAAAAATGAAAAAAAATATTTTCTTTAAAGAAAGAGATCTTCAAACATTGAAAAACATTTGACCCTTTTAAATCTTTGGTACTTAAAATTCCCATTTTCATTCGTGATTTCCCACCACCTCTCTAGGGTTCTTATTCATCAAATTGATTAAATCCATCCACACCCATTTCCCCATTTTAGGCTAATTTGATTGTTAACGGTGTTTCCGATGTTGCGTCATTATGAATCATAATCTTGAAATTCTGATTATTTTATTTCTCAATTTCTTAAACACCCAATTCGTACTACGAATCCAATCATTCTGATTGGTATAAAGTTTGAATCTTTTTGCAATTTTCCCCACACCCAACTCGAAATTATATCAGGGGAATTTATTTAGGGTTCAATTTGGGATTACAAATTGACAGCAATGTTTTGAGGATGAAGAAGAAATGGATGTTAGATCCGAAAGCAATAGTGTGGCGGTGGTGCGGTGGGCTAAGTTACCCGGTCAGGTGATCCAGCGGACCAGATTACGAGTGTGGTTCATCAGGGTTTGTTCCAGCATTTTGATTTGGACTTGTTTGGTCCAGCTTTTGACCGTTGGTGAGCTTTGGCATCCAAGATTCTTCACCGGGTTTTTTAACCAGATAAATGTATCCACAACCACCCTTCCCACACCTCTGCCACTCCCAAGTGAGTAATGAAAAGTTGTTGGCTTTATGTTCATTCCATATATATATTTTGGTTAGTTACAATGTATGCTCATTTTAGGTAAAATGTTTTAGATTTAGAAAGTAGATTCTTTGGAACAAATACTTCAAGAGAATAAGTAGCTAGATAAATCGTAGATAGGTATGTCACATGAATCTTCTATATGGATATGCTACAACAATAACAACCATACCCAGTAGGGTTTGGGGAGGGTGTGATGTCGGCAAATGGTACCTCTATCCCATAGAATAGAGAGGCTGGGAGACCCCAACGTCAAAAACCTTATCCGGACATGACGTGTGTATAATAGAACCAGAATTCCTTTTATGAATAATTTCTATAACCATGAGAAACTGTTATGGGAAGACTCATGGGACCCACCAATACCTTGCTAACCAATGACATTGGGGAAAAAACACAGCTTGCGCTGGTCAGCTGGCCTTAAAAGGGGTTAAAGGTAGGAAGCTAGTGTAAGAGGGACTCAAGTGCTTACTATTGTGCCACCGCCTTAAAGGTTTAGGGAGATTTTGTTTGATTATAATTCTTTTGTTGTGCAGGGAATTACACAAGTAACGGGTTTCTTAAAGTTTCTTGTAACGGTGGTTTAAATCAAATGAGAGCTGCGGTTCGTGGTTCTTTCTTTGCTTCACATCTTATTCATACTTAGTTACTTACAAGTTACATCAAATGTTTCTAATTTTATAATTTATACTAAAAATTTCAGATATGTGACATGGTGACAGTTGCTCGTCTTTTAAATCTCACTTTGGTTGTTCCAGAGCTTGATAAGACATCTTTCTGGGCTGATCCTAGGTGATTATCTTTTAAATCATGATGTTATTGGCATGCTATTTCAGTATGTTTATGATTTGGTGTTTCATTCAGTGATTTTGAGGACATATTTAATGTTGGGCACTTCATTGATTCGCTAAGAGATGAAGTCCGGATTGTTAAAAGATTACCAAAGAGATTTAGCAGAAAGTATGGATTCCAGCCATTAGAGATGCCACCTGTCAGTTGGTCAAGTGAAAAATACTACCTTGAACAGGTTTTAATCTTCTACAATTAGCGTACCGAGTTCGACACAACTTGTTTGAATCTAATTTGATGATTTGTTTTACCCTTTTATTATAATTTAATGCCATTGATCTTTTCATTAATGATGATTTGCTTTACCTTTGTAACGAATTGCAGATTCTACCTCTTTTCAGCAAGCATAAGGTGATACACTTTAATCGAACGGATACGCGATTAGCAAACAATGGCATTCCACCTCATCTTCAAAAGCTTAGGTGTCGTGTGAATTTCCATGCATTAAAGTTCACGCTTTCAATTGAAGCTCTTGGGAATAAGTTGGTGAAAATTCTACAAGAACAAGGACCGTTTATGGCGTTGCACTTGAGATATGAGATGGACATGTTGGCATTTTCGGGGTGTACACATGGGTGCACCACTGAAGAATCTGAGGAACTCAAACGTTTGAGGTAACATCTTTTCTTTTCAATCCAACCAAAAATAGTATGTTACCAATTTATCTATGAATGGCTTCATTCATGTTGTATTTTACCTCAAACACATTAAATAAAATAAATTGCCTATAAAATGAAACATGCCAAATAGGTGGAATTGGTTGCAGGTGGTGTATTTCTAATGCATAAAACCTCCAAGATCATTTTATACAAGAAATTACATTATTATTGTAATCATATCTTGCATAGTGATTATCTATAACAGACTAAAGGGTATGGGGAGGGTGGGATGTAGGCAAACCATACCTCTTCCTAGAGGATAGCGAGGCTGCTTCTAGGGAGACCCCCATCTCCGAAAACCCTATCTAGACGTGAAAAATATATTAGAACGATAGAGAATTTCACATAGGAAAAGAAACAATAAAATATCTAATAAAATAGTATCAGTAGGCTATCAAGAACATTAAATGGTGAAAACGTGTAAGAGGTGAAAAAGTGAGAACTATACAGGTAACATCATAGGTACACATAGCCAAGAAGGTAACATGCGTAGGCCACCACACGTCAAAGATAGATCTAAGCCCCTAAGATAAAGGTAAGACAAAGTTGTACCCTTCTCATAAAAGTCCTTAACCTTAATCCTATGCCTCCACGAAGTCCTATCATCGACCATGTTCTCAGAGAGGTGCAAGTCTAGCAAATCCTGCCTTACCTGCTCATCCCAAGTTAGTTTGGGTCTGTCTCTACCCCTCTAACCTTCTACAATGAGCACTATAATATATGTAGGCCTATTTGACATTCTAATTATCTATAAAAAAAATTGAAAAACTTCAGACAAGAAAGGTTGGCCTGGCTAAAACAAAATACCCTCTTTGACCTGTCAGCCGTCTAACCTGTGTTGATGACAAATTCTGTTTTTAGATATGCATTCCCATGGTGGAGAGAGAAAGAGATAGTGTCTGAAGAACGTAGATCACAAGGTCTTTGTCCTCTTACACCCGAAGAAGCAGCATTCATTCTACAAGCACTCGGGTTTGACCAAAATACACAAATATATATTGCTTCTGGTGAAATTTATGGCAGTGAAAAAAGGCTTGCAGCATTAAGGGATACATTTCCTAGGATTGTAAGTGATCGCCATTAATTGTTGGAAATATTTGTTAGTCTTTTTGAAGTAAAGATTTGACTTTTGATTTTACTTTTTAGGTGAAGAAAGAAACATTATTAGATCCGGAAGAATTAAGACAGTTTCAGAATCATTCATCTCAAATGGCAGCTCTTGATTTCATGGTTTCGGTTGCAAGTAACATTTTTGTTCCATCTTATGATGGTAATATGGCAAAGCTTGTTGAAGGTCACCGAAGGTAATTTTAGTGTGTGTAATGCATACACATACAAATGGGCAATTTGGTCTTTACTAGGACAATAAACAGATGAAAATCAAAATTTATAAATTTGGAAAACACTGCTAAACATCTCAAGTAAAACTTAATGTAGGAATGGTAGGTAGAAGTAGAGGTAGCAATTCGACCCATTACTTATGAATGATTCGATTTAATTTGTGTTTTATCTCAAACGGGCAATGCTTTTTTTTTAGCTAAAAGTGGACGGGCCAAATGGGTTGAAAGTTGTTTGTAGTCTACATTCTTAATGCATACACTCTCTTAAACCATATATACACACATATTATTAATACAACCCAACCCGGCCCGTATGAAAAGTTTTCTTTGTAAAAAGAGCAATCTTATACAAATATTGTGGAAACCTAAATACAAAATTAGTGACTCTGTTTTCACTTTTTCAATAAGAAACCAAATATGACAGTTGGAAAATTTAGTATATAGCTGAGAATATACTATGTAATATTGTAATGCAGGCACCTTGGCTTCAAGAAAACTGTCCAACTAAACAGAAAAAAACTTGTAGAATTGATAGATTTGCACCAAAACGGGACGCTATCATGGGAAGAGTTTTCAAACGCTGTGAAATCATCGCACGAAGAGAGAATGGGCCGACCAAAACATCGTAGAGTAATTACAGAAAAACCTAAAGAAGAAGACTACTTTTATGCCAACCCTGAAGAATGCTTTTGTGAGATGGCAAATTGTAGCAACTCACCAGTAAGAAACTCGATTCCGTGAAGCGGATTTAAGCCGAATATTATAGATGAAAATAGCAAAGCAAATGTTATTGTTTTGAAATGGATGTAAATGGCAGCAAAGAGAAAATGTTTAGAGTTGTTTATATTTCACTAGTGCAAAAAGAAAGCACTCTGTCTTTATGGCATAAAGATTTGTTCATAAAAAAATTGTTTATGTGCTTCTTTTATGCACTTTGGTTAAATATAAACTATTTATAGTTATAAGAATGCTAATTTTCTTTCTTATTTTGAAGATTGTTCATGCAAGTTTTTCTTATGTTGATTCTTATATAAAAGTTGAAGTTGACTAACAAATGGTAAGTTTTTACAGATTTCACCATTAAAATGATTAACGTCAACACATTCTTGATTTTGTGGGTAAATATCAAGATTCACAAAGTTGGTCTTTTTGGTTGAATACTCAACAAATTAAATGGTATTGGTTTCAAATTTCTCATATATTTTCTATGCATGTGTTGCCCAAACCAACGACTCTAAACACAATCATACTCAAGTTCTCATGTTCAAGATACCAAATTATCAACGTTATCATAACCAATATCAAATTAAACAATATGTTTCTTGACCTACTTGTCAGTTACTATAACCCTTGGGAGCCATTTTTTTTATACTATGATGTGACTTGTGAGGAACCGTTATCGGTAAATTCACGAGACCCCACCAATACTATGGTAAGTGGTGAGATTAGGTAAAACGCAGCTTGTGCTAGACATGTGACCTTTAAGAGGGTTAAAAGTAGAAAACATGTGAAAACTTGTCGCCATCCATTTGAAGGTTTTTTGACTTGATTTGAGACATAATTAGTGAGGTTGTCCACCAGGGTAAAATTATGGACATAGTATCACAACACCATATGTGTACCCTATGCTCATAGAACTATGAGTCAACTTGTACATAGTTGAAGTAGCAGATGTGAATAGTGCACTCTACATGGTCAAACTATTTACATCCGCTACTTCGTCCGTTAACCATTTTAGTCCATCTCACTAACTCCGTCCGTTAGTTTTGTTAGCATTTATGTGAATCGACCAAAATACCCTTCTTACTAAAATAAAGGAATTAGATAAAATATCTTATTATATAACAAAATTTAAAAATTATATAAAAAAACTGTAAATAAAAACCAAAATGACTTCTATTCTCTCTCTAAATAAAAACCAAAATGACTTCTACTCTCTCTGTAAATAAAAATTACCCAACTCATGATTACATTTCTTCTTATTAGATGGATGATAACGGAAACAAAGAAAAAGATGGAGGGTGATTCTGAAAATATTCATAGTATATATCTCTGATTTTGTGATTCGTTATCAGATATCTTTCACCGATTCATTACAATTTTACTCAATTCTTCATCCTCTCTCAGTATCTTTACAACATCCTTCATTTTTGTGTGTGTGTTTTCGTTCTGAAAACAGACAACAATGGCGAGTAACTTGTCTTCTTCTCCTGGTAAAAAAGTCGAAGTAAGTGATGATTTCCTTGAGATTCTAATCGAATTATTCAAGGAGCTGCTTAAACTGAGAATAACTGATGTTTTCTTTGCGACCACAGTGGATGAAATTCTCAAAGAACGTGCTTTATCTACATTTGTTGAGCGTCTTTCTACAATGCTAAACCAGATCGAAAACCGTGGTGAAATGAAGAAGCAACAGCAACAACAAGAAGACCCAAAACCCCAAGATGATGATGATGATGATGATGTTGAGAAACTACCCGAATCGTCTTCTTCAACAGTTCTAGAAGTTGTTAAGAAGTTCTTGAATTTGAATCTTGAAGAAATCAAAAACCCTGAAACGTCTTATTTGACAGTTCATGAATTTGTTTTGTCTAGCAGTCTGAATAAGGATACCCTGCAACAAGACAGAAAAACTGATCAAGGTATGGAAAACCCTAAAGAATCGTCTGAACATAATGATATGCAAGAAGCAAGAGATGAAGATCCACCACAAGATGTTGAAAATGATATGACAGAATCGTCTACAGTTACGGAATGTGTTGCTCTTAATCCTGATGGTATGGAACAAAAACTGCAGAACATATTTGAAAGCTGGAAGGATGTATCTAATCGCCGTGAAGATCGATATTCGTTAAGTGAGTAGTTTGGCCACGCAAAGGTTAAATCCAAATCCCAGAAATCAGCTAAAAAATAAGGCAAACAGTACGTGTTGATATTAGTGTTGGTTTGATGATTCTTGATATTGTATTAGGCGTGATTGATGTTAGTTTGACGATTGCATTAGCCATTAGGCGTGACTGGTGTTAGTTTGATGATTCTTGAAATTGCTTTACGTGTGATTGATGTTAGTTTGATGATTCTTGATATTGCATTAGCCATTACGTGTGTTGCTTTGATGATTAGCGTCCATTAATTTCTTGCATGAAAGAGGGAAATGATGAATTTTTTCTTAAAATGGTATATTTTTGAAATACAAAGTGGTAAATGGTATGGGTTAACCGGAAAATGTGGTAAATGGTAAAACCGCACCCCCAATCACGGTTTCAATGTATTTTCAAACACCCAATCATTAGGTGTTAGGGATTTGCAAGAGGAACAGTGAAATCGTGATTCCCAATCACGGTTTCAGTATTACTATTTTAACTGAAACCGTGATTCGTAATAACGGTTTTCGTTACTTTGTTGCAAAACAAGTAACTTTAATGCAGACACGTCTCTCAATAATATCATTTTGAACTGAAACCGTGATTCCGAAGTACGGTTTTACCTGGTACCACATTTTCCGGTCAACCCTACCATTTATCACTTTCTTTTTTAAAAATAAACCATTTTAAAAAAGAGAAAATCACCAAAATGTACATTTTGACTAAAAAATTTGGCAAAATGTATATTGACTTTTTCAAACTTAAAAAATATTCAAATCCAAAATGACCCAATAGGATTTTGACACGTAAGTTAAAACTAGTTTGAAGATTTCAATATAGCCGGCCACGTGTCAATCATTGAGCATATCCACGTATTTTTGCCGGCTAAATTGTAGCTCGTATCTCTGGTAATGGCTTCACCATAGCCGGCTAAATTAAAACCAATGAAATGATGACACGTGTCACTGAATAGCCTTTGTTTTAGTTTTGGAGGCTACACAGTATACGGTAGGCTACCATATAGCCTCTAAACTTAAAATTTTGACAGCTATATGGTAGCCTACCGTCTATGTTGTAACCGCCAATTTTAAATTTTGACACGTGGCATCATTTCATTCGTCGTTGATTTTGCCGGCTAGGGTGAAGCCGTCGGTTGAGTTAACGGCTACAATTTAGCCGACTAAAAACACGTGGATACTCTCTAGTATGACACGTGGCCGACTATATTGGAGCCTTCAAATTAGTTTTAACTTACGTGTCAGAATCCTATTGGTTAATTTTGGATGGGTATTTTTTAAGTTTAAAAAAGTCAATGTACATTTTATCAATTTTTTTGATCAAAATGTACATTTTGATGTTAAAAAAAAGTTACAAGAAATGATACTCATGTTAGTTTTCTAGGGATAATATACAGGGAAAAATCACTAAAATAGTCATTAGTCATTTTTTAAGGTTGTATTTAAATTGCCTTAACCTTTTAAATTTCTTATTTGATTTTTGAAAATTTCTTAACTAATGATATAGTGTCACGTGTCAACTCCTACGCCACCGAAGGAGTGGATGGTGTTGTGCCAAATGCCCGACCCTTGACGTAAGTCAATTTTTTTTCTTCCTAAATAGTAAATACAACAACCACTAGCTTAGTCTATTGACAAATGTGTATAACTAAGACTAATTAAAATGAAAAGATCTTGAGTTCAAGTCTCACTTGTAACAAAAAAAGGGCTTCAAGTTGGGTCAGGAGGTTATCTCACCTCACCTATGGGTGGGTTTCCTCCTGTAGGGATGGAGATGATCGGGTGGGTTAGTGGCCCGCAAGTAATCCAAATTTTCGTTAAAAAAAAAATTAGTAAATACAACATTTGAAAAAATAAGTTTACATTTGGTTCTCATAACGGGTCGTAATCATTAAAAACACATTTATTATAATTAAAACTACAGCGGAAGACTTTCAAAACTCATTTATGACCATTTAATGTTGTTAGGTTTACCTTACGAATGCCTGCACACCGATCCGAGTAACGCCGCTTCCAAGCCAAGATACGTCAGTACACCGCTTACCTGCAAACAATCTAACGTACACACAAAGTCAACTACGCTGAGTGAGTTCTAATAGTTTAATTTAAATAAAATCCATCACACCAAGTTCTTCGCTTTAATTCACTCGGACCCTCCGGTCCTTGTAAAATATAATTACACTTTATTAATGAATGACTAATCCCGTGTCACCCCATGACACCTCGTAACCGTTTATCACCCAAGACTCAACCCGTACTACCAACATACATAATAACAACATTACCATCACAAAAACATAAACTCAACATAGTATGCTAACAAATCGTATCCAAGAATACACATTGTCCCGACTCTGGGTTAACACAACCTACCCTAGAACGCTAACACATCCGGCCTTAACCAAGGCTCTCACGAATAACTGACAAGACTCTTATACATGTCACATCACAAGTCCTGACTCAACGGTCAGTCTAACTCTACACGTCAAATGTACTTGTCCACTCGCTCGTAACCCCGTACCTGTCAAATGTACGGTCACATGATCAAACGACGTTCTAAACATACGTCTAATAACGCATAAAATAATACAACCCCGCCACTTAGTCTCATCTTCTCGCCCTTCTGATTCACCTAACCCGTAGCTCCACGCATACGTATCGGGTAGTCCTTGACCCGTTTAAAAACAGAACACCCGAACCGGGTTTCCATGCACGCATGCACGTCGCGCGCAAAACCCTCGACTAGCACAACCACAATCGGGTGATATCCGACCCGATGCTCCTGACTTGTTCATTGCCGGGAACCACCGCGCATCACCACCAAACATCTCCCGTCGTGAACCACCATCGCGTTCCATCATCTCGAGTCACCCTCGTACTCCCTTCACCCTTTCCAGCCGCGAGAAACTCTAACCGGGTTCCCTTTTCACATCGGACATCACTCCCACTCTCATCCCCGTCGACCGCCACCGAGAACCACCATCACAACCGACTCCCATGATCGCCAGGGTCCTCCGGAGTCACCACCACCTCTCTCGACTCTCCTTCTCTCTCACTCTTCCTCTCTCTGCCTGCGGTTGCTGACCGCCGTCCCGCGCCATTGCCGTGACCACAACCGGCCACCCCCTCCCCCTTTTCCTTTCAGTTTTCCGAGTGCTTATCGACATAGTACCATCACCGGGGTCGCCGACCACCCGCTGCCACTACCTAGCCGTTCGTCCCAGCCGCACGCAACCACTTCGCCGCGAGTCACCGGTCCTACCGACCCCGCCACCACAGTCGGCCGCCACCTCCTTCTTGCTACGTGACTTCGGCCGATCAAGAATTCAAACCCTCGTCGGGTTGCCGACTAAAAACGTAAACGAATACATACACAATTAAAGAAAATGATTACCTTAGTCGAATATGGAGTCCTTTGCTTGAAACCATCGCGGATCCGCCCATCTCCGGCCACCACCGTCGTCCACCTCTCTCTCCTTCCTTGCGGCTTTTCCTTGCTGCCGTCACACCCTTAGCCGAGAAATGGTTTAGGGTTTTCCCCTAATGTGTTTAAATATAACCCACAGTTACATCCGGGTCCTCGCGTTTACTTTGCATGCGTGTTTCGATCTCAACTTAGACCTAAACCAGTCAACCGTATCCTCTACGACCCACCAATATGTAAATTCGCGCGCCAATTATGCTGACACTCACGTTTAGAGAGATTCGGGTCACCCCCGACCCGAACCATTAGGAAAAATGAAAATTTGGGATGTTACAAATGTTAATTATTTTTTTAAAAACTAAATAAAAAATGGAGTAAAAATGGAGTGAGTTGAGATAGGGTCCTCTCTATTGTCCACATTACACTCGTTCTTTAAGGCAACAAATATATTAGAAGGTTCACACCACTTAAAGTTTTGTCATCCCACATATTCCATTCACTTTTGTTCTAATTTCCGCATCTTTATTAGATTCAAACACTTAACTTTGATTATCGATATCTTATTCATTTTAGTTCCGCTATAGACGTGGTTTGGTTCGATCGAATATTGAAGCCCTAATACGACGATCAATTTTTTTGGTTCAATCGATTCAAACCCTAATAGATCAAGCGATTGCCGATTCTCGATTGAAATCCTTGAAGACGTCTCCTCAAATTCTATTTCGTTGTTGCTAGTTTTTTTTAATTAGGTTTAAAAAATGTTTTATCTTTTAATTGGGTTAAATGAGTTTACAGTTTTAGGTCGATTAAATAAGTTTAGATGGGCTAAAAAAAGATGTTGGTTAGGTTTTAAAAATGTTTGTTGTGTTTTAAATTGTTACTAGTAAACTTTATATGTTTTTGTTTTAAAATAAATTTAAATCTATACTATATAATAAATAAAGGTTTTTTATTCCACGTATCGCCTCCATATTCATTCTCATCATTTTTACCATCTTTCTCTCTTATTAAATACATCTCTATCTTTTCTTTTAATAGTAATATATTTTTAAAGAAAATACTAATCTTTATATTAATAAATCTCCTGACATATTTTTGACGAGTGTATGTATTAACAGATTATATTGTATTTCACGGGTTTATTTAAGCCGTGTAAAACACGAGTTTTTAAAAATTAATTTTTTTATTACTTAATATATAATATTATATTTATTCAACACGTGTAATACACGAAATTTTAACTTAGTATGTAATATATAAAAAATAAAAACAAAATTTTGGGCCCCCAAAAACCAGGCCCAGTGTGACCGCACCACCCGCACCCGTAAAGGGCCGATCATAAAAATTAATTAGGCGCCTCATGATATTCTTTTTATTAGATGGATGATAAAGGAAACAAAGAAAAAGATGTAAGGTGATTCTGAAAATATATATGCATGCTAGAGAATTTAGTTTTCACTTTTCACATCCTATATATATAACTGTTTTTGCCATTCGTTTTGAATCACACATCTTTCATTCATTCCGTAAGATTTTACTGAGTTCTTCATATTCTCTTGGCATCTTCATCTATCAAGAACCCCTAATACTGTTCAAAATCTTGAACAATTATTACACATCCTTCATTTTGTGTGTGTTTTCGTTCTGAAAACAGACAACTATGGCGAGTAACGCGCATACATCTTCTTCTTCTTGTTCTGGTCAAAAAGTTGAAGCAAGTGATGAGTCATATATACTATTTCTGAAGATGCTACTCGATGCAATTGCCAAAGAACGTGATTCATCTACAGATGTTGAGAATCTTTCTAACGAGATTCAACGTCTTAATAAAACGCATATGAAGTGGAAAGTAAAAGAAATTACGTATTATTTGTCACTTCTTGAATTTGTTTCTAGCTTTCTCAAGGATACAGAAAACCCTAATGAATCGTCGTCGTCTTCTTCTTCTCCTGGTGATCAAGGGAGTCTAAAATCATTATTCAAAGAACTATGTAAAATGAGAGCAGCCTTTTATCTTCTTGCGATCACATTGAATAAAATTCTATACGAAGGTGAGTTACGTGACACTGTTGAGCGTCTTTCTACAATTCACAACGAGATTGAAGATCGGAGTAGAGTCATGATCATCAAGAAGCAACAAGATGATGATGATGACGACGACGTTGAGAAACCTGAATCGTCTTCTTCAACACTTCTTGAAGGTGTTGTTAATTATCAAAGTGAAAATTTGAGAAAGATTATTAAGCAGTTTCTAGAAGAAATTGTAAATAAAGATGATCAAGACGGAAAAAATTATGAAGGTGAGGAAAACCCTACTGAATCGTTTCCAGTTGTTGAACATAGTGAAAATGATGATATGCAAGAAGCAAGAAATGAAGATCCACCACAAGATGTTGAAAACCTTGCTAATAATCAGAATGGTATTATTGATCAACAAGACAGAAATCAAAATCCGTTAGATCTTAATGAAAACCCTGCTAATAATCAGAATGGTATTGATCAACAAGACAGAAATCAAAATCCGTTAGATCTTAATGAAAACCCTGCTAATAATCAGAATGGTATTGATCAACAAGACAGAAATCAAAATCCGTTAGATCTTAATGAAAACCCTGCTAATAATCAGAATGGTATTGATCAACAAGACAGAAATCAAAATCCGTTGGATCTTAATGAAAACCCTGCAGAATGGCCTACAGTTCGTGAAGGTCTAATTGTCAAGAAAGGAAAAAAAAAGAAGACGCAAAGACTATAGATTAGTGTTAGTTTGATGATTTTTGATAAAGCATTACGTGTTGATTGATGATTTTGGATTGCATTTGTCTGAAAACCTAATCGAACTAACATCTTTTGATCTTATACATCTCATTAAGTCCTTGATTTCGTTGTCATTTGATGTTGTTTATCGATCCGTAAAACGGTGCATTGTTTGAACCATCTTTTCATTAAATCTTTGATGTTTTGGTTTCAAGTGCCTCGATCTCTAGTTTCATAGCGTCAGTCGATCTTTGAGGTGGTTATTTTTATTAATGTTTTGATATAATTTTTTTTAAACGAAGCCTAGTGAAATGCGATATATTTGTAACATCCGGCCACTCATTCCACCAATATTCACCGATTTACCAACTAGAAGCTCACATATTTGTTTTTGTTACCCGGATGAAACTTTTTTTTTGTAAAGGGCAATGCCATAGTAAACTTTTATTGTAACAACTAGTGGTGCACAAAAAAACCGGTTTTTTTTTAACCCTGTCCAAACCAGCAAACCGGTTTGGGTTAAACCGGTTTGGACCAAACCGGTTCGGGTTACCCAAAAACCGCCGGTTTGAAACCGGTTTGATGCTTTCTGGATGAGATCGGGTTAGGGACCGGTTCAAACAAACCGGTTTGATAAACCGGTTTAAAAACCGGTTTAAACATGTTTTCAAGCTGGGCAAAAAAATAGCCGTTGGGGAACGACTATATGGCCGTTGGGGTCGATTTTAGCCCTTTTTTGGCTCCATTTGCACCCTTAAAACACTATAAATAGGTGGGGGGTGTTTAAGGTTGATCACACCTCTCTTTACACTCTCTAATCTCTAAAACCGCTCTTTAAACCCGTCAAAAACGCTCTCTAAACTCTAAAAAAAAAGCATGACAAGTTTTGGTGTTGGTGGTTCCTCAAACGAAGTTACTGTTGTGGAAATTCGAGCAACAACGAGAAATCCAGCAATTTGGTGCAATTACGATCTATGTTTGTTGTCAAACGGGAAGGAACGTGCTCGGTGCAAGATGTGTGGTGCGTTTTTGGGGAAAGATTCAAACACTAGTTTGAAAATGCATATGGAAAAATCTTGCCCGTCATTGAAGGGAATTCCAAGTGAAGGTCAAGCCTCCATGACAAGCGAAAGAGGAATTTGGAACTTTGATCCAAATACTGTTCGAGATCGAATGACGATGTTAGTGATTCAAGAAGGATTGCCGTTCAACCACTTTGACAATCCGCGCTTGACAAGGATGATTCAAGAGACACTCCAACCACGTTATCATCAAGTAAGTCGCACAACCCTTAGACGATATTGTATAAAAATGTGGAAAAAAACAAAAAAAGAATTAATTTTGGGTTTTGAAAATTTGCAAACCGGTGTAAACTTAACCACCGATGTTTGGTCGGCTCCACATGGTATACCCGATTCGTACCTTTGCGTTACCGCGCATTGGGTTGATCCCAATACGTGGCAAATGATGAAGCGTACAATCGCTTTTGACTTGTTTGAATATCCACACACTGGCGAAAATTTATTTTATATATTGGATGGTGTTATTAACGAATTTAAATTACAAAATAAACTTTTTTCAATATCTTTTGATAATGCATCTAATAATACAAATGCGGTTCAAAAACTAAAAATTAAATATAAACCGGTTTGCAACGGCGTTTTTTTTCATAGTCGATGTGTCGCATACATCATTAACTTGGCGGTGCAAGCCGGGCTTGCAATTGAAGAGGTTTCAAACTTAACATATACTTTTCGACAAATGCTTAAAGATATTTTTAGTAACAAAAAAAGATACCATGATTATATTAAATTTTGTCGTGATACGAATAATCTTTGCTTAGGTCCGAATTGGGACGTCGAGACAAGATGGAACTCGACTTATACTATGTTTTATAGCGCTTTACGACAAAGAGAAACTTTAAAACTATTTCATGATATGCTTGCCTCAAAACCTCATCGTAAAATTCTAAAGTTTCCTTCTACAAATTGGGACATTTTAAAAGACGTAACCGAATTGCTTGAAGTTTTCAAAACTGCCACCACTTTTTTATCCGGTGTTTATTATCCCACAAGTCCATTAACACTAAAACAAATATATTTAATGGCTAACAAGTTGTCTGAGCTTGAAAATAAAAGCGATCTTTTTACAAAAATGATAGAACCGATGAAAGAAAAATTAGTGAAATATTTTAAAGAAATGCCTCCCGTTATAACTTGCGCCGCCGCGTTAAACCCTACCATAAATGTTTACGGGGTTGAAACCTTGATTGATAGAATTACTTACGCTTTGAATTTGGATAGTGAAGACATTCATTTTGCACAAGGCACAAAAACATATTTTAACAAATGTTTACAAGATTTATTTGATGTTTATTTACATAAATATGGTACAACTCCGACTCCACATGATACAATGGGTACATCATCAAGTGGTACATCGAGAGATGTTAATTTGAATTTATATAACGAAATGTTAAATGAATTTAGTAAACGGGCTCGAGGTACCACCCCGAGTAGCGAACTCGGAAGGTATATTGGCACAAACTTTTTATCGTTTATGCCTCCTACCGTTTTTGAGGAGTTTGATATTTTGGCATGGTGGAAAACAAACGAAGCTTCGTTTCTGATTCTTTCCGCCATGGCCCGTGATGTACTAACCGTCCAAGCTTCCACGGTAGCTTCGGAATCTGCGTTTTCTTTTAGTGGCAGGGTATTATCGATACGAAGGACTAGACTCACACCCCTAGCGATGGAAATGTGCATTTGCTTGAAGGACCATTTGGATGCGATGGATAGGATACAAGACCAAACTTCTCTCGAAGATGAAATTCAAGCCGAAGAAGTCATACACAACAACGAGGTTGATCTTGGAATATTCGAACCCGTCACGGATGAAGAACTAGCCGAAGATGCAAGGCTACGAAGCTCTAGTTCCGAAGACAACGCACAAGAATAATCAATCAATATTCCAAAAAATAAAACGTTGAACTTAATGTTTTATATTTGTTATATTTTTTGTAATTTTTTACAATTTTATCTTGTCATGTTTTTTAATTTCCGAACTTTCCAAATATTAATAAACGTTGAACTTTATGTTTTAATTTTGTTATATTTTATTATGGATTTTATATTAAAAATATAAAATTTATTTGGATTTTTTTTATTTTTTATAAAAACCGGTTTAAAGGACAAACCGGTTTAAAACCTACCCGAACCGGTTTGACCGGTTTACATATTTCCATTACCCGAACCGGTTTGGGCCCAAACCGGTTTTGACTTTTCGTTGACCAAACCGGTTCGGGTCGGATTGAACCGGTTTGGATTAAAAAACCGATTTGTGCACCACTAATTTCCCCCCATACAAAGACCAAGTCTTCGAAAGCCCAAAGACGGCAAAAGGAAGAAATCCCCTGATCTTTATGAGCTTCTACCAGCAAGGTGGCCCAGTAGAATATTCTATAAGAACCAAGTGGGAACTACACAAGTATTTGGTTAACCTCCCGGTGGCGGATCCATAAATTTTTTTCAGTGGGTTTACTATTTCTAGTTGCTCCAATTTCATGGATATAAAAAAATTCGGGTCGGTTCGACGGTTCGGGTCAGGTAATGTTCAGATGTTCACTGGTCAGACTGGTCGAAGATAAATATGAGCTAACTTAAAACATAACCATATATTAAACTCTTAAAGTAGTAAAAGAAATTTTTTAGAACCGGATCGAAGAGTGAACCGGACGGCTCAAAGGTTCACTGGTCGGACCGAATTCAAAAACCTGATAAAATAATAGATAATTTAATAACTTAAAAATAAAATAAAAAATACTATAACAAATTTAAAATTCAAAAAATAGTATACCTAATTTAAAAACAAATAATATAACCTTTCGGTTGACAAAACCATTTTATTACAAGGGTGTTTGGGATTGCTTATTTATCTCCAAAAGTGTTTTTTTGTTAAAAGTGATTATTAGCTTATGACTTTTTGAAAAAGAGTTTTTAAAAAACTGTTTGGATTAGCTTTTGTGGTGGGAAAAACCAATAAGTTAATAAGTCATTTTTTAAAAAGTGTTTGTCTTAGCTTATTCACGTAAAATGACCAAAAAATGACATTTTTATATTTAAAACCAAAATGATTAAAAAAAATACCAAAAAGATTCACAAAAAATTCTAAATAATTCATAACAATTCTAAATTCTAAATAACTCATAGAAAAATACCAAAATGATTCATAAAAAATACTAAATAAGTTTATACAAATTCTAAATAATTCATAAAAAAAATACCAAAATGATGTCATAGTTAATTCATCCCCGCGATTCCATTATATCTTGCGCAATAATATCTCGTATCGCTCTCATATACAATGAATTAGATAACTCAAACATCAATTTGTTTAGGGGGCTGATCCAATTTAGGGGATTGTAACACGAAGGCTGATCCAATTTAGGTGGTAAATCAATGCTATTTGAGGTGTATAGGGGGCTGATCCAAATTAGTGTATTGAGAAAGTCAAACCTTGACCGTAGCCTATCACCCTCAAACAATGGTGAAATTAAGGTGGTCAATCAATGCTATATGAGGTGTATAGCAGTGGAAAAACCGAATTCGTGAATTCATGATCCAATGGGTTTAGAAAAAAGTTATTTCACAGTCACAGTTACGGTTTAGGAAGTGGGAATTTGGATTTATGAAGAAATTGGTTCACAATCACACAATCATCATAAATAAACAAAGTAATCAGGAAGAAACTTTACCTGTTATCTGATCGATGAGCAGATGTGCAAAGAGGATAAGAGGTGAGACCTGCGATTGACGAATGGTGGCAGATTTGGATGATATAGATGTATTTGTTAGAAATTATTAGGGGCAGATTGGTAATATTTTATTGTAAAAGCCAAAAGCCATTTGAAAAGCCAGGAATTTGTGGCTTCTTAAAAAACAACTTTTTAGCTTTATCAAAAAGTTAAAACAAAAAGTGCTTTTATGTTTGTCAAACACTTTTTTTAGCTTATTGGCTTTTGAAAAAGCCAATAAGTCAATAAGCAATTTTTCAACGCAATCCCAAACACCCTCTAAGTTCGGTCTTATTAGATCCTCTCAAATATTAATCGAATATTTATTAATTGGTCTATGCAATGGTATGGAAATTTTATTAAAAACAATTATGTAAAACCATAAATCGTAAAATAATTAAAATCATAAATAAACTAAGTAATATGTATTAATACGTTAAATAAAAATTCGATAATATAAATTTATTTAAAATAATAATCAACATAAAAACAACAAAATCCAAAATAAAAGAAACAATGTTATCATGAAGTAAAAAAATGGAAAACAAATAAAAAATTATTTTTAAAACTTTGTGTATTGTTTTTGTGAAGTAGAAAAGGATAAACAATAAAATATTATTTAAAGTACTCTAGATCCAATAAATAAGATGTTGTTTTTTAAAAAGACAGATGTCATCAATCATCAATTTATTTCTTCTTTTTTCTTCACATTTTACATAGAAATCACAGGAGCTTCATGTGCCCTCGCCCATGGCTGGAGAATCTTCATACAACACCACTCTCTCCTATAGTTCCGTCCATGGAGATAGGGGTTCACCCTATATTTTATTGAGGGATTCACCCTAGTTTTTTTATATAATGTTCTATTACAATTTCAAAACTCGGGGGTTCCGGTGAACCCCTCCGCCATACCTAAGTCCACCCCTTTAACCTCCCAATTATCTTCCTTAAAAATGTTGTCCCCAAGTAAGCCTCTAGACAAGGATTTTTTCCAAGATAATATGCTGTCCTTAGTAGCCATTAAAGCCCTCCGAAACCCTTAGCCCTATATAGTATTACCTGTTGCCTGTCCATTGTAGAAGATGGACTGGGAGTAGGTGATCGAAGAAAACCCTTAGCCTTAAAAATCAGTTATGGGCAGTTTTAAAGACTTTAAAGGGCCCGGATTGAGTATAAACAAACACAGACGGCGGTTAACTCACCGTCGTGTATGTTTTAAACATTATGCCTATAAGCCCAGAACCTTAGACAAAACCAATTGCTTCATATCCAGACCTGGTAACCGATTTCATATGCGAAACATTAATTTAGATACCCATAACTACAACCAAAATTGTCCCCATAAATCTGCAGCCACCATTTGAACAACTCCACAAAAATTTCCTTTTCATATAAGATTGAGGGTTCTAACCTTTTTATGTAAGTTTGGAATCTTAGTCTATAATAATCACTTTCAGTTTTATATAATTTCTTTACAAAACTTTTTTCTATAAAAATCACTTTTAGTTTTTTGTCTATAAATTCTTTTTAACATTTGAAAATCTTAGTCTTTTTATTTTTAACTTTGTTTTTTATTATTTTATACTCATAAGTTTATATGTTTTACGTCAGTGGCAGAACTAGAACCTTTTATCTGGAGGGTCATAATAGAAAAAAAACTACAATTTTTTTTATCATACATCAAGGATGTAAATGAGTTGAACTGTTGTGAACTACTCGATATTGGGTTCGGCTTGGCTCGGCGTCAGTTACTTGTTTTTATCGGTTAGTAGTCATTAATTGGTATAAGAAAGATCGGGCCACCAATATCTATACTATATAATAAATAAAGGTTTTTGCATGCCTCATGTCGTCTCCATATTCATTCCCACCATTTTTTCTCGCCTCTCTCTCTCCTATTTAATGCACTTCTATTTTTTAATCTTTTAATATATATTTAAAGAAAAAAAAATACTAATTCTACTAATAAAATACATTTATTTTAAATTATCTTTTATCATAGAAACTTTAAAATTTAATTATATAACTTTTATTTTCAATCAAATAGTAAATAAAAGTTAAATTATATTAAAAAATAGTAATTAACGTATTTTTAAAACCTAATTATATATTAATTTTTACATATTTTGAATTTATTTTCTATCCTTACTATATGTAATACTTTTTTACACATGTAAAAAATATATATATATATATATATATATATATATATATATATATATAAAGATTTAAAATTTTTATGTATTGATATATTTCATCTCGTGTGTAAACACAGGATCTAAACTAGTTTTCTAATAATTCTAACTTTTTCTCTACACTTTTGTTATTATTTTTATTGGTATTATGTGGATTTGATGAATCTCAAAGCTTGGTTTAAATTTTAGGGGTAACTTCGTAAAAAAGTAATAAAGTTTTAAAATTGTTCTAATTAAGTCACTCAAGTTTAAAAAATGTTCTAATTAAGTCACTCAACATTCATTTTTTATTTAAATTATAGATTTTAACATGTTTTTTTAGCATGTTCTTTTTTTGTTTCAATTAGAATTATTTTTTTATTTTTTTTATGCTGATGTGGAATGGGGACGTGGATTTTAGATCATTTTTTTTATTTTTTGATATAATTAACTCATTTTTTTATTTTTTAATAAAATTACATATATTGAAAATCCCGACCCACACATCTTCTCCTCCATAAGTTTCTTGACACATTTCGTGTTTCGATGATGGCATGATCTGAAGGTTTAGTGACACAATTTGAAAAAAAAAGCATAAGTGATCTAATTGAAACACTTTTGAAACTTTATTATTATTCTATGATATAGTATTAAAGAATCATGGTAATAAAATATTTTTTAGTTATATTATATATTTTAGAAAACGATAAAAACATATATAAAAAATAAAACCCCAAAATCTAAGAAATATAAATAACTAAACTTAGGTGTCATAATACAATCAAATAAAAAAAACCTTATGAAATAAAAAAGGGTTTATTTCATTAATAAAAATAAATAGTAAAATATACATAAAGAAAACTTTAAGAAAATAAATAATAATATAATAATAAAACTTGGTCCTTTGAAATCCTTTGAAGGGAGTGAATGGAAAGGTCTTCTGGACTACAGGCTACTCACTAGCTGTCGTCCTTTTTTTCTATTTCAGTTTTTTAATAGCTTTTTAGCAATCTAAATTTATTTTTAAATATGTTTAATAGTCGTTTTTATGGTATTAGAATACTTGAACCCTCACAAAAAGTAGTTGTATGTGGTGTTCCATTCCAGTAGCTGGTTGGTGGTCATAAGAAACTAATAATTAATTTTTTACTATTTGAAGCTACCATTAATAATTAGCCTGCGACACTACTGTTAAGGTTTTATGATCCTTCCATGGCCAGGGGTCTCTAAGACTGTAATAAGGTACGGTCGACATGGACCCATTTTCAGTTTATATTTAAGACTGCACTGTGTACGTGATATGAAAGGCTAGTAGGGGGTTGTCGCCTGTCGGTTTCCATGTTCAACAAAACAAGAATTTAAATTACTTTAAAATGTCACACGAGAATTCAAGAATAAAAATTGGTTTAATTAATATCACACACTATGAGAAAAAGAAAAACAATAAGAAAGAGATGCTATAGACAAGAGAACTTAATATACTGAAAAGAAATAAAGATGTAACCATATCACAGACCACTTCGCATTAAAAATATTCACTCCAATGTCATTTATTTACCGGAAGCCATATATGTTATACGGGAAGAGGATCAAATATAAACCAAGTTTAAACGTGTAAATCAAAAAATTAAATAAGATGAAAATAAGATGTTAATTGAGTGTTTGACTTTTAGGGAATGTATTAAAATAAGATGAAAATAAATGTGTGGTTAGAATTTGATTTTTTGGTTTACGAGTTACAAATGATCCTCACCCATGTTATACGTCTATATCTATATTTATATATCTAATAATTGACTAACTAGGATCCATTTGTTACGGTTATAGACTTACCCATTTATATTTTTCTGTCTCTTTTTTTCTATTAATAATAAACTCTACTATTTTAGGCAACTAAATTATTTATTTATTTTCTACAGATTTTTGAATTTAAAATTATATTTATCATCAATTAAATTGTTTAATTATATTTTTATAAATTTTACAAACTGAAAAACAATTTTTATTACATTAAGATCCAAATAAAAACATTTAATCATATATATACACATCCAATGATCTAATATTTGTTATGATTTGTTAGATTTTACGGTATTATTTGTCATATCATTATAGCTGAAAGTTTTTAAGATATTATTTTCTTTTATTCCCATTTTGATTGATTTATTAAATTGAGTTTTAGAAAAACCGATTTAAAATAAAGTTAATTTTTGGTACCAATTCTATTAAAGATGAGTGATATTTTATAGAACAACCGTTATCTGTGATTTAGGATTTAAAATGTGAAATCATAACAAATTTGAAAACGTATTAGTTTTAATGAAAAAGTTTAGGAATTAAAAAAATAAAATAGACAATTGGGATAAAATCAATATTTTTATTTTTGTTTTTTAGCAACGATAACTATGTTGCAAGATTAACCCAAGATATAAAACTATACGGGGCTATAATTCAAATTTTATCTTTAACAATTGATCATTTTTATTATAAGTGGCTATGTAGGCAGTGGTGGATACAAAAATTTTTTATAGGAGAGGCAGAATACGGGTGGGTAAAAAAGGAACGGAGAAAAAAAATGAACTAACAATAAAATAATATAGTTCATCAAATATTTAAACACAATATAAAAGTACCTCAATTATAATTGTCTTCTACGTGTTTTCATCTTTCGGAAACGCTCGATTACATCTTCATTAGTAACATTGAAAATTCCATTAGCCTATTAAAACCCGCTATTATTTTGGACCGGACGGTGGGTATTGGCCCACCCTTTTGCTTACTTGCATCCGCCTCTCTATGTAGGAGAGGGGGCTAAGATGTAGCCGATAAATTAACATTTTAAAATACAATTGGTCGGCTATTTTTAAGCCTACAAGTCATTTTTAAGTTACGTGTTAATTTTCTATAGGTTATTATTAATGGATAAATTTATAATTATAAGTTGAAAAAGTCGATATATATTTTATTAGCTTTTCAAGTTAAAATATATATTTTAATAATTTTCTCAATTATGAAAACTTATGTTGACTTTATAGTTCACTATTATAAATTTTTATTTATAAGTTACTCTATTTATGGATTTTTTTCGTTGACTGGACCATCAATATATTATATTTAAACAAGATGTAGTTTTCATGCATACAAAAAGACATCACCATATTAAGGTTGGTGGATCAGAAAATTGTTTAAAAATACTAAGGTTTTAAGTAGGTTATGGGTTCAAGTCTCACCCTTAATATGAACTAAGAAATTTACCTTTCAACAACAAAAAGATACTTTTGTTATATAAACCCGGTCATTAAGTAAAACTCTAAAGTACACGATAACAGGTTTACTAAGAACGGTTGATTTTTATAAAACAAAATCATGAAACTTATTATTGGTAAGACCTGAGGTCGTAGCCATGCTAATTTTACATAATTTTTTCCTAATACATATTAATTAAGCCACTATTTGAACACATTTTCAATCATTTATTACCATTCTTGATCATTACAACATAATTTATTAGCACACAGGAGAAGCTGGTTGTTAGGTGATCATGGCAAAGTTATTGGTTATGTTTTTCCATCCACCATCCAGAAGATCAACAAATTCTTCCCAGAAATCAGAGGACCTCAAAGGATCGCCATCGACGAAGTTTGCATCATTAATACACGTGAACTCCTCAAAAGGACCCATTTCTGTTTCAACTTGATCCTTGTGTTTAGTGGTTTGATCACATGAACTGTTTACTGGCATGGCGGGTGTTGCAACAGAAGCATTTGAGGTTGAGATGAGTGATTGAAGAGTCTCATTGTTGATAGAGTAATTTGACCATAAGTTACCTTGCCATACTTTAAGGACATCAAGACATGGTAAATATGGCTGTGGAAGAACTTTTGTAGGTGTTTTGTGATGGTCATGGATATAAGGTGAAACAAGGGAGGGTTGTTGGGTTTGATGGTTGTTGGGCTTTTGAACAAGCCTAGCTTCCGCCTCAAGCCGAGCAGCCTCCCATTGAGCCATGTGGTTCAAGTTGGAGCTCAAGAGTTGGGTGCCATTCTTTGGCTTGTGGGTCATTGGATCAATACCCATTTTAGTCATCCTCTTCTTGATGTGCGAGTTCCAATAGTTCTTGATCTCGTTATCCGTCCTTCTTGGCAAGTAAGCAGCAATAGTTGACCATCTAATTAACGTAAAACATGTACCATTAGCATCCAAACATTCAAGAACTCTTAGGGAGAGATTGTTTATCCCAACATCTTGTTGGTTAGGGAGAGATTGTACGAAATAAAACTTTTGAATAAAAATAAAAAAAAACTCGCTATGATTACGTTGAATAGTCAAATTGTACCTGTTACCAAGTAGAGCATGAAGTTGAATGATGGTCCTTTCTTCTTCCAAACTAAACTTTCCTCTCTTGATATCTGGTCTGAGGTAATTCGTCCATCTTAATCGGCAACTTTTTCCACATCTCTTAAGCCCTACATATAAATACAACAATGTATATTAGGAGATATGATTTGGATAGGATTCATTTTAATAAAATCATATCTTTTAATTATTATTAAAAATATACCCGTAAACCCTAGCTAATATATATTCTATCTAATAGCTAGATCAAATGTTTACCGGCTTTATCGGGCAAAGAGCGCCAACTTCCATGACCAAATTGTTGAATGTAAGACAACAACTTTCGGTCTTCTTCAGGAGTCCATGGCCCTTTCTTCACCCCAACTCCCAACACAGCCATATTACCATTGTTGTTTTGTTTCTTCTCCTTCTCGGACTTTACCATCTTAATCTATCTCCCTCCTAACTTTAGAAAAGATCCTATATATACCACACGCAACGAATTCTTACGATATATATGTTTAACATGTAAGGATCTCTAGCTAGGTATTATGTTAAGGGCACACCAAAGATGAGATATATGTATATATATTTGAAAGGGAAAGATGAGTATGAAAAGGAATTGATTATCCTTTGAAAAGGAAGGATGTGCTATATAAGGAAAAGAAGTAGGGTAATGTGAATAATGTACATGTTTAATGGCTAATTAAACCACAACCATATAGTCCATTCTAAATTAAATATTTATATATTTCTGATGGATGCGCCAATTCATAGCAACCAAACTTCTACAACTATATTAACTTGTAAACGCGCGCACAAATTAAGTCTCATTGAACATCCATTAATTTGTACGTTTGCGCATGAATGCGTCATGATGCATTACTTTTTTTACTGGCCTATGAAATAACCAACTGCAGGCTAATTAAACCAATAATTCATTATTGGCAGTAGTAGATATCAATCTATACCTGATTGGTTGTTATGATGATTTTATATTTGACTTTCCTCGCATGGTAGGATCCCCTCATTCCATGCCATATATACTACTTTCTAAATTTACTTTCACCAAATTAAGCCTATACCTAACAAGTTAAAAATATTGGGAGGTATTTTTTATTTTTATTTTCTTTTAGAAAATCACCAAAATATATAAGTTGATCATGAAAATTATTAAAATAGATATTTACTTTCAAAACTGTCATACGGCTAAATATAGCCTGCAGTTGAAAATCTTGAAAACAACTAATCAAATGAAGACACGTGACAAGCTTGCGCTTTTTGCCTCCTTATCATGCGTTTTTTGGAGGCTTAGCCGACACTTTTCCATTTCGCAAGGCTTTTTTAACCGCTGACTAGAATTAGCCGACGGTTTTGGAATTCAATATCTATTTTTGTGATTTTGATGATTAACTTGTCTATTTTGATTCGGTTGGGGTACGTTTATTGTCACCCATTCCTAAATGGTGAAACGAATTTAAAATTTGTTACCTAAATGGCTAAAAGAATTCAAATTTAGTTGACTAGCAAGACAAAACTTGTGTATTATATAATAAAAAAATTATTTAACACAATATTATGTATAATTACACATAAAGTATCCCAATATAATTAAATGATAAAACCTTAAGATAACAAAAAGATTTCCGACATGATACTATTTAGAGAAACTTTATCAGAAATTTTGAATAAGAGAGTGTCCCACATATAATGTTTTTATTACATGTGGAGTTATAAATGGTAAATGTGTATCCGTATGTAGCTATAAAATTAAATTCAACCTAGTTGATATTCAATAGAATTTGTGTTACTCTAGATGCTATCCATCATCATCATCATCATCATCATCATCATCATCATCATCATCATCATCATCATCTTATAATCAACAAAATGAAATAAAAAAAATCAATAAACCACCCTAGGGCTTGGATACTATAAGAAAAAAATCATTGGGAAAAGGCCAAACTTTTGTTTAAACTGGTATCCTAATTTATTAGATCACGTTTATTAAACAAGAGGTGATAAAAAATGAATAAAGTATGTACTATTAAATCCAGTTATTACGTAACCGTGCTCTCTTCTTATCACCAATCAATTGATTTTGGGGTAATATAGTTTCTTCAAAAATCTAGATGTATTGCGTTTTTAAACTGATTGTTTTCTTCTGTAAGATACGCTTTTACCTTGTAATGATATATGATATGAACATACAGACATCACAACTTCAAACAAGTTAGGCAAAATAGTCACTTCTATGTAAGACCTCAAACTTGGGATGCCTCACGTATTGAATTTACTCATCGACGTATAGTTCTTAAACATAAGATCTCATTTCACATAGGGAAATATTGTTCATAATACAAACTTGTTTTAACAATACGGAAACATTATCTTAAACCAAAGTTTGAAACATAAATATTACCGGATACCAGATATCTTCAGATGGGTAACTCCTTAGCACAAGCCCAACATTCATCAGCAAGAGTCAACCTACACTCAACATGATGTGGATATTAAAAGTTAAATTCGCTGAATGAGTTTAGTTTTACAGAAAACATTGACTTCAAATATTTTCAAAATATATACAGTAAACTTCTATAATAAAATCGTATGTAAACATGCTAAAACATAATGAAACATATATATCGAATCTACGCCTTTTCGTAATAGTCAGTTCCAACTTCTATAATAAAACTATAATAAAATCATACCATACGTAACCACCGCCGCTAAAAATCTAACTCAATTTTTGGGGGCAGTTGTGTGTTTTGTTTGGCTCATGAAAAATATTTTCCCCTCCTTTTGACCGAAAAGAACCCTCCCTCAAAGTTCCTCTTCCCCGAAAAAAAAACCTTCCCTCCCATCGTTTTGGCCGACGATCTCACTAGCTGCCGTCCCACCGCCTCCCTCACGGCCGACGACCACCGCCTCCGTCACTGCCGACTCATTGTTCAGGTAAATCATCTAATCATTTTCCCTACTTCTTGATACAAACCCTAGATGGCTTTTTGTATTAGTTTTAGCACTATTATTTTCCGCCAACAAAATATGCTTCTGTTGTAGTAATTTATTAGAAGTAGTTCGTGATATCGTGTTGCTTCAAACTTTTTAGGGTTTCTTTTAGACCTCCTCTTCAAAATTAGAGGTTCAATTCTAAAAAAATTACAATTTTTGGAACTTTAGAACTGATTCAAACAAAATGGATGCTATAATTGGAACTTTAAAACTAATCCAATCCACTTCTAGCTTAGTCTTAACAGTATTGAATCAAAGCTCAATCCCAGCAGTTGAAGCCCCAATTGTCATGAAGTTAGCTCTGTTTCTTGAAGGGCCAATTGCATCTGTGTCGGAATATATGGGGAAGATGTTTTTAAAATATGGTTAGGGTTTTTCTTGTTGATCATGTAAGATGTAAGAAGACGGTTGTCGATTCGAATGGTGAATGGTCGGTGCGTCTTATATGACAATCAGTAACAATGAATATCATATTTCACCTGAAACACTTCTTTTCGAGAAATTACATTTTTTTATGAACTTTTGTTTTGAAAGAACATATAACTAGAGAATGCTACTGTTTTTTAGAAGAACTATTATATTTGATTCTTGATCCGCTTTTTGAAGGGCTTTAATATATATGCTACTTTTAGAGATGTTGGTTATTGTATATATAACTTTCTGTTTTAAATAAGTATAAATTGTGTACAAGCAGGTCCTTTTTGTGTTTTTTCTTTTTCTATTTGACATCTCAACCATCGACATTTGCAATTGCAGCTTCAACCTGAGTCACATCCTCTCATTAATGCTATTCTTATGGTTTTAGGGTTTTTCCAACTAAAAAGAGTAGCTGGAATGGGTTAGTAGTTAGGTATGGTTTATGGCATTATTGGTATATGGTCTTAACCATAAGGTCAGACCCCTGCTAGCCTTACTAATGTATGATTCACTACTTTTAGGGAGAAGATTAAATAAGCCACATTTTTAAAATAATTTGCACATAAACATTGCAAAACAACAAGGATAACTGTTTACAGATGATGCCGACTTCAATTGGGAGTAAAGCACATTTTGTTACTACAGTGGGCTAATGGTTTCTGAATGGTTTTGGTGCTACTGCTGGATTCAAAGAATGGATCATGAATTAAAGGGTTAGGGATTGATATGGTCTAGCAACAAGTCATCTGGTAACTTAGCTCTATATGTTTAGTGCCTGCAATGTCATGTTGAGGTAAAGGTTTAATTATTATTACTATTTTTTCTTCTTTTTCGGATTACTTTTAGGGGTGGCAATTACTTTTAGAATGGGTATATTTTAGTTAAAAATATTGCATGTGTCGAATTTGGTCAAAAGAATTATATAATGTGTCAAAATCCTCTATTGTAAAACTTACTTTTATACAAAGAGAGTGGCTTATTTATGTGACATTTTTTTTTGTTTCATAGGCTTCAATATAGACAACTCATTGCCTGAAGAGGTAAAGAATACATCTTGGTCTTAAATCACCTTTTGCTGTTCAAATTTATTTTACATGTTGTATGTACAATACAACTGGATGAGGGTAAATTAACAAGAAAACTACCATGTTCGTCCATGTTAAAGTATTTGATGGTGGATTGTATCAGTTGCTTAATATAGTTGTCACACCCTCATGTACTTTATCCAAATTCTTTGGTGTAAGTAATCATTTCTTTACCTATATCATGTTTACTTATTACTTAAAATTCTGATTATTTAAGATTACATCATTATTTTCACTTGCTAGGTTTTTTGAAAGCTTCTCTTTACAGAGACAATACAGCACATATAGGTATTTCATTTTCGTCTTTTTTATATTAGATTGATTTTGTATTAAAGTTAAGGAATACAATGTGATAGGGCATATATTTTTTTTAATCAAATCTGAGAGTAAAAGGCTCTATTTGAATGTGTGTGGTGTTTTTAAACTTTTAATATTGTTGTTAAAAGTTTGTTTCAAGTATTAACTGGTTCACATTAACAGTTAGAAAAATCACTTTATTGTTTGTATTTATCTATTTGATAATTGATCAATGATAACTTGATTTATTTGTTGTATTCCACCATTAGGTTTATTAAAAAGCCATGTGTTTCTTTGTTCTATCTCAGTTTCATCTCTTCTAAATGTGTATGTTTATGTTAGAGATAGCATGATAGCAGAGTAAGTCGTGTTTGGTAACGGGTCAAGCTGGACAAATATTTAATGTTGTTTTGGCTTCAAGATGAATTTCTTACATGAACATCTCACATATGTTTACTTAGAATAAAACTGTTTGATTATTCGACATATGTTTGTTGGCTTGATTGATTATCCGGCGGAGCACATCATGAACGCTTAAATCATGTAAAATATAATTGTTTTTAAGTAAATTTTTTTCTGATATTAAATATATGCAGATGCAGTTACATTAGACACGAGGAATTATGATTGACCAAGTTTGACTTACGATGACGATTGAATTGTGCCCGAAACAAAGCCGTCATAAATTTTGCGACCGAAACTAAGTGGTCGCTAAATCTACGACTGAAAATATGTGGTCGCAAAGTGATTTGTCACCGGATCTTATGTGGTCGTTGTTATGAAATCGGTCGTAAAGTGTCACTAATTTTTCGACCGGCATATGTGGTCGCAAAATGCCCAGATATCTAGTAGTGAATTGTGTTGTGGAAGATGAGTGAAGTGAGCGACGTAGATTTTAATTCAAGAATTATGGTTACGAAAGTGAGAACGTGGCCTGATGTTTCTCATTTTGTATTGTGAGTAAAAAAGGGTATTTATAAATAAATAAATATTTGTGATAACAAAATAGTTAATTTAATAAAGCGAAACTTGGAAGTGGATGACAACACTCACAAACAACTATATACATGAATAACTCACTCGGTTATTAAATCCGGTACAATCGAGCCGACCAGTAAACCCGTATATAACATCCGGTTCTTTGTTTAATCTGATTCTAAAAACATTGGAGTATATTAACTTTATCAATCAATATTATAAACTTTTTTGTTTACAAGTTACTTGATTTACATAGTTTTGTTTGGTAGAAAGGACCATCAAAATATACTATTCAGGCATAGTATTCATGTATAGAAAAGGACTTCAACGTACTTACTTTCAAATGTTATCTTAGATTTGATAATAAAGGCACCATGCTCACGTCAGATATTACATTGTAATACTTCCAAAATTTGTCAGGTGGGTTTCTTAAAACTTGTCACGTGGGTTTCCAAAACTTGTCAATCAGCCATAGATTATGAATTCAATTTCCATTAAAAAGCCCAAAAAGATGACTGAGTGTTAGCAGCTACTTTTGTAAACATGCAGGTGATCCATCTGTCCATATAATAAATTCCATTAACTAAAACTCTAGACTACATGCTAGGTCTATTACAAACTTTGATTTAATAAACTAAATCATGATTAGACCTAATAATAATAATGTCAGCCATGCTATCTAGTTTTACATATTTTTTCCTAACACAAATGAAGCCACACCTTGCACTCATTTTCTATCATTTATTACCATTCTTGTTTACCAAGATAATTTATTAGCATACAGGAGAAGCTGGTGGTGAAGTGATAATAGCAAAGTTATTGGTTATATTTTTCCAACCACCATCCAGAAGATCAACAAATTCTTCCCAGAAATCAGGGGACCTCAAAGGATCATCATTCAGGAAGTTTGCATCATCAGCATCATAAGTGAACTCCTCAGATGGATCCATTTCTGTTTCGACGTGATCATTGCGTTTCGTGGTTTGATCACATGAACCATTGCTGCAGACGTGGCTCAATACCGGCATGGCGGGTGTTGCAACTGAAGCATTTGAGTTTGATATGAGTGATTGAAGAGTCTCATTGTTGATAGAGTAATTTGACCATAAGTTACGTTGCCATACTTTAAGGACATCAAGGCATGGTAGATATGGCTGTGGAACTTTTGTAGGTGTTTTGTGATGGTCATGGATATAAGGTGAAACAAGGGAGGGTTGTTGGGTTTGATGGTTGTTGGGCTTTTGAACAAGCCTAGCTTCCGCCTCAAGCCGAGCAGCCTCCCATTGAGCCATGTGGTTCAAGTTGGAGCTCAAGAGTTGGGTGCCATTCTTTGGCTTGTGGGTCATTGGATCAATACCCATTTTAGTCATCCTCTTCTTGATGTGAGAGTTCCAATAGTTCTTGATCTCATTATCCGTCCTTCTTGGCAACTGAGCAGCAATAGTTGACCATCTAAAAGTAAAACATGTGACATTAGCATCTTAAGATCATTTCATTTCTTTATCTTTATAATTAACTAAAAACCATTATTCTAAAAAAATTTGTTTATTTTTTAAAAACCTTTCACATCTCATTCTTTATTCTTATAATTTTAAAGAAATTATTAAAAAATTGGTATATTTAAGATTTCAATGTATATTTTCTTATAATTTTAAGAATAAAAATAAGGTTTAAAGAATTTTATGTAAAACTTTTTTAACTTAAATCTTATTTTTCCCCACCAATACTAATTCAAAGAATCTGTACGTTCTTCTCTGGACCTACCTATGGATACACCAACGGTAACCCTAGCAAATCTAAATATCATCAAATCAAAGTACCTGTTACCAAGTAGAGCATGAAGTTGAATGATGGTCCTTTCTTCTTCCAAACTAAACTTTCCTCTTTTGATATCTGGTCTCAGGTAATTCGTCCATCTTAACCGGCAACTCTTTCCACATCTCTTAAGCCCTACATATAATCAAACCAATATATTCATGTTATGTTAATATGCATGCATGGGAAATATAATAATATATTAGTTAGGATTTATTATAATATCTTTAAGATAATTAGGAGATATGAGATATTACAATAAACTCTAGCTAATATATATATTGTTTGGTGACATGCTTAATTACCGGCTTTAGGAGGCAAAGAGCGCCAACTTCCATGGCCAAATTGTTGAACGTAAGACAGTAGCTTTCGGTCTTCTTCGGGTGTCCATGGACCTTTCTTCAACCCAACTCCTAATCCATCCATATTACCATTGTTGTTTTGTTTTTTCTTCTTCTCAGATTTTACCATCTTAATATGTCTCACCCTCTCTCTAGGTATTATGTCAGCAGACGAGGAGAGAGATGTATTTGAAAGGGAAAGATGAATGAGAATGGAAAGGATAGTTTGCTTATCCATTGAAATGGGAGGATGTGCTATATATATAAGGGAAATAAGTGGGGCAGTGTCAATAACGTACATGTTTAATGGCTAATTAAACTCCAACCATAAAGTCCATTCTAAATTAAATATTTACGTGTGTAAACATTTCTAATGCACCAACAATTGTGGTTCATAGCAACCAACTAATTAATTTTACAATTCATGAAGCAGTAATGATGAAACAAATTAATAAAATCCTCCACAACTACTATATTTGCACACGCACAAACTCCCATTCAACACACATTAATTCGTACGTTAATTTGCGCATGAATGTGTCATCATGAAACAACCAACTGCCACTAAACCAATAATTAGCTAGTAATATCATTTTATATTTGACTTTTCGCACGTCCTAGGCTATTTTCATTCTATAAAGTATGCCATGGTACATTCTAAATTTCCTTGCACCAAATTAGTTAAGCGCATACTTGACAAGTTAAGAATAATGTGAGCATGATTTTTTTCTTTGAAAGGCGAATTTCATTTACAAGGCATTCCCACAAAAAACAGAGACAACAAAAAGACACTTACAACACTTTAAATTTACACCAATCCAACCAACTAATGGACTTGTATTTTGATCTGTTTCTAAGCCATAAAAAACCTAAGAACTTGATATCTCTTCTATTTTGACTGGCTTTTGATCGAACCGCTTCTCAATTCTGGCTCTCCAAACACACGACTATGACAATACCATGAAAAATATCTTTAACTTGATGTTGTGAGCATGATTTAATATATTATTTTAGGTTTGTAGTTTTATAACTAGTACCCCGACCATAAAAGGAAATTTATTTTCTGCACGCTTGTCAATCACCGGGACACCGATCAGTCTATAATAAATTTGATCAGTCAAGTTGTGGATCAACATTAATAGATTTTTTTTCTTTTCTTAATAGCCAACTTATATACTCTATAAACATACTCGTAACTAATGTCTATAATGGGGTCAACTATTTAAGGAGAAATATTTTTATTTCATACATTAATATCGTTAGGCTACAAGCCCTTTGATATCTACGTAGATAGAAAATATTTTTTTAGGAAAAAAAACCATCATTTTTTTGCGTACATATTCGTCGGAAATACGTATGAAACCTGACTTTCCGATACATTCGGAACAAAAAAAATTGATGGAAAAAACCTTGTCAAAAACCTTTTGCAACAAATTTTTGATGCAATATATGCGTCAAATTTTATATGCAATAACATATGCTAAACATTTCATTTTTAATATAGCAATACTATACTTTAATTAAAGATAAAACGCTTGTTTTTATTGTATAACTTTTTGAAAATATAACAACTTATAAAAAAGCTATTAAAGTTCCAAAAAAATCAAACCAAACCAAACCAAACGTACCCAGTATAATCCCACACATAGCTAACGCTATTAGTAGGGTCTGGGGAGGGTGTGATGAGGGCGAACCTTACCCCTATCCCAAGGGATAGAGATGTTGCTCCCGTTTAGACCCCCGGCTTCATGGGAAAGAAAAAGATAAAAATATAAATAAAAGTAATGAGTAATAAAGTAAAATAAATCTAACAGTAATCTAACAATTAGCAGTGTATGACTAGAGTATATTAGTCACAAGAAACACAACACACCTACAAGAAACAAGACATACGCAAAATCTTTGCTAAACAACTCTACTCTCCCACACAACGGGTCACTCATCCTAAAACCCTAATACGACGTCTCCATGAAATCCTATCATTGATCATGTCCTCTGAGAGGTGTAAATCTAGCAAATCAAGCCTAATCCTCTCATCCCACGTTAATTTCGGTCTCCCACTGCTCCTTTTCCCCTCTACAACGAGAGTTTCCACCGTTCTCACTGGATCTGTGCTCTGTCTCCTCTTGACATGTCCAAACCATCTCAATCTTCCTTCTCTTATCTTATCTGAGATACATGTGACTCCCAATCTCTTTCGAACAACTTCATTTCTTATTCGGTCCTTTCTTGTGTGTCCACACATCCACCTCAACATCCTCATCTCAGCTACATCCATTTTTCGAGCTTGTGTCTTCTTGATGGCCTAACAATCGGTTCCATATAGCATCGCTGGGCGAACTGCTACCCTATAAAATTTACCCTTTAACCCTATTGGGAACCTCTTGTCGCACAAAACACTTGAGGCCGCTCTCCATTTACACCAACCAGCCTGCACCCGATGGACTACATCATTGTCGATGTCCCCGTTACTCTGGATGACAGATCCTAGATACTTGAACTTCAGTGTCTTAGGGACAACCCCACCTTCAATAGAAATCTGGGTCTCCTCGTCGACATTTGCACCACTAAAGTTGCAGTGAAGGTACTCGGTTTTAGATCGGCTTATCTTCAAACCTTTGTGCTCTAAGACTGTTCTCCATTCCTCTAGTTTGTTGTTCAATGTCTCTTTACTTTCTGCAATCAACACGATATCATCAGCAAAAAGCATGCACCATGGAATTGCATCTTGAATCGACTTTGACAACTCATCCAAAACTACTGCAAAGAGAAAGGGGCTTAGTGCCGACCCCTGGTGAACTCCCACTTCCACCGGAAAAAAGTCTGTATCCCCCACGGGAGCTCGGACGCATGTCTTAGCCTCATGATACATATCCCTAATTGCCTCAATATATTTACTAGGGATCCCTCTTCCCTCCAGACTTTCCCAGATCAATCTTCTAGGCACACTATCGTACGCCTTTTCAAGATCGATGAACACCATATGTAAATCATGTTTATTCTCTCTGTACTTTTCCATTAATCTTCTTAAAATGTGTATCGCCTCCGTAGTGGACCGGCCTGGCATGAACCCAAATTGGTTTGATGTAACCTGGGTTTGTCGTCTAATCCTTGTATCTATAACTCTTTCCCATAATTTCATTGTATGACATAGGAGCTTAATCCCCCTGTAGTTAGCACAACATTGAGCATCTCCTTTGTTTTTATATAGGGGTACTAAGACACTACGCCTCCACTGATCTGGCATCTTCCCGGTTTTGAAGATATTGTTGAACAGTCTTGTCAACCACTGAACGCCTTCCTCTCCCATACACTTCCACGCTTCAATGGGTATGTTGTCTGGACCGGCTGCCTTAGCTCTTCCCATCTTCTTAAGAGCACTCCTCACTTCTTCCTGTGTGATATTTCGACAATAACAATTATTTCGTTGACTGGATTGAGTAGTGGGATTCTCCGTTATGGCTAGACTTGGTCTACAACTGTTGAAAAGGGTGTAGAAATAGTTTTGCCATCTTAGCTTGATGTCTCGTCCCTTTACCAAAACTCTTCCATCATCTTCCTTGATAAACTTCACGACCCCAAGATCTTGTCTCCTACGCTCCCTATTTTTGGCAATCTTAAACATATGATGCTCCCCTTCCTTGGTGTCTAGTTTTCTATACATCGTTTCATAGGCAAAATTCTTTGCCTCACTCACTGCCTTTTTAGCTTCCCTCTTTGCCTGTCTATAGTTCTCCCGTAGTGTCATTATCTCCTCTCCATTACTACACTACAACATCTCTTTAAAGCGTTGTTGCTTGTCCTTTATCTTGCTCCGCACCTCCTCATTCCACCACCAAGACTCCTGATGTCCTCTTGTTGCTCCGAATGTGACTCCGAGGGTTTCCTTTGCTGCCTGCGTAACAGTGGTTGCCATAGCTACCCACATCTGGTTTGTGTCGCCATCCTTAGTATTTGTGTTCATCGCCATGACTTTATCTTTAAACAAATTGATGTTTTCGTCCTTTAAATTCCCCCATCTGATCCTTGGTTTATTTTTTCTTCTCCTCTCCGCCACCCTTTTTCTCAAGGTAAAATCGGCCACCAACAGACGATGTTGGGTCGCTACTGACTCTCCTGGAATTACCTTGCAATCCTTCCACCAGTTGCGATCCCCTTGTCTCATCAGGAAATAGTCGATCTGCGTGTTGCGCCCCCCGCTACTAAAAGTAATAAAATGTGATTCTCTCTTTATAAAGAACGTGTTTATAATACCAAGATCATGCGCAAGCGCAAAGTCAAGAAGCTCCCTACCATTATCGTTTCTAACACCATAACCAAAACCTCCATGAACCATCGGAAAACCATCACTCTCCTTACCAACGTGACCATTAAAATCACCTCCTAAGCATATTTTCTCCTGTCTAGGTAATGACCTCATTACTCCGTCTAAACTACCCCAAAAATCCCTCCTTTCTTGGTCTCCTAGACCTACGTGTGGTGCATAAGCGCTAACAATTGCCACAACTTCCTCACCAAGTACTACTCTCAACACCATGATCCTATCATTATATCTTTTCACTTCCACCACATTACCATGCAGTTCTTTAGCAACTAGAAAACCCACCCCATTTTTTGTTCCATCGCAACCAGAATGCAACAGTTTGTAGCCATTACACTCACCCCCCCCCCTTGACCCTTCCACCTAGTCTCCTGAAGGCAAGCTACCTGAATCCTATGTTTTCTAAGCACGTCTACTAACTCTAACAACTTACTAGTTAGGCTTCCTACATTCCAAGATGCCAAACGTAACCTATACCCCTTATGGTTAGCACTAGATGCACCCCTCTCCCCTGAACATGATCTCAAGGAGACATTATTCCACCTACCGTCTATGTTTGAAATAATACACAAGATGTATTTATTTTTATTTTAACCACAGTTAAGCAAATAGAATATTTATTTTTATTTTAACCACAGTTAGGCAAATAGAATAGACAAATTGCTCATTAATCAAACAGATGCAACACGTATATGCAACAGTCAAAACAAAAAACAGGGTATGTCTCTCCCTGTGAATCAAGAACAATTGTTGGTCCTCCTAACCCAGACCAAGAATGCCTAAGTATGCAATTCGTGTAACAAGAAGGTAAAACGGACAGAAATAAAGGAGTTGGAACGAACTAACCTAATTGCGCCCAAGTTAGGGTACTCCTTCCTATTCCACCTTGGTACCACCGTCAGTAGAACTAGGGTTTTAGACCGCAGGTCTCCTCCCAGTCTTGAATCGGACTCGCAGCGGTGGCTATAATCGCGGTGCGGCGTGGCTGATTTCAGACGACGGTGCAGCGGTGAGGATGATTTAGTTGATCTTTACTCCTTAAAATGGTTATGATATGCTTCTTCTTTACTTCAATGAACCCAAAAGTGAAAACCCTCAAAATGAGAATCTAGGGTTCGTCACTTACACCTCAGATTTCTCACAAATCTCTGCACTTCTTTGAAAATAAACACCAAGGATGTGTTTCTCTTGAAAAATTAAGTAATTTAGACTCCCAATTTGAAAGATTTGGTGGATTAATAAAGAAGATGAAGATTAGCGACCGACTCTCTACTTTTTGCAAAATCTGAAGCAACAAATAGAGGCTCAATTTGATCTTCTTTCGCTAGGAAGCAGTGTTGGCCGGAGACGGAAGATATGATGTGAGAGAAAGATGAAATTTGGCTGGAGAGTAGATGTAGTCCGGACAGGCAATTAACCTGCCTTCTTTGTTCTCACAATACTGAAAGGTTATAATTTCACAGAAACCCCCTCCTTTCTGACTCAAAAGTACCAGTTAATCAAATTGATCAACAATACACTTATATCCCTTGTTGTCTATAATTGATGGTAGTCAACAACTCAATAGTAACAAAATTGAATACTTATCAATATGAATTGAAAATAACTGATGATACCTTTAATCCGATTCAATCGGATGTAAGGCCCCAAACCCGGGAGGCCCCACTTGTTGGATTTACTCATTCACAAACAGTTCTTAAACATGAATATCAGATATCGCAGCGGAAAACTTCATTTAAACATAACTAAATCGTTGTTCATACATACGGAAGCGTAAACATTGATTAAAACATAATTACATCATAACTAAACATAACGAGATGCCAGTCTTCAAAAGCAGTCGGGTAACTCTTCATCTCTAGCCAAGCATCACCGTTCATCCTCATAACCTGCCTTAACCTGAATGTGCACACTTAAAAACGTCAGCTACGCTGGTGAGTTCTAGTTTTAACATAAAACCTTAACTTCAAATAAATTGCCAAAAACATCACTTCATACTTCATTTAATAAAAAGCGTACGTAAATAATGCAATAACAAACATAACACTTCATAAGTCAACGAACATATAGAATCTGCGCCTTCTCGTAACCGTCAAATCCAAACATTACATACTGGTTGAATAACTTAAGGATCACCACCACTAGGCCCATCATCACCGTACTGTCCTTCGGGTGAGGAACTCCTAGGGCCCGATACTTAGGTCATCCAACCCTTCAAGCACGGCGTCCCAAAGGATAGCGCGTACCAAACTTCAAGCACTGCATCCCGTCGGACACAAGTACTTAACTTCAAGCACGACTACCCCGTAAGGTAAATCGTACCAACTTCAAGGATCACGATAATCCCCTTGGTGACCGTCATCACCCCAGTTGTACAACAGTTGGCCAGCCACAGAGGCCCCTAAAAGGTAAAGGCCCATAACATACTTCCCATCCCTTAACCTTCATTCCCTAAGGAATATTGGCAGATTCGTTCGTTTGTGACTTTCGTAAACCTTCGCTTCTTTTACTTCAAAAACTTCAGTTAAAGCATTCGTACGTTTTATTAAAAACATTCTCATTCGTTAAAACACTTCGTAAACTTCTTTTGGCAAAATATTTCATAAACACTTCCTTCATAAACCTTCCTTCTAAAACATCCTTCATAAACATCATTTTATAAAACGTTACATACATCCTTCGTAAACATCGTTTCATAACATCGTTTTATAAAATCATCACGTGTGCACACCAGCCCAAAAACATTATTAAAACATTTAAAAGAGGGCTTCTAGAACTCACCTTTTAAGCTAGTCTTGGTTGTCCTAATCAATGGCCCAACCACGTCACTTCCGATCTGAATTGGTTACAAAACACATATATCAGACCTAACCTCGATTCACACTCTACTCAGCTGATATAGGCGAACTTAATGCTAAGTTCGCCTCCCCTGGCTTAGGCGAACTTATAAGCGAACTTACCCTTTGGCCAGGCGAACTTAACTCAAGCGAACTTGATAAGTTCGCTTACCTTGGCCAAGCGAACATAATCAGGCGAACTTGATAAGTTCGCCTCCACCAAGCGAACTTGACAGGCGAACTTGCTAAGTTCGCCTGCAACATCAGTCATCTTCCCCAAAAGTCCCGAAATTCACGGATTTGGGCTCGGTTATGTCAAAACTTCAACTTTCTTTGCTCAAAACAACCGTTTTTCATTGTAGATACTAAACCTAAGCTTATTCTTAAGTTTCATCCGGAAAAACGTCCTCTTTTCACCCAAAACCCGAAAAACCCAAAAACGAACAAAAACTCAGATTTAGGTCGGATCGTTACCTGAATCGAGCTTCTGATCTGGAGGTTTCCTTCACGAGTGCAAGAGACACGATCTGGTGCAATCTTGTGCGATTCCGTCACTTTCTCTCTCTACGGGTTTTCTCTCTCTAGAATTGTAAAGAGGAGAAGTGAAGAGGCTTTTTGCTATTTATAGGGGAGACCTCCCCAAGTCCGGTTCGCGACTGACCCGGCCCGACTTCGGCCCGCTTGAACTCGCTAACTTTATTTTTCGTCATTTTGGGATGTTACAAGTCTACCCCCCTTATAATAGGTTTCGTCCCCGAAACCTATCACAAGTCAAATAATTGAGGGTACGACTCCCTCATTTCCCCCTCCGTTTCCCATGTAGCCTCCGATCCCTTTCGGTGCCTCCATTGGACTTTAACCAATTGGATCACCTTATTACGCAACCGCTTCTCCTTCCTGTCTAAGATGGCCACGGGTTCTTCGATGTAATTAAGGTTGTTGTCGACCTCGATGTCGGTAAGTGGTACGTGAGCCGATTCATCCGCCAAACACTTTCGCAAGTGTGATACATGGAAGGTAGGATGAATCCCACTTAACTCATCAGGCAACTCCAACCGATAAGCGACTTCCCCAACCCGTGCCATTATCCTGAACGGTCCGACAAACCTCGGACTTAACTTTCCTCTCTTCCTGAATCGTATGATTCCCTTCCATGGCGACACTTTCAACATTACTCTATCCCCAACATCAAACTCGATAGGCCTTCGTCGTCTATCCGCATAGGATTTCTGGCGATCTTGTGCGGCCTTCATTCGAGCTTTGATTTGATCAAACCTTTCCGACGTTTCTTTTATGACTTCCAGACTTCCTAACTCCTTCTGTCCAATCTCACCCCAACAAACCGGGGTCCTGCATCTTCTACCATACAACATTTCGTAAGGCGGCATGCCTATAGTCGTGTGATGACTATTGTTGTAGGAGAATTCGGCTAACGACAGATGACTGTCCCAACTGCCACCAAAGTCGATAATACAAGCACGGAGCATATCTTCCAATGTCTGAATGGTCCTTTCGGACTGACCATCCGTTTGCGGGTGGTATGCTGTGCTGATATTAAGCCTCGTGCCCATCGCTTCGTGAAATCTTTTCCAGAACCTCGATGTGAATCGTGTGTCCCGGTCGGATACTATCGTCAAAGGCATCCCATGCCGTGCTACTACTTCATTAATAAATACTTCCGCTAACCTTTCCGACGAGAACGTCTCACGAATAGGTAGGAAATGAGCACTCTTTGTTAATCGGTCCACAATTACCCAAATGGTGTCATGACCTTTAGCTGTGCGAGGTAGCTTGGTTATGAAGTCCATGGTAATATGTTCCCACTTCCATTATGGTATATCAAGTGGTTGAATCTTTCCATACGGTTTCTGGTGTTCAGCCTTTACTTGCGAGCAAGTCAAGCACTTGCTTACATACTTCGTTACATCACATTTCATTCCAGGCCACCAGTAGTCCTTCTTCAGGTCTTGGTACATTTTGTTGGTACCGGGATGGATAGAGTAACGAGACTTATGAGCCTCATCCAAGATTTTGGTTCTAAGCTCGCCACCCATAGGTATCCATACCCGTTCATAACGTGTTCTAACACCAAGGGTGTTATATTCCAACTTGTCCTGTTGGCCAACCATCCTTTCTTTCTTTATATTTTCTTCCTTCAAAGCTTCATCTTGAGCTCTTTCGATTTCTCTCATCACATCTGATGTTACCACCAACTGGCAAGCTTTCACTCTAATAGGAGTAGGCACATCCTTTCGGCTTAGAGCGTCAGCCACCACGTTTGCCTTTCCAGGGTGGTACATTATTTTACAGTCATAGTCCTTCAGGAGTTCCAACCATCTCCTCTGCCTCATATTAAGCTCCTTTTGTTCGAAGAAGTACTTCAAACTTTTGTGGTCGGAGTAAACAGTAAACTTTACCCCGTACAGGTAGTGCCTCCAGATTTTTAATGCAAATACGACAGCAGCAAGTTCCAAATCGTGAGTCGGATAGTTGACTTCGTGAACTTTCAACTGCCGCGACGCATATGCAATCACTCTACCGCGTTGCATCAACACACACCCTAATCCCTGACCTGACGCGTCAGAGTATACCACCAGGTCTTTACTGCCCTCAGGAAGGGCCAAGACTGGAGCTTGTGTTAGCTTCTCTTTCAATTCCTTAAACGCCTCATCTTGGGTCGAACCCCATTCGTACTTTACTTCCTTCCGAGTCAACTTTGTTAATGGCGAAGCTATTTTCGAGAAATCCTGAATGAATCTCCGATAGTAGCCTGCCAATCCTAAGAAACTGCGGATTTCAGTTGGCGTCTTAGGAATGTCCCATTCACTTACCGTTACTATCTTTGTTGGGTCAACCATAATGCCGTTCGGGCCAATAACGTGACCTAGGAACTGGACTTCCCTAAGCCAGAACGCACATTTGGAGAACTTAGCATACAACTTCTCATTCTTCAGAGCTTCCAATACTTCCTTCAAGTGACACGCGTAATCACCCTCATTCTTGGAGTAGATAAGGATATCATCGATGAACACGATTACCGATCGATCCAGCATCGGTCGACACACCCTATTCATTAAATCCATGAACGCTGCGGGGGCGTTCGTCAATCCGAAAGACATTACGCGGAACTCAAAATGTCCATAACGCGTGCGAAATGCAGTTTTCGGTATGTCTTCTTCCCTCACCTTCAACTGATGGTACCCGGACCGAAGGTCGATTTTCGAGAACCAACTTGCGCCTTGCAACTGGTCGAACAAGTCATCGATCCTTGGTAAAGGGTACTTGTTCTTCACCGTTCGTTTATTCAACTCGCGGTAATCGATACACATTCTCATCGAACCATCTTTCTTCTTTACGAACAACACCGGAGCACCCCACGGCGAGATGCTCGGTTGAATAAATCCTTTCTCAAGTAACTCGTCTAGTTGAACCATAAGTTCCTTCATCTCCACTGGTGCTAGTCGATATGGAGCCTTAGCCACGGGCTGGGCATCTGGTATTAAGTCAATTCGGAACTCAATTTCTCTATCGGGTGGTATCCCAGGCAAATCCTCTGGAAACACCTCCGGGTACTCGCGTACCACGGGTACATCGTCTAGTTCCTTCACTTCCTTACACTTGTCAATCACATACACCAGATAAGCCTCGCATCCGCGCCTCAAGTAATTTGTTGCCTTAATCATTGAGATGACGTTTGGCATCTGGGCGTCACGATCTCCAAAAACCTCGACTTTGCTACCATCTGGAGCCTTGAGTTGGATTATCTTTCGTTTACATATAATTTGAGCTTCATTGGCAGTTAGCCAATCCATACCCAACACAACATCGAACCCTCCCAAAACCATAACGAACAATCTGACAGGGAATCTATGACCTTCTATCTTTATGGTGGAGTTGTCAACTACATCGGTCACTCTCGCAGTTCTACCCTCTGCGGTTTCTACGCTAAAAGCCCTTTCTAACTTACTGGCAGCGTACTTCATTCTCTTACAAAAAGACGCAGATATAAAACTCTTACCGGCACCCGAATCAAATAACACAGAAACAAGAGTGTTGTCAAGGACGAACGTACCTGACGCCACATCGGGATCCGCCCTGGCTTGTTCCTGCGTCAGTGCGTACGCACGAGTCTTTGCACGAGATCCCTCTCCCTTCTTTTCCGGGCCCTTTCCCTTCCCGGTTTCCCCCATCCTGGGCTTGGTGCATTCCCGGCTCATATGACCACTTTCCCCACAATTGTAGCATTTGTAGCCTTGCGGGCATTCACGGGAGTAATGTCCGGTCTTGCCGCATTTAAAGCATAGATTCGATCCTAACCGACATTCGCCTGCGTGTCTTACCCCACATTTCCCACAGACTGTCATCTCGCCTACCCTGGCCTGCTTGTCCCGAGCCCCAAACAACTTCCCACCCGATCGTTTAGCGGGAAAACTCAACTTCTTCTTAGGTTCTTCAATGGCAACAACATTCAGCGCCAGATCATCAAATACTACGCCGCTCAGTTCTACTACCGAGTCATAGGTAGTAGGGGCGTTTGCCTTGACATAGGTGCGGACCTGGTCCGGCAACCCTTGAATGTAACATGAAATCTTTCTTTCCTCTGTCGTGACAAGGTGTGGCACCAGACGTGCCAGTTCATTAAATCGGGTTGTGTACTGCCGGTGCGTCATGCTCCCGGCCTTCAAACCCAGAAATTCCCTCTCTACCTTCTCAATCTCGTTCCTTGGGCAGAAATTCTTTATCACCAAAGTTTTCAAGTCAGCCCACACCATCGCATCCACAATCTCGCTCCCTTTTGCCTGACGTATACCTTCCCACCAAAGGGATGCTTCCTCCCTCAAGGAGTTAGCAGCAAATTTTACAACTTGATCCGTTCGACACTCGCTCAGACGAATGGCAGCTTCCATACGGATCACCCAGTCAAATGTAGCCACCGCGTCTTTCTTTCCAGTGAGGACCGGTGGGTCACATGCCTTAAATGACTTATAATCACATCCGCGAGCAGGCGGTGCATTGTCGGTCTCATTGTTCTGAGCACCAACTGCCGCGCTAGACCCACCCACCGCATTGACCTGCTTCAATGCTTCTGCCAACAGACCTGGCAGAGAAGTCTTCATCAACTCCGTAAACTCTCGAGCTATGGCTGCCCTCCCTTCTGGTTCAAAAGTGAAAGGTTGTTCTTCAACCTGTGTCTACTCAGCTTCATGCACACTAACCGCCGGTTCAGTGTGAACACTTCCTTCTTCACTATACTCTTGGCGCGCAGGGATCCTGCCACACCCACCATTTCGACCGCCGGTACGACCACCGGTACGGCCACCACGCCTTCCGTTTCCTCTCCTTGCCATTACGCTCTATAAGACAAGAAATCCAATGTCATCACGCTAGTTAACAAATAAAATTCAATAAGTACTGTAAGATGTTAATATAAACTGGCCATCTGCAATTAACCATTACACTACCTTTCGATTTCTATTTGACCACCTTTGTGATTCCATCAGAACACAAGTCCTTTCCTAACCCTTTCTAAGGCATACTACATACACATACTCTACTTTTCATACCTGATGCTGTGGCTCGAGTTACCCGTACTGGCATCCGCTTTCGGTCCCATTCAAAGTTTAAGTTCAGACACTGGGAGTGTCCGAATATCTCAAACTATTGCTCTGATACCAACTTGTAAGGCCCCAAACCCGGGAGGCCCCACTTGTTGGATTTACTCATTCACAAACAGTTCTTAAACATGAATATCAGATATCGCAGCAGAAAACTTCATTTAAACATAACTAAATCGTTGTTCATACATACGGAAGCGTAAACATTGATTAAAACATAATTACATCATAACTAAACATAACGAGATGCCAGTCTTCAAAAGCAGTCGGGTAACTCTTCATCTCTAGCCAAGCATCACCGTTCATCCTCATAACCTGCCTTAACCTGAATGTGCACACTTAAAAACGTCAGCTACGCTGGTGAGTTCTAGTTTTAACATAAAACCTTAACTTCAAATAAATTGCCAAAAACATCACTTCATACTTCATTTAATAAAAAGCGTACGTAAATAATGCAATAACAAACATAACACTTCATAAGTCAACGAACATATAGAATCTGCGCCTTCTCGTAACCGTCAAATCCAAACATTACATACTGGTTGAATAACTTAAGGATCACCACCACTAGGCCCATCATCACCGTACTGTCCTTCGGGTGAGGAACTCCTAGGGCCCGATACTTAGGTCATCCAACCCTTCAAGCACGGCGTCCCAAAGGATAGCGCGTACCAAACTTCAAGCACTGCATCCCGTCGGACACAAGTACTTAACTTCAAGCACGACTACCCCGTAAGGTAAATCGTACCAACTTCAAGGATCACGATAATCCCCTTGGTGACCGTCATCACCCCAGTTGTACAACAGTTGGCCAGCCACAGAGGCCCCTAAAAGGTAAAGGCCCATAACATACTTCCCATCCCTTAACCTTCATTCCCTAAGGAATATTGGCAGATTCGTTCGTTTGTGACTTTCGTAAACCTTCGCTTCTTTTACTTCAAAAACTTCAGTTAAAGCATTCGTACGTTTTATTAAAAACATTCTCATTCGTTAAAACACTTCGTAAACTTCTTTTGGCAAAATATTTCATAAACACTTCCTTCATAAACCTTCCTTCTAAAACATCCTTCATAAACATCATTTTATAAAACGTTACATACATCCTTCGTAAACATCGTTTCATAACATCGTTTTATAAAATCATCACGTGTGCACACCAGCCCAAAAACATTATTAAAACATTTAAAAGAGGGCTTCTAGAACTCACCTTTTAAGCTAGTCTTGGTTGTCCTAATCAATGGCCCAACCACGTCACTTCCGATCTGAATTGGTTACAAAACACATATATCAGACCTAACCTCGATTCACACTCTACTCAGCTGATATAGGCGAACTTAATGCTAAGTTCGCCTCCCCTGGCTTAGGCGAACTTATAAGCGAACTTACCCTTTGGCCAGGCGAACTTAACTCAAGCGAACTTGATAAGTTCGCTTACCTTGGCCAAGCGAACATAATCAGGCGAACTTGATAAGTTCGCCTCCACCAAGCGAACTTGACAGGCGAACTTGCTAAGTTCGCCTGCAACATCAGTCATCTTCCCCAAAAGTCCCGAAATTCACGGATTTGGGCTCGGTTATGTCAAAACTTCAACTTTCTTTGCTCAAAACAACCGTTTTTCATTGTAGATACTAAACCTAAGCTTATTCTTAAGTTTCATCCGGAAAAACGTCCTCTTTTCACCCAAAACCCGAAAAACCCAAAAACGAACAAAAACTCAGATTTAGGTCGGATCGTTACCTGAATCGAGCTTCTGATCTGGAGGTTTCCTTCACGAGTGCAAGAGACACGATCTGGTGCAATCTTGTGCGATTCCGTCACTTTCTCTCTCTACGGGTTTTCTCTCTCTAGAATTGTAAAGAGGAGAAGTGAAGAGGCTTTTTGCTATTTATAGGGGAGACCTCCCCAAGCCCGGTTCGCGACTGACCCGGCCCGACTTCGGCCCGCTTGAACTCGCTAACTTTATTTTTCGTCATTTTGGGATGTTACATCGGAACACGCATAAAACCCTAAATTAGGGTTTGGACGGTAGAATCGAATTACGAAGCACGATCGATCGAAATCCGTCGTAACTTCAGATACTTCGAGACGCTTTTATCTTATATATATAAAATGTAAATTAAAATTAAAACGAGAAACATGATCATACATATAAAAAGACAGAAGGATTCCGTTGGAGATGTTGATAGTTGGTGACCAACAGAAGCACGAAACATGAGGTTTCGATCGATGTAGGTGTTGGTATAAAAATGATTGAGGCAGTTAGAATAAAATCCCACTTTTTTAGACTAAACAATGATAGTAATTGAGAATTAAAAGATATTGTGTCCCTTGGGTTAAATACCTGGTTTTTACCTGAGCTATACTATGTTACGATAGGTCCGGTTACCTATTGTGTATAGTTAGTGAAAGTATTAACCATTTATGTAAATTTAAAGCCTGATAAGTGTGTTCCAAGAACTCCTTCTAAAATCATTTAAGAACGATCAACAAACTGGCATAATACTTTAGATAGTTGTTGTGTTGTTCAAGGATGTTTCTTGCCTCTTCAAAATTCTAGAAACAGGCTGATTGTAATCATAGCATGGGGTGTCTAAAAATGGTCAAAAGACCCCTTATTTCCAGCCAAAATCTGGATGGGTATGACCAAAGACAAGGACAAATATAATGTATGCAGCAATGATTAAACTATTCAAACATGTGGCATATGTCTAGTTGAATTGGAAATGCTAGTTCTAATCTAACTAGATCAAATAATAACGTTGTCATCCAATAATCCTTTATTATATATATATAGGGTGAGATTCCGCTAATAGTTGGTTTTTCGCTAACAACGCTAAGAAATGGGTCAAACGAACTCCGATTAAGCTCATTTCAGCGGCGTTGGACAAACGGGTCAGTACCTGGGTCGATCTAGGAAGAAACCAGTCGGCAAGATGGTGGCAGCAGAAGGATGTGAAGACCGGAAGATTGCCCTTATCTTTTATTTTATTTTTTAATTGAAATTTAGATATTTTAAATTGGTGAGATTTCTTTTCCTGATTAGACTATTATTATCATCTATAATTGAGAATTAAGATTTGGTTTTAGATAGACTGTTTGATTATTATTTCGTATTGAAATTTCCTATCAAGTGACTTTCGAAACATTTTATTAATTTCTGTGTGTTCTTGTGTGTGCCATTTGATTGTGCTTTCGTGTGCATCAAGTGGTATCAAGCTATGGTTAATCAAATGGCTCGTGGAAGAGGTCGCCCTCCATTACATACAAACCACGAACGAGGCAACAACATGGATGCACCAAATCCGCAGGATGAGGAGATTGCGCGGTTGCAAGACAAGATCGAGGTATTAGAACTGAACCAGAATCAGACGGAGGTGATGGAGACAGACACAGTGGATGGAAGCGGGTGTCACGGGACTGTCCTAACAAACAAATAGCGGCATTGTGTGACGAGGCTTACCATGTGTACGATAAATATGGAAAGTATGGGGATGGCGTAAGAGCTAGCCGTTGACGATGAGGTTATTTAACCTGAGGTGAAGCACTTATCATTCATAGGACCTTTCTAGTGTTAAACGAAGCTGAAAACCACTTGTTGAGGCGTCACAACATCTTGAGTACCAAGTGCACCTCCAAGAGAAAGGTTTGCACTGTGATTATAGATGGGAGAGTTGTGAGAATGTTGTATCATGAGAAACGGTGGAACGACTTAGGTTGAAACGGCAGGACCAATCTGATCCTTATCAAATTGCATGGCCACAAAAGGGAAACACGGTTAGGGTCGATAAAAGATGCTTGGTCAGTTTTTATATTAGGTATAGGGGACGAGTTGTGGTGCGAAGTTTTCCCGATGGATACCAATCATATCTTGTTGGATCGCCCATGGCAATTTGATAGGAAAGTCGTCCATGATGGGTAGAAGAACACTTATCAGTTTTGTAAGAATGGGGTGAACATTATGTTACTGCAGTGGGACAGTCAGGAAGAGAAGAAAAGTCTGGCGGGCTTGAGCCTATGAAAGGTTAACGTAGGTCCCAGGAGCCTCGTCGCGCAGCGAAAATACACGGATCTGTTCTGTGATTTGTGTGGGAACTAAGAAAACGAGACAGAGAAACAAAAACAAAGATGAAAGAGAATCAAACGATACGTAATCTATAACATAGGAATCATCCCGTATTACAGACGACATACCGAAGGAGCACACATCTCTCATCTAAGCTCACGGTCCAGGGGCGGGAGAGCTCGTCCCCCCCGGATACCTCTTAACCTAGTTCCTGAAGTTTCACCTACAAATGAAGACAAATCTTCTATTTATAGGGGCAGGAACATTACCTACGTACTTGTCTAAGTACGTAGGGGATTGGTCATGCGTACTTGACAAGTACGCAAGGCAAAAGCCTTGCGTACTTACTAAGTACGCAGGACCAAACTGGTGTGCAGACTAAGTACTCAGGAACACCCTCCTGCGTACTAGCCACGTACATCGATACATAAAATTTTATCTATAGTTACAAAAACATGCTTTTAAAGACTTCCTCTTAACTATAACATCAAATTCTATATATCACTAACAATATTAACCATCAGTTTACAAAGAATGTCCTAATATTATCCCTCTAAACTAATGACATCAAGTGTCTTCTGGCGAGACTTGATCTTCTGGCATTCCACTTGAGATCTTCAAATCTTCAAACTCCAGTCTTCAGTTGCCAAGTGATGACAAACCCGACTCCCTCTTAACTGTAGCTTTCATTGTGGACCATACCAAGTGCTTCAATAGGAACCAACTAACCCAACACACTTCATTGTAGTTCATCCTCTCAGTAGTAGATTGCTCCACCCTAACTTAGAATTCATTCAAATCAACTGGCATATAGTAGAGAGTTTAAGTTTCCAATAACCTGCATCAAACTAATCAGCTCCCATAGGAATTCCATTAAGATAAGCTTAAGTCTTCAACCATATGTGTACAACTCTATCCTAAATCTTCATGAGTTAACCAAATTCCCGAAGATGTTCATTTCCAATTTCCCATTTCAATTTAAGCTCCATCTGACTAGACCAGAAACAAGGGAATGTTTCCTATCCCATCGACAAATGATAAAGGTTCCATCTTCAACTAATAATCCAACGGATATCCAGCTTCATCTTGAAAACACATGATAGAATCTAACACAAAATCATGCTCAGCGGTGATCATCCTATATCCAAAGTCCAACATTCTTCAATTAGATCTTCATTTCTGGTTCATACCTCCTAATCTGTATATGTTCACCGCGGTAAAATTCCATAACTAGGTTGTCTATCTGGCATTCCACCCAGATCCCAAATGAGAAATCCGATCATAATTGAATCACATCAAATCTAAAATACAGGCTTGACCAATGAGCACGAAAAATATAGTTTACACAAGAAATCATAGTTGATGTTACATTTTTTATCCCCCTCATTTCTCTGTAAACTATGACCAGCTTCATTACCACTTCACTCAAATCCTCAAAAAGCACAACTAGCCGAATCCATGATTTTATTCTTTTATTCCTTTGCAAATATCCAAAACAACAAATCATTGGGTTCAAGTTGTTCCAGTATTCATCCCCTATTAAAGAAGTATCCCGGATACTCGAAGCCCACATATTCAGGTTTGAATACCTAAACAAAATGATTCTTTTTTCAAAAGACCCAAAGCAGCAACATCTTCACAAATAGAACGAGACCTTTAGCCGATGACGACCCAATTGCTCCCATTAGTTCAGCATTCATACCCTATTAAATACGTATCCCGGATACTCGTTGCTCACATTTTCAGGTTTGAACACTTAAATAATGTATGACAAGTGGTATTATCCAACAAAAGTCTCGTCCGTGTTTCGCCAAGCCACATCGTATACAAATTTTGGTTCGAAAAAAACCAAAATCACTATCTTCTAAAAAATGGCCCGAAACAAGTGTACAAATGATCCCTATAAAATTTGGTCAATAAAAGTTTTCCCGCCAAAATCACTATCGTATACAAATTATTTTTTTTTTAATCTCAGATGCTAGTTCATGCGTACTTAGTAAATACGCACATGAAAGGTGTTCATGAGTATTTAGTAAATTCGCAAAGCCAAGTACCCCATGCGTACTTAGCTAAGTACGCGTGTCACTTCTCATGCGTACTTAGTAAGTACGCAGGGCTAACCCATGCGTACTTAGTAAGTACAGAGAAAAGGTGATTTTGCGTACTTATTCAGTACAGAAGTGTTCTTGACGGATCTTGAGGAGAATGCTCGAAAAGTGATGAATCTGAGAAATTGATGCTTCCAAAAGCTTAGAAATCATCATCTAACAAACCCTTAGCCTTCCAAACACCAAATAAAGTGAAAACAAACTCGGATTTAAGGATTTTTTACAGAAAAAGTAAGAACTCGTATAAACTCATATCTGCTCAAAAATCCGAAACTGGAACAAAAATCAACGAACACAGAAGCTCTGATACCACTTGTAGGTCTAGAGAGCCTCGTCGCGCAGCGGAAATACACGGATATGTTCTGTGATTTGTGTGGGAACTAAGAAAACGAGACAGAGAAACAAGAACAAAGATGAAAGAGAATCAAACGATACGTAATCCATAACATAGAAATCATCCCGTATTACAGATGACATACCGAAGGAGCACACATCTCTCATCTAAGCTCACGGTCCAAGGGCGGGAGAGCTCGTCCCGCTCGGACACCTCTTAACCTAGTTCCTGAAGTTCCACCTACAAATGAAGACAAGTCTTCTATTTATAGGGGCATGAACATTACTTGCGTACTTGTCTAAGTACGCAGGACCAAACTGGTGTGCAGACTAAGTACTCAAGAACATCTTACTGCGTACTAGCCACGTACACCGATACATAGAATTTTATCTATAGTTACAAAAACATGCTTTTACAGTTAACAAGATGTATACACGAGGTAGCCCCCACCCTAGCAAGTTCCGTACTATTATGCCTCCTAGTACGTCTTATCCTGGTCATTCATATACATTACCTATGTGGTTAAGCCGCACGAAAATGGTGCCATTTCGGGTGTGGTTCCATTGGATGGACATGGGGGTGCAAACACTCTCACATTCATACTATCTACTCTTTTCCTCACAGACTTTCTTTACCAATGGTTGTCAGTATTGGTTGGGGACGCGAGTAAGTTTAACTGTGATGTGGCTGGTATGAGTGTCTCTTGTTTACCGCTGACTTTTGACAAGATTGAATTTGATCAGTGGAGGTTGCGAAATATTTGGTTGAAAAGTTAATTTGATGTTTAATTTTTAGGGAGGATGGAATTGCTGGTTATTACTTCTTAATAAATTTGTGATAAGCAACTTTCAATTGTTTACTTAAATAAAAGCTTATTTTATGTTGAGTTGAATATGCAATCTTAAACATTAAGATTTTGATGTTGCGAAGCAGTTTCTAACCACCTACTTAAGATATGGTATACAAACATCAATATTTTTTCTTGATTGTAAACAACTATTTCAACTACATCTAGAAACACATTAACTTGTAACTTTGGCATATTTAAACCATTTACTTGTTTTTATAGGGTTATATAATTTTTTTACTCTATTTAGATAAAATTGGTTTTTTTGCTTTAATGATGATTTTTTTTTTATTTAAAGTTTGTATCGTTTGGGGCCCATTTGTTTAGCTCGCTCCGGGCCCTTAAAACCTCAGCTCCAGACCCGGTGTCAACGCATCCACCTCATGTCCTCTACTTCCATATTACGGACATGTGTCTTCTTGATGACCCAACATTCTTTTCCGTATAACAAAGCTGATCTAACCGCAACCCTATAGAACTTCCCCTTAAGTTTAGTTAACGTGAATATCCGTATTAAAGTCCAAAATTTCATTATTCTTACATTCAACATTTCAAAAGTAAACAACGATATCTAAATTAAACTAAAGTCTAATAATCGATCATTAAATAATTCATAATTTAAGTCAAAGCAGGCTTCAAAATTATCATCTTCAAATCACCGTCATTAATATTAATCAACAATGCACCATGATATTTATCGCAAATGGGCTAAACAAGGGTTTTAAAGTTATAAAATCAAATTGATTTTGACTTAATGTTATATTTAAACAAGCATAAATGGATAAACATAAATGAATGGATATAAAGGATTGTAAATAAATGGCATTGCACAACATGTGTTCATGTTCATTCATTTTTTAAAATAACGACCATAAATGAACTTACTGTTAAACGATTCATGACGAAGAGGGTCAAGATTCAAGGTCTGCTAACCCCGTCATCAAATTTCATTATAATTTTCTTGGTAAAAAACGTTTTTTTTAGAATGATGTGGATCTTCTGAGTGGGCAGAGAAGTGAATTCTATGCAAAGAATACTAGTTAGGGTTGCAATTTCATTGTTTTTAAGTTTCATTAATTTGGTTAGGATTGCAATTTTAATGCTTTCAGAAGGCTTCTTGCCTTGTTTTTCAAACTACAACCATCCTATTCAATGCAGTTTTCATTTTTTTTTTTGCAAAAACAAAAAAGAAAACACAGGAGCCTGTTATCACTTGCACACTTTTAAGTACACAGCTGTTTTAAAGAACAAAACTAACGAAAGTAATGCATTGTACAACTTCTATTGCATGGATTACAATTGTTTAGTTGAAATATATGAACTCCCTCTTTAACAACTTAACCATGAAATCTAATGACATTGTCCTACCTGAACATGCATGCAAAGTTTACAATGAATGTAGCAGTGTGTAGTGATGTACTGATAAGTTATTAGCTTTAATATTCACAATTTATTGTACATTCAAAGGGAAATCTATTAACATTCATAGATTTTTAAAACAGAACGGAAATCACGAGTGTAGTCATACCGTATGCTCATTTGATTTTGCAACTTTTTTTCCTTGTTATTAAAATATATAAGAGTGAAATAATGTGTCCTTGAGGCCACTACAAATACGACCCTATACATATCTCGACGACAAGTCGTGTGTACAAGGTCATTTGACCTATCCCAACTAGAATGATGTAAAGGGACAATCCTTCAACCTCGTTGGAGATCAACAATATAAAATCCGACGAGTTCTCTCCAACGAACTTGTACCTGATCGACCCCATGAAGTTCAAGCTCAATGGTTAGAGGCCTCCTCCTTTTCTCTCAATTTTATTTTTATATAATTTCATGTTTTTTCCTTCTAAACGTCTTCTCTGCGAGGGATGACCAATACTGATACATGTACATAAAAATGAAAAGTTAGCAAATTGAAAATATATTCAATGTAAAGACCTATATTCAAGACGAACAAGTAACTTACTACCATCTCCACTACAATCCGAAAGGAACTGTACCACCATCTCCATCATTAAAAATAAACACTTTTATACCAATTATCACTAGTTTTAGCGCCAAATTTACCACATATTCATATTTTCAACTCATGAGTGGTGCTTTTTATATGAACTAGAAGAAGTGCTTCAATATTTCACCACTATGCCTATTCATTATAGGTTATTAAGAATTAACTTACCACCTTTGTTAACTCGTTTGAAGTAACAGTTTCACATCATAACATCCCAAACTTTTCATTTTCTTGAAAATTATACGTGTATAAATTTGGTCCAAATAACCAAGCTAATCCCTTATATAGCATCGGGTTTGGAATGCATGGACCAAAAATGCTTACAACTCTGAAGATTTACATTTCTATTTCTAATGAACAAGGATGGTTTAAATGTTCTATTTCCTTATGGATTTTAAATGTTAAGACTTCCACTATAATGTTTTGAGAAAGATTTTAAGTTTAAGAACTATTAAATAATGTTTGTACCAAAAAGGAGTATAATGCTTATTTATTTTATTATTTGTTTATTATTTGGCATTACCTTTAAGTGTTTGAGTAGGATTAGAAGACTTGATTAATAAGGTTTTTAGTATAAATAGATGGGTTAGGGATTATTGTAAGTGTGTCAAGAATTATAATATTAATAAAAGAGTTGATCTTTTGTTGAGATCAATTTTTATGTTCGTGTTCTTGGGCCTAATTTCCAACATTTTGGTCGGAACCCTTTCCTGTGCAAGGCGGTATGGATCCGCCTCGTCGCGCCTTTGAGTACTATGGTTTCTAAACAGTTTGATGGTCCCAAACAAAAGTAACATGTTTAGGATCTAAATTTTGGTATATATTTATCACGGTAAACTTTTCGAAACCAAAAATTACAATCGAACCTAAAAGTCTGACACACTTAAGTACATGGATGATCCATGTGGTTAATCAAAATTTTGGATTTGGTCTCTAGTTTTTCAAAAGTACATAGATGGTCCATGTGGTTTGCACTTTGTAGCGCATTTAGTCCACAGACAACAAATTTAAAGGTTTTACAAGGTTCTAGTTAAAAACTAAATGTGTTACAAATTGCAAACCACATGACCATACATGTATTTTTGACAAAGTTTGGGGATTAAATGTTTTACAAAGTGTAAACCCCATGGACCATCCGTGTACTTTTGGAAAGGTATGGACCAAAATTTTATAGAAGACATATATCCCACTTCTAATAAACAATTCAACTTAATACCACGTGGCAACATCATACTTTTTCTCATTAAAATATTCTAATTTTCTTATTTTAAGTAAATTTGAATTTTAATATCTAATTATGTTAATGTTGTTTTTTTTGAAAAAAAATAATATAATATTTGAATTCTAATTATTAATTAATTTAAATTCTAATATAAAATTTGAAATCTAATTTTCCCTACACATTATTGTATTTTTATTTTTTATTAAACAACCTCATATAATACATAGGTATATAAGCTAGTACAATATATTCAGTTTCTCTTAAAAAAGGAAAAATAGTAAATGATACAATATTAACTATCATGGTTTTCATCATTCAAAAGGTCCTCAATTAACAAATCTTTTAATTTAACTCGACCGTTACTTTTTAAAAGCATCTTCAAATAAATAGAAATAATATAATTGAATATTTATATCACTGGAATCTTGACTTGCACTTAACCAACTTGACCGTTACCTTCTTTGATTTCAAATTTACACTCGTTCCCCCACAAATAGAGTGTGTGTGAGAGAGAGAGAGAGATTTTGAACCGCCATTGAAGATGAAAGAATCAGAAGAGATGATGCAACAACTAAGATTGAAAGCAAATGAACTTCTCCTTAGAGAAGAATGGAACCAATCAATTCAAACATATTCCCACTTCATCTCTCTTTGTCAAACCCACATCTCAAATCCCCAAACCCGACCCGATCCGAAGCTCCAAAAGTCCCTCTGTTTAGCCTTCTCCAACCGAGCCGAAGCACGGTTTAAAACCCGCGATTTCGATGGAGCCCTCAGTGATTGTGATGAAGCCTTGAAGATTGAAAACACCCATTTCAAAACCCTAATGTGTAAAGGTAAGATCTTGCTCAGTCTTGATAGATACAGTATGGCTTTAAACTGTTTCAAGATTGCAAATCTTGATCATCCCTGTAATGCGGATTCCGAAGCCCTAAATGGGTATTTAGAAAAATGCAAAAATCTTGAATTTTTATCAAGATCTGGAGCATTTGATTTCTCTAATTGGGTTTTAAATGGATTTAAGGGTAAGGTTCCTGAGTTAGCAGAGTATATAGGTGCTGTAGAAATCAAGAAATCTGAAATTAGTGGCAGAGGGTTGGTTGCAACAAAGAATATTGATTTGGGTTCTTTGTTGTTGGTCACTAAAGCTATTGCAACCGAAAGAGGCATATTGCCCGAATCGAAAACCGAAGATTTGGGTGAAAATGCTCAAATGGTAATGTGGAAGAATTTTGTAGACAAAGTTGTTGAATCAACTTCAAATTGCAAAAGAACACATTGTTTGATTTCAATGTTATCAGTTGGGGAAAATGAGGAGTCTCTTGAGGTTCCTAATATAAGTTCATTTAGGCCTGAATCGGAACAAGATTGTAGTTTTTCTAATGAAAAGATTGATATGGGAGTTATGTTGAACATATTGGATGTGAATTCACTTGTTGAAGAAACATTTTCCAGCAAGTTTTCGGGGAAAAATGGCGATTACCATGGTGTTGGGATATGGGTTTTAGCTTCTTTTGTGAACCACTCTTGTAGTCCAAATGCCAAGAGATTTCACATTGGTAATCATGTCATTGTTCATGCTTCTAGGGATATAAAAGAAGGTGAGGAGATAACATTGGGCTATTTTGATGTGTTTTCACCATTAAAGAACCGGAAAGAAATGGCTAAAAATTGGGGCTTTGATTGTCATTGCAAGAGATGCAAATTTGAGACTGGTATTTCGTTAAAACATGAAATGGGTGAGATTGAAATGGGGTATGAACTCGGAGTTGATGTTGGTACAACAGTTTATAAGTTAGAAGAGAGTATGAAGAGGTGGATGGTTAGAGGTAAAATGAAGGGATACTTAAGGGCTTCATTTTGGAAGGTTTATTCTGAACTTTTTGTATCAGAAAAGTTGATGAGGAAGTGGGGGAGGAGGGTTCCGACAATGGAGGCGGTGGTGGAGAGCGTGGTGGAGGCGGTTGGTGGTGATGAGCGGGTTTTGAGGGTGGTTATTGAAGGGATGAAGAGGAATGGTGGTGGTGGATTGGTGGAGATGGAGAAGGCAATGAAGTTAGGAAGAGGGGTTTATGGCAAGGTAATGAAGAAACAAGCAATGAGAAGCATACTTAGTTGATCAAATTGGAGAAAATTTAATGGCATTTGTTGTTCTTTTTAGGGTTTGCAATTGTAGGATAATGTTAGTGTTCTAACATGATCAATTGTAGTTTTCTTGAAATTCAATATGTTTTTCAGTTTGATTCCAAATTAAATTGGAATAGAAGATAAAACTATATTTGTTATCAACATGAAATGTTATCTGCAAATTACATTGGTTGTGTAAGATTTGTTTGATCATTCAAATGTCTTGACCGGTAACATCGATCAATCAAATATAACCTGATAATAAGATAGATCATAAGAATCAATAGAAAAATTGATTCGACTCGGATGAATCTTTCGTTCAAGTCTAGGAGAGCATGATGGATTTTAGAGAGGACGAGTTAGGGATAGCTGAAAAATCCAAATTGATTGGACAACCTGAAACCCAAAATATTGTGAGGTGTATTTAAGTATTCACTTTTTATGGGATTAATTATAAAATTCTCCATAGGTTTTGAATGTTTTTTTTTTGAAAGGCAGATTCATTAAACGCTAGAGAGAACTAGCACGAACAAGGATACAATGAACCGAGAAAACAAACAGAAAAAACAAAAAAATGAAAACATACAGATACAAACCCTACCACCTCAGAATTAAAAGGAGCACCAACCCTCCCAATTTGCAACCCCGGCCACCTTTCTATGTTTTGCCCACAAATAGCTGACACATTTGAGATCCTCACAAAGCTTCCTGAAAGATGCTCTCCCCCCCCCCCCTCCTAAAGATCACTTCGTTTCTTAACTTCCACATACTCCAAAAAGCAACAAGAATAATTACCTGAAATGATTTTTGCTTTTTTGACTCTACTAGGGCAGATTTAGGCAGCTCCAATATGTCCCGAACCGAGAACACGAAAATAGGTGGAGTTGTGCACCATGAGCTGATAAAACCCCAAAGCATTGTGACGAAGAAGCAAGAAGTGAACAGATGTTCCACCGACTCCACGTTTTCGAAACAAAGAGGACAGTCATCAGACATTAAATTAACTCTTCTCCTTGATAAACCTTGCCGAGTGGGGATCCTGTCGAGTTCAGCACGCCAAGCTAATATGTTGACTTTTATCGGAACTGCGTTGCACCAATTTAAGACGAAAGCGCCAGCAGCGATTTGGGCTGGACTAATCAATTCCCGCATTGAACGAACTGAAAAAAACCCCTGCGCATTGAACAAACTGAACAAGTGTGTTATTAGGTTATAACCGCCCAATTATTCGATACATATCCTATACCGTTTACTTGTATCAACACGCAATAAATTAACATATTTTATAATGTTAAAAATATAATAATTATGTGTAGAACTTTGTTATCTTTGATTTATGGTTCGCCCAATTATACGATACATATCATGAGTTCTCAAAATATATGGAGTTCTCATTTGAACCTAATCATATATATATTCTTTTCAAAGTTATGTTTATGTTATATGTCAGTGATGCTTTTCGTCGGTGATTCCTCAATAAACTCCATCGATAATATGTCGTTAGTTTCATTACCTACGCCTTGTTTTCTTGTAGCCTATTGCTAACAGATTACTAACTGGTTTTTGATAATTCAACGTGAAAAGTCTTTGTTATGTCTGAAGGGCACAAATAAAATACGACAAAATTATGTTTTTTTTAACGGCCAACGAATACTATATGCCCGGTGACTCGGATAAACCCAATGGAGAAAGGCCATCCATGCCCGCGAACGCAGACAGCGCTGGTGACTCGGCCCGCCCACCATTCTAAGGGAAATCCACCACCAGAAGCACCATGGCCCACCTGATAATATTTTGCATCAAGTGCGACTCGAACCCATGACCTCTACATTAAAAAGCCATGAGGTGCCTTCTTCTAAACCAGTTGATCTAGGACTCACCGGCAACGACAAAATTATGTCATAAACAATTGAATTTTAACCACATGTTATTCAAAGTTTAAATAATAATTCAAATCATTGTGCAGCAATTAATTTTTTTTATGCATCATTAATTTCTTATTTATATAATAATCACAGCCGTCACTAATCTAAGTAGAAAGCGTTAAACGTTATTTTTGACGCTTAAACATGGACGTTAATCGTTGGCTGACCGATCTTCGTGTCTGCCTGTTGAAATTGTATATTATCTCTTATATAACCTTGTTTATTTGTTTGTTTTGTGTATGGGCTTGGTATTTGATTCGGTGAGTCTGTGCCTTTTTTAGGAACATATGGGCTTGATACTGGATCGGGTTATTAACGCGCCCCGCGTGTAACCCATTTAATCACTACATGCGAATCCCTGATCCATTCGCTTAGGGTCATAAACTAAATCTGAGGGTGGCTCTACAGTATAAGCAACTGTTTTAAACCCTCAATTTAATTTTAAGGGCCCCAAAAATTCAAAAACTACTTCGGTCCAGGGGCGAAGCATACAAGGGGCCAGGGAGGCCCCGGCCCCTGCCGTTTTTTCCGTTAGTAATGTAAATTTTTTTCGTTTTCGTCCGAAATTTTTTTTACGTATAGTGCCGGCCCCTGCTTATTTTTTTTTCAAGGGGAAGAAATGAAAAATGATAAATTACATTTTAAACTAACCTAAACCATCATTCATCATCGATCGCCCCTTCCCAGCAGCAGCCCCTGCACTAATTTTTTTCACCACCGGTCCACCACCAGTCGCCTCCTCTCGCCGCCGTCGTTCATCATCTTCGCAATAAGATGGCAGACGAGTATCTCACGAATAGCTTGGTGATTTACATAGAAAAAGATATTGCTAATAAGTTTGATTCGGAATCCATAATCAATTAATTCAAAAATATTAAAGGTCGTCGGGCTGAGTTGTAATTTTCTTTCAGGTACTTACCATTTTTCTCTCGCATTATAATAGATTATTTTATATTTAAAGTTATTTATTATTGATTTGTTTGGCCCGACCCGACCCGAACATATAACCCGAAACATAGCGATAGGAAAAAAAAATTGGTCTTGTGACTTTCGGCCCCCGCTTCTTACTTTTTTAAGCTCCGCCACTGCTTCGGTCTATATTTTAATGTAAAAATATACGTGATAACTTATCAACTTTTGTGTTTTTAGAGAGAATTAATAATCAGTTAACTTTTGTATTAACATTATACGTCTTCACGCTTCTTAAATTTTTTAGTAGTTTTTATATTTTTAGAAAATTTTCACAAAGCTAAGATTTTGATGTTCGCTTTAGTCCCTAAAATATGTTGAGCCGCCCATACTAGATCTATATAAATTACATGGTTAAGATTAAGATAGCAACGGTTCAATATTCTCTCTAATCATAGATTATCATATTATAGATAATCTATAGAGTAAATTACACATATTGTCTTTTATTTATATTATAAATTACACTCTGTGTCCTTTAAATTTAATAAGTACACCAAAGGTCATTTTCTTTCTTACTTTATACATTCTATGTCCTTTACACTAACTTCCATCCATTTTCACTTTTAAATCCCATCATATGCCTCTCACATGACGGGTAAAATAGACATTTCCTTTTTCTTTTTCAAAAACACAAAATACCAAATTACAAAATCACAGAAGAGCAGACACTTGAGAGGGGATGCCGACCACCACCCTCAGCCGGCTTCACCCCCGGAGACTCACGGTTGAAAGACAAGGAGGTGTCGGCAGTGGTCCTTCCGATAGTGAGACCCAAGGCGGTGGTCTTGGTGACAGTTGCAGGTCCAGGCACCGTCTATGACAGAGATGAGGGCGGGTGGTGCAATCGGGAACTAGGAAAAACGACAGCACCTGGAATCACTTCAATCGAGAACACACAGATCAACTACAGCTTCTACCTTCGATGCGTTGATCAAATTCAAACAAACAAATCAACAAATCGACGATTGATTCTTTCACGAGAGGTTAATCCGTGAAGAAGAAGACGAGTTCTTGGAAGTTGGAGTAAATGAATTATGGAGAATGAGAGATCAGACAACAGAACAGAGATCGAGTTGATTGATGGCGAATTTGGAAGTCGAATTGGTGAGATTTTTTAGGTAAATGAATTCCCTAATTTTTCGTTTGGCTTCGCTGAGGGCTTCCCTCCCACTGTTCGGAATTGCTGTAAATTCTATTTTTCATTAACATAATAATAATTAGAGTAAAGCATATATATTGTGATTAATTGACCATCTACATCAAAATTTTATAGATAAATTATACTATCTAAATTCTGAAGCTCGTGTCACGTGAAGAAGCTCACATCGCGTTAAGCAGTCCAGTAGAAACAAACAAACCCCATAACCGGTAAAATGAAAATAGCTAACCAACAAAATCGGAGGTTCCGATTTTCCGGAAATTAGGCTTGATGATCTCGCGATTGAGTTTTTTTCGGGGAAGGATAAATGCTACGAGTTGGATGATGAGAGTGTAAGCAGTAGAAGCAGGGGATGTTTCATCTCAATTGATTTGAGTGGAGATGATGGTTTAGATGAGATAGGTGTTGAGATGAGAAACGAGAGAGAAGAGGTTTTATGTTGTAGTAATTAAATTACATAAATTGTTTTTTTATGTGTAAAATAGTCATTATTTAACAGAAAAAGATAACAACAGTTAATGTAAAGGACGTAAGATGTATAAAAGTAAGTAAAAAAAGGATATGTGATGTACTTATTGAAGTCAAAGGACATCGAGTGTAATTTATAGTATAAATAAAGAACAATATGTGTAATTTACTCTAATCTATAAGATTTGTGGTATTTTTTTTTTATTCGGTTTGGTTAAGATTAAGATAAAGCATACTAGTGTTTGTTGAAAACTTTCAGTTTTCATTTGACCAATGATTTGTCGGGCAACTTTTGACCAATAATTATTAAGCCAGTTATCTTTATCTATATCTTTTTGAATCTAAAGTCGAATAAGTCACCTTAATTTGGAAGTAGTTTAGTGGTTATCCACTACCATGTTTCAGTCGTAAGCGTGCTTAAATAAGTAACTAAATTGCAGGCCCAGTCCTAAAAATTCTTAAAACTTTTTGGGTCAGAGACACATAAAAAAAAACCAAGCCTTTATATATTAATTTTTTTTGGTTTACAATATATATTGATTTTTTTAAAACACACACACAAATATATATATAAATTTAAAAATTCGGGCCTCAGGGGTTATCGGGCCTGAAGCCGTAGCCCACTCTTCCCGCTCTGTGGGCCGGCCCTGCTAAATTGTTATGGGTAAGCTTTGACTAGAACTTATACAGTTCATAACTTCAGATTTGGATTGATATGACGACATAGTGATGATGACATCACATAACACTAGGAAACATTACCCGTGCTTCACCGCGGTTTTAGTGTGTTTGTACAATTATTACAATAATTAGTTTTTTTTCAAAATTTTGAGTAAAAACATGTGATTTATACCAAGTTGAAAGATGTATTTTTGCGTATTTCTTTCTGGGTTTGTGTTTTATGTTGTAAGGGTTTCGTAAAGAACAAAACCGTGTCCAAAATAGAGCTAAAATGAATGAGATATTGATGCTCAAAGTTGGGTGTTTAGGGGTGTGTACATCTGTGAAAATTGGATCGGTTTGACGAAAAGTGTCCACCTCTTGCCAATATGTGAGACTTTTTCGTCCGAGAAGCTAGCAGAATTATTCATTAACAAGATTGTCACCAAACACGGTGTGCCTTTGTCAATTGTGTCTGACTGGGACACGCGATTCACATCGAGGTTCTGGAAAAGATTACATGAGACAATAGGCACGAGACTTAACATCAGCACAACTTATCACCCATAAACCGGCGATCAATCCGAAAGGAATATCCAAACTCTCGATGACATGCTCCAGGCGTGTATCATTGATTTAGTGGGAGCTGGGATAGTCACTTGCTACTGACAGAGTTCTCCTACAACAACAGTTACGATGCAACCATCAGCATGCCGCCATATGAAATGTTGTACGGTAGGAAGTGTAGAATGCCCGTCTGTTGGGGTGAGATTGAGCAAAAAGACTTCGAAAGTCTGGATATAGTCAAAGCAACTTCCGAAAAGTTTAACCAAATCAAAGCCCGGATGAATTCCGCTACAGACACTCACTACTATAGGGTCTCATTTCATCGCAGTTGTAACATCTAATTTTAGGACAGTTTCTTGATAAGTAGTCACTTAGAAGACATCAGTTACATTTTAATTCCTGAGGATCTTTTCCAGTGTTTCCCTTCCCATGATTGCTTCCTTCATAATAAGCCATTTATGTTTTAATGACCTATGTTTAATAATAAGTCCACTAAAATCATTTTAGGACAAAGCAACTCATTTTAGTGTTAATGACATGTGTTTGGTGATAAATCCACTAATTTATCATTAATGGGCCTTAATAATAATAATAATATTTTTATGCATGTATTACAATAAATATAAATAAATCATGTGTATGTAATTCAAATAACTATTCATAAATGTAATCTAGGAACCCGAATGACCACGTGCAATACTACATCGAAATTTTTATGCTACATGTCAATGATCCGTCGGTAAATTAGCGATGACAGTTCAAGCGTTTTCTCAATTCTATTTTTTTCTCCTACATGTTAATAATAATGGACGGGACACTTATCGTCTTTAAAGAGTTTTCTCCAATTTCGTCTGTATTAGTCGGTTATTTTTTAATCGCTGAAACCCAATTTTCTTGTAGTTATCATAATTAAAGGTGGATATATCGTTTCAAAAGAAAGTAAAATACGGAAAACCAAACAAATAATTGAACACAATTTGCTTTTGAGGACCCTCTTTGATTGATATATGGAGTCATCTGAAAATATCTGTTTTCATGGCTATTTGTTGGCTATATGTGGAAATGAAAACAATGTAAACAAAAACATCAGCTTCAAAAACTTTTATTATTTGTCATTGCTAAATAATATCGTATAGATAAAATGGAACCTGATCAATAATTGAGGGCATTTAAAGTTGATGGTATATGATGAATATCATATTGATCAACATTAAATTCACATATCTTTTTTCTCATGTAATCGATTGCAAAGAAATTAAAATACTTCACGTCGAACATGGAATATTTTTTTTATAAATTTTGAAATAACATGTCAACTTGTATATATTCTTGCCTTTTTATTTCAAGTGTAAAGATATTATTTAAAGTTTAATATCAAATACAAGCTCAAATACGTTAAAATATACCAAAATGTATGTCATATATTTTATTTGTCCTCCTATAATAATACATATTTTTTACATCTTTTATTACAAAAATAACACATTATTATATTCAAACGACAAATTATCTAAGAAGCTATGTGCCTATGCGAGTGTGAAAGGGAGATTAATTGATATACAAATCAATGGTGGAATTTATAGTTTTTAAGAGGAACAAAAAAAAAAGAAATAATATCGGTGTATACAGGGGCGGATCTATGAAGAGGCGAGGGGTACCTGATGGTACCCCTCAACTTTCGACGCGTAGTGGGAATTTTCGACGTGCAGTGAGAATTTTTTTTTACCGTTTTATGTATCCAGATACCTCTTAACGAAATTTTAGATACCCCTGGATTTTTTTCCTAGATCCGTCACTGGGTGTATAAATGAGTCGAAATATCCAAATATCGATTGAAGGTAAAGAGCAATCGATCATTTTGTCTTACAAATGAAGAATGATGAATCATAGTGGGGCTCCAAGTCTCCAACACTTTCGTCTTTTTTAAAAGCCAAGATATGTTAGAAGCAAATAATCTAGCTAATAAACATGTGGAAGGATTTAAGTATGATTTTCTTTTGGGTGTGAAGTTTACGAAGTCATCTAGACCTTTGATTGGACGTCCCGATTGTTAAGTGGTGTATCGTACAATCAAAAAGTTATGGGTAAATACTACAGAGTGCAGATGTTGTGAACTTAAGAGTAGAGTAATTGTAAAGTAGTGTAGTTGATTTTTTTTCAAGTTTTCACATGTTTTTAAGTGTATATAATTATTTATATGACATTTTGTTATCTTTAATTTGAATATACTTTTATTATAAATAAATAATTTTTTTATAATGTCAATATGATGGGTGTATAATGTGCGTAATTATCATCGTGTGTGATTATAAAATAGGTTCCGTTTGCGTGAATAAAAAATAGATTGTATAATTATAAACATATATTGCGTTATTATTAACATAGGTTGCGTTATTATCGTATAGGTTGAGTAATTTTTTATGTGTGATTATTTAACTTTGGGGGTAATTATAGCGCGGACGAATTTACCCTCGCTCAAAGACACATGACACGTCCAGGTAACTTTGTATGCTAGTACGATAAAAAACGCTTTGTACCATAACAAACCCTTATATATATAATATATATAACTACACAAGAATGTTTTTGACATTTTATTTTTATATAAAATTTGAATTGTTTTGTAAATTTTGAACATTTGTTAAAGGTTCATTTACAAGAATTTTATTTAATCTTTCTTTTAGCTTTAGTCAAGTGTATCTTTTAAGTTCAAATATGTAAATCCTATTAAAATCACGCCTATAAAAACTAATCCATGATAAATCAACATGGTCTAAACACGCTACCAATGGTGAGGACCCTCTCTTTTGGCATGATGGACCAAAGTAACAAACTTGAGGTGGACACAACAAAGTATAAATGGAAGTAAGAAAACGACTCTCATCTTGGCATTTATATAGGAAATAACAAACAACCACCGAAAACTTGTAGCTTCTTACTTTATTAAAGTGTTTAAACTCCCTCTTAATGTATTTAGACAAGTTTAGATTGAGATTTGACTAAAAAGATCTAGTTTTATTATCATCATGTTTCATAACATAACAACCATCATGGTTAATAATGGAAAAACCATGGTCGTGATAGTGATGACATTTCTTCGAGTAGGAGGGTAGAAACTAAACAACTAGCGATGACCTGTTAGATTGTAAACAGTAAAAGGTTAATTAGTAAATGGTTAAATTATATATAGAAGGTTAATTAACAAATAAATAGTTTACAAGTAATTTATAGAGAGAAATATTTTCTGAACTTCTTTAAAAAATTATACGTATCGTGGCCGTCTATGTGGATTCTCGAATAAACAGTTAGATGATGCATATGCCATAATGCCATATAGGGACATCAAGTAGGTAAAGTGGTGTACTTTGTTGGAGTTTTGAGTGAAAAATAAGTTTTTTCATTAAGTTGTAAAAATGACTTTTAGCCAACTTTAGACAGACATAAATATATTATTTCTTTCAGTTTTTGTGTTCTTTTACGTGAGACCTTTGATAGGAAACAAACCGCGTCCAAAACGTAGCTAAGATGAATGAAATATCGATACTCAGAGTTGGGTATTTAAAGCTGAAATAATTCAGTTTTTCTTGAGTAGAAATGTGGGAAACTTGTCTCATATAGGTGGGATGAGAAACTTTTAAATGAGTTATAAGGTGGAAACACTCCATTAGAATTGTTACCTTATAAGGAATGACACTCAGTTCGAACCAGGAGGGTGCGAAGCATAGGAATCTGTTTAAATAAAAGTTTATTATATTTAAAAATGTTATTATAAAGAATTTTAAAAATGACATGTGACAACTCTAACGGACTCCGATTTAACTCATTCTAGCGGCATAGGAATCGGTTCGTCGAACTCTACCTTCTTAGATTTTAGGGTTTCAAAATTAGAGTTTAACTTTTAGGGTTTAAAATTTAGATTTTAGGATTAAGTTTAGGGTTCAAGCATATGGCTCCAACACAGCTAGAATGAATTAAATTGAAGTTCATCAGAGATGTAATGTGTCATTTTACAAATCTTTTTAAAATTTTTAGGCAAAATAGATTTTTTATGGGAAACTTTCCCTATATATAAGCGTTCATGTTTTTATCATCTAAGACGTTTAAAAACATTTGTTTTATACCAAAACCAGTTAATCACATGAATAAATTATAATTAAGCCTAAGGGATGAAGTTAACACATTATAATCACAAAAGCGTGTATACTTTAGCATAATAATTTTAACTTGAATAATTATCATACATGTTATTATAGTTTAACCATTTCTTTGATAAAACATATAAATTACTTTTTTTATATCTTCCATTAAGAATTAATTATTTTAAGGTAGAAACCATTTGTTTAGTTATTAAGCTAGCCATTAGTGATCGAATTGAAGTCTTAATCAACTTGCTATGTAAAGTCCACACCCCTTGGATAGTTACAAGTACAATTATTCTTTACTAAACGCTAATTATATAATCTCTCTTTGAGATTCTACTTTGGTCCACATTTTCCATTTCCTTAGTGAACATTGTACATATTCCAATATGTGACAACCAATAATAGTCGGGTACGGGTCAAAAACAAATAATTATTATAAGAAAAAGAAGATCAAATAGGTTTGAATTAAGATGATTATTTAAAAAAAAACTTTGAAATGATTTATTCATCAATTATAAAAACTAAATTTATTAATTCCAACGAAAATCTAAATATTTTTTATAAAATAATTTATCAATTACAAGAAAAACTCCTCACAATTTATATCCTTATCAATTAATTCAACTATTGTTACATCTTATACTAGTCCCACACGCAATATACAATGCAACATATACATACATGTATTTGATACGGAGTGAAGACAAAAATACATACTAATTCAATGTGTGCAACCCCTTTAACCACTTGCTATAAATTAAAGCATAAAACTTGGTATATACGATAAGCATCAAAGCTAACATTTCATGATCATAGAAAAGAATGAAATCGACAAGGGTTTTGTTTTGTTCTTTCTTTTTCTTTTTCTTTTCTTAATTTCAGGTTTTACTATTTTTTTTCAGGTTATTATTATTAGGACAAAAGTAGTTGAAACTATACATGGATTATCATTAGGGAAAATTACAAAAATAGACAATTTTGATGGAGAAATTTCTAAAATATATATTGAAATTTAGCCTAATCAGAGCGCACCACGTCAGTCAGCCGCCTTAGCCTGCACTTTTGGGCATTGAAAGATATGAAAAGTATAACGTGACCCACATTCTGATCACTTAGAGAGCGACACATGTCACTCGTAGGCTAAATTTAACTTCCCAGTCCACCTCGTAAGATTAGTCGGCGCTCTTTTTAGCCTGCGAGTGCATCTAGGCTAAAAAAGTACCATCAAAACAAACGAACATCAACATAAATGAACGAACACGACATGTGTTCATGTTCGTTCGTTTAATTAAACGAACAAAAAAATTTGTTCGTGTTCGTTCGTTTATTAAATGAACGAACATAAACGAACTTCCCGCCAAACAGTTCGTGAACAGTTCATGAACGTTCGGTTCATTTACAGGCATATCCGTTATTGAGTTGAAACGGGAAATGACCAATTTTGAATTGGGAATTCAAAATAGATAAAATGCATTGAATGCGTTCAAACGAATTTATTTTTCTATTTATTTTTTGATGAAGTTGTTGCAACTTTGTTTTAGTATAAATACTAAGGCATCGTTAGTAGTTTGACACACAAGAATTCACACTAATTCTAAATAGGGATGTAAACGAGCCAAGTCCGAGCTTGACACTAAGCTCGAGCTTGGCTCAGTTCAATCCTATAATTTTTTGATCGAGCTCGGCTCGTGAAGTAAAAATAAAGCTCGAGATTGGTTTGATTTTATTCAAGACGATTAAACAAGCAAAAGCTTGGCTCGAGCTAGTTTATAGGAACCTTAAATGAGCCAAAGCTCGGCTCGATCTCGATTTAAAGAGTTAAAATGAATAATGTATTAAAATTGTCTTAACGTGTGTATAAAAATATAATTGATTTTAGAAAACGTGCACTCATATGATCATCAACACATAAGTTACATTATCCTAATACCACGAATCAATTTTTATTACTAATAAATAATCACATAAGAAGTAATAACGAAAGGGGGGAAATAATATTTTGGAGGGGTAGGTTATGGTCGATAAAGACAAGCCGCCCACAAAGTGAGCTGAATATATGACTCATCCTAATCCAACGGTCAACATATACCAGAATATTCTGCTTTATCCCGATGTACAATTCAATCACGCCACGTGTTGGAAACGGTAATCCGAATCCGGTGCGACGTCATGCAGACAACTGAGACTGCATCAATGTGATGTTATTTTAATCTGACGGCTAAATGTCCAATAGGAACTCATGTTTGTGAGGTGGCAGGCTAGCAGCCACGCACATTTTGTTTCAACCTTTTACACGATGTTTATCCACTCGAGAAACCAAAAAAAAAAAGTAAACATTTAATTTACTTTTTTTTTAAAAGGCAAATTTCATTCACAAGGCACACCCGTAAAAAGGACGACAAAAAACATGACAATAAACGGACACTTACAACACTTTAAATTTACACCAATACAATCAACTAATGGACTTGTATTTTGATCTATTTTTAAGTCATAAAAAACATAAGGACTTGATGTTGTGAATAATCTCTTTTATTTTGACCGGTTTTTTAAAACGGTGGAGATTTGTAAATTAATTTGGTTTCTGAGTGTTTTTTTTTTAAATGAAAGTTGGTTTATGGATTTGTCGGTGATGGAAGTGGACTCAACCAAGTCCGTTGGTAATGGAAACACACTCAACCAAGTCCAGTGGTGCTGGAAGCGGACTCAACCAAGTTATTTTTTTTTTCAACGGAGTTCATGGTTTATGGGTTGTAAATTCGTAAAATTAGTGAGGTATGCTTGTCACTACAACAGATTACTCAATTAAATCTCTAAAAGTTCAAGTCCGTTTATCGGACCAGCGGACTCCTTATAAATCATTTCCACCTTGGAAAAACACTCGAAAACCAAATCAATTTATAAGTCTTCATCATTTTTCCAAAAAATTCAAAGTAAGGGCTATATTTATATGTATTTTTAAATATTTGGTGTGTTTAATTTTTAACTATAAGTCAACATTTTAATAAAATCAAAAGGTATTAAAGAGAGAATATAAATATCAATCCATATGATTAAAACAATTAAATAGAAAAAGTTGATTATTTATCGTAAAAACATCTAGTGTAAATAAAAAGTGTACGTCACGTATGATTAAAACAATTTAATAGAAAAAGTTGATTATTTATCGTAAAAACATCTAGTGTAAGTAAAAAGTGTACGTCACGTAGGCGTCACCTAACTATCAACATTTTTTACACCACTCTCACATAAGAGGGGTATACCTGTGTGTGAGAGAGAGAGGGATGGAGAGAGAGAGAGAGAGGGAGAGGGAGACGAATATTATTAATGTTTGGTTTTATTTTTATATGAAGTTCCGAATATATTTAATACTCCGTCGTAACAGGTTTACGTCACGATTTTATTTTTTATATAAAAGTTCCAATGTTATTAGTGCTCCACTGCATCACGGGGTTTATGTCTCAAGTATATTTACCACCTATATGAAGAATACCTTTATATTTTTTTATAAAAAGTTCATTTTTATATAAAAGCAAAATTAAAACTCACACAAACAACAATGAGACATGTAGCATGTCGAAAACTCCCTTACCCCCACTTTTTTTGTGTGTGAAGACATGGGATTAAAATTGTTGGTGGAAGATGACCTTGAAGAAACCGGTGGGAACACGTCCACACACACACCTCATTTTTCTTTTTTTCTTTTTTTTTTATTTTAATTTTTGAACAGGTGCACACCTCACTTTTCTATTTTAATATTTTTTTTACATTTTATAATTAACAAATATTTTGTTTTCCTTGTATAACTTGTAAAATATTATGTCTTCATACACTTTATATATACCATTACAATATGATTATTTTAATTTACGTTTCGGTATAAATATTATTCAAGGTCAAGCTATTCTGTATTTCGATATAAACTTTACTTAAAACCGAGCCCGATCAAATATGTTATATTTTTACTTTTTATATACATTTTAGTGTTTTTTAACGCTCATTTTTACAACGAGACAACATTTCCTTTAAATAACAAAATAGTTTTTGAAATACTAAATTTGGGTATGTCACGGTTTTATTTTTTTGTTATACGAGACCGCCTGTATTTAAATGTAATGCAGATAAAAATGAACCTTTTTATTTTTGTAATACATATTGTTATAAACTTTATTGCTATAATATATGTTTTCTCCCCCCACATAACGTGAGTGGATACTAACTAGTGTAACTAAAGGGGCTTTGTCTTGGCGGTACCCTGATGACTTCTAAATGAGAGGTCGTCGGTTCGAATCCGATGCACAGCAAAAGGGAGTATATGACCATGTCAAAGGGTTTACTCAGTTAGGGGTTTCCCCTGTGATGTATTACCCTAAATATTCTAGGTGTTACCTTAAATAAACCTAGTTTTCTTAAAATATCTAGGTGTTGTCTATCTTTTAAAAAAAAGATAACTAGTGTATATATATCACTTGTTACCTTTACTTTTATAGATAAGCATTGGACTAGTTCTTGATGGAGTATAAAAGTCTTAAATAAACCACTTAAAATATGCACTAACTTATTCAACATAGAAAAAAGCTTAATCTATGTCCCAGATATTTTATAACTATTACAAGGTTTTTAAAATCTCTCTTATAATAAAAAATCTAAATGATTTTGTTACTTGGCATCATCATATTTTATCTCATAATTTTTTCCTCCCAAACTCATATTTATATCCTTCATTTAATACTTTCATATTTAACCTTTTTTAATTACATAAATAAATATTTTCATCATTATTACCACTAACTCACATTTTTTTTTAAATTATCATTAAAAGTTAATATTTAAAAAAAATCAATAATTAAAAAACAAGAGATTTTAATAAGCTATTTTTTAAAGTTTTATTATTAAAAAATAATTTTTAAAAATTTTATTATAAAAAATAAGATTTTTTTAATTTTATATATAAAATTTGAAAATACTACGTTTGTATAATTTAAATAAATATGTGTTAATAAATTTTACTAATATTTAATTAATAGTTTTTAATTAAATTTGATTTTTATAAACAAATTTTTTATTTTGATTTATAAATTTTAATACTTAGTTTTTTAATAAAATTAAGAAACTTGCAAATATTTTAATTTTAAAAGTGTATTATATTTTAAAGTTTAATTTTTTTAAATAAAAACATGTTTACAAGTTTTAATTATAATTTATTAGTTTTAAATTAATCATATTTAATTTTAGAATTTTAAATTTAATTGTGTCGAATTATTAAGGAGTGGAATTTTTAAAATTTGGAGTTTTAAAATTTGAATTTAAAAGACGATATATTATTGAAATTTAAAATTTATTTGTATCTTTTTATTATTTTTTTAATGAGAGATTTAGTATTAAAATTTTAGCGAGATTTTTCGCATACAAATCCAAATAGTATCCGTCAATCAGAGTATTTTGATGATGATTTTGATGAAAATTTATAATCTCCTGATTTTCTAAATAGACTTATATTATCAGGTTTGTTAAACCATAAATTAGTTTTAAATGTCGTGTTTCAGTTATGCTATTAATAAATATTAATGAAAAAATGGTTTAGGTAATGTAACAAATCTTTAGGTCAAATCACAAGGTAATCACGTTATAGAAGCGAATATTATATTTTGAAGGGTTAACATATTCAGACAAAAGAATTTCACTAAAACTTCAAAGAAAAAATATACAATTGTTGTATTTTTTCGATGACCATGAATAAAAGTTTAGAATAATCACTTTCAAATATTGGTTTGTACTGAAAGATCCCGTGTTTATTCATGATCAATTGTATGTTACATTATCAAGAGTTAAAATAGATATGGACTCAACCTATTAATCTTTGGTAAACATTGAAAAATTACCAATGTCGTGTCAATTGTTACATACAATGAAGTATTTTAAATTTATAAATAATCATTGTAAGGTTTCATTCGACATGTAATTTAATGTATTGTAAAAAGTACACAACTTATTGAATGAATTTTCATGTATTTTTTTATGTTTTAATTACTCTTATCCATAGAATCTTAATATGTAACAAAATAAAAAAAATGTACAAATACAATATCAATTTTTTATAAAATAAATTGTTAAGATATTTATCAATATAATCTTAACGTTTAATCCTGTGTAACACACGGGATTAAAGCTAGTTTGGTTAATAATTAGATAACCTACAAAGTCCAAACAGGCAAACATTACATCACATGCTACCGCAAATGCCAAAACTAATAATAATAATAATAATAATAATAATAATACTTTAAGTAAAATTCCTCCTTTTTTTTAATAAAAACATTTATATTAAGAATAAATCAGGCTGCAGACACAACTTTCTCCAAGTAACATGTTTTGGTAAATGTCAACGAATAAAATAAAAAATAGAAATATTATAAGTTCAAATAAATAAACAAAAGTAAAACATGTGCACTTATTGAATAGAAAATGTTAGATATAATGTTGGTAATTATTTCAACAAATATAGGTAACTTAATCAATACTTTTCAATTGAGTATGCCCCTACAAAAGAAGTTTGTTAAAGGATCACAAATCTATACTATATAATAAATAAATGTTTTTTAGTGTCTCGTGTTACCTGTCTATTTATTTTTAGAGTAAATTACAAATTATGTCATTTAACTTTATAGAAAATTGCAGAGTATGTTCTTTGACTTCAAAAATTACACTCTATGTCTTTTTTTTCAAACCTTTACACACTTTGAGTCCTTTTTACTAACTCCCATTCAAAATCAATGTTAACTCTAATCACGTGCCCCTCACATGAGGGGCATTAGTGTCTTTTTACCCCTTATTTGTCTAACATATTTTATTAACCCACCTTTCCCCTTCACCCATCATCCTCCATCCTCTCTCTCTCTCTATCCCTGTTTCTCTTTCACCTACTAGAACCCAGTTTTCAATTTCCAACCTGAACCAAAAATTGGATATGCTAAACCACAACCAGAACCAAACTTTCGATCTACAATACCACAAGAACACGAGGAAGCTAATTTAGATATGTGATACCCAGTCTATGGTAGAGAGAGACGATAAAGTAGAGCCTTCCAAATCATTCTACAGCTTCACTTTCAAACCAAATAAAAATGTCAACCACCGATGAAACCCATCACAAAACTCACCATTGAAGATCTCGGATTAGACACTCGTCTAATGGGGGCCCTAGTGGTGGTCCGGAACTGATTGTTGAAGATGGCGGTGACGCCACGCTGTTCCAGATCGTGTTGTCGGTCATCAAGGAAGGACTGCAAACCAGTATTTTCTGCCATTAAACCTCAAGAACACCGTGAAGCTCTGATTCCGTGATTCAGCATCCAAAATTAATAGTCCTTAGCAAAATTTGAATTTCGCCTGTTCTTTATCATCATCGTCTTCTTCGGTTGTAGGGTTCAACTTTTTTCCAAAATTTGAAGCTGTGATTCCATGAACAACTTTTTTCGGTTGTAGGGTTCAACGAAAACGAGTCAGATTTTTTAGATTTCGGTGGAGGGATCTTTCAGATTAGGAAAGAGGAAGTGATTTCAAGGGTTTTCTTATCGCAATTTAATCTTTCTATTTTGAATTACCCGGAAGAAGACAAGAAAGGGTTGGTGGTGCGGGGTGGCCGAGGTGGTGACCGACGGTGATGATCAGCGGTGGTGTTGCAGGTGTGGTGACCATGGTGGCATTTGGGAAGAGGGAGAAGGAAGGGGAATTTGTATAAAAATATAAAAAAATTATTATTTTATTTTTAAGACAAAATTACATTTACTATCATTTTAAGGTTAAAATGACTAAATTGCCCTCATGTGTATGGCAGATGACTTTGACTTAACAGAAAAAGATAACACCAGTTAGTAGAAAGGACCTAAAGTGTGCAAAGGTTTCAAAAAAAGGACAGCCAGTGTAATTTTTGAAGTCAAAGGACATACTCTGTAATTTCATATATAGTTAATGGACACAATTTGTAATTTACTCTTATTTTTATCATTTTTTTTGAATCTCTATCTTATTTAATGCACTTTTATCTTTAAATAATAATATATATTTAAAGAAAATATTAAGTACACTAATAAAAACATTTATTTTAAATTATCCCTTCTTATAATAAGAAACTTTAAATTTAATTATGAAACTTTTATTTCAATTAAATAGTAATTGAAAGTCAAATAGTAATTAACGTATTTTTGAAACCCAATTATATATTAATTTTTACATATTTTGAGTTTGTTTATATCCGTAGTATATGTAATATATTTTTACACCTGTAAAATATATACATAAAGATTTTAAAAATTTTAAATATTGATATTGTTCACCCCGTGTGTAGACACGAGATCTAAACTAGTAAGAAAATATATACATCTACGTATGTATGTATGTATATATGTATGTATAGTATGGTATGGTGTGGATGATTCCTATTAAATTAATACTTGTGTGTGGTGTGCGTGACCTAATCTTGCCAAGTATGGGCACACGCCAAGTCCCCATTGGAATGCATATACGAAGTCAAAAGTCAAACCATCCAATCAAAATCAAGAAAGATGTAACCTCTTCACAAATGGACAAAAAGAACTCTCAAATAAATTCTCATCCCTTCTCCTTGCAAACATTTCAAACACTCTTACTTCTCTTCCTCATCTTTTGTAAATTCCTATTCATCTCCTCTCCTTACCATAACTTCTAATTAACATGGCTGGAAAGGATAACTCTAATCTCCCTCCAGGTTTTCGGTTTCATCCGACCGATGAAGAACTAATCATGTTTTACTTACGAAACCAAGCGTTATCAAAACCGTGTCCTGTTTCTATCATCCCCGAGGTTGATATTTACAAGTTTGATCCTTGGGAGTTGCCTGGTTAGTATTTTAAATAAAGTTACCCCCTTTTTTTCTAGTATGATTTGTTGTGATTGAGATTTATGTTAATTGTATTAAATTATGTAGAGAAAACGGAATTTGGAGAAAAGGAATGGTATTTCTTCACTCCTCGCGATAGAAAATACCCTAACGGGATTCGACCCAATAGGGCGGCCGTTTCAGGATATTGGAAGGCGACAGGGACGGATAAAGCGATCTATAGCGGATCAAAATACGTTGGTGTAAAGAAAGCCTTGGTTTTCTACAAAGGTAGGCCTCCAAAGGGTACTAAGACCGATTGGATCATGCATGAATATCGATTAAACGAGTCAAGATCGCAACCCACTAAGAAAATCGGGTCCATGAGGGTAAGCCCGAAATTTCACCATGTATTTTGTTATTGAATTAGTTAAATAACAATAAAATTAATCTAAATATACATGTTTTTATGTTTTTCAGTTGGATGATTGGGTTTTATGTCGAATTTACAAGAAAAAAAGTATTGGAAGACCTTTGGAACAAAAAGAAGAAAATACAAATACCCAAAATGCCCCTCGTGATGATAATAACACCATGGAGATACAATCAGTGAAAATCCCTAGGACATTTTCACTTGCTCACTTGTGGGAGCTGGAGTCTTTGGATTCAATATCTCATCTTCTAGACGATCACGACACAAACTATGACAACAATACCGGAATCGAAACCGGAGCCGTCACCGTGCCACAATCGACATCTTTTATCCCTGAAACAACACTCATTGAACCTCATTTCATCAAGTTTGAAGACTTCCATCAATATGCTAACTTCAACCAAACAAGTTTTTATAATCCAATGCTTCAATTCCAAAGATTCAATTAAGAGTCAAATTGACATAGGAAGACAATGTTGAAATATTGGATTTGATACGGGGATAGAATTGGAAAAAGGAAATATATAGTGATAATTGTAAAATAGGTCATAAATGGCAGGTAAAATAGGGGTAATATCTCTTTATTATTAATTATTTTCCAATTTGGATAATTTTGTAAAAATGTTTTTGAATTTTATTTTGGATCTAGTAACAGTTTTTTTTTCCACAATGATGAAATTAATAATTTTATCATTGTTTTATTGCATTTACAAGAATCTTGATATTTGAGATGCTCGATAAGAAAAAGGCCCGATATTTCGTTTTAAATATTTAATATTTTAAATATGAATAATGAGATATGAAAGAATATTTATTGGTGTTGCATCATAATTAGGACTAGTAAAATATGGTTGGTATTACCCGAAGAAAACTAGAGTTGGAATACTTGAAATTAGCAATGTTTTGACATTTTCTAATTAAGTTGAGTTGTGTATTTTGGACTTTAACATTTAATTAAAACCATTTAGGTTATCTTAATAGAACTTTGATTGCATAATTAAGTTGGATTAGATATATTAACTTTTATTTTATAATATCTAATTAAAATCAATAATATTTTATATAATCATTCACGTGGACACATTTTTTTCATACCACATGTTCATGGCATGTAATATGAGAACTCTTTCAACCATACGTTCAAGTTTGTTTTGATTTGAGTTTGATAAATAATAAAAATTCTGAAATAGACTAAAATGGAAAGGTTAATTGGAGTTTTATGGTGAATTGGTGTGGTAGGCAAATTTTGATTGGGAATTAGCCTTGTTTGGGAAGAGTTTACATCATCTCATATTATAAGAATAAAAATGTGTAGTTATAATATTATTACTAATATTATTATTATTATTAATATAACTATTATTATTATTATTGGTACTATTAAAATAATAATAATAATAATATTATTATTTATATTATTATTATATAAGAGTCTGTTATTTTAACTATTATACATAATACAATTATGCCAAAGAGGTTGTGGTGTAGTGGTTGAGGTGAGGCCTGAAGTCCTAAGGGACCCGGGTTCAATCATTGCCACCACCATTAATTTCTGAGGCATGCAAATGAGGCATAGTTCTTAGGCTGATGCACCAGGGTTTTACCCACGCCGATCCAGGGTTCGAGCTCGGCTCTCCCTTAAGCCCGGAATTGGGTGGGATTTTTCCTTGAATGCTCTCCAACTCTGACGCCAAGTTGGCCCGGTTAAAACAACATATTGGCCGAAGTTGGACGAGGCTCTCCCATATAATGGGAGGTGCGACATCACAACATTCAATGTTCGCTGTTCAAAAAAAATACATAATACAATTATATAACCTTATAACTATCCTTTCTTGGTTGTTAGACTATACACTAGACAACACTATGTACATTTGTATGTTTCTTATCCTTATCTATTTAAAATTAACTTTATATTAAACGTGAAATAATATAAAAGCTAATGAATAGTTTTAAGATGCGTGTAGTAAAGAATTAATATGTATGGCTTGAAAACAGATTCCAAGAATCTTGGTGCATTGCATGGGCCCAAAAGGTGGTTATCATTGACGTTGGACAAACCAATTATTTGTGGTCATCTCGATCATGCTCAAATCTTCAAAGTTTAGTGGGCGTTATATTTTCTTTAATATAGTCTCTATTGTTATTTGAAAGCGTTAACAAATACTATTATAACATATAACTGTTGTTTTTACAGATTATGTAAATTAAATGGACTAAAATTGTTAAAATGTAATATCTTTATTACACTCGGTTTAATTAATATCAAATTTTGCTATATGTCACATATGTAATAAGATGGATCTGGGTTTACTTCAAGATTAATAGTTGAATGGGCTTGTAGCTGAGAGTCATGGCCTTGTAGCTGAATGAGCTTGTTGCTGGCAACTGGGCTTAGAGGTCCATAAATCTGGCCCAAAAATCGGATCCGGGTTCTTTTTGGGCCGGGTTGAAATCGGGTCAGATAGAGGACCTTCTGGTTAGGAACTGGGTTATGTGTTGAAGAACCCTACCCTGTGGAACCGGGTAGGGTAGGATCTGGTCTGGAACCGGTTCCAACCGGGTCTAATATATATATTTTTAAATAATTTAAATAACATTAAACAACATAAAAAGCATTATTTATTTATTTATTTGTAATAGTTCTTAAACAAAAGAAATACAAATTTAAACACAATCTTTTTATTTTTATATTCGTCGTCTTTATCGTCTTAGTTGTACCTGTCATCTTCGCCAGCCCGTACTTGCTCAACGCATTGCAATATTTATTCACATCGTGCTTCTTCAAACTCGAGTTTGATTCTTTATTCAAAAAAGTGTCACAAAACTTGCAACGAGCCTTTTGAGAACCGTGACTCATCTTAACCAAATCTCAATTGCACCAAAATTCTTGATTCCTAATTTCCTATAATGCGGAAGCACTCGAACAACGGTTGGCGGTTGAATAACGGATGATTGTGATTGCGAGTGAGCCATAATGAGAGTAGAAAGTCGGAAAGGAGAGTAAAACGAGTATTTTTTGCGTTTTTTTACTCGGTTTTGCGTTTTCAAGTTGAGTACTTAACCAATTCATCAAACATCTATTTATAGAAATTTAGGGGGGCTAAAAAACAAGAAAAAAAAGTTAAAACCCAACTCCAACGGCTATATGGCTGTTAAAAACGACTTTTAAAACGTTAACGGCTAGAACCGGGTAGGAACCAGTTCCAGGTAGGGTCCGGGTAGGAACTGGTCGCGCATAGGAACCCCAAACCGGGTAGGAACCATGGTGTACAAATGGGTCCAAACCGGGTCTTGACCATACCGGGGTTTCTCGGATTTTTATACTTGTATATATACATAAAAATTTAAGAATTAACGTATTTAACCAGTCAATGAAAGTTAAATACTTTAATTACTATTTATGTAAGTTAACTTTCATTTACTATTTGACTGATAATAAAAGTTAAATAATTCGATTTTAAAGTTTCTTGTAATAAGAGATAATTTAAAATAAATGTGTTTTATTAGTATAATTAATATTTCTTTAAACATATATTATTATTCAAAGATAAACATATATTTAATAAGAGAAAGAACCGAAAAAATAATAAAAGTAAATATAAAAACAGTACGTGATATGAAAAACCTTTATTTATTATACAGTATAGATTAAAAAAAAATAACAAAAAAACACCCGTATAGATTTGCTCTGAATCTCAAGGTCCCTTAAGAAACTTTATGAAATAAGATAACGAATGCCACATCATCAAAAGCAAAGGCCCATTTTGGATTACCGGGCAGCCCAAAACCCTGCCCGTAAACCCCTCATCCTCCTGCCTGCATTAGCATTACCAAGTCTTTCAACTTTCAACTTCCATCTTCCATCTTCCATCACACCTCAACTCCCACCATATCCTAAAAGCATGACCACCCTCACAAACCCCACCACCCTCTTCCACCCCCAAATCACCGCCTCCCACCACCGCCACCCAACTGCACCAACAAGAGCCACATTCTCCTGTGAAGAAACCCAACCCACCCGGAGACTCATCATATCCACCTCCATTTCACTCTTAGGATTAAACACCCTCAATTCTGGAGTAGCATTAGCCGAGAATTGGGGCACCAGATCATTCATCAAGGAACGGTTTTTCGAGCCCGGGCTGTCACCGGAGGACGCGGTAGCTAGGATCCGCCAGACCAGGGAGGGGCTGCATAGCATTAGGAATATGTTGGGAGACAATGTCATGGAGGTATGTCTTGTTTTATATAAGATTAAAGGCGGCTTATCTTTCACAGGATTTGAAGAATGCGATGTCGATGGTACCCGAATCCAAGAAGAGTTCTTACGTTAAAACTGCTAATGAGTTGGTTGATAACATGTCTGAGGTAGGTACCAATTAATCACTATGTTGATTAACTATAATGATTTGAAATGTTAATAACTTTTTGACTTCTTGTGTTGCAGTTTGATCATTATGTTCGGACACCAAAGGTGTATGAATCTTATCTATACTACGAGAAGACGTTGAAATCGATAGATGATCTTGTGGCTGTTCTAGCTTAGAATGTTGTATAAATAATGTTGAATATATGTAGTACACTTATGTGCTAAATGATCTTGTTTTTTGATGTAAAATGAACATAAAGTACAAGAAAGTTTGAAATTCGTTACATTTCGTTCAAATATTTCACACGATAACAATCAAGAAACAAGACGTAAAATTACACACAAGGTTGTAGTTGTAGCCCACACCGCAAGATTTGGGGACAAATCAAAGCACGCGTTTTGCTTGTCGAGATAATGCTATGGCGCCAAGAAATATTGCTAGTATAAGCACAACGATTGCTCCAAATGACCCGATGAGGGAACCAGATGCGCCTTGGCAAAAGTCGCCGTATTGTTGGCACACTGGTAACCAGTTTGTGGAACTGTTTCCGTTGTGAGCTAGATACACGATTGATGCGGCCGCAGATGCCCCGGCGGTTAGAAGAGCTAGCATGATCTTTAGACAACGATAAATGTTAAAATTTGATCGATTTTGTTTTACTTTTTGTTTCTTATTTAGAAACAAAAAGTAAAATAAAGTTGCTAAAAGCATGCATCACGGTACCCCGTCTAATACAAAACCTAGACATGGTAGGGATACAACGATTCTACATTTAAAGATTAATGTGTTATTACCGTATCGAGGATAATCAAGAGTATTCTGCTTCCTCTCGACACACTCCTCATAATATGAACGATGGATAGCGGGATAGTGAGAACAAAATAGGCACATACGATTGCGTTCACAACCACAAACAACCTGAATCAAAGACGGGTGGATGCTTTAAAATTCATATTCATAAAGTATATGTTAATTATTATGCAACAAATGATGGTTATGTAGTAAAACTAACCTGAAAGACCTAAAATCATCATATTGTGCATTAAAACGCACAAAGCGAGTGAAGAAAGGTAGAGTTTGTTCATTGGTTCCCATGGCAATCGCGGCACCTAAAGTGCCAGCGATACCAACAAGGCGCAAAACAAGATCTATAACCGAGATCCCTTTGTTTGAACCAACGGGCACCGGGACTTTGGATGCGTCACCCTCTTCCAATCGCCCTCCCTTCGCCATTTTCGGTTTTCTACTCTTGTAATTGCTTGCAACTTAGATAAGTTGTAAGATGGTGTTGAATTAGTTTGAGAAAAAAATGAAGCAAAGTGTGATAACTTATATAACATTATTAAACATAGTTGAGTTGGTATAAGATTTATAAAATATGGTGTGTTGGTTGTCATAACCTGCTCAACTTTGGGTACCAACTTCCTACTCCATCAAATCATCCATTTCTTGAACTTTTTGCTGGATTTTCAAGAAAATACTCTTTCACCCTTTCAATTTATGGGTTTTTATAAGTTTTTATCGATATTGAAATGAATAAAACAAGATCGATACATGAATAAGCTGAAACGTTATTGAAATTTAGATGGCTTTAATATATTGTTTTTAATATTTGAGTACCATGTACATATATGATATATCATGAAAAAATATGCTATCAAAACTCATCATGAAACTTGTATAGTTTTATGTTTTTTTAGTTGTATATCTACATAAAAAAATCATTAATTTATATTTATAGTTTTATTCAAGCTTTTTTATATTAAAAAAAGGCAAATTGGTTTTTAATAATCCAAACTATGACTCATTGACTAATAATAATCTGAACTAACGGTTTGAATGGTGATAATCTCAACTTTCACTTTTGTTGTCAATAACAGTCTCAATAGCATAATCATCATAGATTTACACTCGATTTTCGCTCAAAATGACGATCTTAAATGAAATAGAGAAACGTACAAGCGAAATCAAGTGGGAATCGAATGTATTTAGGTGGAAATGTATAATGATTATGCTACTAGGACTGTCATTGACAACAAAAGTGAAAGTTGAGATTATAACTAGTCAAACTGTTAATTCGGATTATTATTAGCCAATAAGTCATAGTTTGAATTATTAAAAACCAATTTGCCTTAAAAAAACTTCATCGATTTTATTGCAAAAAAGCTATGTATGTAACTAACAATTCTTTAACTGTTAAGGGTGTTCAAAAATAGCTGTTAAAGGTATTAAAAAATAGTTAAAAACCGTCAGGAATCATCTAAATCAAAACAAGTCTGCTGATTTGATATCTAAACGGTTCGGTTTTCGGTTTAAAACTTAGAAGAAGCCGTATAAAACGAACCGGACTGCCTTGGATGACCAAGTCAGTCGGTCAACGTTGACCGTATTTGACCTCATATTTTTCAGAACATACTATGGACACATAGCCCACTTCGATGATGGGCTAAACAATCTCTCTTGAATCTTGATCTCGACTCGACTGACAATAACCCATTTACTTAAAAAATATATTAAATAATTTTTTTTAATCTTTACTTCTTGGAAATGAAACTCTTAAAAAACCCGTCTGAAATCTTGACAAAGACAGAAAGAAAGCTTGATTTCCCTTGGCGTTTTTCTTCATCTTATCGATCCAGGTAAATAAAAAAATCAAAGCATGAAATCATCTTCTTGTTCTTCAAATCTACTAATTTTCAAGATTTCTTGTATGGATTAGTTAATTAATTAAACTTCAATTTTTACCCATGAAGTTGAATTAGGTTCGTATTTCCACTTGGGTTTTCCTTATAATCCTTGAATTAGTGAAGCAATTACGTCTGCAGATTTCTTGTTCTAATCCTATGAAGTGGGGAGTTCATTTTTTAAATTGATGGCTACTGAATTCACTTAAAGATTCGAACTTTGGGATCTCAGTGTGATTATTTTTTCTGGGTGTTTGAATTTATGTAGATATTTGTCTTAAAATTTGCATAAACTTGTGGGTTATATCCAGATCTTGCAATTTAGCCTATAGAAGCTTTTAGGTTATTCACCCAATTGATTCATTCAGTTCACAAATTTGGTTTCAGAAGTTGTTTTCTTGCTTTAATTCTAATAAAAGGTTATGTGTAATCTAGTAAACCTAAAGACTGGCATTTGGGATCTGGGATCTTGGTTTAAAAAAGGTCCCAAAAGCCAAGGTGCAAGGCACGCATCTATGCACATTCAAATAAGCTTTATTTACAACTAGAAGCTGAGTCTCTCTATTATGTTTTACATATCAACCTATTTATAAATAACCTATCATAATTTCTGAACCCCTTTGGGTTGTTTTTACGTATAAACCTCATACATACCCTAATTTTGACAAATTTCGACCCAGAACTACAGTTGAGGCAACTTTTTGCCCCTTATGCGTTTTCTTGGGCGCGCCTTTATAAACCAAGTCTAGGATCATGGTAAGACTAGTAAGGTTCTAGTGAGTGAGTGAAGGAATATGAGATAGATCTTGGTTTTTTTTACAATTAGTTGTCGATTTCTTAAACCGGTGTTCATTTATAAACTCTCAATCAAGATTATATCAAATTTCATATTCTTTTGAATCTTTTCTATTAATCAATACTAAAGACTTGTGTTCTTTATAGGTTTTGGTCAAAGTCAACAAGACCCTCATGTCTGAAACAAATGATGGCAACCCCATGCCCTCAAAGGAGCAAGAGGTATGTAAGATTGGAAAAAATCCTAGCCTTTGGGAAATATAAGGTTAGAAACAGTGTTACACTTTCTTGATGTGTTGTGTAGGAAGCTGTAATCAAGAAAAAGTATGGAGGGTTATTACCAAAGAAAAACCCGTTGATCTCAAAGGTAAAAAGTTTGCATTTTTATTATTTTGTTTGTACCAGGAAGTAAAAAAGGTCATATAGTTTAGATTTTGACACATTTTTGGCCAATCTTGCACAGGACCATGATCGGGCTTTTTTTGATTCGGCTGATTGGGCATTGGGAAAGGTAATTAATCGAATTTCTTCACTGTAAATGTATAAAATGTAAGTTATAAGAGTGCATAGCCTTCGGTGCACCTTTTTGTTTGGCTAAATATTGTTGTGATTTATTGAAACAACTATGCTAAATCACATAGACATTGTGTTTTATCATGGTTTAAAGAGATTAAGATTCTATTAGTGTGATTATGGATGCTAAACATGGTTATTTATTGCACAACAGCAAGGATCACAGAAGAGTAAAGGACCATTAGAGGCACTCCGCCCTAAATTACAGGTATTTGAGACTCCCTTTATTTGTATATGTTGAAAATATGTATTTAAACAGTTAGGACAACACTGATACACTGTCAAAATACTTAATTCATGATCATATGATTGTCTAAATATATCGATATCCGATCCAAACGACACTTGGTTCCTATTTATAGATGAAATACTTATGAATATTGTGACTTTTAATCAGCCAACACCACAGCAACAATCGCGTTCAAGGCGCTCAGCTTACGCCCCTGCAGGTGAAGGAGAAGGTATTTCTTTCAACGTTTGAAACAAAGTTTTAATCTTTCAAACAAATTTTTAACCTTTTTGGTGTGTTGTTTGTTTCTCCACAGTGGATGGTGGTAATGGTGACATGGAAAATGATGAAAAAGATCTTTCAAAAGATCAAGAAACCAACCCATCTGAGTGATTTGGTCATTTCAAGGGTTAATGTTATGATGCATAACATTACTACATGTGGTACTTTGGGACCATCTGTCTTGTTGATTATTACCATAAACCATATTGTTACATCTTTGAGAGTTTTACTATTGAGCAATAATAAAATACCTATGTTACTAGTTTAATCAATTAATTGTGTTTGCGTTTGTGTTTTTCTTTAGCTTTCATGCATTTTGCTCTGTGTTTTGATGGCATTTTGCTGTATGTTTTGAGGTCATTTTATTTATTAGAGTATCAGTCAAATAAATACTTTTATTAAACTATATATCAAGTAAAATGTATTTTTCTAGTTGGTAGGAGTTAAAAAGGGTGTTCATGATCCGGTTCACCCCGCTTTGATGAAAATTCTGGATGAAAGGTTAACTACGATTTTCGAAAGTGACAACCAATCCTCTTGGGTCGGTTAGATCGGCTGATTACAAAACTAATTTTTTATTTATTTTTATTTTTTCAATACATAAATTTGCATTAGTTTTTCAAGAAAATGATTAGCATGGTTCATGAATCTATATCTATATCTATACTATATAATAAATAAAGGTTTCACAATGCCACGTGTCGCCTCCACATTCATTCTTAAAAAAAATTCCTGCCTCTCTATCTTAATAAATACACTTCCATATTTTTAATAATAATATATTTTTAAACAAATTATTGATTATACTAATAAAACACATTTAGTTTAAATTATCTCATATTATAAGAAACTTTGAAATGTAATTACCTAGCTTATGTTTTCAATCAAATAGTAAATGAAAGTCAAATTAAATTGAATAGTATTATTATTTAATGTATTTTTGAAACTCAATTATATATTAATTTTTACATATTTTTTATTTTGTTTTCTATTGTTAGTATATATATATATATATATATATATATATATATATATATATATATATATATATATATATATATATATATAAAGATTTAAAAATTTATGTATTGATATTTTTTTCACCCTGTGTAATACACAAGTTCTAAGCTAGTATGATAGATATACATAATTATATCCCTAAAATGAGAAGAAATAATAAATGTTAAACTGCCGATTTCATGTTCCAAATAGTAAACCAAACCATAAAATGTCTAAACTGAATCTAAATCAAACCGTAAACATTTTAAACTGATCAAACTGTTTGACTTGCTTTGGTTTAGATATTTAAGTTGGTTTTAATGTCTATGAACACCCGTAGGGAGGAGTTGGTAGAACGAAAAAAGAGAAACAAATTACTTTTGAAATGTCATTTTAGATGTATTTTGTTAAGATTTAAAGTTCAAACCCTAATATATGGAGTTGGCAAAAATGCAATGTTAAATAACCGGTCGAACTGTTGGCCATTTTGTGCAATGATAGCCCCAAGACTTCCCATAGTGGAGGTCTTGGGTTCGAATCCTGGCAACAACAAAAAAAGGGTATGTGACCAGGTCATGGGGTTTACCCAGTTGGAGGTTCCTCATGTGGTACTTTCTTCGTATCGAAACAAATATTCATTTACTTAAAGCTTTCTTCGATAACTTTGAATTGAGCAACTTTTTTATACTACCATTATATGTACTTTTTTGTCACAACTAGATGACTTGTATTTGTTTGTCAAAGAGATCAACATTAACACGTACACATTTAAAACCATAAAACATGTTGACGTCAAAACGAATTGACAGGCGATGGCGGATCCAGGATTTAAGTGGATGACAAAAACGTATCAAAATCAGCGTCATGTTAGAAATTATCATCCCTATATGTTACATATCTGAAACCTTGTTCAGATATATCAATAAAACTGATCTTTTTAAGTGCTTAAAAGACGCTAAATACGGATTTCTAAAATTATCTGTACTTATTATGGGACAAAGGTAAGTACAATATAATACAGAAATGACAAAACAGACAGATAATCCACTTTTTCTCCTTAATTATCGATATCCAACAAGGAAAACAACCATGATTACTGTTCTCTTAAAATCTAAACAGATATTCAAAAACCTCCCTATATTACAAACATCATTCATATTGCATTTTCCGGAAACAAACATACTTATGGCTTCATACGCCCGGTGTACACACCATATGCTCCATAACTACTTCCACCTATCTGTATACACATAATATGTAATCATAGTTTAATCAGAATGTCTGTTTATGAAATTATACAACTTCATCGCATTATATCACATTACCTGTGAACCGCCATAACTACCATAACCGTCAAACTCTGAATCATATCTCCCAGATGAAGACGCATGTCCGCTAGTATCAAATACATTAGCTCTTAACCGCGTGGTCACTTGCACCAGAGCACTGCTCGCAACATTAGTATCTCCGGTAATCTGCCAAACATTATATTAAACAATGTTTAATGTTAGGTTAACCTATACCTAATAAATAAGTAACTGGCTACGACACGTGTCACAATTCTGTGCAACCAACATTTCTTTTTCAAGCTTATTTTTTCTTTATTACTAACTATTTAATATTTCCTTTATTAATTCTTAATTAAATCTTCATTGCAACTTAATATTTCATTTATAAATTCCTAAATCTTCAGTACTATTTAATATTTTCCATTATAATTCCTAAATCTTCATTACTAACTATTTAATATTTCTTTTATTCAACACGGGTTCAAAACACAGGTTTCTAACCTAGTACCAATATACTTTCTTATTTCATGAAAAAGTCTCTAATTTGTAAAAATACACAACAAAAAAAGTCACTAAACTAATTTTTGTATAATAAAGTCGCTATGCTCATCTAAAATGAATATACTTTAAAAAAATTGACTTGTTAACTCTTAAATTGATCAAAATATGATGGTATAAATACTTTTTTTTTCAAATATATTGAATGTCACTTTATCAAATTTTAACCAACTCAAGAGTTAACCGTCATTTTAAAAAAAGTCACAAGTAGTAGCATTTTTAGACAAGTTTAGGGCTTCAAATTATTTTTTTTTTTTACTTTTTCGTGTTTTTTTTACAAGTTATGAGACTTCAATATACCAAAATTCGGTTGACTAGCTTTTTCATGAAAAATAAGCAAGTTTATTGGTTCTTTTTATGGTATTAACCATTTAACAAACAGGTAATCTACATTTTTAAACCATAATAATATATCTATATATACCTGAACCATATCTTCATCTTCAGATGCAACTTTGGGAAGATCTTCTTTACTTAAAATACGAATACTTGCTCTAGTTAAACTTCTCATTTCAGAAATAATAGCACCACCTTTACCAATTAAACAACCGACTCTTGAAGATGGTACCAACAAGCGGGTCGTGAGTACAACATCACCCGAATCTTTTTCAGTTCTTTCACTGCACCGTGGCTGCAACCGCATAATTGCATCAATTGTTGGTGACGGTTCTTGAAATACTTCTTTTGCAGATACAGTTATGAGACAATCATCACCCTCAGATGCTGAGCTGTCAACTTTAATCAACGCACCAGATTCTTGCCTGATTTGTTTGATGATTACACCTCCTTTACCAATCACACTTCCAATGTTTTCAGTTGGACAAACTAATCGAAGCGAGAATTCCTGTGCAGGGCCCATTAAACCTGAATTGGGCCCCACGGCCCCTGTATAACCACCATAGGTTTTATACAAATTGGATGAGGATGACAAAAGTAGATGTTGGGATCGCGATGGATTATCATGAAGCCGACATGCTAACTGAAACAGGGCTTTTCTAACCACTATTGCATCACCACTTATCTATAAAACCATTGAACACCAATAATATTTAGTAAATTAAGTAACTAATAACAAGTAATTCATAATCAATGATTATAAGTTATAACTTATAATACCTGGAGAAGCTCATCAGAAGTTAACGCACAACGTGGCAAATGCTCATTACTCAAAATCCGAATCTGAGCGCGTGTCTCATTGCGTATGTTTTGAACAACCTGTCCACCTTTTCCAATCACACAACCAATTTGATCAGCAGGGACCAACATTCTAACTGTAACCGGTTGAATATCAAACTGATCCTCAGCAACCGGTTCTTCAGCAATAATTCTATCATGAACCTTAAACAAAGCATCTAGTGCAGGCGAAACAAGATCATCATTCTCCCCAAAACCATTAGTCTCCTCACTAGAACTATAAATTATGACAACGCGCTCCTCACTCCCCAGAACAGTCTCATTAATCCTAATTTTGGCCTGCGTTTCCGATCTCAATTGCTTCACAATATCCCCACCTCTTCCTATAATACTTCCAATTTTCCTATTATGGCATAGATAACGGTATACGGTATCTTCCGGTCCAATAGCATTAGATTCCCTTTCATCTTCAGGATTTCTCCTTTTAACTCCACCATTACCAGGATTATCAGATTGATAATGAGATCTTTTCCCATAGTCATTTTTCTGGCCAGTCATTACTACTCAATCTCAATCAAATTTCTGAAATAAAAAAACCTAATAATTTGAATTCAAGCATTCATCAATCATATTTATAGACTATAACATCATCTCCAAACTAGCAAAACCTAAAATTAACAAAATTTGACCTAAAAGTGCAAAAACAAATTCAATTGCTCAGTTCACTAAAACAAAGCTCAAATTGCGAACAAAACCTAAAAACTTCAATAGCAATTAAACACATAAATCTTGACATCAAAATTTAGAAAGAGAATCGAGGGATGAATCTTACTTTGGTGAGGTGAAGCAACGGAATGTGTTGGGAGAATTTTGGTAACCGGATAAAGTGTAGGGTTTAAAAATGGTCTATGAAGGGCACCGTCTCCCCAAGTTGTTTACACGTGACGTGCCTAAATATTATTATCAAACTCTCTTCTTTTACATAATATTATCCTAACAACATAACCAACCGGTTAAATTTGCATATATTGCTTCATACAAATGAATCATTACTTAGGGGATTGCTACAAATTGTATTAGAGCCAGGGTTACCGGGTGTGTTAGCAAAGACAGTGGGTTCTTTAAGGGATGGAGATATAAGTTTCGCATGAGTTGATGGAAACATTTTTTATAAGGACGCGTTCTGTCTTGGCGAGCAATTCATTAGGTGAAAAAAAAAACCATAACTTTCTAAATGAGCAGTCCATTAAGGATAAAGCGGACAATATTCTAACACGGCTTACTTAAATTGTTATATGATATTTGTTGTATATAAATTACGTGTACTTGGAGATTACACGTATGTAATAACATAATATTACATAGTTATTGTGTATGTAATATTTTTTACACACAAATGTGTTTTCTAATATATAATAACTAGGTTAAAATCTCGTGTATTACACGGGTTGAATAAATAAAATGTTATATACTTAGTAATAAAAAGTTTATATTTTTAAATACACGGGTTGAATAAACCGGTATATTATATCGGTTGAACTATTTATAATTAAATAATAAGTATCCGTAATTAGATTTATATTAAAAAACTAAAAATAAATTCTTTTAATATCAATATTCAATATAACAGAGAGGCGAGAAAAAATAATATAGATGAACCAGAAAGTGACACGTGTCTATAAAATTTTGTTTATATAAAGATTATTATTTGATATTATTATTTAATAGGAGAGACAAACAAAAAAATTTAATATTTAATAGGAGAGAAAGGCGAGAAAATAAATGTGAGAAGTAACCAGAGAGTGACACGTGTCCCCCATGTTATTATGTAGTATAGATTTTATTGAAGCATATTTATAAAGAAATGCATCTATACTATATAATAAATAAAGGTTTTTGTGTGACACGTGTCGTCACCATATTCAATCTCATCATTCTTTTTCCGCCTCTCTCTCTTATTAAATGCATTTATATCTTTTAATAAATTATTAATTATACTAATAAAACACATTTATTTTAAATTATCTTTTATTATAAAAAACTTTGAAATCTAATTATGTAACTTTTATTTTCAATTAAATAGTAAATGAAAGTTAAATTACATTAAATAGTAATTGACGTATTTTTGAAACCCACTTATATATTATTTTTTACATATTTTGAATTTTGTTTTTTATCATTAGTATATGTATATTAATATATTTTTACATCTCTAAAATATATAAATAAAATTTAAAAAAATTATATATTTATATTTTTCATCCGTGTGTATTACACGGGTTCTAAGCTAGTATAGCATAGTGTTAGACAAGAAAAGGGAAAAAGGTTGGTAGAGGCGAAGATGAAAAGGGGATAATTGAAACAGTAACACTTTCTCCGTTAAATTAGGGTTTTCTGCCTCGACATCGCATTACAAGATTCCGTTTCATCATCATCTTCTTCTTCGTGCTACATGTTCGTCTTCCAAACCCCACAATCATCACGGTAAGTACACTCTCTCGGACTTCTATTCTAGTTCTTAATTTCTCTGCACGCATATATGATTGAAGTAATCAATTGTTTACTTTTAGCTGCTTATTGTTGGCATTATCAATATTATATTTAGGTTTAATTCTTTTGTCAATTGACTGAGTTGCTAAACAATGTATTGTTTCGATATTTAAATTAGTGGATTTATGATGGACTACTGTTGTGTTTGGAAAAGCAACCAAAAAGTGGTCAAAGTTTCATCTTTAAACTGAAGTGAAATTATCTTGAATTTAGAGGCTTGATGGATTGTGATGTCCTTCTGATTCTGAATGATTGCTTTTGATTGTAGTGCCAATGCATACCATTTCTTTCTTATCATCAAACAGACAATACTTGATATAAAAGTCACACTTCACTCTTGGTTAGAATATAGGATGTTCACTCATCATTAAAGTTTCCCTTCAACTTTGCTTAAAGTTTCCTGTTTTCTTTAAACTTTCATCCAAACGTTTCTGTTTCGTGTAGCTATATATCTTGTTTCAACCCTGATTAGAGGAGTAAAAACTATAGTTTCATTCAGAAATTAGCGCAAGTAACTAATAGTTTATCTGTTGATTCTAAGGCTTCTACCAAGTAGGGGTGGGTCTTGATTCTTGTGTTGTGTTTGCTACAATTTGCGATTATCCCTTGAAAAGAAGATATAGTCGAGTTTAGTGAGACGGTTAAAGATTTGAAGGAAAATCTTCTTCTAGTATTTCAAAAGATAGCTAAAACGGGGTCCCTGTGTTGTGTGGCTGCTAGGCCACATGGGTCTAATGCAGCTAGCCGTGACTGGTCCATGGGCCCACACGAGCCCTACTGGAGAACCAACACAAGCTTCTCACCTCCCCCACCGAGATGGGATATCAGGTATCATTCTGAAGGTCACTCATTTGGTTCTCAAGAGGGTAGTCAGTTGTATGGATCTTCCACATCATCAAACAGTAGAGAAACTAGGAGCTGGTTAAGAGGTAGTTATCAGCCTAATCATCAACATTCTGCTTCTGATGGAGTTGGGCCATATATCAGTAGCCCGTCTGACTTTTCTCCAGCTCAACAATGGACCCGTCCGACAACTCAAGAAATTAATGTTGATGAATTTGGAAATTCATCTACGAGAGGTACTAAATTTTTTATTGTTCATGTCTGAATTGTGATTTTTTGCAGTTGAATTCATATGATTATATCTGATTATCATTTCTTTTAACCTTGATATATTTATATAAATATATTCTTGGGTTCCCGTTTCATGTTATACCACCTGGATAACTACCTCAGTTAGTATGATGAACACATGTTAGTGTGCTTTGTTGATCATTGTTTTCCACTGTTCAACCATGTATCTGTTGAAATTTTCATCAAAATAAGATTGGAATGTCTTAAAAAGTTTAAGTGTGCCTCCATATTCCATTTTTTTCATGTAATTAAGTACCGTGACATCTCATGTAAATGTCATTATGCTTGTTTTTATTAAACCTTCTAACATTCACTGTCAGCTGAATATGTGTGCTTTTTTAGTGTTTTACCATCTGATTCCAGGAAAACCTACAACTTCCTGTTTTACATTGTATTTGTATCTTGGTTTTAAATGCACGCATAATGTGTGATGCGCTTGATACGATGTTCAGAGCGCATCATGCGATACAAATATGCGCTGATGTGACCCATCATGTAAAATGTAATATGTAAAATGCTCTCTCGCAATATGCGCTGATGTGACGCAATATGTAAAATGTAACATGTTGGAGTGTTAGAAAGTAGATATGATAATTATTGGTTAGAGACTATTATTTGCAAGTATGTTTGACTTTTAAGCGTGTTATGACTTATAAGTGTGTTTTTATGTTCAAATATGTTTTCTAAGCGTGTTATGAGTATGTTTTTTGTATTTAAGCGTCAACAATATTTAAGCATTAACAATACAAAAATTGTTATGTATAATTGATTTTTTTAGTATTTTTAATAACGAACACACCTCATACGTGATGCGCACGCATCATGCATCGGATTTTGGGAGCCAAACGCATCGAAGCGCATCACACATTTTAAAACCAAGATTTGTATTTTTTTTTATAGTTGGCAATTTCAACTCATTTACTTATGAATGGGTTGATCTGCGTTGTTTTTATCTCTTAGGCTAGCAAATAAGTAAATAGATTAAAAAAAGAGAGAATAGCTTAAAAGGGAAAAATTCAAACAGCTCAAAGTCACTCGAAGTATATTTTTATTCAAAAGTTAAATTATTGTTAGAAAAAAAACGTAGTTTTTGTGATCATATTTGACTCATTAATTAATCATAAAATATTTGAAAGTTTTGGACAAAACGAGATGGGTCAACCCAGCCCAGCTTGTATCCAAAACTTCCTGTTTTGACCCGCGCTTGGTGTTGTTATTATTACTAATTATTTTTGAATTTAGGTTATTCTCCACATGTCTTCTAAATACACACTGTTTTCCTCCCTGCCTCATTTTTTTACATGAGATATATTATGCATGAATATTTTTGTGTGTTCTATCATCTAAACAACATCTTATACGACCCTATTTCTCTTTATTTCCACATATCCTAATATGCTCTAGTTTACTACTTATTTTTTGCAGTTTTGGGGTCTATGTCATTCTCACCTGCTATCGAGGTATATCCGATTGATGTTTTTACTTACGGTTATCCGGTTTTAGTAACAAAATTCGGTTTTCAGGGAATTTCATTTTCAGCCCCTCAAGATAGTAGAGCTTCAGTTTCATCCCTTTCAGACAGTAGTGATTATGAACCAATAGCCAAATCACAATCCTCTCACAGAAACTTTACAACCCGGCGATGCTTCTTGTCCAAACCGGTCCACCCATTGACTTTTCCACCCAAAGAAAATGGGCCTGTATGTCCAGAACAGCGGTTCAGCACAACTAGCTGTGATTTTGATTTTACTGATGTTTCTGAACCTATTGAACCCGATTCACTGAACCGATCATCAGTTAACCAATCATATGTTCACAAATGTGGTCTATGTGAAAGATTTCTCTCCCAAAGATCACCATGGAGTTCTCACCGGATTGTTAGAAGTGGAGACTTTCCTGTCACTGGAGTTCTTCCATGCCGCCATGTCTTCCATGCTGAATGTTTAGACCAAACCACACCAAAAGCACGTAAAAGCGACCCTCTTTGTCCCTTGTGTTCCAAATCTGATGAAGAAATTACTTCTCCCGAACAACGGGTAGTTTCAAAATTGAAAAACGGGTTTCCTAAACTTAAACCGTTTCGTGAAGACGGTCCGTCTAGACCGTGGGGATGCACCCAGGCTGGTAATTGTGTTGAAGGGGCTCTGACCGCACCTTCAAAGAACACCATGTTGTTACTTAATCGGAATCGGTTTAAAAAGAGTCTGTCCTTGAAGAGTAACTCGAGTAAGAAAAATGGGCCAATTGGGTCGCCTGACCCAAGTGCAGGTGGTTCTACAAAGACAGCATCCAGTTCTGGTAAGAAGTCATAGAATTAGTAGGTTGTGTGTGTGTGTGTGGGTGCAAACATCATTAGAAAAAATTGCATATGATTATATGAATGTGTTTCCTTATTTCAGGATGTAATGTATATCATCCAACATATGAAAAATGTCATTCTAATTGCTGACGTGTCAATTCAAAGTAGTTGGATCGATGCTTCGATTGTCATCTCTCTTTGAGTTGGATCTAAAAGCCCATTGGGCTTATTACCCATAGACTATGAAACTAGAAAAATACTATTGGTAGTTTGTACAACAGTACAAATTTTGGCTACATTCATTAGTTTACAAAAAAGTGTGCACCACTTGATCCAACTAGTTTAACGGTGATCTTACCATAATCAAAGGTTGTGGGAAGTCATGCGGTGACAGATCCTAGATTATCTAGATGTTGTCCATTTTATCCTAGATAATTTAGGTGTTGTCGTAAAAAAAACTAGTTTAATGTATTTAATTATGTAATTTCATAACTAAATAGTGTAATTAAGAAAATACAAAAGTAATAAAGTAGTTATTTATTTGTATATACCTTTTGTTCGTCATACCATATGTGAATCCATGGTCACATAAGAAACGTTATTCCCATCAATGCTTGTATCATGCGGTATACTCAGGATAACCACTTGTGTATCACCTTTTATTTGCTTCTTATCAGTACTTTCGGTTGACAAAAAGTGGGGCCTACAGTGTTTTTTGTAATTAATTTTTATGATAGAGAGGCATTAAAGAAAAAGACACAAGTAATCACTTTAGTAAGTGTTTATACTTTGTAAAAATAGTAGTGTAAACATCTAGTAAAACGCCTACTTCGAGTCTTCTCACAGTAACTTCTCTTCCTTTCGGTTACATGTAATACATTCAAGTAGTTTGTGCTACCGAAGTTGTATATTTTGTTATAGAAGTCGCTAAATTAATAAGAGCATGACAACTTATCGACACTATCAATTTAACATAAGGTGAGAATGGTCGGTCATTAACAACTAGTTCAATATAAATTAACAACTAGTTCAATATAAATTGCTATTAGTGTGTTCTTAGGTGGGGAAGGGTTCTTGCACTGCATGATACACACATAATAGAGAAAATAAGAGGGCAGATAAATATTCAAGACTAGTCCAATAACTCGATTTTTTCTCAAAATCACCATGTCCTTGGCTAGCAAGTACATCAAAAATTTGATGTGTTGTGTTAATGTTAAATTTATATATGTTTTAAGGATATGTTTTAACACAATTCTCATGTTTTATAAATTATAAAATGATTAATGCTTTAACTACCTACACACAATAGACAAGTGCATATATCGCAGCGTAGTATAGTCTATGTAATAATCAAGTCTAGGTAATAATCAAGTATCGAACCAATGGACACGGTGTCTTTCAGTACTCAATTGTTGTTAATGTTTAGTCAAATAATAAAGATAGTGGGTTTTTTTAAAACGTAAGTAAGCATGTAACAAAATGAGACAGAAGATTAATAGATAATAAAATCAAATGACATATCACTTGGGCTAGAATCTACTTGATAGTAAATGGATATTTTATAAATATGTTAAAGGTGTGGTCAAATAGAAAAGGGGGTGAACGATAGATGAGTGCACTATGTATGGATTTTGTGATTTTATAAAAATGGATAGTCAAAAAAAGGGCACTTGGGTAGTTAGGTGGTCTAAACGATAGATGAGTGCACTAGTTTGCTAATGCAAGTCCATGTGAGGTAAGGACCCATTTGTAAAAGTGGTTTGTTTTTGGTAGTCGAATTATCTATTGATATGCCGATAATTAAGGGTATCGTTACATTTACTTGACCCAAATATGTATTGAAATTTAGCCATAAGTTCATACAATATGAACACTTATGTAGTGTTTGAACATTGAACATATTCGATTGAGTTGACTTTTACAAACTCAGACCAGATACAAACTTTGAATCAATGAAATCTAGTTTAAACTAATGAATTAACTTTTTAACTTGTTTAAAACTCTAGGAAAAGATGATGGCACCAAAATGCTCAAATAAAACCATCTAATTTTTATGATTAAAAATGACCTAAATTAAATTGCTAACTTGATCACCCTTTTTTTATTTGTAAAAGTGTATTTATCCCTATAAAAAAGGTGGAAACATAATAAATATGTTGAAAGATCACACAAGACCAACCCATGTGGGTTTGTCATCCAAGAAAAACCTAACTTCCTCTTTCAAAATGCTTTGATCCATTGGTTTTTTGAGTTGTCACACCATTCAAATTCCAAAGAATACAACTTGTTCATTAGATACTTGAATCAATGGTGCATTCTACTTCATGCTCTTGTCATTTGGGCACACATTCTTCACAAATTAGGACATCCCTTCATGTGAAAAAAAAGGATAATACTAGTAATTATGATTATTTATTTATTTTTAGTAGTTCCTTTACCTCTTAAAATATATAAACGGTTTTCATGTAATAAATAAATAGAGTTAATTACAAGGAAGGAACATGTGATAAGGTCATATTGCACCATTGGGTCATATCTTTTAAAATTTACATATTTGGTCCATTAGGTTTGAAAAAAGTAACAAACAAGGACCCAAATTTAGATGGTCGTTAACTTATTATGTTAATTTTTTTTAAGTATGTATAAAACGGCTTTCAAATAAATAAAAACGTATTTTTTCACCAAGAAACACATACACGTGAAAATATGGTTCTATTATTATTATTTTTATAATAATAATAATTTTCAAAACACTTATTTCATAGGAATCTCCTTAAATTTGTCATTTCAAGAAATAATTTGAAACCTGATACTACATTTTCTTTTATCCTTTTATATCGTCACATCAACTACAAAAAGTTAAAACCCATGTGAGACGAGGCCAAGACTATTGGGAACACTTTAACCACTACAATATGTTTTCTACAATACACTTTCGTTTTTAAATTTTTTATGACTACAAACAGTCTATTCTTTGGTAAATTTTTGGTTGTTTTCTTGACTTGTATTCAGATTATATAATATATTGTAATAAGTTTTTTGTGAGAAACTTACAAACTTAGAACGCGTCAAAATAGGTTAACACTATCTATCATCACTATTTGATGACATCACCACAAACATTGACACTATCCTTGCCACCGCCATCGTTGTCACTACTAGTGATCGTAAAAGCAAATATAGCAGTTTAACCCATTTTGACGAAAAGAAATCTAACCCATGTTCTAAAAACTTGTCACTTTGAGTTTGAAGTATTACACAACCCAATGTTTCGTGCTGCCACTCATATACATGACAAATTTGACAAAGTTAACTAATGAGTTTTAGGTAGAAATGTTTATTTCGTGGATGAGTATTTTATTAGCTGATATCCGACCAGATTAGTAAAAAAAATGTATACCCACTTACGCGAAGCATAGGTAAACATTTTCTTTTTCTTTGTTGTTAGGTAAAAAAGTAATCTTTCACTCATATACATGACAGAGGACCCGTGTGAATCACTTGCATATATTGTAAGAAATGATGAGAAAGAATGAGGTATCGTTAGTTAAGGACGAGGCGCGTTCGTGTGACGAAACTTGGCCTTGTCCATAAAGGTCTGTTGCTAATGCTCTTCATCTCTTTAGTAAGATTATGTTTATTACTTTCTTTTTGAAATTTATAAATATTTGATTTATTAATTAATATCCTATAAACCTAACCTGGTTGGTATTACACTTTAATAATAGAATAAATTATTGTGTAATTAAATTTGGTCAAAAGGTGGATGAAGTCTGCACTTGACTTTTAGGTGAGATAGTGTCCTATAGTTCAAACACAACACCACTGTCAATACCAGATGAGAGAACATGGATTTGTCCAACCAACAACTATGAACCATTCTGACTCAATGCCAGCCTTAAATCAAATAAACGGTTCAGGTTTGCTGCAACACAACAACTTTACAGAGAAGGCCTTTGCCCACATAAATGTTGTTTTCCTCATATAAAACCACTGCCTATTAAATGAAACCAAAAATAAATGCCTATTAAATGAAACCAAAAATAAAACATCCACTCCTTAAAAATACAAAATAAATGCCGTAAATACATCTTGGATGGTGTTACAAACCAAAACTAACTCAAAAGACTAGTCTAATAGATAAGAGAGCTTATTTTGGTTATAAACCTCATATTGTTTGTCTATACAACCGATATGTGACAAGTCTCATAACTTGCAATAGGGATGAACATTTATTATCGTGTAAACGTGGTTGAACATATTTGTAATCTAAAGCAAGTTTTATTGTTTCAATCATTTCTGTTCTTCACAATCATACCTGCAAGTTTATTATTTATATAGAACCTGTGAATCGCATCTCTGATTACCAATAATTGGTACCACCAGTTAATCGATCAACGGAAGAACGAAGGGGAAAATCAGGGACGTTTTTTTGTCTACATGCAATTGAAGATAGATAGAAGGTAGGAAGAAGTGACGGTTCATCATCAAATTCATCCTACCTTGCATCTTGATTCATCCTACCTTGCATCTTGATTTATCCTACCATAAAAAGAATTAAACATTTATTCAAGTTTATTTAAATCATTAATTTTATAAGAATAAAAAAATATATTTCCAAGTAAAATATCATGTTTATTCATGAGTAAATTACCGTATAATTAAATATTATTTTATAAACTTGTATTTTAACCCTACTTAAAAATTGTTATTTAACAAAATAAAGAAAGCATAGTATTTAAATGAAAGGCCCACAATGAAAAGTACCCAGATTTTGGCTTCTTTTAACTGTTCTAGTTTTGTTGGTATAAAAGATTGTGATTTGTAGTCAAGTGTATCCATGTGCATTTGCTACGTTACCGGCGTTATATCCGGTTCAACCGTCACTTTCAAATGGAAATAACACCAAAATAAATATTATTTGTATATTTACGATTATTAGACATACTAGGCCCGTTGATGTCCGTACCCGACTAACCCGACCCGAACCAACTTCACCCGAACCGATTAAACCCGTACCCGAATAACCCGTAACCGATTAACCCGAAAACCGTTTAAACCGATTGTTATTCGGGTCGGGTTTCGGTTAGACTTTCAAGCATCAAAAACCCGATTAACCCGAATAAACCGAACATTTATATATTCTACCCTTTCTCTTCTCACCACCACCACCACCACCACCAAAATCCGCTTCTAAACTAAACTATGTCTGACATACGACGACAACAGTTGATAATAAAAATAAACTAAACATATTTTTTAAAATGTATTTAAATATAGGTTTGATTACTTTTTATATTAAATTCCTAGGTTAGAAACCTCATGTATTACACGGGTGAATAAATACAATGTTTTATACTTAGTAATAAAGATTTAGACATTACATATTTATGATACATAAATAGTTTTTTAATACATATTTTATGAACGTTATATAGTTATTTCTTAAAAATGTTTTATAAAAAGAATAAAAGATATGTTTAATTTATAAAAATGTTTTATGAACAAATGTAATTTTTTTTAATAAAAAACGTTTTATAAAAAGAAATATCTAAATCGTTATTATTTAATAGGAGAGGGAGACGGAAAACAAAAAAACTATAAAAACAATTAAAGAAAATTTATATAATTAATAGGAGAAAGAGGGAGGAAAAAAAGGGTTTTAGATGCATAGGAAAATGACATGTGACATCAAAAACCTTTATTTATTAGTATGTATAGATAGATGCTTTCGTTTATAGTAGTTAATTTTTTTTTCAGAAAAATATGCTATTTTGTAACTTTAGATGGACATATATGCAATACCTTTTCTTATAATATGTTGATTGACTTTTTTTAAGGCTAACTTTATATAAATCAACCTTATTAGCAAATCCTAACCAAGAACTTATAGCAAAACCTAGATAGCGATTGCCGAATGTAGAACCAGATAGCAATTAGCAGTTAAACCTAAATGCTACCAGATTGTTGCAATTAACTAAACCAACATAACTCGATTTGAAACAAGAACCTGAACAACATAACTAACTATTCACTAGCCACAACTCAATTGAAGGCAAGTTGTACTTGAAACCACTAACCAAAATAGCAGAACTCGAAATCGGATCGACATAACTCATATTTGAAACCAGAATGGCAAAACTCGATTTGAAACCAGAACGACATAACTCGATTTGAAAATAGAACAACATAACTTGATTGAAGAATGAAGAACTGGAAAAATGGATGCCGTTATTTTTTGAAGGCCCCAAACCTAGCTTGACACACTTCCACTGTTGAGCCGAACCTACGTCAAGATATCATGAATTGTTAACTAGATTTTGATTAGAACAAACTTTAAAATAGTTAAAACAGAACGAATCATTTTTTAGTTTCTAATTATACACCTATTTTTTGAAGGCCCCAAACCCTAGCTTGACACACTTCCATTTTTAATTTCTGTGTTATACATGAAAAACACATTCTTAGATAACTTTTTTAATTAAACTAACTTTATACCAAATTTGTATTATTTTAGTGGTGCTCTGGCAAAACCCTATTCCTTGCTTTTCTGCAAAATCCATCTTAAGCTCTTGAATGCATTGCTTAAAACTTGATTAAGACATCAATCCCGATAATCTCGGGTTTGCTAGTTGTAACCACTAATCAAAACTAAATTATTAAACACTTTTAGCGCTATGATTTTTATGTTGACATGGAAGTGCAAATTAATTTTTTTTTAACAGCGACAATGAGATATCTCATAGAAAAGCTAGCAGGTGACTAGCGAAACCCCAGATACACCAAGCCAGAACGGCGTACACCCAATTATAATACATAGATAGAAAAACAAAAAAATGAGCCTTACATCATACATGAAACAGGGCAAGTGATTCAATTCTCCCAGCATACGTGACGTTCATTACTCCCGTGCTCTCTCCATTTGAAGCTCAATACTTTAATATCTTCCTCCAAATTCTCCACCGATCTTCTAATTTTTGAGAAACCCTATTTTTTTCTTGTTTTCCAGATTAGCCAGAGAGTGCAATAGCCAATTGAACACCTTATTTTCTTTGTTTCTTTTGATCCAGACGATTCTTTCAACTGCCTAACCAGGTCCGTAACATTAGCAATATTTAGAAAACATTCACCTAGCCAATTACCAATTCTGCGTCATACTTCTTTTGCAACCGGACACCACAAGAAAGTAAGATCTTCCGTTTTCGGCTCCATAAGACAAAGAGGGCAATCAGCGGACATAACTGGGACACCGCAAACTGCCAGGGCCAAGGCCAGAGGAAGACGGTATTGGATTAGTCTCCAAATAAAGCATCTAACATTTAGGGGCACACCTTTGATCCATAGGAGGATTGGCTTTGTATTTGCCAGGGACTTGTTATCTAACCAATTCCGACAAGATTTTGTTGAGAACATCCACTCGTATCCCCCTCCCAAACCCACTTATCATCCCCATCCTTGAAGTCATACGATGTAATCATTTCCTCCAGTTCCTCAATTTCTTCCGCTCGATTGCTAGCAGCCTTTCGGTTCATCCAGTCCCAAGTAAACCCCACAGATCCGCCGTAGTGCAAATTAAATCAATTGCGCTATCCACCTTTCCCATTAAACCGGCAATGACATGATATCCAGCTCATTATTTATGTATCATTTGTCTCAATAAGTGAATCTTTTGGACTTGCTTTCTTTGATCATCTTCTCAACAATGACAACATAAATCAAGATTTTCAATTACTTTTCCTAAAAGAAAACAATTTTGTTCTTAGTATTTGTTTCAATACGATGGTATATAATATGAGCTCATGTGATTCGGTATGGAATTTTATAAATAGCGAGTCACATCATGTTATAATGGTATTTAGGTGTATATGAGTTGGTTTGAGAACGTCCTATAAAAATCTATATTTTATTGCATTTAACACTAGATACGAAATAAAGAGTTTTGTAGATCTCACAATCTGATTCGATTGTTTGAGAGAATTTCTAAGTAGTTTGGATGTATAGCATATGTGTCTGAAGAACATCGGCACCGTTACATAATTAGTTAATAACAAAGTTTTACTCAAAATAGGGTATTTTGTAGATATCATGAGTTATATCGACCGAAGTTAACGTGCTGCTACCGTGAAGAATGACATCGCCACCAACTGAAGAACATCGTCACCGTTATATAACTTTTAGAGTAAATTTCGTTTTTGGCCCCTGAGGTTTGGTCTGTTTAACCTTTTCAATCCAAAAAAGAATCTTTAACATATAAACCCCTGTGGTTTACATTTTGTAACGGTTTTGGTGCATTTGACTAACTCTGTTACATTTTCAGTTAACTAGAGGTGTAATTCAGTCATTTTAAATATGAGGGACTATTTGTGTAAATCATTAAGGTAACTTGATGTTTAGAGATTGTTTTTATAATTTACTTAAAATAATAAAAATTTAATTTATGAGGGGCTATTTTTGTATTTATTATACGTAATATATATATATACACATATATATTTAACATCCCTAAATCTAAATATTTTTAATGAAGGTCTAAGTAGATCTCAAGTTTGGATCGTGAGTAGTTTTTCAAGCTCAAGCTTGGCTCAGGCTCGATTCATTTATTATTTATTAGTTAATATATATGTGTGTGTATATATAAATACTTATAATTATTTTTATATATAAATTATATAAATATATATTTATTATATTTATAAAATTTAGTATTGTGTTTTATATATTCAACTAAATATGTAAATCTAAATTGATTAATCGCTTAAAACCTGTAAAATGTTCAACTAAATCGCTTAAAATATTTTGTACTGTATTTTATATATTCAATTTCAAACAAATATTTTGTATTGTAAAATATTCAACAAAATATTCAACTAAATCGCTTAAAACACTTTGTACTGTTTGTTCAATTTTAAAAGAATCATTACAAAAACAAGGATTAACCGATGCACATAAATATCACGAACAAAGATATATATATTTATAAAATTTATATATAAAAACAACTCATGAGCCAAACTCGAGATTTAATAGACCTTCATTAAAGATATTTAGATTTATGGTTATATATATTATAAAAAATTTACTAAAATAGCCACTCATAATTTATATTTTTATTATTTTAAGTAAATTACAAAAACAATCACTAAACATCAAGTTATCTTAATGATTTATACAAATAGCCCCTCATATTTAAAATGAGTGAATTACCCTTCTACTTAACTGAAAAATCTAACAGAGTTAGTCAAATGGACCAAAATCGTTACAAAATGCAAACCACATGGGTTTATATGTTAAAAGATTCTCTTTTTGATTGAAAGGGTTAAACAGGCCAAACCTCAGGGGCCAAAAACGAAATTTACTCAAACTTTTATCTTCACAACTGGGTCGCGTAACTTCATACCTTTATTTTATATACTTAACTACATTTATTTATGTGCTTAGTCACGTTAACGTCACCGCTCAACCGTTTAAGTGTCGTTTCCCGCTATGAAACACGGGCCTAATTTTCTCGTGCGATCTTATTTTAGAAAATTTGTTCTAAAGTTAGTTGTTAGACTTACTTGACAAATCAACTACAAGTAAAAAAGTAATTGGCGATCCCATCTCTAATGAAACACGTTATTGTCTTTATTGGTTCCAACTTATCAGCTGGAGCTCTAAAAACAATACAATGTTGCTTGGTCTAGTATTGCTACGTATACCCTTACTTCCATGTAAGACACAATTTATTATGTGACTCTTATAATCATTTATCTTATTATTAAATGATTAATGTTTTATTATTTACATATGACTAGTAATTAGTTGATGGACCTAATTACTCTTATTGGGCCATTAATGGGTTCCCCTTGGGTGTACAATATATATAGAGAGATAATTAGAGAGAATTGACTAATGAGCGAATCAATCAATGACCAACACCAATTCGTCCCTCTCTCTAACTTAACTGTGAGTTCTTATGAACTCACCTTAGTCATCCTAACCGTACACCCTAACGGGAACCCGATCTTCCTAGCGGATCATGGCGTCTTCCCTCTCTGCGGTTGGCTTATTAGGTATGTATTATATTATTGTTTTCCCTTATCATGTCACAAGAACCGATCAACATGTGGTATCAGAGCAGATGTTGATTAATCGGTTCTTGTTTCTTTCCCTAAACTGGAATTAGAATCAGAGAACAAAAGTTCTATTAAAACCATAAGAAAATCGTTTTATTTTAACCTTCAAGGTTTTCTGTTTTACTAAATTATCATGGTTTTTTTGATCTCATAAAACCCGAGATCCTTAATATTTTCAAAATCTGTTAAATATTAATGTTCGAGATTTCGATTCCAGGTTTAATCTGATATTATTGAAGAAAAGTTTATCTGATATTCATAAACTGTTCTTCGTGTTCATCATTAATTTTTGATGAAATCCCTTTAATTTGGGATGAATTTTGAATTTGATTATGTTTCCTAAAATTGTGTAACTTTATCTCCAAGTTTCACATTAAAATATTAATTTTATTATTTTAAATAATGAAACTTGGATATACTTAACACCTAAGATATTTCGAAATCTAAAATATAATCAAATTCCTTAAATATCGCACATAGTCTAACAGGTTCTCTTTCACGGTTTTAGACCTTCACGGTTTGTGTTTACGGGTCTTAAACTTCACGGTTTATCGTTTCACGGTTTAACAATTCACGGTTTAACTGTTCACGGTTTATCATTCACGGGTAAAGATGACGGTTGAGTTTACGGTTCAAGTTCACGAGTTTTTTACAGTTCACGATTTTATGAAAATAAAACTGTGAACCTTATTGAAACCTTGTACATCTGCTGAACCGTGAACCTTTCCTAAGCCATGAACCTTTTACCTGAATCGTGAACCTTTTCTGAACCGTTAACCTTTTCTTAGCCGTGAACTTTTCCTTAGCCATGAACCTTATTGAGCTGTGAACCCTACCATAATCAAGAACCCCTTATTGAACCGTGAATCCTTACGAAACTGTGAACCTAACATTACTTCTGTGCCTAAATAAATGCTTTAGTTTTAGTTTTGGTAAACCTCAAAATTAAATGTTTTCAAAACTTTAACCTTTTGATTAAAAAATAGTTAATTAGAGAGATAAAATTTTAGTTTTTACTATCATATATACCCTTATAAACATGTAAAAATTATATGCATACTCAACTTAAGCTTAAAATATTATATATATATATATATATATATATATACATGATGGGTTAGGTTATAGTAAAAAGGGTTTTAAAAATAAGAAGGGTAAGAAGGATTCTAAGTTTGACATGTGTCATTTTATTGTTTTTAAAAGGATGACATAATGGTTAATGTGTAATAAGTCTGGTCAATGTGTAATACCAGGTCAATGCGTAATACAAGGTCTGATATTACACAATGAGCAGACCTGATATTACATAATGAACTGACATTACACAATGAGCATATTACACAATGACCTGACATATTTGAGCGAATTACACAATGAGTTGTAAACGTAAAACACAATGATAAATACATATAACACAATGATGAAAAATATTTGACACAATGACCTGACTAATTATACAATGAACTTGTATTACACAATGAACTTCTATTACACAATGACCAGATATTACACAATGACCAGACGTGATATTACACAATGAACTTGTATTACACAATGACCTGACTAATTACACAATGAACTTGTATTACACAATGACCTGACTAATTACACAATGAACTTGTATTACACAATGACCTGACTAATTACACAATGACCAAATATTACACAATGATCAGATGTGGTATTATACAATGAACTTGTATTACACAATAAACTTGTATTACACAATTAACTTGTATTACACAATGACCTGACTAATTACACAATGAGCTGGAAAACGTAAAACACAATGAACTTGTATTACACAATGAACTTGTATTACATAATGAAAATGTATTACACAATAAAATTGTATTACACATTGACCTGACTAATTACACAATGAGCTGAAAAACGTAAAAAAATTGTTTTTGTTTATAACGACACTATACTCGTTTTAAAGATAAAAAACGCTCGTTTTTATGCTGTAATTTTAAAAAAAAATAAAGTCGAATGTAAAAGTTATGAACGTTTTAAAATAAGGGGGAATTGATAAAAAGTCAACAAAAGTGGACAAGACTAAAATACGCTTCCAACAACTTTTTATCCTACAATTTAATCTCAATCATTAAATATTTTCTACAATTTGATTTAATGGCCCTAAATTCTTCTCACTCTTGTTAGAATTAGAATCATTTTTACTTGAACCTAATCATGTATATATATATATATATATATATATATATATAATATTTTAAGCTTAAGTTGAGTATGCATATAATTTTTACATGTTTATAAGGGTATATATGAAATTTTCTTAAGTATAAATAATAATAAAACAACAAATAAATCATGTGTTTGAAAAATTAAAAATAAAATATTTAATGAAATATTTGAATCAGATGATGATTCACCATGCATTAGTTATGTAACTATATATATGCATCACCATATATAGTTTCAACTTAAAACAATGACGCATCATTTTTACTAATACGTACCAATCTGTGATGCGTCGATTTAAAGTCTTCACAAGTGCACAATTTTACAACCATGATGTACTAAACTAAAACTATGTTGCACCATGTCATAGTAAGATCGATGTAGCATTTTAAAACCAACATGCACCACTTTTATAAATATGACACATCAAGCTACAACTATGATACATCATTTTAGTATCTATGAAAACATTCAAAATCGGTAACATAAGTACATGATAGCATAAAGTTCACAAATATAATAAAGTTGTACTAGTGAATCTATAATGAATCCACAAAGAAGAAAAGGCTAAATTATATAACTCAAGGTAGTCTTATTTAGACAATTTATAGAACGGTAACATGCAGTATTATGAACATGTAATTTGTTTTTTCTGCTCTTGTTGTTTTCTAAAGTTTTAGAACTTGTTAATTCACACGTAAACATCATAAAATAAAGACAAAGAATGTGAACATGAGAACATGTATATACCTTAACAATGAATCAATGATACTCTTTTCTCCATAGTTTGCTATTTACCTTTAATGATTTATTTACATGTAAACAACTTAAAACCTAACACCAGTCTAGGTTGAAAACAATATGTTGACATACAAACTAGAATTTCTAAAATTTGTTTTGTATGTTCACATGTCATAAAAAATGTTTTATGTTAATTATTGATAATTGACGGTTATATAGTTTCTTTATTGTTATTATTATCGTTGTTGGATATCGGTATTCGGTAAAATGATGATTAGAAATGTGAGAGGTTAGAAAATTTTACATAATTATATAATATAAAAGGAAATAAGTTAATGTGAATGGATCATTTGAGTACTGCTAAATATTTTAAGAACTCGTTAAAAACAATAAAAAAATCATTCATTTATTTAAAATATTAGAATAACTATTCAAATACAACATTTTTATATGAATTAATATGTGTAAATTTATATGTACTCGTATATTATAAATATTTTCATATATGTAAGTCTCTCAATTACACATATGTAAGTTTTAATCATTTACGCATGTGTAAATGTTTATAATATACGTGTATATGTAAACTTACACGTTTTAATCCATATAAAAATGTTGTATTTTAATAGTAATGTTATTATTTTAGATAAATAAATGATTTGTTATTATTTTTCACAAGTTCTCACGAGTTCTCAAAATATTTAGAGTTCACATTTAAAGTTACCCATAAGTTAATAATTCTAATGATATTTTTTTATAACTAAAAGCTTAAACATTATATAAAACTATAAACTACCTCCTTATCCAATTTTTTTTATTTTAAAATGTAAAATACTAAAATATAAAGAATAAAAAAAAGTGAAAGAGGTGGCCAGGGAAAACGAACGTTTGGTGGTTAAGATGCATGTGGGATTGTGGGTATAGTCTTTGGTGGACCCAATCAAAGATTCACCCAGATCTTCCCTCTTTAATTCTTCTAAAAACACCCCTTTAACCATTTCATTTTAAAATTTTAATACATTTCTTTTTTAGTCTATTAATTAAAGAAAAAAAATAAGAACTTTACTGTCATATTTGCTGAGTGTTATAAATGCATATATATAGAATATTTTCTCATATTTTATAGAGTTAATTACACAAATAAGTCATATGATTTGGGTAAAATAACATGTATGAGTTCTAAATTTTAAAAGTTATAAGTTTAGGGTATGTGGTTTGAGTAAATAATATGTATAAGTCCTAAGTTTAAAAGGTTGCAAATTTAAGGCCTGTGGTTTCAATTTTATAACAGTTTTGGGTACTAAGACTATACTCCATTAATTTTTCTTTTAATTTTAAGTAAAATAACTTTTTTACCGTTGACTATTAAAAAATAAAAAGAATATATTACAGGGACTAGTTTGTAATTTACTTAAAAAATAGTTAAAAATATAACAATAGCAAAAATTAATACATGTTAAAATTAAAAGAAAAATTAATGGAATACAGTCTTAGTATCCAAACCTGCTATAAAATTGAAACCACTGGCCCTAAACTTGCAACTTTTTAAACTTATGACTCATACATGTTATTTTACCCAAACCACAGGCTCTAAACTTGCAACATTTTAAACTTAGCAGTCAAACATGTTATTTTACCCAAACCATAGGACTTATTTGTGTAATTAACTCTATTTTATATGTAGTTTTGTTCTTATTGATGGAATCTTCATGTATAAATAAACCTATTATATCAATGAGAAATACACACTCTTTCACACATTCAGTTTCCTATGTCATGTTATCAGTACGACTGCTCAAAAACACGGTTTCCACAAAACACTATCACAAGTATCAGATTCCTTTAGACTGCGCAGGTGGATATCTCGAAATATGTTTACAAGCTCCAACATAATTATTATTGGTGATAAATGTCTGGTAGTTAGTGGTACTACCAACTAGGGGTGAACAAATAATCAAATTAACCGAACAATTAACTAATGATTATGTTAAGCAATAACCGATTAACCAAAAATTATGGTTCAGTTTCGGTTTTAATGTATGACAAAAGTTCATATGTATTCTGAAAAGAGTGGGTTTTTTCCCATATAAAAAGAGCCCAAATTACTAGTTTTTTTTTCATCTGGTTAATAAAAAAGAGTTTAATTTTTTAGTCTTAAGCTGAAATTTTTGGTCAATTGGTTAACCGAACAGAACTAGCACTAATAAACGATTAACTGAAACTGATTGGTTTTCAAATTCCCATAATCGAAGTATTCGGTTTCGGTTACAGTCAGGGTTCTAAACCGACCAAAAACGACCCGTGCACACCACTACTACCAACACTATTCTCTGACATAAGAAGTTTTTCATTGAGTTTTCTCTCAAAAAGACACCTATTGGTAACCTTATCGAAGGCTCTAGAAGGACATGCATCATTTTAGCTTTCGGTACCAAACTGATTATTAATGATATTACATAAAAAGGTTATAATTTTAAAAACAATATATACGTTTTGGCTTTCTTTTGCAAAATTAAAAACCTGTTAAATTTGATCTTGAGGTTAACTCTAAAATGTATAGAAGAGATGTTATTCTTATTATTAGATAAAAATGATCATTTAAGTTTTGTTCAAAATCAAGTTATTATTAATATAAGACGGTTTAAGAAATAGTACAAAATCTACCAGAGTGTTAACAACTTAATAAACTCATAAATTATTTATGAATTATTTTTTTTTATAATATTTTGATGATCATAATAAACTAGTATTCACAAAGCTAAAACAATAAATAAATAAAAAAATACCGACACTTTTAACGCAATATGGTCAAAACATTTTTTATTCACTACCGATGTGGCCGTGTAATATACTAGTATGTTTATTCTTTTAGTTTGTTACCTGTTTTGTTATTGAAACTGATATATTTACATTTAAATAATAACGAAGAAGAACCACATTTATTTACTATACCTTAATAAGAATTGTCGATAGTTAATCAGATTGTGTCGTCAAAGAGGTTGTGGTGTAGTGGTTAAGATGAGGCCTAAAGTTTCAAGGGACCCGGGTTCAATCCCTGCCACCATCATTAATTTCTGAGGCATGCAAATGAGGCATAGTTCTTAGGCTGATGCACCAGAGTTTTACCCACGCCGATCCAGTGTTCGAGCCTCGGCTCTCCCTCAAGCCCGGAAGGGGCCGTATTGGGTGGGATTTTTCCTTGGATGCTCTCCAACTTTGACTCCAAGTGGGCCCGGTTAAGACAACATATTGACCGGAGTTGGACGAGGCTCTCAATGTGACAGGGGGTGCGACGTCACAACATTCAATATTCGCCGTTCAAAAAAAAATCAGATTGTGTCATTTCGGTATTCGTTTTTTCAACGGTTTATGACCTTTTCGACAATTTAATGTTAATTTATTAAGTGTTTTCATTTTTGGCACCATAATAGTTTTTTTCGTTGGTTCTTTTCTTTTTTATATTTTTTTATTTTGGTTAACCGATTCAGCGTAACTTCATTCGCTTTCCACGGCGAAATGCGGAGGCTAATTTTCTAGTTTAATGATTAAATGGGAAGATACGAAATGATAATTAACACCGTAAAGTATTCATATAAGGTCATCCGTAGTGATTTCATATCTAACAGATTCACACTCTGTCAAGTCACTGCCACATCAGCATAAAGGTAATCACTAAGATACGTAATGGTTTCACGCACCAATTTTATTTTTTTAATAATTAACTAAATATAAATATTTTTGTTTTTATTGAATAAAAACTAAATTATAAAATATAAAAAATACATTTTTAAATAAATAAAAAAATATATTCTTAAACACATAAAGAATTACAAAACTACTTACGAGATCAAAACTATTTTTTTTTAAAATAACTTTATTTTTGTTAAAATTTACACCAGATATTTCGAAAAAACAAATAAACATCCTCGGTTCACGCCTTCACTATACTGCTACACATGACCTAAATGGAGTACTATTTATTTTTGGACCAAAAATCTTGAATAGGGAAAATGATTATTGTCAGAGAAATTTGATATTTTCTTTCTGTTCATGAAATATAGTTATATCCATCACAAATTAATATATTTAAAAAGTTAATTACATAAATAATTCATGTGGTTTGTTAAATATAACATTTTAGGTACTAAGTGTTTAAAATAACATATTTGGGTTTAATAATTTCAATTTTGTAGCAAGTTTGAGTATTAAGCCTATTTTTCGTTAACTTTTCTGCTAAATTTGGGTAAATGACTAAAAAACCTTTTGTGAAAAGTAATAGATTTAGATACTAATTAATAAAAGGTTAAAAATAAAAGATGGTTTTAGTCATTTACTCTATGTTAATAGAAAAATTAACCTTAATACCAAAACTCGTTACAAAATAAAAATCATAAAACCAAACATGTTACTTTAAACATTAATAACCAAACTTAACTCATATTTAAATATTGATTTTATTAGTATAAAAAAATGTATTAATCGACTTAAAAATTTATTAGACGGTTGGAGTTAGTTGTGACGGTTCAGTATGCCCAACTCCCTTAATTCCTCTATTTATACACTCCCCACCCCCTGCAAATTCTCATCACAATTTCAAACTTGTAGTTCAACAATCCCATGGCTGTTTTGGGTATTTTCTTTCTGGGTTTTCTTGCACTATTTTCCCCTGTTCACGCCGGTGGTTGGTCAAATGCTCACGCCACCTTCTACGGCGGCGGTGACGCCTCTGGAACAATGGGTTCGTAAGCCATTCTTTTTATTCATTTTAATTTTTACTCTTTTTGTCAAAATTGTTAATAATAATTATATTTGATTTTAACTTAACAGGTGGAGCTTGTGGTTATGGGAATTTGTATAGTCAAGGGTATGGTACAAACACAGCAGCTTTAAGTACAGCTCTGTTCAACAATGGTTTAAGCTGTGGGTCTTGCTTTGAAATTAGATGTGTAAATGACCCTAATTGGTGTTTGCCGGCCACCATTCTGGTCACTGCCACCAACTTCTGCCCACCTAACAGCAACGGTGGCTGGTGTAACCCTCCACACCAACATTTTGACCTCTCTCAGCCTATCTTCCAACACATTGCACAGTACAAAGCCGGAATCGTCCCTGTTGCTTACAGAAGGTAAACAAGTTACTTAACCACACCAATGGGTATATTCGTAATTTAACTACAAACAAGGGCGTATCTATAGTATATAATAAATAAAGGTTTTGAGATGTCACGTGTCGATTCCATATTTATTCTCGTCATTTTTTTTCCGCCTCTCTTTTATTAATAATAATACATTTTTAAATAAAATTTAATCTTTATATTAATAAATCTCCTGACATATTTTGATGAGTGTATGTGTTAACTGATTATATTGTATTCTACGAGTTTATTCAACCCATGTGAAACACGAGTTTTTAAAAAAATATTTTTTTATCACTTAATATATAATATTTTATTTATTCAACCCGTGTAATACACGAGATTTTAACCTAGTTTTTGTAATAAACAAGTCGGACAAATTTATTTTGGTCATTTTAGAAAAAAAAAGTTAACTGTTAAATCTAACGACGTTAGCCATCTGGACCCAAACAAAGAAAAATGAACAGTCATGGTTCAGAGGGACGATTTTTAACATAAGGGACTCAACAAGTTAAAATTGACAAACGTCATTGACTCAAGTAGTAATTTACTCTATAGTTAAATTAACACACTCGAGTAATTTAACTACCTTAAGGGTATTTTGGTAATTGAATTACTCTCAGAATGTTTTAGTAAAAACTCAAATTTAAACGAGCTTGAATGAACTCGAGTCTATATTAAAAATTGTTTAATAATTGAGTTTTAACCTGAGCTTCTGTTATTTATATATGATTATGACGAAAATAGTTAAATAGTCTGAACTCTCTATAGTTAAATGAGCCGAGGTCAATCCTACGCCAAGGGTAATTTCGTAATTTCATTTGTTTCAACATTTGTGTTTGTGTTTTTGTAGGGTACCTTGTAGGAAAAGGGGTGGAATTAGGTTCCAAATCAACGGACACTCTTACTTTAATCTTGTATTGATCACAAATGTGGGTGGTGCCGGTGATGTGCATGCGGTGGCTATTAAAGGCTCAAGAACTGGTTGGCAGCAAATGTCAAGAAACTGGGGGCAAAATTGGCAATCCAACTCTTACCTCAACGGGCAGTCCCTATCTTTCAAGGTCACCGCTAGTGATGGTAGGACTGTTGTGTCTTACAATGTTGCCCCTTCTAGGTGGTCCTTCGGCCAGACATTCACTGGTGGCCAATTCCGGTGAAAAGACATATATGTCCTCCATCCATACTATTTATTACCAGAGGACTTGTTTGAAAAGGTCCAATTTGCTTGCCCTATTCTTTTTTAAAGGCAAGGGCCGTGGTGGAATTTAACCACCCGCTAGTAGTAGGGGTAGTTTAAGATGTTCTTATTCGTAAGGCTTTTTTTATTTTTTTTTTGAGGTATTAAGTTGTATATTCACGTTTATTATTTGTGTTTGTGTGCAAGTTAACATGCACATTATCCTCCGATATTTTTATTAGCATGGGGTGCCTAGCTTTGTAACGAATTTATGGGTATTGAATAAATATTTTAAGTGACAACTTCATATTTGCTATAAAATATCATCATTGTCTTGCATATTATTCTTTTTGTGTGTAATGATTGCAGTAAATTATACATAGGTTTCATGTTGATCTTGTCGGTTCAAAGTTTTTAGGTAAACAGGGAACTAAACAGACTAGTATATTTATTTTTGTTAAATAAATCAACTCTAATTTGGATATATTTAAAATGGTGTTGCGTTTTGAGTTAATCTGTTTAAAGTTCATTTATTAATATGAGTAATACTTGATCACTTAGTAATAATCTTGGTAAAATGGGTGTGCTGGTTGGATTATGTGACGGGTCAAAATAAGTTCGGAGCAAAATGAGTTCGGATAAAAAAACATGTAGTTTTAAAGAAAGAAGTGTCAATTTGATTCTAGCAAAATAAGTTACGACCAAAATACACCTGTGTAGAAATTAGTCGTTTAAATTAGACGATAATTTTGTGATGATTAAAAAGTGAGAGTAAAAAAAATGAAAAAATAAAACAAATATGTAAAAGGACTGAAATACCATTTATTTAACTGAGCAAAATGGATGGTATTAGTTGACTGGATGAAAATGTCAAGATTTTAAAATCACGATAATCCAGATACAAGAAAACAAACTATTGTATGAAAGTGACAATTTCGACCAAACCATATGGACGAAAATGACAGTTTACTCTAATTTTTATAGCGACATGTGGCATCGTGGGCGATGGGGGCAACAACGTAGGGGTGTCAAGTAGTGGTGGTGTCAATAGTGGTGGAGGTGGAGGCGATGGTGGTTGACAAGAAGGCGAAAATGGTGGTGTTGTCGGTGAAGGCGGCAACGATGGGGTTGATGGTGGCGACGGTTGTGGTGACTACAATGACTAGTTTGTGTTACCCATTTCAACCCGTTTTATTTGACGACTGCAACGAGGAATAGGTGGTAGAGACAAACAATGGTCATAGGTTGTGTTTCCCATTTGGTCCCGTTTTATGTCATCAAGATTTAAAAATGTCTCATTTTATATTTGCAAGATATAAGAAAATAACCCCTTTTTGCCTTGTTGTATATAGGGCTGTAAACGAACTGGACCGAACGAAGCCTTGTTCGTGTTTGTTCGTTAAGCATTTAACTTGTTCATGAACGGTTCACGAACACAAACCGAACGAAATTTCATGTTCATGTTCGTGTTCGTTCATTAAGGAATTGGACTTGTTCAAGAACGAAGCCTTGTTTGGGACTTTTGATGTCAACCTTAATTTCTTCTAAAATGAACATTTAATAATATCATTTTAATATCAAGTCTTATGTACATTTATTGAACTTACTTTACTTGGTTAATTGTTAGGGTAAAAAATAAAATAAAAATTAAAGAATATAAAAGGTTTAGATAAAATAAAATAAAAAATTACCAAAATATTTAATGAACAACATAAACAAACGAACATAAACGAACGAAAGTTCACGAACACAATTGAACGAACGAGACATATGTTCATGTTCGTTCATTTAGTTAGTCAGACGGAATTCTTTATTCATGTTCGCTCATTTATTAAACGAACGAACATAAACGAATTCCCGTCGAACGGTTGCTGAATGTCCGGTTCATTTACAGCCCTAGTTGTATAGTTTGACTATATCCAAACTGACACGTATAATTCAAGTTGAGTGTTATAAATCATAAAGTGGTGCTTCCATTTGTATATAGTCAAACTATACAAATGGTCCGTCTGACTAACACACAACACGTATAATTCAAGTTGAGTGTATAGTTTAACACACAAACCGGTTTGAACCCAACCCTAACCGGTTTAACTATTTTACCAAAATTAACCCATGACTCTAATTTTAACGGAAATTAATTTTAATAATTGGTGCTTCTATTTGTTTTTTTTTCTTTTATCTCATTCTCAATTAATAAATTTAGTTTTGTATATATTTACCTCTAAGGTTAGAGGAAACGAACGAAAATAATTATAAAATTGGGTAGTAAGTAGAGGTGAACAAAACGATTTTTTTTACCCGAACCGGTTCGAACCTGACCCGAACTGGTTTGGTCAACGAAAAGTCAAAACCGGTTTGGCCATAAACCGGTTCGGGTTAACCCGGTTTGGAGGCAAGGAAATCCCTAACCTATTAAACCGGTTAGGGTTGGGTTGAAACCGGTTTGTGTGTTAAACCGGTTTTAATTAAAAAAATCGAATAAATTCAATATTTTTAATAAAAAAAACAAATATAAAACATAAAGTGCAACGTTTATTAATATTTGGAAAGTTCAAAAATTAAAAAACATGAGAAGATAAAATTATAAAATTGTAAACTTTACAAATGACAATATATATTTTTATTTTTTGGAATATTGATTGATTATTCTTGTGCGTTGTTTTCGGAACTGGAGCTTCGTAGCCTTGCATCTTCGGCTAGTTCTACATCGGTGACTGGTTCGGATATTCCAAGATCAACCTTGTTGTTGTGTATGATTTCTTCGGCTTGAATTTCGTTTTCGAGAGAAGTTTGGTCTTGTATCCTATCCATTGCATCCAAATGGTCCTTAAAACAAATGCACATTTCCATTGCTAGGGGGGTGAGTCTAGTCCTTCGTATCGATAAGACCCTGCCACTAAAAGAAAATGCAGATTCCGAAGCTACCGTAGAAGCTTGGACGGTTAGTACATCACGGGCCATGGCGGAAAGAATCGGAAAAAAAGCTTCGTTTTTTTTCCACTAAGCCAAAATATCAAACTCCTAAAAAACGGTAGGAGGCATAAACGCTAAAAAGTTTGTGCCAATATACCTTCCTAGTTCGCTACTCGGGGTGGTACCTCGAGCGCGTTTACTAAATTCATTTAACATTTCGTTATATAAATTCAAATTAACATCTCTCTAGCTACCACTTGATGATGTACCCATTGTATCATGTGGAGTCGGAGTTGTACCATATTTATGTAAATAAATATCAAATAAATCTTGTAAACATTTGTTAAAATATGTTTTTATGCCTTGTGCAAAATGGATGTCTTCACTATCCAAATTCAAAGCGTAAGTAATTTTATCAATCAATGTTTCAACCCCGAAAACATTTATGGTAGGGTTTAACGCGGCGGCACAGGTTATAACTGGAGGCATTTCTTTAAAATATTTTACTAATTTTTCTTTCATCGGTTCTATCATATTTGTAAAAAGAGTGCTTTTATTTTCAAGTTCATACAACTTGTTAGCCATTAAATATATTTGTTTTAAAGTTAATGGACTTGTGAGATAATAAACACCGAATAAAAAAGGGGTGGCGGTTTTGAAAACTTCAAGCAATTCGGTTACGTCTTTTAAAATGTCCCAACTCGTAGACGAAAACTTTAGAATTTTACGACGAGGTTTTGAGGCAAGTATTTCATGAAATATTTCTAAAGTTTTCTCTTTGTTGTAAAACGCTATAAAACCTATTATAAGTCGAGTTCCATCTTGTCTCGACGTCCCAATTCGGACCTAAGCAAAGATTATTCGTTTCACGACAAAATCTAATATAATCATGGTATCTTTTTTTGTTACTAAAAATATTTTTAAGCATTAGTCGAAAAGCATATGTTAAGTTTGAAACCTCTTAAATTGCAAGCCCGGCTTGCACCGCCAAGTTAATGATGTGTGCGACACATCGACTATGGAAAAAAAAGCAACGTTGCAAACCGGTTTATATTTAACTTTTAGTTTTTGAACCGCATTTGTATTATTAGATGCATTATCAAAAGACATTGAAAAAAGTTTATTTTATAATTTAAATTCGGTTATAACACCATCTAATATATAAAATAAATTTTCCCCGGTGTGTGGATATTCAAACAAGTCAAACGCGATTGTACGCTTCATCATTTGCCACGTTTTGGGATCAACCCAATGCGCGGTAACGCAAAGGTACGAATCTGGTATGCCATGTGGAGCCGACCAAACATCGGTGGTTAAGTTTACACCGGTTTCCAAATTTTCAAAACCCAAAATTAATTATATTTTTGCTTTTTTCCACATTTTTATACAATCTCGTCTAAGGGTGGTGCGACTTACTTGATGATAACGTGGTTGGAGTGTCTCTTGAGTCATTCTTGTCAAGCGCGGATTGTTAAAGTGGTTGAACGGAAATCCTTCTTGAATCACTAACCTCGCCATTCGATCTCGAACAATATTTGGATCAAAGTTCCAAATTCCTCATTCGCTTGTCATCGAGGCTTGACCTTCACTTGGAATTCCCTTCAAGGACGGGCAAGATTTTTCTTTATGCGTTTTCAAACTAGTGTTTGAATCTTACCCCAAAAACGCACCACACATCTTGCAACGAGCACGTTCCTTCCCGTTTGACAACAAACATAAATCGTAATTGCACCAAATTGCCGGATTTCTCGTTGTTGGTCGAATTTCCACAACGATAATTTCATTTGAGGAACCACCAACACTTGACATGGTTATTTTCTTTGAGAGAGTTTAGAGAGCGTTTTTGAGTGTTTAAAGAACGGTTTTAGAGATTAGAGAGTGTAGAAAGAGGTGTGATTAAACCTAAACACCCTAACCTATTTATAGTGAATTATAGGTGACAAAAGGCAAAAGAAAACGGTCAAATTCGACCCTAACGGCTATAAAGCCGTTGAATAACGGCTAGATTTTTCAGCGACAAAACCATTTTAAACCGGTTTAAAAACTGGTTTTCCGAACCGGTTCACACAAACCGGTCCTCAACCCGGTCGACTCCTGAATGTTTTAAACCGGTTCATAACCGACGGTTTTACCTTAACCCGAACCGGTTTGCCGGTTTGGACCGGGTAGAAAAAAAAACCGGTTTTTTTGTACACCTCTAGTAGTAAGTAGCAACTTGGATTACATAATGAGCGGGCCTTGTTTAATCACTGGGCTAGTGACAGTAGTATCCCAACAATGGGGAGTTTGGGCACTATATGTTTGGCATATATGTCCAACACAAGATACTTGGATTACATAATGAGTGGGCCTTGTTTCACGATCAATCAATCGCCAGCATTCGGGCCTGCAGGACGTTTGTTGGATAAGGTTATTAAAAACTTTAAAACTTAATAACTTGATATAAAGGAGCCTGAATAACCCAATTAATTTAAAACAACAAAACTAAATTGGCGATAACATCTTCAATCGATCGACCCCTTGCACCATAAGAAGTCGAAGTTTGACAATCGTGAGTCGCCCTAGGTCACGTTCAAAATCATAAGTCACAATCGAATACCAGTTTAGACCGTTTGCAAAATCATAATTGACAATCACCAGGTTTGTAATCAAAGCTTTTGGTTCGAAATCGTTTTCACTGTTTGCAAAATCACAATCACCAAAATCGTTTTTGGCCGTTTAAAATCGTTGACGATAAGCACACTACTAGAAAACATATATTTAATGACACGCGAATTATAACACACATAAAAAAAAAATGTCATTTTTATTAAAAACATTTGACACATTTTTCCGTGTCATCTTTCAAAGTCATCTTATGTTTTCTAAACCCGCCCCTTTCTTCGGCCCACATGTTTTCAATTTTTCTCCATCATTTAACCCCATTTTCATTGCGAACACACGTGTATCCAGAGAGAGAGAGAGATCGAGAGGATGAGGGGAGACGCTGGCCACTTCCGACGGGCTCCACCTCCGACGACGAGTCCGGCGGTCCCCAGCGGCTCAGCCGCACCCTTACAGCCACGGCGACGAATGGCGGGAGACGGTGGTCGTCTCCGACCCTGGAGTGGAGGACGACGACGAAGGAAAAGTTGCAATCGTTACCGCTTCAACTCAAGGCATAGGTTTCAGTATCGCTCACCGGCTTGGTTTTGAAGGGGCCTCCGTCGTCATCTCCTCTCGCCATAAGGTTCATCTTCCTTAATATTCACTTTCCCCAAATTAGGGTTACATGTTCAACCAATTTCAGTTTCTGAATGTGAATTGAACGTAATGATGATATTGTGTTCGCTTGTTTATATGAATTGAAAAGATGAAATCGATTGTTAAAATTAAATTGTGTTCTTTCTGAAAAAAAGAAAACATTTATGATGCAGTGAAGAAGCTTAAGGCAAAAGGAATTGAAGTGTTTGGTTTGATGTCATGTTTCTAATGCACAACAAAGAAAGAATCTCATTGATCAGACAGTTTAGGTGAGGATGAACTTTGACCTAATTCTTATGAGTTTGCACAATTAGTGGGAGAATCATTTGTTGTTTCCAACTTTCAAATCTGAGTTTTATATCTATGATTCTGTTGTTTATGATCTCATATTTATAGGATTTCATTTAAATATCAAACTTTTGACCTTAAACTCGATGATTTCGATTATTTGTGTATCTTCTTGAATTTAGGGCTGAAGCAAATTGAGAAAACGCCTCTTTGGTTCTGATAAAGTAAGGCGCTGAAGTTGTGAGTTAATTTGTTTTTATACTTTATGCGTTATTGCTTTTGGGAGCATGGAATCCAAGATTTAATATTGAAATTTGAAGCTCAAATTTAGTCATTCTTATTGTTTGAAAACAGCTGGCGCACTTGCCTTACATCCCAATCCCTTGAGTTCCTTCTCTATCAGATGTCCCTTTGGATGCTCATCTAACTCATAGACAGATGTCCTTTTACATTCAAACAGGAAGGAGGTAGATACAATGTCCATATCTATATTGACTGCTTTTTGTGAGTTCTCGCCTGTTAAACTTGCCCGTTCTGACCCGAACTCATTTTGACCCGAAACCCTCTTGACTCGCACCCTTTCTGATCCGAGCCTGTCTTGACCCGAACCCTTTCTGACCTGAACCAGTTTTGATCCAAACCCGTTATGACCCAGACCAAAATGCTCACTTTTTAAGTCGTCCCATTCCAAGTCAATTGATCTTGATTTGAGTGGTAATGGTGAATAAAGTTACTTATGCCAACCATGCATCTTGAGAAGCAACCCAATTTTGTCTAATTTTTTAATATTGTTTTAGGTAGTTCTCAGATTGAGAAAAAACAACCCATTTTCTGATTTGATCATATTTGATTCATCTAAGTGTTGTCAACTAATGAAATTACACTGAGCTTAGAATTTCAGCCACTGCAATTATTATATTTGTGTGTAGTGTTCAAGTGGCAGTCATGCTTTCTCTTAGAGTTAGTTATGCAGATCATTTGAACCACTCTCTTTTGACATGGCCTTTACCACAGGTGGCATAAGAGGTGGGGAACTACCACTGGGACACGAAGCTGGCATTGATCCTAGCAGCTTTTGCTCTAAACTGTGGTGAATTCTGGATTCTAGCTCAGATCTATTCATCAAATCAACTTGCCAAGTCAATGGCTATTCTTGGACATGTACCAATAATTAATACTTCCTTTTTAATAAATAAAGTTCCTGTGAAACTGACTTCAACAGGTAAGCTTTGAAGTTCTGAGGAAAAGGAATGTGTTGCTGCTAATATCAGGGGTAGACATGCCCGGTGATGAGCTGTCAATTCTTGAGCAGATTTACAACGAGTCCCGTGTTCAAGGGTCTAGGATAGATGCTCTGTATGAGGTGGTCTGGGTCCGTATTGTGGCTTTATGGAGGAAGAAGTGGCTTTGTAGAGGGAAGAAAATAGAGGCTAGAGTTGCTAGTCACTATCATAGACAATAACATACTCAACTGGGTCAGTTCACCATTTACCTTATTATTTATTAAAGGTATTTTTTTATCAAGTATTTTTAATGTTTTAGATATGGGAAGACAAATACTGTCTTCTTGTATGGTGGGGACGACATTGAATGGATTCGCAAGTTCACGAGCAATGCACGGGCCATGGCAACTGCTGCTTGCATCCCATTAGAGATGGCTTACGTTGGGAAATAGGTATGTAGTCTTAAATGCCATCATGTTAAGTTGACATTGTTAGGATTTGAAACATTTATCAATTGTGTATTTGTGTTGACCCACAAGCATGCTTCTGTTGAAATGTATCTGAGTTTATGTTCCCTTGATTAATTTGTTAATATTATTAGCTATTTAAGCATAGGCAATGGCTTCTTCAAGTGATGACTTTAACAATCCTTCCTACTTTACACCTCTTTTAGGAGCTCTTGCAAAATGTATTGTTTTACTGATTTCTTTTTCTTCTTTTCGATACTTCTAGTTGATTACTAAATTGAATTTTAAATGTCATATTTTTGACGGACCGTTACTAAATTAATTGAATCACTGGCCATTAACAATGTAAGTATATATGTTATATGCATTTGACTTATCATGTTCAATTACTAAAACTACAAATGGCCTTTTCTATGCTAGGTTTATTAGAACTTACTAGAAATCATTGTATGGTTATTAAGCTAATGAAGGGCCATCCCCCTGACCCAATTGCATATTATTTTATCATTTTTTTAACTTTTGTGTGAATTGGATTTGTTGGTTTGCTAAATAGTATTTATATATATGTATGTTAATTATTTGGTTACAATTTTTTCGTAGGTTGGGAGAAGCAAAGATGAATACACCGATGTTGATATTGATGGAGCTCGTGAAAAATGGTCAACTTTTGTATCAAACTTTATTTTTTGGTGAAACTTTGAAATAAATTAAGTTGAATTTGTTAGCGACTTTTGTTACTTTTAAATCGTTTATATTTTATGAAATTGATTGTTTTGTCATGTATTTTATTATTTGTTATGAAATGTTTATTACTATTTTATGATATTAATGTGGAAAACTGGAAATTAGTAATTTTATAAAAAAATATTTTTTTTAAACAGATTTACCAATGACGCATATTTATGACACAATGCGCGTCATAAATAGAAGACATACAAAGTGCGTGTCATTTTAATTTTTGACAAGGCTATCCTTGACATGCATTGTATGTCGTAAAGTCGTGTCATAAAAAGAAGACACAAAATGCGTGTCATCTTCATTCTTGACATGACTATCTTTGACACGCTTCCGCGTGTCATCGACCCCCTTTTATGACACGCAATGCGTGTCATTAAAAGTATATTTTCTTGTACTGTCAATAGGTTAAACAATTGTTTTTTATGCCTAATACCTCCCTTGTTTAAATTTATTTAACTTGGGTTTCGAACTAATTTGGTTTAAAATCGAAAATTATTTTGTTTTGATGATTGGCTAATGTGAAAGTTATTTAATTTGATTAAGTTTAAAATTGTTTATTTTATTGTTTTACTTTTTAATGATTACGTGAAACTTGTTTAATTAGATTTATTAGTTTTTATCTTATTGACTTGTTAAACTCATTATTAATTCATTGACTCAATTTTTCATTACCTATTGGAACTTATTATTTATTCATTGGTTCAATTGTTCTTTACTTATTAAAACTTATTATTGGTACATTGGTTTATTTTTTATAACTAATGTTTAACTATGTAAAATAGATCATTTTGTTGAAGTAATTTTGTTTTGTTTATTGTTATAACAACTACATAATAAACCCGCGCGCGTAACGACACGTTAAAACTTGAAAAAATTAACGGGGGAAGACAAAAATAAAACAAACATACACCAACTTAAACCAAACAAGACATAAACCTCTCAAGTTACATCTTTAATAATTTTTATTATGTCATCCGTCTCTGAATCAACCTCCTCAAACTCATTTTCATGAGCAACCTCGTTATCTAAGTGCATCCGATCATTTATAGAAAACATCAAGGGGGTAGGGGAGACTAGAATCATAATAACTTTATGTTATCATCATACTTACTTTGAGTTTTATTTTTTTCACTATCCCACAATTTTAAGTTATCATCATAATAGTCATCCATTTTTCCATCTTGGTCATCGGTAGTAGAGGTGCACAAAAAAACCGGTTTGGAAATCCAAACCGGTTCCGAACCGGAACCCGAACCGCCCCATAACCGGTTTTGTGTGAACCGGTTTCAAACCGATACGAACCGTCAGTTTACAACCGGTTTAACCTATTTGTGCGACGAGCGGTTTACAACCGGTTTTTTGTGAACCGGTTTGAGAAACCGGTTTGGTAAACCGGTTTGAACCGGTTTAACGGTAAAAAAAAAACTAGCCGTTGGAAACGGCTATATAGCCGTTGGGACCAATTTTTGACCGTTTTTTGACCGTTTTTTGACCCCCAAATACATTATAAGAAGGTAGTGGGTGTTTTGGTTAAATCACACTTCTCAAACGCTCAAAAAACGCTCAAAAAATTTCAAAAAACGCAATGGCAGGTTCTTCAAGTTATGGTGTTTCCTCTAACGAAGTTAGCGTTGTGAAAATAATACCAACAACGAGGAACCCCGCAATTTGGTCAAACTACGATCTATGTGAGTTGTCTAACGGGTTGGAACGTGCTCGTTGCAAAAAATGTGGTGGTTTTTTTTAAAAAGGAATCAAATTCTACTCTAAAAACTCATCTGGAAAAATCGTGTCCGAGTTTGAAGAATATTCCAGGTGAGGGTCAAGCATCTATGACAAGCGAGGGTGGAATTTGGAACTTCGATCCAAATATTGTTCGAGATAGAATGGCGAAATTAGTTATTCAAAGAGGTTTGCCGTTCAACCATTTCGACAACCCGCTCACGACGAGGATGATTCAAGAAGCCCTTCAACCACGTTATCATCAAGTAAGTCGTAGTACTCTTAGACGTGATTGTCTAAAAATGTGGAAAAAAGCAAAAAAAGAATTAATTTTAGGTTTTGAAAAATTGGAAACCGGTGTGAACTTAACCACCGACGTTTGGTCGGCTCCACATGGTATTCCCGACTCATATATTTGCGTTACCGCTCATTGGGTTGATCCCAATACGTGGCAAATGATGAAACGTACAATCGCGTTTGATATGTTTGAATATCCGCACACGGGTCAAAATTTATTTCACATTTTAGATGATGTGATAACCGATTTTAAATTACAAAATAAATTATTTTCAATATCTTTTGATAATGCCTCAAATAATACAAATGCGGTTCAAAAATTAATATTAAAATATAATCCGATTTGCAACGGCGCTTTTTTCCATAATCGATGTATTGCACACATCATCAACTTAGCCGTGCAAGACGGGTTTGGGGTTGAACCCGTTATTGAAATAAGTAATGCATTTCGAGTCATGCTTAAAGACGTTTTTAGTAGTAGTAAAAAAAGATACCATGAATATATTAGATTATGTAACGATACGGGTTTGATTTGCTTAGGTCCCAATTGGGACCTCCCAACAAGATGGAATTCAACTTATAAAATGTTTCATAGTGCTATACGTCAAAAAGATACTTTAACAATTTTTCATGATATGCTTTCCTTAAAACCGCGTCGTAAAATTCAAAGTTTTCCGTCTACGAGTTGGGACATTCTTGAAAATTTAACCGAATTGCTCGAAGTTTTCAAAACCGCCACTACTTTTTTATCCGGGGTTTATTACCCCACAAGTCCCTTGGCTCTTAAACAAATATTTCTAATGTGTAACAAATTAGCCGAACTTGAAAATAAAAATACTCTTTTTACGACAATGATAAAACCGATGAAAGAAAAATTTGTTAAATATTTTAAAGAAATGCCTCCGGTTATAACTTGTGCCGCCGCATTAAACCCTACAATTAATGTTTACGGTGTTGAAACCTTGATTGATAAAATAACTTACGATTTGGATTTGAATTCCGAAGATATTCATTTTTCAACCGTAACAAAAACTTATTTTAACAAATGTTTGCAAGATTTGTTTGATATTTATTTACATAAATATGGTACAACACAAACCCCACATGATACGATGGGCGCATCAAGTAGTAGCTCGAGGAATGTAAACTTAAATTTGTATAACGAAATGAGAAATGAATTTACTAAACGGGCTAGAGGGTCCACCCCGAGTAGCGAACTCGGAAGGTATACGGGAACAAACTTTTTATCATTTATGAGTCCGGATGTTTTTGAGGACTTTGATATTTTGGCTTGGTGGAAAGGAAACGAATCTACTTTTCCGGTCCTTTCCGCCATGGCCCGTGATTTACTAACCATCCAAGCTTCCACGGTAGCTTCGGAATCCGTTTTTTCTCTTAGTGGCAGGGTTTTATCTATTCGAAGAACTAGACTCACTCCCGCGGCAATGGAAATGTTCATTTGCTTGAAAGACCATTTGGATGCGGTAGATAGGAGACAAGATAGGGCTTCGCTTGAAGAAGAAATTGAAGTTGAAGAACTCATACACGAATCTGAGGTTAACCAAGGATTGGCGAGCCCACTTACAAATGAAGAACTCGCCGAAGATGATAGACTACGAGGATCCACTAGTAACTCCGAGAATGACGGCTAATATTAAACAAAAAAACTCCAAAAAATAAAAATATATTTTTTTTTCTCGTATTGTAATGTTTAATATTGTAATGTTTTGTGATTTCCGAACCCCTACAATATGAATAAACGTTGAACTACATGTTTTTCTTTTTCTCGTATTGTAATGTTGTAATATTTTTTAATTTATTTTAAAATTTTTTTTTTAAAAAAAAAAACCGGTTTAAACCGGTTCACCAACCCGAACCGGTCCAGAACCGACCTGAACCGGTTCAATAGGTTCGACATTTTATACTTGCAAAACCGGTTTAACCCGAACCGGTTTGGGTCAAAACCGGTTTAGTGTTTGCGTTGACCAAACCGGTTCGGGCCGGTTCGAAACCGGTTCGGTTCAAAAACCGCCTTTTGTGCACCTCTAATCGGTAGTGTTTAATGCATCAAATTTATTTGAGACAATAATATATTTCAAAACCCGACCACCCCACCTAATTTAGGACACAAGACTTAGGGTTTGGGTTGTATCCTTGACTAAAGGAGGAAACTCCTCTTGTAAAATGATAGTCTTAATCGATAATCTAGATGGGCCCATCCTTTTCGATTTGGCCTTCCACTTAGGTAATTGTGCATGGTTTCCATTGACTTATTTGACATTTTCTTTGATTTTCTTTTTCCGAGTTAGTGTAATAAAACATGCTCATCCACTAGCTTTGACTAATCATTCATTTTTGCATGGTTTACATTGGGATCAGAAAGGATCTCGGAGGCTTTTTGAGCCATATGAACTAGTGGATTATGAATTTCATTATGATGGCCAAAAACATTACAAACTTAGCATATTTGAACAACATAGTGGTTTCCACCTATATGATAATTCAAGATAGCATGACTTACCCGGACACTTACCTCTCGATGGAAACGTGACCTTAACCTTGTCCGGAAGGCCTTTTGTTGCAAAGACATCCACAAGCACTAGAGCGTAGTTTGTAAGAGCTTCTTTAGTGTCACACCTTTGAAATGTAGCTTGATCAAGCATTAAAGGACGTCCCATACAACTAACAATTTGATCAATATTCCCCCATTCAAAAGGCATAAAGGCAAGTCTTCGATAGCAACCCAAACTGGGATAGATTTTGGTTTCGGCTTCGTTAGAACTGTATTCGGTTCCCAGAGTTTTAGCACTAAAGGAATATTTGCAACTAATCAAGGATTCCTATCCAATACTTGGTACATTCCTTCTTCCTTTTCAAATTTAAAAAAGAACCCATCCCTTTTTATTGTAATCGATTTTAAGACCATATTTGTGACATATTTTTATTAAGTTTTCTCTTACAATATGAAATGGTAATGTGGCCCCAATAAGAAAACCATATAGTTGTAATCTGTGAGCATGATAACTATTTTCCATAAAATGTGGCCCTCAAGTTTTACAACCGGTTCACCCTTATTATCCATTGATGGTTGGTGATATAACTCCTATTTCGGCTAGGATCAACCATTACTGGGTCGATTGATTCTATCATTCTTGTAAATTTTGAGGGCATGTTGACGACTCAATCCGTTGTTGGTCCTATAGATGACGTCAAATGATGTAGCAACTATGTCGTTATAGTGCTTGAAGGACAAATATATCAAACCTCATACAAATAATTGTAGCCATGTCATGCGGATGCAACGTGAAAATATGTAGCGATGTGTATTTAAGGAGAGTTAGAATTTTAGAAAAAAGTAAATGCTTGAGAGTAATGTGAATTGAATGCTCTTACATGTGCACACTAGTATTTATAGTTCGGGCCAGTTCATAAGTGGAAAGTATTGTAGCAACAACTGGAACCAATTAATTTGACTAATTTAGATATGTTAGATTTTTTTTAACGGAAACTATCGAATAGAGTGACGCATCTCCCGTCACATGGGGAAGTCTCAACAAACCCTTGTCAGTATATTGTCTAAACGGGCCCACCTGACGTCGAGGTTGGCTAGCGTTCAAGGAAAAAACCGCACAGAGAACTACCCACAATTAGACTTGAGGGATAAAACCTCCCTAACAAGGATCGAATCCTGGTCTCTAATGGGTAAAAACTATTGTGCATCAGTCTAATTCAGGGCCTACGACCAACTGAGTTAGACATCATTGACTAAAAATACGTTGTAGCAAACATAGGTTTAGTTTGTTATTTACTTTTATAAGGTACGCATGTGTCCAGATATACTTTTAATAAGAACTAGTGTGTGGATCATCATCATCCAAATGTGTATTTGCCCGAGTAATTTTATCTATATATAAAAAAGTATGTACATGTCAATTTGGAGCTAGAGTATATAAATGCTTTCAATTATACTTTTTAGCATCTATACTATATAATAAATAAATATTTTTCAATGTCACGTGTCGTCTCTATATTCATTCTCATCATTTTTTTCCCGTCTCTCTGTCTTGATATATACATTTATATATTTTAATAATAATATTTTTTCAAAGAAAAAACTAATCTTTATATTAATAAATCTCCTAACATATTTTGATGATTTTATGTGTTAACAAATTATATTACATTTCACGGGTTTATACAACTTGTATAAAACATGAGTTATTACTTAATATATAATATCATAAACGGGATTTTAACGTAGTTAAATATAAACAAACAATATCACCCAACAAATCCATAATTCAATTATTTGATTATGATTTAATTATTCGATTTTGACGTTGCTTAACCGGGTTAGCAGAAACAATAATAGAAGAAATCAAATCTTCCTTCGATTTTAGTTCTCATTTTTGGGTTAACAACAATGGAACCGTCCATGAAATGCAATCTCTGGTTTAATTTCAAAACCTCAAACCGGCCAGGTTGTGTAGGATAATAATCATGCATTTAAATAAAAAGAACACAACAATTTCTAATGTGGTGTAGTGGTTGGAAGCCTGAATTCTCTACCCAGATTCTATCCCCACTAGCATCATTAGGGAAGGGGCATGGTGGCTCAATGAAGGAAGACCTGGATCTTTGTGATCTCCGGTTCGATCCCGAGGGCGTCCGGGTTTTACCACCAGTGGGCTTTTGGCCGGGTGCGTTTTCCCCGGAACTGGAGATAACTTGGGGCGCTTAATAGCTCCATACGGCTGGGTTGGGCCAGCTGACGGTGGCCTTTTACCAATGAGTCACCCCGTACGAAGTACCTAGACAATTCTATGTTTGTTGGCCGTTAAAAAAAAAACACAAATTCCTCCAACTAAACTAAACAACGTAGATTTCATAAATCTTGAACAAATTAATTAGGGTTCATAGATACATTAAATCAATGGCCTAATATTGTCAGACAGCCACACCACCCAAATCTTTGACCGCATGATGAATTGCTATTAGTTAGAGCTGTCACTAACACCCATTCCATTCAACAGCTTACGTACTATAGCCTGTAATAAATATTAACAGTCAATACCGAGCGAGCTAGGGGTTTAAACAGTAGTGTACACTGTATATACATATTGTAGCTGACAAAAATAGAAATCAAGATTAAACTACAGTGGTTTAACTTTGATGGTCAAAATGATGGTTTCAACTTTCAACAGTAGCTTTGCTTTTATTCGATCTTGAAGACAAGCTGCAGATCAAAACATTAATCACTCACGGAAACTTTTACTTCTAATTTTATCAAAACCCTACAACAGTACTATTCCCTACTTCTTTTTGGAAAAATTACCAAAATATATAGACATGTTTCACTACTTTTATTTCCAAACACAGACTTAATTTGTGGACCAAAAACAGAAGAAAATTGTATCAAAAATAAACACGTCACCTAAATAAGAAATTTCTGCTGATTTGGCACAATTTTCGCCTCAAGTGGACCGATTAGATGCAAATTTCACATAACTAGACTCATTAGGCGTAATCTTGAACTTAATAGTATTGGCTTATGTCGCTATTTGGGCATACTAAGTCCATCACTTATGTACATAGAGATCTTGAAGCCGCACATTATTGTCTCATGCAAGATTACCTCTTTGAGAATTCAATATACGAAGCTGAGATGTTTAAAAAAATGTTTGGGGTGCGAAGACATTCCAAAATATAGTTGATGTTATGGAAACACACTGAATATTTTCAATCAACGTGGGATACTAGGTGGAAAAGGAGTTTCACAACATTACAAAAGTGTACATCGTCAATATGTCAACTAGCATACGGTAATAACGTTCGAGACTTTTTAGAGGATTACTTGAGTATGTGTCCGGAAGAACTTTCCATGATAGTCTACAATATTTTTTTGAAGGTGTTATTTAGTTGTATGGAACAAAATATATGCGTAGATTGACTTCCCATGATATATAACGTTTATACACCGTAGATGAAAGCTGACATGAATTTCCAAGAATACTAGGTGGCATTGATAAAAGTCGGTACCCTTTAAAGTTTTTAGAGTAATTTGAGATGATATATAATTGGGCCGGAGATGTACGTGTGTGTATACACGTGCACACGACAACAGTACCCAAATTGTCCAATTCCAAATAACAATAACTAGTGAAGAATCCAAACACAAATGTAACCCAAACACTTTCTCCACCAATGACTGGACAAAAGTAAGAATAAGATTGTCCTTTCTCTTTTTCACACACACGTAACCTAAAATTGCACAGATGCCAACAGTATACTGACAAACACCGGTCAGTCAACTACTCAGTCAAACAGGCCCTCTAATGCACATTTACATTACTCCTCGTCTGAAATCCCCTAACTACCCCTACATGTTTCTTGGATTTTTCCTTCCAATTCACACCTCTCAGGTCTGATTCAATTGTACATTTTCGACTGTATATAACATGTTAGGTTGGATTGGGTTGTGTGTGTGTGTGTGTGTGTGTGTGAGGGGGGGGGGGGGGGGGCTGGCTATCTCTGATCTCTCATGAAAGATTCGAAGATAGGGTTGATTGTAGGTCTACATGTTCATGTGCTGTTAACATCATTATAACAAACACAAGAAAAGCCAAACAATAACATCAGGTGGTATCGATATTAACACATGCAATCAAATGTTAATTTTTTTAAACATATATCAGTAATATAATATCATAATTTTCGTATATAAAGGAAGTAGCATATTATCTGTTTAAAATAAATTTGACCAAATGTTTAAAATGATGTTGTTTATAAAGACCTCCTGTTTTAACTTTTACTCTCATTTAAGGTTGTTATTATTAGAGAATAACCCTTGTTTAAGGTTGTTATTATTAGAGAATAACCCTCGTTTAAGGTCATACTTGTGCTCTCTTAAGGTGTACTAGGGGCACAAACCTTTTTTTTAACGACCAACAAACATAGAATTGTCTAGGTACTCCGTACATGATGACCCATTGGCAAAAGACCATCGCCAGCTGGCCCAACCCAGCCGTACGGAGCCCTTAAGCGCCCCAAGTTATCTCCAGTTCCAGGGAAAACCACCCGCCCGAAAGCCTACTGGTGGTAAAACCCGGACGCCCTCGGGATCGAACCGGAGATCACAAAGATCCCGGTCTTCCTTCATTGAGCCATCATGTACCTTTCAAAAGTTATGTCAGTGGGGATAGAACCTGGGTCTAATTACCTTAAGTATCTTAATGGATTCAACCAACTATTGGTTTTTTTTAACGATCAATGAATACTATAAGCCCGGCCACCCGGGTAAACTCATTGACGAAAGACCGGCCACCCACACCCGCAAACACAGACAATGTTGGTGACCTGACCCGCCCACCATTCCAAGGGAGAGGGGGGGGGGGGAGACGGGGAGAGAGAGAGAGGGAGGGAGAGAGAGGTCCTAAAACAATGAAGACTCATTAAACTTTCTATGACTATGACTCATAGTAAATGCGCACTATCAATTATTTAACTATCACACTACCACATTAAAGCAAACAATCAAGTAAACATACTTTATCAATTAACAACACATAACCGAAATATAATACTTTAACGTATTTCTTTATTATCTTTTTTTAACTTTATACTTTATCTGTTTATTAATAAAGGAATACTTTATCTTATTCATAAAATAATACTTTATATGTGATATGCGCATCAATCCAAAATATAATAGAAAGGGTAATTAGAACTCACCTAAGGATTAATTTGTAAATATATAATCGATGGATGACTTTGGCTATGCGGAACGCTTTAAAATTTGCACAAAGGTTCATACATGAACTATGTCAATAAGATAAAACTATTGAAGTTTCGTCCCTTTACTTTCATCTTAAACTTATGAGGTTTTGTCCAAGAACTTTCGTCCAAAACTTATGAGTTTTCGTCCAAGAACTTTCGCCCGGCAGCGAACTTTTGTCATCTTCAAATCTAAATTTCTCAGATCTGTATCAAGACTACAATTTTTTACGTTCAAACCCTTTGTTAAACCCATATTAAGACATATCTAACCTTTGTTTACTCTTTCATACGTAAAAATCCATAATTTGATCAAAACACTACATTTTTACCACTTTAACAAAAATGTAGCTTAAAGGGTCGAATCATACCTCAAATCGATCAGAATCTCGTGCTCTATCAATCCCATATGTCAAGAAATCAAGAAGGAAACAGTATGAACGATCTTTCTCACTTTCTCTTTCTGGACTCTCTCACTCTCTAGTAAATGTGGAAATGCATGAGAAGTGAGGGAAGGGGAGGGGTGTCGGCTAGGTTAAGGGCATCCATCCCGTCTTTCGCTCGTTGGAAACTTTCTTCCCTCGATCTATATTTCATAACTTTAAATCTCCAAAAATGAATAGTTGAAAAAGTTGGGATTACCGGGCGTTAAATGATTGGTATAACCATTTTAGAGTAAAATATTTTTTTAAATATCAATTTAAATAAGCAATTTTGTCATGACATTGTTGTTAAGTTATGGAAAAAAAATTTTGTCGGAAACTTTTATACGAAGTATAGTTTTTGGCTTTTTATAGTGAATTTCAAACTTTTTTTGTTGCAGCTCTCTTGTAAGTTCTAGTTTCTTAGGGAGGACGGAGTGGTGAGAACGGGTTCTCACGGGTATCGCGGGTATAGCGGGCTACACCGCCGCAATGCATGCGGGCTTCGCAGGTATATCATCTCACGGGTATTTAAACCCGTTACAAAGCTGCCAAATCTAGTCGTTGGGGAAGGGAATTTAGCCGTTGAAGGGTATAAAAAATCACCTATAAATATACATTTTACACAAATATTTTTTTATACTTTATCTCAATCCCATTCATACTCTAAAAAATGGATTCATCCTACTCTAAAAAAATGGATTCATCCTCATCCAAAAAATACCGTCCTAAAATGCGTGCCTCTCAACCACAAAACCCTCGTTCAAGTCAACCGCAACCGCAACGACCTCGTTCAAGTCAACCTCGGGCATCTCATCCGCAATACCAAAACCAACCGTTTCAATACCAAAATCAACCATTTTCACCCACACCAACTTCTCCACCGTTTCAATATTATCAAAATCAACCTTTTACTCCCCCCGGACATGTTGACACCGAAGTACAAGAAACTCCGTTTCCAATGGAAGAGTTGGAAATGCTTGCTCAAGAAAACTTTAACCCATTTGAAAATGTCGATTTTGAGATTGATCAAGAAGACCAAGAAACTCAACCACAACAACAACGTAAAGGTAAAGGTAAAGCAAAGTTTCCGAACCGAGCGGACAAGAAGCATTGGACCGAAAAGGAACATTTGGCTCTACCTAAAGCGTGGATACATTTATCCGAGGACCTAACAGTTGGTGATAAACAAAAAGCCGAATCCCTTTGGCAACGTGTGCTAGATCATTTCGATGGGCTAATGGGTGAAACCACCCGTACCAGAGATCAATTGAATTCTAAGTGGATGTCAATGAACACAAAAATCAACAATTTCAACGGCCTATACACGCAAGGGGTAAATTTAAGAATGTCTATTTTAATTATTGCTTATTTTTTGTAATGTATTAACATATTTTTTTAATTTTATGTTTTTTAGAAACGACGTTTGGGTAGTGGGATGTCGGATGCGAACATCATGAATGAAGCACAAAAAAATTACCGAATTTTCTATGAGTGAAAAGGTTTCACCTTCGTCGAGACATGGGAAATTCTCAAAGACCGTCCCAAATGGAAAGCCGTCGCGGTTATGGGTCAGGAGTTTGAACAACAATCGTCCAAGAAATCAAAAACATCCGACTCCGGAAAGAAGGTTCAAACAACCCTTCCTCGAGAGACCTCTCTGACTTAAACGAACAATCCCTACCGGCTCAACCGACTCGCAAAAGCAAAGGAAAGAAAACCGTCGAATCTTCAAGCAATAGTTTGGTGGAGGTTGTTTTCGTATATAAGACACCTAAAGATGTTGAAAGAGAGAAAAAAATTGGAATACCGCAAGTAAAGGGAGGAAACAAAACAAAGACGGGATGAACTGTCGTTGCAACTCTTGGAGAAACAACAAGAAATGCTTTCAAAAGAAGAACAGGACCACGAGTTGGAATACTTTCTAAAAAAACATGACGATATCCCCGAACCTTTTCTTTCGATCGTACTCCAACGTAAACGAGAAATTGTGGCAAAATACAATTGGCCGTGTAATTTTTAGGTTATTTTAGTTTTTATTTTATTTTGATGTTTCACGTTTTTTTTTCTTTTTATTATTTTTTAAATTTTAGGTTTTTAATATGTATCGTTTTTATTTTTATTTAATGAAATGTGGTTTTTTATTTGTTTTAATGAAATAATTAAAAAAAAAATCAGGGGCTTATTGGTTTCACACCCTCCTCTTAGGGTTAGAGAGGGTTCAAGAGTATAAAAATGACATGACATATTTTAATTGGATAAAAAGAGAGGGTTCCATAGACTTATTGTTAACCACTCCCTCCACCCTTATTAGTGTTTCATAGAATGTTTGTTGTTCAATTCCAAAAAAGAAAATTAAAACGGTTCTTTTTGAGTTTTTACAACACTTCTTGAAAATGATCAGTACTTTGTATTCATGGTCTATTTTCCAGATTTTACAAATAATAAGTATTCTGATCAAGTAGTTAACAGTTTGCGTATTTGACTGGGTTAATAGCTAGGTTTGTAGGATGGTAGAATAATAATTGAAAAAAAAATATTTAAGGCCTCCTTATTAAAGAAATTAAGTATCCATATATGGCATATTTGAAGCTACAAGATCCATCTCGTGTGTTTGGATAGATTACCCTCATCAGTCATCAATCAATCTTTCTTTCACTCTCTACAACTCGTGACTGTGCAGGTTTTGATTGTACTGTACCATATGTTGTTCAAGCTTTTGTAGAATATCAATAGACCTACCTAGCTACTATGCATTGGAGTTATATATCTTTTCGTGAATTGTACCAACATATTGTCATGTCCAAGATCATAACATCTGTAAACAAATTTAAAATTAATTAATTCAGGGTTAAAGAACAAAAAATAAATTAAGTTGTTTTAGATGGTGTTTTTTTAAGTGATAGATCTGTATCACAGATTTATATATACTAGCTACAGAATGTTTTTTAAGTTATGTGTATTAATTTGTAAAATTTTCAGTTTTTTTTTCTAGTGAATGAAAAGGTTGGTTTTTAAAAGCATTTTAAGAAATTAGGGTTTTGAGTACAGAATAGGTTTTGAATGTGTGATAGGGTTCATCTTTAACTAGCATTGAAAAGAATAGGGTTTCTGTGAAGTTTGACTAAAGTCTTTTCGACACAAGTAAATTAAATTCTAAATAGTTTATTTTGAATTTGTACGTGTTTATGATCAGAAATGATGACATTCTTTGAATTTTGATACGAGTTCACTTATGGAGTAGCAGTAGTTGGTGTGCGTAAATGAAAAGGAAGTTAAGAAAAGCTGACGTATAATCGTAATTAATAACTAGACCCGACCATCCTCAACATTGAAGATTTGCGTCAAAAATGGAAAACAAAATGTGTTAGGTAAGTTATGAAATTAAGCAATAGAGAGGGCTTTAACCGAACCGAATCACGAAGCCTTGTTCGTGTTCGTTTGTTTAGATTTGAACTTATTTACGAACGATTCATGAACACTAACGGAACAAAATTTCATGTTCGTGTTCGTTAATTAATTAAGGAAATAGATTTGTTTACGAACATTTTACGAACCGAAGCGAAGCTAACGAAGTCTTGTTAAGTTTGTGATTTTTAATGTCAACCATGTTAGAACTTGAAGTCCGAATTGAGTAATCGAGGAACAAAACCCTAACTTAAATAACTCAACAAACTATCAAAACAACATATGTTGTTCGAAAAGTTGTAATCAATTGAATATATAGATAGATTCTGTAAAGTATTTAGTGGCTCTAATAGGAAAGAATTGTACACAGATCATGCTAAACTATACAAATAAATAATCTAAATTTTGTAAGTAAATTAATGAATGCTTCCAAACTTTAAATTTAATTACCAGTTTAGTTCTTTTAAGTTTCAAAATCAATTTGTGTTTGACGAAATTTAGTTAGTTTCGCTCTTCTGAGTGGCCGGCAGAAGGGCGAAACTAGTAGTTAGTTTCGCTAGTTATAGTTTCGCTTGTTAGGTTCTTGTATATAAGTTTTTTTGTAATTATTATTTGAGTTACCAATTAAAATCAAATTTTCCCCAATTACTTCTCTCTTTTAATTAATTTACTCTCTCATTTCACTCTCACAACAGTTTACTGTTTAAAATAAGATCTTGTGTGTTAATGGTGGTGGGTGGTCATCGGTGCTTGATACGGTGGAGATGGTGGTGGCGGCCATAGCAGGGTGAAAATAGATTATGGAGATGGTATTTGACGGTGGTCAAGCAGTGGACATAGATGGTGCAACGTTTATTTATTAGAGCACTAACAAAGGATTTGATAAATCCTTATCTTTATATTTTATAGTAAAGTTAAAAAAATATACCCCATTCTTTAAATTAGGCTTTATATTTAAAATTTAAGAACTAAATTTAAGATACATAAAGTGAATATTTGTTGCATTCCTTGTAGTTAATAGTTTTAAACTTAATTTTTTTTAAAAGATGTATTTGAAAAGGATATAGATCATGCACGCTTAATTTTTGGTGATTGATCTTTTTTTTTTTATGTAAGTGGCATTTCATGTGTTATTGACCCGTCTTGAAACTTCTATAAAAAATTTATTAAAATTCATTTTTAAATTAAATTATAATATGACAAAATAGTTTTGATGGAAGAAAGATAAACAAATAATACAAAAAAGGAATATATAGTAAAAGATAAAGAATAGGTTGTGGGATATTTTTAAAAAATGAAATATAAACCTAAAGGATGCTGATTTTTAGTTAATTTATATTATATGAATGAAAATAAAGAAGCCGATGTGACACATATATCTAATGTGTTTTAGATTATCATTCGGTACATAAATCATCCGTATAACAAGTTTTAAAAATATGTGCTACATTATTTTTAAACTTAATATTTATATATATATATATATATATATGAAAAAAATCAAATGTAAACCATGTTTAAATGTGTAAACTAAAAAACTAAATTTTGGTCATATATTTATTATAGTTAATATGATGTTTGACTTTTGAGGAATGAATTAAAATAAAATAAAAATTAATGTGTGGTTAGAATTTGATTTTTTTGTTTACGAGTTAACAATTGATCCCTAATATTTAACTCACACAGCGCATTTTTATAATTTACTATTTTAATTTTAATTTAAAATAATGGCTTAATAAATAAGTGAATATTAGTTCAAATTACATAGGCATTTGTTTTAAAGAATTAAAGGAGAAGTCTATGTTATAAAAGTAAGAGATTTAATTAGGTCGATGATTTAACAGGTGTTGTAAATCAATCACTGTTTTCTATCCAAAGTTTCTACTGTTTCAAGTTTTGTTACTGTTTACTTCTTCAGTTACGGTCTTTATTTTAATCAATGTTGTGTTAACTTGTACTATGTCTAACCAATAATCTAGTTGTTTTAAATTTTTAATGGAGTTATCTATGCATACTGTAGTTTGATGTTTATGACATAGGACATGATTTCTTTATAAATAACACCTTTCAACTTGATAATTTCTTAAATATGGAAAATTTTATATTATAGTAACAAAGTTTTTTAAACAAAGTTTCTCACAGACAACTGAGACTCGTAACCAAAATAAGACGATTTGTGATGTATATATACTCCCAAAGTTACATAGAAACCCCTCAAGTTCTGGAATACAGCAATATCCACTTTAAGTCCCTCATTAGTTTCTATATCCACTTTAGATCCTCTAAAAGTAAATCTTCTTATTTGCAACACTAAAATACAAACACAACAAACAAATCAAGTTAAAACTGACTGCAACAATTGTTTGCCGCCGAAATGCTTATTACTTTAAACAAAGGGACTAAATTCAAAAGGGTAAATTACTATTTAAGATCATGACGTTTGTCGATTTTAATTAGTTGAGTCTTTTATGTTTCAATATCTTGGTATGAACCTGACTTTTTTATTTTTGACTCCATTTAAGTACAGATGGATAACGTCATTAGATTTATCAGTTAACTTTTTTCTGAAATGACCAAAATACACTCAGAGACTCAAATAGTTAAAAGCGATATATATTATACCCTCTCTCTTCTCTCACCACCACCACCACCACCACCACCACAAAAATCAACCAGAAACTAGAGTTTGAAACCCAGATCGATGAACAGATCAATGCTTGTTGCATTGTTCGTCCAGATAGCTAACGTCGTTAGATTTAACAGTTAACCCAGTCGTCTAGAAATTCGAATATGATGAAGGCGAGGTTGGAATTACATTGTTCGTCCCAATAAGTATCGGAATTACATTGTTCTAATCTGAGGAAGCCGTTGTTGAAATTACACAGCTCGTCCATATTGTCACCACCGATGGTGAACTTGAAATCGCTATCGGCTGATAAAAAAGTTTGCGTCCTGAGGTTTCACGTGCTTCATTCGATTGTGAATCCAAGACAACGGGTCAGTTTCTATTGATGAAAATCCGGTTTTCATTTTTGGGATTATTAGCTAGGGTTTTTTTACCGATTTTTTTTTACACAGGGAGTGGTGGGGACCGCTTTCAACCATTTGAGAGGTGGTGTTGGTGTTGGTGGTGGTGGTGGTCGTGGTGGAGGAGGAGAGAAGAGAGAGTGTAGAATGTATAACGTTTTTTACCGTTTAAGTAAGTCCCTTAGATATTTTGATCATTTCAGAAAAATTAACTATTATATATAAAGACGTTAGCTATCTGGACTATAGAGTCAAAATGAAAAACCAGGGTTCAGTTCAGACTGATATTTTGAAACATAAGAAACTCAACCAGTTAAAATGGACAAACGTCAGTGACTAAGATAGTAATTTTACGCTTCTAAGTTAGGGGTAATATTTTTAAAACCCAAAGGAAAACAAAATAAGATTACAAGAATCTTTTGGCAATGAGGCCAAGTTATTTCTAACAGTACACAAAAACGTCCTGACCAAATGTTTTCAAAAAATAATAATAATAAATTATTATTATTTTTTTATTAATAATAAATTGTTATTATTGTTGTTATTGCTACTACTCCAAGGCAAATTACCTCGTGCGTAAAATTTAGTTAACAAATTAATTTGGTTTTTTTAGAATGGTTAATTTACACACTATAAACCTACTTTTAAATGTTAGTTAATAATCATATGACTAAAACAGTCAACCACTTAATTAGACGGTTGAGAAATGGTTAACAATTTTGATTCAAGTGTATTAAATAACATAATATGTATGATTTCTTGTGCTATTTACTTAATAGATATAAGGTTCATAATTATTATAAGGGCTTACAATTGGCACACAGAGTTTGCTATTTGGACACGGAATTTTCTGGCTATACACCTCGTATAGGTCAATACGGGGCGTATAGCCCCTAACCTTAAAAAACAGACCTGCATGAGTCAGTTTTGGTCTGACGGCTGACCCTATACGACCCATATAGGCCTATACGACCCATATAGGCCTATACGACCCATGTAGGTCTATACGCCACCTCTTTTTTTCAAACTTTAGCAAATTTTGATTTGTATATGGTGAGTATAACCCTATACGCAGAAGCCTATACGCCTCATATAGGCCTATACGACCCATATAGATCCATACGCCACCTATTTTTTCAAACTTGAGCAAATTTTGATTTGTATATGGTGAGTATAGTCTTATACGCAGAAGCCTATACACCCTATATAGGCCTATACGACCCCTATACGCCACCTATGAGATTTTGATGCATTTTAATGTTTGACGTATTAAACTAGTGGTATGTTTATTTTTTTAGTTATTCGCTCTCAAAACCACCTCTTGGTGGGCTTTACTATACGAGACGATACGGTACAATACTATACAATACTATACTACACTAAACTATGTTATACTATACTATATTATACTAAGCTATAATATCTTATACCAAGCTATACTATAATGTACAAAGCTATAGTAAGCTATACTAAGCTACACTATACTATACTAAGCTACATTATCCTATACTAAGTTATAGTACCCTATACTATGCTATACTATCCTATACTATGTTATACTATGTTTTACTAAGCTATACTATGCTATACTATAGTATGCTATACTATGATATACTATACTATACTATACTATACTATACTATACTATACTATACTATACTATACTATACTATACTATACTATACTATACTATACTATACTATACTATCCTATATTATCATATACTAAGCTATACTATATTACACTAAACTAGGCTATACTATGCTATACTAAGCTATAATATCCTATGCTATACTAAGCTATACTGTCTTATACTAAGCTACATTGAGCTATATTATATTATACTATAGTATACTACACTAAGCTATATTATTATATGCTATCCTATACTAAGCTATACTATCCTTTACTAAGCTATTCAATACTATACAGTTGAAACACACCACTTTTAAAAACTATACTTTAACGTGCGGAAGTCTTAATCCCAGAATTTTTTTTTTTTACCTCTCGCGTAGCGCGAGAGTTATTGGTCACCTCCCTCGCGTAGCGCGAGGGACCTGTTTTCACAGAAAGTTTCCAGTTTTTCATTAGTTTTCACACTTAGCCATTTTTCCAACTTTTTCCAAAATACAAGACAACAAATTTGCCCAACACATGGGTTTTAACCAAAAACCCCTTCAACAACATGATCACAACCCAAAAACATGTTTTGTTTATCAAATTACAATCAAAAAGGGGAATTCCACCAACTCATCAAAACATGAAAATATGCATACGAGGATCCGCCAACGCCTTGGACTTGACTTTGACTACCTCGGAGCTTTTCCTACATTCACCACACATATCACCATTAGTAATGAAGATAAATTCATAACAAACAAGTAAATTCCTACTTGTTTCACCCATTCACCCATTTGACCCGTTTCCACCCAAATTGTCATTTAGGCTACATATTCTTGCACCCTTACTACAAGTTTCAATTATGATCAACACATGATCCATTTCCATTATGGCACAAAGGCCATAACTCCTTTTCATTTATGATCAACACATGATCCATTTCCAATATGGCACAAGGCCATATCTCCGTTTTATTTATGATCAACACATGATCCATTACCATTATAGCACAAGGCCATAACTCCGTTTCATTTATGATCAACACATGATCCATTACCATTATAGGTTAACACTATAACTACATTCATTCATTGCATATACTAAATCATTCACAATTTATCATATCACAAGTATGCACACAATCACATAACACATAATCCATAAAATTCACCATTTATCATCAATACTAAGTAAGTGCATAGGCACTTACCTTTTGGGTTAGACGACTCCGCTCCGCCTTCTAGACCCACAATTTGATTGCCTAAACATACACACCTAGTTTAGTAATCTAATCATTCATTCAAAACACATACAATTGAGTTTACCACCCAAATTTCCATTTTCAACCCAAATTGACCCGTTTGGGTTATTTCCATATCCAAACACCCCCTTTAATCAAGAACTCAACTCAACCACTAGAATTCTCTTTCCAATACCTTGACACTAATTTTTATCAAACTAGTTTCTTTAAGTTAATTTGGGGTTTGTTTAAGTGTCTAACACCTCTATAACACTTAATCATCATCAATTTATCAATTTTTCATCAAAACCCCAAAACCCCCAATTTCCTCCATATGAACCCTAACTTTCAAAAATCAAAATCAAAGGGTTCCATGGTGTTGTTCACCTTCCTACACCTTTAGTTTAGCTAGATTATCAATAATCTAACACCATTTTACCACATGCAACCATAATTTCGGGTTTTCAACAAAACCCAACAAGAACACCATAAATGGTGGATCAAAGAGAAAGAAATCACTTACTTGATGTTAGAAAGGTGATGTGTGAGCCAACACCTTCAAGTTACAAGCTTCAAACACACGAATTTTGGCTAACCCGATTTCTCCTCTCTTCCTCTTCTCTTGAACGACCCAACTCCAAAATGAAGTCAATTTTGACTTCTAAAGGTCAAATATGGCAGATTTGTCATGTTTCACCTTTAGCCCCTTTACTTTCAATCTTTTCCATTTCCTTCCATAACTAGTTAAAACTAGTATATCCCCGTTACTAACTTGAAACCCGCTTGTTTCAACTTATTTCTAAAATATTATTTTCACCATAATATTTATTAGAATTATTTATTTATTTATAACGAGACCCGGATTTTAGTTCGTTACAAATCTCCTCCCCTTATTTGGGTTTCGTCCCCGAAACCCTACTTCACATAAAAAGGTTCGGATAGCATTTGAGCATCTCTTCCTCGGTTTCCCAAGTCATTTCCGCCCCCTTTCTATGCTTCCATCTAACCAATACTTGGCTAATCTCTTTATTACGTAACTTCTTCACCTTCCTATCCAAGATTGCCACCGGTTCTTCAACATAATTCAACTTTTCATCCAATTCGATATCGTCCAAAGGGACAAAAGTAGATTCATCCGCCAAACACTTCCGCAAATGAGACACATGGAACGTGTTATGAAGTCTACTTAGTCCCTCCGGTAACTCCAATCGATAAGCTACCGTACCCACCTTTGCTATCACCTTAAACGGCCCGATGAAACGAGGACTTAACTTCCCCCGTTTCCTAAACCGTATCACCCCTTTCCAAAGAGAGACTTTCAAAAGCACAAAGTCCCCCACTTGAAACTCAATCGCCCGCTTCCTATTATCCGCATAAGACTTTTGGCGATCTTGAGCCGCCTTCAAGCGTGCTCTAATTTGGTCAATACTATCATTAGTTTCCTTGACCACTTCGACACTACCAAGCTCTCGTTGACCAATCTCACCCCAACACACGGGTGTTCGACACTTTCTCCCATACAATGCCTCAAAAGGCGACATACCAATACTAGAATGGTAACTATTGTTGTAAGAGAATTCCATCAACGGTAAATGGTCGTCCCAACTACCACCAAAATCCAAGGCACACGCTCGCAACATATCCTCGAGCGTTTGAATCGTTCGCTCGCTTTGACCATCCGTTTGTGGATGATAAGCGGTGCTAAGATTCAATCTAGTCCCCATATCCTCATGGAATTTCTTCCAAAGACGAGAAGTAAATCTCGTATCATGATCCGATATAATCGACACCGGCACACCATGACGTGACACAATTTCCTTTACATACATTTCCGCCAATCTATACGAAGAATACGTTTCCTTTATAGGGAGGAAATGTGCACTCTTCGTCAACCGATCCACTACTACCCATATCGCATCATAACCCTTTCGAGTCTTTGGTAGTTTAGTGATCAAATCCATGGTTATATTTTCCCATTTCCAAAGCGGTATTTCAAGCAGTTGAAGCTTTCCATACGGCTTTTGATGCTCCGCCTTAACCCTTAAACATGTGAGACACCTCTCCACATACTTAACAATATCACGCCTCATACCCGGCCACCAAAAATGACACCTCAAATCATAAAACATCTTTGTGGCCCCCGGATGGATAGAATATTTGGATTTATGCGCCTCGTCAAGAATAGTTGTCAAGACACTTGACAACCTAGGTATCCAAATTCTATCAAAGCATGTCTTCAAACCCATGCTATTTTCACCAAGCTTATCAACATAAGAAATCATCCGTTCTTTCTTCAAGTCGCCACCAAGTGCTAACACTTGGGCCTCCCGGATTTCATCAATAAGAGATGATGAAATTGTCATCTTAAATGACTTCACCTTGATAGGTGAATGACTTGACTTTCTACTAAGCGCATCCGCCACAACATTCGCTTTACCCGGATGATAAAGTATCTCACAATCATAATCCTTAACCAATTCAAGCCACCGTCTTTGCCTCATATTGATGTCCTTTTGGTCAAAGAAATATTTGAGACTTTTGTGATCCGTGTAGATCGTACACTTAGCACCATACAAATAATGCCTCCAAATCTTGAGCGCGAAAACCACGGCTGCAAGCTCTAAATCATGGGTTGGGTAATTCACCTCGTGAGTCTTTAATTGCCTAGATGCATAGGCAATCACTTTCCCCTTTGCATCAAAACACACCCCAACCCCGAATGCGAGGCATCCGAATAAACAACAAAATCCTCGGTCCCGTCCGGCAAGGATAAAACAGGCGCCTTATGTCACACCCCAACCGACGGCGGAAAACGTCGGGGCGTGAAGCTGTGCAGACTGTTCATAGCTCATGGTTGCTAAAGTTTGAATAATTTAAACATTCATTTTCATTACACGTAACAAGTTCATAACATACAAGAACCAAATGTAGCGATTACAAAATATAAATAGTTTAGATTAATTGCTAGGTCCAAATCCTATATGTAGCAGCTTGTAACACTTCAAACATTGTCACCTGAAACATGGTTAAAAACAAAGTCAACTAAAAAGTTGGTGAGAATACATAGGTTTTTGTGTCATGTAATAGAATATAGTGTCGTGTGTATACAATTCATACAAACATTGCAATTAAGGCATTTATGGAGAGATACCATCATGTGACCTGGTAGTACAATCAAACCTTTGTAACTAGCATGCAAAACAAACGCGTGTTGGCCGTAACAGTCACCCTACCTGGGTGGGTTTGTCAGACTCAATAGATCTATCACTGTTTACTGTAGGCTATAAAATAGTTAATGATTGCACGTGAATAGCAAACTGCGTGTTGGTCTACACACCTAGTACTCAAGCACAAAGCTCAAAATTGTAACACATGATTGTAGGGTGGAATTGTATATTGTGTAGTTTGTAAGCATAGTAAATAGAACGCATACCCCAAAAGTTTGTAAATAGAGTAAAAGAGGGGCTATGTAACTCACTTGTGTTGGAGCGTGTAGTTTGCACAGATCAACAAAAATACCAAGCGTGTTGTAGGTCGCTACGTTTGACCTATTGGATAAATGTATAACGCGTGTCATTGTTTGTGTTATTTTTATGTCGAAAAATGGATTTGTATGTTTAGGGTTTGTTTGAAATAAATAAATAAATAATTTTATTTATCTATTTAGTACATTTTAAATAGTAGTGATATATATATTCTTTAAAATGTAAATTTAAATAACTGATATATATTTATATTTATTTAAATATAAATTTAAATAAATAATATTTGTTTAAGTCAAAATATATATTTGTATAAATGGTTTTATAAACTCACGATTTCATCGGTTTCGAACTATCGGGAATTAATCGTTTTAAATCTCTAAATCAAGGATTTGGTTTATAAATGATTCTCGGGTCTTGGGATTTTATAACTTAAATTTTTATAAACAAGTTTTGAAATGTTTAAATAAAAACATATTACATTAAGTTTGAAAATAATAAAATTAAAGTTTCTGGTCAAGGAGCACGACCGTGCTCAAGTAGGGCACGACCGCGCTCGTTGCCGGGCATGACCGTGGTGGTCTGAAACGCGCCCGTGGTCGAGTCAGAAGGTACTTCATAGGTTCTGGACATAGAGCACGACCGTGCTCGTATCTGGCACGACCGCGTCTAGTGTTTTGTTTTTGGTCAAGACTTGTTTGCTCGGTAAGCACGACCGGGCCACACCTGGGGCACGATTGTGCTTGGTCAGGCACGACCGCGCTCAGGGATGAGCGCGACCGTGTCGGGCCTTTTTCAGACACAATTCGATCGATTCTTATATTAATAGCTTCTGGATTCTTAGGGCTTTCACTTAGTGGATGATTACGAATGTTTCTACATAGTTTAATTGTATTTATATCTTGTCTAGAGTGTAGTTCGAGTAAAATTTATGTTTCGGCTTTTTGGTTCAAAATCGGATCGATTTGAGTGTTTCTACTACGAATTGATATAGGGCTTTCGTAGTAGAGGTAGATACAAAGCTGAAGACGTGTTACTTACTTGCTGAAAGTGGGCAATCGAATGCGGTCGGCTACGGGTCGAGCGGCTTCGTTTCTTGGCGATCAATCGGACGACAGAGGTGTTGTGAGCGTCGAGTGAGAGTTCTGAGAGATTGAGTGGGTGTATATGAGGGTGTAGGAAGCCTGCAACTTGCTCTCAATTGTTTAATTCGCGAGACTTGGTTGTGGTGGGTATGGGATTAAACAAATGTGCAAATTGGAGGACAATTTAGGCGTGTTGCAGGTTGAATTCAGTCGAGTAAGGTCTGACGCGTGAAAACCGGTTTTTCTCTATTTTAAATTTCGCGAATTCAGAGGGTATGGTATGGTTTGACTTCTGCAGAGTCAAGTGGGTTCATCAGCGCGACCGTGCCTACTTTAGACGCGACCGTGCTTAGGTCTGCAGGCGCGACCGTGCCTAGTCCTAGGCGCGACCGTGCTTGCCTAGTTTTGTAGTTTTTGAGTTTTGTCAGATTTGGTCCTCGGGGCTTGTGAGATAATGGTGTTTTTGTTTAATTTGTTATTGTAATAGAATAGTTTGTATATGTAACTGCATCGTAGTTTGTTTGTACATGAATCGAAACTGAAATGTGTTTGTTTATTGAAATCAAACGATTATATGATGAAAATCAGAAATGTTACAGTCTCCCCTTGTTGAGGGGATTTCGTCCCGAAATTCAACTAGTTGAGGTTGCAGAATTGGTGAATAGGTGAGGATACTTGAGTTTCATTTGGTCTTCACGTTCTCAAGTAAACTCAGGACCGCGTTTTGAATCCCAACGGACTTTGACTATAGGGATGCGGCTGCGCTTGAGTTGCTTGATTTCACGATCCATGATTTCCACTGGTTTCTCGACGAAATGCATCGTTTCATCAATGCGCACGTCGTCAAGAGGTATGTGGAGGTTCTCATCAGCAAGACATTTCTTCAGGTTGGACACGTGGAAGGTTGGATGAACATTGTTGAGTGCTGGAGGTAGCTCAAGTTTGTAAGCCACTTTCCCGATTCTTTCAAGGATCTTGAACGGGCCTACGTAACGAGGTGCTAGCTTGCCTTTCTTTCCAAAGCGGATCACACCCTTCCAAGGGGATACTTTGAGAAGCACAAGGTCACCCACTTGGAATTCCAAGGGTTTTCGTCGCTTGTCGGCATAGCTCTTTTGCCGACTTCTCGCTACTCGGATGTTGTCACGGATTTGAAGGATTTTGTCGGATGTTTCCTGAATTAACTCGGGACCGGTGATTTGTGCTTCATCAATCTCGTTCCAACAGATTGGAGAACGGCATTTGCGACCATAAAGAGCTTCGAATGGAGCCATGTTGATGCTGGTGTGGTAGCTGTTATTATAGGAGAATTCAATAAGTGATAAGTGTGAATCCCAATTGCCACCAAAGTCTATGACACAGGCTCTCAGCATGTCTTCGAGGGTTTGGATTGTTCGTTCTGTCTGACCATCAGTTTGGGGATGGTAGGCTGTGCTTAAATCCAATCGTGTGCCAAGTGCCTTTTGCAGAGATTGCCAAAATCTGGAAGTGAAACGAGCATCTCTGTCGGAGATTATGTTCAAAGGTATACCGTGTCGACTCACAATTTCGTTAATATAGATTCGGGCCAATTTCTCAACCCGATAGTCTTCACGGATGGGCAGGAAGTGTGCGGACTTTGTGAGACGGTCAATGATTACCCAAATGCTATCATAGCCGTTTGAAGTACGGGGGAGTTTAGTAATGAAGTCCATGGCTAGATTTTCCCATTTTCACACGGGGATTTCCGGTTGTTCAAGTAAACCGGAAGGACGTTGATGCTCGGCTTTAACTTTAGAGCAGGTTAGACATTTAACAACATAGAGTGCAATGTATTTCTTCATACCAGGCCACCAATATTGTGGTCGAAGATTGTGATACATTTTATCCGCACCGGGATGAATAGAATACCGAGACTTGTGTGCTTCAGTCATGAGGAATTCCCGAAGATCATTGCGATTGGGAATCCAAGAAATAAAGCAAACCATTGTTTTTAGTCTCTAGTTGGAATTCAGCACCGCACGACATTTCCTCATACATATTGCCCTCGGTAATTGAGACGTGTTGAGCTTCTAGAATACGGGTTTGAATGTCGGAATGAATCTTGACACTTTGGAGCATGACGCGTTCTTTACGGCTCAGCGCATCGGCTACAACATTAGCCTTGCCGGGATGATAACGAATCTCGCAATCGTAATCATTGAGGAGTTCAACCCAACGTCGTTGCCTCATGTTGAGTTCTTTTTTATTGAAGATGTGTTGGAGGCTTTTGTGGTCGGTAAATACCACACATTTCGTGCCATATAGATAATGTCTCCAAATCTTCAAGGCAAATATGACTGCACCTAGCTCCAGATCGTGCGTCGTATAGTTCTTTTCATGGATCTTGAGTTGCCTCGATGCATAAGCGATTACCTTGCCTCGTTGCATGAGAACACAACCAAGGCCTAGGTTAGAGGCATCACAGTAGACGACTAGATCATCGTTTCCTTCGGGAAGAGTCAGAATAGGAGCATCACATAACTTCTGTTTAAGAGTTTGGAAAGCTTCTTCTTGTTTCGGCCCCCATTCATAAGGTTTATCTTTATGAGTCAAGGCGGTGAGGGGAACAACAATCTTGGAGAAATTGGAAATGAATCTTCGGTAATAACCCGCTAAACCAAGGAACGAACGAACCTCGGTAGGGGTTTGAGGAGCACTCCAATTCTTGACAGCTTCGATCTTGGCAGGGTCGACATGTATTCCCTTTTTATTGACAACATGACCCAAAAATTGAACCTCCTTTAGCCAGAATTCACATTTGGATAACTTGGCGTATAATTGTTCGGTTCTCAGGAGATCCAAAATCAGTCTAAGGTGCTGTTCATGTTCTTCCTCAGTCTTGGAATAGATCAAGATGTCATCGATGAAAACGATCACGAATTTGTCAAGGTATGGTTTGCACATGCGGTTCATGAGATCCATAAAGACAGCAGGTGCATTGGTCAACCCAAAAGGCATAACCGTGAACTCATAATGACCATATCTTGTTCGGAAGGCGGTCTTTGGAATATCTTCTTCTCGGACACGCAGTTGGTGATAACCAGATCGAAGATCAATCTTCGAGAAACAAGTAGAACCTTGGAGTTGATCGAAGAGGTCGTCAATCCTAGGTAATGGGTAGCGGTTTTTGATTGTAAGCTTGTTGAGCTCTCGATAGTCAATACACATGCGGAATGAACCATCCTTCTTTTTAACAAACAAGACCGGTGCACCCCACGGTGAATGACTTGGCCGTATGAAACCTTTGTCAGCGAGTTCTTGAAGTTGACTTGCAAGTTCTTGCAATTCGGAAGGTGCAAGCCGGTATGGAGCTTTAGCCACAGGGTTTGCTCCGGGTATAAGATCGATTCGAAACTTTACTTCCCGAACAGGTGGAAGACCGGGTAAGTCGTCGGGAAAGACTTCGGGAAACTCCCGAATGATGGGAATATCTTCTATTCTTCTCTCCTTGTCTTCTTTTTGAATCACATGAGCTAGGAAAACCATGCACTTCTTTCGAATGTATTTCTGGGCAGTTATGCATGACATCAGTTTGAGTCCTTTGCAAGGTTTCTCGCCAAAGACTTTCAATATGTCTCCCGGTGGAAGAGGTACTCGGATGTACTTTTCAAAGCACATGACCTCGGCATGGTTTTTAGATAACCAATCCATGCCGATGATGACATCAAAGCTTCCCAACGGCATTGGTATAAGGTTGACTGGAAATGTGTGACCATTGAGTTATAGTGAGCAGTCATGAATGATGGAGTCAATAGTGATGGAGTTTCCATCCGCTACTTCAACGGTGAAGGTTTTCTCGAGTTTGGATCGTGTTTTTGCAAGTAAAGGTTCAAAGTTAAGTGACACAAAACTCTTATCGGCTCCGGTATCAAATAGTATAGATGCAAATTGTTTATTTACAAGAAACGTACCGTTGACCACATGATCGTTGGCTTGAGCTTCATTGGCGTTGATGTTGAAAGCACGCCCACGAGCTCCGCCCTGATTATTGTTCACAAGTTTTGGACATTGGTTTCGGAAGTGGTTCGGGTTGCCACATTCAAAGCAAGCCCGTCCATTTGCATTGATTGGAACCACTTGATTAGCTCCGGGTTGATTAACCGGGTTGGCTTGAGTAGTAAGTGCCTTTTGTCGGCAGATATTGGTCGTATGGCCAAGTTTCCCACAATGATTGCAAATGCGACATGGGATAGTTTGTGGGTGATGATAGTTGCAGTTGTTGCAGAGTGGGTAGGTACCTCCATAAGCTTTCTTGGCTGGATTTTGAGCCAAGGGTGCAACTTGATTAATTGGGGCGGCCGGAGTGACTACTGCAAAATTTTTCGCCTTTCTCTTCCTGGTGTTTCGATACTGTTCGTTTTGAACTTCTTTGACATGAGTAGGAGGAGTTGTGGTGTCAGAAACTTTCTTGGCCCCCTTTTTGGTAAGAGTACCTGCTTTAACGTGATTATCGGTCAGTGTGGCAGCTAGACGAATAGCATCTTCTAGGTTTGCAGGATTTCTTCCCAGAACAGTGTCCTGGATTTGTCTCGGTAGGCCACCGATATATTTTTCAATACACCTAGACAAAGGTGTAACCATGTGAGGTACCAGCATGCTCAGTTCGTGAAAACGGTTGGTGTACGCCAAGCTTTCACCGCTATCTTGGGTGAGATCCCAAAATTCCGCTTTTAGTTTCTTCATCTCATTTCGAGGACAGAATTCCTCGGTCATGATCCTTTTCAGCTCATCCCATGGCAGAGCCATTGCTACTTCTACTCCCCTTGTTCTCTTCTCCCCATTCCACCAGGTTAGTGCCCGTTTTTGGAAGACACTAGTGGCATGGCGAACACGCAGATTGTCCGGACAGTCACTATTGAGGAAGGTGCCCTCAATATTTTCAAACCATTGAAGGAGTCCCGTGGCTCCTTCGGTACCATAAAATTTCAGGGGATTGCAAGAGTTGAAATGCTTGAAGGTACATTGTGGCGGGTTGGCACCACCGCCACTACCAGTATTAGCACTACCACTGGCGTTTCCATTGTTGTTGTTATTGGCTTGAGTTAATTGAGTTACTAGCTGAGTGAGGAGAGCAGCAAGGTCGGTATTATTATTGTTGGCATTGCTGGTATTGGTGTTGGTGCTATTGTTGGCGTTGTCGGTGTTGTTGCGGTTGATGTTACGACGAGGAGGCATTCTATAAAAAGAGAATGATACAAAAATGTTGTGAGAATTTATAAAAATCCGTTGAAATTTAGGATAGGAGGAAAAATAACATATTTATTTCATAGTTCGGATTGTTTTCAAGTAATCACATTTCTACTTGAACACAATGACATATTAAGGTTAATTAGACTCATATAATTTTCAAGGAGACGTGCTTTAGCCTATAGGTAAACACTCATCCCGGGAATTCCCAGGAAAGCATACGGATCCCTCGGTTGATTGGGATTTATATGAAATGCTTTCCTAGACAGAAAACCCAGAATACAGGTGTCACCCTTCCAGATTGCACATGTCCTTTAATAATTAACAGAGTCTAAAACCTTAACGGGTATATAAAAATATTTTTGATAGACTAATGTCTACGAGTATGAGTTTTTCCACAAGTTATGGCGATGATGACATAGAAGCAGTTAAGGAGGATATGCGGCTTAGGATACGGGCATGGATACGATTTATTTAATTTATTATTTACGTATGCTTATTAAGTCATGTAGTCTAAACATTTTAAGTATCAAATAACTAACACATAAAGCATGTGACATATAGCAAATAGCACGTATCACATAAAACATGTAGCATGACATTGTTGGGTGTAGGTCAATGGTGTCTAATAACCTAATTCCCTATAACCAAGGCTCTGATACCAATCTGTCACACCCCAACCGACGGCGAAAAACGTCGGGGCGTGAAGCTGTGCAGACTGTTCATAGCTCATGGTTGCTAAAGTTTGAATAATTTAAACATTCATTTTCATTACACGTAACAAGTTCATAACATACAAGAACCAAATGTAGCGATTACAAAATATAAATAGTTTAGATTAATTGCTAGGTCCAAATCCTATATGTAGCAGCTTGTAACACTTCAAACATTGTCACCTGAAACATGGTTAAAAACAAAGTCAACTAAAAAGTTGGTGAGAATACATAGGTTTTTGTGTCATGTAATAGAATATAGTGTCGTGTGCATACAATTCATACAAACATTGCAATTAAGGCATTTATGGAGAGATACCATCGTGTGACCTGGTAGTACAATCAAACCTTTGTAACTAGCATGCAAAACAAACGCGTGTTGGCAGTAACAGTCACCCTACCTGGGTGGGTTTGTCAGACTCAATAGATCTATCACTGTTTACTGTAGGCTATAAAATAGTTAATGATTGCACGTGAATAGCAAACTGCGTGTTGGTCTACACACCTAGTACTCAAGCACAAAGCTCAAAATTGTAACACATGATTGTAGGGTGGAATTGTATATTGTGTAGTTTGTAAGCATAGTAAATAGAACGCATACCCCAAAAGTTTGTAAATAGAGTAAAAGAGGGGCTATGTAACTCACTTGTGTTGGAGCGTGTAGTTTGCACAGATCAACAAAAATACCAAGCGTGTTGTAGGTCGCTACGTTTGACCTATTGGATAAATGTATAACGCGTGTCATTGTTTGTGTTATTTTTATGTCAAAAAATGGATTTGTATGTTTAGGGTTTGTTTGAAATAAATAAATAAATAATTTTATTTATCTATTTAGTACATTTTAAATAGTAGTGATATATATATTCTTTAAAATGTAAATTTAAATAACTGATATATATTTATATTTATTTAAATATAAATTTAAATAAATAATATTTGTTTAAGTCAAAATATATATTTGTATAAATGGTTTTATAAACTCACGATTTCATCGGTTTCGAACTATCGGGAATTAATCGTTTTAAATCTCTAAATCAAGGATTTGGTTTATAAATGATTCTCGGGTCTTGGGATTTTATAACTTAAATTTTTATAAACAAGTTTTGAAATGTTTAAATAAAAACATATTACATTAAGTTTGAAAATAATAAAATTAAAGTTTCTGGTCAAGGAGCACGACCGTGCTCAAGTAGGGCACGACCGCGCTCGTTGCCGGGCGTGACCGTGGTGGTCTGAAACGCGCCCGTGGTCGAGTCAGAAGGTACTTCATAGGTTCTGGACATAGAGCACGACCGTGCTCGTATCTGGCACGACCGCGTCTAGTGTTTTGTTTTTGGTCAAGACTTGTTTGCTCGGTAAGCACGACCGGGCCACACCTGGGGCACGATTGTGCTTGGTCAGGCACGACCGCGCTCAGGGATGAGCGCGACCGTGTCGGGCCTTTTTCAGACACAATTCGATCGATTCTTATATTAATAGCTTCTGGATTCTTAGGGCTTTCACTTAGTGGATGATTACGAATGTTTCTACATAGTTTAATTGTATTTATATCTTGTCTAGAGTGTAGTTCGAGTAAAATTTATGTTTCGGCTTTTTGGTTCAAAATCGGATCGATTTGAGTGTTTCTACTACGAATTGATATAGGGCTTTCGTAGTAGAGGTAGATACAAAGCTGAAGACGTGTTACTTACTTGCTGAAAGTGGGCAATCGAATGCGGTCGGCTACGGGTCGAGCGGCTTCGTTTCTTGGCGATCAATCGGACGACAGAGGTGTTGTGAGCGTCGAGTGAGAGTTCTGAGAGATTGAGTGGGTGTATATGAGGGTGTAGGAAGCCTGCAACTTGCTCTCAATTGTTTAATTCGCGAGACTTGGTTGTGGTGGGTATGGGATTAAACAAATGTGCAAATTGGAGGACAATTTAGGCGTGTTGCAGGTTGAATTCAGTCGAGTAAGGTCTGACGCGTGAAAACCGGTTTTTCTCTATTTTAAATTTCGCGAATTCAGAGGGTATAGTATGGTTTGACTTCTGCAGAGTCAAGTGGGTTCATCAGCGCGACCGTGCTTAGGTCTGCAGGCGCGACCGTGCCTAGTCCTAGGCGCGACCGTGCTTGCCTAGTTTTGTAGTTTTTGAGTTTTGTCAGATTTGGTCCTCGGGGCTTGTGAGATAATGGTGTTTTTGTTTAATTTGTTATTGTAATAGAATAGTTTGTATATGTAACTGCATCGTAGTTTGTTTGTACATGAATCGAAACTGAAATGTGTTTGTTTATTGAAATCAAACGATTACATGATGAAAATCAGAAATGTTACACCTTAGTCAACTTTTCTTTCAAGAGTTGAAAGGCAGATTCTTGCTCGGGACTCCAAACAAACTTTGTCTCCTTACGAGTCAACTTCTTCATCGGCAAAGCAATCTGAGAGAAGTTTTCGATGAACCTTCGATAATAACCCGCTAACCCCAAGAAACTTCTAATCTCCGAAGGCATCTTCGGTGATGACCATTCTTTAACCGCCATAATCTTGGATGGGTCAACGGTAATTCCTCTTTCATTAATCACATGACCCAAGAATTGGATCTCGCGGATCCAAAATGCGCACTTGGAGAATTTAGCATAAAGCTTCTCCTTTTGCAAGACTTCAAGAATCTCACGCAAATGACAAGCGTGATCACCCTCGCTCCTTGAATAGATGAGAAGATCGTCAATAAACACAATGACCGAACGATCAAGGAACGGTCTACACACCCGGTTCATGAGATCCATGAAAACCGCAGGTGTGTTGGTCAAACCGAAAGGCATAACCGTAAACTCATAGTGACCGTAACGAGGGCAAAAAGCTGTCTTATGAACATCCTCTTCCTTCACTTTCAACTGATGATACCTGGACTTCAAGTCAATCTTAGAAAACCATGACGCCCCTTGCAATTGGTCGAAAAGATCGTCAATCCTAGGCAATGGGTACCTATTCTTCACTGTCAACTTGTTCAACTCCCGGTAATCCATACACATTCTCATGCTCCCATCCTTCTTTTTGACGAAGAGAACGGGCGCACCCCATGGTGAAACACTTGGGCGTATGAAACCCTTGTCAAGAAACTCTTGTAATTGCTCCATGAGTTCTTTCATTTCTGGCGGTGCCAATCTATAAGGCGCTTTAGCTACCGGTTTAGCACCCGGCATCAAGTCAATTCCAAACTCTATCTCCCTATCCGGCGGAATTCCCGGTAACTCGTCAGGAAACACATCTACGAATTGGTTCACGACCGGTACATCGTGAATCTCCTTTACTCTTTCATTCACATCCGCGACACAAGCCATGAACGCCTTGCACCCACGCGCCATGTACTTGGTCGCCTTCACATAAGTGCACAACCTTACTTTACCCTTTTTATCACCTTCTATGTAGATGGACTCTCCCGACCGGGAAACAAGTTGGATCGCCTTCGGTCCACATAAAATACTCGCCTTATTCTTTGACAACCAATCCATCCCCACAATAACATCAAAATCTCCCATAGCCATAGGAATCAAATCAATAAAGAAAGTTTCGCCCCCCGCTCTCAACTTACAATCTCTAAAAATGTCAAAGACAAGGAAACTCTTATCATTAGCCGCTTCGATTTCTAAGGGTTCATCTAACTTGCTTCTTACAAAAGAGGAATGCTTAACAATTTTGAAGGAAACAAAAGAACGGCTAGCCCCCGAATCAAAAAGAACTAGTGCAGGTAATGAGTTAATCTTGAATGTACCTGACACTACATCCGCGTTGTTCTTTGCCTCTTCCGCCGAAATGTGGAAGGCTCTTCCCTTAGGCTTTGGCGTCTCAACCTTCACCCCGCTTCCACCTTGCTGCTTTAACTCGGGACAATCCACCCTATTGTGCCCGGGCTTGTAACAGTTGTAGCATATACGGACTTGGCTTGGGCATTGATTAGCCATATGCCCCGGCTTTCCGCATTTATAGCATCTTGAAGAACCCTTTCTACATTCCCCAAAATGCACTTTTCCACATAACTTACAATCTTGCGAAGAAGGTTTAACAAACGGCTTCTTACTAGGGCTCTCGCCCTTTATCTTCTTCACCACCTGTTCCACAATTTCCCTTTTTCTCTTCTCACCCCTAGCCTCTTGCCTCTTTAACTCCACTTCCCTTTCCCGACACCTGTTTATTAAATCAACAAGCGTGGTAAATGAGGATGGAGATATGCTATCTCTGAATTCCACTGTTAGCATAGCATAGAACCTATCAATCTTGCTCTTTTCGGTCGATACCACATCCGGACAAAACTTGGCCCGATCAAAGAAGGCCCCGGCCAATTCGTCAATTGACTCAGTCGTCTGTCTCATGAGGAAAAACTCCTCAGTCATCCTGTCCACCGCGGCTTGCGGGCAGTGGTATTTCAGAAAAGCCGCTTTAAATTCCTCCCAAGACATAGAGGTCACCCCAGAAACACCTCTCTCTCTACGGAGATTCAACAGCCATTCCTTTGCCCTCCCAGTCAACATAGGCACACTGAACATTACCCTATCCTCGGGCCTGCATCTAGTCGTTTCGAAATTCGACTCCATATCCACCACCCACCGGTGGCTAAGTATCGGGTCCACCTGACCGTCGTATTCTTTCGGTTTAATCACCATGAAATCCTTGAGAGTACAACCTCGATGTTCCTTATCTTTCTCTTTCATGACCTCTTCAAGAGAGAGCTTAATAGTTCCCCTCATTTCCTCCATCAAGAGATTTGTGGCTTGCTTAAACGCCTTGGCCACTTCTTCCTTTATCATATCTTGGATCCTTGGATCCAACGGTTCTTCGTTCACATCAACATTTTCGTGGTGGTCACCCTCCTCCGTCATCTCTTAACTAAGAAATAGTACCAAAAACACCTTAACATTCCTATACCTTCAAATCACCTAGGGTATATATATATATATTTACCTACTTATACACATACATATACGATCACCTTCACCTAATCCTTGTAAATGTTCATTGTCATATGGTTATCATAAAAGCTCTTGCACATCTCGTCTTATTAATCATATTGGCCAGACATGTTTAATAATACGTTATGCCCAAGTGTAATTATCATATGCATATAACAATTCACAAGACAAGTTTCGGCACACATAACACTTTGTCATTCAATCAATCATATGCATTTACAACATATATACATAATCACTTATTAAATCATTACTAACCTTTCATTTCCGAAAGCTCCGAGTCTTAGTCAAGTCCTTCGTGGATTCTCGTATCATTTCCCCCATATCAAGAGCATCCGGTTTGAGCTTAGTGTCTCGCACACCAAATCCCTCAAACCATTGCTCTGATACCAAGTTGAAACACACCACTTTTAAAAACTATACTTTAACGCTCGGAAGTCTTAATCCCATAAATTTTTTTTTTTACCTCTCGCGTAGCGCGAGAGTTATTGGTCACCTCCCTCGCGTAGCGCGAGGGACCTGTTTTCACAGAAAGTTTCCAGTTTTTCATTAGTTTTCACACTTAGCCATTTTTCTAACTTTTTCCAAAATACAAGACAACAAATTTGCCCAACACATGGGTTTTAACCAAAAACCCCTTCAACAACATGATCACAACCCAAAAACATGTTTTGTTTATCAAATTACAATCAAAAAGGGGAATTCCACCAACTCATCAAAACATGAAAATATGCATACGAGGATCCGCCAACGCCTTGGACTTGACTTTGACTACCTCGGAGCTTTTCCTACATTCACCACACATATCACCATTAGTAATGAAGATAAATTCATAACAAACAAGTAAATTCCTACTTGTTTCACCCATTCACCCATTTGACCCGTTTCCACCCAAATTGTCATTTAGGCTACATATTCTTGCACCCTTACTACAAGTTTCAATTATGATCAACACATGATCCATTTCCATTATGGCACAAAGGCCATAACTCCTTTTCATTTATGATCAACACATGATCCATTTCCAATATGGCACAAGGCCATATCTCCGTTTTATTTATGATCAACACATGATCCATTACCATTATAGCACAAGGCCATAACTCCGTTTCATTTATGATCAACACATGATCCATTACCATTATAGGTTAACACTATAACTACATTCATTCATTGCACATACTAAATCATTCACAATTTATCATATCACAAGTATGCACACAATCACATAACACATAATCCATAAAATTCACCATTTATCATCAATACTAAGTAAGTGCATAGGCACTTACCTTTTGGGTTAGACGACTCCGCTCCGCCTTCTAGACCCACAATTTGATTGCCTAAACATACACACCTAGTTTAGTAATCTAATCATTCATTCAAAACACATACAATTGAGTTTACCACCCAAATTTCCATTTTCAACCCAAATTGACCCGTTTGGGTTATTTCCATATCAAAACACCCCCTTTAATCAAGAACTCAACTCAACCACTAGAATTCTCTTTCCAATACCTTGACACTAATTTTTATCAAACTAGTTTCTTTAAGTTAATTTGGGGTTTGTTTAAGTGTCTAACACCTCTATAACACTTAATCATCATCAATTTATCAATTTTTCATCAAAACCCCAAAACCCCCAATTTCCTCCATATGAACCCTAACTTTCAAAAATCAAAATCAAAGGGTTCCATGGTGTTGTTCACCTTCCTACACCTTTAGTTTAGCTAGATTATCAATAATCTAACACCATTTTACCACATGCAACCATAATTTCGGGTTTTCAATAAAACCCAACAAGAACACCATAAATGGTGGATCAAAGAGGAAGAAATCACTTACTTGATGTTAGAAAGGTGATGTGTGAGCCAACACCTTCAAGTTACAAGCTTCAAACACACGAATTTTGGCTTCAACCCGATTTCTCCTCTCTTCCTCTTCTCTTGAACGACTCAACTCCAAAATGAACTCAATTTTGACTTCTAAAGGTCAAATATGGCAGATTTGCCATGTTTCACCTTTAGCCCCTCTACTTTCAATCTTTTTCCTTCCATAACTATTTAAAACTAGTATATCCCCGTTACTAACTTGAAACCCGCTTGTTTCAACTTATTTCTAAAATATTATTTTCACCATAATATTTATTAGAATTATTTATTTATTTATAACGAGACCCGGATTTTGGTTTGTTACAACTAAGCTATATTATGGGGAGTATTGTCCTATACGCAGTATAGCTTGGTATAAAATAGTATAGCTTAGTATAACTTGGTGTAGTATACCTTGGTATAGAATAATATAACTTAGTATAGTATAGTATTGTATTGTATCGTCTCGTATCATCTGGTATAGTAAAGCCCACCAATAGGTGGTTTTAAGATTGAATAATTGTAAAAAATAAACGTACCACTAGATTAATACGTCAAAATTAACATGCAAAAAAATCTCATAGGTGGCATATAGGGCTATACTCATCATATACAAATCAAAATTTGTTCAAGTTTGAAAAAAATAGGTGGCGTATGGACCTATATGGGTCGTATAGGTCTATATGGGGGGCGTATAGGCTTCTGCCGATAGGGCTATACTCACCATATAAAAATCAAAATTTGCTCAAGTTTGAAAAAAATAGGTGATGTATGGACCTATATGGGTCGTATAGGCCTATATGTGTCGTATATGCCTATATGGGGGCGTATAGGGCTATACTTACCATATACAAATCAAAATTTGCTCAAGTTTGAAAAAAAGAGGTGGCGTATAGACCTATATGGGTCGTATAGGGTCAGCCGCCAGATCAGAACTGACAACTGCAGGTCTGTTTTTCAAGTTTAGGGGCTATACGCCCTGTATTGGTCTATACGAGGCGTATAGACTTGGCGGCGTGTCCAAATAGTAAAATTACGTGTCCCATTAGAATTTCCCTTATTATAACACTTAAGTGTCGGTGAGTTTTTTAAAAGTGTAATTCTCACCCTAGACTATTAGAAATAGCATAACTCACTCCGAATTTATAAAATGTCACTTTGACACCCTTTGGTTTAATAAAAATATAAAAAAGTTTAAATATGTAAAAAAAATCTTTAATGAACGAATATAAACGAACGAACGTTGGGTATATATAATAACATTTGTTCGTTAATTTTTTTTTCTTGACGTTCCGGTATACATTTCGTTAAGAACCGAGTTGTATTAAATGTAGGGTTTTTTTAGGTGTCGTGGGTTATATCTACTGACGGTGACATACTGGTACCGTGAAGAACGAGACCGACACCTACTTAAAAACACCGATTCCGTTATATAACTGTTTTTTTTTCGATCTTTCGATCTCTACAACCGATTCGTCGTAACTTTATACGTTTCTTCTGTTTACTTAATTACGTTTCTTTTTGTGTTTAGCAACGTTAATGTCACCGCATTAAGCATTTAAGATCTGCCTCCCACCACGTGACACGAATGCCTACCGCTGCGGAGCGCGAGGCTCATTTTCTAGTTAAGAATTAAACTCAAACTTTGACAAACCAAAATCATACATATGAAATTAAATAAAAGCCTAAATAGTCAAACTCAAACCTCAAAAATGATTACTAAAATAGTTTTTAATCAATAATACAGTTATGAAAATGGTTGTAAACCCTTTTTAAGTGCAACTTTTAATATATAACAAATTACTCATAAGTCACATGTCTCTAATCTTTGAACTCTTTCATGTTGTAACTATTGTAAAGTCCGGGAAGTGATTTAGAGTTTTGACGGGACCACTAGGCTAGAGCCTAATGGTTACTAAAATAGTTTCTTTCCCAACCCCCCCCCCCCTCCCCCCCCCCCCCCCACGAGTGCTTGCAGATCAAATTTAGACTTCTGTCACAATTGCTTTTCCTGTTTCTATTTGTTGCTCCAAAAGTCACACAAACACACACAAAACTCTCCATTTCAAGATTTCTTTAACCAGAATATGACGTTTTTGTAGCAGCACCCGCACGCACGCACCACTCTCTCTTTTTCAATTCTCTCACACACATACAAACACAAACACACGTCAAGGCATCTGCTTTATATACCAAACTTAAATAACAACACCCAACAAACTATTTTCTTCAATGCCCATGACTTTCACAGACTCTTTTCGTTCTCTTTCTCTCAACACTTCAAACCCTAACCACAATTTCTACAACTCATCTTCTTCTTCTTCTTCACTAAACTTCCCTCTTATCATCACCAACCAAGAAGATGAAGAGTATGAAGAAGAACCTGAAGAACTTGACCTCAATCTCAGTAACAACAATGGCAGAATCAAACCAACAAAGACATGTGCAAGAGGCCATTGGAGACCAGCTGAAGATGCTAAACTCAAAGAGCTTGTTGCTGTCTATGGTCCCCAAAACTGGAACCTTATTGCTGAGAAACTAGAAGGAAGATCAGGTACTAATTAGTTAGTTTAAAATTTTATACTTTTATAGTAATTTTAAACTAGTTTTTATGTGTTTTTGAAAATATATTTTAGGGAAGAGTTGCAGGTTGAGGTGGTTTAACCAACTAGATCCAAGAATTAACAGAAAGGCTTTTAGTGATGAAGAAGAAGAAAGACTGATGACTGCTCATAGAATGTACGGAAACAAATGGGCATTAATTGCAAGGCTTTTCCCTGGTAGGACTGATAATGCTGTCAAGAATCATTGGCATGTAATCATGGCTAGAAAGTATAGAGAACAGTCAAATGCTCATCGGAAAAGAAGAATGCTCATCACTCAAAATCAGTTTCAAACCAGTAACTTCAGACTACCAGACACTGCCTCCGCCCCTATACCTCCACCGCAGCCGATGTTAATCGCCACCGGTGCTCCACCACCTTACAATGGGATGTTTCCTCATCATCAACCACCGTTTGGTCTCATCTCCGGTTAGTTCTTTAATTTCCTTCTTTAATTATGTGTTATAAAGTCAGGTGCTTTTTTAGGGTTTTCACAATAAATAAACCAATCCTTTTGAGTGTTTTCATTTGAAATAAGAAAATCATTATGTAAACACATTCTTTTTAATATGTATTTGAATATTACTTTAAAAGGGTGACAAGACTAAACGGGTATGGATTTTAATGCATGATGTACAAGTCATCAAAGCGTGAAACTAAGTATTCTTTTTATGTCGTATATATAACCTGCCATTTCTGTTTACAAAATGGTGATATTTTCAGGTGTCAAGAACAACAATCAGATGATGATGATGATGGACATCTTTAGAAGCAAGAACACATGTTGGGATAACTCATCATCATCATCAAACACATCATGGATGATGGGTACAAGGACCACCACCGGTACTACCAATTTCTATGACCATCATCATCAACACCAATATGATGAACAACATGCAGTACCATCCGTGATGATGAGTGCTGATATAAGTCATCATCAGTATTACCATCACCATGTTTATAATAACAGTAGCACCAGCTCCTCATCAGGTGCAGTAACACCACCACCACAAGTTTTAGAAAGCCAGCAGTTTTCTGAACCTAATATTGACATTTCGCCACATCTTATAGACTTTCTTGGAGTTGGAGCCACTTAGAACTTCATATGTGTTTAATTTCTATCTTTTAACTTCTTTTAGTTAATTAATGTTAAGTTAATCTGTTTGTCAATTTTATTGATTAATCAATCACTTCATTTCCATCAACTTTCTTCTCAATTTGCATTTCGACTATAATTAAGGTTGTCAATGTGGGGCTAGCCCGCAGAGGCATATGCCTCTTAGAGGGGAAGTCTCACGTTCATACCTGGGCAAGGAAGTACTTTATGATTATTTGTGTAAAAGTAGAGTATGTGTAACGTTTTTTGTTAAAAAAATTATAATTAAGGTTTAAATAATAAATTAATATATAATTGTTTTAATTTGTTTGGGTTATGGGAATTAATTCATTCTTATATAATTAAGACGAGTAACGGCCAAACATCGTTTCCTCAGCAGAATCTTCGCAGGTGTGATTGTTCATGTTATTCACATGGGAGTGGACATGTAACAAGCTAACAACATTGTCATCATCAAACATATGTTTCTGTGGAAACATAACAGAAATAAGTTGCATGAGGTTGGCCCCATTTTTGGTATGTATCACTATTGAATATATATATTTGGCCAATAATTTTAATGAGTAGGCATAAACGAAATACAACGCTACATATAATTATTTTTAAAAAGGGCCCATTTTCATATAAGTTGATTTATATAGAAAATGAATAAAAGTACAGTTACAAATGTTATTATCATGTTGCGAAGCAACAACCACCGCAAGAAACAAAGGCTATAGCGAGGACATTGTCTTTAAAGAGGAGATCGAAGCCTTTTCACGTGCAGACAGCAAACTTGTCCATCCATCTCGTGTGAATCGATTTCATATGCTTACTGAAATCTTGTGAAGGGACCTTAAACGAAGATAATAAAAATATTTGACAATAGAATTGTTTGGATAGATATCTTTTATTTATTGTTAGGGGGTGTGTACCTAATCTGTTATCTCGATTTGTTAGCTTTTGCGAGACAAACAGAATGAATTAATGTTCCGCCGAATCAGCCAAACCAATCAAGGTGAATATGGTTTAGTCATTTGAATCGATTCTTTAATCTATAAAAACATTAATTGTACAATATTTTTTTAAAAGGTTACACATGTCCCCTACGAAAGTGATACTTAATTGACTCAATTGATTATGCTACTATAACATATATGAAAATAATAAAACCAAATTGGATTTTTTTTTAAAAGGTTACACATGTCCCCTACGAAAGTGGTATCCAAAGTGTATTATTTAAGGTATCTCTTTGGGGCATAGTTTTAGATTTGAGTTCGGAAGATGGGCTTTTTCATGGGTGGAGTCGAGAATTTTTTTCTTACTTGGTTTCTATTTTTCGATACTTGAATTCTAACATGCCGACATACTGCTTTTTAGGCCGGCAAGGTTCAATTCGTGTGATCGGATGGGGTTGGTTACATAATAAAATACGATACGATAATAAAACTGCATTATGATTAGATAATAAAAATACATTATCGTTAGATATTAAAAATACAATCTTATGAAAATGATCTATTTCATCTTCGACCAAAACCATCACAAAGAACTTTTTTTCAATGCTACAAATACGAGAATCGATTATATATTTATTCCTACGATTACCATTTACCACTAAAATCTCATTGTGAAAAATCATGGCCTATTTGTTGACAAAGACCTCTAACCAAATAGTCTTTAAAATCACAAAACAAGTAAACATTCAAGTAACCAAGTTTAACATAAACATTCAATAATCTCTAAAATCACCAAACATTCAAGATTAAGAATCAATCATCTCAAAATCACTAAACAATCAAGATTAAGAATCGCTATTACCTAAAATTTCAAGTTTGGATTCAACTTTCAACTTTAAACAACAAATAACAATCAACATTCAACCATCTTATGAGGTTAAACAAGAAAAAAAAATATGGAAACTAACCTTGTTACTGATGCATAATCGTTGTTGTTGGTTGACTTTCGTTGGTCGAGTGGTTTAGTTTTCGCTTTGCCTAAGTAACGACTAACGCATGTCGCTATTGTGATCATAATGCCGATTGTTTTTTAATTATTTTAGAGATAGATTTAAAATAAAGGAAATTAGGCAACAATCGTGTAATATACTCGTTTAAAATTCGAAATTCACTGCGGTCGCTTGACCCCAATATGGCCTTGGTACCTCCGCCGCTCCCCCACTATGTGTGTTTTGCTTTTAAAGTGTCATTTTAGTCCTCTGTGGTTTGGTCATTTTTTCTATTTTCATTAAAAAACCTTTTTAGCTTTTTCGTCCCTGACTTTTCAAAATCTAGTCATTTTCATTCAAATGACTAACTCCGTCTACAGTTTAACGTTAAATCAAGGTGTCGGTTTGAAGTTTATAGGTTAAAATCTAAACAAATTGCCCTTGATTTAACCAAAATTGACCATGATTTAACGTAAAAATGTAGATGGAGTTAGTCAGATGGATGAAAATGACTATATTTTCAAAAGTCGGGGACGAAAAATCTAATTATTAAAGTGACTAAAATGGCCAAACCAGAAGAATGAAAATAGCACTTTACTCTTTAAACTTTAATTTTTTAATACTAGAAGGAGTATAATGGTCATTTTAGAAAATTTAACAGAAAACTTAACACTCATCCACATTAAGGAGCACCGGTGTTACGTTTTGACAATCTTGTGGACAATCGGTGCAGGATTCAAACGTAAGGACCATACTTACCATTTGTGAAAACCATAGGGAATGTCCGTGTAATTAACTTCTATTTTTATTTCTCCAAAAATGAAAATAAATATTAATATAACCTTTAGGCAGATGAACTAAAATTGGATCGAAGCAAGAGTATAAATTGTCTGTGGGCATCTTATGAATGGTTTGGGCCTAGCCTACCCACCAAACATAAGAATATTTATAGGATTGTTTCTATCTTCTTTTTTCCTTTTCTGGAATTTCAAATAATCAAAACTGAAGTTATATTTTTAAGATAGTGTTCGATAACTGATAAGTATATTATATATAACTTTTTCTTTAACGATAAAAAAAAACAAGTTTGTCACAAACAAGAGCCAATGTCGACGACTATAGCACTTGCTTCTGCCCTTACTAATGCACGTTACCAACAGATGGACCAAAAAGAGGTATTGAAGTCTGGTGATTCAAATTGAAGCAGAAGAAATTTAAAATTTGGAAAATAGAAGATTTGTAGAGAAATATGGAAGGATTCAACTAGATGGTTTGATCCGAGGTAATGAATTTGTGGTTCTTCCTAATTCGTCATTTACATTTACATGTATACCAATTTGACGTTGATATGTCATATGTGTGCTTGCAACAATTTAGGGTTTTCACCCAAAATGAATTACAAAATCGGGGCCTTTTAAATAAAAATCAACATCTTTTTTCTTAGAACATAATTTCTCTACATAGTTTCTTAAACTCACATAATCACACGTATTAAAGTTGGAGTGAATTTAGTAAAAAGAAAACTCTTTCAGATGTATTGATTTTTTGTTATTCTTGTGAAAATCTGAAAATTATACAAAATTAAATCCAAAAGTTTGAGGCCCCTTAAATATAGAGGCCTTAGGTGGTAGCTTGTTTTTTTTTTATGGTCGAGCCACCCCTATAAACATGGATATGTAACATGTGTTCATATGTAAATATAACAAGTGTGTCGCTATATGTGAGGACGAAGACTAAGAAAGCCATACATATATGTAACAAGTGCGTTTATATACGTGGGGAAGAAGACTAAAAAGCCATACGTACATATAACAAGGTCCGAGAAGTTGATTTGTGATGCCGCCAATAATCAGGTTACCTTTTCAGTACTAGTTACCGAAATTAATCAAACAAGTCTTCCCCAAATTACCCTTGAACATTAAATTTAAATGATTTTAACAGCTTCATAATTATAGATTTGCCACTCAAGCATATCAACAATCATGAAAACTATATGTTGTTAAACAATGTTTCAATTGGTTGGTATTTTGGATACTATGTAATGACTTTTAATTTCCGTTGCAATGATTTCATTTTTAAGGTTGAGTTATTTGGGAATGAGTAAATTCAAAGCGTAAGGACTCCCGGGTTTAGGGCCTTACATGGCCCCTATTTATAGAGTCTTGTTCTTCATTAGCCGCCTCTAATGAAGAAACCCGCTTTAACTTTGGCAACACTCTCCTCATTGATTCAACTCTTTTGAATCAATAAGAAGTTTAACTTTACCTTGTATACAACCTTCTCCTAGTGTCAACAATGTCTCTAAATTATCTCAACTTCATCTTCAATACCGTGTCAACAATGTCTCTAAATTATCTCAACTTCATCTTCAATACCAAACAGATTGATGATAAGTAGAATTGGTAGGCATTGGCCTCAAATAAACCCAACATATATTTAATTATATTTTTTTAAATAAACTTATTTTGGTCAAGTTTAAAACTTTAACCGGTTTTTAACTTCCATCAATTCTAAAAATTATGTGTATTACGTTTTGACAAACTATTATAGTAAAGATGTAATTTCTCATAGACAAAATAGAACTACAATATGAGCATATGCTACAATAACCATCTGTCTAATTAACTCATTTAGATAATACAAAAAGTTTGACGTTTTTAAAATAGCTAAACTAGTTTTTCCTACTTATAAAAAGTAAAGAAAGAAAGAAATAAAGTAATAAAATAAAAAGAAAAGAAACAAAAGATCATTAAAGAAGCATTAAAAGTATCACATGACATGGGGTCCTTTGTAAATTCATAATTCCACAACATTTATATTTGTGGCTATCAAATTTTGATAACACTACTACACATATCCCCACTCAATCCCCTACATGTTTACACTCTGAATATGTTTACAACATTTTTGTACAAATACCACAAAACTAAAGGGTACTTGTCAAATCTTGTTTGTTTCTTGAAGTGACTATACAATAAGTTGGGCACTTGATTGAGTTAGTTTTATTGGTTTATATATGTTTATTTTATATAAATAAAGAATAAAATACCTGAGATAACATGACTCATTATTATTTTCAGGGGCGGCCCTAAGCGAGGCGGGGAGGGCGACCGTCTGGGGCCCGGTTTCCTAAGAGGCCCGTAGTTTTTTTTAAAAAAATTACTTAAGTTTGACCCTCTAGATTGTCTCACCAGTTACATATTTCATGTTTTAGAATATTGAAAAAGCTTGAGTTAAATGGGTTGGTTTTAAATTACCTAATAATGCTCTTCCACTCAAGGAGGTTGCAGGTTCGATTCCTGCAGCCCTCCTTTTTATTTTTTCTTCTTTTTAAAATAGATCATTGCTCTCCCTAACTTTAGTTAAATTACAAAAGTCACCCACAACTTTAACTATTAATCTGACACCCCTAACTTTGTAAAAATGGCATAACTAACCCCTAACTTTATAAATTGGTAATTTGACACTTCTCCCCCCACTTCGGTAAAATGGCAAAACTCACCCCTAGCTTTGTAAATTGTTAATTTTACCACCTCAAGTTTAACGAATTTATCGTTTCAATGTTAACTCCTATTCGCGTCACAATTTATCTATTTTTCGAACTCCATGACCGAGTCGTGGCAACTTCATACGTTTCTTTTATATACTATTAACCCACTTAGAAATTAGAAAAATGCCCACTACTTGTATTATCCATTTATCTTATTAACCCACTTAGAAATTAAAAAAAACCCACTAGATTTTCAAACTTATTAAAAAATAACAAAATAATCATTATTCGTTTGTTATATTTTTTATTATGCCATTATGAGTTTATATTATGGGGCCCGTTTTTTTTAAATGTTCCGGGCCTAAAACATTTTAAGGAATCTCAGGACCGGCCCTGATTATTTTACTGTTATTACTTTTGTAAGGCAAGGATATAGTCAAAGTATATATTTGTTTATAATTTAAAACAAAATACAACTGTAAGGAAATAATACTAAAAGATAAGAAAAATGTAAAAGTAATAGAAAATGAAGACTTTATGCTTCACTTTCTTTTTAAAAGCTTTTTGGTTGAAAGAGATGGATTTGTTTGGGTTTTTATGAATTGTATTCTCAGCCAAAGGACCCCACAGAACCCCTCTTTATGTTTCTCAAATTGCCCCTTCTTCATCTATAATATTCTTATTCTGACGATATTTCCATGCATAGTTGACACAGGTGAAATTAGAATCTTCTCATCATAAATCATTAAATTGTTTCGGAAGATAAAAGAAAATTATAGGTTAATAAAACTTTAAGTTATGGTGACAAACTTGAAACATGTAAGAAAACATACCCACAAATAAAAATATAAAATGAAATACAATTGTCTTTTTAAACAAAAGCATTTGTTCAAAAGGTGAATTGAACATAAAAGTAGTATACACCACACTTAAACTAATTTTAAGTAAGGAATTTCATGAACTATATAACACTATTTACATTCCGTTTTAACTGTAATACATAAAACGGTTATATAACCAGTTATCTCACTCTCTTTCTCTCTATCATACACTGATCATTCTAAAATTAATTCTATACTGAACATGCACGTTTAAAGACAAATCATTTTAAATAGATTGAACCTTTACTATCTCTTAACCGATAAATTCTTACAAATTTATTGTATAAATACAAATATGATAAGCAAACTCAAGACTTCAAGATTATTGATTCATCATGGTTATCTCATCCCTTTAATCTTTTCATAGACAGTTTTATTGCTCTTGATGAAAGTCTATACTTTTGATAAAAGTTGGATGACATATTAAGCACTTGAAGCAGAAGACAAACTGTTAGAAATTCTTGAATTAGATTCACTCACCATCATGGCATCATCATCTTGCATTTTGGCACATTCAAGAATCTTTCTTGTTCCATTTCAAGCCCCTTTGTTAAACACATTTATTTGCTTATAGTCATGTACAAATAAAACTGCACACTTTACAACCCTATAGTCATCACAAACCAAAACCTCTATAGTCCCTAACATCCTTCAAAACCCAAACCTTTTCCCTCTTCAATTTAACATTTAAATCTTCATCTATTTCAACTAAGAAGTCTCCCGAAAATTAAGCGATCTTGACAAAGCAGCAGGATTAGCTTGCAAATTAGCCAAAGAACTACCAACAACTTCATTATTCTCATTGATTTTCGACTGAAAAGCCTTTGAAAGAACGCCCCCATTGATCGATTTACCGTCATTTTCATCCTTTGAGACCCCTAAACTCGACCATAACGAGCTCTTCGCCGCCTTATTTGGATCATTGATCCGTAAACTCCCTGAATCTTTACCCTTCAAAAGCTCTTCATTCCCATCTCTAGAATGCTTGCCCAATGGAGAATTAGGATTCATCAATGGCATACTCCATGGGCTTTGTTGCACTTGTACGGTACAACCCCAATAATGCGGTGGTGGATAGAAATTTACTGGAAAACCCGGATTATAACACCACGGAGAAGAGGGAAAACAGGGGATTTGAACAGGGTATTTTGGTAAATTCGTTAAACCGTTATTCCCACCATTTTCTACCAAATTTGAAACGGAACTCGAACTTTCTTCTTCTGGGTTCTTGAATTTGTCAGAAAAGTTTAGAGCTTGATTCATGGATTCACAAAGACGGACATCAGAAGATTCAGAACCGAAGTTGAGAACACTCCCGTTGTTTTTCAAACAAGTGTCGGTAATAATCAAGTGTCGGTAATAAGAAGCCGAAGACAAACTCTTGTTCTTTCGTCTACCCGAACCAACGGGTGTGTTTCGCATTGTCCCGCCCGCGGTCCAGTATCTTTGACAGTTTTTGCAAAAATGACGTGGTTGGTTAACGTTGTAGTTGTTGTAGTAACAGAATTTGGTGTCCATGCTGTTGCATCGAGGGCACGGTAGAATCTTGTCAGGTTTTTGTGGTTTTTCGTCTGCGTTCGAGTTTTTTTGGGCGTTTTTGGATGGGACTTCTTTGTCCGGAGTTGGCGTTTTGGGATCGTCGTTGATTCCGACGGATGTTGATTGATCCGAGCTCGTGTCGTCTACACATTCGTTCTCGGTTGTTTTCTGAAAAGATAAGAAATCGAAACAATATTAATGAATGATATTTTCTGTAGTTAACCAGATTAATAACTTAATAAATCAGTTATAGATTATTAATAAATAAAATAATAACTATAATAGAAAATAAATTCTGTTAACACTTAATTGCTAATCAATAACAAAAAAAAAAGAAACTTATAGACTATTGATAAATAAAGTAATAATAGCTACAACAGATAATAAATTCGACCAATATTAAATTTCAGCTGAACGAATAAAATAGAGGTTTATAAAATAAAGTTTTAAGAAATTTTTAAAATTGTTGAAATCAAACAACAACCCAACAAAATGGAACATAAATCACTTCAAAAACTCGTATATTCATACCTTAATTTCTCCGGAACAATATTGTTGTCGTTCAACAGCTTTACTAAGAACAACATCATCAAGATGGGACAACTGAATCGTCTTCCCGAAAAGCTTGATCGCCGGGTCTTTAACTTCCGACATGAGGGTATGTTGATCGGGAGGGAGGTGTTTGGGTTGTCGTGATTTGTAACGTAAGTCTGTTTTGTTAATTTTGCGGCAGTTGGAGTGGTGGTTAAAAAGCAGAGGCGAAAGTATGACACGTAGGCAGGGGGAGTAAATATGAGCCACAAGTTCTTTGTGGCTTGTGAGATTTTCTTTGGGGGAAAGTGGGGTAAGCCTACTTTTTATTTGGTGCAGGTTTTTGATATATATTCTTGTTCCCGATAATATATTCTTTTATTTAACAAAGTGGGTTATGTTATTTTATAAAGATTATAAATTAATTAACTTTATTAATCGTGGTTGATTAATGATTATTATTTGGTTTGTATCAATGTTTTTTTTACTTGGGTTATTCATAAGAACATGATTACTTTATATTAAGGATTTATTTAAAATTTAATGGACCACTAATCCGTGGTTTAACTTAAATTGTTGATTCTATACAAACGTGGTTAAATTCCACTAGGAAAGTCATCGGAATACTATTTTTTTCATGAATTGATTTATCAAAACGTCTTATTTTTATATAACTTTAACCAAAAGTATTATCCTATAACACCTTATTTTACAACCATCTCCTCTATATAACATGACCAAAAATTATGTAAAATATAAGTTTTACTAAAAGAAATTTGCTTTTGATCCTATGATTTTTATACCATCTGTGTGTATGCATCATATATATATAATTTGGAGGCTTCATAAAAAAGGAGCCAAAGCGTTTGCATTACTTTACCATGGGTGTTCATGGTCCGGTTTTGAGAGTTTTAAATCAAACCTTAAGCCAAACCATTAGTAACAGTTTTTTATTATCAAAACTAAAACTAAAATCGTTGAAATTTAAAACCGAGCCAAACCAAACCAAACCAAACCGTTATTGACTCTTTGGTTCCGGTTCGGTTTCTTGGACTATACTTTATTGGGCCTTTGCATGTATATAATGCGCAAAATTAAAAAAAGAAAAAAAGTTATTTACATATTACTCTGCTATATATTAAAATCTTCCTGTTAATCCCAAATATATATCAATAATGTCTTTAAATTAATATAAGTTAGTACATGAAGTTGCTTTCTGACAATAAAAGAAAACTTACAAAATTGGATACACTTTCCTTAGGTTTATTTGATAGGACTTCAAGAGACAGAAGTGAAGTCAAAAATCCCTCTTGAAGTCAAAATTATTTTATGACTAAACCTATACAATACAACCAAAAATGCAATATTAGATTACTTCAATTATAAAATATAAATAACTAAATATATGTAATATAAAGCATATAAAAGTATAAATTATACTGTCAAATCTTACGGTCTGGTACGGTTTTATACTACTGGTTTTCGGCACAAACCGCAAACTAAACCGTTCGCTGCGGTTTGAAATTTTTAAAACTGACTGAGCGAAAGTTAAAAAAACCGACCGTAAAACCAAACCGACGATCGGTTTCAGATTACTAGTAGCCGCCATGATGTTTTGTTTTGGTAATGTTTGTGGTAAATTAACGAGGTTTTTTAGTACATTTTTTATTTATTAAATGATCAAAAACTTTATCCATAAGGGATTAGACAATAACACCCTTTCACTGTTCGTTTGGGTGGTCTAGAGTTCATTGAATTGGGCTTGACAACAATCGTAATCCAAGCCCATACAAAGCATCTAACTCGATTCAGCAAGTGGCAACCTGACACGTGGACAAACTATCCACCTTGTATTGTTGACTTTTAACGTGTCAACCCAACAGTCACCGTATCGCATGGACATTAAAGTATCACAATGAACCTTTTACTGAAACAAAACGTAATGTACAAAAACTTGCATTTACTTGTTCACGTGACCACTTTTTTTTTTTTCAATTTTGTGCAAGGGTTTTTGCGGTTGGTACAACCCTTCACTGACGTCCCTTCTTTTGACGTGTTAAGGCCATCAAAACCCCCTTCTCCCACCGTCATTATTTTGAATTTTCAGGCCTGGTCTCGACAATTTTCAAAACATTTTAGGACAAGGATATGAAAAAAAAATCCAGGCCTCTATACATTGAATTTAAAAAAAAACACATATATATAAAAAACTAGGTTAAAATCCCGTGTATTACACGGATTAAATAAATGTAATGTCATATATTTATTAATAAAAAATTTTAATTTCTTTAAAAACCCGTGTATTACATGAGTTGAATGATTTGACGGGACGATTATAAATTCTGTTAAGTTAAAATTTTAAAACATTTTTTTCAACTCGGTATTAATATTTTTTTTATGTAATTGATAAATGTTAATTTATATTAAATTCATTTAGTTAATGATATAATAACTATCTATAACTAAATAATAAGTATTCATAATTAGATTTATATTAGATATTTAAAAGTATATATTATTTTAATATAACTATTTAATAGGAGAGAGAGGCGGGAAAAATATACTAAGGATGCACCACAAGTGACATGTGTCTCAAAAAAACCTTTATTTATTAGTATAGATTAACTTCAGGCCTGGAGCCGTAGCCCACTTTCTCCCCCCTTGGGGGCCGGCCCTGCCTTCTTCACTGTCATCTTCAGGGTTCACAAATCTTTCGCTTTGATCTCCCTCGGAGGCTCTGACCTTGAGAAATATTCACCCGCGACTCCTCCTTCAGGGCAACAACAACAAAGCAACAACTACAACCTCAGTCGAAGACGAATCGCCAACGTCACGTTTCGTTGGAATCGATTCCGATCTACATTTACCGTTTTGGCAGCGGTTTGACTTCTACTGCTGATGGCACTCTCCTTCGGTCTCGTTGTTTTCCTTTTTCTAACCCTAGACTCGGATCTACACCTCGACTCCTTTTTCTAACCCTGGTAATTTTTTTTATCCTATGCGATTATTCAAGTTTATTAATTTCTCTGGATTCTCTAACATCAATAGGTTGAAATCTGACTTAGCTTACCAATTTTTTGCTTCACATTAGGTGTGAATTATGCACTATTTCAAGCGAAATTTGATAAATTTTGATGTACTTTTATATGACAAATACTAATGTTTATAATGTTGTTTATGCCATAGTTATTAAAGGTGCTAGGCGCACTCAAAGCGCATAGGCCTCGCTTGGAAGTTTTTTGTTTACTTGTATTGCTATATTCTTAGTATTGGAATATAAACCTTTTGGTTGGTTCTGTTTACTTGTCCTGCCATATTCTCAGTGTTCTCGAGATCATCTATACTTAATTTCGCATTAACATGATGTGTTCAAGATTCAAGTCCGTTCATTGGGAAGGGTGTAAATGTTAACCAACTTTTTAAGTAATAACTGTGCTAACCATTATCAAACAATCACATAATTTATAAATTATTTTTTTCTTTTAATTGTTAAAACAGTATTTAACTATCGTGAATATATATTTTGAACATAAATACGAAAACGATGAGTCTTACATATCCGTACCAAATAATGTTACATGTACGTGACACATATGTTTACGTATATGTAATACTAACAAAATGATAATTGTTACATATACGTAACACTATGTTTGAGAGTGAGTTTCATGGTTATCACATAAATATTAGTTAGTATTTGAATCTCACTCTCCTTTCATAATGGTGAATTCGGACAATAGGAAAACATTGTTAACATGTTGCACGAGCATGTGAAAATATAATAACATTAACACACATACAAAGTTACAAACTATTATTATGAAACAACAGATCGATCCCCATTCGAACTCGAACTAAAGGACAAAATAAGCCACATTTCCAATTTATTCTCTCATATTATTAATTTCTAGCATATATATATGACCTCGAAGTGGTCATAGACAGAAAGAAGCAAGTTCAATCCGTAATCCTTTAGAACTTCTCAAGTGGTTGAAGTCAAAAAGGCCCTTCCCGGTTGACGATTGGCTAGAGGTCCATGCCGCCCAAGAAGCTGCCATACAGCTTAATCGATTATGACATTGTGACCGATAAACTCAATACGCTTAATAAATATTAATTGTACACATATACGGTTGACAATTAGGGTTTTGTTTAGGTGTTATCTTTATATATTCATGTAAAGATAACAATAATTCAACGTACCTTGGCGTTAACACCATCGGGCATAATCCGATTCTCCGACTTCCACCTGATATAATCTTCGCGGGTAAACTTGGTGAATCCCCTAGATTTCACATTCTTAAAACCATTACGTGAAGCTTTCAACAGATTCCCACAATCAAGTAGAACATTTTTACAAGACAATATTGAGGGTGTAAATTACAAGCCGAGCTCGCTTAACTTAATAGATGCACGAACTCAACTAGTTTAGAGCTCTATTTCTAAAACTCGAATTCGGTTCATGACTAGTTTTTTTTAACTCGAGCTCAACTCATTTATTATTTAAATACTTTTTACATATATTTTTGTAACTATAATTTTTATATATAACATAAGATATATTATTTAATTATTTTTATCATAATTTTATATATAATGTATTACTGTTAAATATATATATAAAGAGTTAATTGCATTAATGGCCCTTATGGTTTGATCAAATTTCACGTTTGGCTCCCAGGTTTTGAAAATTGCAAACTTAGGCGAACCGGTTGAAACCAGGTTGTGCCTTTAGCCCCTGACTTTAATAACAATTAGTTTTTAACGGAAAACTATTCCATGTGTCATCCATGTGACTTGCGATTAGAAACTTAGCCTTAAAAGTGAATTAAAATCAGTAAAAAAGTACGATTTTTACGGATTTTTACTGATTTTAACTTATTTTTAGGGTTAAATCTGCAATCGTAAATCACATGGATGGTACATAGACTAATTTGTCGTTAAAATTGTTGGTATTAACGACTATTGCTAAAGACGCAGCCAAATCACAATTGTTTAGGCTAAGTAATTTGGAATTTTAAAAACTGAGTGCCAAACATGTAATTTGATCAATCCATAGGGACAATTTGTGCAACTAACTCGTTAGGCTTATTATGTGTAAAGCTTCCGCTCGAGCAATTAATCCAAAAAAAAGCTACAGTTTATTTAAGATCGGTTTAATATGAGTTTTTAGCGAGCCAATCTCGAGTAACTTTTGGCGTATTTACACCCTACAAGACATTAAAAGTATATAATCATACCATTTCCTGCTAACAATAATCTTTTGACGACCCGGAAACTTAAACTTTGCACGACGCAGAGCCTCCTGTGCATGGTGGCTATGGTTATCCTTACACCGAACCGAAAGAAGCACCTGACCGATTGCAACACGCGCACACGTCCCTAGCGGCTTCCCAAACGCCCCACGCATGCCCGTTTGGAGCCTATCGGCTCCAGCACACGACAACATCTTGTTGATCCGTAACACATGAAACGGGTGGACCCGAACCCTCAAGTGAAAAGTGTCTTTGCCAGCGTGCTTAGTCATGTACTTGTTACAAGCAATTCGTGCAGCTTCAAGTGCCTCACTTGACACGTTCTCTTTCTCCCAGCTAACTAGATGAACACAAAACGGGAGCTCATCTGCACCCTTCTTCTTCATCCCCACATCATAGATCCTGATCTTTGGATCCGGGACACCCCGACAGAATCGCGATTTCGGGTACGGTTTGTTTTTGATTTGGCGATAGCATCTCGCTGGTCCTGGTCATAAGTGATCACAAAACAATGATTTAGTTACTTTTTGACGATATAACAAACACTTAGTATGATCAACTAAACTAACAACTTACTCCTTCCCATGGCGATGGAGCTGATCGATCTGTTCGATTTATGTAGCTACAAATTAATTAAGCCCAAATATATTGAGGAAGAAGTGGAGAAATATCAACGGTTAGATTTAGTTGTAGAGACGAATTTTCTGGAAAGCAGTAGTAGTGTAAGTGGTGTGAAGATGCGATTGGTTGGATTCTGAGGATGAGATTAGGTTTGGTGGAACACTGGAACGGGCCATCTGTAAGAATCTCGTACGTAAATCCGACATTGTCATATGAATATCACCCATGCAAATTACAATTACCTCCTTACAAAGATGTTTTAATTGATATTTGATATAACTTAGACATCAAATATAGGAAAGAAAAAGTATATGGCCTAGCGTGGTACGTATTAAAATGGTGTTTTTTTTAAAATGATTGAGAGTTCAAGTCTGAAAAACACGATTTAAGAGTAGGTTTTGATGGTATGCGAATTAGTTGTTAAAATAATTTGAAAAAAATACCAAGAGGATAGCATATTACTGAATTACGAATGGTTTGTTGTAAATAAAATTTTAAGATGATACATGCGTAAAAGTTGAGCATATATAATGTGACTACATAAAGAAGAATAAATTCCTAAAGTAGTAAAGCACTATTGGTGATAAATAATTATTAAATATAAAGGTGATGAGGTGTCCATCTTTTTGTAAGTGCGGCAAGAAGGTCAAAAACTTACCTATCAAAACATTAAACATGTAAAATCTACCCACCCTAACTTGACGGAAACGTCTAAAAAAACCGACAACGTGTTACAATACAACGCACACAGTTACAAAAAATAAAATTAAAAGTTTTCTAGTTATATGATTCGTGTATATGGTCCGATAAATGGGTATATGGTTTCAGGTAATCGGGTTGGCCGTACCACCTAATTTCATATCCATCGCATGCTCACGAAAAATTGAAAAGTTAATCTCACACTTGATCCTATATGTATACCCGCCAAATTTCATGTATACCCATTCTATATTTGACAGATTTCATGTACACCCATTCTACATCTTTAGGGTTTCGGATATTGGCCCTGGCCTCGGATTTCTTTCGCACCCCTAAAATGTGTATTAGTCGACCTTAACCGAGAAAGAACACCACTCAGTGACGGATCTAGGAAAAAAAATTCACGGGTATCGGGCAAAAAAAATTTTCCCCTTGCATTCAATTAAATGAAACAATTTTTTTTCAGGAGGTTCACTGGTTTTAGATGCTCCAATTTCATAGGGCCGGACATAAAAAAACTCGTTTCGTTTCAATTGTTCGGGTCGGGTAAGGTTCATCACATAATAAAAATACGATTAAAAAAAACAACTTCATTAGAAATTAAAAAAACACACAATGTTTTCAAAACGGACCGGACAGTGAACCGGTTACGTTACCGGTTCACTGACGCTATGTATTATATAATATTTATAAATTAGTTTTAGATAATGTTAATAATAATTTTGATCCTTAAATACTATAAAATAAGTATAAAGAATCAGACATAATTTAATAACCATATACACTATCAAATACACCCAATTAATCTATATGCATATAGTAAGTTCTTTATGATTGAAGGGTTTCTTTTTATTTCTAATCGTCTAAAACAAACTGAGGGTGCAAAATAAATTCAATGTACAGTAGCCTAAACTAGGAAACAATTTACAAGGAAACCATAAATAATGGAATGACGGTGAATGGTGATTGCAGTAAATAAGTAAGAATATATGGTCAATTCTTAAACTTTAAACACAATTAATAAATTATAAAAAAGTAAACAAAAATTCATAATAAATAATCCAACAATTTAAAATCAAAGCAAATAGAAAAAGTATTAAAATTAAGGAAATGGATTCAATTTATAGAAATCAATTAATTTATTTGGAAAGACTATTGAAATCATTTAATGTCAATTAATGTCCAATCAATTCTACCCTTTAAAGTAAAGCGGTTCTTGCTTTTCCTTCTCCCTCTCACCGTATCTTCATCTCTAACATTATCTTGCAACCTTCATTTCGAAATTTTAAGGAGGCTCTGCAAGACTGCAACTGAATGTTTTTATTAAAATTTCTTGGGTTTTATAAAGTGTTATAATTTTTATAAAATTTAAAGGTTAGTGTTGAGATTTGTTTGTAAGAAAATTTCAGGGGTATCTAAAATTTCATTCAGGGTATCAGAAACATAAAACGGTTAAAAAAAATCTCATTGTGTGTCGAAAGTTGAGGGGTGGCGGCAGATACCCCTGCCCTCCCCTTAAATCCGCCCCTATATACAAACCTAGATACGATTGGACTACAAACCTTTGTTTGTCGTTAGATGAAATTATGATTAAAGCATTAGCAGCCGATTCTTTACATTTTTTATCATTTCCATATAATTAAACTAAAAATCACTAATTTTTCTACTTTTTTTCTCCCTCATTTTTCTTATCTTTATCCTTATATTTACAAAAAAATTATATATTTTCTCTCTCATCCACTCTCAACCACAACTCCTTAAAATATACAAAACTCACCCACATAATTATACCAAACCCGCTCTGAATGCTAACATGACTTGATGATTAGGCGAGATAATTTTATTTATTTTCATATTTAATTTATTGGATTTTATGATTACTCATTAATCATTCAAAACCAACTAATCCTCTTAATGATGAAACATTAATCATTCAAAACAGCCAAACAGTTTCAACGTTATCATCAACAATTCAAAACCAACAGGAATCACTGAGAATCATATTCAAACTACTGCTTAATTGCGAGTTCCGAGATGAACAAACCATTGACGACATCTACTTTGTACAAAAGATTTCTACCCAAAAAAGTTTATAAAACGCATCACAAATCATGTGATTCTTAATTTGATTCACTTCTCCATCTACCAAGGACAATACCAGGAATTGACGGTTAAGCGGTATTGATCCCGAGTACAATACAAGATAGGAATTGACGGCCATCTTATCTTTTAAATTGTTTTAAAAGTAAAGTATGTAAAGTTTTGTATTAATGACAGTATATATGTATTATTAAAGTAAGTGTTGCTGATTTTTAGTATGCACATGATTACCGAGCGTTCCATGTGCATACTGGGAAGCGTTCCAACATCAATCTACATACATGTCTTTATCAAATCCATAAAAACAACAGAGACATTATTCAACCCAAACGACATCACTAGATACTTGTAATGTCCATAGCATGTGCAGAAAGTAGTCATTCGTATATTCTCATCCCTCACCCTCAACTGATGATAACAAATCATGAAAACCAGCACGCCCCTTAACTGGTCGAACAGATCATAGATCCTAGGTAACTGATACCTATTCTTTATAGTCACCTTATTAAGCCCTCGGTAATCAATACGCATCTGCATACTCATGTCCTTACCCTCTACTCGCTTCAAAATTTCAAAAACCGAATTCCAGTTCATAATTCAATTTCAGGTAAATTCAAATTTCTGTTTTTTATGTTTGGTTCGAATAATGAACACCCCTGATACACATCAACATTGACTTGTGTAGTATTCGTTGTCTTGCATATGCGAGACATAAATAACAACACCATACGTGAGTTTGTTTATTAATGACAACATAATATTCACGTAGTATTCGTTGTCTTCACGAATATCACTAATTCAGAACTCATTTAAAGACATAGATATAGAGATGTCACGAGGAGAAGACTAGAAATAATCACTTTGATAAGAGCTTATATATTTGTTCATATATTTATTATATTGAATAACTATATAATTATTTTGCATATAAATTATTCGATGTAATCTTTATCGTTTATTTAGTTTTTAAGTATCCCAATTCATACATAATTTTAGTCCGTGTGCATAAAATCAGCTATTTTGAATCTATATCTCGTGTTTTATAAAAATAAAAAATTCTTTACAGTGCTTTAAGTTGATTAGTTATTCATTTCTATTCAAAAAAATTTAATATGTATAACAAAAAGGTGTATCAAATCCAAACAAATATAAACCACATAACAAACATGTTTTCAGAAAATTTGTAAGACGACCGAAAGTTGATAAATGATAGTACCTTCACGTATGATATAAAGAATATGATTCATTATAGCACAAATACATCTAGTGATATTTACGCCTGCTACGCAGATGAAAATAGATACACAACCAAAGACTCACGTATATCAAATGGCTAAGACATAGTTACACAGATATATAGCACATGCTGGATAATCCTACAAAAAACATTTGTTAAATCTATACTCGTGCTACACATGATACAACACACTCGTGTTATTATTATAAACCTATTAATTCCCACAACAAAAAGCTCTGTTATCTTCTTGAAGCTTTTGCCATAAACACAGCATTTCTCGAGGCCCTTGATAGTGTGCAACTACATACCCATCTTTGCAACCTTCATTATACACTCGTTCTTCTTTTTCATATCTTACTTCTAAACCATTCTTTTTTAAATCAGCAATCCAGATTCCCATTGCCACATCTTCTAGCTTAAACATCTGATAACATATACATTCCATTAAAATCCATTTTTATAAAAATAATTCCATATTTAATTTCTGAAAACCTTAAACCAACCTTTAGGTGACCCTTTTTGTGTTTATTGTTAATCGCCTTTGCAATGTCACTAGTCACAACATAACCCGGCCCGTGAGCCCACGGAGGGTACTTTTCTTCAGGCCATTCCTAACATAAATAAGATAAATTTTCAAACATAAAAACAAGCTAACTTTGTTGCATAATAACTAAAAGCCCGGTAAAACAGGTAGCTCGGGTCAACCTATACAATGGGTCAAAATGGTGACAGTGGTACTTTCAATTGTATAATTGAGTGACCCAAATCAACCCGTTTTATATAAGAATGGGTCATGATTGACATGTCTAAATTAATGACTAATGTTAGAAAAATAGCACGATACCTCAGGGCTGATATACCACTTGCTGTCGGGATTCCGATGAGGCTGAGAATCTGAATTAATTAAACCGTAAAGCAATCCGTGATCCACGTTAACTTGTTTTAAGGAAGCCAAAACTTCATCTGCACGAACAAATGCATCATCATCTGTTTTCATGACATATTTTGCCGAGATAACTTCTGTCTGTTATAAACACATATCTAGTCAGCAGCTACACTTTATTAAAATCTTTATGTGAGAATAAAGGTATAAAAAGATTACCCCAAATATACAAATGGCAACTGTCTTCCATGAGATTAGACTATAGTAGTCAACAAATGGCATTAACTGTACATCTCCATAAGTCTTTGCCTCATTCCAAAGTTCCTCATTCACCACTTTATTCTTATGCTACAATAATATTATTATTAAATCATGCCAATTTAAGATCAAGTGAGATATATGAAAGAAAGAAATTAACTAATTAAGTGCTTACCAAACCGACAAAAAAACGTACTGCTATCTCTCCAGATTTAACTTGAGGATATTGCATCCATGTTCTTCGAACGGCCATTCGTCGTTTAAAATTGTTTGCAGTAGAGAAAACTCCAATTAATAGATTAATCTTCTTTTTCAGAGGAATTGGAGGTGATTTAAGTGATTCTAAATCAATTACATGATCTGAATCTTCAGAAGTGGGTAAACCACTAGCTACAACCGACACCAACTTTAAGTCACCTGAGATCCTTACTTCACTAACAAGCCATGGCTCCAAAGTCTGATTAAAAATGCAAGATGTAAAATGTCATAAAAAAGTAACCAAACTGTTTGGATTTATTATACATTAATAAAGTTAAGAAAGATTACTTCTCGAAAAGCAAAGGATGTTATGTGTTTCCCGTCAACTGTCATCTGGATTCCTTCTGATCCAACCCTAAGAGTTGCAACTGAAATATAGCCTTGTTTAAAAGGGAAATAATTTCTTGTTTTTGATCCGTTGATAACTTTGCCCACCTTCTCGTTGCACTGATCTAGTTCATCCACTGGCATTTTGCAAACATCGTTGATTAATCATCAAAAAGTTGCAAAATTATGTATTTCATATATCTAATGAAAATATAGGATTTATTTGTACCTTTTTTGTTCTTATCAGGCTCGGGATTTGGACAACGTTCTTCTTCACCCCAATCATGACCAATGGTCCAAGTGTTCTGAACAATTACAGGGTCTTCAGTTATTTTATCACCCTGGAGCCGAACATTGTAATGCAATATAACCGGTGGGTCTGGTTCACCGGGAAGTGGTTCACCAGTCAAGTCAACTCTAAAGTTACCAAGAAGACCATTTGGAATGCCAATAAAAGTAACTGATGAACCCTGAGTTAACCCACAAGGAACAGTTAACTTATATCCAGTATCGTTAAGCTCAGTGGCATTCATCTTACTAAGAAAATGTGGGCATTGTTTTTCTTTCTTTTTGCCCCCTGAACTTCCATTCATGTTACGTTTTTCATCCTCGACTGAATTCATAAGGTTATCCCATGCAATACCAGCATCTTTTATGGCCTCTACTGTATTAGGAAGAACACGATCATGAATAATTAAATGCTTCAAATGATTCCATGTATGCAGTGGTTGTTGTTCTTGAATTGAGATGTTTCTTTGAGTGAAAAGAGCAGAAACTATCTCATCAGTGGATACAACTTGAGAATCACTTTCTGGATTATGAATAGGGTTTTCATTAGATTTTATCCATTCAAGAGGATTTGTGGATGTGGTTGTTATGTTGTAGTATGAAGGTGCTGAAATATAAGCTTCTCTAATTGGATTTTTCATAACAAAGTACCCGAAGACTGTTAATGTTAACAGGGATACAGATAGAACATAGATATACCATTTCTTCATTTCTGCTAGTTAATAGTGTGATCAAGACTTGTTAGACCAAAGTTCATACAGATGTAGTTAATGTTTGAATGAACTTCTGTGAAATTAAGTTAAATCCTTGAGATGATGAAGGAAAACTGAAATGCATTGGGTTTGATATAAGATTTCTGGAGATAGATTTCTGTTGATCTAATTCCTGATGCCCAAAACATGTTTTTCAAGACCAGGTCCTTGTATTACACCACAAGTTCATGCCATTTTAAAGCTTCTTCCTTAATCACATGACTTGAAAATTGAAATTTATGATGCTGAAGCTTGATTTCAATTCACAGCCTTCAATAACAAAATAATCATATAAAGTTCAACCTTAAAAGATCAAGTTCTGTTCCTGTAAATGCAAGCGGCTAACATTGATTAGTGTCACTAATGAGAGATATTCAAAGCTAACCATAACCATTCGGAAGCTAATAAATGAACTTATAAACATGAGTGATATAGTTTTACTGAAGAGTATGCATAGGACTGACATATAGTTGACATGAAATGTCTCTAAACTTGGAATCAATAGCTCACACATGGCATCCCTAGATCAACAAAATTACCAAATCCCCTAATCCTGCTTATTTCCGTAAATTTTTCCAGGCTAAGCCCTAAGTTAGTATTATTGTTATTATTGAACTTATGATATGTATTAGTGTCAGTCAAAGTGTAGCCGCTTGTTGAAACGTCACTACGTTTCAAAAAACACGCCAGCTGTCCATCTATTTATTAGGATTGAATTAAGTTCAACAAACAAGCCGTTTCAATTAAGTTCTATCTATTAACGTGTTCAAATTATATCTCTTTCTCATTCATTCTGTTTATCATATTTGTTGTTTCATCGATTATCATCTTGGATCCCAACATCTTGCGCCTAGCAATAGTTAATCAATCCAAGCTAGGGTAATAAATGAGCTACAGATGTATTTCACTAGAACCTTAAGTCACTAATCTACTGCAATTACACCATTAACTTCCATATTAAATGCACGAAAATGATACTCTATAACTTAATAAATGGAGATAATCACTAAGCAAGCACAATCTCATCCATCCTTAACTTAACCACGAAATGATTTACAGATACAGTCCTAAAATATGCAAATTCCTCAAAACCACAAGCGATTTACATCAGTAAACACTGAGATCCGAACAATGCGCCGGTCAAAAAGCTACCATTTAGCTAAAGGTAAAAAGTCGAATATAAAAAGGTACGGTCACCAAAAATCAAAACCCTACGTTACAAAATCACAACCAGATCACAAAAAATCAAAGCACGATCTCAAATCTAAAGTCATTTTTAATCAAATAATTCGCACTGCCTTCCACATAAGCATCGAACACTCGAATTTGACTCAAACTGCATCTCAGGATCAAAACTCAGTCGATTCGCGAGTAGCTCATCAAACTAAGTACAAATTTAAATACAAAATAGCTAGGCGCATACGCCGCCGGCGAAAATTGAAGTACGAAACTGCGTTACTGAACTGTATTCTTGGAAGACGGAAGTGTAATAGAAGAAAGTGTAGCTAATTGAGATTACCTGTGACCGGAATACCGAAGTCGGAGGCGGAGGAATAGGAGGAGAGAGAGAGAGGTGGAGGTGGAGGTCGGTAGAGGGGAATTTGTTGAGAATGGCGTAGAAGAGGAAGAAGTTAGTTGATTTTGAATGAAGTCCCTGTAGGTCTGTAGCTTTCTTTTTTTTTGAATGGCCAATGTTGTGACGTCGCACCCAGTCATGTGGGAGAGTCTTGTCCAACTCTGGTTAATATATTGTCTTAATCGGGACCAGTTGGAGTCAGAGTTGGAGAGCATCCAAGGAAGAATCTCACCCAATGCGGCCCCTTCTGGGCTTAAGGGAGAGCCGAGGCTCGAACCCTGGATCGGCATGGATAAAACCCAGGTGCATCAGCCTAAAAGCTAGACCTCATTTGCATGTCGCAGAAACTAATGAGGAGGGCAGGGATTGAACCTGGATCACAAGAAACATCATGTCTCTCTCTTACCACTCCACCACCAGCTCATTTGCTATAGTCGTCTTCTTGATGCCGTGTTTAATTTTAGCTCGGGAGGGTTATTTCTCGATTTTGACTTTGACTTGGTAAACATTATTTGGTGGCTTGATTAATATTAAAACCTATTATTCATTGTGTTGAAAATATAATTGATATAAGTTCTAGAGGAATTTTTATTTTATTTTTAGTTTTATCATGGATAGTAAATTAGTAATTGTCTTTTTAATTATTCATTGTGCTGAAAAAATAATTGATTTTGAATTTCCTACTTTTTAATCTATACTATCTTATAATATATATTGGGTGGTGTCACGTCACACCCTTTTATTATTACATTATCTATCATTTGATATAAAAATATCAAGTGATTGAGGTAGTGTAATAATTAAATGTTTTTTTTTAATTCAATTAAAATAATAAAATTAAAATACATTAGTTTGAGATCTTAACATAAAATAGGAGTTTAATTTAAAAATTAATAAAATAAAACCTTTCACACGACCTCACTATCCCCAATTTGGGAATTGAAAATTTGTTTTTTATACTTAAAGAATCTCACTCTTCTTTACAACTAGAAACCTTCATTCTTTACCCGTGTTTCTTCATCTTCATGTCGTGATTTGGGATCCACATCTGATCACCGCGTGATTTTGGAGGATATGCCCCTTGCTCTAAGTATCATTTGTTAAACATAATATACAATTACATCAAAGTTTAATCCTTTAAAATTAAATCAAATGTTTTTTTTTTACTTTTTAACTTGTCACATATTGATGGTTTATCCAACATAATCATAGAGCAAACCACTATAAATAAAGAAGCCTCTTTACTTGAGAAAATTGAAACATGTGTTTCATGCATTTTTTGGCTAGGTTGGGTAAACAATGAATATTTTTTTAGTGCAAAAATTTAGATACTTACCGAGGTTCGAAGCTTGCTTGAAAAAAGCTCGGCTTGAAATCGTTTCGGTTGTAAACTTGCTGATTTGGATCGGCTTGGTTTGTAAACAAGATGAGCCCGAGCTAGGCTTGGCTTGGCTCGGCTCGTGAGTTGGGTTTGAAGCTAATAAAAATAATAATAATAATAGTATCAAAATATAATTAATGTTTAAGGCAAGTTGGGTTATATGTACTCTTAAAAAGAGTCTCAGTGACACTCGTCTCTTTGCGCGAACTAACCCACTGGTATATGTTTACGAACTTCTTTAAAAAGTTATGAAAAGTAAAATAATTATTCTTTTAAATTTACAGTTGTGTTGTTAATTTTAACAGTTAAAAATATTAAAATATATAACCCGTGTAATACACGGGTATCTAACCTAGTTATTAATATATTGAAAATTTGAAAAGAGTATTTTGTAGAAAATGAATATTATAGTTGTTCGTGAAACAACCAATATATAAACTAATTATATATTTGTCAAACAAAGAAATAAGTGTAATTTTATACTAACCATGTGATTTGGATGTAATAATTTAATATGTGAAATTATTTAAAAAACATAGGATATCCTAGATTAGATTATAAGGTAAACAAAGGCCAAGTGTCACGTCTTCAACTTTATGGTCCATGACATAAAACCTCTATTTATGCTCCATAAATACGCAATTTTCAACTCACGCCAACCTTTGTATTCCTAGAACAAAAAATATAATTTTGGATGAAGTTTGTAGTAAGTTTTAAATAATCTGGTTAATTGGATATAACAAGTCTAGCTAGCTAGATGCTTAATAATTGTTCTGTATTTTTATTGACTCTATATGCACATGACACAATACTGATATTCATTAGAAAACTCATTTTAATGAAAAAATTAAAAAACTCCTACCGTATATGTGTAGTACACTAAAAACCTAACTCACCCTCAAAAACCTAAACCCCTCACCCAAAAATCTAACCCCACCTCACCTACCCCTCATCCACCCTCCAAAAACCTAAACCCCCCCCACCCCACCCCACCCCACCCTCTCCTTCAAAAACCTAACCTAAAAGCTAAACTAAACTCAAAAGCTAAACCCACTACTTTTCGAGTTTTTTTATTATTATCGAGGACAACGTGGGAAACAAGGTCTCCGAAGCAATTTTTTAGTTTTTTAGTTATTATTTTTTTTACCTTTAATAAGTAGTTTTTTAATAAAAATTGAGTTTTATTATGATAATTCACCTAACATGCTATCCAATATAGTTACACATTAGAACAAGTTAATTGATTCTAGTTACGTATTTAAAGAATTTTTTGGTAGACTTGATTTACAGGAAGGAGAAAAGGGGCCATACCAATCGAATTTATGAAGGTCTCCCCATGTCTCGCGTAAGCCATCACGCCACATTATATTTTGCCATGCTTAATGCTTTGTAAGAAAAATGTAGAAACATTAAGACTTTGCGAAAAACATTATATTAATAAAATTAATGGACCGGTCCCTCTCCGACATATAGCATTTATATTTATTTTTATATGATTTTATACTCGTATATTTCTATTGTATAACGTGAGTTTAGTTTCTTTTATTTTAACAAAAAGTCATCAATTTCATACATTCTATACATTCTTTTAACCTATTTTTTAACGGCAATTTTGATCACTGATGGACCATTGTCTCACCCGATCATCTTCACTCTCTTAGGAGGAAACCCACAACAGATGAGAAAATCCCCTGCCCAACATGGACCCCCTTTTTTTGTGATACTTGAACCTAAGAGCTTACCATTTTAGTAAAGTTTTGGGCATACACTTTTACCACTAGGCTAATCTAGTGGTTGTGATACATTCTTTTAGGTAGCGTTTGGTATGCAGGAATGGGAGGTGGAATGGAATGGACGATTACGAGGGAATGAAAAAATTGTGTTTGGTTGGACGATTGAATGGAATCACTCATTCAACAAGGAATGTAATTCCCTCTAAATCCCTCAAATTCATTCCATCCACCCCCCTTGTTTTTTTTTCATTTCATCCCCTATTTCACCCTTCATCACCACCACACCCTCCTACCACCATGACCAACCACGACTCACCACCACCAACCACCACCACCCACCACCGTCTCCACCACTCGTCGCCGCCGCCTCCGCCACCGCCGCCACCACCACCACCCACAACCACACCATCGCTACTACCCACCCCCACCTCCCATCGCCACCACCCACCAACGCCGCCATCACCACCGCCACCACCACCTCCCACCACCGCCTCCACCACCCACCAACGTCTTCGCCGCCTCCACAACCACCGCTATCTCTCGCAGCCACCACCACACCGCCGCCACCAACCCCCGCCGTCGCCACCACTGCCACCGCCACCGTCACCACCACCCACCGCCACCTCCCACCACCACCACTGTCGCCTCCTCCTCCACCACCCACCACCACCTCCTACGACCCCCACCCACAACCACCCACCACCGCCGCCATCACCCACCACCACCGCCGCCACTAACCACCGATTTTATTCCTTCGTCTTTTCTAGCCTACCAAACAACATAAAGTAATGGTTTATTACATTCCTTCATGGTAACCAAACAAGACAATGGAATGGAATGGTCCATTTCATTCTTTTGTCCATATAATTACCTCGTTCATTCCATTCACTCGTCCATTCCATTACCCCATACCAAACAGATTCTTAACTTTTTTTTTGAACGGCAACACCTAGATATTCTAGGATAATTGGATTTACCCGGGACAACATCTAGAACATCCAGGGCAGCCCACCCCAAGAGGAACCCCCAACTGGGTAAACTCCTGACCTGACATCAGACCCTTTTTTTGTTGTGGCCACGATTCGAACACAAGAACTCTATTATAAAAAGTTTTAAAGTTACCATTACACCAAATAACCAACGGTAAACAATCTTTTAATTAATTATCAAATATATTTTTATTGGAATCATCGTTATGAGTACACTTTTTTATGTTTTCTGTTTGTGTATTTATTTTAAGGGAAAAAGAATAAATATTGGGATTTTAAATGGTCACAATTCACAAGAAAATGTTTTGTCCTTTATACACGCGTCTCTTTGGACCCATAAAACACGCCAATCTTCTTGTACCCTTTTTCCAATTTCGAAAGTTAAATATTCGGTAATATCCAAGTTTTTTGGATTTTGTTTTAATTTAATTAATAATAAAAAAGCAATGAAAGCACAATATGATTTTTTTTAACAACAATAAGAAATCTTATAGTAAGCTAGCGGATAATTAGCAAAAACACTAAAAACATCCACCAATTATCCATTAGCCATAGCCAATGCACCACAACAACTAATTAAGAAAAACAAAACAAGCAAGTCAAAACAAGAAAACAAGGACCCAGGAACCTCCCACAATTAACCGGATCTGCTGTGAGGATTTTGTAACCATAATTCCCATTTAGTAACAACCAATACTCGACATATCCCTTTGGAGCCAATTATTAACCCGCTTCCATGTTTCCTGCGCCACCGGGCACCTAACGAAAAGGTGGTCTTCGTTTTCAAGTTCTAGGCAACATAATGCACAATTTGACGAGGAGACTTTAACACTCCGGACGGCGAGAGAAGATGTAACAGGGATACGGTATTGGAATAACCTCCACAAGAAGCTAGAAACGTTAGTTGGAACCCACCTGAGCCAATGAACTATTTTCGACGATTTAATGAACCTAGCCTCCTCCATCCATTCTGTCACACCCCCAAAATCCACCAACGGAGTTTTACCGTTAGGGGCGTGACATAACAGGATCTCAGTCATTAGTTACGTTGAACGACTCTATATGAGTTTAATAAAAACCACTAGTATTGCTCATAGTCACGATGCAACACTAGTAATGAAAATACTGATTTAATGTAAGACTTGCGGAAGCGAAAAGTTAAATGAAAAACATGCGCCAAAACAGTTGCGCCAAAATAAACAATTCAAAGATAATTAAAATAAATAATTCTTGAGTTTGCAAATGATAGACTTCGTATGCATGCATGCCTTAGCTCGTGCTTGTACCTTAATTACCTGAGAAAACATGCTAAAACGTGTCAACACTAGGTTGGTGAGTTCACAGGTTTATATGTTTGTAAAGCTTACTAGATAATACCGTATTCAATTATATCATAGGTAGCTAACCTAGTACATGTTACTAAAGCGTTTCGACACCGAAGCTGACTGTTTGTATGTTTGAACTGCCTTCCACCATGACTATCACAATCAATGGTAAATGTTTAGGTAAATGTTACACCCGTTCGACTACCTGTCGTGTTAGCGCGACTAACGCGGGTGGGGCTTGTCAGTGCCTAGTAGTACTACTCAAGATTTCCTCGCTAACCCATATACTAACGGTTCGATAAGTAAGGACTTTCGTGATATGTTTGCGCTTAGTACACAAGTGATATAAAAGAAACGTAAGATCTAAATGTTCGTACCCATGTTTTCTCCCCCAAGTTTAAAACGTAAGAAAAGGGGCCGTGAAACTCACCTTAGAGTATGTGCGAAAGAAAAACGAGCTTAGAATGCTTGACGACTAACTGCCACCTATAAACACCGGTTTATAAGTGTGTGTTTGTGCAAGAGAATACGAACCCTAAGTATCCAAACAATCCCATTGTTTAAGTGTTTGAAAAGAGTTTACAAGTTCGACCAAGTTTGACTAAGTTTGACCAAGTTTGACTCGACGACCCGTTGGTGACTCGTTTAATGATTAAATGTTTGTTCAGTATAATACTTCTATATTATACACAAATGATCATGCTGTAACACTTAGCAACAAATCCTATTTATTCTAACCAGATAGCAAGTTTCCATAAATAGCAGGTTTCTATAAATGCTAAGTTTCCAAAAATAGCAGGTTTCTATAAATAGAAAGTTTCCAAAAATAGCAGGTTTCTATAAATAGAAAGTTTGTTCGGGATTTGTGTCTCGTGAAATTATCATTGTTAATATTCTTGTCAGACTACTATAACATGTTCAAGATCATCATATCACATAACCATTGCATAGAACTTAACATGTATATCACAATTCTAAGTAAAGTTTCCATCTTTAGTAACCTATGACTAGCATGCGTGATTTCAAACACCTAACACGTTACAACAGGTTATTGTATCTTAACTAACATGTACCAATCATTAAACCATTTCATGCATGTCTAATTAACAAGTTCTAACCACTTTTAACAATTAAAGTTTCCTTATTTGGAAAGTTCGCAAACCGGGTTATGTATTTAAAATCTGATTTCACAAATCCTGTCAACATGTATCAAGTAGCTCATAACTATTATCACATCATCCTAATCACGTCTAGCATGCAAAATAGAATTTATAAAAAGTTTCCTATTTTAGTAACTCGACCATTACACGCTCAAATCATAAAATTAACATATCAAATCAATCACAAATCCTTCAACTAATATAATTACAACAATATTGATCATTATTCACGTCTAACATGCGATTTCTAAACATCACATAGTCAAACATATCCTATTTTCACATCGTATGACAACTAGGGTTTCATAATCGTTCATCAAATCATCAATAAAATTCAATACCATCAAACAATTAATGAATCCATTATCATATTTCAAAATCATTATGTTTGGATAATCTAGGGTTTCAATCTCAAAAATAATAATGAAAAAATGACGGATTTAAACGAAACGACTTACGTAGAGACGTTAGAAACGCCTAGACTAGCACGTATCTATTTCCGGATTCACGATCGGGGCTCAAACGAATGCTCCACCTCTTGATCTTTGTTCGGCCGAGAGAGAGGGTGAGGGGGTGAGGTCGCGACTTTGATGGTGGTTAGGTTTAGATATGTTTTTTTTTTAAACTTTATCCTTATCCCATTACCAATGGGTAATTAGTTTGGCCTGCGGGCTTAATTAAGGCCCACAAGTTAGATTAATTAAATAATAACTTAATTAATAATTAAAACATTCAATCTTTATTTTTATAAAACTACTAACTTTTATAAAAATACTAAATACGATTTACACACGATAAGCACGCACGAAAACGATAATATTCACATAATTCACGTAATCACATATAAATCCCAAAAACTCATAATTTATATTAAATATAAATTATTAATGTTCGCAATATTAATGTTCGATTAATCACCAACGTTCCGGGTTAGACTCGAGTGTGATCCCATGTGTGCGACTGACTGATACATTTAATTAATCCTAATTAAATGCAATGTTCGTGCGACTAACTGAGATAACTGAGTTTGTAACGAAAAATGTTTGAACTAACGAGGTTTGAGTTAACGGAGTTAACCTGAAAATGCCGGATGTCACATCATCCCCTTGTTGAAAGAATTTTCGTCCCGAAAATTAAACGAAGTCAGTAACGTCTGAAACAAAAAGTTTAGGTTTGTCACATCATCCCCTTGTTGAAATAAATTTCGTCTCGAAATTTAGTTAGTACCTTCCGTGTTTGCCGTTGAATGTTTGAACAGGTGAGGATACTTTTTCATCATTTGATCCTCGCGTTCCCACGTGAACTCCGGTCCACGCTTCGAGTTCCAGCGAACTCTGACAATAGGTATCTTACTGCGCTTGAGAGTCTTGACCTCTCGGTCCATGATTTCAACAGGTTCCTCGATAAAACGTAGCTGTTCGTCAATTTCCAACTCCTCGAGTGGAACTACAAGTGTCTCATCTGATAGGCACTTCTTTAGGTTTGAGACATGAAATACATTGTGTACTCCATTGAGTGTATCTGGTAGGTTCAGTTGGTATGCTATTGGACCGATCCTTTTCACTATCTCGAATGGTCCAACGTAACGCGGGTTTAACTTTCCTCGTTTCCCGAAACGAATCACACCTTTCCAAGGTGAAACCTTTAATAACACTTTGTCGCCCACTTGGAATTCTAGTGGTTTTCTGCGCTTGTCTGCATAACTCTTTTGACGGTCACGAGCTGCCGCCATACTGTTTCGGATTTGTACGATTTTCTCTGAGGTTTCATGCACAAGTTCAGGACCCGTAAGTTGGCTATCTCCAACTTCAGCCCAACAAAGTGGTGATCAGCATTTCCGTCCATACAAAGCCTCGAACGGTGCTGCTTTGATGCTCGTATGATAACTGTTATTGTAAGAGAATTCCACTAAAGGCAAGTGAGTCTCCCAACTGTTACCGAAATCGATCACACAAGCCCTTAACATGTCTTCTAGGGTTTGAATGGTACGCTCACTCTGGCCATATGTTTGAGGATGGTACGCTGTGCTCATATCCAGGCGCGTGCCTAGAGCTTTCTGTAATGATTGCCAGAAACGTGAGGTGAATCGGGCGTCTCTATCGGAAATGATGGAGATTGGAACTCCATGTCGAGATACTACTTCCTTAAGGTAGAGACGAGTTAACTTTTCCATTTTATCGGTCCCTTTGATAGCAAGAAAATGAGCTGATTTGGTTAGGCGATCCACTATAACCCAGATTGTGTCACATCCAGTAGGGGTTCGGGGTAATTTGGTTATGAAATCCATGGAAATCTGTTCCCATTTCCACATCGGGATTTTCGGTTGTTGGAGTAATCCGGATGGCTTTTGGTATTCCACCTTGACCTTGGAACAAGTTAGGCACTTGCTCACGTAGGTGGCTATGTCAGCTTTCATGTTCGGCCACCAATATAAAACTTTGAGATCGTGATACATCTTGTCAGATCCCGGATGGATAGAGTATCGGGATTTGTGAGCTTCATCCATGACTAGATCTCTTAGGTTTCCATATACTGGTATCCATATTCTTTCCGCGAAGTAACGAATACCATCTGTTTTAACCTCAAGTTGTTTCTCCATACCACGAGTAGATTCCAACGATAAGTTCTCCTCTTTCAAGGCTTCAAGTTGGGCATTGCGGATTTGTTCGGGTAATCCTGTATGAATAGTGAGTTGTAATGCTCTAACCCGTCGGGGTTGGGTTTCTTTTCTGCTTAGGGCATCGGCCACCACATTAGCTTTGCCCGGATGGTACTTGATTGCACAATCATAATCGTTTAATAACTCGATCCAACGACGTTGACGCATATTCAACTCTTTCTGCTCAAAAATATGCTGAAGACTCTTGTGATCGGTGTAGATGGTGCACTTGGTACCGTACAAGTAATGTCTCCATATCTTGAGTGCAAACACCACGGCTCCTAACTCCAAATCCTGAGTCGTGTAGTTCTTTTCGTGGATTTTTAACTGTCGAGAAGCGTATGCGATAACCTTGTCGCGTTGCATCAATACACAACCGAGACCTTGGATGGAGGCATCGCAATACACCACGAAGTCATCTGTTCCCTCTGGTAAAGACAGGATAGGTGCGCTACATAGTTTCTGCTTCAGTAGCTGGAATGCTGATTCTTGAGTCTCGCCCCAATTATAGGGTTTATCTTTTTGGGTTAAGGAGGTGAGGGGTTGGGCAATCTTTGAGAATCCCTCGATAAAACGACGGTAGTATCCGGCCAATCCTAGGAATTGCCGAACTTCGGTTGGAGTTGATGGTGCTGCCCAATTCTTAATAGCTTACACTTTGACTGGATCGACATGTATTCCTTTCTCGTTGATCACATGCCTTAGAAATTGAACCTCGTGAATCCAAAAATCGCATTTGGAAAACTTCACGTACAGCTGCTCCTGTTTCAGTAGTTCAAGGATTAAACGCAGATGCTCCTCATGCTCTTCCTGACTCTTAGAATATATGAGGATATCGTCAATAAAAACAATGACGAATTGGTCCAAATAGGGTTTACACACACGGTTCATGAGGTCCATGAACACCGCGGGTGCGTTAGTTAATCCAAATGGCATGACCAAAAACTCGAAATGGCCGTACCGGGTTCTGAATGCAGTCTTGGATATATCTTCATCTCGAACTCTCAGCTGATGATATCCAGACCTTAAATAGATTTTTGAGTAGAAACTTGACCCTTGAAGTTGGTCGAATAAATCGTCAATGCGGGGTAGTGGGTAGCGGTTCTTGACTGTTACCTTGTTCAACTCTCGGTAATCAATGCACATTCGGAAAGTTCCATCTTTCTTTTTGACAAATAGGACTGGAGCTCCCCATGGTGATGAGCTCGGTCGGATGAAACCTTTATCCAACAACTCTTGCAGTTGTGTGGATAGCTCCTGCAACTCGCTTGGTGCCAGTCTATAGGGTGCTCGAGCAATAGGCGCTGCTCCGGGTGTTAGGTCAATCTGAAATTCGACCTGACGATGAGGTGGAAGACCAGGTAGGTCTTCAGGAAATACTTCTGGGAATTCGCGAATGATTGGGATATCTTCTAACTTTTTCTCCTCGGTAGACTTGTCAGCAACAAGGGCCAGTATCGCGGTATGACCCTTACGCAGACACTTCTGAGCCTTCATGAAAGATATGATGCCCATGGCTGCACCACTTCTTTCGCCCTGAACAGATAGGATTTCTCCACTAGGAAGGGGTACACGAACGATCTTCTCACTACAGATGATCTCGGCTTGGTTTTTAGACAACCAATCCATGCCCACAATTATGTCAAAACTGTCAAGTGTAACTGGCATGAGATCGATGTCGAGTTTGTGACCAGAAAGTTCTAACTGACATCCCTTGAGAATGTGGGTTGCCTCGATTACTTTACCGTCTGCTATCTCTACGGTATAATGGTGTTCTAATAAAGTTGGGTTTATTTCTAACTGACCACTAAGTTCTCTAGATATAAAACTTCTATCGGCGCCAGTATCAAAAAGTACAGAAGCATAATGATCGTTTAAGAGAAACATACCGTTCACCACGTTCCGATCATTCCGAGCTTCTCCCGATCCAATCACAAATGCTCGGCCCTTTGCACCATTTCCGTTGTTATTACCATTTCCACCCTGGTGGTTATTACCGTTTCCATTTCCGCCCTGATGATTGTTGCCATTTCCATTTCCGTTTCTCCTCAGCTGCGGGAAATTCTTCTTAAAATGTCCTTCCTTTACACACTCAAAAAAGCCTTTGGGTGCTTCACCAGGTGGTGCCTGTTTGTTCTGTAGGTCCACTCTACAATCTTTGGCCGAATGGCCCATCTTTCCACACCGCTGGCAACGGTACCGGTCACATGCTCCGTGATGGTGAAAGTTACATTTATTGCACTTCGGATACTTGCCATTATAAGAACCTTGATTCTGTTGAGAAGAGTTAGACTGACTGTTGTTCTTTGACGGTTCAAACTTACGGTGTTGCTGTTGCTGTTGCTGAGAAGGTGGGTTTGACTGGAAGGTTTTGGGGAATGAACTGTCAAATTTCCTCTTGTTGTCAGCTGTCTTTGACAGCGTACCTCTAGGTGGTAGAGTGCCCTGAGCAACTGCCTGATCAGTCAGCCTGTGAGCCAACCTGATTGCTTGCTGGATCGTAGTCGGATTAGAAGACGTCACCATGCTCTGAATTTGCGGGACCAAACCATCAATGAACTTCTCAATCCTCTTGTAAGGAGGTGTCACCATTTGCGGACATAAGTTCGCCAGTTCATGCGAACGAGTGGTGTAAGCTTCAATTTCGGATCCCTCCATCTTGAGGTTCCAGAACTCGCCCTCCAGTTTCTGTACTTCATCGCGGGGACAATACTCCTCCCGCATCATAGCCTTGAATTCATCCCATGGCAAAGCATTTGCCATTTCCAGAGTTAACATTTGCACCTGTGAGTTCCACCAAGTAAGGGCCGGACCCTCAAGAGTGCCAGATGCAAACTTCACCTGGTTGTGCGGCGGGCAGTTACACATTGCAAACGCAGATTCAGATTTCTCCATCCAGCGGAGTAAGCCAACAGCCCCTTCGGCTCCACTGAATGAGTGAGGTTTGCAATCCATGTACGCTTTGAATGTGCAAACCTGCTGGTGGTTATGCTGACCTGAATTGTAAACAAGAATGCGCTTTAAGAATACTATATTCGAATTTGAGTTTAGAATGAATGATGACTCACTAGAGCCGGAAAAATTTCTGCTTTACCTCCAGCATTAGTAGTGGCTTGACTAGCTGCTACTGCTTCAGCCACGTGCTCATTTATGAGTGCCGCAAGCTCGGCCGCAGTCATGCTAATGTTTCCTCGACCACCGCGTCCTCTGGTGCGTCCACCACGTCCATTTGCCAAATTCTCATGGACTGTATCAGTTGCTGCTAAATCTGTAATCAGTTTGGTGATCCTCTGATTCATCAACATCTCTCGCTGAAGTATACTAGTAATCTTTCCAGCTGCATCTCTCATGTTCCGGATCTCCCGGTCCATCCTAGCCACAAAGGCAGCTATCACCTGCCCATAGGGGTACTGCAACGGTGGCAAAGCTCGTACAGAAGATGATGAAGAAGGAGAAGCAATGTCAGTAGTGAGCGGAGGTGGGACTTCCTCCTCGCGGATCCAGCTCCTGATCCTGTTGGGATACCAATCCCAGTCCTGCGTGTTGCCTCTGACACGCACATGAATAGGCTCATCATGCCCTATTGTGGTGTTGATCGGGTTAAGTCGACGTCTCCTCGACTCTGGCAAAGGTACTGTAGGAACATCGTGCTCCTAAACGTCTGGGGATGCTGGTGAATTGGGTGGGGTCGACATTTCCTGTAACGGGATGAGTGAGTGCCATGTATGAGTGTAAGTGCTGTGTAACTAATGCATGTATGTGGTTATAGTCTAGTATGCATTTCCTAGTTCTCTATAACCAATGTCTCTGATACCAATCTGTCACACCCCCAAAATCCACCAACGGAGTTTTACCGTTAGGGGCGTGACATAACAGGATCTCAGTCATTAGTTACGTTGAACGACTCTATATGAGTTTAATAAAAACCACTAGTATTGCTCATAGTCACGATGCAACACTAGTAATGAAAATACTGATTTAATGTAAGACTTGCGGAAGCGAAAAGTTAAATGAAAAACATGCGCCAAAACAGTTGCGCCAAAATAAACAATTCAAAGATAATTAAAATAAATAATTCTTGAGTTTGCAAATGATAGACTTCGTATGCATGCATGCCTTAGCTCGTGCTTGTACCTTAATTACCTGAGAAAACATGCTAAAACGTGTCAACACTAGGTTGGTGAGTTCACAGGTTTATATGTTTGTAAAGCTTACTAGATAATACCGTATTCAATTATATCATAGGTAGCTAACCTAGTACATGTTACTAAAGCGTTTCGACACCGAAGCTGACTGTTTGTATGTTTGAACTGCCTTCCACCATGACTATCACAATCAATGGTAAATGTTTAGGTAAATGTTACACCCGTTCGACTACCTGTCGTGTTAGCGCGACTAACGCGGGTGGGGCTTGTCAGTGCCTAGTAGTACTACTCAAGATTTCCTCGCTAACCCATATACTAACGGTTCGATAAGTAAGGACTTTCGTGATATGTTTGCGCTTAGTACACAAGTGATATAAAAGAAACGTAAGATCTAAATGTTCGTACCCATGTTTTCTCCCCCAAGTTTAAAACGTAAGAAAAGGGGCCGTGAAACTCACCTTAGAGTATGTGCGAAAGAAAAACGAGCTTAGAATGCTTGACGACTAACTGCCACCTATAAACACCGGTTTATAAGTGTGTGTTTGTGCAAGAGAATACGAACCCTAAGTATCCAAACAATCCCATTGTTTAAGTGTTTGAAAAGAGTTTACAAGTTCGACCAAGTTTGACCAAGTTTGACCAAGTTTGACCAAGTTTGACTCGACGACCCGTTGGTGACTCGTTTAATGATTAAATGTTTGTTCAGTATAATACTTCTATATTATACACAAATGATCATGCTGTAACACTTAGCAACAAATCCTATTTATTCTAACCAGATAGCAAGTTTCCATAAATAGCAGGTTTCTATAAATGCTAAGTTTCCAAAAATAGCAGGTTTCTATAAATAGAAAGTTTCCAAAAATAGCAGGTTTCTATAAATAGAAAGTTTGTTCGGGATTTGTGTCTCGTGAAATTATCATTGTTAATATTCTTGTCAGACTACTATAACATGTTCAAGATCATCATATCACATAACCATTGCATAGAACTTAACATGTATATCACAATTCTAAGTAAAGTTTCCATCTTTAGTAACCTATGACTAGCATGCGTGATTTCAAACACCTAACACGTTACAACAGGTCATTGTATCTTAACTAACATGTACCAATCATTAAACCATTTCATGCATGTCTAATTAGCAAGTTCTAACCACTTTTAACAATTAAAGTTTCCTTATTTGGAAAGTTCGCAAACCGGGTTATGTATTTAAAATCTGATTTCACAAATCCTGTCAACATGTATCAAGTAGCTCATAACTATTATCACATCATCCTAATCACGTCTAGCATGCAAAATAGAATTTATAAAAAGTTTCCTATTTTAGTAACTCGACCATTACACGCTCAAATCATAAAATTAACATATCAAATCAATCACAAATCCTTCAACTAATATAATTACAACAATACTAATCATTATTCACGTCTAACATGCGATTTCTAAACATCACATAGTCAAACATATCCTATTTTCACATCGTATGACAACTAGGGTTTCATAATCGTTCATCAAATCATCAATAAAATTCAATAACATCAAACAATTAATGAATCCATTATCATATTTCAAAATCATTATGTTTGGATAATCTAGGGTTTCAATCTCAAAAATAATAATGAAAAAATGACGGATTTAAACGAAACGACTTACGTAGAGACGTTAGAAACGCCTAGACTAGCACGTATCTATTTCCGGATTCACGATCGGGGCTCAAACGAATGCTCCACCTCTTGATCTTTGTTCGGCCGAGAGAGAGGGTGAGGGGGTGAGGTCGCGACTTTGATGGTGGTTAGGTTTAGATATGTTTTTTTTTAAACTTTATCCTTATCCCATTACCAATGGGTAATTAGTTTGGCCTGCGGGCTTAATTAAGGCCCATAAGTTAGATTAATTAAATAATAACTTAATTAATAATTAAAACATTCAATCTTTATTTTTATAAAACTACTAACTTTTATAAAAATACTAAATACGATTTACACACGATAAGCACGTACGAAAACGATAATATTCACATAATTCACGTAATCACATATAAATCCCAAAAACTCATAATTTATATTAAATATAAATTATTAATGTTCGTAATATTAATGTTCGATTAATCACCAACGTTCCGGGTTAGACTCGAGTGTGATCCGATGTGTGCGACTGACTGACACATTTAATTAATCCTAATTAAATGCAATGTTCGTGCGACTAACTGAGATAACTGAGTTTGTAACGAAAAATGTTTGAACTAACGAGGTTTGAGTTAACGGAGTTAACCTGAAAATGCCGGATGTCACATCATCCCATTGTTGAAAGAATTTTCGTCTCGAAAATTAAACGAAGTCAGTAACGTCTAAAACAAAAAGTTTAGGTTTGTCACACATTCTCTACAAGACCGAGTTGAAAACAACCCCGAAGAGTCGCCCATCCACTTCCACTTGTCTGGCCCATTATTAAAGTTATACGACCTAACAATTTCTTCCAAGTCCATGACTTTGTCCCGCCTGTTCCACGCTGCTCTTTTGCTTGACCAGCTCCAATTGAACCCCACTGCTTCCCTCCCCGACCAAGCAACTCTATCCTTAATGGTGCAGTTTTTCCATTTTTCCAATTCAAAAAACCTAGGCAACATTTCTTTGAACGAGGATTTGCCGAACTAGCATTCTTTCCAAAACGACGAGGTAGACCCTACCCCCGCCCATTTTTTGAACAAGTTATTAACTGAAAGATCGGTGTCTCGGTGAACCGCCCCATCCGAGATAATTCTTCCCCAAGTGTCTGCAACACCTTTATTACTTAATACCCCCAAGTTTGCAAATGACTTATTATGGATTGCCTTGACAACTGTTGCCTAGAGAGATGACGAATTTTGAATTGCCTTCTACTTCCACTTTGTAATTAGTGCCATGTTCATAATTCGAAGACCTCCCACGCCTAACCCACCGATTCTCTTTGGCTTTGCAATTTTTTCCCAGGTAACCTAATGTATTTTCCTTTGAGAGCCGCTGCCACCCGATAAGAATCTTCTTCGAATTGACTCCAACTCCTTTATTACCTTTATCGTGGCTTTGAACATGGAAAAAAAATATAGCGGGAGACTACCCAGGACAGTCTTAACCAGGGTCAATCTCCTTCCAAAAGACAGGTTTTTAGCTTTCTAGTTGTTCAGCCGAGCCTTGAACTTCATGATCACCGCTTCCCAGTTCTTGACACTACTCATGTTTGCTCCTATAGGAAGGCCGAGATGATTAATTGGAAGCTTATCCCATACAACTCCAATAGAAGAGGCGAACTCTATGCTTTCCCAGTCCTCCACCCCTACCCCAATGAGCTTGCTTTGTGGTAATTTATTTTCAACCCAGAGATCATGTAGAAACAACGAAGGATGCGCTTAAGATTGGCCAAGTTCTCTTTCTCTCATTCCCTGACTAAGAAGACGTCATCCGCATACATGAAGTGTGTGATAATCGGGCCACCATTTGTGAAAGCACAATATGATGAAAAGCCATTTGGACTACAAGTTTTTTTTTAAATTGCAACATAAAGAACATCGTAGCAACATCATGACTGGCGAGAGAGTTGCGAGAGTGTAACACTTTATACGAGCCATAATGTAATATAATTTAGAGTAATGCTTTTTTTACAAAAAAGACAAAATAATAATAATAATAATAATATAACACATTTTTTGTCTACTAAACAAAGCATTTAAACTTACTTAAACTTTAATATATGTGATTTTAGGAAATTATATACAAAAAATATACATCATAATATTCCCATGTGTTACTCATGTGTTAAGATTAGAAGAAAAAAATATATCCTTTTGTTTTATGAAAAAGACCATAGTTCTTATAATTTTCTTTGGACCCTAAAAAAGTTTTAGCCGACGCTCTATTTTTATTGCTCTGAAAAAGAAAATACTAGTAATCTATTAGGATAGTAGGATATTTGATCAATGATTCAATGAGACTAGAAAATGTTGATTGATTAAGTTGGAATTGCATTGCCAAAAGAAGCCCGTGAAAAGTAAGCCCATACATAAGCGAGCCCAAATGAGATATGATAAAAGTAAGACTTTTAATGGGCCGGCCCAATTCGAATGACTCGGAGACGCGAGAATCCCTGAATCTACATATGATATCACAAAACTACTTTGAATAAAAAAGGTGAAACGATTGATACTAAAGACTTTGAAGACACAAACATATTTAAGTGACAACTAGAAAGATATATCTCGGAATGAATCGTTATAACTAATAGCCTGTTAGGTATATAGATCGATAAGAAGAGAAGAACACAAGAGAAGAAGAACCCTCTACTCGTTAAAAGATCCCTCTTCGTTCACATATAATATTGAAATCGAAATCAGAAAGAGAAGAATCCTCTACTCGTTTTGAGCCTACATATGAGTCAACAAGTTTGTCGGAAACCTTCTAAGTTTTGTAACACATTCTAAGTTTGCCGGCTAAACCTTAAAATATTGTCTTTTAAGACCATGATTTTTGCTGGGTAAGCATTTATTTTTGCCGGCTAAGTGTTTTTAGTTTGCTGGCTAAGCCTTTTAAGTTTGCAAGCAAATCATTAAAAAAGCGCAAGACGGCTATAGCAAGCTATTAGCCGGCTTAGCCTCCACTTTTTTAAGGCTTAGCCGGCCAAGTGTCGCAATTCGGTTGGTTCTTACACTGTAAAAAGGAATTTGGCACAGAAATATGAGCCGGCTAATGAGAGTAATGTCCATGAATTAAGCGGCTAAATTTGGGGGTCCATTTTTGATAACTTTTCTGATCAAATATCCATTTTCGTATTTTTCCTTATTTTTAATACACTTGTCCAATGAAATTCGGTCCTCAACGATCATACGTGGTGAGTTGTGATACAAATGCTCAAATAATGTTAATTGCTTTATTAATTACAAACACGTCATGAAAACATAACAAGAACCTAACACGAGATCTGTAGGTTTGAGTTTAGTTTAAATGGGATAAAGTCAATTTCAGGTTTAATCCGCGAGCACGTTTAGCTAAACGTACCTTGTTTGGGTCAATTTGACGTGTTCGAGGGTTAGACTTTTTTTATATGTATAGTTTTATTAGAACATATTTTATGTTATAGTTTAAATAATCTAGTATTTTATCCTGGATTTAAAAGGATAAATGCTCATCTAATTTTATAATTTAAAGTTAATTGTTTTATACACATTTACAAATTTTTTTATATTTATAATTTAAGTATTAATTCATAAAAAAAACTAAAATAAAATATCGAGTTAAACGGGTTCTTTGTGTCAAGCCTTGAATACGCATGTCGTATTCCTATTCGTGTTCATGTATTTGACACAAATTTTGGGTCTGTGTAAACTTTTCAGGTTCATATTGAGTCTAGCCCACAAACACAACCGGTTTAACACCCTTACAACCATAATGGTGGGGTTGAATGATGAATGTGGCAAATAGTACGAACACCTAAGGATGTTTCTTCATGTATTGGCCATTTTCATGTACCTTTTTCATGGGATTGTCTTTCATAAGGATGGCCATACGTGAAAGGTTGGTGCATTCTTTTATATAAATTATAAAATATAAAATTTTGCAGGCTGTATGAAGAACTGACCATAAAGATTTTCTTATTGATATCTAACGTCCTAACATGATGTGACAATATTACAGAAATTTGGAAGATGTGTGAGGAATGTGACAATATTTCCAAATGTCCTAACCGATATGTGACAATTTTACATAATATTACGACCTTCCTCGGTTATTACACAAGTCATTTGGAAGAGGTGCGAGAAATGGGCGAGGGTTTGTGATGTGTTTATTGCCAGTAAATCTACTAAAAATGGAAGGTTTGGTTTCGTGAGATTTCTTGGTGTACAAGATTCCAATCGACTCATTCAATAGTTGCGATCTATATGGTTCGGGTCTTACCATTTTTCGCTGGTATAGCTTGATTTGATCGACATGTTCATAATAATATTAGCTATAACATTCAACAATGAAAAGAAATAATCCAGTATCAACATGAGTACCAAAACCTTGGTACTCAGCAGGACAGTAAAGTCTTACACATCAATTGTTTCTGGTATTCTAGGGGAACGAGACTAACTATGATAAGGGTCAGAATGTTCATGGGGATAGACTATAGAAAAAAGTTACGCTGGATACTTGTGATATGCTGGGAATGGATGAGTTTTCATGTGTGGTTTTGGGTCGAGTAAATGATGTAAACTTGATACCGTATCTTTATAGGGTGTGTTTGAAGGATGGTTTTAATGAAATTGTGATTCGTTATGTGGTAGGACTATGGGTTTGGTGAGAATTAAAGTCTAGTAGCGGTGTAACAAGTTCAAGATCAATGAAGATAGGAAGCGAGTTTTTATGGGGATGAAACAGATTGATAAAAACTCTGTAATCAACGAGAGGATGGCGAGGCTAAAGATTAATGGGTTATCGATATCTACTTGGTGTGTCAATGGGTACAAAAAGATTGCAAGGTTATGGGGTGAACGTATTTTAGAGACGGTAATGGTGGAAAAAGTTTTCCATTTGCGCTCCAACTATTCAAAAGGTGGAAGGTAATACTGAGGCATCGGGTTCAGATTCATAGGACTCTTTGGATAGGGAATCCGAAACAGGGAGTGAGGCATCAAATCAGGCAGAACAACTGCAACTTAAGGTTTGTGACTATGATCCATTTAGTTTAGAGAAGATTATAGTTACATATGGCTAACAAAACAATCAAGATGATAGTACATATGAAGAAACATGTGGAAAAATAAATTAAATGGAAGCAAAGAACGGTGATATTGAGGATGGGGATGATGAGTCTTCCTTCTCTAAACCTCCAGGATTTGGAGGTTAAAGGTTTGAAGACATAGGAATATCTACAAAGCATAATGACGAAAATGGTTGTGTATTGGTTGGTAATCAACAATCTCACGAGGAGGAAAAAGTTCATAGGGACTCAACATAATATGAGGTATAAGTTCAGATGGAGGAATATGATTCGGTCTTAGGATCTTATGGTCCTGAGGTAAGTAATACAAATGATGATACCGAGGAAAGTGGTATAGATAAGGTTGCTTATGGTATTTCTTTGATAAAATGTATGACAACTGTATCGAAGTAGCAAGGGTATCAGGTTACAAGATAGAAGGAACTAAGACAATTCTTGAGAAACTGCTTATCGAGTTTGGAATTTATTTATAAGCAAATGTGTAGAAGTCGGTGGAAGCGGAAGTGAATTCATTTCAGGTGCAATGTTTTGAGCTTTTGGTCTTGTGGGTCTGGTATTGGGTAGTAGATGATGTTATGCGCGAGATTTCTTTTTGGATCGTTTTCATAGGTTTTTGTTTTTTAGTTTCTTTCTTTGTGTCGTTAGCTAGTATGGTTCCGGGTTGTTCCTTACTAGTCATTTTTTATAAAGTTTGGCCTTAAAAAAAGGAAAAGTTATCGTTTATAGTAATAGTAAATTGCTAAGATCAAATGTAGAATAAATAGAAGTTAAGTTAAACCAAAAGCAACCATGTTCATACTATAAGGAACCAAAACATTAAAGTTAGAACACAGGAAACTCAATAGATGCACCGCATCTCCCGGTCGGAAAGACCGGACATTCAATAAATCTCGAGCCCGATGAATCCACGCACAAATAGATTTGGTACAATTGACTATTACCCGATGAGTCGTTGTTGCAGCTCGATCCACGGTGTGTAACCCCTTGCCCTTGTAATAGCTTCCTTTATACTACTCAGACTATATGTTGACCCGTTTGGATGAATCCCTGCATCATGGGTTCACACGAAACATAACAATATAAACATTGTAACAAAATATATATTTGTTGATTTGTTATAAATCATACCCGCCTCTTCGAGAGCTTGAAGGATTTTTATTTGGGTTTTGAGGTTAAGAGCCGTTGAGAAATAATTGTGTTGCTCGAGTATGGATTCCGAGCATGTCCCGTGTTTGTCCCACTCGTGACCCCAAAATGTTAGTCCGTCGTTGCTTGGGCACGATAACGTTGGCCAGTCTGACTGCATTTGGCTCACGAGGTCTAAAATCTATAATAAAGATTGAAATAAATTTATTTAACTTGTTACATCTATTAATTAGGGTTTGTTAAATAGTTTTGAGAAAATAGTGAGCACGTTTAAATTATGATATATAAAACTCATTTTTAAAAATTAAGCGGGTCAACATGTGAACCCGCAAGGTCGACACGAACACAACCCGTTTAACTAACTGTGTTCACGGTTCAACCTGAATCTAACCCAAATCTATTAAGACTAAATCAAAACTTGCAAATTTCATGTGAAAAGATCCACACATTTGATTTAATTTAGTACATTTAAATTTTTGTGGGATTTAATGTAGGATAAATACACCACATCGTGCACACTACATGATTTAAACCTCTGACCTTTTAGTTATGCGGTATACCAGTTAACCACCAAGATGTCCACTGAGGGCTAGTACATTTAATCTAGTACATAATGTACTATATTAATATATAAGACGACAAAAAAATTAGACCAATAAATAATCATAGGAAATGGTAAAAGATCCACCTTGGAGGCATCGAAAGGGTTGCTAGAGTCACAATTGGAAGGGTATGAACCATCGTTCCGGTTAGGCCAAAGTCCATGAATTCCAAAATCGGATGCTGGTTTTCCGGTTCTTGGGTAGCAACAACCATGTTTCGTGTCACAATAAGATCCTGGCCACTACAAAAAAAAACATTCAAATCAAAATAGTCCACTAGTTTAACCGGAGTTAGCCAGTTCAAATGGAGACTGTTCAAAAGGCTCAACCAAACTGGTTATGTAGCCAATTCAATTGGAGACGGAGCAAAGGGCTCAACCACATTGGTTGTGTAGCCAGTTAACCAGACTGGTTATGTAGCCGGTTTCTAATCCGACCTTCTCAGAAAGTGATCGTGTTTGAAATTTAAATGAAATACCTGCTGAACGAAGTAGAAGAAATCGAAATCTTGTGAAGCTGATAGTACAAGTAGGGAATGCAGGGTTAAAAGCATGATCAGCAGCAGAGGATTGTAGGATTGGTTCTTCATGTCTGTGTTTTACTATCTAGTTTAGTGTGTGTGATGAGGGTGTGTTCAGTGTGTGTATTTATAGGAGAGATTTTGTATGAAGTCAAAAACGGAAAACATACAAAGGTATGAAGTCAAGAACGAATATTATATTATATGCTTTGTTTTATTAGAGAGAAAGAATTAGCAAGTTATTTATTACTGTAATTAATAAGTTATTAATTTTTTGCTTCTTATATATTTGTGAGAAACAAATTTATAAAAATATTGTTTTTTTGGATGATAAATTATTAGGATAACGAATCCAATCAATATAATGGTTTTGATACGTGTCTGGCACAAGTCAAAACTATATATATTTTTTTCACTTTAGGTAAATAAGATAAATCTTCTTCCATCAATCAAAATATTGTTCTCTGTAATATTATTCGAATAAATAGTTGTAATTTAGTTTATATATAATTAAAAATAAGATAAATCTCCATTGCGACGGTGTTACCGTAAACCCCTTGAAAACCAAGTCCCACCCATTCCACCCTAATAAATCAATATCCTCTTTTCAAAATTTAGAGTAATTTGAAACACCAAAAGAAATATATATTCTGTATTAAATAGCATTTAATAACAAAAGAAAAATGTAACAAAAATTTTATATTTCAAATCAATTTTTCACTCTAAATACCACCTAAAAACTAACTACTAAGCACCCGTTTATATTTGACGGAAATCGTAAAACTACGACCTTTTTTATGCTTTTAGATGGAAGTTAAAATGTTATATACTTATATACACATTAATAGAAAATTAAATTTAGTCTTCCCAAAATAAAGGAAGTACATTTTAGTACTTTAAAAAATGGATTTCTATCACCCATTATGATTAATCACGCACGTTTTATTTTCTAAATTTTTCAAAATTTAGTTAATTGTCATAAGAGTTAATTTCGTTTTATATTTTATATTTTTAAAAATTTAATTAATTGTCATAAGAGTTAATTTCGTTTTAAGTTAGTGAGGCTTTAATTTTCTAACCTTTGAGTTCTTGATGTTTTTTTTGGCTATTTGTGGTCTAGTTTTTAATTTTTCTAACCATTTGAGTCTTCAGTCTTTAAACCAAACGACGTCAAAATATGCCGTTAAAAACCAATCACAGTGATTCCCACATGAGGGTGTTATCGTTCAACCACATTTAACCATATTTAAAAAAAAAAACATACCCCACAAACCCCCAATCATCAACATCATCGTTTTCTTCCTTTTCTTTGAATCGTCATTAGTTGTAAATCATCATCTTCTTCCTTTTGTTAATTTGAGATGAGTTTTTGTCAATTTTAGGTATCGGTATTTTAATTGGGTGAAACGATTTTATAGAACAATGGATTAAAAAGATTGTTTTTATAGGGACTTCTAGGGTTAGAAGACATTTAGATTTGGGATGCAGAAGTTGAAGAGAATCAACTTGTGATTGGCTCGTTTTTAGTTCCAACAATGGTGTTTGTTTTTAATTCCAGCAATGGTGTTTGTTTTTCAACTGAACCATTAAAAGATAAAATAAACCATTCGGAGGTGGGCTTTTAGCGAAACAAACACCAATTACCTCTGAACGATTCAAATGTAGCCTTTTAATGGAATCATTAAGAGGCTATCAAACAGTCCCTTAATGACTCAAACATGTAGGAAAATTAAAAGTTCAGACCACAAATCGATAAAAAAAATATCGAGGACTCAAATGGTTAGAAAGTCCAAACCTTAGGGACTCAAAACGATTTTGTTTGTCCTATATAATAATTTTTCATTAATAAGGATTTTATTTTATTTTTTCAAATTCAGTTATTTCTAGTTTATATTTAATAATGTAAAATGTAAATTCAGTGAGAACATAAATAGACGTTTAGTTTACTTGTAAATAAAGAATGGTAGTTAAGTTTAGTTTTGTTAAAGAGGTTGTGGTGTAGTGGTTGAGGTAAAGCCTGAAGTCTTAAGGGACCCGGGTTCAATCCCTGTCACCACCATTAATTTTCGTGGCATCGCAAATGAGACCTAGCTCTTAGGTTGGTGCACTATGGTTTTACCCACGCCGATCCATGGTTAGAGCCTCGGCTCTCCATCAAGCCCGGAAGGGGCCGTATTTGGTGGAGTTTTTTTTTTGAAAGCTCTCCAACTCCGACGTCAAATGGGCCCGGTTGTAACAGCCCGAGTTTTAGAGCGCGAAAGAATTCACGAGAATTAAAAACTTAAATAAGAAAAAGGGGAAGCGGGCTTGGGCCGGGGTGTATGGGCCGAAAGGGGCAAGGGATTGGGCCCTTATAAGCCTCAAGACAGCCCTAAAGCCTCACTTCCAACAGCATTCCCGAATTTCTAGAGAGAGAAAGTGAGAGAGAGTCTAGAGAGAGAAAGTCCCGGTTTTCGAATCCGAGCTCATAGGACCGTAGGCATACATATCTGGAACGAGTAGCTGTGAAGAAGAAGCGTTTACAGGTAAAGATCCGACCATAATCTGAGTTTTTGTTCGTTTTGGAGGTTTCTCGGGTTTTAGCTAAATAGGAGACGTTTTTATGGATGAAACCTGATAATAAGCTTAGAACTAGCATCTAGAATGAAAACCGCACGTTTTGATCAAAGAAAATTCTAAGATTGGCATGATCGGGTTAGCATGCAAGAATTTTGGATTTTTGTCCGGGAAACAGGTATTGCGTACTTATCAAGTACGCAACAAGTACGCAGGAGGAAGATCCTGCGTACTTACCAAGTACGTAAGAAGAATGCTCTGCGTACTTGTCAAGTACGCATGAGCAAGGCCCTACGCACTTACTAAGTGCGCAGACAGCAGGCTGGTTAGTGAAGTCAGTATGTTCGCCTAGCCAGAAATGGTGAAACCATTTAGCGTTGAGTTAAGTCTGATACGTGTCAATTGTTATAATTGTTCAGATTGTGTTAGATCTAGTAGACCATTGCAGCTAAGATACCAGGTGAGTTCTAATCCCCTTTTTGCCTGCTTTAGGGGTAGTTTGCATACTTAGTGTAAAGCGTTTATTATATTTTATATATTATAAACTGAAAGGAAAAGCTATGTTTTAGTGAAAAGTTTAAAAGAGGCAAAAGTACGTTTTGAGGAAAGTATTTATATATTATGGCAAGCGTTTACTATGTTTCTATATACATAAACAAAGGCATGATATATGTGCTAGTATGTTTTCAGTAAGCAAGTTATATATTATGGCAAGCGTTTACTATGTTTCTATATACATAAACAAAGGCATGATATATGTGCTAGTATGTTTTCAGTAAGCAAGTTATATATTATGGCAAGCGTTTACTATGTTTTTATATACATAAACAAAGGCATGATATATGTGCTAGTATGTTTTCAGTAAGCAAGTTATATTTTATGACAAACGTTTACTATATTTTATATACATAAACAAAGGCATAATACATGTTAAGTTATGAACAAGATTTACAAAAAGTTTTATGAACAGTAAAGTGAACAGTTTTCCTTCGGGAATGTGTACCAGTTTGTAAAGGTCCTTGGGACAGATGTTACTTGTACAAGATGTCAGATGTGGGTTCTACCCATTAGTAAGAGTCTTGATGGCTCGTTAACAGTTGTACAATTGGGATGAGTGACGGCGGTTGCTCGGGGGACTACGCAATCCCCCATGTACCAGTTAAGCGGTATTGATCACGAGGACAATACCCGGTGTTGATCACGAGGACAACATCGTGTCATGTGGTGTTGATCACGAGGACAACATCAATGGGTCACTAGGACCCAACTATGCTAAGCGATATTGATCACGAGGACAATACCAGTTGTTGATCACGAGGACAACAACATGCTAAGCGGTATTGATCACGAGGACAATGCCAGTAGTGACAAGGAATTGACGGTTAAGTGGTACTGATCACGAGGACAATACCAGCAGTGATAAGAATTGACGGTTAAGTGGTATTGATCACGAGGGCAGTACTAACAGTGACAAGGAATTGACGAATACCTTATGAATGTTTTAAACTATTTTTGAAAAGTGAAGTATGTAAAGTTTTGCCTTAAGGGCAGTATGTATGTATTAGTAAATCTTTTGTAACAATTGATTTAAAGTAAACGTTAGAACTCACTCAGCGTTGCTGATTTTTAGTATGCATATCAGTTAAGTGCATGTGTAGTTGATGGATGTGGATGCTTGGCTTGGCGAGAAGAGTTACCCGAAGATCAGTGTCTGGCATCCCGATTATGTTTATGTTATATTCTAATTTGATGTTGTTAAAGACAAATTGTATTAGACATGTTTATGTTTCCGCTACGTATGTTGAGATTTTAAGTCGTTTCCGCTGTATTAATGAATGTCTTATGTTTAAAGTGCTATGTGTTGATGAGTAAATCCAATAAGTGAGGCCTCCCGGGTTCGGGGCCTTACACCGGTTAAGACAACATATTGACCGGAGCTGGATGAAACTCTTCCATTTGACCGGGGGGTGCGATGTCACAACATTTAATGTTCGTCTTTCAAAAAAATATATATAATTGGAATATGAATTTGAAATTAAGTAACTCATCTTGAATAATATGTTATTGAGTATCAAATAATTTCAATTTTACATAACTTTATTATATTTTATGTGTAAATACATTAAAGAAAACTGTTTTAACAATATAACTAATATAGTTGTCGACTAGCATTTCACTCATAGTTAATGAGTTGGTATTGACTTTTGGTTTGGCCAAGTCTTTGTACATGGACGGTTGAAAGCTATACGTTTATTATAAGTAATTTAGTAATAAAGGTCTTAATTGGTACATTACCATCAAACGGGCTTTGTCCTACTCGTACCCCAGTGACTTATAAATTGGAAGTCGCAGGTTTGAATCCGGGCCACAAAAAAAAATGTATATGGGCAGGTTAGGGGGTCAACCAATTGGGGGGTTCTCTTAGGGTGGGCTGTCTTGAATGTTCTAAGTGTTGTCTTAGAGAAATCCAATTATTTTACAATATCTTGGTGTTGCCATTCTAAAAAGAATTTGATACATTACCACCTCATATTGAACTTATTTTTGGTTTGAATCTAGACTTTTTATAAAATTAAAGAATAATAATTATTTTTCAATGAGTTTATAAATACAAAAAAAAAGTTATAAATACGATATCTTTATTAATAAAAAAATTTGGTTGATCTGGAGATTGAATGAACATCGATATTCTTGTATTTGTGATGATATTAAACATTGTTTTAAATTAAGAAGCTAAACACACATTCTACCCTAGTATTTACTCACTTACTTATATAACTATTTGTAATCGTTATCGAGTGTAAAATTAAACTTTGTAACTGCCCGTACATAGTAAAAAGTTGTAAAATAAACTAAAAAATAAATAAATTTAAAATCAAGTTCCAGCCCAGGCGTTGACATATAGCTGGGTGTGAAAGAAAGAGAGCAATTGAGAAAGGATATTCACATAAAATGCTCGGCTGGTGCATCTTGCAGGTACAATAATTGGGACACAATCTTTTTTTCTTCTTCTTTTAAAATAGGGTCAGATTTTATCAACATATATTCCAGTGTTCGTTTAAGTAATTTTTTATCATATATTTTTATAAAAAAAAGTAGATTTTTTTTATAAAATTGCATTCACCAACTCAAAATTCTATGAATTATCAGATACAAGTATAATATAATTTTTGGTTATAATTACAAGTTAACAAAATAAGAATATCAATTAAGCAAAGGGAATATCATATATACCCTTATAAATATGAGTAAATATCATATATACCCAATAAAATAAAAAATATCAATTATTTTCCAACTTTAAAGTTTGCTTGTTCATTGAGAGTTTAGTGGTTTTCGAATTCGCAACTCGAGTTTCAAACTCTAAATTCACACAAAATTCGATATTTTATTTATTCGTTAGTTAAAATAGCATTCTAATATCTGGGTTTCAGTATATGTAAAATTTAGAAAATCAATCTCGAAGATTAAGAGTAATCAATGATTAAAATGAAGTGATAAGATTATATTATTGTAAATAAGTCAAGATTTTGAATCATATTTTGGAGATTTAAGGGGGTATATAGACAAACATTTCCGGTGGTTCACGATATGTTGGTTAGATGAGAAGGAGGTTGGGTGCCGTGAGTTATGTGAAAATGAATGACGAGTCCAATGTTGCGTGAAAAAAAATAAGAGACGGCAGGCCATAGTATCGAACATTTGCAACGGATTTAGTGACGATAAGGTTGTCGCAAATAGATTTCCCGACAACTGTGCAAATTAATCTTATCTTGAAAATAAGGGAGCTAAATCGGTAGTGCTTATAGGGTGACCCTCAACTCCAAAAATTATGTCTATGCATCTCAATATTCTAAAAGTACAAATTCACAAGAAAATACACAATTGTATATAAAACAATTACGTTTAAGCTATAATATTGATATCAACTTTTTTAAGTTATTAAAACTTGATATAAAATACCCAATAATTTTAGTTATCACATAAAAATACATTTGTAGAAAATTTAAATAAAAAAATAAACGGGTCAACACACAAACCCCCAGGTGAACTCAAACCTAACCCATCTAGTTACAAGTTCACGGATTCAACCTGAAACTGACTCTAACCTGTTTAAAGTAAATCAATCCTCGAATTTCATGATAACTTCGTATCTATATTCACAATAAAAATCTTACCTTGAAATTGGTGATGGGATTTGGGACAAAATTAATTGCTTTTTCTTAATTAGAAAGTGGACGACGAAATTAATTGATGCATCTTTTACTTTTTTTAGTCATAAAATTAGAGACATAATTTGCGTCGGTAACTTATTGCTGGGCTTAATTCCCGACTCTAGCAAGCCGGCTAGGAGTTGGATCGACCCATTCACATGGAGGTGTTTGAGTTGGATGGTTGGTTGCTTGCTTGGAGTGCAAGTCAAGCAAATGATATTAATTAATTAGTGGATAACTATATAAGTATCCTATAAGAATTGTAATTGAAAGTTTGTTAGATGATTATTATGTAATTAATTAATAGGAATCCTAGTTATAGTCTAACGTGATAGGTTAGCTATATATATACCGTGTAGGGTATCATGGATTGTAAAAAATCAAATCAATCAAGTAGCCTATTAAACCGAGTCAGGGGTTTGCTACTTATAATCAAGTTTTAGAGAAAGATTTCTTGATATCAATAAACGTGTTTGGGAGTTAGCCAAATTAACGTGTTTTTACCGATTCAGGACTTGACTCGTGTGATGGGTTCTCTGTCACAAAATCTGTATCGATCGTTTGCCGACCATCGTAAAATCGTCTCTTGTTTTTTGATTGTCAGTTCCCATCTTAAAATCCTTCGCTGATTTCCGACATCTTTCTTAGTAATGACCGCGACTTTTGTCTCCTATTTTAGTAATGATTGAGAAAATAGTTTAATTTTTTTTTATAGTAAATTACACGGATGGTTCCTGTGATTTGGGCCAAATTTTGGATATAGTCTCTAAAAATTTGAAACATTTAGCTTGAAAGAAAAACATTACAAAAAAAGTAGCGAATGTTCAATGTTGTTGTTCGAAATACATTAAGCTTGAAAGAAAAGCATTACAAAAAGAAAAGAAAAAAACATACAAATTCATCATAAAATCAAACATGAGAGAACTTAAACATGAAAGTTAGAAGGCAGGAAACTCAATGGAGGAACCACAGCTTCCATTTGGAAAGACAGGACATTCAATGAACCCCGAAGCCGACGAATCCACACACAAGTAGATTTGGTACAACTGACTGTTGCCCGACGAATCATTGTTACACTCGATCCATGGAGTGTAACCACTCCCTTGTTTAATTGCGGTTTTTATGCTACTAAGACTATACTTTTGCCCGTTTGGTTGAATCCCTACAATCATAGATTCACATCAACATAACATTAGAATTAGAAATAATATATTAGTTAGAGTATATTGTAATAATTTTTACCATAATTATGCAATATGATTCTATTAGGTTTACTTTGTAATTCAAAATACTCACCATAAATACTAAATATATTCATTCTAATAATTATAAACAATTAACACTTATTTTATATATATGAATATTTTACCCGCGCTTTTGAGAGCTTGAAGGAGATTGATTTCGTTCTTGAAGCTAAGTGTCGTCGCGAAATAATCATGTTGATTAAGTACTGATTCTGAGCATGTCCCGTGTTTGTCCCACTCATGACCCCAAAATGTTAACCCGTTGTTGCTTGGGCACGATAACGTTGGCCACTCTGATTGCATGTGGCTTGTAAGGTCCGAAATCTATAAATAAAAAACGGTTAAAACTTTATATAGCTAAAAAAACTCATGCATGGATAGTATTTGAAAAACTGAAGTAAAATTATAAAGCACCTTGGAAGCATCGAAAGGGTTGCTAGAATCACAGTTGGAGGGATAAGTACCATCGTTTCGATTGGGCCAAAGTCCATGAATGCCAAAATCCAATGCGGGTTTTCCCGTACTTGGGTAGCAACAACCTTGTTTCGTGTCACAATATGATCCTGGCCACTACAAAAAAAAAGCAATCATTAAAAAAAATAGTATCATATGTGGTTGTGTGACATGTTTAGTGCGCTTCACATGTGATTGCGATAAAGATCGAAATGAAATACCTGCTGAACGAAGTAGAAGAAATCGAAATCTTGTGCAGCAGATAGAGTGAGTAGGGAATGTAGAGTTAGAAGCTTGATCAACCGCAAAGGATTGTTGGATTGCATCTTCATGTTTGTGTTTAGTATTGTTTAGCGTGTGTGTGATGATGAAGGTGTGTTTAGTGTGTGTATTTATAGGAGAGATTTTGTGTATGAAAAGGTATGAACTCAGAATCAGCATTATTGTGTGCTTTCTTTTATTAGAGAGGAGATTGAGAGGGGTCATTAATGTGTCGTTATTGTTAGTTACTAATGAAAAAGACATTTATGATTTAAATATAAATATTTAATTTATTTTTAAATAAAAGGGGTTTTAAGTTTTGTATTAGTTATTATATTGTGGGAATGTTAGTTATAAAATAAGAAAATAAGTGACTCGTGAATAATATGTTACTTGAGTATAAAATATTTCAATCTTATTACGTGTAAATAGATAAAAATAAAATAAAATAAAAAGAAATTGTTTTAGCAATATAAATAATGTAGTTGTCAACAAAACTAATACTTTTTTTTAAAGACAAATTTCTTTATTTCTACATGAGTGAGACTTGAACCCATAAGCTATTTAATTCTTAGTATTTCTAAAGGATTTTTCTTTACCAATGGGCCACAACACCATTGGCAACAAAACTAATACTTAATGAGTTCATATTGACTCTTGGTTTGGCTGTCTTTGTACATGGACTATTGAAAGCTATACGTTACTCATTAGCACTTTCGTATTCAATCTATTTTTAGTTTGAATCTAGTCTTTTTTTATTTATTTATAAAATTAAAGAATAATTATTTATCAATTCTTTTTCTGTTTAGAATCACAAGAAAGTTCATAAATTGAATACCCTTGTTAATACAAAATTTACTTTAGGAAGCTAAACACACACTCGAGACTAATTACCGTGTTACAAACATAATCCTGTGTAATCATCATCGAGATCAAGTGCTCATACACATAGTGAAAAGTTGTAAAATAAAACTAAAGTTCAAATCAAGTCCCAAGCGTTGACATATAGGTTTGAACGAAAGAGAGCATTTTGGAAAGAATATTCCAAAAATGCTTGTATGGTGCGTCTTGTGGGTACAATAATTGGGAGACAGTCGTTTTATTTTAAAAAATAGGGGCAGATTTTATCACCAAATATTCCAATGTTGGTCTAAAGAGTTCTTTTATCATAGAACTTTATAAATATCAATAAGTTTTTTTATAAAAATATTTTCGTCAACAGGATATATTATGAATATGAACTATTAGAAGCAAACAAAATATAAGTTTTCTTTATACTTATAAATTGATAATATGAGAATATCAAATAATTTGGAGTTTGCTTGTTCATTTGGAGTGATGGTTTTTCAATTGGCAACTCGTGTTTTCAAACTTTATGTTCACACAAAATTCGATATTATTTTATTTGTTAGGTAAAATATTAATGATAAAATTTTAATATATATACATATAACTATATAAATATAATTATGTTCGTATATGCAGTGGCGGATCTAGAACAAAAGTTCAGGGGTAGCGAATTTTTTTTTAGTCGTACTTTCACGTAAATGAAACCAGTGGCGGATCCGGGAATTGTTTTCAAGGGGTTCAATGTTTTTAGATGCTCAAATATCATAGGGCCGGACATAAAAAAATTCGGGTCGGTTCGTGTTGGGTAAAGTTCATTACATACCAAAAATACGATAACACAATAAAAAAAGGGAAAAATACCAAAATGGACATTTTGTCCATCTAAAAAAAACTCGGAGGCTAAGCCTTTTGAATTCAAAGGCTTAGCCGGCAAAACCTTAATGCTTAGCCGGCAAAACATTAATGCTTAGCCGGCTTTGAACATGCTAAGAGAACTATGTCCATTTTGGTATTTTTCCCTAAAAAAATCATCATTAGAAATTAATATCCATAATAGTACATAGGAATCAAATTCAAATTAAATCTAAAATCTAAATCAACATCTAAAATTCTAAATTAACATCTAAATTAACCCTCGATTTTCTTTTTCAAACAAATAAACAAGAGGGAATAAAAAGTAAAATAACCGGTGGCCGGCGGCGGCAGGGGAGCAGCGCTAAGTAGTGGCAGAAAGCAGAGTTGGAGGAGGCTGCCGGCTGTGACCTGTTGATTTGCTTCTTTCCCTAATTCAATAATCGTGTTTTTTTCTTTGTTATACTTGTTACAGTGTTATTAGCCCAACAAAACAAGAAGTTGCTAAAGACCCATCATTTTATATCCAAATATTAGTTATTAAAAGGCCCAGAAGCTCTGAAGGCCCATACGAAATCCGGTTTAAAAAAAAAGGTTTTAAAAAATGTTAGGGAAGATTTTAATAAAATGAGGGGACTTTTTATAAAGTATTAGGTTTTTTTATAAAATTTTGAACATTTTATGAAGTGTTTAGCTTTTAAAAAAATTTGAGGGTAACGTAATTTTTTCTCAGGGGTAACGTAATTTGTAACCGAATACATAAAACCGTAAAAAAAATAAAAATTGCACTGCGCGTAAAAGTTGAGGGGTAGCGGACGCTACCCCTACCCCATAGGTAGGTCCGCCGCTGGGTATATGTAAACATTATACATGCACTTAGAGTCGATAAAATATAAAACAGATACACAAATATATTAAAATTAAACAATGTGGACTAAAGGGTGGTACGGATTAATCTCGTGGGGGTGGCAGTGGAGATTAAACTCTATCCGGTTTAGATGTAGCTTGTTTGTTTCCAATAACTTTAATTTGAATATTTTCGTGATAGTCACATTATGTTTTCTTCCTTTTTTTTAAACGGTAAATCTACCATACTTCAAAATTATATCAATTAATTTATCTCATGCCTGGGTTTGAATCTAGGATCTCCAATCTAAGAGACAAGAGCCAGTTGGGTTGGGCCAGTTGGCGGTGATCTACCATACTCCGGGTTTTACCACCAGTGGGATTTCGGGCGGGTGGGTTTTCCCCGGAACTGGAGATAACTTGGGGCGCTTAAGGGCTCCGTACGGTTGGGTTGGGTCAGCTGGCGGTGGCCTTTTGCCAATGGGTCACCCCGTACGGAGTACCTATACAATTTTATGTTTGTTGGCCATTAAAAAAAAAAGAGACAAGAGCCTATACTCTACTAAATGAGCTAGTCCCACATCATTAGTTAGTATAAATAGGTCTCTTGTTTGTTATCTCAAATTAAGTCAATAAAGTTATAAGTTCCATCCAGGTGTGTAAGTGTGCTAATTAAATTTTAGGGTTGTGATCAACTTTTCAATTCAACAAATGGTATCAGAGCTAAACGATGATCACATGGGCTGAGGGGAGTACTCGATTTAAGACGGCGTTAACCAATCGACATATTTTGTATTCTTAGTATGGTTAAATTGTAACATATTTTGTATTACTATCTTTAGCCAACACCCTTATTTTTTTCATCTTTAATGATGCCTTAAAACAAATTAACAGTATATTATTTAATATGATTAGTATGAAAGTTCAACATTAAAAACAACGAATTTTTTATATCTTTATGACTATAAAAACTCTTAGTGATTAACCAGTAAATTATTAAAATGGCATTCCAATTTGCAAAATCTTGATTAATTTTCCTGTAATCAGGGCCCATCACTTTAGTGCTTAACTGCTTACCGCTTGGGCCACGTTTACGATATTAGTTAGTCAGCCCACAAATGTTACACGTGGCCTGTGTAGTCAAATATTTCTTACAAATAATGGCCCATAATATTTTATGGTTTAAATTTATTCAGGCCTATAACATTATACGATATTTAAATTGCAAAAACAATTTTTGAGAAAACATAATTTAACAAATAGAAGAACAAATTATAATCATGGAAATGATTGTAGACAAATTTCCAGCTGTCGAACAAGATTTTGTTATCAGGCTAGACCGGTTCATGTTGGCGATTTTTAGTGTAATTGGTTTGACTTTTAACCAAGTGAATCATATTAATAATCTTGGAGATTATTTTAAAACAGTTTTTTTTAAATAGACTTGAAAAACTGATATTATAAAGAAAAAAGAAGAAGAGAAAGGACTCTTGTCCGATTAATAGAGTACAGTTAACTGGTTAAGATTTAATAGTATCTTATTTTCTGAAAAGAACTTATAAATATACATATTTATTTTCTGAAATTCAGTTTGCTCGAAAAAAGAAATATTTTTTGTTTGTTAAAGATATAAAAAATTAATTTAAATAGTATTATTATATTTTAGATATCATCTTCTCATGTACTTAATAATAATAATATCATTTTAGTTATTTAATACCAATAGTATAGTAGCATTAATTATAAAAGAAAAAAAAAACCTATCATTAATAGAGAACTTAAAGTATCCGTATAATGTTCAGAAGAAGGCTTAATCATTTTAAACACAGAAAGAAAAATGAGGGTTTGGCGTGGGGTGTAGATGATGACAGAAGCATTCTTCGTTCCTCTTCCTTATCTTATTACCGATTAAAGTCTTCTTTTACTGTTGTTTTTTTGGCTTTAATTATGCACCACATTAAGGTCCATTTTCCCTATTCTTGCTGACACAACTTTTATGGAAATTTTTTTTAAAATGGTGTGTATAGAAGAAAAAAAGAGGAAAATGGGAAAGTCAAAAAAAAAAAAAGGGAAATGGTTGAGCCGCTATTCCCAATAGCGGCTTAGGAGTAAATATGAGAGGGAGCCGCTTTTGGCAATGGAGGCTTAGGTAGAGAAGTGGGAGCCGCTTTTGGCAATGGAGGCTTAGGTACAAACCAACTTAACCCATTTAACCTCCCTCCGTTAGTTATAGTATAACCTCATTTAACCTCCGTTAGTTAGTTATAGTATTGAGTGATGTTTAAAATGGTGTGTATGGAAAATAAAAAGAGGAAAATGGGAAAGTCAAAAAAAAAAAGGAAAATGGTTGAGCCTCTATTCCCAATCGCGGCTTAGGATGCCAATCGCGGCTTAGGAGCAACCAACATAACCCCGTTTAACCTCCGTTAGTTATAGTATTTAACCCCGTTTAACCTCCGTTAGTTATAGTATTTAACCCCCGTTTAACCTCCGTTAATTATTTTAATGTAATGTAAGATTATTTGACATCTAATAATATTAAGATAATGAAATAAAAAACTATAATACTATCAAGAACACAAGATACAAGACCTAACATTCCTCAAAATATTGTGGGTTTTAAACATCACTCAATACTATAACTAACTAACGGAGGTTAAATGAGGTTATACTATAACTAACGGAGGGAGGTTAAATGGGTTAAGTTGGTTTGTACCTAAGCCTCCATTGCCAAAAGCGGCTCCCACTTCTCTACCTAAGCCTCCATTGCCAAAAGCGGCTCCCTCTCATATTTACTCCTAAGCCGCTATTGGGAATAGCGGCTCAACCATTTCCCTTTTTTTTTTTTTTGACTTTCCCATTTTCCTCTTTTTTTCTTCTATACACACCATTTTAAAAAAATTTTCAACTTTTATGTATATCATATAATTAGTAAAATGCGTTGTCGGTGGTTACTTTTTATTGAAGGGTGACTTACAACATCAAATTTGGAATACATGTGTTTTAATTTATTTTTCTTATTTAAATAGAAACCTAGGTAGCTTAAACCGTCAGGTTGGGTAACGGGTCAGAACGGGTTATGACTAAAATGAGTTCGGGTCAGAACGGGTCGTTTTAAAAAAGTATCAATTTGTTCGGATTTGAATAAGTTGTAACAAAAAAGTGACTCAGGTTGAAATGATGTGTATTAGAAAAAGAAAAGTACCAGAATTTGCTATATATTTTTCCACAGCTGGTGGTGACGTTGCGGCGACGGCTTTCGGTGACGGTGGTGTCGTTGTGCTGCAAGATCAGGCGGTGGGTTGTGGTGTCAATTGTAATCCTAAGTTATTTTCTCGCCAAAAATGTCATTTATCCGTTACATGTTTAAACGCGTTTAAATTTACATAGTTCTTAGACGACTTATCTTGATCCAAAATGTGTTAAAGTGTTACCCATTTCAACCCGTTTTGTGTTAGGGTGAAGGGGGCACCCAACCAATTTACTCATTTTACCCACTTTACTCACCAAAACTGTCTAATATTATTCTGTCACCTCAAAACTATTTATTTTACTCATTTACTCAGATTTCATTGAAAACACCCTACTAATTTAACTCACCAACATTTTTTTGAAAAAAATAAATATTTAATTAAAAAAAACATACTTTTTTGTTAATTAAAAATACATAAGATAACTAAAAATAACAAAATACAAAAAAAGTTATAAATTAAAAAAAACCCGATAAATTAAACATAATTTTAGATTACATTTTGTTAAAAAAAATTAAAGTTTTACAATATATAAATGAGATAAAAATTATGTTTGTATAATATGGGTATATATAGAAAAAAAAATTAGTTTTTTTTTAAAACACCCCCCCAGCCCAACGGCTCTCCCCCCCCCCCCCCCAACGGCTCTCTCTCTCCCCATGTCCAAGTAAATTTACTTGAACCCACAACTCGATTAAGCCTGCTCGGCCAACTCGGTTTGAAGGGGGCGGTGTACCCCGACCTACTCGGCCAACTCCAATCTCACTCGAGTTGGGTGCCCCTTTCACCCTTATGGTGTTACCCAATTTAACCTAAAATACAAAAAATATTTACCTAAACCAACCAATTTCACCTAATTTGAATGAAGATTACCAGGTCTACTTAAACATAAAACCATGGTTTGTCTCACTGGTTTGCGATGTCTCCCCATAAGGGATAATATAAAATATATGTGTTTTAATTAGTATAATTAGTATTTTTTAAATATATTATTATTATTAAAAGATAGATGTGTATTTAATAAAAGAGAGACAGAAAAATGTTGAGAATGAATATGGAGGCGACACGTAACATGAAAAAACTTTTATTTATTACACAGTATAGATTAACTGTTTTAGGAGCCGGACACAAACTGGCACTTGACAGTTGTCCTTTTTTAATTTGTTTTTTAAAAGTTTTTCTTATACATATTCAATTTGGAGTAAATTTTGTTTTTGGCCCCTGAGGTTTGGTCTGTTTAACCTTTTCAATCTAAAAAATAATTTTTTAACATATAAACCCCTGTGGTTTACATTTTGTAACGGTTTTGGTCCATTTGACTAACTCTGTTAGATTTTTCAGTTAACTAGAGGTGTAATTCAGTCATTTTAAATATGAGGGACTATTTGTGTAAATTATTAAGGTAACTTGATGTTTAGAGATTATTTTTTCAATTTACTTAAAATAATAAAAATTTAAATTATGAGGGGCTATTTTTGTATTTATTATATAATATATATATATATATATATATATATATATATATATTCAATATCCCTAAATCTAAATATTTTTAATGAAGGTATAAATAGATCTCAAGTTTGGATCGTGAGTAGTTTTTCAAGCTCAAGCTTGGCTCGGGCTCGACGCGTTTATTATTTATTAATTAATATATATGTATATGTATATATATATAATTATTTTTATATGTAAATTATATAAATATATATTTATTATATTTATAAAATTTAGTATTGTGTTTTATATATTCAACTAAATATGTAAATCTAAATCGATTAATCGCTTAAAACTTGTAAAATGTTCAACTAAATCGCTTAAAATATTTTGTACTGTATTTTATATATTCAATTTCATACAAATATTTTGCACCGTAAAATATTCAACCAAATCTCTTAAAACACTTTGTACTGTTTATTCAATTTTAAAAGAATCATTACAAAAACAAGGATCAAACAACGATTAACCGATGCACATAAATCTCACGAACAAAGATATATATTTATAAAATTTATATATAAAAACAACTCATGAGCCAAACTCGAGATTTAATAGACCTTCATTAAAGATATTTAGATTTATGGTTATATATATTATAAAAAATTTACTAAAATAGCCATTCATAATTTATATTTTTATTATTTTAAATAAATTACAAAAACAATCTCTAAACATCAAGTTATCTTAATGATTTATACAAATAGTCCCTCGTATTTAAAATGAGTGAATTACCCTTCTACTTAACTAAAAAATCTAACAAAGTTAGTCAAATGGACCAAAACCGTTACAAAATACAAACCACATGAGTTTATATGTTAAAAGATTCCTTTTTGGATTGAAAAGGTTAAACAGGCCAAACCTCAGGGCCAAAAACGAAATTTACTCTTCAATTTGAAACGGCTTAAATCAACAATTGGCGCTGGCTCAAGTGATAGGCGTGCCATATTGTTATGCAATAAGCCCTGATTCGACCCCATGCGTCACTCTCGTTGGCCGGTTCAATGATGATGTAAGCAACCTCCCTTGCTGATGTCATAAGTAGTTTTTTTTTCTTTTTTAAACTTTTTAAGTAAAACTGTCTTTTTAAAACGGATTTTTTAGTTTTTTCTTTATTCTTTGACAACTTCATACGCTTCTCAACGAGCTTTTTTTTAGTTATTTTAGATTTACCAACTTCATATGTTTTTTACGCACTTCACAAATAATGTACAAATCATCTAAGTGTTTATATACACGTCGTTAAAGCTGTATTTATGTCTAAAGTCTAATTAAAAAGGTAATTTTGTGTTTTTACAACAATATCGAAAAAAAATAATTAAATTAGCTTAAAATGACAACTAAAAAGGTAAAAACTCATTGTATACACGGAAGCAAAAAAAACTTTGAAGTATAAACATATTCCGCGAATTGTTTTTACAAAGTCGTAGTATAATAATTCAGTTTGCACGTTGGAGCTTCTCTAAACATATGCCAAGTATTTTGTTAAAAACATTTATATCCATTTTCCTAAAATGTTTCAATCGGTCTCATAAAATTATATTTCGAAAATACTAAACAAAGATTCAATTCAAAACTTCAATGGATCTTTACCAACATTAGTTAATAATGACAAGAGCCTAAGGGCCGTTTGCTTTACAGTATTATATGAAATTGAAATTGAAATGTTTTTAGTTAAAAATCGTGTTTGGTTAGAAGATGATAGAATTAGAGGATGAGGTAGTGGTAACGAATTGAACAAATAGATTTTCTTTTATAAATTGGTATTCACATGTTTTATGAAAATTTAAAAACGTTTTTGCATCCACTTATTGAATCTTTTAGAAGAACATATATCTTTTTGACACTGAATGATGTTGTTTTGTATTTTGATGAAATAAAAAAAAACATCCAAAATAGCTAGGATGTCAAGAATGGTGAAATGTCAAAAACATGTAAACGACAATAAGACCAAATGGATATTAATATGGTTCTGTGTCTCTATGCACCGGCAACTATATTTAAAAGGTTGTTATATAATAAAAACAAGTAAAATAATTTTGTAAAACAAACTACTTGGACTAGTTTATAAATATTGTTATAAAGTAGAATATGAATATGATAAAAAAAACAAGCTTAAGTTAAAATAGAGATTTTTCTATCATTAAATCGATAATAATTACTTTATAAAGAAGGAATATTGTTTACTTATAATTTTATATAGAAAATATCATAGAAACTATTTAATCTGGAAATATTTATACGTCATTGTACATGTCAGACAAGTTTTTAACTTTATATCCATGAATATGCGAAGAATTTTCACGTATTCACTTTCATTGAAACTTAGTGTCTTCTAATCAAACAAATTATTTTTTATTCTTTTAAAATTATCAGAGTTTACAACTATTTTACAAACAATATTACATTATACATCATCAAGAGATTCTTCATTCCAATAGGCCACGTTCCTATGACCATTTTACGTCGTACCTAGATCATGGTAGTTTACCCCCCCCCCCCCGCGCCGCAAAGGATGCCGCCACAATTATTTATTCTGGAAATTTACGCCAGCTAAGCCGACCACGTGTCGACTTGTCATTTGTTTGTACTTTGTAAAAGAGATCGTGGACACAAAAATCTATGCTGCCTAAGTCTAGCCGGTTTAGCCGGCTATTGTCTTACAGTGGCCGTGAAACAGCCGGCCATTTATACATGTCCATTTTTTATAAGTTTTTTTGGTTAAATGTACATTTCGGTATTTTTCGCCCAAAAGAAACCACATTGCAATATAAAAGGATAATAACAATTTCTTGATAAATGTATTACATTTTCAGTTTTATTAAAATTACTCTAAAATTCTTAATTATGGTTGTTAAAAGGTTAAGACACTCAGTAACACAAATACAGCAAGATCAACATGAAGAAGAAGACCCATTATTAAAAGCTTGGAGATGATGAACAGAACCACCATTTTCTTGATAATTACTGTTACTGTTATCACGTGGATCAGCATCAACATCCTCCTCATGAGACTGATCACCACTTATAACTACTCTACCATTATTATAAACATCAATGCTTTTGTCACCAGCAGCCGCAGCGGGGGTGGTGGCCGGAGAAGTTGTCTCTTTGTGATCTTTCTTCCCAAAAGTGCTTTTATTATTATGCATCCATACTTTCAAAACCCCTCTTTTGATACCAATCTCATTGCAGAAATTGGTCACCATATTATCATCACATCGTTGCATCTTCCACCCCACTTTCTCCGCAAATAAATACATTTTTTCTTTCTGCTTTTGGCTGAATTTTGTACGGAATCTTTTTCTCCCATGTTGGCTTTCAAGTTTAACCGCCGCCGGTGTTCCGGGGCTTTGGTCAGCCTCGGTGAGAGACAGAAACACGTGTGGTGCGTAAGCGTACACGTCATTAATTGGCTCACGGCGGTGGAAGTTACGGTGGCAGCCACAAGCGGCGCATTTTAGAGAGGAGGGTTCATGTGGGGTGCACGTTAGCGATGGCATGAACTCACCACAGCCGTCCAAGGCGTGGCTGCCGATGGTGGCGGCGTGGTTCTTAAGACATTGTTTGTATGCAACCACCGTAGGCGGTGGTTGGAGGTGGTGGTGGTTCTTTCCAATAGGGAAGGAAGAAAAATGTTGGGGATGAAGTGGGGTTTCACTGTCGGTGTCTGGGCTATCGGCGGCAGCTACGGAGGTGGTGTGTTTTAGGTCCATATTTTGATGGGTAAAACATAAAAATCTTGAAAATTAGAGGATATATATGGTGTGATTTATGATTGAAATGTTAAGGCGTGGTTTGTATGCTGAAAATGAAAAGCACTTTGGATGATAAAAGTGGTGTTGGTCCCTTGGGGAATTATACACTTTTTCCCTCTCATATCATATTCTTTAATTTTACTAAATTATATAATATCACTAGTTTAGAACCTGTATACTACATAGGGTGAAAAATATCAGTATATAAAATTCTTAAATTTGTATACATTTATCTTATAGGTTAAAAAATGTATTACATATATACTAACAATAGAAACAAAATAAAAAATATGTAAAAATTAATATATAATTGAGTTTAAAAAGTAAATAAATAACTATTAAATGTAATTTAACTTTCATTTACTATTTGATTGTAAACATAAGCTAGTTAATTACATTTCAAACTTTCTTATAATATGAGATTATTAAAAATAAATGAGTCTTATTAGGATAATTAATAATTTGTTTAAAAATATATTATTATTGGAATATGAAAGTGTATTTATTATGAGAGACAGGCGAGAAAATTTTTATAAGGGTGAATATGGAGGCGACATGTGGCATTGAGAAACCTTTATTTATTATATAGTATAGATGTATGTAATTTCATTAAAAGTGTCACTACTAAAAAAATATAGGGACTTATCGACGGGAAATTTGCGTTAAAATTTACCTACGAATTTCGTTTAATTCCATATTTTCAGTTAGTTTTTTGGATTTTGCTCAAACGTCGGAATTTCATCGGTAGTATCCGACGAATTCCTAGCCCGTCGGTGATTCGCCTGTCTTAAGAGACCAATAGTTTCCCGACCATAACCTTTTTCGGAAATATTCTGGCGTGTTTGTCTAGGTCGTGGTTTCTGACGGGGAATCCGTCGGAATACTTTCAGATTGGATTTTCAATAAGATTCTAGCCAGACTTTACAGGCTTTGTCGATGGAGTCATCTTTCTGATAGATATTCCGTCGGTAAAACCTTCTATAAACGGTAACAACCGGTTATTTCTAAAAAACGCAACCAAAAACAAATGTTTTATTTTGTATAAATAGTGAAACAATGGAGTCTCTCAAATCCTAAAAATGGAAACCTTCATGCAATTCAAAAATGGCAAATCGGTGTTTGGACATGGTATGTGAAGAGTGTTATAAAGATAGTAGATCGTTGTTAGCGAGCATGTTGGAATTGTTGGTCTCAAGTTTAAATACTCTTGCATGGGTGTGTATTCTTACGTGAACGCCGCGTATTGAGTTGGAATTGTTGGGCTCGCATTGTATAGCACGCCCATAGTAGGAGTAGTTAACTATTTTATCTATGTGGGTTTGTTATATTAGGTTGAAATTGGTGATCTTGGAATGTAGAGCGAGACCCGGGCATATATATATATATAAAGGTTATTACTTGTGTGATCCCACAACTAGCAATAGAGACCTGTGACTCACATATATATCACTAGTACACAAATTTATATTAGGGCAGTTTGAATTTTGTTTTTTGGAGCGGTTATACCTAAAACCACTTCAAAAAACACACAACCATTTTTTAAGGCGGTTGACGTTTTGTAATTACATAGGCTTTTGCAAGTGTCATTTGCTCTAATAGTTGTCTGTAGTATAGCACTAGCTATCTCCTTTGTTAGATTCAACTTGTGAGTAACTTGTATGTATCTAGCATGCTGCTCCTGAAAATGGTATATGATTAGTCAAATTTAGACATTAGAAAGCTACAAAATGATTAAATTCCAGCACTAAATGGTCAAATTTAACCACTTTATAAATATTTTGGAAAACTATATATTTTGGTCAAATGCCTTTCTTTTGGATGAATGTAGTCACTACAGAGAATCGGGCCAATAGTGGCGACAAATGTCGCCGCTAATACCCCCAAATGTCGCCGCTAATACTAATAGCGGCGACAGTCGCCGCTAATACTCCGAATGTCGCCGCTATTACTTGTAGTCGCCGCTAATGGTTGTCTATTAGCGGCGACAGCTGTCGTCGCTAATACCTGTCGTCGCCGCTAATGGTTGTCTATTAGCGGCGACGGTTGTCGCCGCTAATACTCCTGCTGTCGCCGCTAATACTCATGTCCGTTTTTGCAGTTTTTTCTGCATTTTCATTATTTCCAGTTTTTCTAAAACATACATTATTACAAAACCTGCATTTTTTTGCCGAATATAACAGAAATATAACCATAAAATTACAAATATATAAAGTTAAAACATAATGTAAAGGTTTTTGACCCATTTAAGTTATTCCAAATGTTAATACAATATAAAAACTAAACAATTAATCTTCATCCATATTGTCGTCGCCCTCGTCGTTGCCCCTGCTACTTTGTCCCATTTGTGAAAGATTAAACTTGTTAAGTTTATCTCTAAAAGTCGGGTCGTCGAACAACATGTTAGTTAGTTCCTACAATTACATACAAATTTAGTTATTACATATATATGTCTACATAAAAGTTTCAAGTCAAAACAATTCATTTTACATATATATATATACATGCATACAAGTTTTCCGGTCAAAACGGGTCAAATGATTCATTTTACATATATATGTCTACATACATAGAACTTTCAAGTCTAAACGGGTCAAATGATTCCTTTTACATATATATGTCTACATACATAGGACTTTAAAGGCTAAACGGGTCAAATGATTCATTTTACATATAAATGTCTACATACATACAAGTTTCGAGTCTAAACGGGTCAAATGATTCATTTTACATATATATGTGTACATACATAGAACTTTCAAGTCTAAACGGGTCAAATGATTTCTTTTACATATATATGTCTACATACATAGGACTTTAAAGGCTAAACGGGTCAAATGATTCATTTTACATATAAATGTCTACATACATACAAGTTTCGAGTCTAAACGGGTCAAATGATTCATTTTACATATATATGTCTACATACATAGAACTTTCAAGTCTAAACGGGTCAAATGATTCCTTTTACATATATATGTCTACATACATAGGACTTTAAAGGCTAAACGGGTCAAATGATTCATTTTACATATAAATGTCTACATACATACAAGTTTCGAGTCTAAACGGATCAAATGATTCATTTTACCTGTGTGTAGGGGAGTGTAGGCTGCACCTGCGACTGCTCAAAAGAATCCGGCGCTTGAGATGATGAAGGTTTAAACCCAATCCCTTTAATCCATCCGCGCCGAGTACCTAGGACCTTTTCAAATGCATCGACTTCGTTCAGTCCAGATGAAGAAGTCCCTTGATTTGTTTGAGTTTGGGACTCTATCTCCATCTTTAATTGGGACTGTTTTTAATTTCACAAAGATGATTTAATACACATACAAATACATATTGAAAATTATACTTTAAATAAATACTTACAATTAGTTGCCCTGCTTCGCTGTCAACCGTCTCATCTTTACGTGTATGAGCAGTGCGGTACATATCTAGTCGACTCTGAGCCTGTTTAACATTAAATATTAATTATTTCATAACAATAACTACTATATATAATACAAATAATACATGTATATAGATATACATACATAGATATATATATATATATAATATAGCATTACTTTTTTATAACAAGAACTACTTTATGTCGACGTTCCTCCAGGGTTTACGCATACTTGCTGTTTACGATTGACTTGGTTAACTTTTGAACGTTTTTTATGTTTATCCGAACAAAAATGTTCAATAGCTCTCTGCCAATTATCCGGGTGCATCCCTTTTTGGACGTTGACCAACGATCTCGGGACATCATCAAACCCTCCAACCTTTTTAAATTGATTTGATGCATTGGATTTGCGATCTCTGTATCGCTTTTGATAGATTGAATGAATGCCCAACTTTAACTTTGTACGGTCGGTGCTCTCATGAATCCGATTAAGATCGAATGATTTCTATAAATTAAACAAGAGAAGTAAGTCAAGTAAAATAATAAAATAAAATATAAAAGAACTTAAATAAATCATTTACCGAAAGATGTTGGTACATCGCATTCTTCTCGGCGTCTGAAACTTCATTCCAAGAAAATCAATCAAACGCGATGTTCCGCCACATATACAACCCCACTTCACGAGTGAATAAATCATTATCAATACCAACTGGGGTAAATGTAGCTTGCGTATCAAAGGTCATAGATAAAGGCCCTTGTTCTTTTCTACTTCGGCGCGAAGGCGAAGGTTTTTGGCCATCCCTCGAGTATTCCGTCGTGGGGCCGCTGCCGCTGCAATTATAATTAAAAAATATTAGTCACGATTTTTATAATAAATGAATGAATTTAGTAAATAAATAAGTTATAATAATACTTACCGTCCTCCTCATAATGGCCATGCCAGGCACCAAAGCCGTCGGGAGACGGTGGATCCTGCCCAGCGCCATCTCCTCCATGGCCCATCACATAGGCCATGACGTACAGTAGCAAATACCAAACAAAAATTAAGCTGAAAATTTATAAGATATAAAATACAAAAATACATAATGAATGAAGTTTTCTATTACAACATAAAAATACAAATACAAATTACAACAACTTTTCTTTTAATCAAACTCCTAAGTTGGCCCCTACCCCTCAGACAGCTCTCCCTCAGATACTTCAGTATCACTGTCAGACCCCTCAGTGTGCCATATCATATCTTTTGCCGTGTGCCTTGAACAATACAAACGCCGTAGTCTAGGGGTCAAAGGAAAGTATCGTAAAACCTTGTGAGCTACCTTCTTGCCCTTTGTGTTTGTATCGACCCACCGACTCTCATTACAAACAGGAAAATTCTGCAATGAGTGGTGTTCTTTCCAGAAGAGAGCACAATCATTTTTGCACACGTGTATCGACTCATATCCCAAACCAATCTTCTTTAGTGTCTTTTTGGCTACGTAATGCGAAGCGGGAATCTTATTGCCTTCTGGATGTGAAGATCGCAACAACTCGAGTAGCTCATAAAATGAACTATTAGTCCATTTATTCTTCACCTTGATATGCATAAGCTTTGCTAAAAAGTCAAGGGAAGAAAAATTAGTACAGCCGGGATATAATTCTGATTGAACTTCCTTTAACAGGTCTTCAAAATCATCACAGACACCGCTACTCTCTGTACCCGAGTTCCCTTCATCGAGGTTGGTATCCTCCTCCATAATATCTTCAATAACGTCGGCCATATCGTTTCCTGGCACAACGTCATCTACAACTACAACTTGAGGAATTAAACTTTCACTGTGATATATCCAATCTGTGTACGTCCGACAGAAACCCCATGCATACAAATGAAACTTCACTTTTACCAGGATAGCATGACCGAATTCTGACATTTGGTACACGGACAAAACACAAAGCCTCTTTTGTCGACATGATCTTTGCACATCTCGATAAAAGACTTGAGTCCTTTTTCATACTCCTCTGAGCTACGGTTTAGATTTTTAAGCCAACTTTTATCGACAACCATGATGAAGCTGAAACATAATTTAAGGTAATCAAAATGGTAGGATAATGATAGGCTGCTAAACCCACTTTTTGAATACCTTATCTCATATATGAATGTGTATTAAAACTTAAACAACTAATATATATTACTCAACGTTTCTAACTTAAATAAATAAATACATGTATTATCTTAAATACATACTTACATATATACATATATTAACATACATTCATACATATAGACGTGCGTACAAGTAAAATCTTATGAATAAATAACTAATAAGACAATATGCAAGTAAATCTTATGACAAAATCAGACAATGAAACATAGTCCAGACAATGACACATAAATTATGTAAGATCTCTATTATACTTTGATAGAGTAACAACACATCAGACACATAAATGATGACTTTGCATAAGTTAAGGTTTTACAGAAAAAGTTGACTTTGCATAAGTAACAACACATCAGACACCGACGGTTGCTTAGGAAACCTTTTTTAGTCTTACTTTTAATTATATATTTACTAAAAAGTTGACTTTGCATAAGTTAAGGTTTTACAGAAAAAAAAGACTAAAATACCACTCTTAAAAAAATAGACCGTCCGATTAACTTCATTGTAACCGTTAGATGGTGGAGACACGGATCAAGATGCCAAACAAATAACTCAAACATCGAGTACACTAAACATCAAGCTAGCTACTGATAAGAACCCGGGTTAGGTTAGCTGATCAGCAAAGGGAGCTGGACATGGGGCAGTTACATGGGGGGAAATGCACATTAAAAAAGAGGGCCAAGTCCAGCAGTTTTAGGAGTAGTGGGCGACAGTTTTTAGGAGTCAGTTTTCTAAATGTTTAATAGTATTAAATAGGAGTTTAGGCCTTAGAAGTTTCTGTCGAGTATTTTATCTATTAATATCTTTGTTTTGGAGTTCTTCCCTACTCGAAAGGGTTGTCTATCTGTAATTTCAGTTTCTATCAATCAAGCCTACTACTTAGTTTCTATCATAATCTCTACACATTAAGGAACTAGATTGCATATCAATTTTTTCAATTTCATTTCTTACCCAAAGATCCTAAAACAAATTATAGGGTTCATATACACATATCCAAAACTTACATTTGACAGTTTTGTAGAATTGAAAATGTACCTTATAGGCTCACGGTGGTGGTCTCAGCGGTGTGGTCACACGGCAGTCTTGCCGGAGGTCGGTGGTCTCTCGGTGGTGCTTCACGATTGCAGTACTTTCATGGCAATGGTTTGACGGTGCTACAAAAACACAAGTACATAAACGATTGGTGGTGGGAGTTGGATGTGAAATTAAGAAAAAACATACCTTTTACGATTTACGAAACAAGCTGAGCTTTGATTCTCTTGTGCGTCGTTCAGCCCTGTGGTAGCTTAAAACGAGAGTTAAAGGTTATAATCAACCCTTAAGAAACAGAAATCAGCCATAGATCTTTAAGAAAAAAACATACGTACCAAACACGGAGGAGAGGGGTTCGGATTTGGGTGGTCGGAGTAGGGAGAGGTCGTCGGAAATCGGGAAACGACGCTGTGTTCGTCTTGGGGAGGTAAAAGTGAGAGATAGGGTGAAAATGGAGGGAAAGCAGGGAAAGACCAATGTATTCCCGCTATAGAGCAATAGCGGCGACGGTCGCCGCTAATGGTGAAATAAAAGTGGTCGTCCGATTAACTTCTTGGTAACCGTCAGATCTTAGAGACACGGATCACCATCAATAGCGGCGACATTTCTGGTTGTCGCCGCTAATGATGTCGCCGCTATTGCCACGTTTTCTTGTAGTGAGTTGCATTGGGTCAAAATGTTATTTGATTATTTTTGTTGCTAATAAATTATTAAAAGGTTAATTAGGCTTTTAATATTCACTAATGTGAACATATATATACAAAAGGAAATTACTTTAGCGCTTAATTAACTAGTATATGAAATCATTGTATCAGCTCCAAGTGAATAAGAGTTCATGTATTCAATTCTCATGCCATATACATGAACACAACAAATAATATTATTCTAAACAAAATAAACTCAACCGTAATTAGTAAAGTTCAATAAGTTTTAGACGCATGCATTAGTAATGCAAGTATTATAGGCATTCATAATGGGGCTTTTCAAGGATGGATGGCGGCCGGCGGGTTACTGTTGTGTGCCATGACCACATGAACGCATGAGGATTGTCGTTCGTTGCCATGAATTTCTTCCTCTCTTTCCTCCACATCGGCTCCATGAGGGCTACAAGTTTATGAACAAACGAGCCATTGGAGATGCTCTTGGTAGTGTATTGAAGTATATGTAAATTTGATATTTGTTTTTTTAAGAAAAAGCATTTCGAATACTTATAAGTAAAACACTTTATGAAAATTTGTACTAAATGTTAATTTTGTCAATTTTTTAAACTCACATCAAATATGAATTAACCTTTTTAGTTGATTCCTAAAGTTTCTAAAAATGTTTATATATATAATAGACTATATCTGTAACATAATTTGGGATCATTTACTATTCTGTAAACATTTTGAAAGTGTTTAAGTGGGTTGAGAAAAAAATTGAAACAAGACCTCCCCATTTTACCAAGTATTCGAAACTTTTTTCATTGTTGGATTTTTACCAAGTATTCTAAACGCTTTTTCACTGTGGGATTTTTACTAAATATTCGAAACGCTTATTGGAATCTATTTTCTATTTCTTGATTGTGACTTTGGTCTTTTTTTGCAGTGAAGTGCTAACAAATTAATTGCAGTGGTTGGCATTTACATCTTTGAATTTTGATTGAAGCAACCACACAACCCTAATGTATTTCTTATTCTTAATCATTACATTTTGAATTTCTATAACAAATGTAACATGAATACTATATGTTTGGGTTTAGTTTAAACAAGTTCGTGTCAGTTTCTAGGCGAACACATTTAGCTAGACAAATCTTGTGACCCAACCAGTTCACGAGATTACTCATTTAACCCGTTTATTTTTATAAACATAAAAAAATAGTTTATATATGTAATATTTACCGAAACAATTAGATCTTGTATACCAAAAAGAATGTAACTTATAGCTAGTAAAATACCAACTTCCCCCTTGTCGGTGCAATGGGGCATAGTGGTTGAAGGGGTTTGGTCTTTCCACACTTTTTAAAGTTAAATTCTTAATGGTAGTTTGGGTAGTTCGCATTTACAACTGTTGAATTTTGGTTGAAGCAACCCCTCAACCCTAATCTATTCTAATTAATCCTCCTTTCAATCATTGTTTTCTACTAACTCAAAACTTTAACCTTTCTTAATTATAAGTGAAATAACCAATTAGGTTAATGAAGACATTTCATAAAGGAATTAATCAAAGCTCAACAGATTATTTGGCTATGTGTAATGGTAGGGTGAAGGTGGTGGATTTTTGATGCTACGTAGGCGCCACGTAGACCAGAGTCTCCTACACCCACACCCTCACCTAGGTGTGTAATGGTGTGGGTGAGGGTGAAAGCTTCTTAGTATGAAGGTGATGGATTTTTGATGTTACGTAGGCGCCACGTAGACCAGAGTCTCCTACACCCACACCCTCACCTAGGTGTGTGATGGTGTGGGTGAGGGTGAAAGCTTCTTAGTATGTGTGTGTGAGAGAGAGAGAGCTTAAAATTAAATGTGTGTGTGTATTTCTTCATCACGCCTGTTAACACCCTCACATTCCCCCTCTCACGCCCCCCTCACCTCCACCCGGCGCAGTGTTTCACGCCCGTGGTGGGGTGAGGTAGCACCACGCCCACTTCTCACGGTTACATTACGCACAATCTTAGTGAATGTAACCGTGAGAAGTCTTAGGGTCTGTTTGATATGGGGTAATGGAATGAACGAGTTAATGGAATTGACAAAGGAATGAAATGGACCATCTCATTTCATTGTCTTGTTTGGTTACCATGAGGTAATGGAACAAATTATTAGTTTATTTTATTTGGTAGGCTACAAAAGACGAACGAATAAAATCAGTGGTGAGTGGCGGTGATGGCGGCGGTAGTGGGTGGTTGTGGTGGGGGTGGTAGGAGGTGGTGGTGGTGGGTGGTGGAGGAGGAGGCGACAGTGGTGGTGGTGGGAGGTGGCAGTGGGTGGTGGTGACAGTGGCGGTGGTGACGGTGGCGGTGGTGGTGGGAGGTGGCAGTGGTGGCGGCGGTGGGAGGTGGGGGTGGGTGGTGGTGTGGTTGTGGGTGGTGGAGGTGGTGGCGGCGAGAGATGGCGGTGGGTGATGGAGGCGGCGGCGTAGGTGGTGGGAGGTGGTGGTTGGTCGTGGTAGTAGGAGGGTGTGGTGGTGATAAAGGGTGAAAGAGGGGATGCAATGAAAAAAACAAGGGGGTGGATGGAATAAATTTGAGAGATTTAGAGGGAATGACATTACTTGTGGAATGGATGATTTCATTTCATCGTCCAACCAAACACCATTTTTTTCATTCACTCGTAATTGTACATTCCATTTCACATTCTATTCCTACATAGCAAACGCTACCTTAGTGAATCAATGCAATGCATATATATGTATACATATTGAGTCATACATTCATTGAAGTTTATTTCATTTCACAGCTTCATGACATGAACTTTAACAGCAAGAAGAATGAATTAATTAGTGCTTGTTCTTTTAGGGTTCATTTTAATATTAGCATCGAATTTTGTAATCTTTGACACTTTTCCTTGTTTGCTTGGATGTTGCTAGAGGCAACTTTTGTTTCTCTTAATAATATATAGTTCCCTAAACAGTATATGGCCTAAATTTCGGTATCAACTATTCTAACACGTGAATTAATTATGAGATGCCACAGTTAATATTTTGAATTTAACAAATAAACAATAATTATAAAACATTGATGTAGCTACAAATTCTCGTCACATGATGTTTGGCTGTCGGGTTAACTTGAAGCGATTTTAATTACTTTTTCGAGTTTGAAACCAAGCTATAACTTATAATTGCTCGTCACATTTTTACTCAATTAGCGAGGACATATTTTGCTAATTTATTTTCTTTCAATGTGATGATTATAAATTCATTTATGATTTATAATTAGATCGTAGACATGCTCATTACAAAAGCATAGTTTTAGTAGAAAACCCGTGAACTATTATGCAGATAACATATATTTGTTTTTAAAGAAACGTGAACTATAATGCATCTGATAATTAAAAAAAATATATATATATATAAAATCAATAAATCTTTGTATTATAGTTATAAAAAAAATTCAACTGGAAGACATGATAAATGGATTCCCGATTAGACAGGCACGTTTCTTGGTTTTCAAGTCACTTTATAGTGTACAATTCGACCAATCTAATCGTACTGACAATCAAACAAGTGGATTCCTCAGTGACTTTTATGTTCAAACAAATGGAACCAAACAAATATTTCGAATCCAGGTACGTAAAAGTATTTACGCGGACTATCTGGCCCCTTCATGGCCGTGGAACACCGCCCCTGTGGCCGTGAAAGGGGGCGTGGGTGGAATCACGAAAGAAGGGCAAACCAAATACAAATCCATCCAATCACAATTTTACAACTCATTTTTTTAATTAAATATTAAGTTTAAGATTTAATTATTAAAAATTAAATTCTGGGCGTTAAACCACTACGCACCTTAGTGATTCTGGACGGTGATAGCCTCTATTCTGATGTGGCAGTGACGTGGCGAGACGTGAAAGAGGGGGGCGTGAAACCATGCCACTACAGATGGCCTTAGGTAAGATGATTTTTGTAGCATTAAGATTAGATCATGGTCCACTTAATCAAAATAAAAACTGATAATTGTATACTAAAGTTGATTTTTTGTAGCACAAACTCAGTAATATCCCTTTTTTGAAAATCATACAGATGTTAAGAATTTTGTGTGACACTCCATAAACACCTACTATACTTGACAACGATGTTGCATGTAATTTGCTAAAGATCATATGCAAAATAAAGATGATTGTACGAAATCACAGATGAATACTGGAAAATCTTCGACTCTTATTATCCCAACACCAAAAATGGTGATTTAGATTATGAAAGAATGTATAAGGCCCAAAACCCGAGAGTTATCACTTGTTAGATTTACTTATTCACAATATAGTTAAAATATAGAATAACTTAAAACTTGCTAGCGAAAACGTCATTCATTACATTAATCAGTCAAATAAAAATAAAACATCAAACATTGTTTTTAAAATAAAACATCGGGGTGGGATGTTAGTCTTGAGCAGAGTAGCATTCGTGTTCCATTTCAGTCAATCTATTAAGCTTCCCCTTAGGACAAGCTTTTATAATAAAGTATGAGGTTAGGATTGCCTAAACCCGACCCAGTGTCATCCCTAATAATCAATCATCCGGTTCAATCATATAAGCCTGACTTTTAACACAAATACACATTGATAACCGTAATAAATAAAGTGCAATTGAAAAGATGGCAAATTTCACAATCAACTTATAATCATTTCAAACTTAAAATGCAAAACAAGAACAAATATGAACATTATTAATTAATACATACTAGAGCATGTTTTTTGGGTGGTTAGCTTATAAATGAACAAATTCATATGCAACAAAAATATGAGAATCTGAGAAATCAAGGATCGGATTCGAAGAATGTAATGTGGGGTCGTGCGATTCAATCATTCAATTAGAAGAGGTAATTATAAACCCATGTATATGTTAAAGTTTTTTAGGACTAAAGCAAGGGTTTTTTGACCCAAGCTTGCGTTCATGATGATGATAATAGAATAATTATACATCGTTGTTAGTGATTGATGTCACGTCATTTAAATATAATGTAAAAGGAAATAATTAATACCAATGGTTACTATAGAATAAGTATGCAAATGAATTGTGAACACCATGAGCCACCATGAGAAGTTATATGAATCTTTTTTTGTCTAGGATTGTCAATTCTCAAACATACATCAATTCTGGTCAGAGATCTTATCGTGGGAGTGACGGGTAACCTCAAACCCGACCCAATCACTTTTACAAATTGTTCATCCCACTAGTACATAATATAGCTAATGATGCGGTTAATTTAGCCAAATGATGCGGTTCAAGGACCGCATCATTTGCTATAGCATCAAATGCCTCGCACCCGCATCAAATAGCCTAGCCCAAGCCTAGCATCAAAAAGTCCTTGCCCGCATCAAATCATAACCGCATTAAAAGCCTTATTTCATAAAAAAATATTAAAATATTTCAGCTAATTCCCAGGAAATATAATACTCATTTCCTAATAAACAAATATAAATGCACAGAAATGACAATAATAATAAAAAAGTTTCAAATATTTCAATGTATCACAAATATATATATATATATATATATGTATGTGTATGTGTGTGTGTGTTTAAAAATGAACGTAAATATACAATAACTTCTGAATCGACGTCTTCATTCTTGCAACCCAAAGTAACGTCTTCATACTTGCAACCCGAACCAATGTCTTCATTCTTGCAACCCGAACCGTAGAAATTGCACATTTTTCTCAACGTGTTTTAGTTGGATTGATACCAAACAATACTGCAAATAAGCTGTGAAATACAATATTAGGAGAATGTACAGCAAAAATTCTAATAGTGTAACAATTCAAAGAAAAATGTCACAAAGTTGTATTTGGATGTGACAATTATACTAAAATGCAATGAAACCAAACCAAGAATCATGTTGGACCCCTGCACAACCCCACCAAACTACTGCATCTAATTATTACCTTGCATCCAAACACACCCTAACTTCCAAACACCCAAACACAAAAAGAGTACAACTATGTTTCAAAAGACATACACATATATTTACATATAATTATACTACATACTCGTACAAAAGCGAGTTTTTATACCTAAAGGAGAATATATTACTTCATCTAAAGAAATACATAAGGCGAAAAAAAAGAAACCATTAGATACGTGTAGATCCAAATCAACTTCATGCTAACCTCTACAGTCTACACAATCATATTTGGATACCTTTGGATGTCAATTCTTAGCTATCATATCATTATTCATGCCATTGACTGATAGATAATATGCATAATATTAAAGTGTCCTTTCTTTGATCCAGTAAAAGCATAAAACGAAGATACCATGTTATATAGTGTAAACAACTATTATGTTCAAATATAACTAAATGAATCCAGAATATGTTCTACTTAGTTGAAAGAAAATGTTGCACTCCAATTGAATGATATAAACCCATTAGATATATATATGAACATTAAATTATAGAATTTGGCTAACCTTGTGACGCCTTTACAAAGTTCATGTTCGGCCCTCAAACATCAAACACCTTCGTAATCCAATGCTTCATTAATTCTACAATCATAATCTCAAGTTCCTCATGCGAAGTAATCTCGTTTGTATTCCATAACTAAAACAAATAAACAAAGTATCTAAATGTAACAAATAAATAGAAAAGTTAATATTTTAAATATATGCAAAACACTTACGGTTTTAATAAAATCATGTTGAATTGTCTCAACAAACTCCCGCATATGTTTGATCACCATAAAACCGCACTCTCATCCTTTTCGTTGTTGGTTGCACTGCATTTAATTCACAATTAATTACTTTAAACGCCCGAAAATAAATTAAAAAAAAACTTACATTTGTCACTATCCAAATAAATTCTCTCTCGAAACCGCGAGCAACTAGATCCGAAATAGCGTAACTATCCTTGCTCTTTCCCTTTTTTAGAGAATCAAAAATGTACGCGCTTCCGGTGCTCGGTTCAAAGATTAAAAGAGTCCAGTGATCGCTAAAACATAGAAATTATAGAACAATTAAATACGTGTGTGTGTATATGTATATGTATTTATTGTGGAAATGTATAATATTACCTGGCAATATATGGTGCAAGAATATATCTTTTGTTAGCATGATGTTTGTATATTTCTATAATGTGTTGTACCACAGCATCCGGTTCTCTTACGCATGTTGAACCTTTAATGCGGTTCGGATCAAGAAATGCGCATTTGGATTTTGGCGAGAGAAAAAAATACCTTAAAAATATATATATATATATATGATAAAGTTAGTAAAATTAAATTATATCTAAAAATGTTATATATATATGATAAAGTTAGTAAATGTTATTGTACCATAATAAAACAATAATAACTTACATATATATGATAAAATTAGTAAAATCAAATTATATCTAAAAATGTTATTGTACCATAATAAAACAATAATAACTTACATCGCAAATGAATGCATTACGCTGACATCAAGCCAATCCCTTGAAAATAACATTAACAACTCCAAATATGGGATTGGACTTGCAACTGGTTTGGGATACATCCTTTGGGGTGAAGAAGTACAAATGTAATGGCGCGTCCCAACGACTCTGTGTAATTGATCCAACATGACTTGAATGATACCGGTTTTATTTTGTACTTTCTTCAAGGCCGATGGCAATGTAGGATCTTTCCATGTATCTTGTTCGGGAGCATTTTTTAGTGTTATTTGTGGTTCGGGTATGGGTACGGAATCATTCGTAGCGTTTTGTTGTTGCTCCATAGATAATAACTAAAAACAATTATAAGAGCATTAGTACTTAGATATTATACATATAATGAGTTGATTATTGAATTGAAAGGCTTGTCATGTTAAGAATATTACATGGCTTATATAAGCCGATTACAACACAAGGATTACAATGGAAAGGAGATCATCTACGCTGTAATTACGGTGGTCCACATCAATCACAATCCTATCTAAAAATACAGTTGACTTTAAATGGAAAACAACTAATTAACATTATTATTATCCTTAATAATACACACACATATATAAACGTATATGAAAAATATATATGTACATATACATATTGTTATATCAACAAGTTTTTGAAAACTAACCATATTTAAAAAACCGCTTTGAAAAAGATCATGACTTTCATTGTTTTCATCAACCTAAAATAACAAACAAATAGTTAGAGTAAATGACAAATCAAACTAAATTAACAAAAAAAATATAAGAGTAAATGGGTCGGCTACCAATCGATAACATGAACTACTCGAGACGTTTTCTCCATGGAATTGTGGTGAGGCACGAGGCACTTCATCAGCCTAAAATAACAAACAAATTGTTATAATATGAACAAATCAAACTAAATTAAAAATATATATATTAGAGTAAATGGGTCGACTTTTTCTGGTCGATAACTTGAAGTGTTTGCGGTGACATCGTCATGTAATTGTGGCGAGGCGCCTCTACGACTCTGTGACCCACTACTCGAGTCCACTCTCAAGGGACTAGGTGACTTGCTCGGTGTCCCTTGGTTCGCAAGCTACAATTTAACAAAATAATATGGTTGTAAATATTGATATACTAAAATATATTATAATATATAAACAAAAATATACCCTTATTGCGTATCTTGGCCACTGAACGATTTGATGAAATAAATGTTTAACCAATTGAACTTCACTCGTTTTTTTTACATTGTAGAGGTCCAAGTTCATATGTATATCAACGATATCATCCACCGAAACCTTCACACAACCCTCCATTATTGGGATACAATGTAGAACCGCACCCGTGCTTGGCCATGCCACACCGTAAGCCACCTTCACTAGCGAGTCACCCACATTTATTAGCAACTCACATTGGGTGTAAATCTGCAAAACCATTCAGCAAACTATAAATCTGTTAACTATATATATATATATATAACATTTTTTAGCAAACTATATATATATATATATTACCTTGATAGGTGGATAGTCGACCGGTCCATCAGACCTCGTGTCTACCTGTGGTACCGAGTTTGTATCATGATTCACATTTTTAAACAATCCTCCATGAACCTTAGTATAACCTGTAAACTCAATATGACCACCAAGTCAATTACAATAACTCATGATATATACATAGTCATTACCTATGATCCCGGATACAGTCCGTGATCGCCCCCATGCTTGGGTCCATCAACTCAAACTATCGGGTCTTCCTTATTTTTAGAATAACTCCCATTGGCTATCATACTTTTCTCCGTATGGTACTATAAAAAATATTTGTTAAAACATTCGACTATAATATTAACAAATCAATCTAAACTAAATTATATATAATTATATAACACAATCATTTACCAAAGCACCACCCTTCTGAAATGTATCATCATCAAGTTCATACATCTTGGCTTCTTTGTTTATTTTGGCATAGTCCATTAAATACAGTTTAGAACGTGGGTTTTGTATACCTTTAAGTTCTTCGTAGCTTGATTAAAGTTGAGGCCATATAAAACCTTTCTTTCGTTTCAAACCACTCCACCCACCTCGTCCTAGACGGAGCACATGTTTCCTCTTGGCACTGCTAGCCTTTGCTTTCGCCCTTTTTGCCTTCACACAAATCAGCAAACTATTATTAATTACTTGGAAATATATACATATAATAATAATAAACAACTAAAAAATACCTTAAATTCCTTGCTAGTCCTTTGTTTGACAAACTCCTCCCAATGTTCACGTTCGATAAATGGATATTTTTCCCAAGCTTTCTGGCCATTGGGCTTTGGATTATATATATATTTTGTAGCAAGCCTAGATCTAAAGTTTGTGCCAAGTTTCACAGCCCACTTCTTCATATACGCTTTCGGGGCATCAGTCTCAATTTTCCAAAATTTCTAAAATTTAAAAAACACTAAGTTAGAAATAATAATTAATTTATAAGTATTTTATATTTCTAATAAGTTTAAATATAATATGTACCTGGGTTTCTAACCATAGATCATCAAAATCTGTGTCCTCAAATTTGTACATCTGAATATTACATTGAAAGGTATGTTGAACCATCATCCCATAGTATGAGTTGAAATAGGCAACTATTTTCGGTTCACCAAACGGCTGATTATTTTCATCGAATTTAATATTTTTCTTGTCCTCGGGAATCTTTGAAAAAAACAGCAATCCCGCGTTTGGCTTTTTCCGACATACTTTTTCCCGACATACTTGTACCTATGGTGAGTGAAAGTTACATACACATATACATACTACATCATCCCTAACAACAAGAATTCACCAAAACAAACAATTTAGATCACACTTTTAAATCAATATAAATGCACAAAAAAGAGTAATATCAAAACTAAACAGCCATTGATTAATACCATAATTAACTTTTTCATGAATGAAAACACAATTCAATTGTACATTAAAGTCAATACCAACATACAAGACTAAATACCCACATAAAAGTTGGGTCCTATCTCTTTAAAGTTTCTAACATGTTTTTCTTACTTTAATTGTGGACATGGTGACAATATTGGAAGCTCAGATTGTGGACATGATTTCCACACTGATTGTATCAAACAATTGCCGGCACAGAAAAATATCTGCCCCATTTGCAAGATGACTAGTTTGGCTCCTTACAATTTAATAATACACTAAATAATGAAATCTAATATATAATAATCATAATCCGACAAACTAAACTTTTATATCAAGGACCACATTCACAATAAACAACATCTGGGACCACAACCCATAAAGACATCCGGGGCCACATGGTGCAAACATATATATAGAAACATGAAACTAAAAGCATAAATTAAACATAACCTTGCAATGGTGATGAAGAGGGGGGGTTTGGGGCTTGTGGTGGAGAGGACAGATGCGATGGTGAAGAAGAGGAGGGGGCGGCAGCTGTAGTGAGGAAGGTGGGGTCGAGGTGGGTTTGGAGGCGATGGAGTAGAGGGGGTGGAGGAGGCGACGGAGAAGAGGGGGTGGAGGAGGCGATGGTGAAGAAGAGGATGGTGGTTATGTTGAATGGTGAATGTGTCGATGAATTTGGATTGTGGGATTAGGGTTGTGTTGGAGTGGTGAAAATTTTAGGGGGGAAATTGAAACAGGTGGAGGGAACTATTAAAAGTGAAATTTTTGGCGTGAAAGACCCATTTACAAACCGTAGCAGCCTACCACACTTCAAAATTGACATTTATGGTCAAAGAAGTCAATCCGAGAATGTAAATTGACACAGAACCGGGTAAAGAATCAAATGAAAAATGGGATGTTATAAATGAACCTACAATAGCAACAAAAACTATTATAAAAATTGTTTTTACTTCATCTTGGTTTGAGGAATGATTTGTTTGACCATGGAAGTCAAATCACCAGGTAAAATAAATAAAATAAAATTATTTTACACTTGGTAAAATAAAATTATATTAATAAATTAACTATTATATTTAAAAAAAAATAAGAATACATTATATTAGAGGTGTTTATGGTTCGGTTTAAAACCGTGAAACCGCCCAAACCGGTCGTCGTCATGATCGGTTTTTTTATTAAATTTTGGTCGGTCGGTTTTCAAAATTTTTTATTAACTTTCGGTCGGTTTGACAAAAAAGGGTCAAAACCGGACTGTGAACACCCCTACATTAAATTAATAAATTGACTATATCAAACCTTAATCAACATAAATCCCATCGATGTCATCACTTAAGTATGCGGTGCGCTTAATGTTGTCGTAATTAACCGGTTCAATATGGACCGAAAATGGAGGTAGATCATCAAAGTGGTCGTATTCCTCCTCGTTAATTACATTATCAACACCCATAATACGTCGTTTACCTTGTAATACAATGTGGTATCTTGGTTTGCTCGGATCTTTGACAAAGAAAACCTGTGTGGCATGTTTTGCCAAAACGAATGGTTCAGATTTATAACCATCAGTTGTAAGGTCGACAAGTGTAAAACCATATTTTTCAACCTGTACACCTGTAGTGTTATTCACCCACTTACATTTGAACAAAGGAATAGTGAAATCACGATAGTCCAGTTCCCAAATTTCTTGTATAACACCGTAATAAGAATCTTTGGTGATTTTTATCATTCTATCATGACGTCGTCTATTGAACTCGGTCGTTGATGCTATTACTGTAACTCCACTATTTTGCATGGAACTTTTTTTATCTTGATCGCTAGTGTAAAATGTATAACCATTAATGTCGTACCCTTGAGAAGATTTAACTCTACAATCTGGACCTTTTCCTAACCTTTTCACCGTTTCATCAACATTAGTTTTTGTTACCTTCATTTTCATCCACTTCGATAGCTCTTTATTTTGAGTATTTATGTACCACACATCATCCTTACCCGGGTATGTCGACCGTAACATATCCATGTGTTCATTAACATATGGAGCAAGACATGTCATGTGTTTTAGGACCACCAAATGTGCATCTTGTACGTTTTCACGAGATGGCATAAATGTTTTGATACCAACTACTGCATGACCCTCAAGTCGACCCGAATGACGAGTTTTAGGAACACCAACGCTTTCGACACCCTCCATATAGCCTGTGAAAAAGAAATTGTTGTATTGTAAGTTAACACTAATATATGTAATATTATTGATATCATTACCTTAGCAGAACTCAATCACCTCTTCTGAAGTATACCCTTTAACAATACTTCCCTCTGGTCGATTACGGTTTGTTACATAACCTTTCAAGACACCCATATATCTTTCAAAAGGGTACATGTATCGTAAGAATACAGGACCGCAAGCCTTAATATCTTGTACGATATGAGATACTAGGTGAACCATTATATCAAAAAATGATGGTGGAAAGTACATCTCTACCTCACAAAGGGTAACATGAATGTCTTTCTGCCATTGTTCCAACTCTTCTACATCTATAACCTTTGAGTGAATGTTGTTAAAAAAAAAACAAAGCTTTGTAATTGTATGTCAAACGTTATCCTTTAACAATCCATGAATTACGATAGGAATCATATGTGTCATCAAAACATGACAATCATGAGACTTCATTCCAAGCAATTTACAATCTGTCATCGACACCAATCTTTTAATGTTTGCAGAATAAGTTGATGGAACCTTTATATCATGTAAACATTGACAAAACTGCCTTTTTTCTTCTTTTGTTATAACAAGCAGGTGGTAGATAAATACGGTCGCGTCTTTGTTCCGGTGCAAGATCTTTACATATATTCAAAAGTACCATGTCTTTTCGGACATTAATTCCATCTTTAGTTTTACCCGGAATATTTAGTAATAAGCCTAACAAGTTGTCGCATACATTTTTTCCTATATGCATAACATCTGGACAATGCCTAACATGTAAATTTTTCCAGTAAGGTAAATCCCAAAATATTGATTTTTTTTTCCAGATTGCTCCTTTCTCAACACGAGATCTTTTTCCCAACATAGTATTTATATTTTCAACTCGTGAAAATGCATCAAACCATGTCCTCACCGCTCCGGTCTAGATCTCTCCGTTAAACTCATCCTTTTTCTTCCTAAAATTGTGACCCTTCGGAAGGAATCTTCGATGTCCCATGTATACCGTTTTTTTACAATTTTTCAACCATATCGAGCTTGTCTCATCTTCACAAACAGGACAAGCTTTCTTACCCTTCGTACTGTATCCTGACAAGTTACCATATGCTGGAAAATCATTTATAGTACAGAAAATCATGGCATGCAATCGAAAGTGTTTTCTCTCATAAGCATCGTATACGTTTACACCTGAATCCCAAAGAGTTTTTAAGTCATCAATCAAAGGAGATAAGTACACATCAATATTATTACCAAGTTGTCTCGGACCTTGAATCAACAACGACATCATAATGTATTTCCGTTTCATGCATAACCATGGTGGAAGATTGTAGATGCATAAAATAACTGGCCATGTACTATGACGACTGCTCATGTTCCCGAAAGGATTGGTCCCGTCTGAACTAAGCCCAAACCGTATGTTTCTTGTCTCCTTCCCGAATTCAGGATACTTGTTATCAATGGTTCTCCACTGGGGTGAATCTGCCACATGTCTTAGTTTTCCGTCAACTACACGTTCATCTGAATGCCAATGTAATAACTTTGCTTCTTTTTTGTTTGAAAATAACCTTTTCAGTCTTGGTATAATAGGGAGATACCACAATATTTTAGAGGGCGGTCGATTTTTTATCACCTCATCGTCAACTGTATTCGAATCTTTTATCTATTTATACCTCGATGCACCGCACACAACACATTTATGTTCATTTTCATATTGCTTTCTATACAATATACAATCATTCGGACATGCATGTATTCTTTCGACTTCCAATCCCATCGGACACATCAACTTTTTTGCCTGGTATGTCGAAATTGGTAATTCATTGTCTTCCGGAAGCATGTCATGCAAAAGCACTAATAGATTTGTGAAACTTTTATCACTCCATTCGTTTTTTGACTTTAAGTTAAACAACTTCAACACTGCATCAAGTTTCTTAAATCTAGAACCGGTATATAACGGTTTTTCAGCATCTTCAAATAGGTGTTGTAAATTTTCTTTTTTTACATCACCCATATTAGTCTCTATGTCATGTAACATTTCATTTAAATTATCAGTGGGATCATTTGAATGGTCATCATTGTCATCATGGTATAATGGTTCGTTGTTGTATGTACCATCATTAGTGGTCGACGACGTGCTAAAGTCAACTAGTGATTCTCCATGCTTTGACCAACAATTGTATCTAGGCATAAAACCATTTTCGAACAAATGTAACTCTATTTCATCGGTACCATTATAATATCTAAAGTTTTGACATACGGAACAAGGACAACAAACCGACCAACGTCCTTTGTTCACGTGATTTGATTCGGCAGCCGTAATAAAACTTTGAACACCCACCGCATAAGTTTCGAATACACGCGAAGTTTTATACATCCAATTATCACGATTCATCTGGAAACTAAAATAAACAAACAATTGATGTAAATGTTGTAAACCGGTGCTCTAGGGCGGTGGATCCTAACCCACTTTTTGAATATTCTGTCTCATATATATACATTTTAACATGTTAACTGTTTAAGGAAAAATTGGCAGCATTTCCTCTTAATTCCCCAAGTATTTGTATAAAACACAAACTCGAAGGAGTACGAGGAAAAAACTACTGATTTTCTCTTAAATAGTCAACTTGTTAAAATGTATACAGGTCCTAATGAGATAAAATATTCAAAAAGTAGTCCCAAATGGGACAATCCAAAATTTATACCTATTAGATAAATTTTAGACGGGTATTCTCTAAAGAGCTATCCTAAATGTATATGTATATAGATATATAATACCTATATATATATATCACCCATACACACACACATATATATACATATATTATATTATTATATACATACATATCATACATATATATATCATACGTAAATATAGAAACACACACATCATACATACAAATATTAATATAAAGAAATAAAAAATAAATGTAATTGATTAAAATTTTCATACCTTTGTTTGATAATTGAATGAAATATTGAAAAAAGCTTGAATACTTCAACCTTCAATGGAAAAATTGTGATAAATTTGAGATTAATGAAAGTTTTTTAAAACTTGAATGTTAATGTTAAAGGAAGAAGAAGAAGGTTAGAGAGGAAGAAAGAAGATAGATATATTTGAATTGGTCGTATGTATCTGTTAGGATACTAAACGGTCATATGTATTTGTTAGGATAGTTACGCCCAAAAGGCAACAAAACCGCATCAAATGATGCGGTTTTCATAACCGCCTCAAATTGTAACCGCATCAAATGGCTTTACCAAGCCAACCGCACCTTTTGCTTTTTATTGAACCGCATCACTAGGAGACTTCTGTACTAGTGTCCCAAACCAAATTAATTTTATGTTTTTTTTTCCAGCAATAAGTAATTATGCTTTTAGGCAATGAAATCAGTCATCAAGACGATAATAGACTTATTATCTTTAAGTATTCAAATAAGTTGACGTGCTTAACTCATTGGACATCGTGATTCATAATAGTTGGAAGGTAATGCATTAAGATGAAAATTCATTGTACAAGATATTTTAATAATGTATGAGTTTAGGTTCGTATTCTATTTATTTGTTATATTTATTTGTTGTTTTGTGAATGAAGGATTATACTAAAATCGGGTAGCAATGTTGGAATCCACCTTTTGACTCTAACTCTACCACTTCATCCGTTACTTTTCATTTTGTTACTTACTTCGAAAGTAGTTGCTTCAGCTTGTGAGTTTTTTTTTATATTCCTTTTTAATTCTAATCAAACGAATGGTGGCGTCACTATATAACGAAGACCATACTATGGTCACATGCTGATGTCTAAATTCAATAGAACGCTTAGTCATGTCGATATAATGAAACAACCGTTATGATCTTTATGCCTGACCCAAGTGTTTTTCCCTTCAAAATGAAAAGGTACCAAATTTTATTAGAAAGTGTTATTGTAACGCTTGACTAACTTTTCAAGAACCGTTTTAACATTTCATGAGAAAGGACCTCGTTTACTATATACATGTATGTATATGTATGACTCGTACGAAATGGAAAAGGCACGATAAGTGTACAAAGTAGTGACACATGTCTTTTTTAATAGGTCGGAACATGGGCGGACTTAGGGGCTGTTTGGCAACTTCTGAACCAGTAAGTGTTGAACCAGTAAGAGGTCTGAATGGGTAAGAGACTCTGAACCATTAGTGCTGTTTGGTTGGGCCTCTGAACGACTGTGCAGAATGACTAATTTACCCCTCTTGACTATTTTAACAAAATAGCTTTCATGAAACTTACTATTAGAAAGTGTAATAGCCATTACTTGAAACAAGTACACCTAATATCCGCAAACTACACTCCAACTTACAAGTATAACGGTTTTCATTCTTCACCTGGATCCCTCTCAGTGAGAAACAAACTACGAAATAGAAAAGATACCATGTTCCCCTTAGAGAAAACTAGAAAAAAAACCAAATCAATACCTACAGTTCAAATTCTATATATATGCCCACAGCAAACTGATTTCTATTTCTACCAAACGTATGGACACTATCATATTGATAATTGATAAATCAAGTTCAACATTACAATAATCCAATGTCCTTTAAAGCATGATATACGATATATCAAATAACAATATGAAGTGATAAGGAGACAAATAGCCGACTTCTTTAAAAATGTGGATAACAAAATAAATACATAATGATTACCATTACATTGACACAAGTCACAACATTCTCCTCTATATTATATATGCATCCATAATTAACCAAGAATAACATTATAACATAGTAATGCAAAATTGTTAAGCCTAAAAACCAATCCAATTACAAGAAAGGTCTCCCTTCTCCTGTTGAAAAAGTTCTATTACAGACCAAATCTCTTTGTACTCTCTAGAAAAACATAATACATCAAAAGAGAACCCTTTTGCCTAATAAGTGTAACATCCCAAAATGACGAAAAATAAAGTTAGCGAGTTCAAGCGGGCCGAAGTCGGGCCGGGTCAGTCGCGAACCGGGCTTGGGGAGGTCTCCCCTATAAATAGCAAAAAGCCTCTTCACTTCTCCTCTTTACAATTCTAGAGAGAGAAAACCCGTAGAGAGAGAAAGTGACGGAATCGCACAAGATTGCACCAGATCGTGTCTCTTGCACTCGTGAAAGAAACCTCCAGATCAGAAGCTCGATTCAGGTAACGATCCGACCTAAATCTGAGTTTTTGTTCGTTTTTGGGTTTTTCGGGTTTTGGGTGAAAAGAGGACGTTTTTCCGGATGAAACTTAAGAATAAGCTTAGGTTTAGTATCTACAATGAAAAACGGTTGTTTTGAGCAAAGAAAGTTGAAGTTTTGACATAACCGAGCCCAAATCCGCGAATTTCGGGACTTTTGGGGAAGATGACTGATGTTGCAGGCGAACTTAGCAAGTTCGTCTGTCAAGTTCGCTTGGTGGAGGCGAACTTATCAAGTTCGCCTGATTATGTTCGCTTGGCCAAGGTAAGCGAACTTATCAAGTTCGCCTGATTATGTTCGCTTGGCCAAGGTAAGCGAACTTATCAAGTTCGCTTGAGTTAAGTTCGCCTGGCCAAAGGGTAAGCGAACTTATTAAGTTCGCTTATAAGTTCGCCTAAGCCAGGGGAGGCGAACTTAGCATTAAGTTCGCCTATATCAGCTGAGTAGAGTGTGAATCGAGGTTAGGTCTGATATATGTGTTTTGTAACCAATTCAGATCGGAAGTGACGTGGTTGGGCCATTGATTAGGACAACCAAGACTAGCTTAAAAGGTGAGTTCTAGAAGCCCTCTTTTAAATGTTTTAATAATGTTTTTGGGCTGGTGTGCACACGTGATGATTTTATAAAACGATGTTATGAAACGATGTTTACGAAGGATGTATGTAACGTATTATAAAATGATGTTTTTGAAGGATGTTTTAGAAGGAAGGTTTATGAAGGAAGTGTTTATGAAATATTTTGCCAAAAGAAGTTTACGAAGTGTTTTAACGAATGAGAATGTTTTTTAATAAAACGTACGAATGCTTTAACTGAAGTTTTTGAAGTAAAAGAAGCGAAGGTTTACGAAAGTCACAAACGAACGAATCTGCCAATATTCCTTAGGGAATGAAGGTTAAGGGATGGGAAGTATGTTATGGGCCTTTACCTTTTAGGGGCCTCTGTGGCTGGCCAACTGTTGTACAACTGGGGTGATGACGGTCACCAAGGGGATTATCGTGATCCTTGAAGTTTGGTACGATTTACCTTACGGGGTAGTCGTGCTTGAAGTTTGGTACTTGCGCCCGACGGGGCGCAGTGCTTGAAGTTTGGTACGCGCTATCCTTTGGGACGCCGTGCTTGAAGGGTTGGATGACCTAAGTATCGGGCCCTAGGAGTTCCTCACCCGAAGGACAGTACGGTGATGATGGGCCTAGTGGTGGTGATCCTTAAGTTATTCAACCAGTATGTAACGTTTGGATTTGACGGTTACGAGAAGGCGCAGATTCTATATGTTCGTTGACTTATGAAGTGTTATGTTTGTTATTGCATTATTTACGTACGCTTTTTATTAAATGAAATATGAAGTGATGTTTTTGGCAATTTATTTGAAGTTAAGGTTTTATGTTAAAACTAGAACTCACCAGCGTAGCTGACGTTTTTAAGTGTGCACATTCAGGTTAAGGTAGGTTATGAGGATGGACGGTGATGCTTGGCAAGCGAGAAGAGTTACCCGGTTGATCATGAAGACTGGCATCCCGTTATGTTTAGTTATGATGTAAATATGTTTTAAACTATGTTTACAAGTTTTAATTATGATGAATGAATGAAGTTTTCCGCTGCGTTATTTGATATTCACGTTTAAGAACTGTTTGTGAATGAGTAAATCCAACAAGTGAGGCCTCCCGGGTTTGGGGCCTTACAATAAGAGGAAGAAAGTCTACTCTTCCAAACACCTATTTTCTGTCTCCAAATAATAAATCCAGCAAAACAGAAACTCCATAGCAGAAAAAACGTGTTTTTATAACTAAATCAAAATAATCAACTAGCAATTCAGATGAAAACATGGACATCTAAGGTCTTAATCTACATATAAAAACAAGTTCAAGTTTAATAGTTAAGAAACATCACCTTTGTATCAAGAAAACGACGGACCACTGTTACGTATCAAAGAAAAATCAGGCGTTTATGTTCTTGCAATCAGAAAAACCTCCCGAAATGAGAATGATAGACCGATCAGATGGAGGTCTCTTGTCTAGTACTCTGGTCAGTGAGCTGTGATCGGAAGATACTATTTAGGGAGGAGTTAGGGTTTTTTTAGAAGAAAAGGGGATCCTGATTAAACCTCTTCATACATACCCAATCATATATACCCATGGGCATGGCTTTCTAATGTCTTGATTAATAATTAAAAAACAGTTGCAGCAGCAGCGGAGATGGATGAGTAGCAGCGGCGGAGGGAGATGAACGGACCACTAGCAGCGGTGGAGGGGGGTCGTGCACAGGTGGAGGGGAGTCACGTAGGTGGAGGGGATGATCTGGTGACAGGTAGCGGTGTGGAGAAGAAGGGCAAAGGGGAGAATTTGGTTAATTTTTTATTCAGAGACTTTTTGTGACTGAATGGTTAAGAGGTTTTTTGAACCATTATGAGGTGATTTTTTAATGAACCAAACACTTACACCTCTAACCGACTCAGAGGTTACCTTTGAATGAGACCATCAATAGGCTACCAAACAGGGCCTTACTTAGGAGAGGGGGGTTACAGGACCCCCCCCCCCCCCCGAGTTTCGAATTTTGTATAGAATGGTAGCCTAAAAAACTGGGGTGAACCCCTTAAAAATTATAGGGTGAACCCCCATACAAAGTTTAACAGGTGGTGTAATGGTTTAGACTTTGCTTTATAACCCGGAGGTTGTGGGTTCGAATCCCTTCCCTAAACTTTTTTTAAATCTTTTTTTCAACCAGATTTCGTATGGGCCTTCAACAGCTTCTGGGCCTTTTAAATACTAATAGTTAGATATAAAATGATGGGCCTTCAGCAGCTTTTTTTTTGTTGGGCTAATAACACTATAACATGTATAACAAAGAAAAAAACACACGATTACTGAATTAGGGAAAGAAGTAAAGCAACATGTCACAGCCGGCAGCCTCATCCAACTCTGCCTTCCGCCACTGCTCAGTGTTTATATATTATGTTAATTTACATATTTGAATGAACAACTTATGCATCAAACACATGTTCACTCCTTCAGTCCTTTCCATAGCTAAGAATCTACCAGTTGTATTTTTTACTGCATATTTTATTTATGCCACATTAACTAGTAACTTGAGTGGAAAACAAAGGAAAAATCAGTAGTTTTTGGATTGATATAACAAGTGTATCCCTGAAAGCAGTAGTTTTTGGTCCCAAGCCCGGATAAAAAAGAGGGTTTTTTTATAATATGACCTTTGAAAAAGGGCCTTAAAGTTTTTAGCTTGAGGCCACCAAGTACCTTGAACCGCCCTTGCCCGACCCGAACCATCGAACCGACCTGATTTTTTTATGTCCGACCCTATGAAATTAGAGAATCTAAACAGTGAACCTCTTGAAAAAAATTCTGAATCCGCCACTGGGTCAGAAGGTGGTGTAGTAATTAATCTGAATCCTTTTTTTTTTCCTAAGAAGGAATTAAGTTGTTTGATTATTTGAATGAATATGTATGATTTTTGTAAAAAGAAGTATATTAACGTTGTATGATTATTTGTTATATAGGTTGTGTGATTATATAATGTTTAAGTGCATTTGCATAGCATATTCTTATGTTATATTCACCATCTCACAATCACCTATTGGAATATAAGCGTCACAGTAAATAAATAATATCATTATAAATTATATATATATATATACTTCACAACATACAAAATATAAATAATATCATCAAATTCATATTACAAAAAATTAATTTTTTATATAATGAGCGTACTAAAATTAAACATTAATAGATAAGGGTTTAAGAGAAAATAAAAATAAAACTAAAACTTTTTGGGTATATGGTTTGTGTAAATAGGTAAGTGGTTTCGGATAACCCTGTCGGGTATCACATAATTCCATACCCATCTCATACCCACAGATTATTTTTTAACTAATCCCATACCCTCGGGTTTCGAATATACCCGTCGGGCACGGGTTTTATTTGCCATCCCTAATGGGGTATACGTATTGAGTTAAGTGATGAGTTTTTGCTACGTAGACGTCACATAAGTATTGTCAAACACTCACTTACTAAAACAGGTATACATAGCGAGTGAGAGGTGATTTGAAAACCACCAGTTTTATAACGACTACCCCTCTCATACTAGTATCCCATGCTCTTAGAGTGCTCCTCTTAGACTATCCCAAAGTTTGATGTTGTATAACAAGACATTTAAATGTTGAAATATGCCTTTTTGTGAAAAGTGTATTAGACATTATCCAATTAGTTATTCATGTTTTATAAAAGACGTTACATGGTTTAGAAGTTAGGTCCAAGTCCAACTGTCCAAGTAACTGATTCAGATATGGGCTAAAACATAAGGCCCAGAAGCTTAGCCCAATAACACAAGATTTATTAGGCGGGCCTAACAAGCTGGCCTAAGTCGTCCTAACTGACTAGTCGTTTTAATTCAATAAAATAATAATACTATTACAGAAAAGAAATGCAAACTACATACATTTTGAAATAATAAAGAAGATATCTTTAGCTATATATATAATAAAAAAAACAACGATGACGTCAACTTGAAAAATAAGTTGACTTTTATATATGGTATCATCCATTTAACTAAAAAGTAAAAAAAATATATATATTGTTTTTTTAGTACATAGATATTTTGGTGTGTAATAAGATATTCATTCTCAAATGATTGAGACTTCTAGTCCTATATAAATATTGGTGTAGATTTAAAGAGTATTATCAGCCCTTCTTTATAAAACAAAAAAACAATTGTACAAAAGTTTATAAACACAACCCAGTCCCCACATACTATGAACTAATTACTTCAAAAACCTATGAATTAACTGATTTTTTTAATTTTATATATATAATCTTATAATAAGTATATCTAACAAAAATAAGATTTTATTTATATATCATATAATAAAAGTTATGTTACGTACCTTTAGAAAACAAAATGTTGAAAATAGTATCTTTAATATTTAATGGTAACAAATATGGCTGTAAACGAACTGAAAGTTTAGCGAATAGTTCATAAACCGTTCGACGGTAAGTTCGTTTAATAAATGAACGAACATGAACAAAAAATTTCGTTGGATTAACTAAATGAACGAACATGAACAGATGTCTCGTTCGTTCAATTGTGTTCGTGAACGTTCAGTAACTTGTTCGTGAACGTTCGTTCGTTTATGTTTGTTCATTTTCATTTGTTTAATATGTTAATTAAGATTTTTGTATGTTTGTGTTTTATTTTTATCTAAACATTTTATATTCTTTAATTTTTAATTTTTTATATCACCATAACAATTGACTAAGTAAAGTAGGAAACTATATTCTCATTTATGCGTTATTTCCCTATCCACTATTACTCGATTAGAGCTTCTAAGTTATCAATTCTAAATAATATAAGCTTCCTTCAATTCTAAATTATGTAAGCATTAGAGTTGACATCAAAAGTCCTAAACAGCTCTTCGTTCGGTAACGTTCGTGAACAAACTCATTTCGTTAATGAACGAACACGAACATGAAATTTCGTTTGGTTAGTGTTCGTGAACAAGTTCAATGCTTAACAAACGAACACGAACAAGGCTTCGCTCAGTTCGGTTCGTTTACAGCCCTAGTAACAAATTTAGCAATGTTTTCATAACCAGATCGGACCGGTAGGTCAGACCGTGACCAGGTTGACACCCCATAAACTATTTTTTATAAAGCTAATAATTTCTGAAGTTCCATTTTCATGACTTGACTTGGTCAATGTCTGCGTTTGTTTTGGTCAATAGCTGAACAATTCTTCAGAACCGTGACCAGGTTGACGCGGTTAGAACGAAAATATATATTATTTTAATTTAATATACTTAAGCAAAATTTAATTTTTGGAAAGAATTTAAAATATACAATATTGGGTTGATTTTTTGGATAAGGTAAGTAACATCTATCCCTAATAAATAAGTAATTACATTACATTATACATATCACAATTTTTTGAGTCCAATATTTTTTTTATCATTTATTAATATTTCCTAATAAACAACTTAATTATTAACTAATTAATATTTTTTTATTTAACCCGTGTGATACACTGGTTTTAACCTAGTACATTAATATATAAGGGTAATGTTATAAAATAAAACATATTTTGAATTTTATTTTACGTTAATACGTATATAAACACTACAAGAAAAAAATAGGCAATAGGGGCGATACTTTTAGCGGCGAGGCCCAGTTTATCGCCGCTATTGCTTTTGATCTGGGTGGGGATAAAGTTGACGCAATCTGACCGTTCATTAGGAAACTGACCTAGGGCTCCTATTGCATCGTACCAAAACAACATTAGGATAAAACCATGACAACTTTTGGCGGTCTATTTCCCTCCCGCGGACCCTATTTTCTATCATTATCCCCAAAACTTCACACATGCGTGATTTTTTTGTCTTTCGGCAACCTTCGAATCAGCCATTTTCCCTCGCTAAAAGTGGTATGTATTAGCGGCGATAATACAACAGCAGCGACGTTACAATGACAACGGACCTTTAGTGGCGATATCTCGCCGTTATCAGTATTAGCGGTGATTTAAACAAATTTAAACACATACAGAGATATATTATTATGCAACGTTGGTGGTATTTATCAGTGAGTGTGACCTAAACATATCAAAGGGTTTTAGAAGTATAAAATTAGTAGATGAGTGTGGTTGATACGTAAGATCGAGAGAGTTGTGCTACCTTTCAAGTTAATAGAAAGGTCAATGGTGCAACTTTGTAGGTGCAGGTGTTCATGACACCAAGTGGGAAAAGAAGGGTCCTTTGTTTGATTTCGTGCTCGTTTGCCAATAGTTGAGTCTTATTTCTCGTTTGTTAGTTGTCATACATACCGCATTGAGTTGTCTTGCCCTTTTAATGAATCTAAAACTACATCTTCTTTGTATTATGAGATTTAATACAGTTTCGTAATCCTATTAACGCCTCTCAACTATTGCATTATATTGAGATGGCATATCCGGTGGGGACCACGTGGCCAAATGTTATACTTGCGCTCTGTCACCGTGATAACAAACTAACAATACACCAATTAAGCCACCATATATTTCTAACAAATTATACCCTTTCAAACTTTGTTTATATTAGAACACGTTAGCGCTCATACCTTCTTGACTTCTAGTAAGTTAAAAGTGTCTAGAGGTTGTTTTCACCTTATTAATTTAGCGACTAGTGTTAACATTATAATGCGATATTAGTAACTTATTGCACCTGTTTGTATAAAAAAATGTCCCTGGAGATAGAGGCTTTAGAGAAGAATACAAGAACTAATCACTTTAGTACGAGCTTAAATATCGTTAAAACATGCCGATGTAAATACCTAGTAAAGAGCTTAAATATCATCAAAACATGCCGATGTCTTCTATCACCAATAGATCTTTCTGTTGGTAAACATGTAATAAATCTGAGCCTTTGTTGTGCTACCAAGTCAAATTATTTTGTTTAAAAACCAATCACGAAAATTATAAGGTAAAAAAACCTTCTAGACACTATCGCCTTACCACAAGGCGAGGATGTTTGGTCATTAACATGTTTTAATGTAAATTGTTGCTAGTGTCTGCTTAGAAAGGTAGTTAAGTGTGAAGTACTAAGTACAACAAACTAGCATATGCCATAAATAACATGTTATGTATTGCTCAATAGTTTATATATCCACCAACATTATATTTTCATTATGTATGTAGTTTCAAACCCTACAAAACTGTCTACGTTAGGGGAAAACTTATTACACTTTAGATTATGTTTTCATTTTAGAATATATATAATTTATTCTAAGTATTTTGATATTATTATGTTTGTTGTTGTAAATTTATTGTGTATCTGGGTTCGAGTCAAAGACCTACGGGCATTTAACTACAAACTCAAGAAATGACTAAACTCTATAGCCAAGACAAACGTGTTTGGTCTATGCTTCAAAATATAACATTTTATATTTTTTTAAAGTGTTTGATTTATAATGTTATAACAAACCCTAAACTATAAATGATTAAAAAATAAAAATTGAACACACGCAGCAGAGAAAGAAAAGATTAAAAAAAATAAGAATTGTTTTTAGTCGCCGATTGTTTTTTCTGTTTATAATAATTCGGTCTTAAAAAATTTTTTAAAAAAAATAGACCGCCCATTCAACGACCCAACCGACAAACCTTTATTAGAAATTACTTCTCTAACCATTCTCTTTGTTTTTATTCCAAATAAGCCACACACGCACGAGCCACATCTATCATCAATATTTAATTGGACTCCCTTTTGAATTGGTATATTAAATACACCCCAATAAAATAATACTTTCTAAAATGACAGATGGAAAATACCATTTTATCTTAGGGGACGTTTGGCAAGTAGAGGTGCACAAAACGGTTGTTTAACCTGAAACGGTTCAAAATCAAACCGAACAAGTTTGGTTAATAAAAAGTCAAAACCGGTTTGAGATGGGCCGTTGACTAGGTTTGACCGGTTTGAAACCAGTTTTTAACCGGTTCGGTTCAGGTTAAACCTGTTTCAAACCGGTTTAAATGTATAGGTTTCAAACCGGTGGTTTGAACCAGTTTGAAATCGGTTTGGTTTAAACCGGTTCACAATCGGTTCGGGTATCTGTTTGAAACCGGTTTATGTTTTCAAACCGGTTTTTTGTGCATCATTATTGGCAAGTGTTGAATCATTAAGTGTTGAACCATTAAAAGGTCTGAATGGTTCAGCGTGGTTTTTCAACTTAACCATTAAGAGGTAAAATGAATTATTAAGAGGTGGGCTGTTAGAGAAACAAACACCACTTACCTCTGACCGACTCAGAGGTAGCCTCTGAATTGGCAAGTGTTGAATCATTAAGTGCTGAACCATTAAGAGGTCTGAATGGTTCAACGTGGTTTTTCAACTTAACCATTAAGAGGTAAAATGAACTATTAAGAGGTAAAATGAACTATTAAGAGGTGAGTTGTTTGAGAAACAAACACCCCTTACCTCTGACCGACTCAGACGTAGCCACTTAATGGGATCATTAAAATGCTACCAAACAGCCCCTTAGTATTGAATTTTGAATATACAAGCCTATGTGTATTACTAAAAATTGAAAAACGTCCCATTATGTCAGAAGTAGGACAATTATTAAATACAATCACTAAGGTGTAATGATTTTATTATTCATATATATACATATACATAACACACAATTATCTCACACCTATGATTTGAATCCCCCCTCATTCACGCCCCCAATAACACCCGGGAGGTGGAGGGGAGGTGTTTCAGTTCCACACTTATTTACGGACCAGGTGGATCACGCCACCCCGTTTCCACACCCATTACCCTTAGCATAACAACTAGACCAAAAATCTTGTTGAACCAAATATCAACAATGTAGAAAAGTTTTCATTGTCAAATAGTTACCTAGTCACCATAAAGTTATTACTCAATATTATTATATCACTATATGATGGGACACGTGTCCCTATATATCAATAAGTTGTATAAATATAATATATCAAACTTCTTAAAATATCAATGACATAACATTCAAATTCAATGCTCGTTAATAAAACCCTAACTCCCGTTTAGTTGCAATTTCATGTGTTCAATCAAGGTATGTATTATGGTTATAATAATGTTAAAAGGATATATATTATGGGAAAGGATCATGGAAAAACTCATTGTTCATGAGAAAACCGACCTAAACGAACTCTGAATGAACTCATTTTGGCGGCATTTGAACCGACTCGGCATTTAGGTTTTGGGGGGTGGGTGGGGGTTTAGATTTTTTTTTTAGGGGGGGTGGGGGTGGGAGTGGGGGTTTTAGGTTTTTTGGGGTAGAGTTTAACATTTAGGTTTTAGATTTTAGGGTTTAGATCGAGTTTGACGAGCCGACTCTAACGCCGCTGAAATAAGTTTAATCAGGGTTCGTTTGGGTCGGCTTTTGCGAATTTTCTCACAAAAGAGAGTTTCTCATGAACTCAACCCAATACATTATTATTCACGATCATACGTTTTTTTTATATACTTTCTAATACTCAAAACGATACAATTTCAAGACATAAATACTCATATCACGTCTTCCATGCAAGTGAAAAGTTATTCCAACCTTAGTTGCTATTATCAAGTAAAAGTAAGATTAAAAAGAAACTTGGGGGAGTACTGAAGTTTCCTTCTTTTCAAATTTTGTAACATTAGTTTTTTTTCTCATAGTTTTCTCACAATTAACTATTAATTTCACGGTTATTTTTTTTTTACATTTTCATTTTTAACCCTTATAGTGTATATAATATACGTTTTTAGCCTGTTTGATTTTCTATTAATTTCGTTTTCTTTTAATAACTTTCGTTCGTTAACTTTTTTCAAAATACGGAGTACGCAACTGCTTGTAGTTTTTTTGTCAGCGTTCTAATATAATTTTTTTAAACGGACTTGTATTCAAAATCGATTTTTTTCGTTGCCTATAGCGAGTGCCGTTACCTTTGACCCATTGTGGTACCGTGACGAGCTGCACCTATTATGGGCGAACAACATCATTGTCGATATTAGTATTATCGGAACCTGTATCGGTATTCACCTTATGGCTTTTGACGACCCGGAACGGTAATTTTTTTAATTTGTTTTTTTTTCTTTTTTGTTATTTAGATTTATGTTTCCTTTCTATTAACATTATTTTTACCGATGCACCTACGTTTTCGTTAAATATTTTTTAACGATGGGCCCGACACCGTTTTCTATAATAACTTTCGTTCGTTAGGTTTTTTTTGAAATAACGGAATGCGTTGTTTTCTTAAAAAAAATCTGTCAACGTTCTGTTTTAAATTGTATTGAAAACAGAGTTGTATTCAAATTCAAGTGTTTTTTTTTGTATAATACACTATAACGAGTCTACGATTCGATAGAAGTTTTATCCACGTAAACGAATCAAACCAATAACGACAAGGCTTCTGCCATGAAACGCGGGTGTTAAAAACTAGTTAGTAATTAAATATCATGTAAACCCTACCTAAATATCATATACACATGACTATACATAAAAATGACATGTTTGTTTAAACTTTAAAGTAGTTGAAGCTAGGTAGAACTTTATTTAATACTATTTTAACCACCTTTTGAAACTTTTAAGAGTTTTGAAAAGCTACGACTCAAAATCTCAAATAAATATCTTTCTTTATTTTTCTGCATAACCTAATTTATCTTCTATGAACGGGACAATCTGAGATTTCTCTTAACAATGTAAATCAAACGGTGGTGACTCTAAGATCATCCGGTATACAAGGAAGAAGCACGATGGTGTGCTTTTGTTTAAGTAATATAAAAATATAAATAAATATATTTTTAGATTAATTGATTTCACGAGATCATGTTTTAAATTTATAAAGTAAAATGATAATTACGTTAACTTAAAACACACACAATAGGCAAGTGTACATATCGCAGCGTAATATAGTTAGATAAGAACCAAGTATCGAACCAATGGACTGAAACACACCACTTTTAAAAACTATACTTTAACGCGCGGAAGTCTTAATCCCAGAAAATTTTTTTTTTTTTTTTTTTTTTTACCTCTCGCGACCCGCGAGAAACATAGGCCACCCCGTCGCGGCCCGCGAGGAAGCCTTTCTCACAGAAAGTTTCCATCTTTTTTTCTGCAGTTTTCATACTTAGCCAAATTTCCATCTTTTTTTTTTCAAACCTTCAAGACACTAAAAATTTCCAACACTTGGGTTTTGACCAAAAACAAACATATGACATTTCATATTCACCAAAACATAAATCAAGTGTCAACCACACCACTTTACAAGGATTTTACATAAATCCTCAAAAACACAAAAATTGCATACGAGAATCCTTCACCCTTGAACATTGACATAGACCTACCTCGGAGCTTTCCCTGCATAACCACAATAATATTTCACCATTAGTAATGATATAAACATATCAAACAAGTATTTACAACTTGTTTTCACCCTTTTCACCTATTTAACCCATTTGACCCGTTTGCGTCTATTTGGTCAATTATGGTTCCATACATTAGCATTTCATTAACATATTACCATAGTAATGTGCTAGACTTAACAAACAAGTATTTACAACTTGTTTTCATCCCTTTCACCCATTTGACCCGTTCACACCCAATTGGTCAACTAAGGTCCCTTACACTTGACTTATATACCACATAAGTCAATTACACCACATTCACCATTATTCCGCAATGGTTTGACTTATATACCACATAAGTCCATATACGCCAATCTCACCATTAATTCACAATGGTTAGACTTATATTCCGCATAAGTCAATTTACACCGACTTCACCATTTTTCCACAATGGTTAGACTTATATTCCGCATAAGTCAATTTACACCGACTTCACCATTTTTCCACAATGGTTGACTTATATTCCACATAAGCCACTTTCCTCAAATTACCACATTTAGTTTGACTTTACACCACATAAGTCAATTACTATACTTTATCACATACCACATTTTAGCTTAACTATATACCACATAGTCATTTACACCAATTCAACATATTCTACATTTTAGTTTGACCATATACCACATAGTCAACTACATTATGCATACAAACTTGGCTTTTACCACACAAGTCAATTCTTACACCATATAGGTTTATTAACTAAATTCATCCACATACCAATAAACACCTATAAGATATTTGAATAACCAACATGAAATTCAAACATGATCAACACCACCACCTATCATTACTAAGTAAGTGCAAAGCACTTACCTTTTGAGTTAGAAGATCCCGCAACACCTTCTAGCTTTGCAATTTGATCACCTAAACAAATTCACCTAGTTTAGTAATCTATCATACATCAAAATTCCACTACAATTGAGTTCACAACTCAATTTCCACATTTCCAACTCAAATTGACCCGTTTGGGTTATCCTCATAACCAAACACCCTCTTTCACCACAAACTCACCCACTTAAGTTTCATTATCTTAATCTTAACACTAATTTTTCTTTCAAAAATTATTATTAAGTATATGTGGTGTTTGTTCAAGTGTCTAACATCTTAAAAACACTTAATCTTCATTAATTCATCATTTTAGCATCATGATCCAAACACCCCCAATTTCCACCATATGAACCCTAACTTCTCATAACCAAAATCAAAGGGTTCTAGGATGTTAATCATCATTCTTTAACTTTAGTTTAGCTAGATTATCAATAATCTAACACCATTTCATCACATGCATACATAATTTCGGATTTCACCCAAAACCCACCAAGAACGCATTCATGGTGAAATCAAGAGGAAGAGAATCACTTACTTGATGTTATGAAGATGTTGTGTGAGCCAAAACCTTCACAAAACAAGCCTCAATTGCACGATTTATGCTTCAAACTCGATTTCTCTTTTTGCTCTCTTGAGATGAACGACCCACACCAACAAAATAGCTCAATTTTGACTTCACCAAGTCAAATATGGCAGATTTGCCATATTTACAAATTTAGCCCCTCAACTTTCATTTCACCCACTTCATTCCAAAACTAGTTAAAAACTAGTGTAACCCCATTACTAACTTGAAACCCACTTGTTTCAACTTATTTCATAAATATTATTTTCACCATAATATTTATTAAATATTTATTTATTTATTTGAAAACGAAACCCGGATTTTGGTTCGTTACAAATCACCTCCCCTTATTTGGGTTTCGTCCCCGAAACCCGACTTCACATAAAAAGGTTCGGGTAGAATTTGAGCATTTCTTCCTCGGTTTCCCAAGTTATTTCCGCCCCCTTTTTATGCTCCCAACGAACCAACACTTGGCTAATCTCTTTATTTCGCAACCGCTTCACTTTCCTATCTAAGATTGCCATTGGTTCTTCCACATAGTTCAACTTTTCATCAATTTCTATATCATCCAATGGAACAAAAGTAGATTCATCCGCTAAACATTTTCGCAAATGAGACACATGGAACGTGTTATGAAGTCTACTTAGTCCCTCCGGTAACTCCAATCGATAAGCTACCGCACCCACCCTTGCCATCACTTTAAACGGTCCAATGAAACGTGGGCTTAACTTCCCCTGTTTCCTAAACCGTATCACCCATTTCCAAGGAGAGGCTTTCAAAAGCACAAAGTCCCCCACTTGAAACTCAATCGCCCGCTTCCTATTAGCCGCATAGGACTTTTGGCGATCTTGAGCCGCCTTCAAGCGTGCTCTAAATTTGGTCAATACTATCATTAGTTTCCTTGACCACTTCGACACTACCAAGCTCCCGTTGACCAATCTCACCCCAACACACGGGTGTTCGACACTTTCTCCCATACAATGCCTCAAAAGGCGGCATACCAATACTAGAATGGTAACTATTGTTGTAAGAGAATTCCGCCAACGGTAAATGGTCGTCCCAACTACCACCAAAATCCAAAGCACACGCGCGCAACATATCCTCGAGCGTTTGAATCGTTCGCTCGCTTTGACCATCCGTTTGTGGATGATAAACGGTGCTAAGATTCAATCTAGTCCCCATATTCTCATGGAATTTCTTCCAAAAACGAGGAGTAAATCCCGTATCACGATCCGATATAATCGATACCGGCACACCATGACGTGACACAATTTCCTTCACATATTTTTCCGCCAATCTATCCGAAGAATACGTTTCCTTTATAGGAAGGAAATGTGTACTCTTCGTCAACCGATCCACTACTACCCATATCGCATCATAACCCTTTCGAGTCTTTGATAGTTTAGTGATCAAATCCATGGTTACATTTTTCCCACTTCCAAAGCGGTATTTCGAGTGGTTGCAGCTTTCCATACGGCTTTTGATGCTCAGCCTTAACCCTTCAGCATGTGAGACACCTCTCCACATACCTAACAATATCACGCCTCATACCCGGCCACCAAAAATGACACCTTAAATCATAAAACATCTTCGTGGCCCCCGGATGGATAGAATATTTGGATTTATGCGCTTCATCCAAAATAGTTGTCAAAATACTTGACAACCTAGGAATCCAAATCCTATCAAAGCATGTCTTCAAGCCCATGCTATTTTCACCAAGCTTATCAACATAAGCAACCATCCGCTCTTTCTTCAAGTCACCACCAAGTGCTAACATTTGAGCCTCTCAAATTCCGTCAATAAGAGACGATGAAATTGTCATCATGAACGACTTCACTTTAATGTAGTAACTCTATACGCCCTCGTTACTCCCCTAAGGTTATCTTCCGACTTTAATGGTTCCTTTGACAACGATATGCAGTTTGTCTACTTTTTGCACCAATTAGTTCGCCCACTATCTAAGATAGTCACTGATTCATTTAGACGAAACGTTTATCATTTATCTCATCTTCACCATATGAAATAACAACAGTTCTATCCTCCTAACGCTTTCATGTATGGTCACGTAAAAATGTATTATGGAGTCCACTCATTTCAAGGAAAACTTTTATAACGTCAAGTTTCCACTTGAATTTCAACACTCCTAACCATGGGATACTTGGATTTTTGAACCACTTTATACGAGTAGTCAACACGTTTGACAACTAAGGAAATCAAAGTTCTAATCCCACGTCACCCACCTCTTACATGGGAATTTCAAAACTTCCTTACCAATCAACCCATTGAGACTCAAGGTCTCAAATTCATACCTCTTGGGGTTCGAGGATCCCAATGCCCATACATAAACCCCTTTGAAGCTCGAGTCTTCAACTCACCCATTCTTAACCGATAAAGCATGCGAACTCCTCAAGTAAGGATACCACAACTTCCTTACTTGAATCCTCTATTACAACACTGGAAGGAAGATCCCTATCCGTGACCCAAACACCCTAAGTATCTCCATTGACTTAATCATAAGTCATCCTTTGAGATTTAAGGATCTCAATCACCGAATCCACCTTTGAAGTTCGAAAACTTCGCTTTTAAACACCGATTGTGAAGTCCAAAAGACTTCCAACATCATTTATGAAGTTCTAGGACTTCAACCACCATTTATGTACACATTCCACCTATGTACATTTCACCCCTTTATATACATATTTCACCTATGTATATCACCGTTTGCGTACAATGTACATTTTAACATTTACCCCTTGACCAAAAAAAAGTCCACATACCGAGAGACCTTTAGTCAGTTTTATCCTACCACCGACTGTCAGTGACAATACGCACTCTTCCATTTTCCTTTTCCACCGAAAAGTTTATGTGCTTTAGAACAAAGCACACAGGTTCAATGACCCTTATCAAATCCTCTTTCTCAACTGGAATACTAAGTATCCCTTTTATATCCCCGGTTGATGTCAATGGCGCAAGCCATGTATATACACCAGTTCGTATACCTCGTGTTTCACTGTCTCTAAAGAGAACAGATTAACACGTCACCCCTTTATCATACTAGACAATGATATGGTTACTAAGTAACCCAACACCTCTTTTACAATCATCGGATCAAAATCCATGTGATCGTTTCATCCACAACCTCATGTTATTAAAACATGTAAACATCAACATTAAGACACCCTTAATGATGATCGCCCGAATCCACCGATCTGCTTAGCCTTTCATCAAACACAACGATCGAAAAGCTTCAGTCACGACTATGGTGATTAGAAATGCGTGACCCATAGGCCTAAGCAAATTTCAAATTTTCTCACCATTTGTGTTATCCTCCGGACATATAGCAATGTCCGGCATTTCTTCCCATAAAGGGTTTCTAGCTCAGCTAGAATGTTTCGGCTTTCACGAAGCCACTTCTCATTTACTCTTCGTTTTCCACTTATCTCCTGTGTTCAACCTTTTCTTGCGCATTTAATAATTGACTCCACCTGAGTTGTACCCTATACGCAAGGATCCCCTTTAAAACGTCAACAGCTAGCATCGAGAAACCCGATCTATCTACATTTCTTCGATGATTCCAAGATTCGAGCGACTTCAACCAGTCATAAAACACTTGCCCGAAATCTTATTGATTACCTCTGCTGTCCACTGCACATGAAGGAACTCTTCCACTATGCCACCCACCATGGCTTGTAATCGATGATAATTCAACGTCATTTCATGAATTCCCTCGATGCATGTGCCTTCACGCCCTTATGCCTTTCTCCTCACAAAGAATAATTCACCAATCCTCCGCCACGTCCCGGAGTCGACTCATCGTGCGTAATACGCCCTCTACCAATCACAATGGATTGCTTCAAAAGACAAGACCATCATAGTGATTCATCGTTAATTAATCAGCTATTAACTCTCACCCTTTAACTCCTTTGGTTCGCACACCACGAACCCTCTTGTGAAAACAAGGTTTTCCTTCCACTTCGGTTCACCAACCGAAGTTCTTCCCGCTCTCTAGGCTTCACACTGTTCCTCCCAAGGATCACCTCAAAGAGCCCTATCTTCCTTGAAGGAAGATTGATACAACATGATAGAAAGCTCTAGCCATTCTCCGCTAGATTGATGCATTCTTTTTCTCCCAACCTATTCCATGTTCTTCACCACCCACGAGGTGATACACGTCTAGACTCTAACATACTTGAGTCCTTAAGATGACTTTCATCCACCATTTCTTTTTCTTACACAAGTGCCCCTTAGTCTCCCCGACCAAATTTTTTTTTTTTTAACTAAGTTGTAGATGTTCTACCTACTTATAGGTCTTTAATCTACCCACTTGTTAAGGCACTATATCTTATCTATGTGTATATGTATTACCCCCATCTAATCATCCATATACATACATACATACATACATACGCATATAACCACCTTCACCTAATCCCTGCAAATGTTCATTGTTATATGGTTATCATAAAGTCTCTTGCACATTTCGTCTTATTAAACATATTGGCCAGACATGTTTAATAGTACGCCATGCCCAATTGTAATTACCATCTCCATATAACAAGTCACAAAACAAGTTTCGGCACACATAACACCTTAACAACATTCATCGTACATATATACATACACCATATATATATATTATCATTTTATCAAATCATTACTAACATTTCATTTCCGCAAGCTCCGAGTCTTAGTCAAGTCCTTCATGGATTCTCGTATCATTTTCCCCCATATCAAGAGCATCCGGTTTGAGTTTGGTGCCACCACACCAAATCCCTCAAACCATTGCTCTGATACCAAGTTGAAACACACCACTTTTAAAAACTATACTTTAACGCGCGGAAGTCTTAATCCCAAAAATTTTTTTTTTTTTTTTTTACCTCTCGCGACCCGCGAGAAACATAGGCCACCCCGTCGCGGCCCGCGAGGAAGCCTTTCTCACAGAAAGTTTCCAGCTTTTTTCTGCAGTTTTCATACTTAGCCAAATTTCCATCTTTTTTTTTTCAAGCCTTCAAGACACTAAAAATTCCCAACACTTGGGTTTTGACTAAAAACAAACATATGACATTTCATATTCACCAAAACATAAATCAAGTGTCAAACACACCACTTTACAAGGATTTTACATAAATCCTCAAAAACACAAAAATTGCATACGAGAATCCTTCACCCTTGAACATTGACATAGACCTACCTCGGAGCTTTCCCTGCATAACCACAATAATATTTCACCATTAGTAATGATATAAACATATCAAACAAGTATTTACAACTTGTTTTCACCCTTTTCACCTATTTAACCCATTTGACCCGTTTGCGTCTATTTGGTCAATTATGGTTCCATACATTAGCATTTCATTAACATATTACCATAGTAATGTGCTAGACTTAACAAACAAGTATTTACAACTTGTTTTCATCCCTTTCACCCATTTGACCCGTTCACACCCAATTGGTCAACTAAGGTCCCTTACACTTGACTTATATACCACATAAGTCAATTACACCACATTCACCATTATTCCGCAATGGTTTGACTTATATACCACATAAGTCCATATACGCCAATCTCACCATTAATTCACAATGGTTAGACTTATATTCCGCATAAGTCAATTTACACCGACTTCACCATTTTTCCACAATGGTTAGACTTATATTCCGCATAAGTCAATTTACACCGACTTCACCATTTTTCCACAGTGGTTGACTTATATTCCACATAAGCCACTTTCCTCAAATTACCACATTTAGTTTGACTTTACACCACATAAGTCAATTACTATACTTTATCACATACCACATTTTAGCTTAACTATATACCACATAGTCATTTACACCAATTCAACATATTCTACATTTTAGTTTGACCATATACCACATAGTCAACTACATTATGCATACAAACTTGGCTTTTACCACACAAGTCAATTCTTACACCATATAGGTTTATTAACTAAATTCATCCACATACCAATAAACACCTATAAGATATTTGAATAACCAACATGAAATTCAAACATGATCAACACCACCACCTATCATTACTAAGTAAGTGCAAAGCACTTACCTTTTGAGTTAGAAGATCCCGCAACACCTTCTAGCTTTGCAATTTGATCACCTAAACAAATTCACCTAGTTTAGTAATCTATCATACATCAAAATTCCACTACAATTGAGTTCACAACTCAATTTCCACATTTCCAACTCAAATTGACCCGTTTGGGTTATCCTCATAACCAAACACCCTCTTTCACCACAAACTCACCCACTTAAGTTTCATTATCTTAATCTTAACACTAATTTTTCTTTCAAAAATTATTATTAAGTATATGTGGTGTTTGTTCAAGTGTCTAACATCTTAAAAACACTTAATCTTCATTAATTCATCATTTTAGCATCATGATCCAAACACCCCCAATTTCCACCATATGAACCCTAACTTCTCATAACCAAAATCAAAGGGTTCTAGGATGTTAATCATCATTCTTTAACTTTAGTTTAGCTAGATTATCAATAATCTAACACCATTTCATCACATGCATACATAATTTCGGATTTCACCCAAAACCCACCAAGAACGCATTCATGGTGAAATCAAGAGAAAGAGAATCACTTACTTGATGTTATGAAGATGTTGTGTGAGCCAAAACCTTCACAAAACAAGCCTCAATTGCACGATTTATGCTTCAAACTCGATTTCTCTTTTTGCTCTCTTGAGATGAACGACCCACACCAACAAAATAGCTCAATTTTGACTTCACCAAGTCAAATATGGCAGATTTGCCATATTTACAAATTTAGCCCCTCAACTTTCATTTCACCCACTTCATTCCAAAACTAGTTAAAAACTAGTGTAACCACATTACTAACTTGAAACCCACTTGTTTCAACTTATTTCATAAATATTATTTTCACCATAATATTTATTAAATATTTATTTATTTATTTGAAAACGAAACCCGGATTTTGGTTCGTTACAAATCACCTCCCCTTATTTGGGTTTCGTCCCCGAAACCCGACTTCACATAAAAAGGTTCGGGTAGAATTTGAGCATTTCTTCCTCGGTTTCCCAAGTTATTTCCGCCCCCTTTTTATGCTCCCAACGAACCAACACTTGGCTAATCTCTTTATTTCGCAACCGCTTCACTTTCCTATCTAAGATTGCCATTGGTTCTTCCACATAGTTCAACTTTTCATCAATTTCTATATCATCCAATGGAACAAAAGTAGATTCATCCGCTAAACATTTTCGCAAATGAGACACATGGAACGTGTTATGAAGTCTACTTAGTCCCTCCGGTAACTCCAATCGATAAGCTACCGCACCCACCCTTGCCATCACTTTAAACGGTCCAATGAAACGTGGGCTTAACTTCCCCTGTTTCCTAAACCGTATCACCCATTTCCAAGGAGAGGCTTTCAAAAGCACAAAGTCCCCCACTTGAAACTCAATCGCTCGCTTCCTATTAGCCGCATAGGACTTTTGGCGATCTTGAGCCGCCTTCAAGCGTGCTCTAAATTTGGTCAATACTATCATTAGTTTCCTTGACCACTTCGACACTACCAAGCTCCCGTTGACCAATCTCACCCCAACACACGGGTGTTCGACACTTTCTCCCATACAATGCCTCAAAAGGCGGCATACCAATACTAGAATGGTAACTATTGTTGTAAGAGAATTCCGCCAACGGTAAATGGTCGTCCCAACTACCACCAAAATCCAAAGCACACGCGCGCAACATATCCTCGAGCGTTTGAATCGTTCGCTCGCTTTGACCATCCGTTTGTGGATGATAAACGGTGCTAAGATTCAATCTAGTCCCCATATTCTCATGGAATTTCTTCCAAAAACGAGGAGTAAATCCCGTATCACGATCCGATATAATCGATACCGGCACACCATGACGTGACACAATTTCCTTCACATATTTTTCCGCCAATCTATCCGAAGAATACGTTTCCTTTATAGGAAGGAAATGTGTACTCTTCGTCAACCGATCCACTACTACCCATATCGCATCATAACCCTTTCGAGTCTTTGATAGTTTAGTGATCAAATCCATGGTTACATTTTTCCCACTTCCAAAGCGGTATTTCGAGTGGTTGCAGCTTTCCATACGGCTTTTGATGCTCAGCCTTAACCCTTCAGCATGTGAGACACCTCTCCACATACCTAACAATATCACGCCTCATACCCGGCCACCAAAAATGACACCTTAAATCATAAAACATCTTCGTGGCCCCCGGATGGATAGAATATTTGGATTTATGCGCTTCATCCAAAATAGTTGTCAAAATACTTGACAACCTAGGAATCCAAATCCTATCAAAGCATGTCTTCAAGCCCATGCTATTTTCACCAAGCTTATCAACATAAGCAACCATCCGCTCTTTCTTCAAGTCACCACCAAGTGCTAACATTTGAGCCTCTCAAATTCCGTCAATAAGAGACGATGAAATTGTCATCATGAACGACTTCACTTTAATGTAGTAACTCTATACGCCCTCGTTACTCCCCTAAGGTTATCTTCCGACTTTAATGGTTCCTTTGACAACGATATGCAGTTTGTCTACTTTTTGCACCAATTAGTTCGCCCACTATCTAAGATAGTCACTGATTCATTTAGACGAAACGTTTATCATTTATCTCATCTTCACCATATGAAATAACAACAGTTCTATCCTCCTAACGCTTTCATGTATGGTCACGTAAAAATGTATTATGGAGTCCACTCATTTCAAGGAAAACTTTTATAACGTCAAGTTTCCACTTGAATTTCAACACTCCTAACCATGGGATACTTGGATTTTTGAACCACTTTATACGAGTAGTCAACACGTTTGACAACTAAGGAAATCAAAGTTCTAATCCCACGTCACCCACCTCTTACATGGGAATTTCAAAACTTCCTTACCAATCAACCCATTGAGACTCAAGGTCTCAAATTCATACCTCTTGGGGTTCGAGGATCCCAATGCCCATACATAAACCCCTTTGAAGCTCGAGTCTTCAACTCACCCATTCTTAACCGATAAAGCATGCGAACTCCTCAAGTAAGGATACCACAACTTCCTTACTTGAATCCTCTATTACAACACTGGAAGGAAGATCCCTATCCGTGACCCAAACACCCTAAGTATCTCCATTGACTTAATCATAAGTCATCCTTTGAGATTTAAGGATCTCAATCACCGAATCCACCTTTGAAGTTCGAAAACTTCGCTTTTAAACACCGATTGTGAAGTCCAAAAGACTTCCAACATCATTTATGAAGTTCTAGGACTTCAACCACCATTTATGTACACATTCCACCTATGTACATTTCACCCCTTTATATACATATTTCACCTATGTATATCACCGTTTGCGTACAATGTACATTTTAACATTTACCCCTTGACCAAAAAAAAGTCCACATACCGAGAGACCTTTAGTCAGTTTTATCCTACCACCGACTGTCAGTGACAATACGCACTCTTCCATTTTCCTTTTCCACCGAAAAGTTTATGTGCTTTAGAACAAAGCACACAGGTTCAATGACCCTTATCAAATCCTCTTTCTCAACTGGAATACTAAGTATCCCTTTTATATCCCCGGTTGATGTCAATGGCGCAAGCCATGTATATACACCAGTTCGTATACCTCGTGTTTCACTGTCTCTAAAGAGAACAGATTAACACGTCACCCCTTTATCATACTAGACAATGATATGGTTACTAAGTAACCCAACACCTCTTTTACAATCATCGGATCAAAATCCATGTGATCGTTTCATCCACAACCTCATGTTATTAAAACATGTAAACATCAACATTAAGACACCCTTAATGATGATCGCCCGAATCCACCGATCTGCTTAGCCTTTCATCAAACACAACGATCGAAAAGCTTCAGTCACGACTATGGTGATTAGAAATGCGTGACCCATAGGCCTAAGCAAATTTCAAATTTTCTCACCATTTGTGTTATCCTCCGGACATATAGCAATGTCCGGCATTTCTTCCCATAAAGGGTTTCTAGCTCAGCTAGAATGTTTCGGCTTTCACGAAGCCACTTCTCATTTACTCTTCGTTTTCCACTTATCTCCTGTGTTCAACCTTTTCTTGCGCATTTAATAATTGACTCCACCTGAGTTGTACCCTATACGCAAGGATCCCCTTTAAAACGTCAACAGCTAGCATCGAGAAACCCGATCTATCTACATTTCTTCGATGATTCCAAGATTCGAGCGACTTCAACCAGTCATAAAACACTTGCCCGAAATCTTATTGATTACCTCTGCTGTCCACTGCACATGAAGGAACTCTTCCACTATGCCACCCACCATGGCTTGTAATCGATGATAATTCAACGTCATTTCATGAATTCCCTCGATGCATGTGCCTTCACGCCCTTATGCCTTTCTCCTCACAAAGAATAATTCACCAATCCTCCGCCACGTCCCGGAGTCGACTCATCGTGCGTAATACGCCCTCTACCAATCACAATGGATTGCTTCAAAAGACAAGACCATCATAGTGATTCATCGTTAATTAATCAGCTATTAACTCTCACCCTTTAACTCCTTTGGTTCGCACACCACGAACCCTCTTGTGAAAACAAGGTTTTCCTTCCACTTCGGTTCACCAACCGAAGTTCTTCCCGCTCTCTAGGCTTCACACTGTTCCTCCCAAGGATCACCTCAAAGAGCCCTATCTTCCTTGAAGGAAGATTGATACAACATGATAGAAAGCTCTAGCCATTCTCCGCTAGATTGATGCATTCTTTTTCTCCCAACCTATTCCATGTTCTTCACCACCCACGAGGTGATACACGTCTAGACTCTAACATACTTGAGTCCTTAAGATGACTTTCATCCACCATTTCTTTTTCTTACACAAGTGCCCCTTAGTCTCCCCGACCAAATTTTTTTTTTTTTAACTAAGTTGTAGATGTTCTACCTACTTATAGGTCTTTAATCTACCCACTTGTTAAGGCACTATATCTTATCTATGTGTATATGTATTACCCCCATCTAATCATCCATATACATACATACATACATACATACGCATATAACCACCTTCACCTAATCCCTGCAAATGTTCATTGTTATATGGTTATCATAAAGTCTCTTGCACATTTCGTCTTATTAAACATATTGGCCAGACATGTTTAATAGTACGCCATGCCCAATTGTAATTACCATCTCCATATAACAAGTCACAAAACAAGTTTCGGCACACATAACACCTTAACAACATTCATCGTACATATATACATACACCATATATATATATTATCATTTTATCAAATCATTACTAACATTTCATTTCCGCAAGCTCCGAGTCTTAGTCAAGTCCTTCATGGATTCTCGTATCATTTTCCCCCATATCAAGAGCATCCGGTTTGAGTTTGGTGCCACCACACCAAATCCCTCAAACCATTGCTCTGATACCAAGTTGAAACACACCACTTTTAAAAACTATACTTTAACGCGCGGAAGTCTTAATCCCAAAAATTTTTTTTTTTTTTTTACCTCTCGCGACCCGCGAGAAACATAGGCCACCCCGTCGCGGCCCGCGAGGAAGCCTTTCTCACAGAAAGTTTCCAGCTTTTTTCTGCAGTTTTCATACTTAGCCAAATTTCCATCTTTTTTTTTTCAAGCCTTCAAGACACTAAAAATTCCCAACACTTGGGTTTTGACTAAAAACAAACATATGACATTTCATATTCACCAAAACATAAATCAAGTGTCAAACACACCACTTTACAAGGATTTTACATAAATCCTCAAAAACACAAAAATTGCATACGAGAATCCTTCACCCTTGAACATTGACATAGACCTACCTCGGAGCTTTCCCTGCATAACCACAATAATATTTCACCATTAGTAATGATATAAACATATCAAACAAGTATTTACAACTTGTTTTCACCCTTTTCACCTATTTAACCCATTTGACCCGTTTGCGTCTATTTGGTCAATTATGGTTCCATACATTAGCATTTCATTAACATATTACCATAGTAATGTGCTAGACTTAACAAACAAGTATTTACAACTTGTTTTCATCCCTTTCACCCATTTGACCCGTTCACACCCAATTGGTCAACTAAGGTCCCTTACACTTGACTTATATACCACATAAGTCAATTACACCACATTCACCATTATTCCGCAATGGTTTGACTTATATACCACATAAGTCCATATACGCCAATCTCACCATTAATTCACAATGGTTAGACTTATATTCCGCATAAGTCAATTTACACCGACTTCACCATTTTTCCACAATGGTTAGACTTATATTCCGCATAAGTCAATTTACACCGACTTCACCATTTTTCCACAGTGGTTGACTTATATTCCACATAAGCCACTTTCCTCAAATTACCACATTTAGTTTGACTTTACACCACATAAGTCAATTACTATACTTTATCACATACCACATTTTAGCTTAACTATATACCACATAGTCATTTACACCAATTCAACATATTCTACATTTTAGTTTGACCATATACCACATAGTCAACTACATTATGCATACAAACTTGGCTTTTACCACACAAGTCAATTCTTACACCATATAGGTTTATTAACTAAATTCATCCACATACCAATAAACACCTATAAGATATTTGAATAACCAACATGAAATTCAAACATGATCAACACCACCACCTATCATTACTAAGTAAGTGCAAAGCACTTACCTTTTGAGTTAGAAGATCCCGCAACACCTTCTAGCTTTGCAATTTGATCACCTAAACAAATTCACCTAGTTTAGTAATCTATCATACATCAAAATTCCACTACAATTGAGTTCACAACTCAATTTCCACATTTCCAACTCAAATTGACCCGTTTGGGTTATCCTCATAACCAAACACCCTCTTTCACCACAAACTCACCCACTTAAGTTTCATTATCTTAATCTTAACACTAATTTTTCTTTCAAAAATTATTATTAAGTATATGTGGTGTTTGTTCAAGTGTCTAACATCTTAAAAACACTTAATCTTCATTAATTCATCATTTTAGCATCATGATCCAAACACCCCCAATTTCCACCATATGAACCCTAACTTCTCATAACCAAAATCAAAGGGTTCTAGGATGTTAATCATCATTCTTTAACTTTAGTTTAGCTAGATTATCAATAATCTAACACCATTTCATCACATGCATACATAATTTCGGATTTCACCCAAAACCCACCAAGAACGCATTCATGGTGAAATCAAGAGGAAGAGAATCACTTACTTGATGTTATGAAGATGTTGTGTGAGCCAAAACCTTCACAAAACAAGCCTCAATTGCACGATTTATGCTTCAAACTCGATTTCTCTTTTTGCTCTCTTGAGATGAACGACCCACACCAACAAAATAGCTCAATTTTGACTTCACCAAGTCAAATATGGCAGATTTGCCATATTTACAAATTTAGCCCCTCAACTTTCATTTCACCCACTTCATTCCAAAACTAGTTAAAAACTAGTGTAACCCCATTACTAATTTGAAACCCACTTGTTTCAACTTATTTCATAAATATTATTTTCACCATAATATTTATTAAATATTTATTTATTTATTTGAAAACGAAACCCGGATTTTGGTTCGTTACATGGACACGATCGAGTTCCAATACTCAACTTTTGTTATCGTTTAGCCGGATTAATTAGTAGGTGGGTTTTGTGTGCTTGTGAAACAGAAAAGTAAATGACGGTAAAGTAAATAACATAAAAGTAAAAATGTGCATGAAGTGTGTAACAGAAATGTAACTAGCAGAATAGTAAATAGCAGAAAAGTAAATAAGACGAAAATGATTAGATTACGAAATGTATTGCTTCGGGATTCGAATCAGCTTGGTACGTGATAATGTTAAGTTAACTAATTCAGTGGTATGACTATTACAACTTGTGACTCGGGTCACCGCTAGAGCCTCGTCATCACGACATTTGATTTGCAAATTATATTCTTTAAAAAGTGGTAGTGTCTCCCGTTAGGGACAACATTTACCCTTAACCCATCGAATGGTCATCTCCGGGTTAGATAAAGACATCGGAATCAAAATGCTTTATATTAAGTTAAATAGGTGATTATATTTTGCTCACCGGGAGGCGGTGTAACAATGGGACCAGATATAAAGACATACCATTCCTAACATGAGTTCACAAATTCTTGGTCGCATAATAATCTCGTATAAAGACGTACGATCTTAGAAGTATAGACCAAGCCTTGACTTATGAATCTCTGCTCGTATAAAGACGTACGAGTTTCAAAGGAAGTTTGATTAAAAAGGGTTTTACGATCTTACTATTTAAAATCAAGACACTCACAAATATAAAGACGGATTTAGACAATACTAAAAGCCCATCAAGAGATGGTTTTTGAGGACGAATTAGTTAAAGACATAAACATACCACTTCATTAATAAGTTAAACATTAACATGCACTAAACATCATCTTCACCCTAGCAATACAAAGAAGTTTTAGCCACGAATGACCATAACGACTAGCGTAATGATGAGTTCCGTAGGCTCCCCTATTGTGGAACAAGGAGGAAGAGCCCCTCTACTCTCTACTCTAACTACGAGAATGCTCTCTTCTTGAGTGTAGTTTCTCTCTAGATTGGTGTGTAGAATGAAGAACCCAAGCCTCCTATTTATAGGGCTCAAAATATGCAATGCACGGCCGTGCATTGGGTTGCACGGTCGTGCAAAGGCTCAGGGAATCAAACAGGGTACCAGGTCGTGAGGAGCAGAAGGGGCCAATGCACGGCCGTGCAATGGGATGTACGACCGTGCATCCCCTTTCTTTTCCCCAGTTTTGTTTTTTAGTTGCTTGTTGACCAATTTTGACTTCTTGGGGGTCAATGCTCCGGGAATGAACCTTCTAGAAGCTTGAATTCTTGGTGTTCTTGATAGGATTTAGCTTGATTTGTATTTTTAACACCGAATAATCTGTAATTATCAAATATTTGTATTTTAAGCGCAAATTGCAAGGTTATTATTCAATTTAGTACCATAATGCGGGATTATTATGTATGTAAAATATGTATAAATGATGACATTTCACACGGCATGGTCCGACTTGGAATAGTGAATCACGACGTGAAGGGTAAGGCACACCTCCCCTCTTGGCGTGATCAAGGGCGTGAAGGGGCTGGCGTGATTTTTTTCACGAGAGTTCAAAGTGTGATTCAAGCTCCATTCTTGTCCTTTCCCATTTAAACTTCCAGAAAATTAAATGTAAATTAAAAAAATATATTTAATTATTACACCATCTCAATCACTTGGGTATTTTCTTTGCCAAGTGATGGATGGTGTGATAATGAAGGGTATGACGTGGCGCCACGTGACGTGCACTTTATTATCACACCACACCACTATTATTTGGTTATACCACATGCTCTAATACCATTTCTAACATCCAATATTCATACCAACTATTAGTGTATGTTTTTGTTTTGTCTACAACAAATATATGACTTTGTATTTGATTGTATGAGTGGAAACTTATTAGCGGTCGTATACCCTAGATTTACTCTCATTAAACAAGGTTAATTATAGAGTTCTTCTCTTGTCTACAACAATAAATTTCAAGCACGACAATACCATTTAAGACGAGACAATCTTTGTTACATGGTATTTCTCGTATAAACAGAATCAAACCAAAGGGTGTGTATAAAACATGTCTCTTAAATGATCATAGCCTATAGGTTCAAGCCCCATTGATAAACAAAAAGACAGAGACCTAAAAGTAAGATCGAAGGGTGCTTTAAGTTAGCCGTTTCTAAAAAAATATATATATGATTTGACTATACATTAACAAATACAAAATTAATATTTGATATAATAATAAATTTTTTGAATAAATTCTATTCCGTCCAAGTACCTTTCTTCCCCAACATCACCGTATGGAAATCTTTATCACCCCACAATCCTCGCCAGCATGGCCGCGCATAACACCCAAACACAACTCTTCTTCTCCACTCTCCCTGATTTAACACTTTTCTCTTCTTCCCCTTTCGCCTTTACTTCAAGAATGATCAAAACTACAACCTAACATGTTGTTTACCCTCAAATCCTACTTTTATTTCATCTATGAATCGTTTCCAGTTGATTTGGTCCAGCGAACCATGATGAAAGTCTTCACTTTCATATGGGTTTTGCTATGCGATTTCGTTTCGAGCTCATTCAGGCATTTGATCGAACACCTGGCAGGGTAAGTTCCAATTTTGGGAATTTTTTACGTTTCTGTTTTATGCTCTGTAATTTCTGTTACAGTTCCGTTATTTTGTTTGCAGATCACGGATTGACGCTACTCACGAGAAAAGTTTGGGTCCACCTGTGGGTTTCAATGAGCAAGAAGAGGATAAATCTGAATTTACTTTCGGGTTTCAGTTTCAGATGAAGGAAGAAAATTTGATCACATATAAAGGTATCCCTGAGGTAAAGTTAGAAGATGTTTTCATGGAGAATGAGTTGACAACAAGTAAGTATCAGTTTGTGTCTGTTCAAGATTTTGGTGGGTTTGTTGAGGAGCCAGAATCAGGTAGCTTTACTGTTCATGAGTTGTTTGTTGAACCTCCTTTAATGGATGATAATTTCATCATTAAAGGGAAGGGAATAAGTCAAAATTTAGGCGAAGTAGAAGTCGGTTTTGATGCTCCATCGGACGAAAAAGTTAATGATTTCACAGAAAAGGAGGTTTCTTTGGACCAAATTCTACAAAGGGTTGATGTTTCCAATACAAATTCAATCAAATTTAAAGAAAAATCCAAGGAGGATTCTTTTACAGATGCTTCTGGTTGTGATGAAACTGAAGATTTACTGGAGAAAAGTGAGTTAAATATGGATGAAAAAGTTAATGATTTCACAGAAGAGGTGGTTTCTTTGGGTCAAATTCTAGAAAGGGTTGATATTTCCAATACAGATTCAATCAACTTTGAAGAAAAATCCAAGGAAGATTCTGTTACAGATGCTTCAATTTGTGATGAAATTCAAGAATTACAGGAGAAAACTGAGTTAAATTTTGGTGAAAATGGTGTTTTGAAGACTAAACAGGATAATTGGTTGGGAGAGTTTTTGATGAGAGATGATAGTTTCTGTTATGGTTTTAGTTTCTCTCAGGAATCTGAATCCAATTCCGTTGATTACCATCCGGAATCAGATGACTCCGGTGATGGGTTCTTTTCAATTTGCCCTCAAGATGTTGATTCTGTGACTGAACCAGAGTTGGAAATTTTGATGCCATCATTTACAGAAGAGATTGATGATGATTACATTGAACTGGAACCCAATCTTGAAAAGGAACCACAGAGTTCTGATTCTAATGGCAAACCGGAATCAGATTTCTTTTTTGAGAACTCATTGGAATCAGAAGCTGAACCGATGAAATCATGGGAATTTGATTCAGACGAAGAAGAAGAAGATAATGCTGATGTTTTGTTGGAACATCAAGAGTTAATTGATCAAATGAAAATGGAGTTGAAGAATGCAAGAACAGGAGGTCTTCCCACTATTCTTGAAGAATGTGAAACTCCAAGAGTGAAAGAAGATTATAAACCTTTACAAATTAATGAGAAATTGGAGCATAGAGATCAAATGGCTGAAATTCAGAAATTCTACAAGAGCTACACGGAGAAAATGCGAAAATTAGACGTCTTAAATTACCAAACATTGCAGGCTATCAGTAAGTTCTCTAACCTTTTCTCCATTTTCATAAACTTGTAAAAAATTTCTAATTTCATAATTTGGAATGCAGATGGAATGACTTAATTAATTCTGATACCATTACCAAATGAATCCCAATATGAAAAAGGTTTTGGTTTGACAAAGTTAACATTTTAAACATTAAAACTGGACTACAACCCAACTTTAGTTTTTTCTCATTGTTTTTGCTAAAATTTGACTTTAATTTATACATAGATTCTGCTTGTACAAATTGCTTTTATGGTGGATGTATTTGTTGGAAAATTCATAGAGGAGTGGGTCACCAAATTTTTTATACCATTAATATTTGGTTCCAAGATCCTTATTCTATGCAAATTGCAAATTCCTCCATGACTATTCTTAGCGCGCGATCTGCGTATAGTGAATATTATCTAAATTTCAATTACAATCAAAATATGCTTTTTATAGATGCCAGCCTCTTTTATCTTTTACAAATAACCATTCATTAGTTTATTGAATATATGGCTCTAAAAGTAAAATCACAAGAGTATCCTGAATCCTCACTTCTGTTGTAAACTATTTCAAGATCCAATTTTTACTGGTTTTGTTAGCTAGGTTTGAGTGAATATCTTGAAATAGAATTGATATTACCATCTTGCTTATTTTTCTTTTTTAAGTATATGTTTTTGTTAGCTTTTTCAAGAAAAGTTAAACAAGTATGTAAGCTGGCACGTGTATATATTGTTGTGGAGATGAGTGATCTCTTTCTCCATTCCGTGACCGGAGACGAGAAAAGGACTCTTTATTTAAAAAAACAAAACTCCTTTTTGTTTGATGAATGAAAAAGGGTACAAAGTTAAGTTTTATATGATATTTGATATTATCAACTTGCAACTTGATAATGGTCCTATGTAAGGATGTCTCTATCACATTCAAATGTAGAGCTCAAGGGGCAACCCCATTGTAATCATGCCACATGACATCATTTTACATGGGTCTTGCCGTACATTTTTAAATTCATATAAATGCAATAATAATAATAATAATTAAACTTTTATTGATTGTTTTAGATTTTCTGAGGATGAAGCATCCGGACCAGATAAACACAGGAGAAAACACGCCGCTTTCAGCTATTAAATCTGTTCTTTTGCCAAGTTTATGGCCATGCAAATTAAGAAGAATTTATGCAGACCCTACACTTAAATCCATCACTGAATTACATAAAGATTTAGAAATTGTATATGTTGGACAAGCTTGTCTTTCATGGGAGGTTCTTCATTGGCAATACAAAAAAGCAAAAGAATTACCGCATTATGATCCTCAAGGCTACCGATCGTATAACCAAACTGCCATTGAATTTCAACAGTTTCATGTTCTTCTTAGAAGGTTCACTGAAGATGAACTGTTTCAAGGGCCTAGGGTTCAGAATTACACCAAGCAACGATGCACCCTTCGTGGCCTTCTTCAAGTTCCAGCTATTAGAGGTAACTTTGAAAGTTAAACATAGAGGTGGCAAACTGGGAGGGTCGGGTTGGTTAGGTAACATGTCAAAACGGATTCAGGTTAAAATGAGTAATTTAAGTTCCACATGAAACCCCTTTTGTCAAACTTTATTAATTATTCTATAAATTGTTCATGTGCCATTTGTCATATGTGATTATGTATATATTTTTTTAATGTGACTAATGATTTAGGGGTTTTTATATAGTAATAACAAGAACAATAATAACGATGATGACAATGATAATAACAGCAAATGAAAAAATAGGTGTCAACCCATCAAGATAGTGAAAGTTTAAGAACGAAACCACCACAAAATATAAGAAAAGACCACCTCAACAAAACATGATCTGTTGGTTGGTTGTAAAAACATATCATGTTTGAATAAGATAATTTTTTTAAGAGATGGAACCACTATAAAAAAAGTTAGGGGTTAACATGTCGAAATGGTGGAAGTTAAAAACCAATAACTTCTATTATTTATAAAAAAAATTCTCGGATTGAATAAAATGATTTACGATGTCTTATCCATTAAAAACACTTTGTATAACGACCTTTCTTTATTCTTTTGAACTATTTTTTTTTCTGTGTAACTTTACCCATTTACATGTCTTATTTTATAAATAAAACATTGTCTTGGATTAACACATTTATTTTTAAATGGGTCAAAATTCGCACCTCTGTTGAACATAACACATACAATCTATGAGTTGAAATCTTTTAATATCATGCTTTAAACTTTAAACAAGTGGCATGGAATTAGAACATGAACACAGTAAATTTAGTTCCTGTAAGTCAAAAGGTTGGCTTTTTGAAAAAAAGTTAATTTCGTGATTCTTATTGTAGATGACAATTTGAAAGAAAAGAAAGCAAGGAAAAAAGAAGATGGAGATGCAGTTTCAATATCAACAATGACCAAAATGATCAAAGAATGCATGATGGTATTTTGGGAATTTCTTCACACAGATAAAGATACCACCAATTTGTTCTTAACCATAATCCTTCAAGGCAGTAAAGCACATCTCCAAGACCCTGCAGATTCTGACCTTTTTATGGAAATCAAAACAATTCATCAGAAGGTTTTACTTTTACACTGCTTGTACTCTGTGCAATCACACTTATACATTCTAATTTTCTAAAACTTTTATTGGTTTTTTACAGAAGGAGAGGCGGCTAAAAGAAATGCTAAGAACAGGAAACTGTATAGTGAGGAAGTTTCAGAAGCAAGAAGAAACTATTTTAGATCAACATATGTTTGTTTCACAAGTTGAATTAAGGTTAGTTTCAAGAGTTTTGAGCTTGCCAAGATTGAGCAGAGATCAATTGGTTTGGTGTGAAAGTAAATTAAACAACATAAAGTTCATTGATCGAAAGATTCAAGTGGAAGATAGTTTGTTTTTGTTTTTTCCATGTTGAAAAATATAAATTTTATGTAAGTTATTAGTAAAATTTGCAATAATCCCACTTCTTTATCTTTGATCCATGTTTTTTATATAGGAAGATGGAGAAGTAGTGGATCCAGTAGTTATTAGTGAAAACTAGAAATTGGCTAACTTATTTTGGAGGATTTAAGGTGTATCATGTATGTATGCTACATATAGATTTTGAAATCTTCTATTAATGAGTATTAATGTAAATTTAAGTTGATTAAATATTAATATTTGCACGTACATCAGTTCTCACTTACCTGCTAATAAACAGGATGGATATCAGCAGCCAACCTACATCTCAGCTGCCAATGATGCAAACCGCACTTCAGATTTCGCGTTGACCATCACTTTTATCAACTAACATTGTCGTAGCATGTAGATACTTTTATCAATTATAGAATAATCGACTTCGCGTCACGTAAAATAAAAGTAACTCAAAGGTAGGTTAGAAAAGTGTTGCGTGTGACCCTCTTTAATTCTTACAATATTTGTTTTTAAATTGTTTAAAACGTCTTAATAAAAAGGTTAGATAGTTTAGACATCTCATTATACTTTCACGTTTTATCTATCCAAAATAAACAAAGCTTATTGAATTTTTGAAAAGGATAATAAAATATTAACACAATTAAAGGAAACCTATGTCTCATGGGTCAACCTTCAAGTCATATTAACCGTGAGTTGCAACGGTTGGTTTTGAATAAAATTTATATTGAAACGTAAGTAGAAATAAGTATGTCGCAACAGTATATTCGAAATTAAAAAACATAATGTTGTTTTAAAAAAATCTAAAACATATTATATTTCTCGTGGAAAAACATCGGTGTATTTAGAAACGTAAGAAACAAGAGTTATAAGTCTTTAATAAAAATAAAATAAGTACGTCACGATGGTGTATTCAGAATTTTGCAATTATCATATTTTAAAAGTTATAAGAAAATAAAATATGCTAAAAATTAATTATAATATTAAAATATTAAAAATAAAAACAATAAAACTTCACTAATCTAAAAAAGAGGTGAACTTGATTCGAACTCTCGATTGTGGTTCTTGCTACATCAAGGAAAATACTTAAAGACTATGTACACCTTACTAAAATTCATGTATGTTTTATTTGTCTTATTTAATTTAAAAAAAAATAAATATTTATAAAAATATTATATAAGATTAGAACATTTAGTAAAAATTGAGTAATTTTAAATAAAAAAAAAACTTTAGATGATTTTAATATAATACTTAGAAAACATGGTTACAACAAGTGGGTGAAGCCCGGTGTATTTTATAACTTTTGAATTGATGTATTTATAATTCTAAGAAGACCAACATAGTGCTTACAGGCCCATACTCTGTTTAACCACCGTTACTCACATTTTTCTTCCTCCAATTCATCTTTCTCGCAGTGAAAGGATCAACTTAGCCGCGGATTGCAAAATGGTTCAACGTCTCACATATCGCAAACGCCATAGCTATGCCACCAAATCAAACCAGCATCGGGTTGTCAAAACCCCTGGTAATCTCCATCATCATCCATCTCTGATGCATTATTGTGCTCAATTCACCTTCCAATAATCCTCAATTCAATCTATTATCTCGTGATTTTGCGTAATTTGTGCGATTGAAACGTGTGTTAATTAGGTTTTCGTTTTGAACAGGTGGAAAGCTAGTTTATCAGACTACCAAAAAGAGGGCAAGTGGCCCTAAATGCCCCGTTACCGGCAAAAGAATCCAAGGGGTACGTGTGTTCTATAATTTCATTTTCATTAACTCTATTCTAGTTATTGATTTTGATTTATGCTCTTGTTTATGATTTAATAACTTTGTGCTACATTTTTGGAATATCAAGTTGGTAATTGTTTTATTGATTAATTACAATGCCTGATTGTTATGGTGGCGTATTTGTATAATGATAATGAAAATGTGATTTTGCATAGATAACACCTGATGGAAGTTGAGCGACTTTATAGGAACAAAAAACAGAGTCACTTTGGAAACTTGGTTACGAGCCCATTCTGTTTTGCCAAGCTTATATATGATTAAGTCTAGGGGCTGTTAAACTAGTATTATGATAAGGTTTAAACATAATGAAATGATTAACTTGTGTCATTACTTCAGATTCCACACTTGAGGCCTGCTGAATACAAGAGGTCCAGATTATCTAGGAACAGAAGAACTGTTAACCGTGCGTATGGTGGAGTACTGTCTGCTGGTGCTGTAAGAGAAAGGTGAGTTTTTTTAATTCTTTGTGAAATACTTTGATTTGCTTTGTGATTGTTGTGTAATAATTTTGTTATTTTTTTACATTGTTGGTCACTTTGTAGGATCATTAGGGCCTTTTTGGTTGAAGAACAGAAGATTGTGAAGAAGGTTTTGAAGATCCAGAAAGCTAAAGAAAAAACTGCCTCAAAGAGCTAGATTTTTTGGAGTATGTATCAGTCCACATTTGCCTCTACTTTGTCGTTAACTAAAATGTTTTAGGCTTTGTTTACGATTTAATCCTTTTGGATTCTTTCACTGTTGTATTTACTTCGAAGTTGCGTTTTCTATATAACTGGTTATATTCAGGAGGTGCACTTAAACGGTTGAAATGAGTTATTCATGATGTTTAGGCAGACTTGATGCTATGATTCTGTCAAAGTTTTGCTTGAAAAATCTTGATTTTTTGGTTTGTTTTCTTTGATGTATCTAGAGTTTGATGCATACATCTGGCTATATGAACCGAGCCAGTGTACCCTGGCATGATCGTCTTGATCTCTAAACTCGCTTGTTGTCAAGCCACCCTACCATTCATCGTTTGGTACTGTACTAGGATTTCTGTCTTTACTTTTACTTAACCTTGAACCTTTTTGAGTTATTTGATACGATAACAGATGCATATTTTATAAGCTGCGTAAGATCATTATATTACACCCGAGTGCCTGATAACATTCATATATAGTACATGCTTCATAAACAAACCTAAGATGCAAGCAACCAACCCTATAAAAGCTTCAAATACAACAATAATAAGATAAAAGCATCTAGATTAGAACCCCCCAAAACATCATTTTTTGAGCTTTTTAAGGCACCAACGAGCCATGGTACCTCTTCATGGCCTCATGACTGTCAATAGCACTCCCTGTATTAGTGAAGTAATTACGAGCATCGTTAGGTTTAGCCACAAAAGCAGGCCGTGCATATCGACTTTGCGCCTCAAGTGGTTGTGCACGGGTGGACAAATCATCAAGCACTCCCCTCCGCCTGGGGTCTGCACGCGGTGCATAGTACACAGATTCTTCCAGTAACCCCAAAGCTTCATTGATATTATTAGTCGAGGTTGTGAGTGGATGATGTGTGGCTGGTGGACCTGCAGTAGGCCAGTGCTTGTTAGAACTGGAAATGTTTCCGGTCCTAACATAGCCTGGCACTGAATTGACCCCACGGATGGGTTCTTCAGAAAAGTAACCACGACCATGCTTTTCTGGGCTGATGGGTGGGCTTGAGTTCTCATAGTTGAGGCCATAGTCTTCATAATCGTTCTTGGGTGTGTATTTGGGACCGCCCGACATGGTTGTGGAGTGACCGTATTCCTTCAAGAGCTCAAATTTTGAAGGCGAACCAACGTAGTCAGTGTACCCAGCAGCTGGAGGACGGGCCCGCTCAACGGTCTTGTTCTCAACCACATATTGGTTGCCCAAGTATCTCGGTTCGTGATCATATCCACCTCGTTGAGCTGGAATGTTGGTGTAGGTCGAGTAGCCTTTCGTCACATATGTCTTACTTGCCATTCTTGTTTGATACAATGCAAGGATTTGTATTCTTGTTTTTGCTCGTATGTTTTGAAATGATCATCGTTGTCTCTTTTATAGCTCGACCCAAAGATATTTTCATGTCTTCCACTGTTTTAAGAATAAGATTCTCTAGAATCAAAATGTAGTGGTAGATCTTTCTGTCATACAAGTCGAACATATTCATATTGGCTTCACCCTGAAGAACGACGCATAAAACTTTTACGCTACTCATCGAGACCAAAAAGACACTTTTGACGTGTGTGACTATATTCTGTTATCATCCACATTATGGATTCTTTTATCGTTATGTGAAAATATCTTGAAAACTGATAATAATAGTAGTAATAGTAATAATAATAATAACAGTAATTATAAAACATTTAAAATATTCACTAAAAAATGAATACAACACAAAAGGTGAGAATCACCCAATAGCTAAAGTGCTCTTAGATAGAGATTCCAACCTATCTTAAAGAATTTATACGTATATATACTATATACTATGTGTCTATGTGATAAGCTTGGAATGTTTATGTATGTGTCATCAACATGAGGCTTGGGATACAAAACTTATTAAAATTAGAAGTAACCTTTGCAATCAAGAATAAAAGGACTAAGCAGTAAGCACAAGCTACAATAAAATCGTAAATTTGCCAAATGAAAACATATCAATAATATAAGCTGGGTACCTCTCAAGTGTAACATCCACGTGTGGCGCTCTGAGATGCACCGGATTCCAACAAAGACCGAGTTAGAGAAAAGGAATGTTCGAGTCGGGGATTCGGCTTGTGTTATGTGTGAAGACGGATCTGAATCGGCGACACACATTTTCACAGCTTGCGCTGTTGCTATGGAGGTTTGGTGGAGGGTTGGGTCTTGGTGCAACATGGCTCCCATTTTTGCTTTTGACATAAGTGATTTGTTGGAAGTTTACAAGGAGAGACTAAAGGTAAAAAAAGGAAGCGTCTTGTTCAAGGTATTATGATCGTGGCTCTGTGGTGCATTTGGCTCGCGCGCAACGACAAGGCTTTTAAAGGAAAGACCACGAAGTCTTCGGAAATTGTCTATAATATAAAGTCGAGGTCTTTTTTCTGGTTCAAATACCGGTTTGGTCGAAAAAATTTGGTTTGGAGAGAGTGGTGCAAGAACCCAATGTATTTGATGTAACTGGTTTGGCAGCGGTCCGCTCTTTGTGGACCGTCAGTTGTTTTTAATGAAGTTGACTGTTCAAAAAAAATAAAATAATATAGGGTTATAAACGAGTCAAATCATCGTATGTAAAACAACATTCGTTCGTTAATTATTTTTTTTACGTCCGTTATAAATTTTGTTAAAAACGAAATCGTATTAAATGTAGGGTATTTTTTAGGTATCATGGACTATATCGAAAGACGGTAACGTACTGGTACCGTGAAGAACGAGACCGACACCTACTGAAAAACATCGATTCCATTATATAACTGTTTTTAATCGATCTTTCGATCTCCATAACCGATTCGCTGTAACTTTATACTTTTTTCTTCTGTGTACTTAACCACGTTTTTTTTAGCCACGTTAATACCATACCGCCTCAGGCATTTATTAAACGGCTCCCACCACGTGGCGCTAACTATTGTGCTCAAACCAATTAAATTCATTTAGGCCATGTTTGAGATTACTTTTTGAGCTCCTTGTTAACTTTTTTAAAAAGTTAATAAGTTAAAAGTTTGTTTGGGTAAACTAAAAGGAGATAGAAAAATAGAAGGTGAAAATGAATTTTCAAGAAGTAAGTTCCACTTACTTTTCAAAACTACTTGTTAACTTTTTGCAAAAGTTAATAAGAAGTTTTCAAAAGTAATCCCAAATATGCCCTTAGAAACCGCTATTTGAAAAGATACAACCCAACCAGTTGCCAAACCCAGAAATCAACTTCTAAGAATCGATTGGAAAAGATACAAAAGAAGAAACTCTCTTTATCTCAATTCATCGTATTCGGTGACAGTGTGTGGCTTCATTTAACGTCAAAATTATATGGGTATTAGTGTAAAAGACGAAATGTGTAAACAAGTTTAAACATAAAGAACATTTTTTGGTATTAACTTAGTTTAAGAACGAAATCTGAAATTAGATATAAACATAAAACACGAAAAGTGTAATTTGTTTTTTTATTAACAAAAAGACAATTTTGCCCTCGCTTGACGGGCACGTGACCACACTTTATGTCTAAATTTGACGGACGTTGGTACAAAGGAATAAACGTGAAATTTTTTTTCTAACCATAAAGAACAAAATCCGTAACTTCCCTAGTTAAAGGACGTAAAAATATTCAAACGCCGTAAAATGTAATTTACTTAATAAAAAATAAATAATTAAAATTATTATCTTCGATACCACAAATAACCTTTTTTTTAATCTAAAACTAATTAGTACTAACTTGCTAATTTGTGAACTGTTACCGAATTAGGTGAAGCAAAGCTTCAAAGTTCAAACAAAGAGGTTGGGCTCTTCACTTCATTGATTTGAATTCAATGAAATAAATAAGTTCATCTTAGTAGGTTATACATTTAAAAGTAAATTGTAAATCAACTTTGCCTAAATCATCATTTCATTGAAGGGTAAAACACATATATACATTAAGATATATACATTAAGACTCATGAAAGATCGCCGTATATCTCATATAAACTATAATAATATATTCACTTTGTGATAGATAAAACATTCCAAGCTAAGATTATTTATACTTAGACAAAATTACACGAATACAACTTTAAAAAGATACAAATATAAGATTAAAGAGTAAAACGAAACACAAATATTTAGATATGGGTGACAAGACCCAATACACCGCCCAAATGTGCCCGTATACTTATGGCACATAAGCGCCATTGTACCTCCTTATGGCTTCTTCACTATCAATCGTGTTTGATCTCAAATAAGTTGGGTTGGTTACGCCCCTAAACACAGGCCTTGTATATGGCATTTCATGTTCAATTGGTTGTGCACGAGGAAAATTATCGAATGCTCCTTCTCTCTTTGGGTCAAACTGCGGTGAATAGTTCGTTGATTCCATTAGAAAACCTAAGGCTTCATTGATATTGTTGGTGGGAGTCTTAAGAGGATGACGTGTAGTAGGTGGAACCGCACTTTGATGATGGTAGTTTGGGCTCGAAAAGTCTATTACCCTAATATCTTGGCCTCCTTCACCCATGGTTGAAGAGTGGTTCTTATTCGGGCCTAAAGAGCTTTGGGTCCTAATCGGTTGACCTTCTTTTAAGGGAAAGTTACGTACTAGGCTTGTAGGATGATACTTGTTTGGGTTTGGCAATTCTTCTTTTGAGGGATAGTTGTGTGTCGGGCTTGTAGGCCGGTACTTAGTCGGGCTTGTAGGCCGGTACTTAATCGGACTTGTAGGGCGATACTTATCCGGCTCGGGCAAGGTTTGGGCCTTAACGATGTGGGCTTCTTTTGATGGATAGCTATGTGTCGAGCTTGTAGGTCGGTGCTTACTAGGGCTTGTAGGTCGATGCTTGTCTGGGCTTGTAGAACGGTACTTAACTAGGCTTGTTGGCAGATATTTGTTTGGGCTTTTAGGACGGTACTTGTTGGGACTGGTAGGGCGGTACTTAATGGGGCTGGTAGGGTGGTACTTACTGGGGCTGGTAGGACAGTACTTATTCGGGCTGGTAGGGCGGTACTTATTGGGGCTGGTAGGGCGGTACTTATTTGGGCTGGTAGGACGATACTTATTTGGGCTGGTAGGGCGGTACTTATTCGGGCTGGTAGGGCGGTACATATTGGGGCTGGAAGGGCGGAACTTATTGGGGCTGGTAGGACGGTACTTATTAGGGACGGTAGGGCAGTACTTATTCGGGCTAGTAGGGCGGTACTTCGTGGGAGGCCTTGCACCAATTTGGAGTGTGTTGAGAAAATTAGCCATAAAATTTTCATCTTCTTGGTAGCGGGGCGGGCTTGAGTTCTCATAATCCGACTCATATGAAGGCTCATAACCTTCATGTCGGTCTTTAGATGCATATTTAAACATGTTTTCCTTGTGATGCTTGTTCCTCAAAGGCGCACCACCAAATTTGGTGTACCCTGAAGCTGGAGCACGAACACGCTCAACTGTTGTCTCAACCACATACCAATTGACAAGGTGTCCTGGCCCATAAGCATAACCGCCATTGACAACTTGTCCTGGCCCATAAGCATAACCACCATTGACAAGTTGTTCCGGCCGATAAGCATAACCGCCTTCTTGAGTCGGAAAATCTTTGTATTTGGAGGCTACTTTGGTCACATATGAGTGCCCAGCCATTCTTGATTAGATGAAAGGATTTGAATGGTTTTTTCTTACTTCCTTTTGTTTGTAGAGGGATAAATAGTTGTTTCTTATATAATACAAGAATCTACCCAAAGGCATTTTCATATCTTTCAAACATATAAGATTAGAATTTTGTTTTAAGAATCAAATTCTCCACCTAAATTTTCAACGATGGAAGATGAAGTGGAACATGTTCCTATTTATTGCCATTTAGTAAAATTCCTTCTTTACATTTTACAATCACAATTGTGACCGAAGTTTCCTACCTTAACGGGCTGGATATTTTCTAAGCCCAACTCGTGATTTCTAGTCTTTATGGGGTCGGGGTCGGGGTCACTTACTATGGGCTATGTTATGCAACTTGTGAATAGCATCTTCTTCAAGTGGCAAAGGCAAATTGGGCTTTAGTCATCATTGGGGTTTTATGTGGGCCCAACAATGTGCAAGATTATATGTGTTCAGTCTGTTTAAACGAATAACCTTAGGTAAGGTTCTTATATATAGTGACTAACTAGTAATCAAAACTCCACTTAGAGATGCTTTCATGTGGCGTAGAATCGAGTTTTGATTGAATACGAACATGTTCTAACTTATCGGCCCTTGCGTGTGACATTTCGTTTTCAACATATTATACTTTGTTATACACGTTTTCGGTTTTCTAATGATTTAACAAGTTCTTCGGCTATTTTTAAACAGTTAAAACACTTTTAAATAAAAGAAAATAATGTTGGGTGCAAATTTAATTCCACATCTATACTTTAACTAATATTTTTATTGAAGTATATTTTTTTTTGAACGGTTAACAATTTTTTTATTGAAGTATTAACTTACAAAAATGGTTAGAAGAATCGTTAAATACGGTTGAATAAAATAATGAAAGATTAAAAACAAAGAAGTATAAAAGCTGTTAATTACACCAAATAAAACTCATGTGTTGAGTTTGAATTTAAAACCTTCCATATAGGATGTAAAAGCCTCTATCAAATAAACTAGTCTCACACCATCAAGGTTCTGCCTTTGTGGTCAGGGGGGTTTTCCTAAAGGGTTTCCCCTCTGTGAAGGTCATGGGTTCGAATCTTACAAGGTACACTTCATAAAAACTAGGAACACCCTCTGCAGATTCGAATTCTTTGGGGGTTGTATGGGTAGACTGATGTACGAGCCTCCCCTGGTGGGACGCGCCAGTTGAGCCCACGCCGTTCTAAAAAATAAATAAATAAATAAAAATATAAATAAATAAACTAGTCTCACATTTGCTAAAGTTGTTAATTAAAGCATGCAATGTTAGTTGAAATATATTTTACATTTTATTCAAAAGTTTGTAGGAATCGATGAGTTTTTACAATAAATCTTTGCTGACTTTCTTTTTGTCTTCATTTTATTGTCAACTAAACAAAAGTTAATTATATATGTCTTGAAAACGTAAGTAAGCCTCATTTTTATAAATTTGGTCAAAGCCACCAATGCCAAGAGTCAATTGTAGTACTTCCCCTCATGATTCCCATTTTTCAATACATAGCACTAATCAATTCCTTGAAATCATTAAATCTGATTTTGTATAACTTAATAAAGAAATTTCAAGTCTCTCCTTCATTTTCAAAATATATTTTTTAATTGTTAAATCATGTCTTAGATAGTTGAAATTAACAGAAATCATGAGTATTGGGGTTGGTGGCCCAATGGTAAAGGAAAATCCTTTAAAAACACCAAGGGTAAAGAAGATCATGAGTTCTAGTCCTACTTTTAACAGGAATTAAGAAATTTGCTTTTAAAAAAAGGAAAAACAGAAATCATGAAACCTCGTTTAAATAATCTTAACTATTTAGTTATCTCTAGATTGTATGTTCACACCTGTGCATATACTTTCATATATGTTTACAAATTAAAGTTACAAACATACTCGTGTTTGTATGCATGCATGTAGTATGTGTATACATATGCATGCATGCATGCGTGTACATAGGTATGTATGCATAGAAAAAATAGAGATAAGTACAATAAGACGAAATAAGTAATCCATTTATTAGACTTATATCACTGACGCAAAAATATATACCAAGACAAAATTAGTTTACAAAAATCAATCAAGTGATTTATATATAATTGGTTGCGAAAGCATGAAAGCAAAGATTTTGTTATGCTACATGAAAATTTAGAATCCCTTCTATTATTGAATGAAGAACCCACCACTTACCAAGAAGCAACGATTCATGCAGAATGGAATGTTGCCATGCAAAAGGAACTAAATTCAATTACAGAACAAGACTTGGGAATTATGTAGTCTACCAACAGGTCATAAAGCGATAGGCTTAAAGTGGGTATTTAAAATCAAGCGTGATGCAGATGGGTCGGTAACAAGGTATAAAGCGAGACTAGTCGCTAAAGGATACGTACAAGAGCAAGGGGTAGACTTTGATGAAGTTTTTGCACCCGTTGCAAGACTCGAAACCATCTGGCTTATATTAGCCCTTGTAGCAAAGAAGTCATGGTTAGTGTACCACTTGGATGTGAAATCGGCATTCTTGAATGGGGAATTAAAAGAAACCGTGTTTGTAAAACAACCAGACAGGTTTGTCATCCCGGGAAAAGAAAACATGTTGTATCGTCTTCACAAAGCCTTGTACGGGCTGCGCCAAGCACCACGAGCTTGGAACGAGAAACTTGATACGACGTTAAAACGGCTAAAGTTTATTAAATGTGCAAGAGAGCCAGCCGTATATAAACGGATTGTCTTGTTGTTTTTCTTACGGGCGTAACATGGGTCTCACTTTAGTCACGGTTACCGTTCACTTCTGCTTCACTTGCAACGTTAGCCCCTTCGGATTCACTTGCCTTGTCCACCGGTTGAGCATGTGAGTGACTGTTTTGGGTTGTGTTCTCTGCAGCAGTTCGCGTTTGACCGTTGTTGTCATTCTCTCCACCGATTGGGCCTGTTTCAGTGTGGGTTTGTTCATGCATTTCACTGCCTTGGACCTAAAACTCAACCCAAGCTGACCCATCTTCCGTGTTCTCTACCTTAGCCCAATCGTAACAGGTACCTTCATTGAACTTTATGTTTCTGGTCACATGTGCTCGTTTAGTGACTGGGTCAAAGACCCTATAGGCTGGGCTCCCCGGTTCTTTTCCAAGTTTCACCATTTCGATACTCCGATCGTCTAGCTTTTTTACACCCACTGGTGGAGTGGTCATATACCCTTGACAGCCAAATACTCGTATATATTTTACGTTCGGTTTACGACCCGTCCAAACTTCAAACGGTGTGGAATTTATCACTGCTTTTGTAGGAATTTGGTTCAGCACGTACACCGTGTGTCTTACAGGTTCTCCCCATAGGTCTTGCGGCATGTTCATCGCCTTTAACATGCTCCTCATTGTGTTCAAGACTGTACGGTTTCACCTTTCCACGACTCCGTTTTGTTGAGGTGTATAGGGAGCAGAAAACAACCGTTTAATTCCCGCTTCTTCACAATCGAATTGAATGGGTTGTTTACGAACTCTCCCCCTCTATCACTCCTCATTGTTTTAACCTTAAAACCACTTTGCAACTCGACTTCGTTTTTAAACTTCTTGAAGGCTTCTAAAGCTTCGTTCTTGTTCTTTAAGATATAGATCCACATGTAACGACTATAGTCGCCGATCAATAGCATAAAATACAGCTTGCCTCCTCGAGTTGATGGATTTATACGACCACATAGGTCCATGTGGACTAACTCCAGTAGGTTTCTGGCTCGGAACTCGGCCTCTTTCTGAAACGGTAGCCGGCTTTGTTTACCCATCATACATGCCTTACATATTTGGCTTTTATGTGATACTTTAAGTAGCCCCTTAGCTAGTTGCAGCTTTGACATACTCGTGAGGGATTCGAAGTTTAGGTGACCAAGTCTAGCATGCCATAGCCATGCTTGGCCACCTATTGCATTGAGAAGACACACCGGCTTTCTGACCTTTAACCACTTCTTGTACAAACGGTTACTTGAACGCGGTACCTTCATTAATAGTTGTCCATCCTTCTCGTATAACCAAAGATGATCATCGACGATAACTATTTTATGACCGGTTTCGGATAGTTGACCAAGACTTAGAATATTACTACATAGTTTTGGAATGTAGTATACATCAGTAACAAGTCTTTGCTCTCCGTTCTTGTAATCAAATAGTATTGATCCCTTTCCTTCAATTCTCACAAGGGATCCGTCTCCGAACTTGACTAAACCATTTATGTTTGAGTCTATTTCAGAGAAGTGTTCTTTGACTCCGGTCATATGGTTCGAAGCTCCACCGGCAAGGTACCATGTTTCAACGGTTTTGGAGTTATTACGGTACATGTTAGGATGTACCTTATCTTCATTAAGTAACACTTTGTCATTCACCTCCACTACGACTGCCATCATTATCTCATCACCTTTCTTTATGTTTTGTGGAGGGGCTTCTAGGTTGTTCTTTTGGTTGAGTACACTCCCATGCGAAGTGTCCATATTCATTGCAGTTCTAACAACGAACCGAACTTTTGTCTCGTCCTTGGTTTTATTATGGTTAGGGTTTAAAGAGTATCCACGTCCTCTACCTCTATAACCTCGTCCACGACCTCGGTCGTGTCCCTGTCCCTGTCCCTGATATTCTGATCCGGAGGGTTCACGGGTCTTACTTTGTGGTTTCCGATTTTCATTATACTTCTGCTTTGGATGGTTGTTACTTTTGGTGAATAAGAGTTTTCCATGTGATTCCTCATTACCAGCATACAAGCGAACCCGGTCCTCAAATGCCTTTAGCCTGCCAATAGCTTCCTCGAATGGCATGTTATCTAGGTCCTCTGATTGCTCTATTGATGCCACTATTGGAAGATACTTGAATGGAAAGGAGTTAAACAACTTCCTTACTTGCACTTCCGGTTCAAGGGTTGAGCCAAGGCTCTTTAATTTCCCCTCTATTGCACTTATCTTCGCAGCAAAGTCGTCAATAGATTCGTTCTCCTTCATCTTTAACATCTCTAGCTCCGATCGAAGTACATGTAACCGAGCCTTTTGGACCCTGTCCGCTCCGAGGAAACGTACTCGAATGGCTTCCCATACTTCATGAGCCTTGCCATACTTTGCAACCTGCATGAGTATATCTTCTGGTAAAGATTGAAATAACATCGCCATAGCTATTTGATTCTTCCGATCCTCAACTGTTGCTCCAGTCATCGGATCGATTGCATCTGAAAGTCCGTAAGCCCCAAGTATGGTACGAACTACAACCGACCACGAGGAATAGTTTGAGTTTGTTAGTTTAGGGCACTGCAAATTGACTGTTTGATGTTCTCTACCACGACGTTGTTTACCGGTAGTACTCCGTCCACCATGTTTCTTCTTTGTTGCTTTCCGTTCAAGATTTCAACAGTCCAGAAGTTTAGTTGGTTATAATCGGAACCAACCTAATCAGCTTCTGGATTTGATTGGTTAATCAACCCAATCAGGTCTCTTCTTGATCTTGCGCACAGCTTGTCACGAACAGGTTCCCGATTCAATCGGTTAAACACCCCGATTGAAGGCTTCCTTTGATCTTCTTTAGAACTTAACTCTAGTACCAATTGTTGGAGGACAATTGATAATCACACGACGAGAACACGATATTTTGTTGGGGGACTTCCCAACGACGGCTTTTTCTTGATTTATTTTGAGTATTAATAAAACAAGAAAAAGCCGTCGTTGGGAAGTCCCCCAACAAAATATCGTGTTCTCGTCGTGTGATTATCAATTGTCCTCCAACAACACAAACAAGGCTATGACACCCATATTGATTATTGTTGGTGTGCTGGTATCTCGACTTTGATCTTCTATTTCTTATTCTTCATGTTCATTCTTCATCTTTGTTGTGACTTCTACCACGATCTTTTAAAATTCAAGGCTAATGTTTGATTTATTTTGTTCCAGTTTTTAAATCAAGGGTCGGTGTCTGATTCGTAAAAAAAAAATAAACAAAATCCAATCGATATATTTGTAAGCCCTTAAGGGGGGCGGGGAGGGCGATTGTCCAGGGCCCGATCTCCTCAAGAGCCCGAAGTTTTTTTTTGTATTTTATACACACACACACACACATACACACACACACACACACACACACATATATATATATATATATATATATATATATATATATATATATATATTTACAAAAAAATTCTATATATTTTTAGTTTTAAACCCAATCTCATTAGTCATTTACTTTGGCCCAAATTGTTTAGAAAAGGGCTCAAGTTATAATTAAACCCACATAAAAATTAAAAGACCTAAGTATATTTTTAAACTCAATAAAAAATAAGGATTATATTATGGTTTTTTTATATAAGATTATTGAGTTTATATTATAGGGGCCCGTTTTTTTACACGCCCCGGGCCCAAAACATTTCAAAGATTCTCAGGACTGGCTCTGGTAAAATGTGTCCCCACCTAGGAGATGGCGGGGGGAAGAAGATAAAGAAAATCTTTGCACAATGGGGCGACGGGGAAATAGGGTGATAACCAACCAAGGTTTGGCGGCAAAAGCTGCGGAGAAGGATGGCAAGGGAGAGAAAAGAATTAGACAAGAATTCTAAATGAGATACGTTAATGAGAGTGGCGTGTTTACTTTTTCCCAACAATCGAACGAATGTCATATCTGACACCATTATCATATATAGATTTGTGATGTATTGCTATCCACATATAGATTCATGTATGTATTTGGCATAGATGTGTATGCATCATTGTTCGCATACATACCAAAAATATTTAGGGATTATGCGAGTAAAAATACATATACAACCAAAGACTCATGTATCTCATTGCTATATGTGTGAAATAGTTGTAATCATAACGGTGTAACAAAATGAAAAAACCCCCGGCTATTTTCATAATTTTCTCTAGTTTTGAGAGTTCTACAACTGAAAACTCAAGTTGAAATTTGAGTTTTTGGGGGAAGGGTAGAGAGAAAAGAACTAGAGTGGGAAAGCATGCAAATTGGATTTGGATAACAAAATAGTAATTTATGAAGCAAATTCTAGTTGATGATTTGTACTAAACACTATATATTTTGACTGAACTTCAAAAAAGTCTCTAAAATACATGAACTTAATTGATTGATTGAAACAAAACTTAGAAATCTGAACTACAAAAAAAGCTAAAAGAGTGCTTCTAGTCTATGTCAAACCATTAATTAACTAACAACTAACTAATAAGTTATATATAGCACTTGTTAGTAGTAGAAAAACCAGTTGAAATCTCACTAGAGGAATCACAAAGAAAACTAGATTTCCATGCATCTTGCAAACCCAATGGCAAACTCAGGAAAGGGTAACCACCATTAGATAATCTGCCCCATTGGTCCTCAAAGTGTGTGTCAACACCCTCAGTGTGACCCTTCATCGTCGTCGTCAAGCCAGCTGGCCCTTCATGATCTTGAATAGTACTGTTTACACAGTTTTCTTGGATTTCCACAGGTAATAAAGTATTGACTGAGAAGCAACAACCATTGTAATATTGTTGTTGATCATGGTGCAACCCATTTGTGATGTAGTCCAAACTCTCTGACTTATTAAAATCTCCAAAGATGGAATTAGGCATGTTAACTAGCAAAGATGACAAATCGACTGTTGATGATTTGGAACCGTAGTTCGGTTCTTGGAACAAACAGGGATAACTTGTGGAATAATCAAGGTCTTCACTGCTAGAAATGGAATTTTGAGGGGGCTTGTTGTTGATGTTAATAAGTGTAGGGGATGTTTGATCAATATTAAAAGGTTTGTAAAGAGAAATGTTGTTAGTAGCAGTATGATCCATATTAGCTGAGAAGCTAGTGATGGGTGAATATTGTTGCAAGTCATTGCTAGAAATGCCATGTTGGGTAAGGATGTTGTGATCAGAAGAAGGGGGTTCTTGCAAGATTGGAGATACCCATGAATGAGTTAGGGTTCTTTGTGCAGTTGAGCTTGCTTTCTTGAATATTCGACAGATTGCCCATGCGTCCTGCGATTTGGAAGCCAAAATTAGCTTAATAAATGATTAATAGTATTACAAGCTAGCTTTTAATTACAAGGGTGTCATGCATGTGGATAATATCATATTTAAGAACTTAATCTCTTAGATGACAATACATATATGTGATCTACTTAATGGTTATGTAACAAGAAAAGATAGGAGTTAAATAGAAGTGCTAATTACATTGGCAGGAATGGTTTTTTCAAGAAAACGCTTGCTAGGAGCGGTGTGATCAGGGAGAGATGGTAACCGGAACTCGTGCATCATCCAGTCGGTTTTGACACCCTTCGCAGCTCTCCCTTTGTAGAACACAAGTGATTTCTTCAAGCCAATGCATTTTGAACCCTCAGACGCGTAGATCGGCCGGTCGGTACCCGTGGCTTTCCAAAATCCTGCCCCGGTTACACGGTTTGGCCGTGCACTGTTGCGGTATTTCCGATCCCTCGGACAGTAAAAGTACCATTCTTTTTCTCCAGTCATAGCCAACTCTAAATTGGAGAAACAAAGGAAACAAAGTTACAAACTTTTCAACCACTATAATATATCTCATCAAGAAAGAGAACACAAAACTAATCTTGAAATCACTTGATAAAATCAAGAACATGATCCATTCTTGGAAGATCAATATTCTAAATTTGTTAAAGAAAAAAAGTTACAATCTTTTTAACCACTATATATAGTCTCATGAAGAGAGAAGAGTACAAATTAATCATGTAAAAACACAAAAAGAACTTGAAAGCATGAGATAAAAAAGCAAGAAAATGAAGCATATATACTTGGAAGATCCCATGGATCATGTTTGTAGATATCTAGTTGCTTGATGAGTTCAATGGAGAGTGGCCTTTGTTGGATCTTCCTTTTTAAATAAAACCCAACAAGCTCCTCATCAGTAGGATGAAATCTAAACCCTGGCAACATGATTTCCTCTATTTTCTCACCATTCTCACTTCTCTCCTCCATTATTAATCTTTTTTAGCTCTAAAACCTACTAAAAACAGAAAGATATAAAAGCTAGCTCTCTTAATTAGATCTTGAACCCGTAAAACAAAAGTTGATCAAACTCAATTAAGCTTCTAAAGCAAAACTTATCGCAACTAAATGATGATAAGTAACAATGATCATCAGTGTGAGAGATGAACTGAAAACTAGGGTTTCTTGTTTTAGGGTTTAGATAAGACAAGGAGATGAAAATGAATGAGAAGTTTAGTTAATTTGAAGATGAAGATATGCTTCCTGAATAGGGTTCTGCCCCCGAATGATCAGCCGTTTTTTCAGGTGACCTTAAAGGAGCTGTTTTTTGCAAGGATCTCGCTGTATTAACCCCAAAATAGTACCTCTGAGAGAGATGGAAATAGATTATTAAAATTATTGTTTTAAAAAAAAAAGAACTACCAAGACACACTCTATTCAACTCCACAGTGGTTTTTTAAGGGAAAAATACGAAAATAGACATTTCACTAAAAAAATACTTAAAAATGGACATCTATATTTAGCCCCTACTGTTTTATGGACATTGGTCATGACAGACGGCTAAAGACGGCTAAGCTAGCCGGCTTAAATTTCCATGCCAACATTCTATTTGTCAGAGTACGAGCCAATAAGAATGTGACACGTGGCAGGCTTAGCCGTCTAATAGACGGCTATAGCCGTCTAATAAACGGTTTTAGCCATCTAATGTATTTAAAAGGCTAAGATCTACTTTTAGCCGTCTATTAGACGGCTCAGCCTCCGAAATTTTTAAAGGCTAAGATCTACTTTTAGCCGTCTAATAGACGGCTATAGCCGGCTAAGCTTGCCACGTATCACAATTTTATTGGTTCGTATTCTGACAAATGGAATGTTGGGCCGGAAATTTTAGCCGGATAGCTTAACCGTCTTTAGCCGTCTGTCATGACTAATGTCCATGAAACAGTAGACTAAATATGAATGTCCATTTTTAAAAAAATTCTGGTCAAATATCCATTTTCGTATTTTTTCCTTTTTTTAATAAGTTTTTCCCTTCAAACAAGGTTAGTTTGTAAACCCATCAAGATGAAACTTTTATCCACATCACATCAGTTTTTAATATTGTAATGTATTAACTCACTAAATAATTCATAAATCTAATATTCAAATTTATTAGTTTTATTTAAAAACATGTTTGCCACATAAGTAACTTTACCTGAACAAAACTAATTATGATGCCATCGATCAAGTGGTTAATAGAAGACCTCAATAGTATAAGTTTTCTCCAGGTAAAGAGTATTTGATATCGAATCCATATATTGAACAAATTTGTGTGAATTCAAAATATAATTGTTTGGTCTTTGTAATGTAATTGTTTTCTTTGTATTTTCTCTCTAACTTCTTGGTAGGATGGTTGGGTTTTTATGAATATATATATTTGTGTGCCTTCTAAAAACAAAATATTGCCATTGAGCTAGCGTCAAGGAACGCATAACGTTCAATCATCTTGATAGACTAATTAATTAGTCTAGCTAATCATCATTTTCATTGTGAAACCTAGATATTAAGACAACATGACTAATTAAGTAGAGATAATAAAGATATTAACATGTCATTATTTAAAGAAAGTATGAATTATAAACACTACTAGAAAACATATATATTTCCTACAAAATAAATTTTCCACAAGTTAGCGACAAATTTCCGACAAAACAAAAACAAAAAAGTAACTATACGATTTCCTACAATTTTACAAATTTATTAAATAAGTTAACTTATTTATTTACTATAATCGTCGGAATATTGTCATAAATTACCGACGAAAGACTTTTGTCGCTAATTCGTCGGAAAATTAATCGGGACTTTGTCGGAAAAAACATTTCATACGGGGTATTTTCCAACAAACACTTTTTTGTCAGTAACTTGTCGCTAACAACTAATTCCGACAAATTTCCCACGAAATTTCACTACTAAAAAAATGAAAAATTTGCGACTATAGTTTTGTGGGAAATTTGTCGGAATTGGTCGTTAGCGACAAGTTACTGACAAAAAAATGTTTGTTGGAAAAAACCCTGTAGGAAATGTTTTTTCCGACAAAGTCACGACTAATTTTCCGACGAATTAGCGACAAAAGTCTTTCGTCGGTAATTTCTGACAATATTCTGACGATTATAGTAAATAAATAAGTTAACTTTTTTAATAAATTTGTCGAAAAATTGTAGGAAATCGTATGGTTACTTTTTTGTTTTTGTTTTGTCGGAAATTTGTCGCTAACTTATGGGAAATTTCTTTTGTTGGTAATTTGTCGAAAACTTTTGTAGGAAATATATATGTTTTCTAGTAGTGAAAGTTACAAGTAATAATTATGTTAAAAAGGTCAAAAGTACGTGTATACGTATTTTAGACGGTTAGAGACTTTAATATATAAAAAAAATTATGTATTTTTTACAAGTTGATAGATTTTAATATGTTAAACTTAGGTTTACAAATTTTTTCCTGAAAAAACAATAAACTAGCTATATCGGTTTTTTATAGTAGATCTGATAAAGAAAAAGAAAATATGATTTGAACACAAAAACAAAAAAAATAGTTAATACTCCTTTTAATTAGTATAAAATACAAAACAATAAGCAAACAACGTACATTTGAAAGAATAAAATGTTTACATATATCTTTTTTAATTTCAAATATAGAAACGTTTGAATATTAGAAATATAAAATTTCGAATTTCAAAATATATAAACTACTCTTTTTGAAGACACCATGAAATATATTAATTACGTTGGTCTTTTGGGAGAAAAATACTCTATTTCTAACTTTAATGCATGTATCCATGCAACCCTTTTTTGGGGTTAATTAATCTCAATTTGGTTTGTTGGGATAATTAATGATCTTGATTATTAAAAAACTAGTTGTCAATAACAATTTAATTTTCTCATTTAATCTCAATTTACATGAAAGTAATAAATGTAGTTTAATTAAAATATAATGATGAGCAGATAAAGACAAAGCAAAATTCCAAGAAGTGGTGTTTAATGCGTTGTTTAATGAGCTTTCCTTTGGGTCTGTGACTTGTGTAAATGTGGAGTCTGGAAACCCGCAATAGCTCAAAATTATATATATATATATATATATATATATATATTACCTCCCAAATTCTATGCACACACAGAGTCTAAATCGTGTATTCTAATTAACGTTTTATTTATAAATTTAGGAATCTTTTTTTAATGATTTAATAAATCAAGTATCGAATAATGCAGTTTCTATTCCATTCCTTCAAAGCTTCTATTCCACTGATTTGTCAGGATTGTATATATGAATATCTTAAGGGCCTTTTTGACCGGTGAAGATTCCCCCCTACTATGTGTGACACACACCATACACCACTCAATTTAATATGTGAAGTTAATTTACAAGGAATAGAGCCCTTAATCGTTTTGGAATATTGAATGACAAAACATATTATGTATCTATCATATAGTTTTGTTCCTTGGTGTCTGTTTAAACGTTTTTTTACGATTGTATCATGCTAGTTTCCCTCTTACTTTTTTATGAATATATATTGCCGTTAAAAAAAATCTCTCATAATAATAGGTTTTTTAGTTTTTTATAAAAATATTAAAATTATTATTTAATTAAGCATTAAAGGAATAAATATGCTTAGTTTAGTCACTTAAATGAGAGCAAGTACACATTCCTTTAATTTCGCGTCCTTCATGGATTTCATCAATTTTTCTAACTTTGAAAAGTAATAATGCCAAGTGATGTTACCCTCGCTTGATTTTGATAATTTTCTTGCAACTCTTATTTTGCTAATTACCAATGTTTACTTGATAGAAACCAAGCCTTATAATTGATTTTTTTTTCAACGATCAACAAAAATTCAATCATAGAAAGGATAGCAAATAGCTAACCAAAGTTACAAAACAGCATAAAATACAAATGTTGTTAACACCCATAATTTCTCCACTTCCTCCATTCCAAAGCCTTGAGCTTCTAGCGGTTTGACACCCATAGGAATGATAAAACCTTTATTTCGTCCATAATACTACTTGAAATAACCTCCTTACCGTTAAACGATAAATTATTTCGTGCCTTCCATATGCACCATATCGTTGTTAGAACAATCGCATGAATCACCTTCTTCCGGTCCCCATGTAACCCGGAAAATTGTGGATTTCCAAAAGATCCTCCACCGAGAAGGCAAAAAAATTAGCAAGGCGACACCATTGATGAACCAGCTGCCAAATCGATTGTGCAAAACTGCACGAGAGGAACAAATGCTCCGATGTTTCCACAAGATTCCCACACATAGAACAGAGAACCGAGGGAATATCGACTCCCCTATGAGCTAAGGCATCTAACGCTAGGACCCGCTCCATCCCCACTCTCCAAGCTAAGATACCAACCTTTAGCGGGACATAATTATTCCATTCAAACGAGTTTCCGATAGGCACATCAAATCTGTTTTGAAGAACTTCCTTGACATTGCGGACCGAGAATACTCTCGACTCGTCAAAACTCCAATTCCAAGAGTCTTCTAAGAGACCAAGAGAGACCGAGGAAACCAGTGAGGTTAAAATGCCAAGATCACAGTCAGCACCAGCCCTCCCCGGATCCGCTACCTAGTCCCAATTTTCGTGAAAAAATCCCGACCCATTTGAGACCCGGTCCTTGACTGTACACCACTTATTTCGCTCAAGGTGGAAAAGGTTAGGAAATTTTTCAGCCAAGGATTCTGACCCGGCCCATACGTCCAACCAGAAGAGGATTTGGCACCCACGACCCACCGTCCCCGTAAAGCCTTTCTTTAAGTCTAAACCCGCCTGTTTCAAATCGTCTGATATCCTTACTATTTGTTTCCATGGGCCCAGTTGAGACATTTTTGCCGGAATTACATTCCACGATCTCGACCTTTCATGTATAGACCATATCACCTTTCTCCACAATGCGTTTTTCTCGTTTTTAAACCTCCACCACCATTTGGCTAGGAAAGCATGGTTCGACTCCTGAAGAGAGCCGAGACCTAACCCACCGAGAGCCTTTGGTCTAATGATCTTATCCCATGCCACCCAATCTATCTTACTAGCATCTTCCGAGCCCCCCCAGAAAAAAAGATCTACGAAGACTTTCCAGTTTTGTAATTACCCCCACCGGAGCACAGTAGAGCGAAAAATAGTATGTTGGCAAGGAGTTCAAAACCGCTTTTAGTAAAGTAACTCGCCCCCCAACGGATAGTAATTTTCCTTTCCACGAGGCTAACCTCCTTTTGAACAATTCCACAATTGGATCCCAGGAACTAATTAAGTTCATGTTCGCACCCACTTGAAGACCTAAGTGTTTGAATGGAAAAGTACCGACATTACAGCGCAATAACTTGGCCATACCATGTAACTTTGTTTTTTCCACACAGGTACCAAAGACACTGCTTTTGGATAAATTGATCTTAAGCCCCGAAGCCAAAAAGAAACATCTGAGGATTCGTTTGATATTCACCACATTGCTTGGATCCCACTCTCCCACAAACACCACGTCATCCACATATAGGAAGTGAGATAAGACAGGCCCATTACGGCCACACCTCAATCCTTTAAAGAGGACGATCTGCGTTGCTTGCTTCATCACCCTAGTCAACGCCTCCATCACTAAGATGAAGAGAAATGGTGATAAAGGATCCCCTTGTCTTAATCCCCTAGAGTAATGAAACTCCTGAGTAGGAAACCCATTTACTAGAACCGATGCTCTGGCAGATGACAGTATAGCCATAATCCATTTTCTCCATTTTGACGGGAAGTTCATTTGAGCCAACACCGAATCCAAAAAACTCCAGCTTAGGGAGTCAAAAGCTTTGTCAATGTCCACTTTAAACAACATACCTTTCTTTTTTGATTTCTTCATCCAAGCTACCACCTCGTTTAAAATAAGTGGACCGTCCAAGATACTACGACCACCAATAAACGTCGACTGTTCCTCTGATATTAGTCCACTAATAACTGATTTTAATCTATTCACCAAGACCTTGGACACCACCTTATTGATACACCTGATGAGACTTATAGGCCTGTAGTCCATTAAACCACATGGGTATAGAATTCGTTGAAGATGTTTAAAAAGTCCCCTTCAAAACATCCCCAAAATGTCTTCAGGAATTTGAAATTAAAACCATCCGGTCCCGGAGATTTATCACCCCCACAGTCCCAGACCGCATTCTTTATCTCAAGTAACGAAAAGGGTTGAGACAGCACACCTGCTTAAGCATCAGACACATGCGGAAGAGTGGGGCATGCCAAAGTAGGACGAAAAGCACTCAGTTCCTTGTATCTGTTAGCAAAAAAATCGAATGCCAGATTTTTTTAAAACCGACGGGTTAGACCCTACACACCCCCAACTGGAAGTCCGTTCAACCGATTAATTGATAGGTTAGCTTTAAGAATCCCGTGGAAATACGACGGATTTTCATCTCCATCTGATGCCCATTTCGCTCTAGCCTTTTGGCAAAGATCCTGAGCCTTAATCTTCTCGAACTCAGCCATCCGGTTTCGACAGTCTACCCTTAATTGCATTTCCGACTCAGTTAATAACCGGGACTCCGCCTCTTTATCCAAAAACTCCACCTCCTTGTTTATGTTATCAAGTTCACCTGTCATTTTCTTTCTTTCAGTCACCACCCATACTTTTATTTTCTTTTTTAGCCATCTGAGTTTAGTAGCAAGCCCCACATCAGCTGGGCCCCTAAATGAAAACGATCCATTTAAGGTTTCCACAAAGTCTTTAAATCCGGGGATGAACAGCCATGAATTGAAAATCCTAAAAGGAATATGACCAAAATTGGATAGGACCAATGACAGCATAATCGGGCAATGATCTGACATACCTTTGGCAAAAACGACCACCGAGGCTAGAGGCCATTCATTAAGGAAACCACGACACACAAGAAGCCGATCGAGCTTACTTAATTTGTCCCCTTTATCCGACATGTACGTGAACAGACCCCCAACCATGTTGTATTCTGTTAAATCCGCATCTTTAATGAACTTGTTGAAGTAATTTGCATTTAGAGCCACAAAATCAGAATTTACCCGCTCCTCCGGAGCCCTGACATCGTTGAAATATCCAAGGAACACCCACCAACCCGGAGAGGAGTAACGTATACGGACTAAATCCGACCACGTTCTTCTTCTTTCCGCTGGATCATTAGGGGCACACACATTAACCACATTTAGATGATACCCGGTATTAATCATGACCCCGCTTATAACAAGAAATCATTGATTCTTAATAGTCCCGACCCTTCTGAACACAGAAGGATCCCAAATCGAGATCAATCTGGCAGACTCCCAACCGCATCTACTGTTTCAACTTCAAACATTGATCTCCCCCGTAAATTTGTAAAAGCAAATCTTGAATCTCTCCCCAGTTTTGATTCTTAAATGCCAATGAAATGTACTCCCAATGAGGTTTTTAACCCACGAATCCGGTCAGTTTTACCAGGACCCCTTACCCCCTTAAATTAGCGGACATAAAATTCATTGATTATCGTTTAAGCCTCCTTCACCCATAATACATTCTTCCACCAAGTCCCTATAATTGCTCAGATTAATTCCAATGCCAGCGCCCACATTGATGGTCTCAAGAACCTCCTCCTCCAGATCGTCAATAATGTTCCTCGAACCCTACCTGGCTGATGAATCAGGTGCGGGTGAACCAGGTACGGTTTCCCGGACAATTTCCCCTTCATCACTTATCCCCATCGACACAATCAAAGAATTTAGGCCAGGGACGGTAGAAGTGGGTGATGGGGTGAGACGCCAGTTTCAGTATTATTAGGGAGGGGTCAAGTTTTTTTGACGGGCTTCTAAAAGTCCGAGGTCGTTTTTTGGCCCTAGCTCCACCCGAATGACCCAATTTGAATGAAGGACCACTGATCCTAATTCTCTTGCAAGAAGTGTCCTTGTGGGCCCGAAATTTAAAATGTTTTATCTCCTTTGCAGCAGACCCGCCGCCAACCTCATGATGAATTCATTCCCCATGCACATTTTTAATACCAAACCCAGAATCCCCCACGTTCGACGTTTCAATAACCTCGGGACTAGAATGCACGTGGCGTCTGTACTGGAGGTCCGGGTCCAAAGGATGCCAGTTAAGGGTGTTTTTTTTCCGGCGACGGTATATCTTTCTCCTGCAGCTGTTGACTCGCAATCTCACCTTCTTCAAGTTCTTCTATGATAATGTTGTTTGGCCTTTGATTATTACACTCCTCCTTTTTATGAGCCGGTTCTTCGATGAACACAGGGGTCAGCTGTCCGCTACTTCTAATACCCAAACTTGGTATCTCCTATCCTTCCAAACTACTTCCACCTGATCGTTAATTCTAGCCATCTTGTTTGAAATAATGTGACACTTCCCGATAGAATTGTCATCCTGTGACATCCCTGATTTTTATGTCTGATCCTATAATCCTTCCTTGTAACCTTGATTGATTTATTATACAATGAACATTTTTATGCTTCATATCACTTGTGATATCATTTCATTTCAAATTTCCAAGTCTAGTCTAAAACGAGTATTCTATTGCGCATAGAATGGCTTGCGCATTATATTTTGATTCTATATCTGATTCTGGAATTCATTCTTAATCTTGCTACTTATAGTAGCTTTGGATGCCTTAGACTCTAACCTAATAAAAACAGTTCAAGTTTGTAACTTCGTTTGACTAAAATATACTTTCAAGGGTAAAAGTTACAAATACGTAAATTTCAGGGTTTCTTTTGTAACGTCTTCGAAATCTGGTTAATTTTTGTAAATTCAATCATATATCATTATTATTAATATAATTTTCGAAATTTTAAGTTTATATATTATTATTTATTATTTAAATTAATAAAATCAATTAATTCCTTTAAACTTATCCAAAATGAATTAAAACCATTATTTTTATTCTTAAATCCTATCCTAATCCATTTCATCCATTAACTAACTAATTTTGAACTCAATCTTATCATTCATATCCTCAAAATTTCGTGAACTAACCCCTATATCCATTATTCAAAAATTTTATAAAAAAAATTCTAAGATTTATAAACCTATGTTTATCACCTTTGTTATCCTAATCAAAAAACCTAACCAACTTTTTTCTTTTTTCCTCTCAAACCCACCCTATAAATAGAGCCTTAAACCTCATTCATTCTTCACACCTCAACAATCCTCTAGGGCTCTCTAGCAACTAAAGGTTGTTCTTCTCATCTTTTGGAAGATTCTAGCTTAAATCCTTCCATTCTAAGTAAGTTCTTCTTATGTTCTTGCTTGTTCATACTTTTCTTTTCAAAAAAATTCCTCATAACTAGCTAGATCTATGATTCCCTAGCATGTTTATGTTATAATCATAACCAAATTACCTCGAACCCCTACTGGATGTGACACAATCTGGGTGATAGTGGATCGCCTAACAAAATCAGCTCATTTTCTTGCTATCAAAGAGACCGATAAAATGGAAAAGTTAACTCGTCTCTACCTTAAAGAAGTAGTATCTCGACATGGAGTGCCAATCTCCATCATTTCCGATAGAGACGCCCGATTCACCTCACGTTTCTGGCAATCGTTACAGAAAGCTCTAGGCACACGCCTGGATATGAGCACAGCGTACCATCCTCAAACAGATGGCTAGAGTGAGCGTACCATTCAAACTCTAGAAGACATGTTACGAGCCTGTGTAATTGACTTCGAAAACAGTTAGGAGACTCACTTACCTTTAGTGGAGTTCTCTTATAATAACAGCTATCATACGAGCATCAAAGCAGCACCGTTCGAGGCTTTGTACGGACGGAAATGCCGATCGCCAATTTGCTGGGCTGAAGTTGGAGATAGCCAACTTACGGGTCCTGAACTTGTGCATGAAACCTCAGAGAAAATAGTACAAATCCGAAACCGCATGGCGGCAGCTCGTGACCGTCAAAAGAGTTATGCAGACAAGCGTAGAAAACCGCTAGAATTCCAAGTGGGTGACAAAGTGTTATTAAAGGTTTCACCTTGGAAAGGTGTGAATCGTTTCGGGAAACGAGGAAAGCTAAACCCGCGTTACGTTGGACCGTTCGAGATAGAGAAAAGGATCGGTCCAGTAGCATACCAACTGAACCTACCTGATACACTAAATGGAGTACACAACGTATTTCATGTCTCAAACCTAAAGAAGTGCCTGTCAGATGAGACACTTGTAGTTCCACTCGAGGAGTTGGAAATTGATGAACAACTACGTTTCATTGAGGAACCCGTTGAGATCATGGACAGAGAGGTCAAGACACTCAAGCGCAGTAAGATACCTATTGTCAGAGTTCGCTGGAACTCGAAGCGTGGACCGGAGTTCACGTGGGAACGCGAGGATCAGATGATGAAAAAGTATCCTCACCTGTTCAAACATTCAACGGCAAGCACGGAAGGTACTAACTAAATTTCGAGATGAAATTCATTTCAACAAGGGGATGATGTGACAAACCTAAACTTTTTGTTTCAGACGTTACTGACTTTGCTTAATTTTCGGGACGAAAATTCTTTCAACAAGGGGATGATGTGACATCCGGCATTTTCAGGTTAACTCCGTTAACTCAAACCTCGTTAGTTCAAACATTATTCATTTCAAACTCCATTAACTCAGTTAGTTGCACGTACATTGCATTTAATCGCACACATCGGATCGCACTCGAGTCTAACCCGGAACGTTGGTGATTAGTCGAACATTAATATTACGAACATTAATAATTTATATTTTATATAAATTGCGAGTTTTATATAATCTTATGTGATTACGTGAATTATGTGAATATTACTGTTTTCGTATGTGTTTATCGAATATTAACCGCATACAATATTTTTATAAAAGTTGGAGTTTTTATAAAAATATAAATCGAAGATTTTAATTATTAAATAGTTATTATTTAATTAATTAGAGCCTATGGGCTTTAATTAAGCTAGAAGCCCATCTTAAAACCCATTAACTATTAGATAAGGATAAAAGAATTCAAAAAAAAAAAAAAAAACATAAACCCTAACCTCCCACCCCTAAAAACCGTCGACCTCATCCCACCCTCTCTCCCTCTCGACCGAAGTGAAGAAGCAACCCAAAGGACCCCCGTTCGATCTCCGATCTCGCAATTGAACGCGTATTTGGACTCCTCTCGACATTCCTAACGTTTCTACGTAAGTCGTTTCGTTAAATTCCGTCACTTTTTGATCCCTAAATTTTAGGTCAAACCCTAGTTCATCCAAACATGAAATTTTATAATAAAAATGTTAACTTTGTTATTGTTTTGCATGTATTTGTTGATTTTATGGTTAATTGCAAAACCCTAGATCCGTGTGGTTAGTAACTTGTTAAATATTAAAACTTTTTGATTATGTGAAGGATAGGAATCGCATGCTAGACGTGGATTATGATTTGTATAGTTGTAATTATATTAGTTGAAAGATTTAGAATCGATTTGATGTGTTAATTTTGTGATTTGAGCGTGAAATAGACAAGTTACTAAAAAGGGAAACTTTTTAGGTTTTCTAACTTGCATGCTAGACATGGTGAGGATGATGTGATGATGGTTATGAGCTAGTTGATACATGGTTAGACGAATTGTGAAATCAGATTTTGAATACATAACCCGGTTTTACAAACTTTCCAAATAAGGAAACTTTAATTGTCAAAAGTGGTTAGAACTTGCTAATTAGACATGCATGATGTGGTTTAATGATTGGTACATGTTAGTTAAGATACAATAACCTGTTGTAACGTGTTAGGTGTTTGAAATCACGCATGCTAGTCATAGGTTACTAAAGATGGAAACTTTATTTGGAATTTTGACATACATGTTTAGTTCTATGCAATGGTTATGTGATAGGACAATCTTGAACATGTTATAGTAGTCTTACGAGCATACTAACAATGATAAATTTCACGAAACACAAATCCCGAACATACTTTCTATTTATAGAAACCTGCTTGATTTATTATACAATGAACATCCCTGATTTTTATGTCTGATCCTATAATCCTACCTTGTAACCTTGATTGATTTATTATACAATGAACATTTTTATGCTTCATATCACTTGTGATATCATTTCATTTCAAATTTCCAAGTCTAGTCTAAAGCGAATATTCTATTGCGCATAGAACGGCTTGCGCATTATATTTTGATTCTATATCTGATTCTGGTATTCATTCTTAATCTTGCTACTTATAGTAGCTTTGGATGCCTTAGACTCTAACCTAATAAAAACAGTTCAAGTTTGTAACTTCGTTTGACTAAAATATAATTTCAAGGGTAAAAGTTACACATACGTAAATTTCAAGGTTTCTTTTGTAACGTCTTCGAAATCTGGTTAATTTTTGTAAACTCAATCATATATCATTATTATTAATATAATTTTCTAAATTTTAAGTTTATATATTATTATTTGTTATTTAAATTAATAAAATCAATTAATTCGTTTAAACTTATCCAAAATGAATTAAAACCATTATTTTTATTCTTAAATCCTATCCTAATCCATTCCATCTATTAACTAACTAATTTTGAACTCAATCCTATCATCCATATCCTCAAAATTTCGTGAACTAACCCCTATATCCATTATTCAAAAGTTTTATAAAAAAAAATTCTAAGCTTTATAAACCTATGTTTATCACCATTGTTATCCTAATAAAAAAACCTAACCAACTTTTCCCCTTTTTCCTCTCAAACCCACCCTATAAATAGAGCCTTAAACCTCATTCATTCTTCACACCTCAACAATCCTCTAGGGCTCTCTAGCAACTAAAGGTTGTTCTTCTCATCTTTTGGAAGATTCTAGCTTAAATCCTTCCATTCTAAGTAAGTTCTTCTTATGTTCTTGCTTGTTCATACTTTTCTTTTCAAAAAATTTCCTCATAACTAGCTAGATCTATGATTCTCTAGCATGTTTATGTTATAATCATAGAGCTATCGAAGATCAAATGCCCTATTTTAATTAAACTTGTTCAAACTTTTATTTAAAAACTTGGTTTTGATCTTTCTTGTTCCTTTCAATTCAAAAATCATGTTTTTACTAAAACTCCTTATCTTCAAATTAAACCCCTCTAATAATTAACTTATTTCATTTCTATCTTTACTAAACTTATATTTTCACTTTAGCCCTTATACTTTCCAAACTTACCAAACAAACCCTAAACTTGGTCAAGTATACAAATAGGGTAACTTTCAAACCAGTATGTAGTTATCTGACAAACATTAAAGTTCTGGCTAGGAAAAGACGGGGTTCCGATCCAACCAACTCTTTCCTGGGAACTTTTATGTTGGAGGTACTACTCTGGAATGATAATCACTCTAGTGTACAACAACCACTTTCAACTAATTACATTGTCAACCCCTAGACTATCCTTAACTTGTTTCTAACGTAACAAACTTAACTTAGGAGTCGTTAAGGCATTCGATCCAAGTTACTACAAGTTCAAGTTCAACCCTTTCATTTGCAAGGTGAGATACATCGCCCCTTTTACTTTTTATCTTTGGGGTGGAAAACATGCTCGTATATCAAAGGTTGTTCAAACTATATCAAACTCAAATACTACTTCTGTATTTTCAATAACAACTTTCTATACTTGTAAACTTAAACGGTTTTATACACACTCTACAACCATTAACTTGGGATAAGCCAACGGGAGTAAGTCATAGATCTATGGGCCTGACATGCCGATCTAGTTCTTGAGTTGACGAGATACGATATCAACTTGAGACTAGATATACAGAAACTGCAAAACTTGTTATTCATGCTATATCAATTCTATGGGAACCCAATCTTGTCATTAGGTTTGGTTGAATCGATGTATAAAAGTTTGTTTACTTGTTATTGAATCTTGTTTATGAATTGCAAAAATCTTCATTATCTATACTATGTAATTACTTAAACCTATGTTCTCACCGGCTTTATAGCTGACATATTTTAGCATGTTTTTCAGGTACTAATAATTAGGTTGCTGTTACAATCACGCTAGGACTTCGATACTTGGCTCTAGGAGATTTAGCTATTTATAAAGTTTAATAAAGACTATTTGTTTATCTATTTTGTTTGGTTGTGTGTTTTTAAAACGATGTAATGCAATTATTCGGTTAATTTAATAGTATTTCTTTTAATCATTGTGATGATTTCAATTCGTCACCCCTCGTGTAAATTCCGCCATCGGTGGGGGTGTGACACATCCGAACTCCAAGAAAAATCTGAGTTCCATACCACTTTGCCAAATAGACCACCAATTTTGTCATATGTAGTGTCCTCTCTCAACTGAAGCGGTAAACCATAGATTTTTAGTCCTACGATACGGTCACAGATGACATATTGCCCTCTCCATAACGTAGCACTAATAAAAAATTTGCTCCACATGTTGGCTTCTTCTTCAATAAATCTCTTAGCAATAAACTTGTCTTTAATGATAATTAATATTTTAAGACCCCCAACATATGATATTACCGCTTCAGTGAACCCGGCTTGGTTGAGCAGAATTCTGGATGCACAGAGGGATTGAATATCCCGAGCCTCACCCACCACGGATCTCCCAATGCAATGAAACGGGTAGTTCAATGTCGAGGCTTCGACATGCACTGAGAGAATGTTCTTCACTCCACTTGTGCCCGCTCCTTTTACAGCCTCCTTATATGAAGTCGGGCGCTTTGTGTGACCTTCTTGACCCTCCCAGGGGTCCCCATCGTTCAGTGGTTTTGAGGGATGTCCCCCCGGTCACCCGGGTCCTTTGCGTACCTTCTCGGAGCGTTATTGTTGCGAGCCTTAGAGTCCTTCGTAGGCCTTTCATGGCTCCCAGGACCCATGTTCTTGGAAGGAGGACTGCTAAATTTATCATATCTTTCCAGAGAGACTTCTCCACGTTTTTAATGCCTTTAAACCTCACGAACCCGAAGAAGTTCCCTCGACCATCCCTTTTCTTTGCCACGTACACATCCGACACCACCCCATATTCTTTGAAAGCCTTCCATAACATTGTGTTATTTGTCTCTTTCGGCAGATTCGAGACGAAAAAGGAGGTCTTTGTTTTCAAGTTGACCCCATGGTTGTTCTTCTTCCTCCTGTGAAGTTCCTCCCATTCTCTGTCGCCTTTTCACATTCTCCCTTCTTTTTTGGACCGGACATATAATCATATGGTTGAATATGTGATATTGTTCCATTTTGGTTGGTTGTATTTGGTGAATCTGTCTTCGGACATAATGTACTTGGGCTTTTTGCTAGTTTCTCGCTAGCTTTTCCTATGAGATATTCTTATTGTTGTCGTTAAAAAAAAGGTAATTTCTTTATTTATGTAAAACTGGGACTTAACCCATGACTTGCTTAAATCTTGATATTATAGAGGATTTTTCTCTACCACTGTGTCACCAACCCCAATGGATAGCCCTACAACTGTTTCAATAGGAAAAAAAAATGGTATTCCATATCATATTGCGGTCTAGTGGTATTGGTTATTACCCTTATAAAAGTGTTTAAATTCTTCAAGTGCTTATGTTTAGGTAGTATTTGGAGTACATTCTTGCTGTTAAAAAAAGGGAAGCGGTTGAACTTAAAAAAAACTATAACGATTATGAGACTGAGTGTAGTGGGCGTGAAAACATGGTGTGAATAGGGCCAACTTAGTCCTTGTGTGTGTGAAACACCGCCTCCTAGGGACATTAATGGGGCTTTTTTTGGGGGGAGGGGTGGGGCGAGATTCAAATCACAGGGTTGGAAGCAAGTGTGTGTATATATACATATGAATAGTTAAACCTTTACACATCTTAGTGTTCCGATTTAGTGATTGCTCTCCTACTGACATGGCGGGACATTTTTTTACTTTTTAGTGAAACCATTACATAACTTAGTGATTCGGTTTAGTGATTGCTCTTCTAGTGACATGGCGGGACGTTTTTGTACTTTTTAGTGAAACAATTACACATAGCTTGAATAACTAAAGATTTATCGTTATTTATTGATTAAAAGTTAATTATAAACTGTAGAGTCGGTTATAGAGAAAAAAAAACTTAGTGTTCATAACCACAACCAACCACTAAGAAAATACCATGTGACAAGTTAAAAACTTTTTTCAGTTTTTTAATTTCACCATTTATACTATATATACGTCTTCAACCCATTTAATATTTTATTAATTTGATATTTTTTAATAACTTTCGTTCATTAACATTTTTTAAAAAATTGAATACACGGTTGTTTTTTAATTTTTTTTTTCTTGACACTCCAAATAAATTTTATTGAAAACAGAGTTGTGTTAAAATAATAGTATTTTTGTATCATAAGTTATAGCGAGTACCGGTACCGTGAAGAAATAAACCGATATCGACCAAACAACATTGTTATTGACATCGTTATTATCGGAAACGGTATCGATATTCGTTCTCTTTACTACCTTAAGCACGCTAAAGGTTTTGCTTTTTTTATATAAACTTTTGAAGGAGTTATTTTGTTTACAATTTAACCTGACACGATGGGTAAAGGCAGGCTCGGCCCAAAGGGAGGGACAAGGTGGGCCACGGCTCCATGCCCGAAGTTTTTAAAAATTTTGTATATGTTTTAAATAGTACATTTAGTTTATACATTTATTTTGTATGCATCAAAGTTTACTTAGTGCAATTGAAAAAACTATTACAAGAAAATGTAATGGTCATAGGTTCAAGTATTGACAACAACACTATTTATTTTTTATATGTCATATTTTTTCTTCTCTCTTCTTTTTTTTCCTTTTTTTAAAAGGTTGTCTACAAAAACTAATAATTGTTTAAACTATTAAACCAAAAAAGACACAAAAATGTATATATTTAAACCCATTACATATAAAAAAAATATTGAGGCCCGCTTTTTTATTACTTATTCCGGGCCCAAAAAGTTTCGAGGATTATCGGGACTGGCCCTGGATAAAGGTTTTGGTTTTCTATATATAAACTTTCAAAGACGTTAATTTTTTTCACGGTTTAATGCCCAACAAAGTGCTTTTTATAGTTTTTATTTTATTTTCTCTTCAATCTTTAAAATATGATTTTTGTTTTAATTCTGAATTTATTGTTTCGACTTACTTATTTTTATCAGTGTTTCGACGTGAATTTGTTTACACGGGACAAATACTAATGTATAAGTCATCAAAACTGAGATTTACAGATGCCTCGGTATCGGTATTATCAAAAACGGTATTCATATTTGTTTTTATTGTTTTCGATCGATATAAATCATGATAATTTTATATTTGTAAATTACACGGAATTCCTGTCGCATCGCGCGAGTAATCCCAATAGTTTTTTTTTTTTTTTGAAAGGCAAATTTATTAATTTTTGTTGAAAGTGAGACTTGAACCCATTAACTTCTTAAACCTTGATGTTTTCCTAGAGAATTTTCCTATACCACTATAGTAGTTTATTTTCTAATTGTGACTCGTACGTATATAGTTATGTATTTGTATGTTAGAATTAAATAGAGGACTTCTAGAGTAAAACATGATATCTTGGGAAGTTGAACGTTGGTGAAATTTCCGAAAAGTAGCCCTCGTTATAAACCCTTTTTGTCTATTCTTTGGCCTAGGTTTTGCTTCCCAAACGTGCAACCTTAATGCATCTATTTCATATTGGGGGAAATATATATAACTTAATTAAATGTGCTTTTCTCAGGTTTCCCTTTGATCTATAATTCAAACCTTAATTATAATAAATATATTTGTTTGGTTCTTAATTTGTGAAGTAGTCTTTATTGATTGTCGATGAGATTGCGTTTTCCGGGCGGTGAAGATATTTGTTTGTTCAAAACATATGGTCTTTTTTTTTTTCTCTTTAGTTTTAAGAATTAGTAGGATATAGTCAGGGCCGGCCCTAGAGGCCACGTTTTAAGAATTGGTAGGATATACCCTTGGGCCTTGGAGTTGTATACGAACATGGGTTTATCGGCATCTATCCACTATCATGATTCATGACTGGTATGAATAGGTTTAAGGGCATGTTTATTAACTTTTTCTAAAAAGTTAATAAGTTAAAAAGTTGTTTGGTTAATCCAAAAGAAGGTGTAAAATGTGAGATGAAAAGTTAAAATCCAAAAGTAAGGAAATCTTAACTTTTGGAAATGACTTCTCCAAAAATCATAAGGAGATTCCAAAAGTAATCTCAAACACCCCTAATTATAGTGGAGATATTAATGTAGTTTTTTTTTCATTTTTTTTATATTTGTTCATCTGGATCATTTGTGATGCACATAAAAATAAATCTGATTTTGTCAACTTTTACAATGGAGAATGCTTGAATTTTTTTATCAAACACTTCAATGGAGATTTATAATTGTGGATTTGAAAATTTGTTTACTTGTATGATTTGAATATTAGTTGTTACAATTCTTACGTATTATGTAAATATATAGTGATGGATTCAAATAAAAACTAGTAAATATTTTATAATCACTCAGACATTTTATCACAGGTGAATAAGCTATAATATTTTAATGGTCCGACAACCGGTGTGATCACCGAATAATACATGTATTCACTACTGAAATTCATGGTGAATAAAATGGTTCCTAATGATTCTCATTTGAACCCACAGATATACACACAAGTATATATAATATACATTTTTTTTTTCAATCCCGGTCGTCGGTTGATGGCGGTTAATTTGTTAATCTCAGTCGTCGGTTGGTGACTGTGGTGGTGTGGTTTTTACTTGTTACTGAGCTTGAGAGAGTAATATATATACACACACACACACACACATATATATATATATATATATATATATATATATATATATATTAATTTGTTAATATAAGAATGAAGGGTAAATTAGTCATTTACATGTCATTTAACTGAAAAATCTAACGTCGGTTAGTCTAAAGGTTATAACTTGATACAAACCGTATAGATAAAGGGTGACCATTATAATTAGTAAAGATTAAGGTCTGTGGATGTAATTTAATATATACTTAAAGGTTATTTTCTGTAATTTAGTCTTGTTTGTTTTATTTATTTAATGGGCTAATTCTATGGAGTGTGTGTGGGTCAAGCTGATAATGGGCTTGTAGCTGTCAAGTGTTGCATAATGGACCGGTTGCAAATGGATTACTATGAACTACTGGAAGTGGTTGGGCTTAATAAAGAAGGACGGAGCAAATGTTGATAAATTGGTTCGTTATGAGAAAACCCATTGACCCGTTTCTCTTTGAAACACACGTGGGTTGTGCTTTTACATTATTATCAAGTTTAAGTTTGAGTTTTCTGACAATAACAAAAATAAAACTTTAAACAAAGCAAACTCAAAAAAGACTACTAAAAATCTCAGAACTTTTTCTTTTTCGTCTTGGGCGGAATTAACTCCAACATGGTCAAACGACTGCGAACCGATTAAAATCTATTCTTAATGCATGCAACCTTTAATGTTGGTATGTCGGGCCAATTTCTACATTAACACTCTAGATGCTAAAAACCAGGGCCGGTCCTGAGGATTTAAGTGACTCGGCTAAGCCGGAAAAAGGCCTCTACGGATATAAACTATTTTTTTTAAATGACGATTAATGATACAGTAATAAACATAGAAAAAAATAGAGTATGTTATATTATATACCGTAATAGCTAACCGGTGATTCGCGAAGCTCTCCTAGCATTATTGTCAGCAAACTCTTTGTTCACCTCTTCACCGGAATCAGCGATAAGGGCTGCAACAATTTGTCCTTTTTATTTAAAAAAAACTATGGTTTGATATTGGGTTTGAAATTTAAAGATAGCTCAACCAATCAACTATTATAGAGATTAAAATGACTCAACCATTATAAAAAGGGCTCAATAAACTTTTAAGTTTTTTTATAAAAAGGACTCAATATATAAAATCGGTTTTTAATTTTTTATAAAAAAACACACACATATATATATATATATATATATACAAGCCCGTAAAAATTTTAAGCCCCAAAAAAAAACAGGCCCGGTTCGACCGGCCCTGCTAAAAACTCGATCCAAAAAAGGAATTCATCAAAATTTTCATCAAAAATCTTTGTATGCCCTTTTAGTGATCGATTAATCTATGATTGCTATTTACTGACATCAGTTCATCATGTTGAACTAGGTAGTTCCCACCCGCGCGTTGCGGCGGGAACGAACTTGTTTTGCCGTGTTATTCCAAGTGTTGGGTATTTATCTTAAACATACTTAATACATTGAAAGCTTGTCAAAATTTACATTAGCGGCTACTCCTTATCGAAACGCAATTAAAATGGCTATATGTATCGACCCATATGCAACAAAATACACACTACATTGAAAAACCACATCAAAAAGGACCAACTGTACCCGAAAATTACATCTAAATGTAGTTGAACTGGCTACCTGATTTAGATGAAAGCACCTTGTGAAGAAACCAATTTTCTAAATCGATAAAGGCACTTGAAAGAATGGTTAAGGGTTTCCTGCATAATGAAAACCACACAATAGAAAAGATACAGACAAAAAATTTGTTTGTGGATAAACCATAGGGCCTATTTGAATAATGGTGAGAAATAACCCTTTAAAAAGTTGCCCATCTTGCCACCTCTATCTATCAGCTATTTCACCACCACTCCGGAGGCACACGCAGATGAACTGTTCATTAATAGTAAACACAACAATTGGGAACGACAAGTTTCAGTTAGATTGGAGATAGAATAAAGCTAATTAGACCAAAAAAATTAAGCCCTAAATTGATTCTGACTTTCTGAGTGCATTTGTACACTCGCACCTACAAATTTAGGGGTTATCTAATATATCCTTTAAGAATGACATATAAGTGATCTTTATATCCTATAGATCAAAATTAAGAATTTAAATTGTTTGTGAATATGTAAACAAACCCATAGGTAATTTTAGCTTATGCCAAAGTGCCAGACAATATGCTTAAATGAACGGATCTTACCTCTCTAAGAAACTGGTCATATGAGATGTCAGCAGGTTGTGGAGGGCTGACCATACATTCCATCTATTAAAAAGCCTAAAGACGGTTAATTTACGGGAAAATATCAAAAAATAAGAGAGAGAGAGAGATGCCAAATTTTTTGTGATATGATTCAAGAAAAGGGAGGGTGTCATCAGAGAAAAAGAGACTAAAGAACTCATCCACCTTTATCTGCATAAGAGATGCAAGTAATCAGATATTTTTTGGTGCATGAAGACATAACAAATGATACTACCGAAAATATAGATTCATCATCCAAGGTAATATACCCAGACCTATAAATGAACTCTTTTCCATACTTGATCTATGTAAATTTCAAAGAAAAAAGAGAAACTTAAGTGGCTCCTTCCACCCCACAATGAAGCAAACAGCCAAACATCATGAAGACTACAGATTATTATAACAAACTTAATGGAAAAAAGTGTCTAGTTCTTAGAATGCATAAGGAAAAACCCAACAGCTTAAACTTATGCTATCAGATTGCGCTTAACATTATTATAGTAGATCATAGAGGCTGGTTGTTAATAATGATTTAATCTGTATAATCAATTTTGGGCAAATTTTGTTTTTTTTCATTTATAACTTATGAAATATGATGTTTTACTAATTTCCTAGCGTTTTGTTACGACGTGACTATTTTTGGGGCCCATTCAGATCGGAATAATATCAATTTTATAATCATGTTGACACGAATTATCCGTAAAAGATCTAAAAACATGAACAAAATTTGTTTTAGGTCAACCCAACTCCATCAATCACAAATTATCTGTAAAAGATCTGTAAAGTATGATATTTTATTAGTTAAAATAACCTGTGGAAATTGATATGTACGAAGCTTTGAAACATCACCAATCCGCTTGACTGTACGGCTTCACATATCAGATGAAAATTCCTGCAACATGAGTTGACCACAACCTTACAATTTTTTTACTTTAAAGAGAGAACAGTTTCTTTTATAAAAATTAACACGCCCTTACATGACAACGTAAAACAGTAAGATCTTCCTTTAAACTCACTTGGAACCAGTCCCGACATGTCACTCTACAAACATTTGGGTACAACGTTTAGAACAAAAATATTGAAAAAAAAGGATAAAATTTCATGTTTTTAAAATATGATTGATAAATGGGTATAAGAGAACCTGTTGCAAGTCCAATTATGAAAGTACTGCAAAACAGATAAGGAAATAGATAAATGTCTTTATAGTTTAAACAAAGATATAAAACTAAAATAACTTAGTAATGAGAAAAAAAAACATAGCATGACCCATTACATTAACATTATACTATGGAATACATAACAGCAGCCTCCGTAGCAGCTATGCATTTTTCAAAAATTAACAAAAAACAACAATCAGGTTATTATCTTAAAATTCTTTGACATAACATTATGTATATATTATAAGTTTCTAAAAATAGAGAAGATATAGCATAAATTTTGAATTCATCAAATTTTTTAAAAAAAAAAGCCAAATAAATAAGCAAAAAAATTTAAAAAAGATCTAAAAAATGATTAGGTTAAATAATACCACAGCCTTATATGGTATCCTTCAGTTTTTAAAATCAAATCTCACTAATCTGTATACCTAACAACTCAAAAGAAATAGAAATTAGAAAGAAACAAAATAAAGAAAAACCTGTTGTGAAGAACATTAACAATTCTTCAGTAATCATATTGTACATCATACTTGTTATTGTTGAAGGCCCCTTGGAGTTTGCCATAGCCATCTCCTGGTAAACATTAAAATCAAAAGTTCTTTAAATATGAAGACTTTGTAACAGAAAGCAAATGATATGACCAAACAAAAACATGGATGCCAGTTAAATGTCAGCCTATTCACACTGTATTTTATTAAATTCATAACATGTATCATCATAATATGCCTCCTAAGTAAAGGTGGCAAGATGGGCGGCTTGGGTAACGGGTAAAAACGGGTCGGGTCGGGTCATGTTAGGTTAGCCTACTACCTACCACCTAACAAAAATATGTCTGCATCTTTGTAGCTTAGGGGCCTTAATATGCTATAATCTTCCTGACCTTTAAATCACAAAAAAAAGATTAATAAAAGTCAAAATGGTTTGTTACTCGGATCAATACCGGCAGTTCTTGACAGCATTCTGCTCGCACTTCCGCCGGATGATCAATCTCAGATCTCATGAATGCAAAGCTTTCGTTTTCTTCTTTGCTTTTGACTCATCTCCACCCATTGCTTTCTTCTCTTTAATACACCTATAAATTCAAATTTTACATCATCACATATGAATAGCAACTTTACAATTCGTTTAGCAAAACCGGCTGCAACTGTTCTACCATAAATGTATCATGTTAAATGTAGAAGAGGCAAACCCGTTCACATGAAAAAAAAAATCATACTGTGATGTTTTACAGTGAAATATTTCCAGTTACTGCGTGAGCACAAAAGATAACGGTACAATAAAATATAGAGTGATGAATAAGAGTAGGAACACTGCTGCACATACCCAAATTGAAGCTATAGAATGCATTTGGCACACCACCACCAACAGAACCAATATGAATTGTGAGCAAGAGAGATGAAAATAAGGGTATTTTATAATTGACATGTTCCTGCAAAATTATATGCAAAAAATAAAAATTAAAATATTATAAAAATTTCTAACTGAGATTCACATGAGTTCCATTCATATCGTGAAGATCATTCCCAGATTCACAAAATATTTCAGTCTAAGAACATATTGCCGGAACAAATCTCCACAGCCTAGACAATTCAGGTTTTTATGAGGTTCAATTTAGGGTTCAGCTTCATAAATAAATGTAAGCATAATCCAATTGCATGTCCAATTCAACTTAGCGTTCATGAGCTACACGCTTATCTTAGGGTTTTATGAGCCCCAGTTTAGGGTTCATAAGCTACAATCAAGAACAAAAACTGATAGACGAAGTATTACTACCTGAGAAATTGAAGACGACGATTGATTAATCCGGAGGGGATGTCGGTGCTGGTGGCCTATGACAGTGGCGATGCTCACCGGTGATGGTAGCGGCGCATCTGTCTCTGTCTCTCATCACGTCTCATTGAAAAGGAATAGAAGAAGACACGTATCAAATTATCAATGACAGGTAAATAGGAATAGAAGAAGATACATTCTGGTTGGACAAATAGAAGAAGACACGTATCAGCCTCTACATTCTGGTTGTACAAAAAGCCTCTCAACTTGTACCTTACTATTCATGTTTTGGTCATTGTTTGATTATTAATTTGCATAAATGTTGGACCTTTAGAATTTAGACAAATTTAGCAACTGGCATGTTTTTGTCCTTATGTTACTGAAACTGGATAACTTGTATTGAACAGTAATACCCGATCTTTTGTTGGCGTGTTTCTGTTCCGTGGACTGGGCCTTGGCGCGCAAGGCACAAGCCCAGGTCGGTCACTGCATTGTTGAGGGCTAAAGACTCCTAATCATGTTGGGTTAGGTTGTTAGGTTTATTATTATTTTAATCCTATTGTTTAGCTTTCCTAGTTGTAGTCTAACGTGATAGGTTAGTCTATAAATACCGTGATAGGGTATTCATTGTAATCAAGTTTTTGAGTCAGATTTCTTGATAATACGAGTTTGGGTGTTAGCCAAATATTGTGGTTATTATTGTTTACCAATTCTCCACTTGAATTGGTATCAGAGCCACGATTCAAGAACCTGCCATACGATCACCACGAATCAAGCGGAGTCCGTGACCAAGGGGCTGCCGAAGCGAGCCGTGCTCTGATCAGCTGACCCTGAGACCTGCTGCCGAAGACCTGCACCTGACAGTGCAGAAAACTTGCCGATCAAGCTTCTGATTAAAAGAACCCGTGATCAGTTCTTGAGTGCCCAGTTTTCCGACTACTTCTGCAGCAAACGTTCTGATACTGTTGCCGAGTCCTTGATCCTAAAAGGATCATATCTTACTTAACCTAAGAGTCCCGGCTAAGAATAAAGGGCTGGACTCTGACAAAGATTCGTCACCCGTTTCATCACCAAAATCCCCGAAGTCGCCAATCACCTACGAACGACGAAAGAAAAATATGGGTGATCAGCCTCCTCCACCAAAAGACCACAGTACGAATCCGGCATCGTTCCAATGTCCGATGCTTACAGCTGCGAATTACACTATATGGGCGATTCGTATGAAAGTTATCCTAAACGTACACGGAGTGTGGGAGACAATCGAACCCGGTACAGCCGATGCAAAGAAGAATAATGTTGCTACGGCTGTACTGTTCCAATCCATCCCCAAAGACCTGATTTTGCAAATCGGGAATCTAGAGACGGCGAGACTAATGTGGGAAGCGATCAAGACCCGCCATCTTGGAGCCGAACGGGTAAAAGAGGCAAGACTTCAAACCCTATTGACTGAGTTTGAGGGTTTGAGGATGAAAGATCCGGGTACGATTGATGACTTCGCCTCCAAGTTATCCGGCATATCGTCCAAAGCAGCCGCACTTGGAGAGACCATTGAGGAGACGAAACTAGTGAAGAAATTCCTCTCGAGTCTACCAAGGAGATTCATCCACATCGTAGCCTCACTCGAGCAAGTCTTGGACCTCAAGACTATAGGTTTTGAGGATGTTGTGGGACGTTTAAAAGCGTACGAAGAACGAACCAAAGACGAGGAGTACCAACCCGTAAATCAAAGTAAGCTTCTATTTAATAATTCCGAATCTTATGCTAACCGAAATAAAGATTCAAGCAGGGGTCGAGGTAAAGGATCCTATGCATCCCGGGGACGTGGACGCGGTCGGGAGTCAAGCAATGACCGTGGCCAACGAGAACAATCCAAAAGCCGTGAAGAAACTAAACAAAAGGCAAAGGAGAGAGATTACTCGAAAATAAAGTGTTATAGATGCGACAAATATGGGCACTTTGTTTCGAGATGTCCCGATCGTTTTCAAAACCAAGAGTCAAATATGGTTAAAGAGGAGGAAACGAATGGCGTGGATGCATCATTTTTTATGATGAATTGCATCCAAGAAATAGTCTACCTCAATGAAGAAAAGGTGATGCCAAACAAGCTCAAAGCCGATTCAACTGAAAAGGATGTTTGGTATCTCGACAATGGTGCGAGTAACCATATGACCGGGAATCGGGCATACTTCGCCGAGCTCAATGAACGAATAACCGGGCGAGTCAAGTTTGGAGATGGATCATGTGTCGTGATCAAAGGTAAAGGTTCCATCTTATTCGAAGGAAGAAGTGGAGAGCAAAAACTCCTAACCGAGATCTATTATATCCCGGATCTTCAAAACAATATTATAAGCCTCGGACAAGCAACCGAATCCGGTTGTGATGTACGAATGAGGGAAGATTACTTGACGATGCACGATAAAGCCGGTTCGTTACTAATGAAGGTCACGAGAAACAAAAGTCGCCTTTACAAGATCAAGTTAAAGGTAGGAAGCCCAGTTTGCCTACAAACAAAGATAAGTGAAGATGCGTGGCTTTGGCATGCAAGACTTGGTCACCTCAACTTCAAATCCATGCAACAAATGAAGAATATGGTCGCGGGTCTACCAAAAATTCACCACGAGAACCAATTGTGTGAGTCGTGCATGGTGGGGAAGCAAACAAGGAAACCATTCCCGAGAAAAGCTTCTTATAGGGCATCCCGGGTGCTCGAACTTGTCCATGGTGATCTATGCGGGCCGATCATTCCTCCAACCTTAACGGGTAACAAGTATATTCTTGTGTTAATTGATGACTTTTCACGATTTATGTGGTCGTTTTTGTTAAAGGAAAAGAATGGAGCATCCGAGACAATCAAAAGGTTCAAGGCTATGGTCGAAAAAGAAACCGGGATGTTACTCAAAACCCTACGAACCGATAGGGGAGGGGAGTTCACTTCACATGAACTAAACCGATTTTGTGAAGATGAAGGCGTGACACGACATCTAACCGCTCCATACACACCACAACAAAACGGTGTGGTGGAGCGGAGGAACCGAACTCTCATGGAGATGACCCGAAGTATTTTGAAGGCCATGAGTGTTCCAAACTACTTATGGGGGGAAGCCGTTCGACATGCAACGTACCTAATAAATCGAGCTCCTACACGAACATTGGTAGGACAAACACCCTATGAAGTGTTCAAAAAACAGAAACCGAACATCGAACATATTCGTGTATTCGGGTGTGTTGCATACGCTAAGGTGGAAGCTAATCATTTGAAAAAACTAGATGATCGCTCAAGGATACTTGTCCACCTTGGAACTGAACCAGGAAGCAAGGCTTACAGATTATATGATCCAAGAAACAGAAAAATAATTGTAAGTAGAGACGTGGTGTTCAACGAGAAAAAGGGGTGGAACTGGAACAAGCCCGCGGACTCTGAAGACCGCAGCAAACCAGGTATGTTTACCGTGATGTGGGGAACCACTGTGGACGCAGGGACTGGGCCAATAATATCCAGCCCTGCCAGGACCGAAAACAGCCCCGAAACAGGCTCGAACAGCTCTGAAACAGGCCCAAACAGCCCCGTTCTTGACCCAGACGAATCGAACAGCGAGGAGTCACCTGGGTCCAGTTCTGGCCCTTCCGAAGACAACCCAGGCAGCCCAAATCATAGCAATGCAGCCCCTAATTCAGCAGCTCAATCTGCGGCCAGTGTTGGGTCTGAAACAGCCGAGCAGTCCACTATCAGACGCTCGTCTCGTGTTTCGGTTTTGCCAGTAAAATATAGTGATTATGAACTGAATTTTAACCATGAAGAACTCTTGCTACTCGCAAATGATGAACCGAAAAATTTCATGGAGGCAAATACAAAACCCGAATGGAGAAAAGCTATGCGTGTGGAGATTGACTCTATTGAAAGGAACAACACTTGGAGTCTTACCAAACCTCCAAAGGGTGTCAAACCAATTGGGTTGAAGTGGGTGTTTAAAGTGAAGAAAAATGCTGATGGTTCAATCAATAAGCACAAGGCACGCCTCGTGGCGAAAGGGTACGTTCAACAACCGGGAATAGACTTTGATGAAGTCTTTGCCCCGGTGGCTCGAATCGAAACAATCCGGCTACTAATTGCTCTCGCCGCCAATGGTGGGTGGGAGATCCACCATCTTGATGTAAAAACGGCGTTTCTGCATGGTGACTTGAAAGAGACCGTCTATGTTCACCAACCGGAAGGATTTGAGAAACCAAAAGAACTACACAAAGTATATAAGTTGACAAAAGCTTTGTATGGCTTAAGGCAAGCTCCAAGAGCGTGGAACATTAAGCTTGATGGGATACTAAAAAATATGAACTTCCATCGATGCTTGAAAGAGCAAGCTGTGTATCGGAAGGCAAGCGGAAGCTCTATTCTGATAGTTGCTGTTTATGTGGATGATTTATTTGTAACAGGTACAAGCTTGAGTATGATAAACGAATTCAAGAAAGATATGGCCTTAAAGTTTGAAATGTCGGACCTAGGGAAACTCTCGTACTACCTAGGTATCGAAGTTTCACAAGGAAGGAACGAGATCAAGGTTAAGCAAGAAGCTTATGCGCGAAAGATCTTAAAAGAAGCGGGTATGGAAAATTGTAACCCGGTTCATGTACCCATGGATCCCAATTTAAAGATATCAAAAGCCGAAGACGAGAATGATGTCGAAGCCACTGGATACCGGAAAATAATTGGGTGCCTTCGTTACTTGCTACAAACCCGACCCGACCTCGCGTATTCGGTCGGGGTTGTAAGCCGATACATGCAACAACCAAAAGAATCCCATGCAGCAGCGATAAAGCAAATACGTAGATACGTGAAAGCTACGCCAAGCTATGGTATCAAGTATACTCGAGGAGAAGATAGCACCTTGATCGGGTTTAGTGATAGCAGCCACAACATCGATCAAGACGATGGTAGAAGCACTACGGGTCACATCTTTTATTTTGGAACTTCTCCAATCTCATGGTGTTCACAGAAACAAGGAACAGTGGCTCTCTCCTCATGTGAAGCGGAATACATGGCAGCTAGTTCCGCTACATGTCAAGCGGTTTGGCTTAGAGAACTTCTAAGTGAGATAACCGGGAAACCACCTCGGAAAGTATTGTTGCGGGTTGACAATACATCCGCCATTGCTCTAGTAAAGAATCCGGTGTTTCATAGTCGGACTAAACACATCAAATCCCGTTATCATTACATTCGGGAATGTGTTGAAGGCAAGGAGGTAGAAGTAGAACATATCAGTGGCAAAGAACAACGAGCTGATATTTTAACTAAGGCCCTTGCAAGGATTAAGTTCAAGGAGATGCGAGATTTACTAAAGATTGAAGACCTCCCTTATACGACTCAGAAACACGGGGGGTGATTGTTGGCGTGTTTCTGTTCCGTGGACTGGGCCTTGGCGCGCAAGGCACAAGCCCAGGTCGGTCACTGCATTGTTGAGGGCTAAAGACTCCTAATCATGTTGGGTTAGGTTGTTAGGTTTATTATTATTTTAATCCTATTGTTTAGCTTTCCTAGTTGTAGTCTAACGTGATAGGTTAGTCTATAAATACCGTGATAGGGTATTCATTGTAATCAAGTTTTTGAGTCAGATTTCTTGATAATACGAGTTTGGGTGTTAGCCAAATATTGTGGTTATTATTGTTTACCAATTCTCCACTTGATCTTTTGTCCATAGCCATCATGCATCTTGGAGTTTTAAATTATGCATTAAAAGTTGTACGTCGCTCTAAATTTAGTCATTTTATTTTAGCTCTGGGACGAAAAGAATGCATATATAATATTGGCCCTGAACAATTGGGAAGTCTCAAGAAAAGCTCATGATTGGTGTCATTTAATGGTGGTGTTTAGTCGTTGTATTCATTTAATGGCGGGTCACTCTTTTCCTGACATGATCGCATCCTAGACGGCGTTTTTAATAAAAGTCGATACATGTGAACTCCATTCGTATATGAAGTTTCAACCATTGTTGTGATATGGAGTTTTCAAATATATTTAATAGCAATGTACGAATTATTAACTAGTCAAATGATTAATTTATTCGGTCCCGGATTATTATTATTATTATTATTATTATTAGCGGATAATTTATATCAATAATAATCTAATGCTTCCTTCACCGAACTCCAATTCGAGAACATTACACCATGATTTTATATATATTGTCCCATATCATGGCTGCAAATTGGTAGGACGCTAATAAGTGAGATTCAGACCACGATGATAGACCACAATTTGCACGCATCAAAGACGGGACACTGTTGATAAATAAATAAACTTAGTGAATATCAGGGTAGTCATTTCCTGATGTTTTACTATAAATTAAAAAAGATAAAATTTTAATAATTACAAAATTCAGTTTTTTTTTAATTCACTTTAACTACTCTATCGTTGATAATTTAGAAAATCAAACTTACGAGATACTTTTACAATGGGCCAAACGTATTGAGGCTCGGGCTCAGAAGTTGAGCCCATTAATTTTAGGCTTAAAAGACGTGACCATCACCAACTTGATTATTTATAGAAAGTTTTACAGATTAACAGTTGGCTTGGTTGCTATTTGTAGACATATTTACAAACGGATTTAAATAGCTAAGAAGCCAAAAGTAGATTTTTGATTATTACTATTATCCAACAAGATAAGGTCATTCTAGTTTCAAGTAACACATATCTATCATACTTCTAGTCATTGTAAATGATGATGGAGAATGTTTGAAGGAAGAATAAGTATTAAAATTCATTTATTATAAGTTAACGAACATATTCATGTGGACCTCATCTCACTAATCTTTCTCATTCCTGTTACACAAACGTACAGTTGTCATTTGCCCAACTTGTCTATCATCTTCTTCTTCCTGTTCAAATCTCCTAACTTTCTTCATCAATCAATCTCCTTCAAGATCACTTTCCATAAATCAACATTTAAGCATCTTTCCATGGATAACGGTTCATCTTTTGAGCCCAATCTTACACTCCAAACACGAAACAGTCTTCGTGACGCCTCCTTTTCGTCCTACTTGAATCAAGCTGAAGAAAACATGGTTCGAAATGATCACCACTATCGTATGAAATGCAAGTCCAAATCCGAAGAAGAAGAAGACGATGAAGAAATCGGTGTTTTTGGTGCTGAAAAGTACTTCAAAGGGGAAATTGAAGACGCAAGGAAGATACATCAACAGGATGATAAATTTGATCAAAGTTTCCCTGCAAAACTAAGAGGTGATGAAACAAGCATGCACACGCCAAGTGTTCGATCAAATGCCAGCTGCAATAGTCGCAGCGAATTGCTGCCTCGTGCGAAACAGTCTCCTGGAAAGATCGAAAACGAAACCAAAACCAAAACCAAAACTCTTCTTGCTCGATTTGGTTGTAATTGTCTCAGCAAGAAATCGACTCAAGTCAACGAGAAAAGATTCCCCCACGCGAAAGAGATATCAAAGCCACAAATGAAAAAAATATTAGATTTTGATGATAAAAATGGCCAGTTGTCGAGTAAACTGGCCGAGACGAAAACCAGAAATAATCACTTTAGCTTCCCGGTTTTGAATTCGAACGATATGAATTCAAATCCGAATTCGAGTTCGAATTCAAAATCTGGAAATTTGGCGGGTAAATTTCGAGGTGATAACAATAACAATAACAATAACAATGGCGGTCGTTTAAGCATTGGAAAGAAGCTAAGCTTGCTGAACGATTGGGATATGGATATTCCAAAGGGAGATGGAATGTACATCTCTTCAAGTAGGACGTACAACAAAGATGTAGATAGTGATTCCAGTTCCGATTTGTTTGAGATCGAGAGTTTTTCGCCCACCGGAGACAGTTCGTATTTAGGTCACCGGAAGTCGGAATCGAATTGTTACGCGCCTAGTGAGGTCAGCGTGGACTGGAGCGTGGTAACGGCGAGTGCCGCGGATTTCTCGGTGGTTTCCGATCACGAGGATGGACGGACGAGTGTCGGTAGTTGGAGAAATTCCGTCGGGAAAGCTTGGGTTACGGATAAGAAAGACGAGCAGAAAAAACGGCCTGGTATTCTTTCCGGTTGTGCGAGTCATAAAGCGGTGAGAGTGGCCGGAGATGAGTATAAGGTTAGCGGTGGCGAGGCGGGAGGGCGGCGGCGGTTATCGGATTCTGTGGCGGTTGGAGGTATGTTTCGAGGGGGAATAATTTGACCAGATTGATCCCACTGTTAACGAGTCGAAAGGGGGTCATGCTTCACAACTTTTGTACATTAGGCAATAATGTAAGTACATAGGGATTTACCGGTATATTTTACATGATAATAATCGGTATTATATGTTTTCTTCTTACTGAACTTTATTCTTATATTATTAGGTATGAAATAAAGCTATGTATCAAGATTTTAAAAGTTATAATTATAAAAGGATATTTTTATATGTTTTTGTTAAGGTTATTTTGGAGAGATAATATATCTGGTTCACTCAGCTATAATAAGTTTAGTGATTCTTATTTAAATTTTTTATTAAGTTTTTTATAAAGTAACCATTATACGGCTATGATGGCAAAGCTCTGGCTGGCCATCATCAGTATTGGATCAAAGTTACTTAAAATGTTCTAATCGCTCCAGAGGTTGTTAACAGATCGTAAAACGCTTGATAGCCGTCTCGTTGTAAGAAAGAGGTTAAGTTCATATTCGGAGTGGTAGCCGGAGCCTCCATCTAATTACAATAATTTTAAATTATCTCTTAATATAATAAAATTTGAAATCTAATTATGCAAAAAAAACTTAATCACTTAGTAAATGAAATTTCAATTAAATTAAATAGTAATTAATATATTTTTGAAACCCAATTATATATTAATTTTTACATATTTTGAATTTTGTTTTATATTATTATATATTGATATTTTTCACACCGTGTGTATGACACCATTACACGGGTTCTAAGATAGTTTTATTATAATCAACAAGTAATTTTGATTATCAAATGTCAATTTCTGGTGAAGTTTAAAGTTTTGTTTCTAGTCACTCTTTTATTAAATAACTCTATCTCTCGTAAATAATGATTTTAAATAATTAAATATCTAAAACTGATTCTAATATTTTATTAAAACTTACTAAATCATACAAAGATTTCAATAATATCTTATATTAAAATATAACTTTATAATTTTTAAATATTTATTATTTATTATTTATAATTTTTCATTATTTTATATTTCACCAATTACTGATGCGATTCAACATATAAATTTTTAAAAAAACTATTGATTCAATACAAATTAGATTTATCATTTATTCAAGTAATACAACTTTTTTAACCTAGATTTTTAATATACGGAATTATGTTTGACGATGGCCATGGAAAATATGGGCCGACTTCAAGTATATAATTAGAGGTCAAACTCAAAATTATTGCTATAGACAAATAGTGGCCTGGTAAGCAATCGACAAAATAGTGGGCGCCGGCGGTGAGTCGGTGAGCCCACCTAAACTTGGCCCACTACATATCATCTATATCTATACTTCTATACTATTATATAATAAAGATTGAGAGGAGGATGATTTAATTTTTTATAAAAATTAAGACACCTTATACATTTTTGATTGCATGGTATACATAATGACAATACCATATAAGTATACAATTACCATCTAATCCCTCTCCAAATTTTACAATTAAACACTCAATAATTATTATTAACCACATTAAAGCTCAACTCAACCATCCCATTAAAACCCTATTAAATCTTTATTTGAAAAATAAGTTGTATTTTTTTTATAATTTTTAAAATATAACATTTAGTAAATTTTTGATTGTACCATTATGACGTATTTTTTTTCTTTACGTTTTGATATAAATCTTATTCAAAATCGAGTTTTTGTAATAATGTACAAGTCGTTGAAACACGAACTTACAAGCCATTGAAGCATAGGGATTTCTCGTTTCCACGTGCTATTTTAATCAGTGTTACGATGGTTCTTTTTTTTTTCGTAGTAAATAGCAGTATATAGGTTCTAGAAACCGAACCTTATAAATTTTAAAACTTAACCGATATTGATTGAACAACATCGGTGTCACACCCCCAAAATTCACCAACGGAGTTTTACCGTTAGGGGCGTGACCTACCAGGATCTCAGTCATTAGTTACGTTGAACGACTCTATATGAGTTTAATAAAAACCACTAGTATTGCTCATAGTCACGATGCAACACTAGAAATGAAAACACTGATTTAATGTAAGAATGCGGAAGCGAAAAGTTAAACGAAAAGCATGCGCCAAAACAGTCGAGCCAAAAATAAATAATTCAACAATAAATAAAATAAATAGTCCTTGAGTTTGAAAATGATGGACTTCGAATGTATCCATGCCTTAGCTTGTGCTTGTACCTTAATGACCTGAGAAAACATGCTAAAACGTGTCAACACTAGGTTGGTGAGTTCATAGGTTTCAATGTTTGTAAAGTTTACTAGATAATACCATTTACAATTTATATCATAGGTAGCTAACCTAGTACATGTTACTAAAGCGTTTCGACAACGAAGTTGACTGTTTATGTTTGTACTGCCTCCCACCATGACTATCATAATCAATGGTGAATGTTTAGGTCAATGTTACACCCGTTCGACTTCCCGTCGTGTTAGCGCGACTAACGCGGGTGGGGCTTGTCAATGCCCAGTAGTACTACTCAAGATTACCTCGCTAACCCATATACTAACGGTTCGATAAGTAAGGACTTTCATGATATGTTTGCGCTTAGTACACAAGTGATATAAAAGAAATGTAAGATCTAAATGTTCGTACCCATGTTTTCTCCCCCAAGTTTAAAAAGTAAGAAAATGGGTCGTGAAACTCACCTTAGAGTATGTGCGAAAGAAAGCGAACTTAGAATGTTTGACGACTAACTGCAACCTATAAACACCGGTTTATAAGTGTGTGTTTGTGCAAGTTGATACGAACCCTAGGTATCCAAACAATCTCAATGTTTTAAGGGTTTAGAAAAGGTTTGCAAGTTTGACTCATGTTTGACCAAGTTTGACCCGACGACCCGTTGGTGACACGATGTATGAAATAGTGTTTGATTAATATAATACTTCCATATTATACACATAAGATCATGCAGGTAACACTTAGCAACAATTCCTTATTGTTCTAACAAACAAGCATGATTTCCAAAAATAGAAAGTTTCCAAAAATAGAAAGTTTCCAAAAATAGCAGGTTTCTATAAATAGCAGGTTTCTATAAATAGCAGGTTTCTATAAATAGTAAGTTTGTATAAATAGCAGGTTTTTATAAATAGTAAGTTTGTTCGGGACTCGTGTTTCCTGAAAACTATCATCATTGATATGTTTGTAGTATCACTCTAGCATGTTCTAGATCATCACATCTCATAACAATTGTTTAGAACTTAAACATGTAAATCATAATTCAAGACAAAGTTTCCAACTTTAGTAACCTATGACTAGCATGCGTGATTTCAAACACCTAACACGTTACAACAAGTTATTGTGTCCTATCCAACATAGATCTATCATCAAACCATGTCACGTATGTCTAAATCGCAAGTTATAGCCACTTTTAACAATTAAAGTTTCCTTATTTGGAAAGTTGGCAAAACCGGGTTATGTATTCAAAATCTGATTTCACAAATCATCTAAACATGTATCAAGTAGCATATAAACATCCTCATATCATTCAAATCACTTCTAGTATGTAAGATAGAATTCCTAAAAAGTTTCCACTATAAGTAAGTTAGGGTTTTTAAGCTTGTTTAACGAGATTTAAAGTACCAAATCCATCACGTATGATTTATCTAACATAATTATAATCATAACAAGTGTCAAACATCTCTAACATGCAATTCTACACCATTACATAATCAAAAAGTTTCAATATTTAACAAGTTACTAATCACATGGAGCTAGGGTTTTGCAAATAACCTTATAATCAACAAATACATGCAAAACTATAATAAAGTTAACATTTGTATTATAAAAATCCATGTTTGGATGAACTAGGGTTTTGATCTAAAATTTAGGAATCAAAAAGTGACGAAATTGAACGAAACGACTTACGTAGGAGTGTTAGAAACGTCGAGACTAGCACGTATCTACTTCCGGATTCACGATCGGGGCTCGAACGAAGGTCCTACGCTTGCTTGATTGATTCGGCCAAAGGGGGGGGGGGGTTCTTGAGGTCGACGGCAATAGGGTGGGTTAGGGTTTTGATATATATATATATTTTTAAACTTTTATCCCTATCTAATACTTAATGGGTAATTAAATTGGTCTGCGGGCTTAATTAAGGCCCATTATTCAATTTAACTAAATAATAACTTAATTAATAATAAAACCATTTAATTTTTATTTTTATAAAAATACTAACTTTTATAAAAATACCAAATACGCTTTACACACAATAAACACGTACGAAAACAATAATATCCACGTAATTCACGTAATCACGCAAAATCACATAAATTTCATAATTTATATTACATATAATTTATTAAATGTTCGTAATGTTAATTCCGATTAATCACCAACGTTCCGGGTTAGACTCGAGTGCGATCCGATGTGTGCGAACTAACTGACACATTTAATTAATCCTAATTAAATGCAATGTACGTGCGACTAACTGAGATAACTGAGTTTGTAACGCAAAATGTTTGAACTAACGAGGTTTGAGTTAACAGAGTTAACCTGAAAATGCCGGATGTCACATCATCCCCTTGTTGAAAGTACGAAAATTAAACGAAGTCCGTAACGTCTGAAACAAAAAGTTTTGGTTTGTCACATCATCCCCTTGTTGAAATAAATTTCGTCTCGAAATTTAGTTAGTACCTTCCGTGTTTTCCGTTGAATGTTTGAACAGGTGAGGATACTTTTTCATCATTTGATCCTCGCGTTCCCACGTGAACTCCGGTCCACGCTTCGAGTTCCAGCGAACTCTGACAATAGGTATTTTACTGCGCTTGAGGGTTTTGACCTCTCTGTCCATGATCTCAACTGGTTCCTCAATGAAACGTAGCTGTTCATCAATTTCCAACTCCTCGAGTGGAACTACAAGTGTCTCATCTGATAGGCACTTCTTTAGGTTTGAGACATGAAAAACATTGTGTACTCCATTAAGTGTATCTGGTAGGTTCAACTGATATGCTACTGGACCAATCCTTTTCACTATCTCGAATGGTCCAACGTAACGTGGGTTTAACTTTCCTCATTTTCCAAAACGAATCACACCTTTCCACGGTGAGACATTTAATAACACTTTATCTCCCACTTGGAATTCTAGCGGTTTTCTGCGTTTGTCTGCATAACTCTTTTGACGGTCACGAGCTGCCGCCATACGGTTTCGGATTTGCATGATTTTCTCTGAGGTTTCATGCACAAGTTCAGGACCAGTAAGTTGGCTATCTCCAACTTCAGCCCAACAAAGTGGTGATCGACACTTTCGCCCGTACAAAGCCTCGAACGGTGCGGCTTTGATGCTAGTATGATAGATGTTATTGTAAGAGAATTCCACTAAAGGCAAGTGAGTCTCCCAGCTATTACCAAAATCTATCACACAAGCCCTTAACATGTCTTCTAGGGTTTGTATGGTACGCTCACTCTGGCCATCTGTTTGAGGATGATACGCTGTGCTCATATCCAGGCGCGTGCCTAGAGCTTTCTGTAATGATTGCCAGAAACGTGAGGTGAATCGGGCGTCTCTATCGGAGATGATGGAGATTGGCACTCCATGTCGAGATACTACTTCTTTAAGGTAGAGACGAGTTAACTTTTCCATTTTATCGGTCTCTTTGATAGCAAGAAAATGAGCGGATTTTGTTAGGCGATCCACTATCACCCAGATTGTGTCACATCCAGTAGGGGTTCGGGGTAATTTGGTTATGAAATCCATGGAAATCTGCTCCCATTTCCACATTGGTATTTTCGGTTGTTGAAGTAATCCGGATGGCTTTTGGTACTCCACCTTGACCTTGGAACAAGTCAGGCACTTGCTCACGTAGGTGGCTATGTCGGCTTTCATGTTCGGCCACCAATATAAAACCTTGAGATCGTGATACATCTTGTCGGATCCCGGATGGATAGAGTATCGGGATTTGTGAGCTTCATCCATGACTAGATCTCTTAGGTTTCCATATACTGGTATCCATATTCGTTCTGCTAAGTAGCGAATACCATCTTCTTTAACCTCAAGTTGTTTCTCCATACCACGAGTGGATTCCAATGATAAGTTCTCATCTTTTAAAGCTTCGAGTTAGGCATTGCGGATTTGTTCGGGTAATCCTGTATGAATAGTGAGTTGTAATGCTCTAACTCGTCGGGGTTTGGTTTCTTTTCTGCTTAGGGCATCAGCGACCACGTTAGCTTTGCCCGGATGGTACTTGATTGCACAATCATAATCGTTTAGTAACTCGATCCAACGACGTTGACGCATGTTCAACTCTTTCTGCTCAAAAATATGCTGAAGACTCTTGTGATCGGTGTAGATGGTGCACTTGGTACCGTACAAGTAATGTCTCCATATCTTGAGCGCAAACACCACGGCTCCTAATTGCAAATCGTGAGTCGTGCAATTCTTTTCGTGGATTTTTAACTGTCGAGAAGCGTATGCAATAACTTTGTCGCGTTGCATAAACACACAACCGAGACCTTGGATGGAGGCATCACAATACACCACGAAGTCATCTGTTCCCTCTGGTAGAGATAAGATGGGTGCGCTACATAGTTTCTGCTTCAGTAGCTGGAATGCTGATTATTGAGTCTCGCTCTAATTATAGGGTTTATCTTTTTGAGTTAAGGAGGTGAGGGGTTGGGCAATCTTTGAGAATCCTTCGATAAAACGACGGTAGTATCCGGCCAATCCTAGGAATTGCCGAACTTCGGTTGGAGTTGTTGGTGCTACCCAATTTTTAATAGCTTCCACTTTGGCTGGATCGACATGTATTCCCTTCTCATTGATCACATGTCCTAAAAATTGAACCTCGCGAATCCAAAAATCGCATTTGGAAAACTTCGCGTACAACTGCTCCTATTTCAGTAGCTCAAGGATCAAACGCAGATGCTCCTCATGCTCTTCCCGACTCTTAGAGTATATGAGGATATCGTCAATGAAAACAATAACGAATTGGTCCAGGTAAGGTTTACACACACGGTTCATGAGGTCTATGAACACCGCGGGTGCGTTGGTTAATCCAAATGGCATGACCAAAAACTCGAAATGGCCGTACCGGGTTCTGAATGCAGTCTTGGATATATCCTCATCTCGAACTCTCAGCTGATGATCTCCAGACCTTAAATCGATTTTCGAGTAGAAACTTGACCCTTGAATTTGGTCGAATAAATCGTCAATGCGGGGTAGTGGGTAGCGGTTCTTAACTGTTACTTTGTTCAACTCTCAGTAATCAATGCACATGCGAAAAGTTCCATCTTTCTTTTTGACAAACAGGACTGGAGCTCCCCATGGTGATGAGCTCGGTCGGATGAAACCTTTCTCCAACAACTCTTGCAGTTGTGTGGATAGCTCCTGCAACTAGCTTGGTGCCAGTCTATAGGGTGCTCGAGCAATAGGCGCTGCTCCAAGTGTTAGGTCGATCTGGAATTCGACCTGACTATGGGGTGGAAGACCAGGTAGGTCTTCAGGAAATACTTCTGGGAATTCGCGAACGATAGGGATATCTTCTAACTTTTTCTCCTCGGAAGACTTGTCAGTGACAAGGGCTAGAATTGCGGTATGACCTTTACGCAGACACTTCTGAGCCTTCATGAAAGATATGATGCCCATGACCGCACCACTTCTTTCGCTCTAAACGGATAGGATCTCTCCACTAGGAAGGGGTATACGAATGATCTTCTCACTACAGATGATCTCGGCTTGGTTTTTAGACAACCAATTCATGCCCACAATTATGTCAAAACTGCCAAGTGTAACTAGCATGAGATCGATGTCGAGTTTGTGACCAGAAAGTTCTAACTTACATCCCTTGAGAATGTGGGTTGCCTCGATTACTTTACCGTCTGCTATCTCTACGGTATAATGGTGTTCTAATAAAGTTTGGTTTATTTCTAACTGACCACTAAGTTCTCTAGATATAAAACTTCTATCGGTGCCAGTATCAAAAAGTACAGAAGCAAAATGATCGTTTAAGAGAAACATACCGTTAACCACGTTCCGATCATTCCGAGCTTCTCCCGATCCAATCACAAATGCTCGACCCTTTGCACCATTTCCGTTGTTATTACCATTTCCACCCTGGTGGTTATTACCATTTCCATTACCGCCTTGATGATTGTTGCCATTTCCATTCCCGTTCCCGTTTCTCCTCAACTGCGGGCAATTTTTCTTGAAATGCCCTTCTTTACCACACTCAAAACAGCCTTTGGGTGCGTCTCCAGGTGGTGTCTGTTTGTTCTGCAGATATACTCTACAGTCTTTGGCAAAATGACTCATCTTTCCACACCGGCTGCAACGATACCGGTCACACGCTCCATGATGGTGGAAGTTACATTTATTGCACTTCGGGTATTTGCCAACATAAGAACCCTGATTCTGCTGAGAAGAGTTAGACTGAATGTTGTTCTTTGACAGTTCAAACTTACGGTGTTGCTGTTGCTGTTGCTGAGAAGGTGGGTTTGACTGGAAGGTTTTGGGGAATGAACTGTCAAACTTCCGCTTATTGTCAGTTGTCTTTGATAACGCACCTCTAGGGGGTAGGGTGCCCTCTGAGACTGTCTGATCGGTTAGCTTGTGAGCCAACCTGATTGCTTGTTGGATTGTAGTAGGATTAGAAGATGTTACCATGCTCTGAATTTGCGGAACCAGACCATCAATGAATTTCTCGAATCTCTTATAGGGAGGTGTTACCATTTGCGGACACAAGTTCGCCAGTTCATGCGAACGAGTAGTGTAGGCTTCGATTTCAGATCCCTCCATCTTGAGGTTCCAGAACTCGCCCTCAAGTTTCTACACTTTATCGCGGGGACAATACTCCTCCCGCAACATAATCTTAATCAATCTCGTTCCTTGGGCAGAAATTCTTGATTACCAAAGTTTTCAAGTCAGCCCACATCATCGCATCCACAATCTCGCTCCCTTTAGCTTGACGTACACCTTCCCACCAATGGGATGCTTCCTCCCTCAAGGAGTTAGCAGCAAATTTTACCACTTGATCCGTTCGGCACTCGCTCAGACGAATAGCAGCTTCCATACGGATCACCCAATCAAATGTAGCCACCGCGTCCTTCTTTCCAGTGAGTATCGGCGGGTCACATGCCTTAAAGGACTTATAATCACATCCGCGAGCAGGCGGTGCATTGTCGGTCTCATTGTTCTGAGCACCAATTGCCGCGCTAGACCCACCCACCGCATTGACCTGCTTCAATGCTTCTGCCAACAGACCTGGCAGAGAATTCTTCATCAATTCTGTGAATTCTCGAGCTATAGCTGCTCTCACTTCTGGTTCAAAAGTGAAAGGTTGCTCTTCAACCTGTGTCTGCTCAGCTTCATGCACACTAACCGCCGGTTCAGTGTGAACACCCCCAAAATCCACCAACGGAGTTTTACCGTTAGGGGCGTGACCTACCAGGATCTCAGTCATTAGTTACGTTGAACGACTCTATATGAGTTTAATAAAAACCACTAGTATTGCTCATAGTCACGATGCAACACTAGAAATGAAAACACTGATTTAATGTAAGAATGCGGAAACGAAAAGCATGCGCCAAAACAGTCGCGCCAAAAATAAATAATTCAACAATAAATAAAATAAATAGTCCTTGAGTTTGAAAATGATGGACTTCGAATGTATCCATGCCTTAGCTTGTGCTTGTACCTTAATGACCTGAGAAAACATGCTAAAACGTGTCAACACTAAGTTGGTGAGTTCATAGATTTCAATGTTTGTAAAGTTTACTAGATAATACCATTTACAATTTATATCATAGGTAGCTAACCTAGTACATGTTACTAAAGCGTTTCGACACCGAAGTTGACTGTTTATGTATGTACTGCCTCCCACCATGACTATCATAATCAATGGTGAATGTTTAGGTCAATGTTACACCCGTTCGACTTCCCGTCGTGTTAGCGCGACTAACGCGGGTGGGGCTTGTCAATGCCCAGTAGTACTACTCAAGATTACCTCGCTAACCCATATACTAACGGTTCGATAAGTAAGGACTTTCATGATATGTTTGCGCTTAGTACACAAGTGATATAATGTGAGGCCCCAAACCCGGGAGGCCTCACTTATTGGATTTACTCATTCACAAGCAGTTCTTAAACATGAATATCAGATAACGCAGCGGAAATTTCATTTAAACATAACTTAATCGTTGTTCATACATGCGGAAGCGTAAACATAGTTTAAAACATATTTACATCATAACTAAACATAACGGGATGCCAGTCTTCAAAAGCAGTCGGGTAACTCTTCATCTCTAGCCAAGCATCACCGTCCATCCTCAGAACCTACCTTAACCTGAATGTGTACACTTAAAAACGTCAGCTACGCTGGTGAGTTCTAGTTTTCGTTCGTTTTAAGAAATGGTTCATCATTCAAACATTCAATAGGGTTTAACATTCGTATAAGAAAACAGGGCCTTTCATTCGTAAACCTTCGCATATTTAAACACAATCATTTGTTTAAAACATTAACATTCATTTAAGTCATACATTATTATCTAAATCTGTATCGTTACGCGTCTCAATGTCCCCGTAGGAACTTTTAATGTTGTGGGCAACCGTTACGTATCGCCGTCATTGCCACAACCATACCACTACGTTGGGTCAACCGTTACGTATCGCCGTCATTGCCCAACCCTTCAATGCGTGGGGTCAACCGTTACGTATCGCCGTCATTGCCCAACACGCATCTTTCCTTTGGAAATTAACCGTTACGTATCGCCGTCATTAATTTCCCATTACCATTCAATACGTGGGGTCAACCGTTACGTATCGCCGTCATTGCCCAACACGCATCTTTCCTTTGGAAATCAACCGTTACGTATCGCCGTCATTGATTTCCCATTACCTCGTTCGCTTAGGATGATCGTCATCACCCGAGTAACCGTCGTTACTCCCTTTACCAGTTGTACAACATCAAAACCATTGACATGCCACAGAGACATTGCCCATGTTGTTCTTGTGGTAACTATGGCTCGCTGTCCATAATCTACCACAAGGCTGGGAATCACATTCCCAGACTTCATTCGTCAATTCCATTCATTCGACAGATTAGATTTGTAATGACTTCTTTAAAACCTTTGCCCCTTTTTGTTTTCTTTTCATAAAACCTTTCCTTCACTTTCAAAACCCTTTACCTTTTCATTAAACCATTTCTTTATAACATTCGTTCGTAAACATTCCGTTCATAAACTTTCTTTCCATAAATCCTTCGTTCCAAATCATTTCCTTTCGTAAACGTAGTTTCATAAAAAATCATTTTATAAAACATCATTTCATAAAACATCATTTCATACGTGTACACACCAGCCCGAAAACATTATATAAAAACATTTAAAAGAGGGCTTCTAGAACTCACCTTATAAGCTAGTCTCGGTAACCACGTCACTTCCGATCTGAATTGAGTAGTTACATACACATCAGATCATTACCGACTCTAACGGTTTAACCATTCTAGACATACTAATCTCTACTCAACAGCCTGATGTATGCGCACTTAGCAAGTGCGCAGACCCGGCTGCCTGCGCACTTAGCAAGTGCGCAGACCCTGCCTCCTGCGCACTTAGCAAGTGCGCAGGTCCTTCCTCCTGCGCACTTAGCAAGTGCGCAGGTTCCTCCTCCTGCGCACTTAGCAAGTGCGCAGGACCTGCTCCGTGCGCACTTAGCAAGTGCGCACGACCTGTTCTTCGCGAAAAACCCTAACTTTCGCATTCGGTCTGATCATGTAAAGATCCCGAACATGTTGCATCCAAAACGTTCGTTTTCCCTTAGGGATCTCAAATCTATGATTATTTATCAGATTCATCCGTTCAAACCTTGCCTTTTCACCCAAAACCCGAAAAACCCAAAAACGAACTAAAACTCAGATTTAGGTCGGATCGTTACCTGAATCGAGCTTCTGATCTGGAGGTTCTTCTCACGAGTGCAAGAGACACGAGCGGGTGCAATCTTGTGCGATTCCGACACTTTCTCTCTCTATGGTTTTCTCTCTCTAGAATTGCAAATGAGAGAAAAATGTGGTGACCCTGGCTATTTATAGGGGAGACCTCCCCAAGCCCGGTTCGCGACTGACCCGGCCCGACTTCGGCCCGCTTGAACTCGTTAACTTTATTTCTCGACATTTTGGGATGTTACATATAAAAAAAATGTAAGATCTAAATGTTCGTACCCATGTTTTCTCCCCCAAGTTTAAAAAGTAAGAAAAGGGGCCGTGAAACTCACCTTAGAGTATGTGCGAAAGAAAGCGAACTTAGAATGCTTGACGACTAACTGCCACCTATAAACACCAGTTTATAAGTGTGTGTTTGTGCAAGTTGATACGAACCCTAAGTATCCAAACAATCTCATTGTTTTAAGGGTTTAGAAAAGGTTTGCAAGTTTGACTCATGTTTGACCAAGTTTGACCCGACGACCCGTTGGTGACACGATGTATGAAATAGTGTTTGATTAATATAATACTTCCATATTACACACATAAGATCATGCAGGTAACACTTAGCAACAATTCCTTATTGTTCTAACAAACAAGCATGATTTCCAAAAATAGAAAGTTTCCAAAAATAGAAAGTTTCCAAAAATAGCAGGTTTCTATAAATAGCAGGTTTCTATAAATAGCATGTTTCTATAAATAGCAGGTTTCTAAAAATAGTAAGTTTGTAATGTAAGGCCCCAAACCCGGGAGGCCTCACTTGTTGGATTTACTCATCAACACATAACACTTTAAACATAAGACATTCATTAACACAGCGGAAACATAACATGTCTAATACAACTTGTCTCTAACTCTATCAACTTAAAACATAACATAAAACATAATCGGGATGCCAGACACTGATCTTCGGGTAACTCTTCTCTCTAAGCCAAGCATCCACATCCATCAACTAAACCTGCACTTAACTGATATGCATACTAAAAATCAGCAACGCTGAGTGAGTTCTAACGTTTACTTTAAATCATTTATACAAAAGATTTACTAATACATACATACATACTGCCCTTAAGGCAAAACTTTACATACTACACTTTTCAAAACATAATTTAATACATTCATAAAGTATCCGTCAATTCCTTGTCACTGTTGGTACTGTCCTCGTGATCAATACCGCTTAACCGTCAATTCTTATCACTGCTGGTATTGTCCTCGTGATCAGTACCACTTAACCGTCAATTCATCTTTACTATACTGCCCTCATGGCTTACATCCATGAACCGACAAGTACTTGGTCAATGCCCCCATGGCTTACACCATGAACCGACACTACCGCTTATCCGTCAATTCCTGTTACATACTAGTATTGTCCTCGTGATCAATACCTTCTGGGTCCTCGTGACCCAATGATGTTGTCCTTGCGAGCAACACCACATGACACGATGTTGTCCTCGTGATCAACACCGGGTATTGTCCTCGTGATGAATACCGCTTAACTGGTACATGGGGGATTGCGTAGTCCCCCGAGCAACCGCCGTCACTCATTCCAATTGTACAACTGTTAACGAGCCACCGATACTCTTACTAATGGGTAGCACCCATATCTGACATCTTGTACAAGTAACATCTGTCCCAAGGACCTTTACAAACTGGTACACATTCCCGAAGGAAAGCTGTTCACTTTACTGTTCATAAAACTTTCTGTAAATCTTGTTCATAACTTTCATATATATATAATATGCCTTTGTTTATGTATATAAAAATATAGTAAACGCTTGCCATAAAATATAACTTGCTCACTGAAAACATACTAGCACATATATCATGCCTTTGTTTATGTATATAGAAATATAGTAAACGCTTGCCAAATGATATAACTTACTTTACTGAAAACATACTAGCACATATATCATGCCTTTGTTTATGTATATAGAAATATAATAAACGCTTGCCATAATATAGATATACTTTCCTCAAAACGTACTTTTGCCTCTTTTAAACTTTTCACTAAAACATAGCTTTTCACTTCAGTTTATAATATATAAAATATAATAAACACTTTACACTAAGTATGCACACCACCCCTAAAGAAGGCAAAAAGGGGATTAGAACTCACCTGGTAAGCTAATTCGGGTTGTCCTAAACAAGGTCCAACAACGTCACTTCCGATCTGAATTGATTAGTTAAATATACATCAGACCATTACCGACTCTAATGGTTTAACTACTCTAACATAATGACTTCACTTAATCAGACCTGATGCCTGCGCACTTAGCAAGTGCGCAGACTCCGCTTCCTGCGCACTTAGCAAGTGCGCAGGTTCCTCTTCCTGCGCACTTAGCAAGTGCGCAGACTTCCCTTCCTGCGCACTTGAGCAGGTTCCTCTTCCTGCGCACTTAGCAAGTGCGCAGGACCTGCTCGGTGCGCACTTAGCAAGTGCGCACGACCTGTTCTTGGCGAAAAACCCTAACTTTCGCATTCGGGCCTGATCACTTCAAGATCTCAAACCTGTTTGCATTCAAAACGTTCGTTTTCCATTAAGGAACTCAAATCTATGCTTATCTTTCAGTTTCATCCGTTCAAACATAACATTTTCACCCAAAAACGAACAAGAACTAAGATCTAGGAGAATCGGTTACCTGTAATCACTTCCTTTTCGTTGCTAAACACTCACGAGACTCTTGCTAATGATCCTTGAGGCTCTAATCCGAAAACTGGGACTTTCTCTCTCTAGACTCTCTCTCTCCTCTCTCTCTAAAAAAACGAAAATGGATGATGCAAATGAGGGCTTTTGGCTGATCTTGAGGCTTATAAGGGCCCAAACTTGCCCCTTTCGGCCCATACATCCCGGCCCAAGCCCGCTTCTCTTCTCCTTATTAAAGTTTTAATTTTCTCGTGAATTCTTTCGCGCTCTAAAACTCGGGATGTTACATGTAAAAATAGCAGGTTTCTATAAATAGTAAGTTTGTTCGGGACTCGTGTTTCCTGGAAACTATCATCATTGATATGTTTGTAGTATCACTCTAGCATGTTCTAGATCGTCACATCTCATAACAATTGTCTAGAACTTAAACATGTAAATCATAATTCAAGACAAAGTTTCCAACTTTAGTAACCTATGACTAGCATGCGTGATTTCAAACACCTAACACGTTACAACAAGTTATTGTGTCCTATCCAACATATATCTATCATCAAACCATGTCACGTATGTCTAAATAGCAAGTTATAGCCACTTTTAACAATTAAAGTTTTCTTATTTGGAAAGTTGGCAAAACCGGGTTATGTATTCAAAATCTGATTTCACAAATCATCTAAACATGTATCAAGTAGCATATAAACATCCTCATATCATTCAAATCACTTCTAGTATGTAAGATAGAATTCCTAAAAAGTTTCTATTATAAGTAAGTTAGGGTTTTTAAGCTTGTTTAACGAGATTTAAAGTACCAAATCCATCACGTATGATTTATCTAACATAATTATAATCATAACAAGTGTCAAACATCTCTAACATGCGATTCTACACCATTACATAATCAAAAAGTTTCAATATTTAACAAGTTACTAATCACATGGAGCTAGGGTTTTGCAAATAACCATATAATCAACAAATACATGCAAAACAATAATAACGTTAACATTTTTATTATAAAAATCCATGTTTGGATGAACTAGGGTTTTGATTTAAAATTTAGGAATCAAAAAGTGACTAAATTGAACGAAATGACTTACGTAGGAGTGTTAGAAACGTTGAGACTAGCACGTATCTACTTCCAGATTCACGATCGGGGCTCGAACGAAGGTCCTACGCTTGCTTGATTGATTCGGCCGGGGGGGGGGGGGTTCTTGAGGTCGACGGCAATAGGGTGGGTTAGGGTTTTGATATATATATATATATATTTTTTAAACTTTTATCATTATCTAATACTTAATGGGTAATTAAATTGGTCTGCGGGCTTAATTAAGGCCCATTATTCAATTTAACTAAATAATAACTTAATTAATAATAAAACCATTTAATTTTTATTTTTATAAAAATACTAACTTTTATAAAAATACCAAATACGCTTTACACACAATAAACACGTACGAAAACAATAATATCCACGTAATTCACGTAATCATGCAAAATCACATAAATTTCATAATTTATATTACATATAATTTATTAAATGTTCGTAATGTTAATTCCGATTAATCACCAACGTTCCGGGTTAGACTCGAGTGCGATCCGATGTGTGCGAACTAACTGACACATTTAATTAATCCTAATTAAATGCAATGTACGTGCGACTAACTGAGATAACTGAGTTTGTAACGCAAAATGTTTGAACTAACGAGGTTTGAGTTAACGGAGTTAACCTGAAAATGCCGGATGTCACATCATCCCCTTGTTGAAAGAATTTTCGTCCCAAAAATTAAACGAAGTCCGTAACGTCTGAAACAAAAAGTTTAGGTTTGTCACAATCGGTACTGCCGTAGGTATTATCGGAACCGGCATAACTATTTGTTCTTTCGATTGATGTTAAACACATTTCTATATCATTTTGGGTAAATACTAATTTTTTTCACGTTCTCAATTTGGTTTGTTATACTGTGTGCCGGTTCCAAGCGGTTACCGTAACGACCCGAACCGACATCAATCGAAACCCCACTATATTCGTTTGAAATAAAACATCATATTTTATTCATAAACTAGTTTAGAATCCGGTGTATTATATGGGTTAAATCAATGTAATATTATATTCTAAGTAATAAAAATTTATGTTTTTAAAAACCTATGTATTACACCGGTTGAATAAACCCGTGTATTACATGTATAATGTAATCTGTTACCACATACGCGAGTCAAAATATGTTTTAAAAAAATGTATTTTGACGTGACAGTTATAAATTATGTTAAGATCATTTTTAAAACATTTTTTTTCATTCGAGTATTAATTTCTTTATATAATTGATATATGTTAGGTAATATTAAATTCATTTACTTAATGATATAATAATCATTTATAATTAAATAATAAGTATCCATAATTAGATTAAAATTTAATAGTAGAGAGAGGCAGAAAAACCATGTTAAGAATGCAACAAAAACTGACATGTGTTTCAAAATTTACTTTTTTATTAGGTAGTATAGATATAGATTTTCAAGATGATACAAATCTTTTTCTTACTATTAAGTATTAAATATTTAATTGATAAGATCTATTTCCTTTTTAAATGAAAATCCATATATGCTTTAATTATTTAATTTCAACCTTCATTGTGTTGTTATTTGATTTATTTTGAATATGATACAAATAAAATTCTGGTTAATAACGCAAAATAATAATATACTTATTTAAATATTCTGTATTAATAGTTATACTTTGAAAGTTTGAGACACCACTTCGTTAACGTGTTTATTTTTGTAATTTATCAATCTATATGAACCGTTTTAGAAAACAAGTTGTTATTTTATAACATCGGAAAAGAAAACTTAGACTTATCGATAATTAATAATATAAAATATTGTAATAATCAGTTTATTGGTATTTTATGAAATTTTTGTTCATATAAATGAATATATCTTTTTTCATTTTTTTAATCAGTTTATTGGTATTTTATGAAATTACCTATAAATGATGTTCATATCATTATTCTAATAAATGATTCCAAATAATGTCACGTGTTATCATCGTATTTTTCCTCACCAAAATTTTCTAATTTTCCCTATTTTTAGTAAGTTTGAATTTTAAAATTTAATTATGTTAATGTTTTAATTTTTTAAAAAAGATAATATAAAATTTAAATTCTAATTATTACTTAATTATGGAAACAAAAAATTTTATTTCTTATTTTACACATAATTATTATATTTATTTTTCTATTAAAAACTTTATGTAATACATGTGTATATAATCTAGTAAAGGAATATATCTTTTTTTATTTTTTTTTCCTTCCTAAAATGGTTGCATAAGTAAGCCAAAGAGGATGTTATCAAGCATAATACTTTTATTTTTATTTTTATTTTTTGAACGGCTTCAAGCATAATTAGTTAATCACAAAATAAAAAAATATATAAGTTTTATGGCGAGCAAACAATGGAGGGACTTTAATAGTGTTGGGAAGCAAATTCATCTTGGAAAAGTTTACGATGATATCAAGGAAAAATCATAAAAATAGTGTTCTTGCTTTTTGGCTTGTGATTGTATTTGGGTGTTGCTAGTTCCCCGCTAGCTTTTTCTATTAGAATCTCTCATTGTTGTTGTTAAAAAAGAATCTATTTATATCAGAATAAATTTATATATCTAGCAATCAGATACGTGATTTTATAGTCACATATCTATTTTTATATAATAACTGGTTTAGATCCTGTGTTCATACACGGGGTGAACAATATCAATATATAAATTTTTAAAATTTTTATGTATATATTTTACAGTCGTAAAAGTATATTACATATACTAAGAATAGAAACAAACTCAAAATATGTAAAAAATAATATATAATTGGATTTTAAAAATACGATAATTACCATTTAATGTAATATTTATTATTTGATTAAAATAAAAGTTACATAATTAAATTTTAAAGTTTATTATAATAACGGATAATTTAAAATAAATGTGTTTTATTAGATTAATTAGTATTTTCTTTACATGTATATTATTATTAAAAGAAGTGCATTAAATAAGAAATAGAGGCGGGAAAAAAATGATGAGATCGAATATGGAGACGACACGTGGCACTAAAAAACTTTTATTTATTATATAGTATAGATTGTATATGAACAATGAATACACAATTATAAGAAGTAAATAAATTTTTAAGTATACATAAGTGTAAAAGTAGATATTTGAATCTTATTTGTGTAACGCTTATTACAGACATACACAAAATTATGTTTAGGATGTAAATTTGATTCGTCTATCATTTGTTATGATTAAACAAAAAATCCATTTTAAACATACACAAATATAAAAAAAATAGATATTCAAGTATTAATCTTTGTATAATTTATGAAGCTTGTTACAAAGTTATATATATACCCATACTATGATACTAAACTCGGCTGCATTAGTTTAAGTAAACATTCCTCTAGTATGCCTTTAATATATAAGAGTATTCGTATTAGGTTATGTGTAATGGTTACATGCGGCTCACGCCCCATGACTGGCCTCACCCCCCCCCCCACTCATAACGCCCGGGGAGGGGGGAGGGGGGTGTTCCACATCTCATTCCCCGTATTAGGTTGTGTAGCTAAAATCATTTTTATCTCTAAATTTTATTTTAACTTTTAAAATGCCTTTCACGTCTCATTCCTCGTATCTATCTCTATTCAATTAAATAATAATTTTTATTTCTTTTTTTATTATTTGTTGTCTTTCTTTTATTTACATCCATCACAAACATATAAGGAATGAATATGGGAAATTAATATCGAGTCCCTAAATATGAGGAATGGGAAATGATCCCTAAGACCATGTGTAATGGTCATCTTTTACTAATAACTTTAAAAGGTTTCAACGTATTAAACTATTATTATCATAAAAAGATCAATATAAATATATCATGAATTCGACAAATGTTAATTTCTTAATGTAATGACGAACGTATCATCACAAACATACTGTTGGTGTGTTGCACAACCTTGATTTAACGCATCATATATCAAAATTCAGAAAAGGAAACTATGATTGACATTTTAGGGATGGTATTGTTGGTGAGTAGTAGACCTAGTAGAATTATCGATCCAAATTACAAAATGATCTAATCTCTTATCATCATTTTATAGTTTTATAAATAATTAAATAATTAAATCTATTACATAATATGGACTGTATTATGTTTTAACCCTGTTTAGCGAATCATGTCAATAAATTAACAAGATAAACGTGTCGCGTCATTCATAATATTGAAGTGCTTATATTCAATCATGTTAAATATGCGTCGTGTTATGTAACTGGTTTATTAAACATATATGAGTCGGTGTTTAAAAAAAATGACACATTCAGTTAAATGTGTCATGTTCGGATAATTAGTCATGTTAAACGAGTCATGTAAAATAAATTGTCGCACAGTTTTTTGAATACCCAAAAACCATATGTACTTTTCTATGTATAACATCATCTCAAAAATCATATGTAAGCTTTGCCAATGCCAGCTCTATGATCATAATTAATGACTTTCTCAGCCCAACCACATCCTCTTAAAAGCAGTCTACTTTAAAGTTTAAACACTACCTTTCTCAATGATATACATACTTCTCATCCAAAAATCTTTATATACATAACCAATTCCTTCATTTTCTCTTCTCTTTTTCGGTTACTAAACTCGCAACATGATTGCGTCGGATGCCTCGTGCTCCTACGCGAATGGAGGCACTACAAAAAAGATCGTAGACGTCGATGAACTTGGGGTTTTTGGAGCCGAGAAGTACTTCAAAGGAGTAATAGATGAAGAAGTTCTAAGAACATCCAATAACGGTGTCTGTTATCATCCAAACCGACTACAAGAAGAACATAAAGGAGTATCATGTCGGTTAGCTAAATCGAAAACCGTGTCAAGCGTTCGTTCTGACTCGAGTTGGAATAGCCGGAGGGGGTTGTTGGTTAGTAATGGCAACAATCAAAGCAACAAAACCAGTTTCAAAAGCTGGTTAGCTAGTCTTGCTTGCAATTGCAATGACATAGTCAAACAGCCTGTTAAAGGGGGTGATTTGGGTCAGAAAGCCAGTTTTAGAAGCTTGTTAGCTAATCTTGGTTGCAACTGCAGTCACAAAGATTCGGTAAAGATTACCGAAGTCAAACAGCCTGTTAAAGGTAGTAATTCGGGTCAGAAAATAAGGTCGTCATCGAGTAGATGGGCTGATAAGGATGTTAATATCAGAAGAGAAGACTGCTTCATGTTTCCGGTTTTGAATCCTTCAACGGTGGATACGAAGCATGCGAAGCCAACAGAAGTTGAACAAGAACACGAACACGAAGGGAAAAAGTCTTTTAGTTTGGAGAGGAAGCTAACCATGTTGAATTTGAACACAGCAACAACTCCGAAATTGGAAGTTCTAGAAAGTTCTAGAAACGCAGGACAAAACGATACGGGAAGTGATGCAAGCTCGGATTTATTTGAACTCGAGAGCTTCACGACTAACGAGAATAACTCGTTTCTTGCTCGACAAGCAACCGAAAATAACGGGTATGCACCGAGTGAGGCTAGTGTAGATTGGAGTGTTGTTACTGACCGCACGTCAGATTTATCAGCTCCTCGGGATGTGACGGCCAGTACAAAACAGAGGGCTTTCAGCGACGGAAGAGTTTCTTCTGGGATACTCTCGAGATGTACAAGTCTTAAAGCGGTGAGAGTTTCTGGTGATGAAGAAGGTGTGATCAGTGGCGGCGATAAGGCTGCAGTTGTTGTGTCCCCCACCAGGCGCGAGTGGTGCCACCGGTTGGATTCGGCCACACCGATAGCGAAAATCCAAGCAGACAACAGGTTGATAGGTGCGGGTCTGATTTGCACAAGATCCAAATAGGACTTCGAGTTACACATGCTTCAAACCACTATTACATGCAGCAAAAGTAGATTACTTTTATTAACTGATTATTGTAACTTAATTAAATACACAAAACTATACTTCCAAATTTAGTGGTCAAATAAACAAGTTTTAGATAGTCAACTTCAATACTTCATATACTGCAATGTATTCAATTTATTAAAAGTGATTATTGAATATCATATACTTATGTTCAGAATGTCATTCAAACACCAAAGTACATTGTCAATGAATCCCAAAAACAAAGTGGCACAAGACATTAGAGATTTTCAACTGATTCTAATTTCCATTGAAGCACCTCCAGTAAGCTGTTCTGAAACCACACGCACGCGGTCAAAAATACAAAGGCGGCTCGCAGCGACGTGCAAAAGCGCCAAATTGCGTCTACGCATGTGCGAGTTACCCTAAAGGTCCCCGCTAGTTACCTTAAAAGGCCACAATAGCTAAGGACTAAGGAGTGCTCTTTCTTATATACCCCTCAAAGGTATATCATCTCACCAACGTGAGACAAGTTTCCCTTACTTTTCTACCAAAAAAAAACTTTAAATTTTCTCTTGAAAAGTGTAGGAAGCAATCAAAGTTTTAATCAAATCTATTTAACGGTTAAGATTAAAACAATGGCAATTTCGTAAATAATTAGAAGTTAGAGTTGGTTGGAAGGGGTACAAGAGGAATTCTCCTCTTATATTAATTTTTTTCACTAAATACTAGCTGGTCAATTTTTTTAAATTCAAATAACTTTTAAATGGTATTTTTGGATATTTATTCTTTTTAATATTAGCATAGTATTCATATATAACTTTTTTAAAGTAACATTTTTTAAAAAGATATAATACACTGTACGATACAAAGTGATGATATACCAAATTACAAAGTGTTGATATACCATTTACAAAGAAGTGTTATAATATTTGCAAATTGATATTATGTTGTTATACGCGGTATAAACATGTGTACATAAATGGACGTAATTAACCAGGAGCATTAAAACCACTCATGTACATGTGTCACCACCTCGTTGGCCTTTAATAACTAGTAGCAGGTAAGTGGCCACCTCGCTAATAAAATCCTGTGGGCCGTCTTTCATGCATCGATATATTAAAAAAAACTAAAATTAGACGAGTGTTTTTATGCCAAGCTAACCTGAATTGTACTTAAATTCACTCAAATCAATTCTACATGTTATCCAAGTGTTGCCCCACCCATCCCATCCTATCACTTCCACTTTAGACCAAAAACTTCAACTTGCCATGCATATTAGTGTGAATACACACACTTGGTGCAAGCACATGAGTGTGTCTAGGATCCTTAGGTCAAAAATTGAGCAACCACATGCCCGAAAGAGAAGGAACGATGATTTATTTTCTTCAAATGCAGGTAAGTGTTGAAATCATACCAATAATGTAGGGACTTCTGTGGGGTGTGGGGGAGGCGATAAAGACAATTGGATATGTATGTTGTCACATTAAATTCATCGACTGAAAGCTAAGCCTTCCGAAGCATATCTTTGAGTTCATGATAGATTTTTGTAAATTATGTAAACATATATGGTCTTATGAAATTATATTTTAAAAAATATCCAGAAGTAATCTAAATTGGTTCAACTTCCATAAATAGAAAAGATAATTTAATACTTTTGGTAATTTTGACAGGTGAAATATGAAGTCATGCATATGTGGAGTTATTTTCCAAAATAGTGTAGTTAGAAAACTTATTTACCAATTGGCTGTAGTTGAAAAATTATTTATCAAAATGGGTGTTTTTCATTTATTGTTTTATTTTTAACTAACCTATTCTTATGCATTTGTGGCCTCGATGACACAATCTTGGAGTTTACAGGACCACATTCTTCGGGGTTGTGATATTGATGGGTTAGACTCTGATTATTGGTGTGCGATGGATCGCTTGCGCATCTCCCTTCCTGATTTCGATCTTAGCGGTTTCTCTAATAAGGACACCGCCCCCCTAAAGCCCAACATGCTTTGGCGAATGCTTTATTTAGCAGAATCGTTCAGAATTTGGGAGTAAAGTTTGATTTATCATCTCGCCAAAAAGCGGTGTTTGAATGTCTCCGGGCTCCTCGGGCCCAAGATTTTCTAACAGTTAATCCCCATTGAAGGACTGGGCCAGCATATGTCGGCTGTGGAGTACCGGGCTATCCTCAAGTATCGGCTAATGATCCCCTTGTTTCCGACTGATAAGCCCTGCCCAGTTTGCCGCAAGGCTTGTTTGGATTCTTTTGGCGAGCATGCGGTCCATTGCAAAGAGTTACCCGGGTTTAAATACAGGCATGATTTGGTTAGGGATGTTCTTTGTGATGTTCTCAAACGGGCATGAATTTCTGCTAAAAAAGAGGCTCCCGTGAACTTTCTGACAGATCCGCTTGAAGGGAGGTCTACTCTACGGCCGGCTGATATTCTTGTGTTTGGTTGGGCAGGGGGGAAACACGCTTGTGTGGACCTTACAGGAGTGTCCCCTCTTGTGGGGCTCAGGGACAATGAGGTTGTGGCGGGTCATGCTGTAATATCCCGAATTTTTTCGACTTCTTGACACGTGTTAAATTCTTGAAAATTTGTTAGTTTATAATTTTATAAATATTATATATTTTTATACTAAAATTTTATAAACTTGAGTCGCATAAAGATTATAAATAAAACTTATCAAACTCATTTGGTTTTATAAAAATAAAACATGTTTAATTGTTTATAAAGTCCGGGGACTAAAACTGCAAATTTCAGAACTGTTTAAAACTTAAAATTTAAGTTTTTACATAAAAGAATAAAGGCTGGAAACTATAGGAACTTGTTGTGTAATTTACGCAAACTCCCAGACCCAGAACCGGTCCTAGGTTCGAGTCCCGCAACCCTCGGTTCTTGTCCCTTTTCACGCGAAAATCACGATTTCGTCCAGGTTCACTGAACCTCGGGCTCGTCTCTCGCGTGCGACCCGTCCCCAAGGTGTAATGATGACCAATTTTGATCGAGGCCGCGCATGGAGTCGGCATTTACTACGAGCGGCTCAACCACCCGCCCACAACCCGTTCACGCAATAAATGCTAAAATTAGTTATAAATACCGACTCATACTGTCACACCCCGAAAACGACGATTCGCAGCGGAAACGAGACGTAAGCATGGTGGTCACGTAAGTTGGAGCCCAATGATAATAAGCAAACACATTTATTTAAAACATCGGAAATGTTCAACGAGATAAAAGAAAAGTCTTACATTTATCCAAATTTAAAAGCATTGAAATTTAAAACACGAGTTTTAATGATCCAACACACGAGGATCCAAAATAAAGTTTAAAATGTCCCAACAGAAATCCGATGCAAGCGTTTGCCCAAAAGCCCGTTTTCATAACCGCGCGAGAGCATCTAAGTACCTGAAAAACATGCTTAAAAACATCAACATAAAGTTGAGCGAGTTTCACGGGTTTAACGATAACATAAACGAATTTAACGAACTATCAAGTAACTTGGACAAACATGTGATATGTCATAAGCTTGCAAGGAATACAACATGATGACAGTACCTAGAGCTTATAATCAAACCGAGACACGAATACAACATATCCCCACGAATCCTTTCAAAATATATTCTCTCGTACGAACGACCGATCAGCGCTACTGATCACGAGAGTGGGCAGTCAGTCCCAAATAGATCTATCAACACACCTTGCGGCCTACACGAGGCTAATGATTATAACGGCGGGGCTATTCATGAACGACATACATGAACACAAAACGAAAGCCCTTACTCGAGACCATCAAACGAACACATAACGTAAGTCCAGTATCATGATAAACGAACGAAAGCATGTTCTTCCCCCATAGTTTATAAAGCAACAAAATAGTTTAAAAAGGGGCCGTGAAAAACTCACCTTGATAACGAACGACGGAAAAACGAGTGTTAGCAAAAATTACGCCCACGAACGCTAACGGTGCCCTAAACATGAGGGATACATTACTAATTGAAACTCACGTCTTACTAGCAAGTTGTTCACCCATCCTACTTAGACTTATAATATTTTTAAGAAAATATTTATTTGAACGACCCGTTGGTGACTTCGACACGCGGTTATGTTTTTAACGAAAAATGGTGTATCATACACACATACGAAGACTTCAAGTGTTATTACCTAACAACGATCAACATGAAAGTATGAAACTAGTAACATATATATATCTACTCATACATATGCTTATAGTTCTAAATCACATGTGAAAACACTAAAGTCACAATATTTGCACATAAGCACCTTTCAAGCAAAACGACTAACTTTTAAGGAACAAACTTCCAAATTTCTAACGCATGAGTTCATATAACATCATATATCATCAAAATATACTTAATAAAATATATTTCATCAAACAAAACAATCTTTCATTATTTTGACATAAAGTACCTATACATGGCAATTTCTAGCACATATGCGATAACCGAAACATCATACCACATAAGTAAACACATGGGTCATAACACTAACTCATCATATACATTATTAGCTGAAAATATGTCATAAAATAAGTTTAATTTGCTGTTTGAAATCAGACCTAACTAGCATTCATTTTTCAAGGCGGAAAACACCGATTTTACGACTAGTCATGCCTAAAATGTTATCCAAAAGCATCAAAACACCAAGGATCATATTATTTATTAAAAATATGGATTTTTAACATAAAATATAATCTTTTTACAGCCATATAATCAGACCTAACTTATCCATCATTTTACATGTAATAATCCATCATTTAAGTACCCTTTTTGTAACAAATCATGGTCAAAACTCTAGCTAATCATCACAACATAAAATACCCTTTTAGAGCTGATCATTATACATAAAATACATCATATTTATCACCTTATTTCCAGATTTCAAATAATCCTAACAATTCATGTACAAACCTAGCTTTTATCATGCTTTTTAAACCACAATCTTTAGTAACAAGCATCCAAACGTAGGGGTTTAAGATCCATACATAAAATAACAAGTTTTTATGTAATAATACACTTTATTTTTCTGTTTTAACTTGGTCATAACAAAATATTTGTTTGCATGCAAGAATCTAACATTATTCATCATCATTTTGCAAGATATGAACACATAAACACACATTCATTCACATGACTACATGCATGCATATATAAATACTAAAACCCTTTTATAAAAACCCTTATTTGCTGAATTTTAATGGTTCATAAAAAGTCTTTTAGTTGGTGATGAACAACTCTTGCAAGGATCACTATTTTTATCAAAGAAAAAGAAAGAAGCAAAGAAATATGAGGTTCATACCTCTTGAACTAAATCAAGGGAGATACTAGTGAAATGCAAGTTGATGGATGGTTTTGTTGAGTATTTGGCTCCACACTCTTGAATCTTCAAGAAAATGCTCCAAGAACACCAAAAACTCAAGAACACTTAGAGAAAAGATGATAGAAAGGTGTGGGATTGAAGTGAAGATTGAAGGGGTATTTATAGGTGGGGTGAGGGATGAATTCAGCCAAGAGAGGAGAGAGGAGAGAGGATTTGACATCTTCCATTCAAATTTCATGCAAGTTGAATGATCAAATTTGGTGGAGTGTAGTTTTGTACAAAGTGTATAAGGAATCAAATGAGTGTGTTTAACACTTGATTAGGGTGTGGGACCCACTTTTTATGGCTGATTTTTGGGAGAGAGAAAAGATGCCATCTTTTATTTTATAAACCTCTACACACATGTAGGTGATCTTTTATAAAAACTACAACACTTTTATAAAATGTTACCACTTTAAACATGGTTTTTCGTCAAAATAAAAATATATAAAATACCCACTAATTATTTGCTATCATAATTAGTGAAAATAATAATTTTTGCTAACAGTTCATTTTAACTCATCCGGTACGCGATTGTACCGGGTAAAACGCAACGAAAATCGTCGAAAGCGGTATTTAACACATTGCACATAAATTTCACACATAATCCACTAATATAAACCAGTTTATATAATTTTCATCAAAACTGATATTTTTATGGTTAACCGGGTCGTCACCAACGTTAAATACGGGCATTTTACCGATACGCGGTATCGAAATTTCTGAAATTTCACGAAATGCAAACCTATGCATACGAAGGGCTTTGCTAGACTTTATAATAACCTAATTAACTGAAATTAAGTCTAAGACACACACAATTAAATTGCAAACGCGTTCTAAGGTTTAACGGTAAATAACCTGAAAATTGCCGGATGTCACAGCCTCCCCTCCTTAAAGAAATTTCGTCCCGAAATTTTACGCTACAAAGCCTGGTTACGTGCAGACTTAAACAATTGAGGGTACTTCCGTTTCATCTCATCTTCACGTTCCCACGTGAACTCGGGACCACGCTTTGAATTCCATCTGACCTTGACCAACTTAATACGGCTTCGCCTGGTCTTGTGAATCTTCCAATCCGAGACCTCTACGGGCTCTTCACGAAAATGGAGCTTGTCATCAACACATACCTCACCTGGAGGTATCATGAGTGTCTCATCAGACAGACACTTTTTCAGATTGGACACATGGAATACGTTATGAACTCCACTCAGTTCTCGCGGTAACTGCAGTCGGTAAGCAACTGGTCCTACACGAGCAATAATCTTGTAAGGTCCAATGTAGCGGGGGCTAAGTTTATCATGCTTGCCAAACCTAGCTACCCCCTTCCAAGGAGAGACCCTCAGCATAACTCTGTCTCCCACTTGGAATGCTAATGGTTTCCTTCTTCTATCAGCGTATTTCTTCTGACGGTCCTGGGCAACCTTCAAACGATCACGGATCTTGAAAACCTTATCGGTAGTTTCCTGGATAAGCTCTGGTCCAGTTATATGCTTGTCACCAACTTCTGCCCAACAAAGCGGTGAGCGACATTTTCTCCCATACAGGGCTTCAAACGGAGCGGCTTTCAATCCAGTTTGGTAACTGTTATTATAAGAGAACTCAGCTAACGGTAGGTGAGTATCCCAACTTCCACCAAAGTCAATTACGCAGGCACGGAGCATGTCTTCTAAAATCTGGATGGTCCTCTCACTTTGACCATCACTCTGTGGATGATACGCAGTGCTTAAATCCAAACGAGTACCCAAGGCTTTTTGTAGTGACCGCCAAAACTTCGATGTGAAACGACTATCTCTATCGGAGATGATCGAAGTCGGAACACCATGTCGGGATACTACTTCCTTAAGGTATATGCTGGCCAATTTCTTCATTCGGTAAGATTCTTTCACGGGTAGGAAATGTGCCGATTTCGTCAAACGATCCACAATTACCCAGATGGAATCATAGCCACTAGACGTTCGGGGTAATTTGGTGATGAAATCCATGGCAATACAGTCCCATTTCCACTGCGGAATCTCCGGTTGTTGCAGAAGTCCAGAAGGCTTTTGGTATTCGGTCTTGACTTTTGCGCAAGTCAAACATTTACCAACGTATGATGCAATATCACCCTTCATGTTCGGCCACCAGTAGTGCTCCTTGATATCCTTATACATTTTTGTCGATCCTGGGTGAATCGAATATCTTGATTTATGGGCCTCATCCAAAACCATTTCTCGTAAATTGCCAGCCAGAGGCACCCATATTCTATCCATGAAGTACAAGGCATTGTCAGACTTGGGTATAAGTTCTCTAACCATACCACGAAGATTTTCATCCTTTAAATTCTCTTCCTTTAGAGCTTCTTGTTGTGCATCACGAATCTGAGCTGTGAGGTTTGTGTGAATGGTCAATCCTAACGCACGCACGCGTAAGGGCTTGACTCGCTCCTTCCTACTCAAGGCATCGGCCACGACATTAGCCTTGCCTGGGTGATAACGAATATCACAATCGTAGTCATTGAGCAATTCCATCCAACGTCTCTGCCTCATATTCAGCTCTTTCTGGTCAAAAATGTGCTGGAGACTCTTATGATCTGTAAAAATTGTGCACTTAGTACCGTAAAGGTAGTGCCTCCAAATTTTGAGTGCAAAAACCACCGCACCCAGTTCCAAATCATGTGTCGCATAATTCTGTTCATGCACCTTGAGTTGACGAGACGCATAAGCTATGACCTTTCCATTCTGCATTAGGACACAACCAAGACCTTGGCGAGAGGCATCACAGTACACCACGAATCCATCTGTCCCCTCAGGAAGAGACAAGATAGGGGCACTGCAAAGCTTCTTTTTCAACAATTGAAACGCTGCCTCTTGCTTTTCTCCCCAGATATACTCCTTGTCCTTCTGGGTCAATAGCGTTAGGGATTGCGCTATCTTGGAGAAATTCTCAATAAACCTTCGATAGTAACCCGCCAAACCTAGGAATTGTCGTACCTCGGTCGGACTCTTCGGCGCTTCCCAATTTTTAATTGCCTCAATCTTTGCTGGGTCCACGTGTATACCCTTCTCATTGATAACGTGTCCAAGAAAATGAACTTCTCGGATCCAGAACTCGCATTTGGAAAGTTTAGCATATAGCTTCTCATTCCTCAACATCTCCAAAATCAGCTTCAGATGGTGCTCGTGCTCTTCCTTGGTCCGTGAATAGATGAGTATATCATCGATAAACACTATCACGAACTTGTCCAAGTATGGTCTGCACACTCTATTCATGAGATCCATGAATACCGCAGGAGCGTTTGTCAAACCAAAAGGCATGACCAAAAACTCGTAATGACCATACCGGGTTCGGAATGCAGTCTTCGGAATATCTTCTTCAACAATCCTCAATTGATGGTAGCCTGAACGTAAATCGATCTTCGAATAATAACTCGATCCTTGCAGCTGATCGAACAAGTCGTCGATTCTCGGTAATGGATACCGATTCTTGATGGTAAGCTTGTTCAATTCTCGATAATCGATACACATCCGCATAGAACCATCTTTCTTTTTCACGAATAAAACCGGCGCTCCCCAGGGCGAGAAACTCGGTCTTATAAAACCTTTATCCAACAATTCTTGCAATTGCTTGGATAGCTCTTGCATTTCAGATGGTGCCAAACGATAAGGAGATCGAGATATCGGCGCTGCTCCGGACACTAGGTCAATCCTGAACTCGACTTGCCTTTGCGGTGGCAATCCAGGTAACTCTTCAGGAAATACCTCCGGATAATCACGAACTACAGGGATCTCTTCAAGCTTCTGCTCCTCAACCCTAGTGTCAACCACGTGGGCTAAGTATGCTGGGTATCCTTTTCGCAAATACTTCTGAGCTTTCATCATATTAACGATTCTCAAAGGGGCACTCTCATCACCTTGAATTTCCAACGGTTCACCAGTCGAAGGTAGAAGACGAACTATCTTCTTATCGCACACAATCTCTGCATGATTCTTTGATAACCAATCCATGCCAATAACGACATCGAAACTTCCAAGTTCTACTGGTAAAAGGTCAATACTATACATACGATCTCCCAAACGCAAGGTACACTCACGAAAAACTTCGTCGGCTTCTATTAATTTTCCGTTAGCTAACTCTATAGAATACTTAACATCTAATTTACTTGATTTTGAGCTAAGAAAAGGCTCAAAGTTTTTGGAAACAAAACTTTTATCGGCTCCGGTATCAAATAAAATGTAAGCATAACGGTCATTAACGAGAAACGTACCGGTAACAACCGATGGATCCTTTCGTGCTTTCTTGGACTCCATCACGAATGCTCTACCACGGTTTCCCTGGTTCTTCAGTTTTGGGCAATCCTTCCTAAAATGCCCTACAGTTCCACATTCAAAACATCCATGGTTCGATTCTTCTTTCTTCACACCCAATTTCACACGGCAGGTTTGGGCTTGATGTCCAAATTTGCCACAACGTTCACAGACGTTGCACTGACCAGTGTGAAAATAACCACATTTGTTGCACTTTGGGTTAGGACCCTGATACCTTCTTGTTTCCATGGTGTTGGCTGCATACATCCTTCCCTGATTCCTCCTTTTGTTCTGAGAGTTACTAGCATGACTCCCAGATCCTTCAGACCACTTACGCTTTCCTTTAGTTGGCAGTTTTCCTTTCTCAGTCGTTTTATCAACAACTTCCACTGGCTTCTTCCCTGAACCACTCTTCTTCAATGTCCCCATACGAACAGCATCGTCAGTCAGGGAGTGTGCTAATTGCACAGCACTCTGAATAGTCGTAGGGTTTGCTGACGTCACCATACTACGGATCTGAGATGCCAAGCCCCAGATATAACGCTCAATTCTTTTGTGCTCCGGTGTTACGAGATGGGGTACAAGTCGTGCCAATTGATGAAACTTGGACGTGTATTCCCTTACCTCAGCATCTACCATGGTCAAATTCCAGAATTCCGCTTCTAATTTTTGAATTTCGTTGCGTGGACAATACTCACGCAGCAACATTTCCTTCAACTGATCCCAAGTGAGACCATAGGCATTAGCCTCACCGAGACCCTGAATTTGAGTATTCCACCAGGTTAGAGCTTCATCCTGAAATGAACTTGTTGCATACTTCACGCGTTGAGCTGCAGTACAGTTACTTATGATCATCACAGACTCCATTTTCTCAATCCAGCGGACAATGCCGATTGGTCCTTCAGTTCCAGAAAAGAGTCGGGGCTGACATGCTTGAAAGGTCTTGTAAGAGCACCCTTCAATATGGTTCGCCTGGTTCACGTTCCGGTTGGCCGCTTCGTTAGCAAGGGCGGTGTTGACATGTTGCGAAATCAACTGGGCCAATTCCTCGGCCGTAGTGGGGAGTGGGTTAGCATTTTGGTTTTCTCTCCGCGGTGGCATGTTCCTTTTCCCAATACAAACAATACAACGAGTGAGACAATATATATCACGCAATATCCATGCCATTCATGTATGTACGAAAATAACTTAACAAACACCACGATAAACCAAAATCAACCACTTCATGTCATTTTTGTTAAAAATTAGAGTTCAAACTTAGATACATCATTAAACCAAATGATTACAAAAATGGGCGTGGTATACGACCAAACCCTAACAAGTTTCTCTAATATAACAAAATGAAAAGACATGAAATCAAAAGAAACAACATCCCCAAAGACATGAACTAACGGGTGTGGCGCGGGAAAACACCGATGCGAGCAACAGTGGCGGCGATCAGAACACACGTAACTGCAAGGGCTAGAGAGTCCTCGAGGCGCTCCTCAAGTGCATCCACACGCTGTAAGGCCTCAACCTCTCTGACTTCCGCTTCCATGGCTCTCGCGGTAGCCTCCTCGGCCATCTTTATTGCTTCTTCGGCCTTCTTCTCGCTCCCTTCCAACCTTCTCCTCAATTCAGCCATATCTTCTCGGGCCTGAACTTGATCTTTCTTCATAAGTTTCACATAGCCATCCACACGCTTAAACCTACGAGTAATCCTATCCATGCTAACTCCAATGGAATCTATCCTCGACTCCTCACGGGCACATCGAGCAGCTAGCAAGGGCACTGTGCGCTCGATGGGCTGACCAGTGAGGGGTAGCATCCTCTGAGAAGAAGAGGACTCACCAATATGGCGAATAATCGGTACGCCCTCTTCATTCGTCCATTCACGCACTTGCTCGGACAGCCAATCCCATTTTCTGGCGACAAAAGGTCTTGTCCTCTTAGGAGGACGCTCAACGATATAACCAACGGTTGCCGAATCATCATCATCTCTTTCGGCTAGCTTTCTCTTCTTAGCCGGTGACACTGATTTCCTAGCAGTAAACTTCAGAAGTGGACCTTCAGGATGTTCACGATAAGATCGATGAGATGGAAAACGTAATTCTACCGTTGTTGGCCTAACAGGCTCAATGGCAGTCATAGCGTCATCGTTCTCATGGACAGGGCTAATAGTCTCGGGGATCACTGGAATAGGCTCAACACTAGCTGGAGTCTCCTCCATAGGTTTCTTAACCAAAGGACTTGTCTCAACTGGCTCTTCCTCACTAGACTCCTTTTCATCATCAGATTCCTCTTCGCTAGACTCCTCTTCATTATCAGATTCCTCTTCGCTAGGCTCTTCTTCATTAGATGGTACCTCTTCATCTTCAGATTCTCCTATCCACCCATTCCCATAATACGGGTGATTAGCAAAATCTGGCATGTTCGGGTCAAATCCGAAATCAAATACCGAATCTGGAGACATCGGTGAAACTGGTGTGAACTCTGGCTCACTATCAGACGAGATCGAGATGACGGAAGGTGAAAGAGACATCTGTGACATGAAATATATACATGGTGTGAATAATTTTGCCAATAAATGTAAGCACGTACGTATGCAACACATTTAAGGCACGTAAGGGGTAAAGAGGATATCTTATACGTAAGCACATACGCATGCATACAACTAATGCACATAAGGAACAAAGGAATATTCTATTATATCTAATTAATAATAACACTTACTCCTAATATAAGATGCATGCGGTATGAAAACGTCTTTAACCCAAAAACCCAATTTTAAAAGTTATAGTCTAGATTTTTAAGAAAAACATTTTCTAGTTCGCTATAACCATGGGCTCTGATACCAACTTCTGTCACACCCCGAAAACGACGATTCGCAGCGGAAACGAGACGTAAGCATGGTGGTCACGTAAGTTGGAGCCCAATGATAATAAGCAAACACATTTATTTAAAACATCGGAAATGTTCAACGAGATAAAAGAAAAGTCTTACATTTATCCAAATTTAAAAGCATTGAAATTTAAAACACGAGTTTTAATGATCCAACACACGAGGATCCAAAATAAAGTTTAAAATGTCCCAACAGAAATCCGATGCAAGCGTTTGCCCAAAAGCCCGTTTTCATAACCGCGCGAGAGCATCTAAGTACCTGAAAAACATGCTTAAAAACATCAACATAAAGTTGAGCGAGTTTCACGGGTTTAACGATAACATAAACGAATTTAACGAACTATCAAGTAACTTGGACAAACATGTGATATGTCATAAGCTTGCAAGGAATACAACATGATGACAGTACCTAGAGCTTATAATCAAACCGAGACACGAATACAACATATCCCCACGAATCCTTTCAAAATATATTCTCTCGTACGAACGACCGATCAGCGCTACTGATCACGAGAGTGGGCAGTCAGTCCCAAATAGATCTATCAACACACCTTGCGGCCTACACGAGGCTAATGATTATAACGGCGGGGCTATTCATGAACGACATACATGAACACAAAACGAAAGCCCTTACTCGAGACCATCAAACGAACACATAACGTAAGTCCAGTATCATGATAAACGAACGAAAGCATGTTCTTCCCCCATAGTTTATAAAGCAACAAAATAGTTTAAAAAGGGGCCGTGAAAAACTCACCTTGATAACGAACGACGGAAAAACGAGTGTTAGCAAAAATTACGCCCACGAACGCTAACGGTGCCCTAAACATGAGGGATACATTACTAATTGAAACTCACGTCTTACTAGCAAGTTGTTCACCCATCCTACTTAGACTTATAATATTTTTAAGAAAATATTTATTTGAACGACCCGTTGGTGACTTCGACACGCGGTTATGTTTTTAACGAAAAATGGTGTATCATACACACATACGAAGACTTCAAGTGTTATTACCTAACAACGATCAACATGAAAGTATGAAACTAGTAACATATATATATCTACTCATACATATGCTTATAGTTCTAAATCACATGTGAAAACACTAAAGTCACAATATTTGCACATAAGCACCTTTCAAGCAAAACGACTAACTTTTAAGGAACAAACTTCCAAATTTCTAACGCATGAGTTCATATAACATCATATATCATCAAAATATACTTAATAAAATATATTTCATCAAACAAAACAATCTTTCATTATTTTGACATAAAGTACCTATACATGGCAATTTCTAGCACATATGCGATAACCGAAACATCATACCACATAAGTAAACACATGGGTCATAACACTAACTCATCATATACATTATTAGCTGAAAATATGTCATAAAATAAGTTTAATTTGCTGTTTGAAATCAGACCTAACTAGCATTCATTTTTCAAGGCGGAAAACACCGATTTTACGACTAGTCATGCCTAAAATGTTATCCAAAAGCATCAAAACACCAAGGATCATATTATTTATTAAAAATATGGATTTTTAACATAAAATATAATCTTTTTACAGCCATATAATCAGACCTAACTTATCCATCATTTTACATGTAATAATCCATCATTTAAGTACCCTTTTTGTAACAAATCATGGTCAAAACTCTAGCTAATCATCACAACATAAAATACCCTTTTAGAGCTGATCATTATACATA